>OY728119.1:323970205-325297705 GCA_963277665.1 Viscum album | reverse complement strand
TATCACAAATCCAACCAAATGTATCTTCTTAGACCAAATGATTCCCTTTGTCATTAGACGAAACAAAATCATGTAATACTAAATCATTTATAATTCTAAAGGGAACTTTTTCTACCTCTATAAGTATCATGCCCATCCTATATGGAATTATAGGTAACTATCAATCCTGTTATGTTCTACCTAATCCCATGAGAAATACATTAATGAGTTAAATCATATGTTAAAATAATATGGTTTTATATTATACAGTCAAACTACCAAGATATTTCTTTAATAAACCTGAACACCGCCATGACTGATTTCATATATGCCTTGTACAAGATTTTCCCACCACCCAATATCCTTTATCACTCCAAAATAAAAGAATAATTAATTAAAATAATTAATATAAATTTATATATTTAAATTATACCAACGAATCATTACCAATAAAAAACACATAGATCAATACTATATCACAGGAAGAATTACCAACCACACTCAAGATGTATTTAGTGTACCCCTCACACCATCAAAAAGAAATACTTAACATATATCACCCAAGTAAATCACCAATTTAATATAATTATAAAAAAAATTATTTTGGTTTAGATTTTTACATCCATTGAGATATAAAATTAATTTTTTTGATCATCAACCCATGATTTGCTCTTTCTTATCCATGTAAAATACCCACCATTCTTACATGTAACTACAATAATCTTGTGGTCTCGGTGAATAACCCATCCAAAAATGAACCAATAATATTGGCCTATTAGGAATATAATAACTAATAATGGGAGGAATTTGATCATTCCAGATTCAACCACAAAAATCACTTAAAATATTCACCCACTTTGGGACACCAGTTTGAGGGAGAGTGGTGAGAGATTTATCAAAATGACTCTGTCTCGATTTTATGTTTCCATAAAATATTATATTTTGATCAAAAGGCATACTCTGAATCTACCTATTATTAAATGATTTTATTGTTGTGACCCTATGTAGTGTGGAAACATGAAACATGGTGGAAGCACCATACCTGAATGCAACCAAAATACAGAGAAATCTCGATGGTGCATCCCACCTCAGGGGCACATCCCGACCCTACCTCCTATGAAATATACATTGTGTGGACCACATGGTGTTCTTCTCTGACATGGAACTCAGTAAAATGTGACCACTATGATATATTTCAATTATACAGAAGGGTTATATTACTAATGATGAATAATTAAACTCAGTGTTTTTGACCCAATGGATCTTACCTTAGGGAATTCACCCCACACAATCCCACAATGGTGTAGCCTATAGTATATGGAAGAGTGTGTCCACCTCAAGATCCAATATGGTGTATTTCCCTCATATATGATTAAATCTCATAATCCCTTCCAAAATTAAACTACCAAAATTCACCCCACCAAAAAGTTTCCATGGGATGAAGCACAATCTATTTAATGTATCCATAATCTTCACTTGGATCACATCATCCATTCTATAATATCCATCTATGTGCCCAATCCACTATCCATACATTGTGATATGTCCAAAAAATATAATAATTTGATGTTATGATGCACTAATTCATGATATAATTCTAAATTAATAAATAAAACTTTTATCTATTACTAAAAATTATAATTCAGTATATATAATACAACTCGTAAAATCATGGTTTCTTATATAATAATTTATTCTGATAATAAAATAATACTCATTAAAAGTTATATTTTGTAACACCAAAATTATTTATAATTGAAACACCATGTAAAATATTATATAAGACAAGAAAAAAAACTAATATAAGATATTGTATATCTAAATAAATGTTGAAATATTTTATTTTAAATAAATTCAATCTCTTATATATTTTTTTATTCAAGAAACATCAAGTTTAAACAAAGTAAGATATTATATAAAAGGTAATTTATTAATGATGAACATTATAACCTAGAAATTAAGAAGGTGTATATGAATAGTGTCAAATAAATTATGAAAACTATATAGTTTATAGATATATGAAATAAATTTAGTGTTTATATATTTATTATCAGTAAATTAGGAATCAATTTAAAGAAAAATAAATGTTTTCAAAAAAACATTTTTGTTCATAAATTTATTTATTCACTCTTCTATCAGAAATTATAAAATAAATTTCACCCATATTTAAGAAATTTATATGAAAATTTAAACTTCATTTATTTAATCAAAATATCAAAATTATCATTTCTCTAATATTTTTTAATTTTCCTAATATGTTTATTTTTTTGATAAATATGGAAAATAATGATTTTTATTGAAAACTGAATTTTTATTAAAATTATTTAGAAAATTATATAATATTTTAATTTCGTATTTATGGAAAAATATTTCAATTATTGTACATCATACAATATTTAGGTCATATGAATCAATTTCATGTTGAATTTTTATATTAAACAAATTTACTCTTTTGAGAATTTTCTCTTTAGAGAACCTCTCTTTCGTCACATGTATTGTTTAATATTACATTGAATTCCTTAACTTATTTAAAATGAATTTAAAAAAACATGTTCCATATTTGAAATCATAATATATTATATTATATAATTAGGTCAATTTATCTTTTTACTATCAGGAATAATGAGAGTAGTTCAAATTAATTTCCACGGTTAAGGAATAAATTGTATATAGCGGTGAAACTATGAAGATAAGGGATAAAATGATCTAGAAATTATCTAAACCCACATGTACAGCCATATGTAGAACCTAATATCTATATTATCTTATATTAATCAATAGTTTGATGTGTTTTTCTTATTAAAAAATATGTATCACTTTATATTTGGAACAATTTATTGTGTTTCCTCTCTACAACATTGAAGATCCCACCCACATTCATCACCTCCTCACACATCGATTAATATATGGTTCAGAAAAACCCTTGAACACATCAATCCCCATATCTTTGTGTAACACTTTTTATTATCAATCCATCATATGAAATAGTTTGTTATAGACATGAAGAGGCATTCCAAAGAAGTGGTTAAATTATTAAATGTTCATATGTGTTTTATTTTTTCTCCCACCACTATTCTACAATATGTAACAATGAAAATATAAAATAATACATCATTTATAATTATATTTTATATGATTGTTTAATGTGCCATATCCCTCACTACATCCATTAAAAGGGGGAAAATCGTTCATCATCTGTAAGGCTGACTACAGCTCCGTGAACTAATGTAATTTATTTCCCATCACCACCATTAAAGGATGAAAATAATTTTATATTTATCATTTTTATATTATATTTATAAAATTATTATAATTATATAAATATAATATCATATATACCTTTTTTACTTTCTATTTAGTGGGAGATATGATAACTTCACTTGTGTATACGGTGGATAACCACATCGTGAATTGATTTGATTCACATGTCTCTTACAATTTACATGAGAGATAGTACGGATAATGGTAATAAATGTATAAATGTTCTATTTATGATCTAACCATAAATTTATATATATAATTACACATCTTACTTCTTTCCTTTGAATTCGTTTGAATGAAATAACGCCATTCATACATACGTGTTGACTACCACCTCTACATAGCGATGCGAAATGACTTTCATTTAATTTTTACATAGATTGTAAAAAATACATTATTAGATCCATATAATTCTTATATATTATATAATAATTATTTTTTAATGGTTAATAAATATTTATTTTCCTTTTTCTCATTCATCAGGAAAAAAGAAAGCAATGTTCCTTCATACATATGACCTACCATCTCCATAGATAGTGTAATCGATTTTCACTGTATAAATTTAATATATTAAAATAAATAAATATACAATAAATATATACGATTTTTATATAATGTCAAATATATTTATATTATTTATACATTATTTAATTAATTTAAAAAAAATGCAAAACTACAACGTACATGAAAAAAGGCATTATCAACCGTAAAAGAGATTTTAACAAAAGAGTATTAACAAAATGATGATAAAAGTCCACATATAAAATAGATATTTATATTTTTTATTAATATATTTAAAATATTTCTATATTTATTATAAAAGTTTTTTGGATACATTAGATAAAAGTCAAACCTGTTGAAAGGTTTTTCATGTCTAAATTTTACTTATGTGAGACATGCCCCCATAATCACCACTTATACATGTGTATGTTTTACATACAATCCCCCATGATACATTATATTGTGACTCTAATTATATTAATTTTAATTAAATTTTATTTTTATTATTTTTCTTTTATGGGGCATATCATTTATGTGTTACTAAATTGGTATGTGTTTATTTCACAATGTCATCATTATTCAGAATTATTTTTGGTTTAATTATATCTTTGAGAATATATATTTATATAATTATATTAAACTCCATATATTTACTTATAATATGGTTGAACTATATCTTTTTAAATTAATAGTACCATTTTTCCTCAGATTGGCCTTAATGTTATTGATAAAATGATATTAAAAAAATTCTTTGTGATTTCTCTCTTTAGTAAAAATCATTTTTCATCAAATACAAAGTTTTAAAAAAATTAATTTTTTTTATAACTATTAAAATGATTTATTGAATACATTTCTTAAGAAAATTGTACTTTTTCAAAATTTTGTAAAATAGATTCATCATGTCTTCTTCCAATTAATGCCCATTTGGATTTTATCAAAACATTTAACGAAATTATTATTTTACATCATGAATTCAATATTAATTTCACATAATCAATCTTTTTTAAAATTATTATATACTTTTGATTTTATATATTAAATTAAGGTTATTTTAAAAAAAATTGTTAAAATAATAATTTTATTTGGAGGGTTTCAAAATTTGATGTTTGTTTTCATCATAAAATTTGTTTGGGTTATTTTCATTGTAATTATTTTGGTAAATGACATCATCCATTAAATTAATTTATTATACAATGGTTATATGTTGTATTTATATCATCCTTATTCATTAATTTGATTTTTTATGATCACTTTTATTGAATATGTACAATTTTATAATCATTAACTATATTAATCTCGATGGTTTATGATTTTTTTATTTGATTGGGGAATGTATTAACATTTTGTATTTTTTACCAATAAAATTGTTTATGATGATTTTGCTTCACCAATTTCATATGAAAAATAAACATCTAATTTTCAAAACCTCCAAATCAGATGGTTTTATACTCGTAGACTTAAACTATGTTGTGAATGCCCTTCACAATATTTTTCATATGTTTTGAATTTTTCATTAATACACAATTTGATAAGTTTTTAATATGTGATTATTATATTAGTTAAAGTATCTTATTATATGTTTCAAATTTGAATTTTTATTTGTATGGATTTATTTTATAATCATTTAAATTTGAAAAAATTGATCTTTTTATTTATTAAATGGAATGTGTGTTCAATTTTTATCTTATAATATTGATGATTCTTATTTATTCATGATATTTTTTTTGTATTTTTTCACATTTTTAGAATTTGGGATCACCCAATTCGTATGATATTTTTTCTAAAACATTATAGGATGTGGTTTAGGAAATATATTAATAGATATAATATGAGGAATAATAGAGTTTGAAAATAATAAATTTTATATTTTATATTTTCAAATCTAGGTGAAATTAATGTATATATCTATTTTTCCAAGAATATTATACAATTAGTTCCATTGGGACGTGATACCTTGCAAATAATGATATGTTAATAAATTAAATATAATGTTTTTGAGAATATTTCTTCGATTTGTAAACATTTCCAAATGAACCATGTTTCTTATTATGATATTAAATATGCATGAATTTGTTAACTTGTATTTAGTATTTCAACAGTATTGAAATAACCATTCTCACATAAAGTAGCATGTTTATATTCAATGTTCTTGAAAAAAATTTAGAACACTCATAGCTTAGGGACAACAATAATTTATTGGTTCTATAAACCAATTTTTAGTTGTGAAATGGATATGTATCCTCAAGAATCCTTTTTATTATTTTAGAATCAATGAAATGGATAATGTTATCAACAAATTTTATCACATCTCTATAGATGAAAATCATTGGTGGATATTAATTCAAAACATATATTATGTTAAAGAAATAGTAAACATGGAATATAAATATTTCAAGGTACAATTTAAGGAAAAGTATTTTCCTCATGGTCAACAAGTGGATATAAAGAGGAAATTCCAAAATCAAAAACAAAAGGATGAAGGAAATGTTTTATTGTATGAATCAAAATTTAAATGGTTTTCAAGGAATACTATAGAAAATGTATGTAATGAATTGAAAAAGAATCATCATTTATATTATGTGATTAAAAAAATTCATCCGAGGGAACGAATATCCCCAACATTATCATCATACAATGACATAATTTCATGTGGTATAATAATAGATCAAGAATCATAAATGTATTATAGATTTTAATAGAAGATAGAAAAGAAGATTGTGGAGGAGAAAATGATATAAAAATGGGATAAGGGTAAAAAAGATACCCCTAAGGGATGATTGTGGAAAGAAACACCATGCTATATATTTGAAAGGAATTACAGTTTCTTAAAAGTGTTAGGATAAATTTCACTATTACTAAGATTTAATGGGAAAGAAATAAGTTTTTAATGAACAAGTATTTAACTTTGAGGATATGGGAAACTAAAAAATTTAAATATTCTAGTGTTAAGGTAATATAACTTTGTTGATTATAAGGGATCAAGGTCAAGGTTCTCTTATTATTATTGAAGAAGTTGAATGATTAATATTCAATTGTTTGGATTAAAGAATTATGTTATAGAAGAATTATTATAAATGAAATTCATGTTATATGTATTATTAAATGAATATATATTAAAATTCTGTAATTTTACTATTAGAATTTGAGATAATATGTTGAATGATACCATAACAATGAATAGTGATTCATTTTAAGGGTGAAAATTCTATAAAACACATGATTATAGGAATATAACCCAAAATATTTTCTCAATGATTAGATAATAATAATAAATATATGTTAATGAGATACTATTAGTGACTATGAAATTTGTTTTCAATTTGACAATATATGTTATCTCTGATAGATTTTACAACATGCATGGATTAATGGAATATATTCAATAACCTGAGATTTAATATTTCAAATCATGCATGTTTTTATCATGGTTCTAGGGTGATCTTGTTATTTAAATATTTATAACGTGAAATTAAGATCCACTTTATATTTTCTATGGATTATAATTTTTATTTGGTGGCCTTTCTTCTAAATTTGTTGAAACATTTTTTTGGATGTGCCTTATGGTTAACAATTTATTGAATGATTTATGATTATATTTGTGTGTTATTTGATAACCTGTTATAACTTTTTTGGTATTCGAAAATATCAAGAGACAAGATGAATGGTGAGTAATTATTTTATTGAGATAGTGCTATATAAAATTTTAATTTTGTTCTTTATCCATGAAAATTATTATGGGATTTAAATTTCATGGATTAATAGATTAATTAATAATTGTTCAAAATAAAAATTAAAGACTAAAACATTATGTATATTTTCTGTTGTTCAATGTTATAATTGTAACAGAATGACTCAACTAGAAGAATAATATCTTGAGAAAAAAAACATCTCCAAAAACATCCTTTTTTGATTAATTCATGGTCATTTAAAACATCAAATATTAATGGTTCTATAGCGGTTATATTTCTTATTAACTTATTTTATATAACCCACTATTAGTTTTATATAATCAGTACTCCCTTCTATGTCCATGATTTCATTTCCCACTAATGATCTTTAGCTTGGAAACCTTGTAATTTGTTATTATATATAGACTTCAAACATAGAATTATCTATTATAAAAAGGAAGTTTTGTTAAAAATATTTATAATAATGGTTTCCATCAATGGTATTATCATATTTTAATTCATTTATTGTTGGGCCATGAATAAATTTCAATGATGAAATTTATTTTTAGGGTTAGAATTAACACCTAGATATTTTCAACGATGAAAATGATGTTTGATAGATTGTATGATTGGAAACACCAAAAAATATATTATAATGTGACACCCGGATAAATTATTATGTATCTATTTTTAAATAAATTTAATCTATTCGAGAGCTTGGAATTCTCAAAACACAACCTTTATAAAAAATCAATACTCATTAAAAATATTATTTTTTCAAACAAGACTATTATAATCTAGTCATTAAAATTAATGGTATGAATATTAATAAATATATAACCAAAATTATATGGTGTAAAAATTTATTATATAAATTAAATTACTATATATTAATTAGAAATAAAATAATTATTAATACAATGAAAAAGTGAGATATTTTATAGAAAAAAATATTATTCAAAAAGGTTTTTTATTTGAGTGTTTGGAACATAATTTTAAAATTAAAATTTAATAACTTAAGGAAATTTATTTGACATAATATTATTATTTATTTAAATTTAAATTTAATAAATATATTTATAAATTTATTTGTGATTTTTGTATAAATATATTGTTTTGATGAATAGTGAAAATACTTATTTTTACTAAAAACATAATTTTTTATAAAACTATTTTAAAAGAAAAATTATATTTTCAATATGATTTAATTAAAATGGTACAATTACATTAATATTTTAATAATCTAAGTCATTTGAATAAATTTCATATTGAATTATTTTATTAAAACATTTTATATTTATTATAATTTTATATTTGGAAAACCACTCTTTCGTCACGTGGATAATTTATTGTTAAATTGATTTTTTATCATTTTGCAACTGAATTTGGGAAAATATATTTCATATCTTTAAAAAAATTATTAATAATATCTAATAATTTTTACATAATGATTTACCATAATTAATTGTGAAAACCTGAATAGTTAATCATAACAGTTATGTTAAAATGTGTTTACCATGTGTTAACATAAGACGATAGGGGCTATAAATGGCCTATAACATGTTCAAAATATATTGTATTTCCAATATAGAACCTATAATCTATTTTTTTAATGAATAGTTTTTTTGGCTTTTTTCTTATCAAAATAATGGTTTTACTTTCTGTTTTCAAAAATTACATCTCTGTCGTCTCCGCCAATAATAAAAGTCCACCCCCTCTCTTCCTAACATTAGACACCCATACCCTTTGGCTCAAAAACTAATTTTACAAAAACAATATTTAATTCAATTCCAGTATCCTAAGGTCTTTTTAATATAAATGTCACTTAATAAATCATTAAGAACATACTTCATGTTTATCTCTGATGAAGGTATAATATTCATGATGGTGGGTATTTTTTTATTTCTTCTTCATCCTCCATAAAACCTTATAAAAATATTCTAATATAAAAAACAAATATCTAATGTATACTGATATTTTATTATATTAATTTCAACACCCATATCTTTATCAACGTCCATGAAATGATAAATGAATGTTTTTATCGTGTGCAGAATAGAATACCGCCATGTAAACCAATGTAATTATTTTGTGATAGAAACCATTAATGGATATATATAATGGTGGATTTAAAATACATATTTTATATCTATGACATTATTATACCTATTTAATTAGTAAGTAACATATACCTTCTTACTTTTCATTCATTTGAGGATACGATATCTTGAATCATGTGTGTGGAAGAATATATCCTCATGAAGCAATGTGTTTCATTTTTTACATTCAGATTACATTACATGTAGTAAGGATAAACTTAATTAATATATTATATATTTATAATCTAACCATATTTTTGGAGATATAACATATCAACCATCATCTTATCTTATAATCCATTAGAACACAATAACATTGCTCATGCATACAAGTAGGCCACCGCCTCCTTATAGAAATGTGAAATGTTAATATTCTTTTGTAAATATGGTAATAAAGTTTTGTTTTATTAATATAAATTATATAAATGAAATAATAACTATTATGCAAATGTTAATTAATATTTTTTTCTATTCTTATAAAAAAATGTAAACAATGTTCATGGGTAATTTTCACATACAATCTCTATGAATGGTGTAACACATTTTATTTCACCAACATGAATAGATTATTCTAAACAAATATATAATTAATATATATGAAATTTATATAATGGATAAAAATTATATACGATTTACCCATTATTAAGTGAAATTACTCAAAAATACCAATATAAAATATACGTGAAAATGAAACAGTTATCACCTATAATAGTGTTATTTACAAATAATTGTTAATAAATATGTGATGAAATTATAAAGGTAAATAATAGATGTATGAATAATATGTTTATATTTCATTAATATAAATATAGTAAATATAAATTAATTTAATAGTAGGTTCATTCACATATAATGAATGTTGAACATTAGGTAATGTTATTCTTCTCCCAGTTCTACTTCAAAGATATATGCTATATATTCACCACTTAATCCATTGTGTGTTGTATATAATAACACATTTTATATGATATATCATGAATATATTTATATTTATTGTATTAAATGAATATTTTTTTTTCATTAATGAGAGATGTAATTCAATAGTTTCTAGAATAGTAAGGGTTTATTTAATATTTACATCATATAATCAGTATATTTTATTTTCATATTTTCATTCAAGAAATTTTTAAATTAATTTTAGAATTATTCCCCACTTTATTACTTAAAAATATTGAGAATTTTTCCAATGATAATATTAATTACATCTCTCTTTTATAAAAATTCCATTTTCTTCCCATATAGCATTTTCCAAAAATGTAATCACAAATTATTCAATAATTAATAAAATGTTTTGTAAAATAATTTTTTACCCATGATAAAATTTTTACAAAAAAATTCATTTAATATTCATGTTATTTTCTAAATAAGGTACTATGAGATTTTATTGAAAATGTGAATGAAATCAATGTTTTAATTTTCACTAAATAAATATTTTTATGTCATTACTGTAAATGTTTTAAATATTTTTTTATAGTTATAAAACATTACTTTTAAAGGATGTTTTTTAATACATTTTAATGAACATTTATGATTTATATGAGGTTTTAAAGACACAAACAATAATTGTTTCATAATTGTTTTTAAATATATTTTAATTGTATTTCATTTCAAAAAAATCTGAAACCCTAAATTGAGTTTATTTTCCACTAGGTATATTTTTTTGATATAATACATAATATTACATTTTATTGTTTATGATAAATTTGACTAATGATTTATAATTTATTATCATTCACCATTATACTCTGGATGGTTTATGTTATGGTTTATTTGATTAGAGTATGTATACACATTTTTATGTTATTTTTTGATTATGAATGTTTATGTTGATTATGTTTCACCCATTTAATATGAGGAATGTATTGGAATCAGTATGTGATGGGTGGGGGATGGTTATAGATATCCCATTGATGAATCAACATGTATCCTGAGAAAAATAATTTTGGTGAATTTGATATGTTTATATGAACTTATTTAAACTATCTTATGAACTGACATTATGGTATGTTTAACGTGTCTACTATTAGGAATTCCCTCATTATTAGATCAGTTATTTCCTTGTGTTTTTTGGTTTGTTAGAAGATCAATTAGTATGTTAGAAGATTATATGATTATTTATATGGTTTTCTTTGATAATCAATTATTTCTTCCATATTATGATTGGTAAATTCATTAAATGGAATGTATTTTAGTTGTTTTACAATTCTATATTGATCAATAATTTTTATTCATGAAATATTTTTATGGTTTATTACCCCTACTAGGCATATGATATTACCCAATTCTTATGTTTTCTTTTCCCCAGACTACAATGATGTTTTTTCTAACTAATATACAATGATATGCTAAATAGAATAATGGTGTTCTAAAGTTAAATAATTTTTTCTATTATAGAGTTTCAAATGTATGTTAAAATCTGGTTTTATTATAGTTTACCATGATAAAAAAGAATTCATTCCTTCTAGATGTGATAACTTGTAAATATTGAAAATATAATGTAGAACCCATCAGATCTAGGATAATGGGGTTGAGGCCTTTACATATACAATCATTATTTTTTACAAATAACATTCCATAATATTCGTATTTAAAAATAGACATGTGTTAAATGGAATATATAATCATTATAAAGTTATATAAAAATAAATAAAAATTGAATCTTGAACTGATTTAGTGTATATATATTTTTAACATGACAAATAGGGTTACAGTATAAAACTCCATAACTGATTATTTACCATTATTGAATGGTTCAGGGTATTAAAAGGAGTTGTGTTATTTTAATTATTTTATCATGATCTTGTGTATTCATTTATATTATTGTTATACTTTTAGAATAAAAAATCATTATGAATATAATTCTAGTCAAATCCATTTGATCATTGTTCTGAATAATTTTTTTTTATTTTAAATGACTAATGATGTAGTCACTATCATTGGATGTGAAGAAGATACAATTTTATAAATGTTAAACTTGTTTTTAAAAATATTTAAATTATTAATGATTTTAATCATTGTTTTTTTTTCAATAGAGGTTTAGTTAGTTGGAATTGTTTATGATAGGGATATTTTATTTTTATATGGTGAATTATAATCATTTCACATCCTTAGATGTTGTGAAAGAAGATTTTATGACAATAAATGTATTTATTGGAAAGTGTATATATTGAAAATTTTAAAATATAATAGTGATATATTTTTAAGACAATGAATCTAAAAATGATTTTTAATTAACCATGGAATCAATAATGGAAAAAGGGAATACTTTTAATATTCAATTTCATTATATTAATTATTAATAAGGGATATATAAGTAATTTTAGAGTGGTTGTAATATAGAACATACATCACCATTTAAAAAGAATTATCATAGTTTAAAAGATGTTAGTTTATGTTTTTTTTAATTATTAAAATGAGAAATGAATATAAATGTTATTTTTTTGTCTAAATTCAAAATCCTTTTTATATGGCATAATTTTTGGGATAATATAGTGTATCATCAATTCATTTTTATTTCGTATTTCCATATTATCATTCACTCATGTGTAATGTATTTGTTATATTTGTTTCCAAATTAAAATAAACAGTCATACAAAAAAATTTAAGATTATACATTTCTATGATAATCATGGAAAATCACTTGTTATTACAGTATTCTAGGATTTATGTTATAATAAGATTGTATAAAGATATATATTTAAATAATGAGACCAGTGTTGGACTAATTATCTAGATTAGTCTGAGTTGAGTAAACTATATAGAGTTATATATATATATATATATGACTTTAGCATTCATATTCTATATAATTTATTATAATCCACAATTACTATGGTTAAATTTGCATTTTACATCTAAAGATACATGTTTCAATACCATTCTTATAACCTTACTAAATAATGAAAAACTTTAGTGGTCATTGTGTATGTTAGTTATAATGTAGCTGGATTTTCATTTATAAGATGTGAATTTTCTTCTTGTATAATGGATATTACATTTGGTAAATGCATTCAGTTATATTGAGGACATTTATATGAATAAAAAAATAAATTACATGCAGTGTTCTACAATACTTTGATGAATAGAATGTGATGTATTCATCTATATTATTTGGTATAATTTAGTTAATTTGGAATATATGAGTGTTCATGTAATTGATTAGCCTCCTCCATGTCACATTGATATACTGGATGAAATGGATATTTTAATTTTATGAGAATACATGTGGTTCATGTTGATAAATTTTATGACATGTTCATATTGGGTTATGATCATTTTGATGTAAATCATACAACATTACAATATAGTTTGATTAAAAATGAAATTTTCATGCTGCAAATCTTTTTTTTAATTTCTCAAAGTTGGTTTAAGGAAAACCAGTAGCCATACAGATTCTCAAATTCAAACTTACACATTCCAATTTAAAATTTCAAATTTCATCTCCACCTCCATCATCTCTTTGAGCCACGAGCCCCGACACATCAAGAGCACCTCGAAATGTAGCGCCTCGGGCCACGACAAACGCCTCATCCATCCAAAACAAATCAAATTAGATCGCCAGCGAGCAACACTGGCGACCGTCGTCGCCATCACCAACATGAAAATCATCATCGAGCAATATCGATATCCTTCATCATCATTACCATCGGAGGAAACCCGACAATGGATCATCACCTGTCCAAACAAAAAACCATGAGCAAACACAAGATTATCCGCTCGACATACAATCACAAATCCAAAAAAAATCAAACACAATAGGTGCGCATCAAAAACCAGAAGAACCAATAAATAAGAACATCACAGCGATTCACCAACATCGCAGAAAAACAACGAATGAAACCAAGTATAACACAGAAACACAATCCAACCGCGCAAGTAATGCCCTGTTTCTAAAGCACACGCCACCACCAACCAAATCGGATGCTTCAGACACAACGAAACCCCACCGAACTCACCTGGGAAAATCCAGGACCCCACGCCTCGCCGACGCATGAGTGAGACCATCAGATGTTGAGGAGATCACCGCAGGAGACTAGCGAGCTGCCAAGAACGAACCCAAGAGCGCTCCGAAGAGTAAGTCGTCGACGGGGAATGGTCTTACACCCGCAGGTCTGAACCAGCAACCACCAAATCCAAAAGATAAAATCCACAACAAGGGAAGACCAAAAAACTGCACGACGCCATAGAGATCCTGACTGACTCACCGAGCTCGAGGGGAATGTCGCGCCGTCCACAGCAAAGGGGCGGTGACGACGAGAGGATAACCCTTGACCGGGAGCCCTTTACGGGCGCATCCGTCCTGGTTTCGAAATTTTCATGAAGTTTATATATTATTATATGTAATAATTTATAATTTATAATTATTAATGACACCTAAAAGCCAAAAATATCATACAAAAAACTATGACATGTATATTAATTTTGAAATGAAATATTCTGATAAAATTTGGGAGTATCATAATATCATACTAAAAGAGTTTGGATATTATTTTTTCAGATATTAATGCTATCAATAAGGGTTTAGTGAGATCTATAGAATGATAAAAAAATATAATGTAATTATAATATCACAAGGTTTGATATGGGGTATATTTCACAGAAATATATATTACTATACTAAATATGTATCTTAAAATGTGATAGTCATATGTTGTAGGATTTTTCAATATTATTAAACTAATTCATTAAAAATAAATATTCAATTATTAATACAATACATTAATACATTTGTGTTTTAGAGAGTTAATACGATTTATTCATTGTGAAAGAACCCTAATTTTCTTTCCTGGTATGTTTTTCATTTTCAGGTAGCTTTTGGGAAAAAGAGGAAAATATTAGAATTTTCAGACTACACGTCGTGTACTTTATGATTACACACCATGTACATCGATGCCACTGGAGGTCGATTGATGTCCATGTCATGGCCACACACATGGCTGTGTAAGGGTGACATGGAGGCCACCTAAAGCGGAGTATAGAAATGGGAAGTACACATCGTGTACTCCAGAAGTACACACCTTGTACATTCCTTTTTTTTAAACGGACCGAGGTCACGTATCATCCTTATTTCTATTTTTTTCTTCACCTATTTCCATCTAGAGCATCTGAGGAGGCCGAATATTCCCCGATCCACTGATTCATCACTGGTTATGTGAATCAAACACCATCGGTTGCAATAGAATCACATCGGTGAGTTCTTGGTTCTTCATTGGCCACATTTATTGATTATTTCTCTTATGAGTGTTATTGTAGGTTGAAAGTTTTAGTATTTTTCATAGATCTAATCCATTCTAGGACGCTTTATGGGCCAAGGTTCAAGTATATCGATCTCCTAGGATCAAGGTTGGTGGTTTGATTCCTTATGTTGAATTTCTATAAGTTTTTGTGCAAAAGTGCTGGATTCCCCTATTTCAGGTATCTCAGGTTAAGGATTTTGGTCCAATTGTTTAATTTAATTAGATTTATTTTTATCATAAGGTTAATTGATAATAATATATACGTGTTTTCAGGTTTGAGGATCACCCCATGTGTGTTATCCCTGTTTGGATGTTTATCACCGTTTGGCACAGTTTCCTGCATGGAAAACCCTATTACAATTGCTAGATTGCTTGTTATAATTGATTTCATGTGTTACCTGGTGTTTAAATTTTTTTATGCATTGTATCTTTTATCCAAGTAGTTGCTAAACTTACTTAGGGCTGCTGACAATCGATTACACTGGACTAGACTACTCAGGGATTTGAGAACCAGGTGCGGGAGACCAAAGAGTGAATAGACAATGTAGTGCTTCCCTAGGGGGTCTAAAGGAATTAGATTCGTAAGTAGGACATATGGGAATAATAATTTGTGCTTCCAAAGAGTGTACTTAGTTTATGAACGTATCAAGACTACAAGATTAATTATACATAAGAGCTACCTCAGAGAGTCTATATCTATCGTTGTAATACCACAGGGGAATCGACATGTGTGCTTCCCAGAGTGTCTGTGCCTTTGTATGATTGCTTGACTATAGGGGTCTTCTAGTTTATTCCCCCAGAGAGTTAGTGTGAATTTTTATTGTTAGTTGGTTTAGATGTCTCTACCAAGACAAAGAACATGCTTGGATCTTTTTTCTAGCTTGTTTGTTTAGGTATTCTGTTGATGCCTGTTGTGTTACATGTTTACCTTGGAATAGATCGATTTTCTAGATTCCTTGGCTGTTTAATTAAATGAATGAATTAATTGTTAAATTAATTCTAATTTTAATTGGTAAGATTGTTTAGGTGTGTACTCCTATTTCATTACTAAATTTACTTTCATTACTTTTCCTATATTAATCACTCACAGTAGGGCATAGATCTTGTAGTGGTGTCCTGCTGATATTAGACTCACACCCTGTTTGTGTAATGCTTTTGGATCAAACAAGTTATATGGTTTCAGGTGTCGATAGGGACTATAGCCCCTCAACTTCAGGTACATGATTTCTGGTTGGAGCTGGAGAGCTTAGAATCGATCTTGGTCTTGCGATGCTGCTAGAGTTAATGTTTACTTTTCATAGTTTGTTTCTCAGTTGTATTTCAGCATGTTGTTGTTTTTTGTTTCCTTCCTTAGATACTTGTATATGCTGCATAATTATCATCATTACTATATATTCATTTCTTCCGCTGTTTAGTTTCAGTTATTGTATGTTGTTTTCTGATTCTGTTATTGATTGTTATTTCCTTTCCCATGTAAATCTTACCAATGAGGGCATAGTTTCCCTAATGACCCACCAAGGCCCTCGTTGCTAGTCGGAAGCCTTTGTAATTTGGGAAAATTCGCTTGAGGTCAAATGTAAAACCGAGTACGGGGCACCAGTGGAGTGGCTCCAGATTCAAGTCATTAAAAAGTGATATCAGAGGGTGTTTTTTCCTTTCTATTGACTTAATGTTTAGTGACATTAGACTGGGATAGGAAAAAATAGTTAAATGGTAAATATCTATGCCCAAGAGTTATAAAACCCGTGTACAGAGAAAAAGTCAGGACACCTAGAATATTGCAATTTTCGAGTTTTGTAAATGTTATAGCTTAATTGATTTCACCATTGGGTGGTGCACTTGTGTTGTGTTGTTACTGTTTATATGATTGTAGTTCTATTTTATTGCAAACCGATGAGATGAGGGTATGTCATCTCATGCATCATATAGGAAAATGCTAGAAAATAACATGTCATGCTATTCTTCCATGCCATCTAAATTTCAATAGATGTTTCATGAAGATGTGATAGAATTTGTGATAGACTATGCATGCTATTGTGATTGCTGCTGTGATAGAATACCTGCTATGTGGACAGGGAATCATTTGTTTAGAGCTTCTTTATCATGGACGTCAAACTTTAGTCTTAGAGGTGTTATGGGCCATCAAGGATCATAATTTGGTGGATCAATCATTTGTTATATTTCTTTCCTTGTTGTGACTTTGTAAAGATACCAAACATTGATTTAAGGGGAGTATGGGCCTTCACAGATCGAAATATGGCACCTTAATGCTTATTTTTCTGTGTTTTTTGGGCTCCGGTGTAGTTCTAAGGCTACTGTCCGAAAACACCCAGAATACACAGAGTGTACTTTAGGAATACATGCTATGTAGTCTATAGCTATGTCACTATTCGTGCGAGCAAGGACACAGGGTTGTGAAAAATCTTATAAGAACACACCGTGTACTAGTTTAGCACGCCGTGTAGTTTGAAATAGGTACCCCGACCGTGTCATGAACAACACGAGTCATGTTATCTTTTTACATACATGTCGTCTCTAAATTTTACACGCCGTGTAGTTTGATCTAGTTACCAGGCCTTGTCACGAAAAACCCGGGTCGGTGTTATCCGTTCTCATACATGCGGTGTCCTTTGAAACACGCCGTGTAGTGTCAGCCGTGTAGTCATCCATGTAGCTATGTACATGGTCTATTAAGAATTCTTAGTACATATCGTGTCCTTTTAGAACACTCCATGGAGTGTGACTTGGGCACTCAAGCCGTGTCACTAACAACACATGCCATGTGAAGCTTGTTGAGTACACACCATGTGTACCTTGAACACACTATGTAGTTTTGTCTTAGGAGAGCCTTGTGGATTAACCATGCAGAAGGACCATGGAAGGGAAAGAGGATTCTGGTACAAGACACATGTTTGGACAATATTCCATGTATTTGGGGTGTTACACGACCAGTTCAGGTAGGAGTACACACCCCTGTAAATGGATTAACAAAACACGCCGTGTAGTATTTATACCCACCATGTAGTCAAGGTTTGTTTTTTAAAATGCTTTCTTACCCTTTTCCCTTCTTACACTTCTAGTTTTCAGTTACTGGTAATGTGATCTAAATTGTGCTTTGACCATGCAGTGTCATGGAACTGTGAGGTCCTCCCGTTGTCTATCAGGAACCAAGTAGTGACTGTACGCATGATATGGAAGATTAGGGACTTCTAGTATTTCTGCCTATCATTTCAGACATGGGACCTGAAATGATTCTAGAAACTGGTACTGACGTTTAGTTCATAGAGTTTTTTGTGAGTTTTATATAGATCATCCAGGGAGCTCTGCATCCTTCCCCATCTATTGCAGAGCTGATGTGGGTTTTCAATAGCTGCATATTCCGATGTTCACAGGGGATGGAGGACCACAGGGTGTAGAGTCATGGCTAGAATCCATGTTATCCATCTTCGAGAACCTGGAGACACCTCCAGAGAGGATAGTGAAACACTCAACTTCTATGCTGTGAGATTCTGCCAAGAGATGGTTGGATGTGGTTTCACAGGCAGGGTGCCAACATTCTAGGAATGGGGATGAGTTTCAGCGTATGTTCTATGACTACTTCTACCCGGGGACACTAAGGGCTGACATAGCCAAAGAGATCAAGAACTTGCAGTAGTGTACTCTAGAAGTTATGGAGTATTCCTCTTGCTTTACAGAGTTACAACATTTCACTCCCATTCTAGGAAATGACGAGTAGTTTCGTTGCAATGAAGTTTGGGGTAGGCCTCAAATCACATGTCAGATCACAGGTGAATTACTTTCAGTTGACTTTTATTACATTTATAGTCATCCTATCGATTATCACGTAGAGAAATATGAGGGATACTGGATCTATGGACTTGGTTTGTTCATCATCCAGGGCTGATTCATTTTAGATAGACATCAGGATGTGCCATTGAGATTCGACATGATGTGACTCGAGGAAGCAAGAGATTCCTTCTGGTTGATGGGATCTTCCTTCTGGAAACCAAGTGGTGTGGTATTATTATAGAAGAAGCGGGAATAAGAAGCCTCAGTGATCGAGAGACCTAGTGGAGTACCGATCCTGTGTCAAGATGGGTCATCTACATCGTTCGTGCATGGTTTTCCTTCTAACGGCTAGTGAGAGAGGATCAGTTTCGACTCCGCGTACAGGAGAAGGATTATCAGTTCTGCAGAAGAAAGCGGTTTGGAGTTCTTCATGTCATTCAGGCCTGGGTAGAGGCCGTGGACATAGTGGTAATGCTCAGGGAGGATCAGCTCAAGGATCTCAGGCTACTACACAGGGCCGCAATGCAGGCCAGGCTTTTGCAGCAGGGCAGATTCATCAGGAGAAGGATCCGGGACCTTCTACAGTTCGAGGTATGATTTTTGTCGCCTCAGTTTTATCCTCTGCACTTTTTGATACAAGAGGTTCTCATAACCTTATTTGTGTGCATGTTGTGGAAAGCCTTAGACTTACTATTTATGCTTCTGAGGATATTATAATGTTGGACACTCCCTTGGGAATTATAACTGCCAGTGTGCGTCAGTGCTTAGACTACCCCCTTGAGGTTGGTGGGTGTAGTTTTTGTGGAATCTCTATTTTTTAGAGATGACTAGCTATGATATCATTCTCAAGATGGAATGGTTAGTTACCTTACAGGACTTTGTCGATTTATATAATCGTAGGGTGAGTTTCACATCACTGGAGGGCAGATCTATTATTCACAGGGGAGAATGGGATGTTTAGTTCAGCAAAGATGGACCATAGGATCATGGGTTAGGCATTATTACGGCCTAGATTTCTAGCTTATATTAGGATGACCAAGGGACTTATCAAATTGATTTTCCTCTAGTGGTTGATCACTTTCCAGATGTCTTTCCAGAATACATTTCACGTTTTCCTCCAGAAAGAGAGGTAGACTTCTCTATTGAGTCTGTTCTAGGAGCAGCACTATTGTCTATACCTCCTTATAGGATCGCTACAATTGAGTTATCGGAGGTCAATAATCAGTTAGAGGAGTTGTAGGAAAAGGATTTAGCTAACCCAGTACTTCTCTTTGGGGTTCACCCATTCTGTTTACAATGAAGGCAGATGGTACTTTGTGGATTTATGTGGACTATCGGAAGCTAAACCATTTGACGGTCAAGAACTGATATCCCTTACCATGAATAGATGATCTCTTTGACTAGCTTCTAGGAGCCATAGTGTTCCCAAAGAATGACTTGAGATCCAGATATCATCAGTTACGTGTCAGACCATTTTATCTACCTATTACAGCCTTCTGAAGCAGGTATGGTCTGTATGAGTATTTGTTTATGCCATTCGGTCTCACGAACACACCAGAAATATTCATGGAAATGATGAATAGAGTTTTACATCCTTAAATGGATTCTTTCGTGGTTGTTTTCATGGATGGTATATTGGTGTACTCTCACACTTGACACGACCATGCTTCCCATCTTGAGATCATTTTGAGTACAATAAGGGAGTATAAGTTATATGCTATGATCTCAAAGTACCACTTTTGGATAGATGAGAATCACTTCCTGGGTCATGTCATATCAGAGACAAGAATATCAGCAGACCCATAGTAGGTGAGAGTAGTAGTTACCTGCGAGCAGCTGAAAAATGTCTTCATGGTATGATGTTTCTTAGCGTTTCCTAGTTACTATAGGTGGATTATATAGGAATTATCATGCTTAGAAGTGTTGTTGACAGGAATGACTAATAAGGGTGAAGTATGTTTGGTTAGATGCCTGCAATTCAGCCTTTCAGGAGATGAATGGGAGATTGACTTCAGCAACAATTTTAGTTTTGTTGGAGCCAGGCTAGATTATATAGTTTTCTGTGATGCATATGGAATCAGGCTTGGAGTAGTGATTTTGCATAAGGATCGTGTTTTTGCATATGGACCTTGGAAGTTGAGGCCACATGAGAGGAACTATCCTACGCACAACCTAGATTTGGCTGCATTTGTTCATGCTTTGTGTTGTTGGAGGAATTATCTTCTAGGAGAGCATTTTGTGGTATATACTAACCACCAGAGCCTCAAGTATATCTTCACGCAGCGTGACTTGAATATAAGACATCAGAGGTGGGTTGAGTACCTAGAGTCTTTAGATTTCTAGCTTGCTTATACACCTAGGAAGGGAAACACTGTGGCAGACGCACTGAGCAGGAGGACATAGATACATGCAGTTCAGGAGGCCATCTGCGAGTGGCAACTTATGGCTCTATTCTTTTTTTTTGGAGGTTCACAATAGATAGGGTCAGACTTTTTTTTATTCTGTAGCTATTACCTCTACCCTTTTGACCGAGTTCAAATGAGGCAGCTATGAGATTCTGAAGGCCTAGTCCTACGAGTGTGTTAGGAGAGGACCCTTTTCCCGGATTGGCTATACGCATGGGTGAGATATTGCGGTTCCTAGGATTCTTATGGGTTCCATCATATATACATGAGGATCTGATGCGAGACTTTCATTTCTTAGTTTGGGATGTTCATCCTGGAATCACCAAGATGTATCGTGTTCAACAGCACCATTATTAGTGGCGAGGTATGAAAAGAGATGTTACTGGTTTTGTCCTGAGGTGTTCCACCTGTCAGGAGGTGAAGGCAGAGAACCAGTGACCATTAGGGATTTTAAAGAATCTACTCATTCCCGAGTGGAATTAAAATGATGTGACGATGGACTTTGTGATAGGGTTACCATGATCGCCTCTTGGGAATGAAGCGGTATGGGTTGTCATTGACAGGCTCGCAAAGGTTGCTCACTTCTTACTGATTACGGATACCTTCGTTGTTGATGATCTTGGACGGTTGTACATCTGTGATATTGTACGCTTTCATTCGGTTCCAAGTACTATCATTTCAGATAGAGACACCCGCCTTACGTTGCATTTCTGGAAAACACTATAGAGTGCTTTTGGTACACAGGTACTTATGAGTACAAATTACCATCCCCAGATAGATGGCCAGTAAGAGTGCATGATTCAAGTGATATAAGACATGTTATGAGCTTGCGTCCAAGATTTTTGAGGTTCTAGGGAGAAACATATACACTTTTTGGAGTTTTCCTATAATAATATTTTTCAAGAAACAATTCTGATGGTGCCTTACGAGGATTTGTACGGTAGGCTGTTCCGATCACCCTTGTGTTGGCTAGAGACTGGAGAGGCAGCTATGCAAGGAACTTGTATTATTTAAGAGACAACAGAACATGTGGAGTTTATTAAAAAAAGGATGGCTACTGCACAGTCTCAGCAGAAATCTTATGTTGATCAGTGGAGAAAATCGATGGATTTCAAGCTCGGAGATCAGGTTTTTTATGTGTTACCCCGAGGTTGGTACACAAGAGGATCAGGAGACAGGATAATCATTCCTCGAGATAATTCGGGCCATTTGTGTTTATAGAGAGAGTCGGGATGGTTTCTTATAGGTAGCAGTTACCTCAGAGGTACCAGGCTATGCACGAAGTCTTCCATGTTTCTGATTTTCGATACTATTTCTTAGACCTGTCTCATATTTTTCAACCGAAGGAGTTTGAGCTGGAGCAGGATGCATTATTGAAAGAGAATCCTATCAGGAGAGTTGATCTTAGTGAAAAGGTACTTGGTGGCCGGTCTATTCCACTGGTACGGGTGCGATGTCAACACGGCTGTGTACAGGACGAGACTTGGGAGAGGGAGGCCGATATGTGATCATAGTGGCCAGAGTTGTTCAAGGTTTCTTCTTCGCCACTTTTTTAGGGAAATTCATTGAAAAATTTCTTTAAGGGGGGAGTTTTTACGAACCCGGATCTTCTGTTCAGGTATTTGTTTCCTTTTATGGTAGTTTTTGGTAAAAAGAGTAAAATATGGAATTTTTCAGAGAACACGCCATGTATTTTGATGCCACTGGAAGCCATGTGATGGTCGTGTCATGTCCACACATAAGGCCGTGTAAGGTTGACATGGAGGGAACATAATGCGGAGTACAAAAAAGGCATGTACATGCCGTGTACAATAGAAGTACACGCCGTGTACTTTGTTTTTTCGTTAAAGAGACCGTGGTCACATCTACTCCTTATTTACATCTTCTTCTTCGCCTATTTCCGTCCAGAGCGTTCAACGAGGCCGAATCTTCATCGATACGTTGACCCGTCACCGATTATCCGAATCAATCACCATTAGTTTCCATAGAATCCTAGAGGTGTGTTCTTGGTTCTTATTTGTCCACGATTGGTGATTCAATATCTTATGAGAGTTATCGTAGGTTGATCATTTTAGACTTTTTTGCAGATATACTCCATTATAGGGTGATTTAAGGGCCATGGTTCAAGTATATAGTTCTCCTAGGATCGAGGTAGGTTTTTTGTAGCCTTACATTGAATGTCTTTGAGTTCATTTTTCAAAAGTGCCTGATTCCCATGTTTCGGGTATCGTGGGTTAGGGATTTTGGTCTCATTGATTAATTGCCTTAGATTTCCTGTTAGCTTAAGGTTAATTGATAATAATATATACATGTTTTCATGTTTGATGATCACCCCATGGGTGTTATACATGTTTGGTTGTTTATCACCGTTTGGCATAGTTGCCTGCAAGGCAAACCCTATTGCAATTTCTAGTTTCCTTGTTATAACTGATTACATGTGTTTCCTGCTGTTCAAATGATTTTGATGCATTGTATATTTATACAAGTAGTTTCTAAACATAATTAGGGCTACTGACAGTTGATTACGCACGACTGGACTACTCAGACATATGAGAACCTCATGTGGGAGACCAAAGTGGGAATAGATGATTTAGTGCTTCCCTAGGGGGTCTATTGGAATTAGTTTTGTATGCAGGACCTATAGGAATTAGACTTTTTTCTTCTTAAGAGTTTCTTTATTTTACGCACGTATCAAGACAATATGAGGAATTAGACGTAAGAGCTTCATCAGAGAGTCTGTAGCTATCATTTTGAAGACCACATGGGAATCAACGTGAGTGCTTTTCAAAGAGTTTGTGCCTTTGTATGTTTCTTGACTATTGGGGTCTGCTAGTTTGAGCCACCCAGAGGCTTAGTGTGAATGTAGATTATTGGTTCTTTTAGATGAATCTACCAAGCCAAAGAACAAGCTTGGATCTTTTGGCCTGCTTCTTTGTTTAGGTAGTCTTTTGATGCATCCTGTGTTACCTCTTTACCTTGGAATAGAGATATTTGCTAGATTCCTTGGTTGTTTAATAAAATGAATTAATTAATTTTTAAATGAATAAGAATGGTAATTTTTAGGATTGTTTAAGTGTGTAATCCTATCTCATTACTACATTTACTTTCATTACATCTTCTATATTACTCACTGATAGTATGGCACAAATCTTATGGTGGTTGCCGACTGGGATTAGTCATACACCCTGTTTGAGTCCTGTATTTCGGCCCAAACAGGTTATATGGTGGCAAGTGTGGATTGGAACTATGGCCCCTCTACATGAGGTACATGATTTCTGGTTGGAGTTGGAGAGCATAGGATCGAGCTTAGCCTTGCGATGTTGCTAGAGTCACTGTTTACTTTTTGGACTTTGTTTCTCATTTGTATTTCAGTACATTGTTGTGTTTTGTTGCTTTCCATAGACACTTGTACCTACTTCATCATTTTCATCATTACTATATGTTCATTTGTTCTTCTATATACATTCAATTATTGTATGATGTTTACTGCTTCTGCTATTGACTGTTATTTCCTTTCCCTTGTATACCATACCAAATGAGGGCATAGTTTACCCAATGACTCACCAAGGCCCTCACTGCTAGTCGACAGCCTATGGAATTTGGGGAAATGCGCTCAAGGTCATTTGGTGAACCTGGTATGGGGAACCAGTGGAGTGGCTTCAGATTCGGGTCGTTAAACAATGAATTGGTCAATTATAACAAGATTTATAATATGCTATATTAAAATAAAAACCATTAATGGTTAAAAAAATAAATGTTTTTATTAAACTTTGTCAAAATAAAATGATTAAATATTAAATAATGGGGTTATAAATATAAACATTATTTTTTCATTTAAAAAATAAATAAAATTATGAAATAATTATTGAAAATTCACTTTTTTCTTATTCATTAATTTAATTATACAGAGATAATACCATATCTGAAAAGTTTAGATCATTCTCCAGAACTATTTCAATGATTCCAAAAAAGATGGATAAATAATAAATGTATGAAAATACTGATCATTTTTGAGTTATTATCATTTATAAAATAATATATATGATATATTAAATACATTATGTGTGTTATTAATTTAATTAAAATATTTTATTATCGTTTCACTTATTAAATTTGATCATGGACTTTTAGTTTCATTTGCAATACATTTTTTAATATATGTTCCCTTTAAAACCAATCCATATATCAATAGAGATGAAAAATATAGAAATATTCCTTAAAAATTAGATTTATTTAAAAATACATTTTATGTATAATTACAGTAGATTTCTTTTTTGGGGTATTTTTATTATCCAACATATTTCAGTTATAAAATATAATTCTATAGTCATTAAATAGATTCTATTCATATGAAAAAGGTTTTAGTTTCAGTTTTATCAATATGAAAATTATTAAATGTTTATTTAGAACATTCAGTAATAGCCAAAAATAATTTAGAAGTATTTTTTATTCTTTAACAATAATAAAATACTTCTTCTTCATGATAATATATGATATTATCATTATATTATATAAATGATTTATCTCCCATATTATGTATTCCATGATATAAAAGAAATATATCCTATTTTTTTAGAATTAACTAACTTATCAATAACCTTAAATAAGTAAGCATTTATTTCAATGAATTAATTAAAATAATGGATTATATATTTAATGATTCCCTAACATAGAAGAGTTAATATTAATTATTTAATAGTTATTTTTAATTTTAATGAGAATTGAAAAAACATATTCGATTATCCAATCATTCTAATAAATATTAGACATTTAAATTGTATATTTTTTTAAAATACATAGACCAATTTTTATTTAAATAAAAATAATTATTGTTCACATTTTCTTTCTTATTTTATTACCTTATTGACCTCATTTTGAATGTGATATCAATTATTCCTAAAATAGTTAAAAAATATAATATACAGGAGTAATGTATATCTTTCATTATAATTACTATTTGAGTACTTATCCCATGTTTAGAGAATATATATTATTATTTTATTATTATTTTATATTCATTTATCATCTTCAACAACATCAATTTCGTTATTAAAGAAATCATTATCTAATTTATAAATTACTATTATAATTTTTTTTCCAACATATGTTTTTTAGAGATATAAATTTTTATTCTTATAATCTTATTCTTTAAATAATTAACACCACTGAAAAATATTCTAAAGATCTTAGTTTCTGTTTTAAAATATATTTTATTATAATAGTTTGTTTCTATGTGTATTATTCCCAAATATTTGAGAGTTTTGAATGTAAAAATAAAATTACGTGTCAACATTAAATAATTAACATTTTTTGAAATTAGTGATTTTTTTTAAAAAATATCCACACTTTATTCCTCACATTCTAATTTTGGAGGTGTATTTTTTTACATTATAATTCTATGAATGAATAACATTAACCTTGATGTTAATTTAAATATCAATTTTTTTTGTTTTGATAAAAATTTCATAACTAATAAAAATATATGTTTTATTAGAATCATCACGAGGAATGAAATTTGAGTATTCATGTTCATGTGTTTAAATGTTTTCATTAAATTAATATATTATGATTTTGATCACTTTCTTGGCAATGTTTGGGTCTTAATGTGTTTGGAAACATCCTCTAATAGTGACCAAAATATGAGTGATCATCATTGAAAAATCATCTATGGTTTCCCATTGGAAATTATTTACAAATAAAAACATCAATAAAAAAGTTGATGTTTATATTCTTTTTCACTATTATTTCAACTATATAGATCTTAAAAATTTTAGAGTATATCAATATTAAATTTAAGGAATTTTTTTTTAAATATTTTTGTTATGAACAAATGGTTTTGATATAAGTCCAAAGGAAACCTAAAAGAGGTTGAATATTGGTGATAACAAAATTCATAAATATTTTTTTACATTCAAAAACAATTAGAAAACATCCCCTTTTAAAAAGAAACACATTCACACAATTGCATTTTCAACTAAACTCACATGGAATATAAAAATCTTGTACAAAATTTAAATGTTATGATAAAAAATGAAATTTACTTGGTTAAAGATACTTAGGCTGTATCCCAAGAGAATACAAATTATAATATGTATTTGAAAAAAAAAAATCTATTAGGAATTTTTATGGTGCATAAAATGTTCATGTTATAGTCTCTACAATCCCAGGCTCACTTCCCATACTATAAAGGTTTATCGATCAATCCCTAATTACTCATGTCCCCTCTAATAACATTTTTATCTAAATATCGCTTCAAGGGAATATAATATTTTATAGTCTTTTATCATTCTTCATTATCATCATATAAAACATATTTGGTTTCCATCAAATGCCTCTAGATATAATGCTCAATTGACCTCCACTAATCCACACTTCTTCTATAGGAAAAATTATGGTCAATATATCATTGAGATAATAGTTTTGCTCTGATATAGACATTATAGAAGTAATAAAAATTCTTAGTTAAAAATAATTTCAAAATGTAATTACCCTCATTATTCACTTAATTATTCTACTATAATCCCAATATGATTACTGAATCTTCTTGAATCATGATTCTTTAATTGATAAAACAATATATATCATTCAAAAATCAGTTATGGGTTCTATTATATCTTTATTTTATATTTACTATCAAATATCCTAATCATTATCTATCTACATTCCACATCTATTATAGAAAAATTTATAAAGCCTTCATGACTAAATGATTATCAGTAATTATTCATGTTTGGGATAAATTGGTCTAGGATGCATGACATTAAAATGAATTCCCAATCATCCTTTTGGCATGACACTAATCTATATAGTTCTCAAAATCTATGTTTTCTAGATTATAACCTTTTAGATAATCATTGTTATCCCCATATATCCCATAATTGGTTTATCTACAATATAAAAACGCTTTACTATACAATATATGCGATTTATTGTCATACGTGGTTCAAATATGGTGTTTCAATATACTTTTCTTCCAACACTAAAACAAAAAAACTCCCCCACGCCCATGAAAATTAAGCCAATATTTTTGGATTCTTCATATAGGAAGCCACCCTTCTAACATTATCTGTGATCATTCCATTCTATTTTCATAGAAACATGTATATCATAATTCTTTACCAAATATGATCTATATTAATTTAATAACCATATGTATTAGGCTCATTTACATGAAAAAAATGATTTCCCTACATTTGGTCAAAACCTTCTTAAGAACATTTTCACCGACTCTGGATTAGGTTCGACATGAACCATTGTTTTCATACTCAAGCACATTCCATTATAAAATCAAATTCAATTTCATAAAAAATAAGAATCTCTATAATATTTATATCTATATTGGTAATATAATTGAATTTGTCTCAGGACACCGTCGTTTTGATTATTCATAACATTGGGAATTTTTTATTTTCATTATCCACCCTTAGGATGACTATAAACCAGTGTTAAATTACTTCATAGCAGAGACCTATTCTATCCATGTATTCCTTAAAATATATATTCATTAAAACCTCATTTTCAAAATGGTCCATGATTATTCCTTTCATACTTGTTCAATATATCTTTTCATATTTAGAAATCCCCATATTGTTTTTTTAATTTCCTATCTTAATTCTTAATGAATTATGGAAAATTTTCAATAAGATTACCCTTGATTGGTAAATCAATAATATCTTGGTCAAATCCATGGACCTTAAGATAAACCAATCATACATCCTAAAAACATGACATTAAACTATGCATCTTAGGTCCTCATCACGTGACCCTAATAATTACAAAACATAATTCCCGGTATCATGAAATTAAACTGAAAAATTCATGTCAAATTTTATATGAAATATTACGTACATGAGAGATAAATCTTTATAATGGTACTTGTTATTTAATTTGGTAACTCACATTTTTCTATTCATTTTTCATGATTAAATATAAATAACCCTTTACTCAATGTATGAGTCTCATCAATATGGAGGTCCCATACTTTCTCAATGATTAATTGCTAATTGATATCAGAAGAAACCATGGGTTTTCAATGAAATTGGAATTATTCGTCCTGATTCATGATTAAGGAAAAAATGTTTTCATTTATTCCCTTCTAAGAATTTATATTCAGGTCCATATGAGTCCACAATAAAATTATTTTTTCTCACACCAAGTATGAATCATGTTCCTTATAGGATCCATAGTGTCACCTTCATTTAACATAATCATTTTCCCTATAAAATATTGTATTGTTGACATTTTAGTCCCTATATGAGAATGTGATCCCTATAGAATCATTCGGCAAACAAACCATATGTCCGTTATAATATCAATTCACCATTCTATTTGTATGAACATTATCTACAGATATATTTATGAAACATGTTCATTAGTTCATGGAAACATGCTAACAATAATATTCCCAATATTCCTACTTGAGATTTAGATACTTTTGGAAAGTCATATATTCATGTAATTTAATCATATTTTGGATAATTACTCTAAAAACTATTGATCAAAACTCTAAGACCAAAAATATCCTTAATGAATGGTCACAAAATTACCTAAACTATAAAGTTTAAATCATTATCCTATTCCAATGATTGAATGATATATATTATAATAAATTTAAATAATAAAAATAAAATACAATATTAGTATTAAAATTTAATGGTATATATGAAATAATTTTACAAATTATTAAGAACATCAAATTTTTCATTCGTTAGAAAAATATTTGAGGTGCGTAAACATACTAGAGTCTCTCATTGACATTACTGGGTGAAGATAATTGAATTAAATGAATATATTGAGATTTAAATTGCATTATTTAGTAGGTCATATAATTACACATGTGATCTGTTTGATTTTTTATCAATTGTTTTCTCTATCCATCCTCCGATTCAATTAATGTATGAATTTTTTTAATAAATTCCATAATATAATAAACATATTGAAAATTTATAATATTATAATATTTTATGATGACCACCTCACCATTATACATACTACATGGGCCTCCTATTTTCTTAGCTCCACAGTCTGTGAAACCATATTAACATAAATTTGTACTTTTCAACAACAATGGGATGAACCTCAATAACTATATCATATAAAAATTCCTCATAATAATTTGAAAGACTAAATTGGACCAGATCACATTCTTGAGTATCCAACACCACTAAGAGATAAGAACATGATTGATAATGACATGAATGTTCCATTAATCCAAACTACATTCTCCTAACAAAATGAAAATTTTATAATTATTTTCCATATTATCAACAATATTCACCAATGGATTATTTATGGAGATAGGGTAAATTCATCACCATGCCCATTTTCTTATGGACAAAAGATCAATGGGAGAAATGGAATATTGGCCCATTTCATCAAATACCATTGGTATATAATCCCAGATCCAATTATATTAGGATGGATTCATCCCACAATTAATCATTGAATTGGAATGTTTCTATATCTCATCCTATTGTCTAATATAATGAACTAAACTGACATGTTATTCATTAATTTTTGGAATTCCCAATATCTTTCCACACTGACTAGAATCAGTAAGTATACCAACAATAGTACTTATAAATTTGGGTTTCACATTGCTCCTAGTAAAAGTATAATACGAGGATGAAACTCCCTCATAAAGATTATAATGTTGGAAAGAAAATATTTTCCCATAAGATGTTGGTGATGTTAGCGAGGTGGGTAAATAACTATGAGGTATAATGGTTTATGAACCCATAAAAATATCTTCACCAACACCCCATCAGGATAGTATTCAACTTACATTTTTAGATAAATCCAAGATAATATTGTAATATCATTTTTGGGAGGTAAAGAAATATATTTCCTAGAATCCTCATGTATCATCATCAACCATAGTTCATGAAGTATAAAAAGGTTTTATTCCATTTTAAAATTGCTAACAGTTATTGATGAAATATTGTATTTTCATCCAAATTGTCTTTAAAAACTATAATGATTATAAATTTTACAAATGGTTACCCTATCTACCCAGACAGTTAGAATTCCATCTCATAATGATTTGATGTTGGAGATATCTTCTATAGAACCTATTATAAAACCTTTCAACAGTATGTAAGGTTAAAAATAATAATTTAATGAAACTTTGGACAGTCCTTTAATAAATAAATAGAAAAATTTATGAACAAGGATGTAGGTCTTATAACAACAGTGTTGATAAGTTTGGGGGAAATAGTGGAATGCAGGATTATTGATTTATATTGTTAATCATAACACAAATGGTGTTCCTCCACCATACATTTTCAAATTTATATAGTATACAAATTTTATGTGGATACCTACCATCCTATATATGAACCAACAGATTTTAAATGTGAGAGAGGGTGGGTAAAATTATATTTATGGATTTCCCTTTTCCTACTTGGATTCTACCACAATGGTGTAGAATTTGGCACCTGTATTTTCATCATGATATGTGGACATCCACCCATATAAATACAAGGAAAACATACTACCAATCCATGTTCTGGAGATTTCTATTTCAAGATCTGGTAACACAATTTATTATTTTATCCTTCATTAAGAGTGGCCTTTTATATACTTGGAACACCTCAATATTTTTTCGGTAGATGTGTCTTAGTGCACTGATGTTTTCCCCATGGGAAACTAGCCTGAAAAAATAGCATAATCGAGTCAATTAATGGAATTATTGAATGGGTGTGAAGTGGATGACTCAATGATTCTTCTTATGAAATCATAAAATTGGATTTTAATATAGAATCTGAGGTAGTATATTCTGAATTTTTAGTCATAAGACAAAATTCATCGTATATATTTCCATGAATCATAATTATTCTTAATTAGTAGATATCTAAATGGATGATCCTCACTATACAATATGGAAAATTAAAGTTGATGGTTCTCCCGAAAAATGAATCCTTTATTCACCTAATAACTTAGTTCGTGAATATGACAAAAAATTGACAACTCCAAACTTGTTGATACAATCCAATGATCTATAATCTTTTGAGAAATTATATAACATTTGGGCATACCTAGAATTCCCAAGCCCATTCTCTATAGAAAAATTCCTTCATATCAAAAAAAATATCACATCATACCCCTTACTTCATATGAGATAATTTATTGAGAGGTTATGAATTAAAGTATAATATTGAATGGAAGAAGATATATATATTTCATCATTATAATTGTTTCTATAACTCTATGAGGAACACAAAAAATAATATCTTCACCTAATTCTGAAATGATGTGTCCCATATATGAATTGTACACTTAAACATGATCCATGGACTCCCCCAAAATAAGTGGATATAATTTATTCATTATATGGTTGAATGGTAGAATAATTGTGAATTTAGAAGTTGTATAGCATTATTATGTCAGACAATGAGTAATTAAAATTCTCAGGTGAAAGGTGACTCTTTAAAATACTATAATGGTAGATAATGTGATGTTCGAGATCATTTTTATTTTCTTGTAAAATGTCGGTTATTCTATAAATTGTGTTCATTCAAGTTATATATTTTTTCAAATAATCCACATTATACCTATAGTAAAAAAATCGGAGAAAATATGTCATAAATACATAAATGTCTGGTGAATCACATAATATTATGTGGACCATGATGTATATATGATTCTATGTACATGAAAATTCCTTTATATGATTTAAGGAGAACCCTATTGATATGTGAATATAATTTTTCCAAAAATGAAAATAATCAATTTCTTTAAAAAATCTAGTTTTGATATGATATATTTTCTATGAAAATATTCAATCCCAGAAGTAAAGTTCAATATAGAGAAGGTACTACACTAGTGTGATCAGAGCATTTCAAATTTAGTTGGAATTAAAAAACTGAAAAATTATTCAGTTACAAATCCTTTTAATGGCATAAAACCTTCTCTATGTCCACAAGTACCTTGTAATGTATCTTTCAAATCATTAAACCAGACCAAATTATTCCTCTGAATATACTCATACTCATGATGATCAAACCAAATTTTGATGAGGTGATTTTTTTTCTCTAGTAAATTTCATATGGAAGATAAAAAGTTGATGATTTGAATTTGGAATGCATAGATTAAGATCAATCATGCTACATCATAAAGATTAAAATTGTGTAGTATGATGAATCTCAAAGAAACACCATAATCCACATAGTTTTATCTGACAGTGAGTCAATGATGTCTATATTTCCCTAACATAGTTTTTTTACGAAGCTCCCTCATAAAGCATCACTCGCAACTGAATGTTCATATGTGGGGAAACACATCTTCCTTATTCTCAATGAAAATGAATTTAATATATATAAAGATAAATTTTACTTTTACTCCACATAAATGTATATTTTTTGTTTGTTGGGAAAGTATTATTTTCTAAACCTATAATGAAATTTCAATTGTGGGGAAATACATCCTTATCAGAACCCACCCACAAATGAAAACCTATTTTTGAGGTTGGGCACCTTTTTATATGCACCCATAAACCAGATTTCTCTTATGGGATGAGTCACATTCTTGTGAACTCAAATACTTCATGTGTGGTGATTGAGTGGTTACATCTATAATACTATGAAATCCACCCTCCCCCACAACCAATTTATAAGGGAGGTATTTTTCGGATGATATATTTTTCTTGGATTTCATTATAGTGGTTTTTGTGTGTGATATGGTATGAGAATGTGATTTATGTTGGTAAAAATCTATCATATAAAGTAAAATAAATAGTTAGTAAATAATTGGTCCTCATAGAAATAGAATAGGGTTATAAATAGGGGAGAAATTTCCAAGTCCTTAATTCACATATTGAACCACTTTTCTGACCATCATTCTGTGAATAACATGAAGATGTGTTCATTGGAAAACACCATCCTCCATAGAAACTGTATGAGATATGGGTGGTTTTAGTCTCAGTACCCTTCCATGATGCACTCATTATTTCATCATATCCTTTTTGAACTGTCTAACCATACCTCTACATGAACTCCCCTTTCATGATGAACCAATGAAGAAGAACCAAAACTGGGCTCATTAATAAATTATTCCTCTCGATTCACCTTAATAGGCCCCTTTTCCAGGCATCCCTACACAATCCATTAGTCAAATTTTTATCTCAAAGTAATTATATATATATATGATCAAATCACATGACAAAGAAGTGTGTCCTCTTGATCATACATACCCATAGTAAATGATTCCCTATTGGTAACCACATTAATAGGGGGAACCTCAGAATGTTCTCGAGCATAAATTCCCATGATAATGAGGGTCACATCTTTGGTGGTAATTCAATGGACCTCACCTTTCCAGACAGTAATGGGAGGATCATTCTTTATTTTCCCCTTTAAATATTGGGGATTATCATACACTCTTTAATGCAATCTGAATAATGGAATCCATCCTGTTGTAAACCCTTTGTAGTAGGTCAAACCCATTCACCTATTTGTCAATTGGTCTATAGCATGGTAGGTAGTTAGTTGTGAATATCCTTGTCACCAAAACAAAAATGGATATTAGCACATAAAAATCCCCTTCTATATCTCATCAACCCAGCCTCTTTCACCAACAAATTATGGATAATATGTGGTCTTCCCAGTCCATAACATCAAAATTGTTTTCACCCCAAGCATGAATCACATGGTCTTAGAGGATAGTGGCATCCCAACATCAACTTGATCCCACACCGGCTGGTTATCCTCTTAGGTTTATGCCCTAAAGATCATAATACCATCCTAAAAAAGGGTCATTTTCTACACAATACCAACCTTTAAAGGGAGATATTACCAATGAATTATCATTGGAAATACATGTTTACAATATTAGAATAAAATAGTTTTACAATATATTCAGATTTGATTCTCGACCGAATGGGATATGTTGGAAGAATTCAAGAAGTTCAGACCCAACACACTATTTAAATGTAATATTCTCTGGTCCATATTCTATGGTGGGTTTCATCCAACATGGAGGGTCATATTCTTTCCTATCCCAATTCATTAACATACATAAGGGGATATATTACTTTTAAAATTATACCCCACCTTGGCAGTCAAACACATATATATATAACATCATGCTACATCTGTGTATGTACTATATCGATCATGATTAGAAACTTTTTCCCTAAGTGTCTTCACAACACTATGATAAATTGTAGAGTGTTTTACATATCACATATCCTTATAATTTATGATTTGTTCAGTTATGTGCATAAAAAAAGATGAGACTTTCTTCCATTCACATTTATAGGAAGGAAGAACATATCATGAGACTAATCCCAATATCAATTCAACTTTTTTCTCTACTAGGTGGCGTTAAATTAAAAAGCACCCAATCATGTGGAATATAACCAACATCATGATATTTATCTATATAATAATCATTAATTTATTTACTAAATGGTACCATCCAGGAAGAACCTCAGTTACATAAAGATTTATACAAATACTGAGAACTGTGGATACATATAGATGATTATAAAAAAACAATTACTATATAATTGAATGTGGATTCAAGGGTAACACATCTAATATATTTATTTAATAATAAATTATTCATGAATATGATTTAATTATATAATAGATTCGTAAATTAGGAAATAATTCCCTTTAAACATGAGTGATGAGTTCCACCTCCCATCGTCATAGTTCACATGCCTTTCATGGGATCATTGGAGAAATATGTGATGCCACCATTTTTTGTAAATTAGTTCAAAATCAAATAAAAAACATATATTCATGTGAAAATGGTGGGAACAACTATCATATTCTATTTTGAAATCAATTATATCATTGATATATCTCATAATCCTTTTTCAAGTAATGAGATGAGATACTATTAGGGAACAATGTAACCTAGATAAAATAGTAAAAAATGTACTATATATCTCCTTGAATTCATTAGATATTATAAAATTATATCCAAATTTAAAAACCCATTAGAATAAACCTCCCTTCATTCCCCATATTTTTAATATTTTTTCAACTGGTATTAGTGTGGATATAGGATATGAATTTTCCATACAATACATCATCAAATGTTCCTTAGGAAACTACGCATGAGATATGTAAATATTATTTTTCATTTGAGTGAAATGTAATCTAATAAATTATTTTATTTCACCTATCATTGAAATCTGAAATATATTTTTGGTCTCCTTAGAAAAATTCTCACAGGTTTCTTCAACATTCCTTGTGAACATAATTTTTTCGAAACAGCCAATCATAATGATAGAAACTAATTGATATTATTTTATATAGTGGTTATAATCAAAACTGCATTTCATTAAGTTCATCATCATTAAGGAATTATCAAAATTAGAATGAAAAGAAAAACTCCACATGATTGTTTAATATAACCAACTTCATCAAGAACACTATATCACAATGGTTTCTTGAAATCACTCTATAAAATATTATATTTTATAAATAGTGATAAAAAAAATATTCTAATAGTTTCTTATATTTCCACTATAATAAATGTCTCATAAAATTAAATGCCTTAAATTTCAGATTATCATTTACAACACTTGTATTTTTTACCTTTATTTCATATCTTCTTCCCAAAATATCCATATTTATACATTGCACATCTCTTAAAACTCAGAACCATTTTCAGTGGAACATATTTATATAAAAAAACATAATACATGTAATGTGAGAAAATTCATTAACAAAATAAATAATGTAATTATATTTTTTCTTTTTTCACATAGTCCTACGAATTTCAAAATATGTAATCATTATAGGTTGAGTCAAATAGACCAAAAAAATTCATATTTATTTATTCTGTTATCTTTTATTTGTGGAATAAGAAACAACCCCAATCTATTATTCTTATCATGTCATAAATATAATGAATTAATTCTATATTCATTAGCATAATCATATTTTTTCTAACACATATTTCACAATGATTAATTAAAATGTTTTCATTATTTAAGCATTTATAGATAATATGAACAATGCACATAACCAATGTGAAACAACATTCCCTTATATTTTTCCTTATTATAATAAAATTACCCTTTATTGTATTTTTATAATGAAACTATGTTTTCTAAAATATATACCTTTATCATTTTTTTGAAATAATTTTAATATTTTATTTTATCCTATCAAAAAACAAGGATAATTTAAATTTTAACTCTTCTTTTCAAGTGATAGTAGATCCAATGGATTTTATTTTGGCTAACTCATCATTACAAACATTCATTGTACAATGTTAATAATGGTTTACAATCTCCAGCAACATTAAATACATATGATATATAATGAACACCCACTTTCAAATTTCCAGGTTAAATCTCTTTTTTAGAATCAAGAGAAGTTTCAATAACTAAGGACTTTTATCTTTTTTTATCCTTGTCATGTGTCATTTGAAAATTATTATGTAAACATGGTTTTTATAATAACCTAAAAAATACCTTAGTTTTAAATGTTTTTAGGATGATCATATATTTCGAAAATAGTCTCTAGGGGTTGAAGTATATTTTCATTCATAAAATAACCTTTCATATTTATTCTTCTCATTATGGGTAAACTCCCCTCGAACATTACTTTTATCTTATCCTATATTCATTATTATATTTATCATTAAACCATTAAATATTCCATATTTTCCAAGAACAACCACTATACAAAGAGTATCCTCAAAATCATATTTTTGTTCAATTTTTTAATCATTAAAACGTATTATTTTTTAACTCAACATGTTTTGGATATATAAAATGTCATATTAAATTGGTTATGATTCGACACATATTCATTCTCATTTTTTGTCTTTGAAGATATTTTTTTTAATTCCAATAAAGATAAACCATATTAGAAAAATTACCAGATATTATAAATGAGAATAGTAAATTTGTAATTATATTCTCATACTTAATAACCTTTTATTAAAAAGTTCATGTTCCTCGTCTTGTTCACAAATATTTACTTCATTCTTCATGTTGAGGTTTCATTTTTCATCACGAATGTTTTTCCGACTATCAATCTCTAGAAGAAATAATTATTTTTCCCTAATAAGTTATTCTACATTTTTTTTAAATAAATATTATTTCATCAGCTTGTTGTTATCCTTCTAAAATCATATATAGGTTTTATGAAATCATTTATAGTCTCCATTTTTCATACACAAAAATTTAGTCATTTCTTCTTCTTCACCATCTTTAGTGATTCTAATTTCATTATATTTGAAATTTCCATCATTCACTTTTCAATTATGAAAATTTCAATATTGTCATCTCTAGAGGTTTTAGATTCATCTTTAATATAATCACCATCGTCATACATAGATATAATTTCTATCATTTTTTATTTATAGAAATTATTATCTTTTATCTTCCTTTATGTAATCTATTTTCTTAATTCTTTTATAGAGATCTTCAGGAATTTCTATCATCTCATCACTATCATCATCTTTATTTGGTATTAAAAATTTTGATGTAAAATTTGTAATGGATTCATAACCAAAGAATAGAAGAGGTAAAATTCATCTATATTTTCTTATAAATATTTTATTCTTCCTAGAAAAAATACATAAATTCATAATTCCTCTTTCTAACCTCATATTTATCATTAGACTCCCATTATTATTCCTCAACTTAAAATTCTGTTGTTTTTATTTTATTCAAAACCATTCTAGGGTATTCCAAATTATTATTATCTTTTATTATGTTTATAATTTCTATTCTCTTTTTTTTACTTAAGAGAGTGAAAATTAGATCATCAAAAAAAGGTTTTTAAGGTCTCAATCTTCAGATAAAGAAACCATGGAATCAAATTTATCCTGAAAAGTACATATGTTATTTGAAAAATTGATTTAATATTCTATCTTATAACTAATTCATAATATAAATTATAATATATCATTAAAACTTGTAAAAAATCAAGAAAAAATACTATTTTTTAACCAACTTATAATCATTGTACATCAATCTCCAAAATTGTAACTTCAATTTTAGAAAATTCATATTCCATTCTAAGATGTACCTAAACTTATCCAAAATTCCATTCTCTAATATAATTACTATAAAACTGAACAAAATATTTCATAGTATGCAAATACGATATTTCAAAATCCCACACGATTCTCAAGGCTATTATAACCAGTAACATGTTTTGGGAACATCAGTATCATGTGGTGGAAAAAATATGTAACACCATTAAAACATTTATAGATAATGGGAAAAAGACAAGGTAACATTATAACACACCAGGTTTTGAAGAATTAATTTTTTGAAGAAGTATAATTTCATCAATATCTGGAGTTATATTCAACACAATGTTCAAAATATATTATAAACAATACCATGTTATTCATGCTCTATACACATTATTCACTTAGGTTTCTTTGCACACAACACTGAGTTCTAACAAAACCATGAAATATTATCAATTTTTTTATTATATAGGGACCATTATATCCTAGAAATTAATCATAGTTATACATATAGTAAGAAAAAAGATTCAATATAATTTATTATTTTTTTAAATAATGAAAATATATATATATATATATAATACATATTTATCAATAATTTATTTATAGGTTTTCAAAATACTTTCTTCTCTAAAAATACATGTTTATGAAATTTTATGATCAATAATAAAATTAGTTTTTGATACTTTAAGAAAATTGATTTTATAAAATAAATATTTATTTAATAATTTATAATGTCAAAATTATATTATGTAGAATATTTTGTAATGAACTAAAAACTATCTCTTTTTTATTAATAGTAAAAATGATAAATTTTAATTAAAAACTGTATTTTCAATTGTTATTTGATAAATTAAACATATATATTAAATTGGTTTAAATGTTTCTTACTTAAATTATAAATATATTATTCACATTTAAGTGATTTTTATAAATTAAATATTGAAATTGGATATAAAAACATTTTAACATTTATTATTTTCTCTTATAAAATATTATTTCACATCACATGTGCAGGATTAATTTTAAATTTCCACTTCCAACAACATTTAATAGTAATATTAAAAAATCATTCAATATTTAAAATCAATATAATTTCGAATTTCTTATATGGTCAACATATATTTTGACCAAAAATTATAGTGAATGTAGAAAAATTAATTTCCACAGTTAATGTAAACATTTGTTTACTAGAGGTTAATCTAAAAAGATGAGGGAATTAATAGAAAAAAATCTTGAATAAAAACTATATTATGCATAAATATTTTAATTAAAAATATATAGTTTTCTAATGGACCATTCTTACCACTATTACATATTAAAATCGATGGCGATCTCAATTCAATTGAATAAAAAATGAATAGTGTCTTCTCCCACACATACTAAATGACATCCCATATCCTACATTTAGCAAACAGTAAAACCTTTCTGTTCTTACAGGAACTAAAAAAATAAATTAACAACCCCCAAAATCAACATATGATCCTTATTTTTTGACATAATTCCATCCTTAGAATGATTTTTATGAAAACCAAAGGATATTACTCAAAGAAGAGGTAACATTCATCATTGAGATTCTCTGTTTTATATCTTCCTCCACCACATTATATTATTATTATATAATTACTATTTAATAAAACAAGTGTAATACATATACTTATATATTATTATTTAATTTAAGGACCTACAACCTTCTTCTATTATATCAAATGGTTTACAAAATCATCGTTTGTGTGTACGTAAATCTACCGCCTTGCTAGGAGATATCATTCATTTTTCGATTAACACCTCTAGAGGATTGAAATAAATATAGATATGTTATATATATATAATATATATTATTTTTATCATTTCATTGTGATTAGATAATAATTATATCACATATACCTCCATATTTTAAATTTTTTGGTATATGATAATGTTGCTCGGGTGTACGGCAGACTTCCACCTCACAAAGTGATGTGCTTCATTCACACATTTAAAGGATTGTATTAAAGATGGGTTTAACAAATATATGTGGTATTTATGAAATAATTATAATTATATATTGATTATTTATATATCCCATAAAATTCTATATTATAAACCAACAATAAAATGAAAATAGCGTTCATTTTAATTTATGGCCAACCATCTCCATGAATGGTATATGTCATTTTCTAGTATGAAAGTATATAGATTAAAAATAAAAATATATTTAATAAAAATATATTTTATTTATATCATGGATTACACATTCGTGATTATGAAACCAAGATAAAATTAAGGTGTAAAATATATAACAAATCAAAACTTATAAGAAAAATAATTAAAATATTAAGTGAAACTATACATTAATATTGAACTGTAAATAAATGTGTAATAAAAGGTCATAATAAATTATTTATGGTATTATATTTATGAATAATTTTCATTAATGGATTTATAATAAACTATCATATATTATGTAGGTGGATTTAATGAATATGACAGATGTCAAGACTTATGGAAATGAGATTTTTTCTTAATTTTCTTATTTAATATATATGTTATGTTATGAAATTATATTATTTCAGGATATTTATATTCATTTCATTTCACATTTAGTATATTGAATCTATTCATAATCATTATATATTTTGTTTCATTTTATTATATTTATTCATACTAATAGTGACTCAATGTTACAAAAGTATAAAATATTTTATGTTCCAATCTCATCGTCTGTCGAGATTGATTATAATTACGTCTAAAATTTTAAAATATCATGATATACCACTCATTAATTCTAATGAAAATTTTTGTGCTATGTTTACTCATGATATCATAATTTAATGGGTCAGTTTTTCCACACATGGGTATATAAAATTATTAAAAATCAATTTTTTAAGAAAATCTTAACTTATTTCTGACATCTATGGGAAATAAATATTCCTTCGAAACATGATTCGTAAAATAGTTTTCAAAAATGAATTATTACAACATAATTATTTTTAAATGTAATATTTACCTATGTTTAACTTTTTAATTTTTTTAAAAGAACATTCGTGTCATTTTTCCAATAATAAATATTTTTATTTTTTTAAAAAAATTAATGGAAACAATGATTTACCATGTATAACTTGAGAATAAGTTTTTTATTACTTGAAAATCATTACATACATGATTTTATTATAATTATCAAATATTATTTTCAAATTAATTGCCTCTAAAAATTTATTTTGATTTAATAAAACTCAATGTTAAAGGTATATTTTTTCCAATAAATGTTTTAAATGATATTTAAAAATTATTTTACATTAAATATATTATCTGTTGGTGTTACCTACTCCATAATAGGGATATGATATATGGGTACTATTCATATTTATTATTTTCATGGTTTATTTTTTATGAAATTATCTTTATGAAATAAATTTCTCCCCCATTTGTTATTCCATGAGGGAATGTTTATGGAAAAATATTATTTTAATAGGTTATTCTATAAAGAATATTTTATGAAACCTATCTTTTGAAAAAAAATTGAGATATTATTAAAAATTTATGATACACTTTTCTTTTCATGGGTTATTTTATTATAAATTTTTATGATTTGGTGGTACAAATGCATATTGTTTTCATTATATGACTAGTGAGACCTATAACTCACTCCAATTCTTTATGTAACGAATTATGACAGAAATGGATCATGAAGTGAACCGAGTTTAGTAAGAGAGGGTTAGAATGGTATATTAACCTGATTATTTATTATAGGGATAAAATGAGGAGTGAAATTGATTTAGTAAGATTGGGAAGGAATGGGGATTGAACCCTGTTATGTAAAAGTATTTTCCCACTATGATGATCTTGGTTGTGATACGTGACTGATATGGAAGTGATTTTATATTAATATACATATACCTGAAATTCCATGTCTTATGTTAGTGTTATGATCTCATAGATCATTTTCTTTTATACACGTATTATTTTTTACCTGTGAACTTTGAATATTAATTTAGATAAAAAATATATGATCATTAATATGTAGGGTATTGTTTTTAATTATGTTACACTCTTGTTCATTCACCCTCTGAATGGCCCGAAGGACTTTTCTTTTTTATTTAATTATGGATAATACCCCTTTTAATGGTTGAGGGGAAACCTGTACATGATCCTTAGGCCCAATGAACATGGCTCGACATGACTTGCAATTACATAACCCGAAGGATGAGAGGAATACCATTCCCAATACATAACTCATAGGCCCAATCCAATAGAACTTACCCTCCCTAGATTCTGAATCTTTGTTCGCCTAGCTCCCCACCATGCATTGCTGATCGGCTATCATTTACCCATACAAATCTTCACGGTGACTGGTCCCGATGGTGGTTGTCATACTCTCTCATTCATCCAATCATGTCAGCTCTACATCTGGTGATTGCTATCCTTGTTTCTTTGATCCTCTTATTGGGAATGCATTGTGTGAATTGAGCTACTCCATGGTCTCAATGGCCTGAAGGACCTATGGAATGTACGCCTTTGATGTCCCGAAGGCCCTTGAGACCCGTAGGCCCAAACAGGTGGCCTGAAAGCCCAAATCAGGAGAATAGTTCCGACTACTACAGTACCGAATAGTAACTATTACATTACTGCTACAACATCTACTATATTACTTCAACAGTACTACTATAGTACCCAGAAATTCTCCTCCACCTGGTTTTGAACCTGTGTCTCGTGGAATCCAAGAATGAGCCCATACCACTCGAGTAAATTCTCATTGGCCATGTTCATTCACCCTTTTTTTCATGGTATGATAATATATCTCCCTTAGTTACCCTTACTAAGCATCTAGGCATACCCTTTATTATTTTTTCATTACCTAGGATATGAAGATATGTATAATATATGATATTTCTATGATGTTTTTATATTTTTAAGAACATAGTTGGAGATGACGTAGCACACTTATAGACTAGTGTTTATATTTACTACAATCCAGAGGCACAAAATGATTTTATTGAACAAGAATTTTCTTGATTAATGTAATGAATATTTTTTAAAAATGATGTAATATCTCTGTATTTTGACCATGTGGAGAAATTATTGGTATCTGTGTTTTGGATTAGTCATCCTTTTAATATTGGATTAAAAATCTTAGTGCGATCACTATGGACATATAAAAGGAGGTATAAGGAAGAGTCAATGTACATGAAAATGTACTAGAATTTTGGAAGATGATAAAGTGAGTTGTTTCCCAAAAATACATCCTGGTTTGTATACAAAATTTGGATGAGGCTATATAACTGATATACCATAGGGAAACAACAAAAAAAAAATCATTTTATTGAGCATTAACATGTCATGAACTAGTGTATGAAAATGGGTTTTATTGGAATCATGGTTTGATTCTTCTAAGGGTTTGATTTGGACATTAGAAAAATATTTGTTAACCATAAATAAGGATTAAAATGAAATATTACTGTGAATGATATCGGATAAACCAAAGGTTTTATATAATGAAAGGAAGGTGTCATGATTTATACTTCATATAAGTGGATTTCATGATTATATAGATCCCCAATAAGATTATAGTATCTTAACATGTAAATTTTTGTTATATTCAATAGTTGGAACCTAAAGAAACCACAATAATTTGGTGTGTGACTTAAAATTTGATGATTTTATTCGTAAGAATCTATTTGTTGTAGGAGTTGTATTAAAAAATCATGTTACTTTTTTGACAATATTATCTCAAGTGATGAATCATTCATGAAAACAAAATGATCAATGTAGGGGAAATCTATATGTTGATTTCTTCATGGGACAATTTCAACCTTTGTTTTGTGGGTGTTCTAATCCACTAGTTTTTTTTCAATGTGTAATTATCACTGTAATGATATTTTTTATTATGTAATATTTATAAAATGAAATAATAGTTTTTCTATCTTCTATTTCGAAGGTGAAGAGGATCAATGGTGAACTCTTATGAAGAATACAAGGAAATAGATTGAAATTCTCTCCATGAATTGAGATTTGTTCAATAAATTATTTTTTAATAATTTATATCATTGTATTTGTTATGAAAATATTAAGAAGGAATTCATTGAACTAAAAAATAATTATGATAAATATAATCGTACTAATGATGAAAATGGTGAACAAATTTTGAGGTATGATACATGTCTTATCATCCCATAAAAATCATGTCTGGTTGACTCAATAATGGCCTAAAACCAATTCAATAAATGTAATTATCCACAATAGACTCCATTATCATTGAAAATATTGTTGAATATTATCATAAGGTTTATATATAAGTTGTATTTATGTATCAATCTCATGGTATTGATAAAAAATGGAAGATGAAGTTCATATAAAAATCTAAAAACCATGGAGAGAAAAAGATGAGAATTCCATTATGGGAAAATTATGGTATGAAACATAGAGTATATTTTTTATGGGTAATAATAAATGATTTACGTGTTTAATAGAATGTTATATAGAAATTGATTTAATTTTTGATGGGAAGAAGATAGATAATGACGATAACAGAGATAATCTTGTATAGAATGCACCCCAAAAACCACATTTCATAAATTGCAAGGAGAATGGTCATTATACTAACTATTTCCCAAAACCAAGGGTTAATGATGATGATAGATTTCAAAAACCTCTTCAGCCAAATAAAATTAGAAATCTCATATAATCAATATTTTTATCAACTGTTGTGATAACAATGCTGTGACAGGTATGCTAAGCATTACCACTATATCTAATAAAGCCTTACTTGACTCGAGATCTACCCATATATTTTTATCTAATGATTTTTATGGTTATAAATTTTACACCCAAATGATTAGATGTAGTATTAGAAATGAAATCCCTTTATGTTATGTTTATCATATCTCATTTCTATCATTCCAATGTAGTCAATTTTTTTGCTAACGAGCTTATATAAAATCAATAAAGTTTTCTTATAGTAGAATTCGATGTCATATTAGACATGGATTGGATTTATCTGCATAAATCCAAACACAATTATCAATGAAGGGATCCACATTTGATATTCTAAACCAAAATATTATTTTACACCCATTTGATTATATGAAAAAAATAACCAATGGAGATTCCATCCATTATATGGGTCTTAATTCCAATTCATAAAGGGTCATTCTAAAATTGTTTTCAAAAAACTCATCATTGATTATATGCTAATTGTGTAGGTATTTTTTGATGTTGTTCCTAAAGACTTTCCAAGCCCTCTTCCAAAACCTGATTTTGAGTTCCCAATGGAATCTGTACCTGGTGACACATTGATTTTAATTTCTCCCTATTGATATGACCTGATTGATTTATAAGAATTACTAAAGAAACATCAGGAAAACCATGATATTGGATTCATTCATCCAATATTATCACCATGGGTGGATCATGTTCCTCTTGTTTAAAAGAAATATGGATTTTTGAAACTATTCATTGATTATTGAGAGTTGAACAAGATTAAAATTAAAAACAAGTGTATTCTTTCCCAAATTGATATACTATTTGATCATCATTGTAGAGTACAATAATTTTCCAATATTGATCATTTTTTTGATATCATCAATTAAGGCTGTGAAGGGGGATAAACCCAAGAAATCATTCCATACAACGTATGAATACTATGAGTTTATTTTGAATCAACTTATTCTTACTAATTCCCCTTATATGTTCATGGATTCAATGAATAATATATTTAGATATTACCTTGACCATTATTTATATTGTTCATTGTAATGGCCCGGACCTCTCTAGCCCATTCATTTGTCAAAAAGAGGGTCTCTATGTGTTCTGGAGGGTAAGATGGACTTTTCCCACACTTTCCAGAATTTTGAAACAACACGCTGTGTAGTTTAAGTACACACCATGTAGCCCCTTTCTGGGTATACCACTTGTTGAAGGCCGTGTCCTTTCCATGTGAGATAAATGGGTACACACCGTGTGTCTAAACTACATGCCATGTAGTCCTTCCCCGCATATGTGTTACCGTGTGTTGACCATTCAACGGCCGTGTGCTGTGTTGGAATCCGTGTGGAGACCGTGTGAAATAAACGAGTACACGCCATGTACCATAAAGTACACACCATGTACTTTTTATTTTCTCACCTATAAAAGGAGGGGTCCCATCCTCCATTTTAACTCACCCCTCTCCTCCCCTTTCCTTTGAGCAGAGTTCTCCCAAGAGACTCAAAGACTCTTTCTTCTATAACTTCTTCATCTGAGCTCCGATTTACAATCCATCAGCGGTCACAGGATTGTAATGATGAGGTGGAACTTCCGAGCATGGATCTGTTGGATTTCCTTCGGACTTTCCTTTTTGACATCCACCCGAGGAGGTTTTTCCAGGACCTGACAACAGATACAGATGCCGACATACATCTTCTATGGTTGATCCGAGGGAGCGTTGTGATCGGAACCTATTTATGTATGGATCTTACAATCATATCTCTAAATTTTACATCATGTGGGGTGAATATCCTCTTGTTTTCATGAGAAACAGTTGAACCATTAAATAAAGATAATAACTATTTAAATAACGGGGATGGAGAAGTTGTTATGTTTTTCTTTATATTTTGTGATATTATGTTGTGAATTGAATAGACTTATGACTACTTAAAATCACGGTCGTTGGGGGCCTTTTCTTGCACAATTAAATGTTTCCCTATCTTCTAGATCGTTTTTTTGAATGGAACCTTGTGGAATGTGGAATTTTGTTAATCACGTAATGTTGGATAATTAAAATCTAGAACCCTTGTGTGATCACCCCGATCGAAAAAAATGGAATAATGAACTTGTAGGTGTTGTCTTGGATACGTGGCATGTAATGTGGGTGTTTTGTGGATCGGGTGAGCAGCGGGGTTGCGACTGACTGGGTTGTGGGTTGGTGTGAATGTTATGTTGGTAATGGGCGGCGGGGCTGCGATAAATGGTATTAAAGGGATAATGATGTATTGGTACGGTGTAGTTGTGGTCATGGCTGTTGGCAGCAGGGCTGTAGGGATGGGTTTGAATGTTAACAGACCATGGGTTATGAATAATAAATAAAAAGTGGAAGAGTTAATGAATGGTGGTTCATGGTAATGGAATGGGATTAATAATCAATGGGTTGGTTGGCTGATAAAAAGGGACTTGGTTGGGTTGCTTGTGTTTTCCTAACATGATTTATGGATGGCGGGGATATGTTTTACGAACGATGGATGTGGTTGGTTGTGGATAGTTTCCCAGTAGTTAAGGAACTAAATAAACTAATTCTTCTGAAACGTGAAAACCTAAATGGGGTTGGGGTTGTTTGTTGAATTCATGCTTCTTGGTAGTAGTGTCGAGGCACATGCTTATTTTCTCTGTTTAGAAGGCATAGGTTGGGCTTAGTGTCTGGTTTATATATATATATCTCTATCTTTGTGTTTTGATGCACACCACCCATGTTGAGCACTTAGTGCCGAACACTCCAATTTCATGGGAGAGGGTGTTTTCCCCATAGTTACTAGCTCATTGTTGCACCTTCTCCCCTAGTTTTTGATTTGGGTGGTTTTAGCCCAGGACTATTCGGGAAGGTTCTACTGTTTCCCAAGAATCATTGGGATGAGGCCCAGGTGTGTGCGGGTAGGACACCTGGTTGTGAGGCCCAAGTGTGTGCGGGAGGGATACATGGTTGTGAGGCCCAGGTGTGTGCGGGCCGGATACGTGGTTGTGAGGCCCAGGTGTGTGCGGGAGGGATGTGTGGTTTGTGAGGACCATGTGTGTGTGGACGAGGAGATTCTGGCAGCATCAGGACGTTCTCCATTAGGAAGAGAAGCTAACAACTTGGAAATGGTGCGAGGTACCCAATAATCTTGTTTCTTATATACTAATACCTGTTGGGATTGTGTTTTTGGTGAGTGTGGCTGGTGATGTTGGGTGGATAGATTTCCTTGTTAGGTTTCTTCTGTTGTTCTCACGGGACATTAGGATGTCTCCCCACTTGCGCATGAGAGCTTTAGGTTTCCCTACTGAGTATACTTTTGTGCTCACCCAACGTTTACTTCCAGGTTTCCAGGAGGACTACCAAGGCCGTGTGGGACCCAACTAGTTGGAATGTTGGAGTTGTTGTAGTTTCTGTACTCTTTTTTTTGGTTTTGTACTTTTGAGCTTTCTTTTACTTGTACCTTGTTATAAAATTGTTTAATCATGCATGTTGGATTGGTTTGGGATTATTTATATACACTTGTTATTTTCCTTTTTGTGGTTGACTTGTCCTATTTCCCGATCCTAAATAAAAGAAAGGGTAATTTATCCCATCATTGTGAAAAATCATACCCTTGGTGCTAGTCGCCACCCCGGGGCTTACTGGAGGCGGTACTCGGGGGTCATTATCTCCCTTTCACCATTGAAAGCTCAGGAGGGGCATCTTTGGTGGGAGGGGGTTGTGACAGAATGGTATCGGAGCTGATGGTTGAGATATAGGATGGAGTCTAGAGTTAGGCATAGTCAGGATTGCATGGGATGGTAGGGAAATAGTGTTAGATAATCTTGGTGCATGACATAGTCTAGGGAAGACCAGCTAGGACATGGGATTTTAAGGCCCCCCATGATCTGATGCAAGGACTCTGAGCCTACTGAACGACCAAGTGAGAATACATTGATTGTAGGTTAGAGACCCTAGGGAAGGTACATGCATCATATTGATTGTGTTTAACTTGGTTTTGGTGTTCTCGGAACGAAATTGAAAAAAAAATGAAGATAAAATAAATCCTTAGGATTTTCCTTACTACTTGGGCATAGGCGATCTCGGTTTAATGTATTGCCATGGAACCTAGACGTCATCTCCAGGTGGATCAGACGGCCGAGGCCTAGCAGATTCAGGAGGTCGATCAGTTGAGGATTGACCGAGAGGAGGAAGATAGCCAGTGGCAAAAGACTCTCCATTTTTTCCAGCAGCAGACCCTCAAGAAGTACGAGGGTAGTACTATGGATATAGAGACAGAGGGGTGTCTTGAGGAGCTACGGATTGCTTTTACATTGATTCGTGCTCCGAGGGAGTACTGGGTTCCCCTACAAGTCAGTCAACTGAGAGGTACGGCGGAACAGTGGTGGATGCTCTACCTCGGAGAGAGGATAAAAGCAGATGTTCCGTGGGCTGTCTTTGAGAAGGAATTCCGAGCGGAATTCCTTTCATCCATGATCAAGGTGGAGAAGCGACATGAGTTACTCTCCCTCCAGCAGGGGAATATGTCTGTACGAGAGTTGGGGATCAGTTCAAGGATCTCTTGCGCTTTTCTCTGGATCTCTTTCTGGATGAGGAGTCTCCGATGAGACGTTTGGAGGAGGTGCTTCGTCCTTCGCTCCAGTATGCTGTCACCCCCTTCACCCTTCTGACGTACTTAGCGGTACAGAAGAAGGAAGAGGTGGTATAGAGGATGGACTCACTGGGAGGTGCATCACGAGAGGGGATCCAACTAGGTTCATCGAAGGGGAAGGTAGTCAGCAGAAGGTCTCCTGCAACGGGACCTTCCAGGTTCAGGCCAGTGGGGAGCAGGCCACAGAAGTTCCAGTTCAGATCTTCAGGTCCTCGTCCCTTCTTCACGAGCCTAGGACCAATGAGTTTTTCTTGTGGAGGTTTCAGGTACGTTTAGAGTCGGTGACCGACCCGAGCTCAGTACGGAGGAGGTGGGCAGGTTCAGCACCCACCTCTGTAGCACCAGTTGCCAGTGAGTCCCTTCCAACAGTAGCAGGACCATGCTCCTCCGAGGGAAGACTTTGCGGGAGGAGGTCGACCTTAGGGTGCTCCTCAGGGACCTCAACCAGGGCATGGTTGGGGAGGTGTATGACATCAGAGAGGTAGAGGAGCTGGGCGTGGACAGTTGCATGCAGCAGAGTTGACAGTTCCAGCAGGGCCAGAGGTGGTGCGAGGTACGATTTGTTTGTTCAGCACTCTTGTTTCTGATTTGTTCGATTCGAGAGCATTGCACTCCTTTTTTTACACCTGATCTAGAACATGATTTGGGACAAGATGTAGGGAGACTTTCCATACCACTGGTGCTGAGTCCTCTAGTTAGAGGCCAAACTAGCGTATCATGTGTTTTCAGGGGATGTGGGATGACATTGGGACCACATCGATCTAGTGGGGACCTTGTTCTGTTACAGATGCAGCCATACAATGTCATCCTATGAATCGAATGGTTGTTTTCTATTAGTGTCGTTATCAACTACTTCCGGAGAAGAGTGGTGTTCTCCGACGTGGATGGGCATCGTGTATCTTTTGATGGCGAGAGGAGATATCAGGTGGGAAGACAGCATGTGAATCCTATCCTTTGTGTGTTAAGTGGGTTATCAGTGGTTCCAGCTAATACAGAGATGATGGATGTCTCGGAGGTTGTTGGGGAGTTACTCGATGTTTTTCCTGAGAAGGTTGTGACTCTACACCGTCGATGTGATGTTGTGTTCGGGATAGACTTACAGCCTGGTGCCCTTCAGATTTCAATGGCCCCTTATCGGATGGAACCTTCGGAGTTGTAGGAGTTGCGGATTCAAATTGACGATCAGATGGAGAAGGGTTTGGTTCGACCCAGCGTGTCTCCATGGGGTGCTCCGGTTTTGTTCGTGAAGAAGGCAGATGGTGGTATCAGGCTATGCATAGACTGCCGAAGGTTGAACCAGGTAATGGTCAAGAACCGTTACCGCCTCCCATGGATAGATGATCTCTTCGACCAGCTGAGGAGAGCAGGTTGGTTCTCTAAGATTGATCTGTGATCGGGATATCCTCAGCTATGGGTTAAGGATAGAGACATCTTAAAGACGGCTTTCAGGGGCAGGTATGGGAACTTTGAGTTTTTAGTGATGCCGTTTGGAGTTACGAATGCACCAGCTATGTTCATGGGACTAATGAACTTTGTCTTCTGAGAGTTTGTAGACAGGTTCATTGTTGTGTTTATTGATGACATCCTGATCTACTCAAGATCAGAGGAGGAGCATGTTGAGCATCTCAGGGCAGTCTTGGAAGTCCTTTGACGCCACTAGCTTTACAGGAAATTGTCGAAGTGTAAGTTCTTGACACCAGAAGTACACTTCCTTGGGCACGTAGTGTCTCAGCATGGAGTGTCAGTGGACCCATCGAAGGAGGAGGCATTTGTTTCATGGGCAGCACCCAACAGCGTGGCAGAAGTTTGCAGTTTATTGGGGTTAGCAGGTTACTATCGGAGGTTCGTTTGAGACATCACTCGAGTTGCTGCTCCATTAACATCTTTGACTAGGAAGAACCAGGTCTTCCTATGGAGAGAGCAGTACCAGAATGCTTTCGAATACCTAAGGGAGAAGTTGGTCAGTGTTCTCGTACTCAGGTTTCCAGAGGATGGGTTGTTGTATGAGGTGTTTTGTGATGCCTCGGGCCTTGGTTTGGGGTGCGTACTGATGCAGATGAAGGGTGTGATTTGTTATGGGTCTAGGTAGTTGCGCCCTCACGAATGTAACTATGCCACCCATGACCTGGAGCTTTGTAGCAGTAGTGTTTGCATTGAATTTGTGGCAACATTACCTCTTTGGGGAGCTCTTTGTGGTCTTCTCAGATCATAAGAGCCTGCGTTATATCTTCTCCCAGCATGACCTGAATTTACGGCAGTGGAGATGGGTCGAGTTTCTCCAAGACTATGACATTGGGATCTCTTACACTGATGGTAAGGGAAAAGTTGTGGCTGATTCCCTGAGCAGGAAGTCGCATAAGGAAGTGGTTCAGGAAGCCACTGATGCTTGGAAAGCGATGGGAGAGTTGGGTACCTTGCACTTGGATGCAAGGGAAGAAGGTGTTAGAGGCTTTTTGTTTCAGATGAAGGTGTAGTCCTCCTTGTTGCAGCATGTGGAAGAGTCTCAGTGGGGGGACTCCGTGGCGAAAGTGATGCGGGAACATGTCGATCTGGGGAATGCTCTAGAAGGATGGTCAGAGGACAGCCGACATCGGATGCTTTTCCATGGAAGGTTCTTTGTTCCGGAGGCAATGCCTAACAAAGTTCTCCGTGAGTTCCATAGATCAGCCTTGGCGGTACATCCATGAGTTTCAAAAATGTACCGAGGCCTGAGGGAACAATTTTGGTGGCCCGGGGTGAAATGGGCAGTGGTGGAGTTTGTGGCTAAATGCCTAGTGTGTCATCAAGTGAAAGTTGAGCACTGTGTTCCCAGTGGGTTGTTGCATCCTTTAGATGTCCCCGAGTGGAAGTGGGATGACATCTCAAATGGACTCCGTCACAGGACTACACAAAGCTCATGGTTCTTATGAGGCTATATGGGTAGTGGTGGATCATCTGACAAAATCAGCTCACTTCTTAGCAATTAAGGAGTCAGGCCCGGTGAGTACCTTAGCACAGAGGTACACAGACGAGGTGGTGCGTTTGCATGGAGTTCCAAAGACCATCGTCTCAGATCGGGATACTCAGGTTACCTCATGAGTCTGGATGGGGTTACATCATGCTTTTGGCACCTAGATACGCCTTAGCACTGCTTTCCACCCCCAGACTGATGGGCAGTCAGAGCGGACTATCCAGACGTTGGAGGAGATGATGTGAGCATGAGTTATGGATTTCAGAGGATCATGGGTACGACACTTGACTTTAGTAGAGTTTTCCTATAACATGAGCTTAGACTCTACTATTGGAATGGAACTGTTTGAGGCTTTGTATGGAAGACCATGTCGTTCACCCATTTTCTGGGCAGAGGTTTACGAGACAGGTGCTCTTGGGCCAGAGGTAGTGAAGAGCACCATAGAGAAAGTCCATCTTGTACGCGAGAGGATGAAAGCGGCTCAGGAACGACAGATGTCTTATGCTGATCATCGGAGGAGGCCCTTAGAGTTTGAGGTGGGAGATCATGTGTTCTTGAAGGTTTCCCCTCGACGGGGGAAGAGGTGGTTTGGGAAAGGGATCAAGCTCTCACCTAGGATCATCGGACCTTTTGAGGTGCTGAGGCGAGTCGGGGAGGTGGTATATTAGCTGGCCCTGCCACCTAAGTTGGAGAAAGTTCATGACAGCTTCCATGTATCCTAGCTTCATCGGTACTTACACGATGACTCGCATGTTATCATTTGTGGAGAGTTAGAAATGGGAGACGATGCGACCATCGATGAACGACCAGTCAGAATCAATGATATTAAAGAGATGGTGCTCCGTGGACGAACAATTCCGTTGGTTCGTGTGTCATGGAGGCATGGAGGCCTCGAGGAGAGAACTTGGGAGTGGGAGACCCAGATGCACACTCAGTACCTGGAGTTGTTTTTACTTGTGTTTTTCGATGTTCTTCTGAGATTTTTGTTGATGTTTTATTCTGTACCTTTGATATATGGAATGCTTGGCTTGTCAGTTATGAGACCTTTTTTTCCTTGTTCTCTGGGAGCATGTAACATGTCCGGGCGTTTGGGGAAAGTAAAATCCAGATCCTTAATCAAGACGCATTAATGAGGATGTGATTGAACCCGTGCAGTTGAGTCAGTGCCTCCTAATGCGAATAACATCTCGACATAGGGAAAATGAATTTTCCCAAACCACGTGTTCGGGAAGTGTGTGGGTTGTGCGGTGTTGGGGGCAGTTCGAGTTGAAAATCCTAAAATATAGAAGTGGGAAGACCCAATCCTTCATCGATATGCATTAATGCGGATGTGATTAAACCCGTGCAGGCGATTCAGTGCCGCCTAAAGAGGAAAATATCTCGACATAGGAGAAGGAATTCCTAACACCTATAATTAGGGTTGGTGGTTGGGTTCCTGTTATAACGAGGACCTTAAGAGGTTTCTTGTTGGGTTCATATAGGTTGGGTTTTGAATTCTCGAGGACGAAATGTTTTAAGAGGTATCTGATGTAATGGATCAAACCTCTCCGGCCCATTCCTTTGTCAAAAAGAGGGTCTCGAAGTGTTCTGCAGGGTAAGATGGACATTTCCCACACATTCCAGAATTTTGAAACTACACACCGTGTAGTTTTAGTACACGACATGTATCCCCTTACCGGGTATACCCCGTGTTGAAGGAATTGTCCTTTCCGTGTGAGATAAATGAGTATACTCCATGTTTCCAACCTACACGCCGTGTAGTCCTTCCCCGCGTATGTGTTACCGTGTGTTGACCAGTCAACAGCCATGTGCCGTGTTGGAAGCCGCATGGAGACCCTGTGAAATAACCGAGTACATGCCATGTACCATAAAGTACACACCGTGTACTTTTTCTTTTCTCTCCTATAAAAGGAGGGTTCCCATCCTCCTTTTCAATTCACCCCTCTCCACCCCTTTCCACTGAGCAGAGTTCTCCCAAGAGACTTGAAGGCTATTTCTTCCATAACTTCTTCGTCCGAGCTCTGATTTACGATCCGTCAGCGGCCACAGGATTGTAAAGGCGAGGCGGAACTTCTGAGCTTGGATCTGTTGTCTTTTCTTCGGCCTTTACTTTCCAACTTCCACCTGAGGAGGTTTTTCCTGGACCTGACAAAAGAGACGGACGCCGACAGACGTCTTATATGGTTGATCTGGGGGAGCATTGCGATCAGAACCTATTGAGGTAGGGATATTACATTCGTCTTTATAAATTGTGCATCATGCGGGGTGGGTATCCTCTTGTTTTCATGAGAAACTGTTGAACCATTAAATAAAGATAATAACAGGTTAAAGAACGGGGATGGGTAAGTTTTTATGTTTATCTTTATATCTTGTGATATCATGTTGTGAATTGAATAGGTTTATGCCTACTAAAAATAACGGTCGTTGGGGGCCTTTTCATGTATAATTAAATGTTTTACTATATTCTTGACCGTTTTTTGTGAATAGAACCTTGTGGAATGTAGAATTTGGTTAATCACATAATGTTGTCTAATTAAAATCTGGAACCATTGTGTGATCACTCCGGTTGAACAAAATGGAATAATGAACATGTGAGTGTTGGATTGGATACGTGGCATGTGATGGGGGTGTTTTGTGGGGCTTTGTGGAGCAGGTGAGCAGCGGGGCTGCGGTTGACTTGGTTATGGGTTGGTGTGAATGGTATGTTGGTAACTGGCAGTAGGGCTGCGATAAATGGTATTAACGGGATAATGACGTACGGGTACGGTGTAATTTTGGTTAAGGTAGTAGGGAACACTTTTGTTGGGATGTGTTTGAATGTGAACGTACCATGGGTTATGAATAATAAATAAAAAGTGGAAGAGTGAATGAATGGTGGGTCATGGTAATGGAACGGGATTAATAATCAATGGGTTGGTTGGCTGATAAAAAGGGACTTGGTTGTGTTTCTTGTGTTTTACTAACTTGATTTGTGGATGACAGGGATATGTTTTACGAATGATCAATGTGGTTAGTTGTGGATTGTTTCCCAATAGTTAAGGAGCTAAATATACTAATTCTGCTAAAATGTGAAAACCTAAATGGGGTTGGGGTTGTTTTTGGAATGCATGCTTCATGGTAGCAGTGCCGAGGCACGTGATCAGTTTCTCTATTTAGAAGCCATAGGTTGGGTTGGGTGTTTGTTATATATATATCAGTATCTTTGTGTTTTGACGCACCGCACCCATGTTGAGAACATAGTGCCGAACACTCCCATTTCATGGGAGAGGGTGTTTTCCCCATAGTTACTAGCTCCTTCCTGCTCCTTCTCCCCTAGGCTGTGATGGGTTGAGGCAACCATACACCTAAGACTCTTTGGGTAGGTTTTGATTGGGGTGGTTTTATCCCAAGACTCTTCGGGCAGGTTCTACTATTTTCCACGAATCTTCAGGATGAGGCCCAGGTGTGTGCGGGCGGGATACGTGGTTGTGAGGCCTAGGTGTGTGCGGGTAGGATACGTGGTTGTGAGGCCTAGGTGTGTGCGGGAGGGATGTGTTGTTTGTGAGGCCCAGGTGTGTACGGGTAGGGAGATTGTGGCAGCATCAGGACTTTCACCATTAGGAAGAGCAGCTAACTACTGGGAAATGATGCGGGGTACCCAATACTCTTGTTTCTTATATACTACTACCTGTTCTGATTGTGTTTTTGGTGAGTGTGGATGGTGAGGTTGCGTCGATAGATTTCCTTCCTAGGTGTCTTCTGTTGTTCTCACAGGACATTAGGACGTCTCCCCACATGTGCAAGAGAGCATTAGGTTTCCCTACTGAATATATGTGTATGCTCACCCTACGTTTACTTTCAGGTTTCCAGGAGGACTACCAGGGCCGTGCGGGACCCTACTAGTCGGACAATTGGATTTGTTGCAGTTTTTTTACTCTAGTTTTCTTTTGTTATTGTACTTTTGAGCTTTATTTTACTTGTACGTTGTTATAAAATTGTTTAAACATGATTGTGGGATTGATTTGGGTTTATTTATATACACTTGTTCTTTTCCTTTTTGGTTGTTGAGTTGTCCTATTTCTCGATTCTAATTAAAAAAAGCGTAATACTTCCCATATTTGTGAAAAATCATACTCTTGGTGCTAGTCTCCACCCCGGGGCATACTGGAGGCGGGACTCGGGGGTCATTATCTCCCTTTCACCAATGCCAGCTCAAAAGGAGCATCTTTGGTGGGAGGGGGTCGTGACATTTATGGTCAATATTCTAATCTAATAAATGATAAATGAATATCATGAAGACCAATTGAAAATTAAATAATGTACGTATTGATGTAAAAACTATATGAAAAATTTACATGGTGTGAATTATTTATATAAAAGGTAAACTTTTTGGTCATGTAATCTCAAGAGTGGGTACATCAGTAGATCATTCAAAAATAGGGGTCTAATGAATAATTGTCTGGAATAGCCACATAGACAAAAAACCATTGTTTTCATTTTTTATGTGGAAATTATATGTTGGTTTTTTTATAATACATCATGAATACATAATTATCTAACCCTATAAACATGAAATGGGTCCATGTTTACCTAGATAGATAAATGAGATGAAAACTTTATTAAACAGAAGAGAAAGATAGTCAACGCAGCTATTCATACAATACCCTATAGTTAAAAAGGTTTTTTTATCATTAGTGATGATTCCAATAAATGATTTAGATGTGAAGTTATGATGAATGAAAAAATTATAGCTTATGTCTCATTCCAATTCATGATTCACAAGGAATGTCACACAAAATGTGATTTAGAGTTAGTTGCGGTAATGTTTTCATTAAAAATATTAAGGCATTAAATTTGTAGAGAAATGTGTGATGTAAGTAATGATAAAAAAATGCTGATGTAAATATTCACACATAATGTGTTTAACATGTTAAAAAAATATGGATGTAGTCGTTGAATAATTATGACAACTAAATTCATTACAACCCAATGAAATAAAATAAGGTGGTCGAAGATTTGAGTTGGAAGGATTAAACTTTTTTATCAATGATCAGGATTAGAAAGATCCTATATTTCTATTTGTTAAAATTATAGATATAGAAATACTGTAGGAAGAGGGAAAATATTATATTTATCAATTTAATGGTAAATAATTTGTCAATTTAAAGATTAATTAGGTGAATAAGGAAGATGTAGAACTATAAAATAAGGTCATAAATGTTCTTTAGTTTATCCTATGTAATGATGGAATGATAATGATTCCAAATCATGTATTTATCCCATCCATTCTATTCTTGAAAAGGTATTTTTCACAATAAGCTCATATTTCTAAATTCTCTAGTAATCCTGGATGTACATAGATGTATACACATTCGAAATTATACTTTTAGTTGGAGGACATGAAGTGATATATCATACAGTTTTTATCCTGGGGATTGGTATGTCACTATGTTACGGTTGGAATACATATTTCTAGGATTACATTTTTTCCAATACCCATAGAAGAATGAAAATTAGAAATTATCACCATTTATTTTGTCAGTAGACACCCCAAAATTGATAAAGGTCATAATGTTATATGGGTTGTGGTTGATCATAAAAAAAAATCGACACACATCATCACTATTATAGGTGAAAACCCTCAGCATCATAATTCTAGGACATATATTAAGTGACATATTAGATTTTATAAATTACCACATTACATAGGGTCTGATCGAGATCTGAGGTTCACCATAAAATTCAGATGGAGTCTTTATAAATCTTTTGATACAACATTTTTTAACTATAATATATCATCCTATAATAGATGTCATGTGTGAAAGAACACTTCAAACCCTAGAGGATATGTTGAGATCTTGATCTTTGGATTTAAAACATGGTATGAATGATTACCTTTCTTTAGATTATTCAACTTAAAAAAATAGAAATCACCCAATAAATCAGATTGATCCTTATTAAGCCCTCAATAGGCAGAAATGTAGTTCTCTAATGTGATTGGAAGAAGTAATATAAAAATGATATTTTCACTTGAGATATCTACAGAAATGGTAGTGAAGGTTATATCCATTCAAAAATAGATCAAGGTATCCTAGATTCAGTAGAACTGTTATGAAGAAAATTACTTATCTGATCTTTATTTTTAAGTAAATGATAATGAATTTCAATTAATGTTACATTATTTTGAATGAATTGAAAACTATGACACATGTATATCTCTATATTTAAAATTATTGATCCTATAAAGATTGTATCCAATCAATTTGAACTTCCACTAGACCTATCTCATGTATTTTATATGTTCCAAGTAGCTTTTATAAGGAAGTACATTTCTAACTCTACAAATGTACTGAACTCAAAGGTCATACCACTGGAGCTGGATCTTTCTTGTGAGGAACAACCAGTGGAGATTCATGATTACACATTTAATCTTCTATAAATCAAGTACACTCATATATTTTAATTATGAAACAAATATTTTGAGGAATTAATGCCGATATATTAGGAAATAATGGGTCATAACTATCCACATTTGTTTTTATCATATTAAATAATTTCAAAGGTGAAATTTAATTTAATTGTTTTAGAATATAAGACCCATAGTTTTTATGAATTTTTATTTCATTAAAAATAAAATTTATTTGATGTATTGATTTATATGAAACAAAATGTAATTCTTAAATTATGCATAATTCCATGTTAATATTATACTACATGAAACACTTGCTTATTTTCTGTTTCACACAACACTTATATTTATAAAAATCATGAAATAATATTAATATATTTTTTAAAGTATGATAGTTATAATAAATATGTTAATGATATTGATATAAACTGTAACGAATAATTTTAATTTAAGTTCTTTAATTTTTTAAATAAAAAATTTTCATAATAAAATAAGTATTTTATTTTAATAAAGTGTTTATATGTTATAAAATTTCTATTTTTTCAAATAGAGACAATATATTTTTTAGGAAATGTACTAAAATTAATTTGGGACACATTAAGAAAAACATGTAATTAAACTAAATTAAATTTTTAATTCATATTTCTAAAATAATCATAGTGTTAATATTTTTTATTTTATTAACAAATTTCCTTTTGACTAATAGTTAAAAATAGTCATTTTTAATTAAACATTTACTTTTCATTTAATTATCTTATAAATTTATATTATATATTTAATATATTTTAGTGAATATTTTGTGAAATAAAAAATATATTAACAAATTAGTGTCATTTTTATCAATTTCCTATTGAAAATTGATTTAAAAAATTGTAATCATTTATTCATTTTCACTTTTTAAACATGAATTATCATCACGTCTGTTGGATTAATTTTTCAATTATTTTTTCCTAATTAGTTGAATTGAATTTTAAATAATTGGTTAAATATTTTAATCATCATTATTTTTATCATATAATATATTTAGTTTAATTTTTTACCAAAACAATTATTAAATATCGAAAAAAATTTGTTTACCACCATTAAAGTAAAAAACACTGGTTTAAAATGTGATAAACTAAATTATAAATGTAAAAAATAACAAATAAATTTAAATAAAAATTATTTTATATTCATATATTGTCAATTAAGTTTCTGTAGTTTTGTAATTGTCTTATTTTTGAACAAGTGAAATAGAGAAAAAATGGGAACACTCAATTTTTTTTCAAAATGAAACATAGTGTTTCTTATATCCTCCACATATAAAAGGCCTCCCACTCTCTTCCAGTATTCAAACACTAAAACTACATTGTATCAGGAAAGAAATATGAAAATCACATCCAAAATTTTCTCCAATCATCATTTAATCCTTATATTTGGCATAAAACCGTCTCAAGGATGATTTTATTTCAAATCTATGGAAGATATTGAACGAAGAAGTAATATTCACCAACATGCATTGTTGAATTATATCAACCTCAAAACAATTAAATTATTAATATATAATTCATATATAATTAACCAATTATCCTAAATATACATATATGTTATTATATGAGGGTAATTATATATTACTAACTCCAATTCATTATATATTTTATGAAATAATCATTAGTGTGTATGGATGATTACCTCCTCACGAACTGATGTCAATTTTTTCATTACTTCTAATTAGGGACGCAAAATAATGATGGATATATTATTTTTATTTATTCATATTGATTCAATAATTATTATATCACACATACATTTAAATTTTCCGTTGTCCATTTTTGGATTTTATGATAATGTCGTACATGTATATGACAGACTACCAACTCATGAAGTGATGTGATTCATTCATGCATTACATGGAAGGAATTATGGATGGGTTTAGCTAAAACAGGAGAAATAAATTATATTAAAATTATTCAGATGATATATAATATATATAAATTATATTTTAATTTTTAAATTCATTAATAAAATGGAATTAACGTTTATTTGTATGTATGAGCTACCGTCCCCATGAATGATATATTCCATTTTTTATCACTAAATTATATGGATTACTAAATATATATAATGATTTTATATGATATATACATCATGATTTAAACTTTGGATATTATGAAATGATGATCAAATTATGAAGACAAAAATTATGATTAATCAAAACATATGTGAAAAATAAATTCACCGTTACCAAATACATAAGTTTAATAAGGAATAGTTAATTCACGGGTAATAAAAATTAAAATAAAATACTTTATGGTATGATATTTGTTAATTTTGGACTATAATATATTTAAAATATAAATTTAATTATTATAATTTTTATTTTCAATGAGTACAAATGTAGTGAAGACACAAGGTAAGGTATTTTCCCTCAATTTCCCATATTTGATTAATTAATTTTTTATGGACCTGTAATATTTTATAAAATGTATATAATGAAACTTTTAAATGTAAAATAATTATTTTTTCATTATAATTTATGTTTCATCATATAATATTCACTCATGGGGATTATGACTTAATGTAACCAAAGTGGTATTGGTTTTTTTGTTTCAATCACATCATTTATAGGGATTGTTTATAATTAAGACTTAATTATTGATATATAATGATCTACCTTTCATCAATTATGAATAATTTATTAGCATATAATAATTCATGATATATCAAACTAATTTTTCCATTTTTCCAATAATTTTTATAAAAAATTATTTATAAAATCTCTTTAAGAAAATCATAATTGACCTCTCTTTGTTCAGAAATATATTTTCATCCAAAACCATGACTCATAAAAATGTTTTGAGATTTATTTTACTCCCATATGTATCTTTAATAAATTTTTACAGATGTTAAATATTTTTATAATTATTTTAAAATGTGTTTTTCTATTTTTTTCCAAAAAAAATATCTATTTGATTTTACCAAAAACATTGAAGGAATCATCATTTTAACATATATGTGATGAATTGAATTTTTTTATTTCATGATAAATAATTTATTTGTGGAATCCATTAAAAGTTCTCAATCCTATTTTCAAGGAAAACGTTTCAATTTTTTTAAATAAGATTTTTCAAATAAAAAAATGAAATTTTCCACAAGAAATGTTTTTAATGATATTTTAAAAAAAAATTCCATCGTAGAAAATATATATTGGTGTCACATATGACTTAATGGAAATATGATCAAAGGATACCAATAAATTTATTTCTATTAACGATTAATTTCATGATTTCATGATGTTTATGAAAATTTTTCTCTTCTCTAGGAAATATCATCATGAAATGTTTCAGAAATATGCTTTTTTTCATTTGTTTTCTATGATGAAATGTATAATAAATATGTATCATTTACAATTGAAATGATATGATTGAATTTTTATGATATACATTTTATTTCATGAGTAATTATTTGATATATTCATATGATCTTGTGATAAAAATAAATAGAGTTTTAATTTTCTGATGGGTGTGACCTATATCTTCTTCCAATGAATTGGGTAGTTATTTTTATCTATGAGATATAAATAAAAAAAATTCTATGTGAAAAAGTTTTAGTAAGATAAGGCTGTAATGAGGGTAAATCCCATTTTAGTATGATAAATACTAAATAAGTAGTTAACCAATTTTAGTAAGACAGGTATGGAATGGGGATTGAACCCAGTTTATTAAATGACTGTTTCAGTTAGGGTGTCATTGGAAGTTTGCCATAACTAAAAAAGATATAATTTTTTATAGTTATTTGTATGCCATAAATTCCTTGTCTTATGCCAATTATATGTTCTCATGGTTAATATTCTTTTATTTCATTAAAATGCATGTCTTATGAACTACCAGATCTCATTCCATGAATCTAGATTATGAACTTTGATAGGTGGGTTATGGATTTTTGAATGCTATACTCATGTTTTCATTCCCATTTGTTCATGTTATGCCAATTTATCTTTGTTTTTTAACTTTACTGAGTAATTTAGATCCCCCATTTTTTATGTTTCCATTCCCTAGGTTATGAATATATATATTTATATTTATTTATTTATTTAGTATGATATGTGAGATAATGCTTCTAGTTGTGAAGAATATGGTGGATGGTTATATAACTAACTAATAGACTAGTGATTATATTTTTATGTATCCATAAGAACTAATAATTGTGGACACAATAATGTGTTTGTTTACTATAATTAATTTCATTTTAAAATAATGTAATATCTATTTATTTTATGTATGGTTCACTATAAACATTATATCATACCATATATGATATTTCTTTCAATAAAAATAGTAACCCAATTACTATAAATATATTTATGAACATTCATGAAACCATCCATTTTATATAACTTCATAAATTAGTCAATAATGGGGCCCCTCACCTAAAAAAACATGAATGTACCAATCCAAATTTATGTGGTCAATATGTTTTTTCGGGTTTGAATAAATGAACTTCTCTTTTATATTTTCTAAATTATAAAAAAACCTCCAAATATTATTATTATTTATATATATTATAGAAAACCAGAAGATAAGAACAACCATATAAATATATGTATTTAGAGGACAAATTTCTCAATAAGAGTAGCTAGTTCTTGGAATGGTCTACAAATAATCCTACCACACCAGAAGAACTATAAACTGACCCTTTGTATATAGTAGAATAAGATGTAATAACCTTTAACTTCCAAATAATATAGTAAATTTTGAGTTCATGTTCTCCTCATATTGATAAATTATATTACATTATTTTTAAAAAAATTGTAATAATCCTTCACCCACTTGATTTTGTATGTCGGCACTGTTCCTCTTGAAATTATTCACAGTTTCTTTTAATGTACTTACATAGTCTCCAATTTATTGTATAGAATCTAGAAGGAAACAAAATCATACGAACATAAATTTATATTATGGGTACATATGGTATACACTATCATGTTTATAAAAATAATACACAATATATATATATATATACTATTCATTATTTCCCTCCCTATATATAATTGTATTTTTTGAAGGATGGTGCATCAGTGTCTTCATTCAGGACATAGCCATAGACACCTAAACCATTCCCTCTCTCCTCTTGTACACTCTAAAGACTAAATATTTCTTATGTTTCACGACCTTATTATCATGGATTACTAAATAAATAAGATATAGGAGTTAATTTTTCTTGTTATTCATTCTGTAATTAATAATGAATGTTGATAATCATGATGGTAAAGAGGCAAGAATGAGATATGTCACAAGCTCTTCATTAAACATGAAACTAAGGTCTTTAATTCTCTCAATGTACCAAATCATCATGAGTAAATGAGGTCATTCTTGATTCTCATCTATTTTATTATACTAACTAAATTAACTTGATATCTCATATTTTTATTTCCTTGTTATTTCAAGATTTATTTTTATGGAGAGAAGTTAGAATCTAGTATGTAACTTCATCCTTATATTTTTTCATAAACTAAATATAAATAGAATACAACACGATACACTATATATAATTTTTTTCACCTATATTTTTAATAATATAGAGAAGCAGGGTTATCATAAATGGATATTACATCACTTTTTATGAATAATTAGCACATTTAATAATTACATTCCCAAGGAAGGTAAATTTTTGTGTCTTTGTAAAATTTGAACACAATATTACAAATTGTTGACATATGGTCAATGTTTTCTATAATGACACACATTTAATTACCCATACTAAAACAATTTTTCAGATTCTAGGGAAATTAAACATGTGAAATTTTTATTTTACATGATAATGAATGGTAAACAAGTATGATACGTAAGCATAATATGAACCGAATTGTATAAGAACATTAGAATATCATTTGAAGATCATACGCTACATTTGAAATATAATATGCTTGAGGCTTAACATAATGACTGTGATTTCACAATACATGAATCAAAAGGGAATCATTACCAAAATCCATGAAATCATAACATATGAATAAAAACGAATTGTGGAAGAGACATGAACATGGAAAGTCATTCCCTATAATTCATGGAAAATCGATAAATTTTACTTTTTCTTTCATTGGGACTAAACCTACTGGTCCTGACACACCAATATACCCATTCAATTCCATTCCTTATAATGTAATAGGTTATAGCTTCTCCAATAGTGGATCGTGTTTAATATTTTCAACATATTGTTTTAATATGCACTCGATTTTCATTATGGATTAGAATGAAACTATTTCCCATTATAGATCATGAAACATCTTGTTTCCCATTGTTGATCAGAACACACCCATTTCACATTTTGGATAAATCTCTTCAAATTATTTCAAATCCATTTCTAATGATATTTAAATATCTACCCACTACATTGGATGGAGATATAGGTCCCACTACTCACATAATAAGCTTATACCTATGTGTCCTACAATATCATAAAAAATTATTATATGACAATCCATGAAATTAAAAGTGTTTAATAAAACATTTATCATATCATAATTGATAGATAATGGATAGTTTTTGTAATTAATTCTTCAAATTATATCTCAAGAAAAGAAGTATGTTTCAAACTCATATAATATATGGAAGAGAAACGAGCTTTGTAAAACAATTATTATCTTAATAATCAGCTATTCAAAGGAATAATAAGAATTTTACCCTTGAATAATATCAAAAGTAAATAATATATTTTATCAAATTATAACATAAAATATGAATAATTACATTCAATTACTATTTATATCATTTCTTTAAGAAAATAATTGTTTATTAAAAATCATGAAACATCTTCAAAAATATTTTTTTTGAAAAGTAATTACTTAAACCTATAATGGAAGATTATAAAATTAATGAAAAACATTTCTTGATAAAAAAACCATTTACAATTTTATAACCACTATTTTAATATAAAAAATTTGAATTCCTTTTTCATTTTAAAATAACAAGAATTATTATGAAGGAAATAGTTAAAAACACTTTTGGAAACATAAAATATTTTGAAAATTATCATCATTGAAAATAGATTTTAAGAAATATAATGGTTCATTGAAAAATTAATGATATCATTTTCTTGGTATGTAATCCTAAACTTCCATTTTAAATAATATATAATGATTTTTCAAATTGATTATCTTATAGAAATCAATTTTTTGTCAGTTGGGAAAAATAAATTTTTATTTTCATACAGAATAACATAATTATATTATGTATCAAGAGTGGTAAAATGGTACCATTTCATGAAGATAAAATTAATAATCCTAGTATAAGAAATTTAGATATTATTCTAATGATATGGATCATAATATTCTTTCAATGGAAGATTTATCATTGAAAATCTCAATAAATGATAAGATTATAGTAAGAAACTATTTCTACATTAGTATCATTGAAGGAAAATATACAAGAAATAAAAAACTGAATAAATCATAAAATATAATTAAAATAAATTTATAAATTTTATAACATTTTAAATGTTTGTATGCAAACCATGTAACATAATGTAACTACTTAACATAACATGTTTCTCAAAGATGGAAAATTGGGACAAAATTAGAATACTAATTTGTTAAATATTAAACTGTATTCCCCATGATATATAGATCATTAGATTGATATTTAAATACAATTAAATTTAATTATTATGATAATATAATAAATTTATTGTATGTTTATACACCCAAAATATTAAATGACTGGTGAATAAGATATGATTCTTGTAGAAATAAAATTGATATGATAAATCCCATTACTAAATGAGTAATTATTGAATCATAACAACAAGAAAGTATAATAAATAATAATATTGAATATCATTTATTAATTGATATTCATGAAATAAAATTTCATAGGTCAATATATACATCACACAACAATATTAATTATGGAATATAACATATCTCCAACAGGAATAAAAGTGAGACGAGAAAACCCTTACCTTATGTATTGACTCCTATCACACTTGATCAATCCACTTATATAATAAATATAAGTATGTTACACATATAAAACAAAAAAAATATTCAAATATATATATATAAACACATATGATTTTCTTATGTATTTGTATGACATGTTTATTATCAATTCATTTTTAAGTTATGTTTTAGGGAATAACCATTTTTTATTTCATGTTTTGATGTTTTGTTATTGGTACTATTACATGGATATTTATTTACATACATGAAAAATATAAAACATGATATATTTTTCATATTTTTTATGTATATATAATAATCTCTAACATATATATTGGAAATAAAATACACTATTTGTGGAGATAGCTGGTTGTACTTACACATTATGGATGTTTCCATTTTTTATCGTAATGAAATAATGTATATAAACTATACATATGTATATATTATCATTATATTATAATTATTATTTAATATAAATAAAAAAATTTTATTCAAAACATCCTAAAAAAATCCATGTAAACAATGAACGAATCACGTTACATTTAGTATGTAGTAGTTGACACATCCACAAATAATGTAATTGTAATCACACAAAATTTAAATCATATAATCCTTTCTTATATACTAATTTAAGTGAAAAAATACACCACAAATATCATATAATTAAAATAAAACATTAATTAAATCGTTATTCTAAAACATGAGAGGTGGTTACGGAAGAACGAACGACATTGTTCTGTGAGGATGAAGTCTGTCATACACAGGAATGATGATTACATATCAAATTTAATGGAAATAAATAATGTACTTGGTAGTTATATAAAAATTTAAAACCCTAAAAATATTTAGGATAAAATGTTAATTATATTTTCTTTGTATACGTATAATTTAATTTTTCTTAGAAAGAAATATATTAAAGTTATAATTAGATATGTTACCAATTATTCAGGTAACTCCTTATGGTTTTCACTAATAGACCACTTTGGTATTCTAATGTAAACGATATAAGGATATTATATTGTATTAGGTATGTTTGGAGATTATTTTTTAAGGTTTTTGATGAATTAGTTAGCATGAGAAATGTGAACATGTGATGGGGGTGAGTGACCTTTTATAGTGGAGGATGTGTGGAATTAATGTAAATAAAATAAGGCAAACAATATGTATAAGACTCTATTACATTATGTGCCAAAAATAATTTTAATTTTTTTTTAAAATATAGGAAATGGAATTAATATGTCAATAAAATATATTTTAGAAATTAAAAAATTTTATTTGGACCCCTGATATTAAATCTTAACCATTATGTAAACTCATTTTTTAGTTAATCAATGTATTTAATTTTAACTTAATTCATTAGAATTTTCTTCCAAAAAATAAGTTTAGATTAATTTAAATTATAAATTATTTAGATTAATAAAATTCAGTCCAATTTTTCAAATTCCAATCATTGATGTTCCTGAAATAAATTTAATAATAATCCAGCAAACGGGGTGGAATAATGAAGTTTTGTAGTGAAAATCATCACAAGATTGAAATCATTTTATATTTATTGTCAATGTTGAATTGTTTACCAAGAAATAAATTTGATCTATATATTTAAAATTTATCTAAATATATTTCATAAAAAAATATGTAATATATATATACAAAAAAATTAAACAAATTTTTTTTAAATTAAAATTTTTTATTTTATATTATTCAATCAAAAATGATACATTAGAGAAACTTTCCAAAAGTTCACCCTATTATTATTTTTTATATTACATATTAAAAAATAATGTTCATTTGTCAAGTATATTTTATAATAGTGTCAGAAATTATATTTAATTTATTTCCTCTATTAAAATGGGGTAAAAGTAATATATATATATATATATTTTATTTATAATATTATATTTATTATTATCTGTTATCTCTAAAACACATAGTATGAGTGTTATATTTCTGAATGATTATACTATATATATATATATATCATTTAAATCATTTATAAAAATTTGTTTGTTTACCATGTTGAGATAAGATGTTCTTATACATATAGAAATATATTTCATAGCAAAGGAATATCATTATTTTAAAATAGTTCTTACTTTTATGTGTAACTAATTGATAACTATATAATTCATATTATTTAAAAACTAAGACTTATTTTCATAATTTAGATGATATTATTTGTAACATCAATTACAAAGGTAATTTTATAACTATAATAATATTATCATAATATTATTAATAATATATTGTAGTTTGGTGAAACTAAATTTTTCATAAACACAATTAAACTAATGTACTTAGCATTGCGTGTAACATAAGGAAAACATAGTGTATCATGTAGATAATGCTAACCCATGTTTTTATTCAATTTAATATTAAATTTATTTGTATATAAATATATAATAAATTAGTTTAATGTGAAATTAATTCCATCAATGAAATTTAATTTATTAAAAAAATATTATTCATAAAAAGTTATGGTGTTAAATTCTGCCCACCTTTAAATGAGTTTCTATCTAAAATTTTTTCTTGTTCACCAATGTTTTAATACATTATGTTCTATTCATAGGAACCGTCATCATAAAAAACAGTTAATAAAAAATCATCTTAGTAAGAGGGGATGCGATATGTGAATATCACCATAAAACTAGGCTTCCAAATAGAAGAAAACTTCTAAAACCCTGAACATGGAAGTGGAATATAACTATCCTGTTATAATGGATAGTGATAGAAAATATTAATCATAATAAACTGGGTGTTGTTGATATTTTAAACAACCACACAATACAATAAGGTAGAGGTTTATGAAAAGGTCATTGATATAAAAATATAATGATAACAACACATATTTTTAAGTCATGATCCCTTTCATAATGTTTTAGGATTTATAGATAATAATATATACATACTTCATTTCATTAAATTAAATAATCAAAATCAAGTACATTTGTTTTCCTTGAACAATTTCCACGTCATTTCTTACTTTAGGAAAATAATGAGAATTTTTCATTCATGATGGACTGTTAGATTGGGAGATTCCTAAAAAGATTAATATGTTATTCAACATTTAATTAGTTATAATCATAGAATAATTGTTTTTTCGTGTCATCCAAAATGAATAAAACCTTATATAAAGAGATAATACATTAATCACAAAAATTGAATTAGAAGATTAACGTAAACCATTAACGGTCAACCTTATAACCTCTTGAAAAGATGAAAATCAAATATTATATAAATAATTTCACTTAATTTATCAAAATACGCTTAAACATGATACCCAATATATCTAAAAGTATCTCTTTTTTTCACATACAAATAATTTGAATACCATTATCATGTCTTCTTTTGAAACCTGGTAATAAACTAAATTACCAAAAAACCATATTAAAAATATGCATTCTTTTTAATTCAAAATATCATTGTATATATTAACCAAATCCAGAAATGTGTTCAAAACATCATACATTATAATGTAGACACCTTTTCCAGAAATCAATAATCAATTCAATGGAAATTAGAACTATCTTATTTAATTTATCTATATAAATAAAATATTTATTCAACCTAAAATAAATTTCATCAATCTCAATAATAGATAATGGGTAACATTACTATAATCAAAATATCACCTTTCCATTAAATCACTTTTCTTATTTCTTCACAAAAATTTAAAATATCACATTAAATTCAAAATAAAAAATGTATACTTTAAATAATTATATAATTCATGATTTTTATAATGAAATATTATAATTCCAAAACATTTATACATCAATAATTCAAATTTATTCTTAAACCATTACCTAGGCTTCATTATCTTGTTCATTAATACCCCTTTACAAGAAGATGTGATGTGAATCATGTATTAAGGTTCCTGAATCTCAATTTAGCGATGCTTATTACATTTAATGAAAATATTATGTTACAATATTCCAAACTGTTCACATGTTATTCATGGTCTCTTAATCTTATATTGTATAACCAATAATAATAACGCCTTTTTAATTCTCTTCATGATATTTCCACATAGGACATCAATTTGCATAATACACAAACAATCAACATCTGAAAAAAAATTACCTGAGTTCCTTCTAATTTCAAATATTTAATGAGACTAGAAATAGTAACGTGAGAAACCCATATCAATGAAAAAAACTAAATAATCATGAAAAATTACTCATATGATATCTAAAACATACACAATATAATAAATATATGAACCCAAAGGGTTACTCATAGAGAAATCCGAAGACATAACTTTATATATATATCTAGTCATATCAATAATGTAGTCTCATCGTATTTTACAATTATTGAATATAAATTTCATTTGATAGAAACTATAGAATCCCAAGCATAAACAACAAGATTATTACTTCATTTTTATGTCTATAAATCATTTTACATATGTTCATGCTTGTGGACCATCCTAATTTTCATTTTTTAGAAACTATGAACATAATATTAAAACATTGAGAAATATTATCACTCTTTTACAAAAAGATCATCCCATTTAGTACTAATTATAAAAAGGTGACATGATCGGCTTTGTAAGGGTAAACAAGTATGTAACATAAGAATTACATATTCATAAGGTTATGAGAATATGTGAATAACAATTGAAGATCATACGCTACATATCTTATATCAAATCAATTAGTGATTTTATAAATATTGGAAGTTCATAGGACATGTATAAAAATTGAATCAATAGTATAATCTAATAAAGCACAATGTAGTAATAAAGCATATAATTGTGGAAAATACATAAACATAAAAATTTATTCCATATATGGAATGTATAATTTCTAAAACATATATTTAAAAATCATAGTGACTAAACCTAATGGGTGGGGCACACCACAATCCCTAGTAATATCCCTTTAAAAATAGTGGATCATGTTACACCATCTTCCCAATGTGGATCGGGTTTCACATTTTTTCTAAGAGGGATCAAGTATAACTAGGTTCCCATTGTGGATTAGGTCCTTCCGATTTCACTTCGGGAATTATAATACACCCATTTACCATTTTTGGTTAGGACCCACCTATTTACCATTGCGGATAAATCCTAATGGATTTTCTCCCATACATACCTCATGATATATAAATCATAACCTAAATTATTGGAGGTAGATATAGGTCCCCCATGTCACATAATAAATTCATATATATGTGTTTTGTAATATCGTAAACAAGAATAATATCATAAGCCCTGAAATGAGAAATGTATCATAAACTTGTCGTTATATCATAGAATATGTTAAAGAGATAGGTTTCAGAATCATTTCATCAAAATATATCCTTTAAAAATTAATAGGTTTCAAAAGAAAATAACATGTGGAAGAGAAATGAGTTTAATACAAAATGTGAAATATTAAATATAAAACAATAAAAAATAGAATAACAATGGTTTCCTTGGATCATATACCCTATAAATAATATACCATATGAATGTATTTTATCTTATATAGAGAATCATTTTGAAATTTTACATGAATAATTTTGTATAAAATAAATGATTTCATTAAAAATCATGATCATTTTTAAATACATTCATTAGGAACAAGATATAAAAAAATTAATGGATTATATTTTATATAATTTAATTAATTTATTATGGAAATTACCATTATCACATTTAAAAACACATTATAAATAGAAATCATTTAAAACCCTTTTTTAAAATAAAAATTAAAACTTATGAAGGATACTCTGAAAAACTAATTCTAAAACATAAAATGTTTTGAAAATTTTTTTTAAAAAAATTGAAAATATTTAATGTGAGACTTTAATATATTTAAAACAAATGCCTTTGTAAATAACCTAAAAATATCATTTAGAAAAAAAAATTCAACGTTTTTATACAACATGTCTTTAAAGGAAAACATTTTTCCAACTGAAGAGAGAAATAAATTCATATTTATGTAAATTGTTTTGTAAATATATTGCGTACCAAATAGTGGAAAAAAATGGTACCATTACATTAATATTTCATTATAAAATATGGTAAAATAAATTTCTTGATAATTCATGAGATATACATCATATTATTTAATCAGTGGAAGCATAATCAAAAAAAATTCTTGATGAATGATGAGATTATGATAGAAAACTATTTCATCCCGGTTGTCATTGTATCAAAATCACCATGAAATAATAACATTAAATGAATCATAAAATATAATAAAAATAATTATATTCATGATATAATATTTCAATGGTATATATATACAACTCATAAAATAATGTTTGTTCATAACAAAATATGTGTCTCAATGAAGGAAAATTAAAAACAAATATAACAATAATTTGTTATCTTTTGTAATATAATACCCATGAAACATTGATCATAAATTGGAAATGTAAATACCCATAATTATTATGATAATAACATTATTATACATTAATGTAATTTATATTCAACACCTAAAATAAATGAGTGGTGAATATTTCAAAAGAGTTACGGAAATAAAAATGAGACTTTGAATCCCCTAAATACATGTGTAAATATCGATTCATGGTACCCATGAAACAACATATTTGATTAAAAAATTTAATATAATAAAATATATTAAATTAATTGTATAAAATGAAAAATGTATTTATATAAAGAACACAATAAATATATGTTTTGAATATATCATATATCTCACAAAAATATAAGTGAGATAAGAAAAATCTTACCATAAGCCATGAATCTTGTCGTATTTAGTCAAAACATTTATATAATGAACAGATTTTTATTTTAAATCTATCTTAGAAACATATTAATATACATAATAACATATAAATTTAATTATAACTTTATATTACTCATTTATCAAAAATTTCATATTAAACATATGTTTTGGGTAACAACAAAATTGTCTTTATAAATGTTTTGATTTTTAATTATTCATACTCTAACATAGATCATGATTTTATTCTTTCCATAATATAAATAATTATATAAATATAATTTATAATTGATATATATATATATATATTGAATATATAAATTTTATACATATGAAATAAAATAAATATTTTATAAACATTGTAGGTTTTACTTTCGCATGAACATTGTTTGATAGAGAAACCCTCAACATTGGTAAACGATCAAACCATAAAACCATATTTTTGTGGTGGAAAAGGGAAGAAATTACAATTTTACCTAACATTGGAATGAGTTTTAATATTTCATGATGAATATAATAAATTTTAATATTTTCATAATATGTTCTTTCTCTCATAACCGAACATTTTTAATAGAAAAACATTCACCAAATATTTTTTCCATTTTTGTATTTGGTATTTTATTGTTCCAACATTAAACATCGACATTAATTAAATAATAAATATTGGTATATGAATTGAATTACCTAACTATTCTTGTGAATATAATAATGGGTTTTCAATTTAATTATAATGGATGAATCATGATTGTTGGGTGTCATACCTTATTTGGATCTTAACTGTGATACATAGCTCTCCCTAGATCTAGCCTATTCACATGTTTTCTTGGGTTGTTTCTTCATCTTATTGTGGTCCATAACCTAAATCATCATCCAAGATAGTATATCAATTAATTCACATATATCATGCAGTTTAGGGATGTACTATTTATATAAAAATATATATTTATGGATGTGTAGTCCTATATATGAATTGAATATATAATGGAAATAAGAAGATCATCCTAAAATTATATAATTGTTAATAAACACCACACACAAGTAATAAATTATTAAAAAAATAAACTAGAAATGCACATGGATGGTCAGTGGTCAAGACATGTCTATGGGTAAATTAAAATAATTATAAAATTAAATTTCCATAAATTTAATGTGTAGAGATATAAATAATATAAATGAAATATTTATATAGAAAAAATCTACATTCATTTAGTCCCAATATTAATTTAAATATAATTATAATTATTATATTTGAAAAATTACATTAGTTTTGTAATATAAAAATTTATTTATTTAAATAAATAATTTTTATATGTATATAAACATTTTGAAATTTTTTCTATTGTGAAAAAATTACCCAATCTCAAAAACCAAACCTTAGGATCATTATAAGACAGTATGAATCCATACATGCATGTTTTAGGATATGAAGACATCATGGAGTGCTCTTTAGGGTCTCAATGACCTACCCTGACACATTTTGGGTTTCCCAACCCATCCCCTAAGCTTGTTTTAGGGAAGGATGCGTCTAGTAGGACCTGTGGAATGTAACACCATATAATTTTAAAGAAATATCATTATATTTGTTGTTGTGTATGACACACAACACCAAACATAGAAAAGAAAATAACATCCCATTATTTTAAACATATTTACTAGTATACAAATATAAAAATATATTATATGGCATTAATGCATACAATATTGACTTAGCTTACATCGATTGCAATAATGAGTTTCTTTTATATATTTCATTACATGCATGAACAAGTTTCCCCGACAAGTAATATATTATTAATATTTTATTATTTGATATATTAAGATATTAAATAGATGTAAATTGACCATTTATGAATATCATTATCTATATTATTTAAATATTTTTTTCAAAAACATTTAACATGCATTCACTGGTAACAAATTAATTTTAAATGAATCTAAAAAAATTGAATAAAACAGAACTGGTTTTATGCTCACAAAAATGTTTTATCTTAATAACTTACATTAATTTATATTAGTAAATGATAATAATTAAATTTATATATTATATATTAATTTAGATACTTTTAGATCTATCTAATATATTTGATAAACAAAATCTTAGATCAAACCCAATATGATGCATACAAAGCTATATTTTTATTAAGGTGTTTTTTCACCTTTTAGTTACACACTGGTTTTAAAACATAATTTTGACAATTTAATAATTTTTTTTCAATGTATCTTCAGTTTTTTAAATCATAATGTCAAAATTATAATAGTTTTAATTTTTCTTATTTATCTATGTAGTTTTATTTTTTAATTAATAGTAAATAATAATAAATTTTAATTTAAAACTAAATTTTCATCTGAATAATGTATATGTTTTTATTAAATTTAAATTGGTTTTAATGTATATTAAGATATATATTAAATCAATTAATCAAACTTAGGAAATTGGAATAAATTTCACATTTAAATTGTATATAAAATTATTTAAAACCTTTGATCATTTTAACTTCATAAACATCCGTTATAATCCCTTCTACGAGATTAATATAAAATTAATTTTATCTAATTATGTGATTTTAATTTTAAAAATTTGATTCCATATTCAGAATCATCATATATATTAATTTTTAGTAACTGAATATATGTTTTAACTAAAAAACATTAAAGGTAAATAAAATTAATTAAAGTGGTTAAAAGAAACAATTATCATAATAAGGGACTAAACCATAGGATTAAGGGTCATAATGACCTAGAAAATTTTAAAAAATTATTTTTTGTAATTATTTATTTAATATTCTCCCTTGGTTCAAATTTTTCTCATTATCGTAGAAATATGATGTAAGATAGACATCCCAATATTTTTTAACTTACTATATTTACAATAAATTAACTCCTCCATTATATAAAGGCACAAAACCATATGATTTATTCAAACATATAAATATATTTGGGTCATGAAAACACTAGCCAAGTAATATCCCAAAATCCATCCCCTGAATATAGATTCCTCACATCAGGTTGAAATAAATCGAAGGATTTCAAATTGTGAAAACTAAAATGACTTACCTGAAAAGAGCTAACATTCATCAAATATAACATTTTTTTATTACATTTTAAAATGTCAAATTCAGGTTAATACATGATAATATAATGAAATATTAATATTAAATAAAGATAAAATTATTTACTTCAATTTATTTACCTACACCTATAGAATCTTCAATCAAATGGGTGATGAATTTATTATTCGGGTGTATGGTGGATGAGCACCATAAGAAACGATGTTGTTAGTTTTTTCCTTTACCAAGTATCATGGTCTGTAATTATGATAGAAACCCTATTTTTATATGATATATGATATATTTATATTGTATTTAATATTTCCATAATTTTGTATATAACACATACATTTATTTTTCCACATTTGAGGGAATACGATAGAATCGTTTATGGATGTGTGCCATATAGCCTCCTCAATGAGATATGAAGGGTTAAAACAACACATATAATGTATTAAGAATGATTTTAATAAATATATGTGACATATAGAAAATTTATGATACTATATATATTACATACATATATATCATTTGATTTTCATTCATTTATATTAGGAAATGAAATTGAAGTAGTGTTCATGCGTATGTACGTCCTACCATCTCTATGAAGGATTCATTTCATTCCATATCACAAAATATTTATTATTATTATAACTAAATAAATACTGAATTTATATAATAATTATTTCATATACGAAATTATGGAGCTAATTAAATTATGATCTAATTAGTATGACCAATAAATAACAAGCCAAAGCATACTCAAGAAACCATGAAAATAACATCTGAAAGAGTAAAAATAATGAAATATTACTTAAAATGGGTAATTTCATATTATAATAAGATCATATATGACAATAAAAATATTAATATGATTCAATAATAAGTTACTAACATTCTTAAAATTATTATAAAAGAGGTTAAAATATGATCACACATTAACACAATGTAATGTATTTTGTCTCAATTTCCATTTGTTGAGGGGTATTATAATTTTATTCATATAATTTATTTTATATTTTGTATATATTTTCCTATTTAAATTTAATATCATGATTTATTCATTATTAATGGATTTTATTATTTTAGTTTTAATTATTTCATTTAATTGGCTTTCAATTAAAATTTACCAAGTGGAAAAAAATTTCCTAACCCAATTCATTTTCATAAGGCTATATTACATCCTTGTTGTCGCTAATATTATAAGATAATGTGTGTAGTCACTTTTTACCATATAATTTCTTATTTAAACATGTTTTATTTGTATTCAATATATATACACATATCCATTATTGTTTATCACTTCAAAATTATGGGTTTTTATATATTTAATTCACAATCTATATTTTATTTGAAATTGTTTAAACTTTAATATCAATTGAAAGAAATTATTTAATCACTGTTAAAAAAATCTATTCATTTTTTATCCTATGGTAATTCATTATATTTTTCATGTAATGGTACCAATATCTTCTGTTAGGTACATAATTTTTTTTATATTTTAAAAATAAAAACTAACTTCATTTCTCACATTAATATGAAATATGTTTTATTTTAAAACCATTTTTCCAAAAAGTGTAACAAATTTTTAATTAAAATATATAAAATTGATTAATTAAATGATTAAAAAAATAAAATTTATTTATTTTAATATTTTCGCAAGGATAATTTTTATAAATTTTCATAGAGAAAAGTAATGTTATATTATATTGTATGATATTTTTGATTTTGAACATTGTCATTTCATTAAATCTTTCTTTTCTGTTTTATTATATTAAAATTTATAGATAAAATTTTCATTGAAATGATTTTATTTTTTTTAAATTGACCTAGATATTTATTGTTATTAATGTTGCAAATTTTTTTTTGGTATTTCTATTCATTAACAAAAAATACCCTTTTTACTTAATCCACATGGGATACGCTGTACTGATACCATCCATATTCTTACTCAATATGGTTTATGATTCCTTTTTCTAAGGATATTATTGATATTCACTTATTAGATTAATATTATATTCATAGTTAAATAATACGTATCATATAATCATTGGAAAACAAATTTCCCCTGAATATTCACATTATATGTCATGATTATGATAATTTCATAAACTATATAACATTTCAACATATGGTTTTTTCATTGAATCTTATTTTATTGTCTATGGAAATATTGATAAATCATAATCTTTTACTCAATATATAAATTTTATACACACATTGTCCATAAATTTAATTGATTATTTGATATATGAGGATCAATTCGGATATGTAAAACATTGGTGGAGATTGGTTATAGATATCCCCTCATTGCATTTATAGACTCATGATAGGAAATAAATTTGCAATAAATCCTTAAATGATTGTTTCTATAAAGAATCAAAGTAGTTTAAACTATCTTGAAAATATATCATGATGGTATAATGGTTCATGTTAGAGATATACGACGTCCAATATTTATGTATTTAGATTATTTAGTGTTCAATTATTATTATCCAATATATTTTTTATTTTTAAAATATATATGTATTAATTTAATTCTCGGTTCACATAATAAATAGAACATGTTTGTTTTATTTCCGTTTCCATTTTGATTATTCCATATCTAGTTATATTAGTGGAATTAGTTTCATGTTATACCATGGAATATTTTTTAGGAACATCTTTCTCAGTTTATTTAATATATATATTGTGTGTTTATTAATTACCACACCATATTGTTATACTCATTGATTATTTATTTGTTCTTTTATAGAAAACCTTTCCTATTAATTTTATCTCACAATTATTTTGATTCTATTACAATGCATTACAAAATTTTTATTATGAATGATATTCAAGGATACACTATATCGAATAATATTACCTTCAAAAATAATATGCTATATTTTATGAATTCATTTGTAATATAAAACTCAAGTATGTATTGAGTTTGAAAATACAATGTATAACATCCCGCCATTTTATAACAAAAACTTTCATTTCATTACACAAATCTGAGGATCGTTAAGGTTTAGTGTCTTGGAAACAAGGATCATAATACATAAAAAAACATAAAAATTCTTCTTAAACACTTGCAAGGCGTCTCCTTAAGTTCATTCTAGGTTCATTACTGCATCTAATAACCAGGGGACATACATCAAAAGAAAGGGTGAGCAGAAGGCCCAGTAAGGGAAACAAGAGGAACATTTTACATGTGAACTTGAGATACTTCAATAAGGACATGAAAAGAACTTTAAGGCATGATAAAGAAATCATGAGGCATTTCATAATAAAAATGACATTTTTCATAACTTGAAGATGTGGCTACATCATTTAACATAGACAATCATGAACATATCACCAAGGTCCATCCCCAAGGTTTCATTTGAAAATTACCAAGGTTATTCACCAAGGTATCGTGAAAATTGTAATCTCTAGTGGTTACATCATTACCCAATGCATTGGAGCGCTATCAGCGAGAACCCTTAAATTTGCCTTTATTATCATGTGAGCCACATATATAATCATCAAACATTTCATAAATAACCCACATAGCATAAAATAAATGGGTTTCATTTCATAATCATAACGTTTTAAAAACTGCTTTAAAGACTTGATCTTTACGTCACTTTAAACCCACGAAAAGGGAAAGCGGGTCTCATGTATGTAAATCCCAGAATTTAAAATGGAACATTTTGATATATATGTGAATACACTTGTAGAAATAAGAGCTTTGAGTATTCACTTTATAACATAAAATAATATTTGAGAAAAGAGAGAGACATTTTGAGGGGAAAAATTCTGCAGCATAACGGCTAAGTTTCGGGGTTTTAGAAAATATTGAAATGAGAGGGGACATGGGTCACCCTCTCATAAATGATCCATAAAACAGTAGGGGGAAATAATAAGAAGGACATATGGACATGGTAATGAAATTTTAGGGACATACCATTTGAAATGAAAAACATGGAAGGAAAAAGATTAGATTTCTCTTATGAAAATTCGGCAGCCTTACGACGTCACTTAACTTCAAAAGAAAATGATTTGACAAGATCAAAAAAGGTTCCCTCATCATATGATCATAAGAGATCAGTATGATTGATATAGAGATCATACCCCAACATAATAAAAAGGAACTTGAAAGACTTGACATGAAAATCGAACTTGAAAAATGAGAAGGGTGAAAGAATCCCTTAAAAATTCGGCAGCCTAACGGCGTCACTTAAACATTCTTAAAACGAATTGATGAGAGCAAGGGGGGGTCTCTCATCATATGAACATGAAATAGGCAGTATGATGAATATAAAAGAACATCCTCCAACATAAGAACATGGAGTATAAAAGAAATGACATAAAAGAGATTACTTGAAAAGAAAGAGAGGGGTCGGATCCCTTACCTTAAAATGTGACTCTTGAAACTCAAAGGATTGGACCTTGAGGGCTTGGGGACACCTTGGGAGGACTCTTTGGAAGGTAAGAAGACCAGAACTTCGTTGGGGGAGAGTTGGGAGTGAAAAATAAGGGAGGAAAGGGTGGGTATTTAGAGGGAAAGTGAGGGGACAAAGCATTAATGGCCAAGGGACACCTCACATGTGCTTTTCTCAAACCCATGTGCTCTCCCTTGGCATTTATCATGGAGTTAGGCCACATGGGGCCCCCAAAACAATAATTCATCACCCTTGGCCGGCCAACCCTCAAAAGATCTCATGACATTATCATGACACCATTATGATGTCATTAAACGTACCGAAACCCTAAAACTGTATTTTTACTATTCACTGAAAATTCAACTTTCTCAGAATAACCCCAAAATTTCACCTTAACCAAATATCAATGCTCTGATTTCAAAAATGAAATCCATTTTATAAAAATAATTTTCTAAATAATTTTAATTTAATTTTTAAATAAAAACACTATTCATCGAAAATTCACTTTTTTCAGAAAAATCCCCAAAAATTACCTTAACATAATATCGATGCTCTGAGTTCAAAAATAAAGTCCTTTTTATAAAAATAATTTTCTAATTATTTTTAATTAAATTTTTAATTAAAAAAACACTATTCATCCGAAAAAACTAATACTTGAATAATAATTTATGAAACCGTTATTTAACCATTTTATTGAATCACATTACTTAATCTAGGTGTCTAAATTATATTAAAACATTCTTTGAGTGAAATTACTAATCCATTTGGTCACATTACTAATCCTAAGCGTAAAATCACTATTCATAATTTACTATTCATCAAAAATTAAGTTGATCTTATTAGACTCCAAATTCCTTACTGAACACTTTTGTAGAAGACCATTTTTTGAAAATCATTACACATCATTAGTTATTTAGGGTTTACATAAATATTTCAAAATATCCCTTTTTCAAAATTCATCAATAAAATACATTCTAAAATTATCTAGACATTTGAAATTTCACAAACATCACTAAAGGAAGAAATCTCAATTTATTCACCCGAAAGGATTACACAAGGAAACTAGGGTCTCATCACATAGCCCCTTATAACACTGGCATAAGACCTAAGTGTAAGGTGTGCTATGGTGAGAGAATCTGAGGGAGTCTCAGATAACATTGCCCTAGTAGCAATCTCCACTAACTTGAACTTCTCCTGCAAGCGTTTTCGTTCAAGCTTGACATGCTGGAGCTCGGCTTGGGCTTGGTCCAAAGCGAAGCCCACAGATGCTACCTCCTTCCCAAGCTCTGATAAGTGGGCTTCGTAAGGGTTGAGTCTACTGGATGAAGCCATCAACTCCTCTTTCTGCATTAACCATTAACATCTTAATAAATCATTAAGAGTAAGTTAATATACTACTCAAAAAGATTGGGTCGTTACATTCTTCCCCCCTTAAGAAATTTCGTCCCCGAAATTTACACTTGAGGCCTAGTCGAAAAGGTGAGGGTACTTTTGCTTCATCGTTTCCTCGGGCTCCCAAGTCGCTTCTTCGTACTTATGATTCCTCCACAACACTTTCACAAGGTGGGTAGTCTTGTTTCCTAGAACCTTGTCTCTACGGTCTAAGATCTCCACTGGCTGCTCCTCATAAGAGAGGTCATGTTCAAGTTGTACCACCTCTGGGTTCAGTACATGCGAAGGGTCAGGTATGTACTTCCTCAAGATAGATACATAGAAGACATCATGAACTTGAGCTAGGTTCGGGGGAAGTGCTAGACGATAGGCCACTGCTCCTATGCGATCAAGGATTTCATAGGGGCCAATGTACCTAGGGCTGAGCTTCCCTTTCTTCCCAAACCGTATGACTCTCTTCCATGGAGAAATTCGAAGGAAGACTTTGTCACCAACACCAAACTCCAAGTCTCTTCGTCGATTGTCAGCATAGCTCTTCTGCCGACTCTGAGCAGCTATTATGTGTTGTTGGATGGCATGAACTTGTTCTGTCATTTCTTGCACAAGATCATGCCCAAGAAGCTTCCTCTCACCAGTTTCATCCCAACAAGTAGGAGTTCTACACCGCTTTCCATACAGAGCTTCATAGGGTGCCATCTGAATACTCGCATGGAAGCTGTTGTTATAGGAGAACTCCACTAATGGGAGGTGTTGATCCCATCCACCTTTAAATTCCATTGAGCATAATCTCAACATGTCTTCGAGTGTCTGAATAGTCCTTTCAGATTGGCCATCAGTTTGAGGATGATAGGTCGTACTAAAATTCAATTCAGTATTCAGAGCATGCTGAAGACTTCTCTAGAATTTTGATGTGAATCTTGGGTCACGATCAGAAACGATGGATAGTGGTACCCCATGCAGCCTTACCACTTCCTTCACGTATATCGTGGCAAGCTAATCCAGAGAGAAATCATCCCGAATAGAGATAAAATGGACTGTCTTGGTGAGACGGTCCACAATAACCCATATCGCATTGTTTCCTTTGGATTTTTTTGGGAGACCAGTTACAAAGTCCATGGTGATATTATCCCACTTCCATACTGGTATGGGTAGCGGTTGTAATACCCCCTTAGGAAGTTGTCTTTCTTCCTTTACTTGCTGACACACCAGGCACCTTGTAGTGTAATCGGCAATCTCCCTCTTCATGTTATCCCACCAATAATGATCACGAAGGTCTCTATACATCTTAGTGCTTCCCGGATGTATAGAGAAAGTAGAGCTATGAGCTTCATCCATCAGTTCTTTCTTTATCTCCGGAATAGATGGAACACATAGTCTTGTACGAAATTTCAATACACCTTCTTGATCAATATTGAAATCAGGGAACTTCCCATCCTTTACAGCCTCGAACTTCTCCTGCAGCAAAGGATCTTCTTTTTGAGCCTTCTTGATCTTCTCTAGTAATGAAGGTTGAGAAATCATTTGGGATAGGGTTGATGATGTCCCTTTCCTTATAATTCCCATGTCCAGTTTTACTAGATCTTTAATCAAGGGGTCTCCCAGGATCCTCATTGTTGCCAGAACAACAGGATCTTTCCTGCTTAAGGCATCCGCGACTTTGTTTGCTATTCCAGGGTGATAATGAATTGAACAATCATAGTCTTTAATAAGCTCCAACCATCTCCTTTGTCTCATGTTGAATTCTTTCTATGTGAAAATATACTTTAGACTTTGGTGGTCAGTGTATATATCACATTTCACCCCATAAAGATAGTGCCTCCATATCTTTAGAGCAAAAACAACTGCCGCCAGCTCTAGATCATGCGTAGGATAATTCTGCTCATGAATCTTCAACTGTCGAGATGTATAAGAAATTACTTTGTCATTTTGCATGAGGACGCACCCAAGCCCTTTCAGAGATGCATCGCTAAAAATAACGAATCCTTCTCCGATAGAGGGTACTGTTAATACAGGTGCAGTAACCAATCTCTTCTTCAGCTCTTGGAAACTTCCCTTGCATTCCTTTGTCCAGATGAACTTAACCCCTTTTCGAGTCAACTTGGTTAGTGGATTAGAAATCCGTGAAAAGTTTTTCACAAACCTCTTATAATATCCCGCTAAACCAAGGAAACTACGAATCTCAGTTACTGTTGTGGGTTGAGGCCACTCCTCCACAACCATTGTCTTTGCAGGGTCAACCGAGATTCCTTCATTGGTTACGATGTGCCCAAAGAAGGCCACTTGTTGTAACCAAAACTCACACTTGCTGAACTTCCCAAAGAGCCTCTCCTTCCGTAGAGTTTTCAAAATAACCCTCAGATGATTTTCGAGCTCCTCACGACTTTTTGAATATATCAAAATATCATCAATAAAAACTACCACAAAGTTATCAAGGTAGTCCTTAAAGACTCTATTCATCAAATCCATGAAAATAGCAGGAGCATTAGTCAAGCTGAAGGGCATAACAGTAAACTCATAATGCCCATATCTTGATCGGAAGGCAGTCTTTGGAATATCTTTCTTCTTCACCCTCAGTTGATGATAACCAGATCGAAGGTCAATCTTAGAGAAGAATTGAGCCCCACGAAGTTGGTCAAATAAATCATCAATTCTTGGAAGAGGGTATCTGTTCTTCACTGTGATCCCGTTCAGTTCTCTATAATCAATGCATAGCCGCATTGATCCATCCTTCTTCTTCACAAAGAGAACTGGTGCTCCCCAAGGAGACACACTCGGCCGGATAAACCCCTTCTCCAACAAGTCTTGGAGTTGTTTCTTTAGCTCCTCTAGCTCCACATTTGCCATTCTATACGGAGTCTTTGATATCGGTTGAGACCCAGGTACGAGTTTAATGGAGAACTCTACCTCTCTTTCTGGGGGAGGTCCAGGTAACTCCTCAGGAAATACATCCATGTATTCCTGAACAATCGGAACATCTTCAATTTTTATGCTCCCTTTCCCTTCTTCATCATCACCGATTAACTCCATAAAGAAAGCTATGGGAGGTGCTTCTAGATAGGGATCAGTTCGGGATATCTCTCCTCGGAAGATAACTGTAGGTCGTTCATTCAAGACTACTGAGATTTCCTTACTTCTGCATTTGATCTTAGCATTATACTTTGAGAGCCAGTCCATCCCTAGTATAACATCGAATTCCATCATGGGGATGACTACTAGATTTGCGATAAGATTGTGCTCACCAAATTAAACACTAGAGTCTCTAAACACTGTTGATGCATGGATAATCCCACTTGGAGTCTTGACTGACAACTCTACCTCAAGCAATTCGGGGATTGATTCTATATTCTTTGCAAACTTGGAAGAAATAAAGGAATGTGTAGAACCAGAATCAAATAAAGCACTTGCTAGTTTTGAGAGGACAACAAGAGTACCTGCTACCACATCGTTTGGAACTTCAACTTCAGTTGTTGTGATAGCGAAAGCACGACCTTGCTCCCTTGGCCTCTGCTGAGGTTGATGGTGATTCCCCTCCACCGCCCTCGGATTTGGACATTGATTAGCAAAGTGCCCAAGCTGTCCACACTTGAAGCATGTGACTTCGGGTAGGGCCAGAACCATCTTTCCTCTGTCGTTAGGGTTGGGAAGTTGAGGCTTCACATCACCACGACAATTCCGAGAAATATGGCCTTCTTTTCCACACCTATAGGACTTTCCACTTCCGATCAAGCAGTTCCCCGGATGCTTCTTCCCACATTTACTGCATGTGGCATGTTGCATATGCTTTCCACCTCTTTCCTGATCAAAACTTCTTCCCAGGCTCGGTTCTAGAGTTCTCTTCTTCTCATTAGATTTGTGAGACCACTGTGTCTCCCCAAACTCTAGTTCAACTTTCATAGCACTTCGAACTATTTCTTCATAGCTATCGTAGTCCCTGTTGGCTAGATTCTTCTGCAGATGTGGTCGTAGTCCGCCAAAGAATATATCAACCTTCCCATTAGGGTCCATGACAATGCTTGAGGTATAACGGGAAAGCCTTGTGAAGTTCATCTCATAGCTTCCGACAGATTCGTTCTCCTTCTGCTTCAGCTCGAGAAACTCTTTCTCCATTTTCGTCCTCATGGAACGAGGGAAATACTTGTTAAAGAAAATCCCCCGAAATTCTTCCCACTCCATTGCTTCCATCTCTCCTCGTGGCTTCGTGTTTTTGATCAGTGACCACCACTGATCAGCTTCTCCCTCTAGGCGGTAAACAGCAAGGGTGACTTTTTCTTGTTCCGAACAATGAAGTACAGAAAAGATCTTTTCAATGGAGCTTATCCATTGTTCCGCAACCAATGGGTCAGTAGATCCACTGAATGTTGGCGGTCGTTGACGCATGAAGGACTCAACAGAATGTTGTTCCCTTCGTGGTGAGGTCGGCCTCTCAGCTTGATTCAAGTTATTAATCATAACTTGAGTCAGTTGGTTCATCATTCGCATGAATGTTTCCATTCCGGCTTCCATCGGAGGGCCATCAGCACATGGTGCATTGCGGTCACCATCGGCACGGTTCCTCCTATTGCCCGCCATTTTCTAAATGAATAAAACCTTAGTGAGAAACTTATTTCATTTATGAATCTTTTAACTAAGACTTCGTGCTTAGACAATTATACTTCTCTATAATTCCTTCATAATGATTCATAAAAAGCTTGTGATTAACCAAACATATCCCCCGGGAGTGTCGTAACCAAGAGTGCAGCAAGGGCCGTTATCGTGCACCAGTTCCCGTTCGAGTCTAGCTCAAAGCGGTGTTTTCGGGTTTTACCCCTATGTACATCTGTGCCAGAGCCGCCTCTACCTGCTCGTATCCAGACAGGGATGTATTTGTTTGATAGACCACTTACTCAATACTTACCAAAATACCAGGAAGTTTTCCTATATTTAAACTTTTCTATAGGGTTCTTCCTAATGTTTTTATATCCTAATTTCCACAAATAACTAAACCTCCCTTTGATACCAACTATAACATCCCTCCATTTTATAACAAAAACTTTCATTTCATTACACAAATCTGAGGATCGTTAAGGTTTAGTGTCTTTGAAACAAGGATCATAATACATAAAAAAACATAAAACATTCTTCTTAAACACTTGCAAGGCGTCTCCTTAAGTTCATTCTAGGTTCATTACTGCATCTAATAACCTGGGGACATACATCAAAAGAAAGGGTGAGCAGAAGGCCCAGTAAGGGAAACAAGAGGAACATTTTACATGTGAACTTGAGATACTTCATTAAGGACATGAAAAGAACTTTAAGGCATGAGAAAGAAATCATGAGGCATTTCATAATAAAAATGACATTTTTCATAACTTGAAGATGTTGCTACATCATTTAACATAGACAATCATGAACATATCACCAAGGTCCATCCCCAAGGTGTCATTTGAAAATTACCAAGGTTATTCACCAAGGTATCGTGAAAATTTTAATCTCTAGTGGTTACATCATTACCCAATGCATTGGAGCGCTATCAGGGTGCACCCTTAAATTTGCCTTTATTATCATGTGAGCCACATATATCATCATAAAACATTTCATAAATAACCCACATAGCATAATATAAATGGGTTTCATTTCATAATCATAACATTTTAAAAACTGCTTTAAAGACATGATCTTTACGTCACTTTAAACCCATGAAAAGGGAAAGCGGGTCTCATGTATGTAAATCCCAGAATTTAAAATGGAACATTTTGATATATATGTGAACACCCTTGTAGAAATAAGAGCTTTGAGTATTCAATTTATAACATAAAATAATTTTTGAGAAAAGAGAGAGACATTTTGAGGGGAAAAATTCTGCAGCATAACGGCTAAGTTTCAGGGTTTTAGAAAATATTGAAATGAGAGGGGACATGGGTCACCCTCTCATAAATGATCCATAAAACAGTAGGGTGAAATAATAAGAAGGACATATGGACATGGTAATGAAATTTTAGGGACATACCATTTGAAATGAAAAACATGGAAGGAAAAAAGATTAGATTTCTCTTATGAAAATTCGGCAGCCTTACGGCGTCACTTAACTTCAAAAGAAAATGATTTGACAAGATCAAAAAAGGGTCCCTCATCATATGATCATAAGAGATCAGTATGATTGATATATAGATCATACCCCAACATAATAAAAAGGAACTTGAAAGACTTGACATGAAAATCGAACTTGAAAAATGAGAAGGGTGAAAGAATCCCTTAAAAATTCGGCAGCCTAACGGCGTCACTTAAACATTCTTAAAACGAATTGATGAGAGCAAGGGGGGGGGGGTCTCTCATCATATGAACATGAAATAGGCCGTAGGATTAATATAAAAGAACATCCTCCAACATAAGAACATGGAGTATAAAATAAATGACATAAAAGAGATTACTTGAAAAGAAAGAGAGGGGTCGGATCCCTTACCTTAAAATGTGACTCTTGAAACTCAAAGGATTGGACCTTGAGGGCTTGGGGGAACCTTGGGAGGACTCTTTGGAAGGTAAGAAGACCAGAACTTCGTTGGGGTAGAGTTGGGAGTAAAAACTAAGGGAGGAAAGGGTGGGTATTTTTAGGGAAAGTGAGGGGACAAAGCATTAATGGCCAAGGGACACCTCACATGTGCTTTTCTCAAACCCATGTGCTCTCCCTTGGCATTTATCATGGAGTTAGGCCACATGGGGCCCCCAAAACAATAATTCATCACCCTTGGCCGTCCAACCCTCAAAAGATCTCATGACATCATCATGACACCATTATGATGTCATTAAACATACCGAAACCCTAAAACTGTATTTTTACTATTCACTGAAAATTCAACTTTCTCAGAATAACCCCAAAATTTCACCTTAACCAAATATAAATGCTCTGATTTCAAAAATGAAATCCATTTTATAAAAATAATTTTCTAAATATTTTTAATTTAATTTTTAAATAAAAACACTATTCATCGAAAATTCACTTTTTTCAGAAAAATCCCCAAAAATTACCTTAACATAATATCGATGCTCTGAGTTCAAAAATAAAGTCCTTTTTATAAAAATAATTTTCTAATTATTTTTAATTAAATTTTTAATTAAAAAAAACACTATTCATCCGAAAAAACTAATACTTGAATAATAATTTATGAAACCGTTATTTAACCATTTTATTGAATCACATTACTTAATCTAGGTGTCTAAATTATATTAAAACTTTCTTTGAGTGAAATTACTAATCCATTTGGTCACATTACTAATCCTAAGCGTAAAATCACTATTCATAATTTACTATTCATTAAAAATTAAGTTGATCTTATTAGACTCCAAATTCCTTACTGAACACTTTTGTAGAAGACCCTTTTTTGAAAATCATTACACATCATTAGTTATTTAGGGTTTACATAAATATTTCAAAATATCCCTTTTTCAAAATTCATCAATAAAATACAATCTAAAATTATCTAGACATTTGAAATTTCACAAACATCACTAAAGGAAGAAATCTCAATTTATTCACCCGAAAGGATTACACAAAGAAACTAGGGTCTCATCACATAGCCCCTTATAACACTGGCATAAGACCTAAGTGTAAGGTGTGCTATGGTGAGAGAATCTAAGGGAGTCTCAGATAACATTGCCCTAGTAGCAATCTCCCCTAACTTGAACTTCTCCTGCAAGCGTTTTCGTTCAAGCTTGACACGCTGGAGCTCGGCTTGGGCTTGGTCCAAAGCGAAGCCCACAGATGCTACCTCCTTCCCAAGCTCTGATAAGTGGGCTTCGTAAGGGTTGAGTCTACTGGATGAAGCCATCAACTCCTCTTTCTGCATTAACCATTAACATCTTAATAAATCATTAAGAGTACGTTAATATACTACTCAAAAAGATTGGGTCGTTACACAATGAAACATCTTGGTCCTTCTATACTTTATTCCTCATAGTCGTACCAATCTAATGATAGTAGACATCAGCTCATCTGTTACTGGGTTTGGGGTTCTACAATTGTTATTAGAGGAAGTATATTAACAGCCATAGGAACTATATTTATGAAAAATAAATTGCATAACAAAACCCTATGACAGAATATGATGATTATAATTGAACTACATATGTATTGATTAATTTAATACTTATGGATAACATCATGATATTTTGAGATTACGATTTATGATAATTTACATGTACTAAAAAACATTTTTTCGGTTTTATGTGACTCAATTCATCACTGATTAATGATATTTGGGAAGAATATTGAGAAATAAAACTACTTATTTTAGAACTACATTGTGGATAAAATATTTTTGTAATAACTACCATAAATTTTAGTTACATGGGATTAAATATACTGATAAAATTTATTGATAATATCATAATTATTGAAATTTTATTCATTTTCAAAATATATTATTCGTTTTTTAAAAATGAAAACTATTTTGTATTGAAAACCATAATGAAATTGTTTTTTAAAGACTATATTTCATGGATTTTGATCATAGTTATATTAGAAATTATTTGGTTTTATAGAAAGGAAAAACTAAAAGGTGGTAGGGAAGAACCCATGAACCAATGATGTATGGCTTCCGTGCATACCAACAGCATATTCTATTTCATAGTTATGGTGTAATTATATTCTGTAAAATAATTTGATGATTCAATATTAATAAACAAATAGAAGATTTAAATTTTTTGGTTTAATGATTAATATATTAACCATTTATGTTTTAGAAAATTTGTAGATACAAATTTAATTACATGTAACTCTTTAATGGGCCTTAAATGTTTTTAAAATTGTTTTTTAGTGATTTAGGCATCAATTTTTTTCGTAAATATGTTTATCAAAGAAATGGTTTAATTAGAATTTCATGGAAGCACCACCATATTAAGTAATGATTTTTATTAAATTCAAATGTATCAAGTATATTCTCTTATATTCATGGACAATAAAATAACTCTTTAAATTTATAAATAGAATCTTAAAAAATGATATCCTATTACCATTATTTTTATTGATTCGATGCTCATTTAAATTATCATGGTTTTAAGGATTTGAGGCCCACATAATTCCATTAATCATTCAATTGTCTATGATAGATTGCCTCGATGACACCTATAAATAAATATACTATTGTTCAACATATATATTTTCACATTCCACTAATGTTCTTAAACATAAGAAATACATTACATGTTATTCTATGTGACTTGTGTAATTATGATTCTTTTATTAAGTGGATATTTTGTTAACTCTTCTCATGATGAGGTATTCCAGTAAAGTATGTTTAGAATAATAAACCCTATGTTTCTATGACCATGTTTAAATTACGATGATTCAATTTATTTAAGATGGGGGAATGTGACACCATGAAATTTAAAGGTAAGAACATTGAGTTTGATAGTGTGTATGACTTGAAACACCAATAGTAGAATGTAATATAATTTACCAAGAATATTAATATTTTAAATAAATATAATATAATTTTTGTATTGAAATTCTCACAATACTGAGTATTATTTCATTGCATGAAAAAATGAGTTTCTTCGATAACTTGTTTTACAAGAGAAAGAAAGTTTTACGGGGTGATTATATATTGTAAAAACATTATTATTTAAAAGATTAATACTTAAAATAGTTATTAAATTGTGATATATTAATGGGATTAAATAAAATATGAAAATATATTTTTTACAAAACAATAAAATGAATGCATTGGTTACCAACTAATAAGAAATAAATATAAAAATAAATCAAAAATAAAAGAATTGTTTTTATGCTCACAAAGGTGTTTTATCTAAGTAAATTTAATTAATCGTTATTATTAAATGATAATAATGAATCTTATATGTTAGATATTCAAATAAATAATTATTACATTCACAAAATATAATTGATAAGAATAAGTTAGTATAAGTCCAATCTTACGTATAAGAAGAAATATCATTATTAAGGTAGTTTTCTTCCTTTTAGTGGCACACCTACTTTAAAACTGAATTTTGGAACATTTCAAAAATTTATTTGAAAAAACATAAAATCTTTTTTTGAAATTTTAATGTCAAATTTTTTCACATGGTGAATTTTTTGTATTTTTGTATTTATTTTCATTTTTTACAAATAGTTAAAATAATGAATAATAATTGAAAACTAACTTTCCCCCTCAATAATTTATAAGCATAATTTTTTTTATTAATTTTAATGAGATATATTTTAAATAAATTAATCTAATTTAGGTCATTAGATTCAATTTCATATTGCAATTGGATATAAAAACGTTATTATCTCTTCAAAATTTTCCCTTTAAAAACATACTTTCTCATATCCTCAATGGTATTAACTTTAAATTAATTTCATCCACATATTTGATATTAATTTTTTTAAATGATTTTTATATTAGGAATAATAAAAATTAATAATTTCTATAATGTATATTTTTATTTTGATACAAAATATCATAGAATGTAATGAATTTTAATTACTGTGATTAAGAGATTAATTAGCTTGACTAGGGACTAAAGCATAAACTGCCATCCCAAATGACCAATGAACATGTCCAAAAATACATATATCACACTATTTCGACAATATAATCCCAATTATATTATATTATTCATCATTTGATTACCATTATGAATTATAGACCTCTTAATAGTTACAACTTTTTATATTTTGAAGAATGTCGCATCTCCACTATACGAAGGAACTCACCCCTAATATTTTTTCACACCAAAAAATCCATTTTTATTATAAAAACCCTGACCAAATAATCTTCAAATATACATACCCTTAACACAGAAGCCTAAATTGTTCTATAATGTAATCCAAGGATGTCCATCAAGGAAAACCAAACAGATTTACCCAAAAAGACGTAATATAATTCAAAAATAACATCGGTTTTATTTAATTATAATATAATTAAATTATTCTTAATACATGAATATATAAAAAATGTTTTTTCCAAAATATACATATATTTTGTTATGATAATGGTTCTACCTAAAACTATATACAATACAATAAAATGGGTAACGGATTTATAATTCGTCTAAAGGGAAGACAACCACATCATGAAATGATGTCATTCATTCTATACCTTTACCACCTCTAATGGGATTTCAATATTATAGGAACAATTTTTTTATTTTTAATATTTTTTATTTAGGTTCTCATTATAAATATGGAAATTTTATTCAACTTATACCTTCATGATTTAAATATTTTTGGAATATGATAACATCGATTGTGGACTTGTGGACTGCCACCTGCACAATCTGATGTTTTTTGTTCACATTGTAAATGGAATATAATAAGAATGGTTTAAAAAAATGTGACATATATTTGATACATATAATAATATAATTATAATATAAATATAAAAATGATATATTTTTCAATATTTTAAATATAATAACGAATTGGAAATGACATTAATGTGTAAGTATGACCTTCTATCACCATGAATAGTACAATTTATTTTGAAACCAAAAAATATTATCGGTTATTATAAATACATATATAAAATATATATGATAATTAAAAAATGTTTTAAATATATTATATGATAAAATAATTATTTATTTAATTGGAATAAAAAATAACATGTCAACCCATAGTTGAGAATCTATGAAAGTAAAACCCAAAATAGTGAAAATATAGAAACATTACTAAAAAATTGAAAATAATATGTTAATAGAAGTTAATATATGATATCATAAAAAATATAGTTTTGTAGTATGATATTAAAATTATTATGTCCATTTTCAAGGAGGTTAATGGATTTTTACACAAAAGGAATGATAATGTATAAGAGTTCAACTCAATTTTAATTCATTGAAGTATATTGTAATGTTATTCACCTAATTTTTTTAATATAGAGTATATAATGTTCCTCTGATATTTTAAATAAGGAAAAATTAATTATTCTAGAAATTATGAATTGAAATTGGAATTATTTCATTTAGGTGGATTTAAATTAATGTTTACCAAGTGATAAATAATTTAATAACCAAATTCTTTTCCAATTGGTTATTTTACTTATTGTAGTTAATATTCTAGGACTATTTCTATAATAACTTTTCAATATCAATAGTTTTATTTCAAACTGTATAATGTTGATTTATTTTTGATAAACCTAATATACTCATTATTTTAATCTCACTAAAAGAATACAGTATTTTCAAGTTTTTACTTCACAATCTCATCATATTTGGGATTTTTTACACTTGAATTTATGTTGAATAAAATCATTTTATCATTGTGCAACAAAGTTTTACCATTTCTTATCCTATAATTATACATGTAATATTATATTTTACACTATCTGGAACTTAAAATGTTTTTTATTTTTTTATGAAAACATAAATCCATTTAATTCTATGGTTGATAATTTGTTATCATTTGAAAACATATTTTCTAAATGTATCTTCAAAAATGATTTTAAACTATATGAAAACTATTTATTAATTTTCTTTTTACAAAACTAATCAAAGTAATATTCTAAATAGTTTCCAAAAAAGGGACTTTTCTAACCATTTTATAGTGAACAATTAATGTTATTCTTCCTTTTATGACATGTACTGATTTTTCTACCCACATTTAATTAAATATTCATTTTAACATTTCAAATGATTCTTTTTAAATAAAATGTGTTTCCATTTTTTAAAAAATTAAAAGGATATTTTCCTAATGCTTTTTTTAAATATTATTTAATATATATTTATTCCTCTATAAAAATAACCCTTTATACTTACTTCATCTTTGATATGTAGTTGATACCATCCTTATTCCATCTTTGGATGGTTTTTTGCTCCTATGACTATGGATGCTATTGATATTGAATTTCATGATTCATCGATTTATCACATGGAAGTTTTATGTTTCCTATGATCATTATAAATTAAATTTCTTTTAATATCCATATATTTTATTGTATATATGATTATTTGAAATATATGCACAATTCATAATGTTTTTTTGTTGATAACAATTTTATTAAATGGAGATATATTTACAAATATGTATGTTTCACTCAATATGATTATTTTATTAGACAAATTTTTCATACATTAAAACAAGTATTCTATATAATTGAAATTATATGGATAACGATGAAATGGAAGGGGATGAGTTATAGATTTCGCCATAATGCATCAATAGTCTCCGGATATGAAATCAGTTTGTGGTAAACCCATCGTGTATATTTCCCAGAAAAATCATAGTACAATAAATTTTCTTGATAATATATATTGATGGAATTGTTTTTAATGTTAAATATACATGACATCCAATGTTTAATAGTTTCCTTAATATTGTATATTATTATTATTATCCAATTGATATGTTTCTCAGACATTATATATGGATGCATTTAATTATCAGTTTATTGGTACAATAGATTGTGTATCAGTTATTTCTATTTAAATTTGGATTAAGACTATATTGTTTTTATAATGAAATGTAAATAAAATTATTACCTTTCTATAATTATTATACACTTCCTTATTAGTTTTTTGATCTTACAGAATTTAGGTTTAGTTATTAAATATCAATATTGATTATATATAGTAATTCATTATTTATTCTTCTATACATAACCATAACTAAGCATTTAAGATCACCCTTAGTGTTTTCTTTAAAAACAAGAAGTGTATCATTAAAGATGTTAAAGTATACACTAGATGGAATAAGTTTATTACTGAAAAAATATGTTTTTATTTTTATATTACTTTGTTATAAAAAAAATAATTTATTTATCATTCTTACTATGAAAAATGAAATAATTGGTGGTTAATATTTGGTTCCATATTGTTACTCCAATTTAATTCTAGTTGAAACTGACTTTGGAATTACTGGGGTTAGGGTAATATATATTAGGACTTGAGAAACACTAATTATGATAGGGTTTTGGGTTCCGTAGGTGGTCACCCGGGGATATCATTGACGCAGTGTTCCAACGTGTCGCGGAGGATCCTTTATGGGATGTGGAAAATAAATGGCGTCCATTAGACTAATATTGGGAGAATACATATAAGAGATCCCATCTTATCTTGTTCTAGGGGATGATGGGGACCTGTGTTGAGGGGGAACATATATTGATCTTAGTTAGGGGATGTGGGAAATGCAATGAAAGTGGAAGGTTGGACTGTGAATCATGAAAAAGATGGTGGGGGTATAGGAACGTAAGGGCGCCCTAGTATATAATAAGATGACGATCAGGTATTAGCTTCATCGAGGTGCGACAATGAGATTATCGTCTCGCAGGAGGGAGGGTGGATACCTAGCATCATCAGGATGATTTTAATTCCATTAAAGATACTTTTCATTTTAAATATTATCCAGCCACATGAATTTTAAAAAATTATAGTCTCATTAATGTCAATACACATCCTTAAAATTGTTTTTAATATATAACATGTCACCCATTTTTACCATTAATAATGGAAAAATTCATTTTTAAAACAACCTAAATATTATGCGTGATAGTTTCTTAAAAAACTCTATTACCGGGTGAATTATATTGAACAATCTGGATAAACTGTTTTGACAATGGATTACATCCAAAATATATATATTAAACTTTAGGTAGTCAAAAATATTTTTTGTTGAAAATTTTCATGCATTTATTTGTAAAATAACTAAAATAGAAAATAGATGCTACTTGGATTTTAATTCCCTAATACACTAATAGTGATCCATATAAAAATTTAAGATAGACATAATATTTCCATTTGATTTTGTATTAACATGTGGTTCATTTTATGGTATGGAATTATGATCATATTCATTAATATAAGGCCAAATAATATTACTTCTCATAGAAATTTCACAAAATACCTCTTATATGAGTTTTTATATTTAGGGAACAAAGATGAAGTTGGTGGAATGGGAATTTAAAAAATTTTATCACCCGGGTGATGAAACATATTCCTCTCTCATTATTTGTGTCTTTTTAAGGATTAGGATATCATCTCAATTGGAAAAGAATATAAATAAAAAATGAATGGTTTATCATTCAATAATAACTGTGTTTGATTGTAGATCATCAGTAAGGACCATTTCTCGAATGGAATTGATGCTAAACCCGAATAGATTATCCACAAAACATCATGAATTAATCTGTATGCCATTATTTGGAATCCATATGTTCGTGTAAATATCCAATGGTTTCTTTGACATCATGACAATCACCACGTTCTTATGCATTCAATCCTATAAGGCATTCTTGATTCACTCGCTCAAATAAAGAAAATATATCTCAGGTAAATGGGATGATAGAGGATCTCTCAATACCTTGGATTGAATTGTACAACTCAAATGTTCTATTAAATACATATATAGAAGATTTTATAAATACTAAAATATGGTTCCCTATCCCCATAGATTTAATGTCTACTAAAAGTGAAATAAATTAATAGTTTCAATAATCTTAATTTATTATCAATATAATTTATATTTTATCACCAACTTATAATATATAATAAATATATTGTGTTCTAAACCTATGTCATTAACTCAACTAGTAATTTCTTAAAATATTAAACGATCCATAAATTTTAAAATAATTGGCATTTATATAATATCATTAAATGTATTCACATAATATAGTATTAATATATTTAATAAATAAATTCAGCCTATATATTCTATACATTATTTATTTATTTATTTTTGTCTTTGATCATCAATACATGGAAAACTCTTGGATCCTTTGGTAGGACCGAAAATATCATAAATCCCCATTCAATATAATTTTTAAGTATCTACAATATACAACTATGTGTTACCCTCTCAACCCTTTTCTCGATATAAGTTAATAATATCCATAGAAAAAGGGTATAGTCTTGAACCCCTTCACAACCCTAAAGAAATACGGAATAGTAATTACATTGAAAACAATCCTACAAACCCTCATTGTGTAATATTATCTCTTTTTCATAATATATCTCGTAGATATTTATGCACAACATTTGTAAAAAACCTTAATTTATTTTTTATTTTTGGATTTAATTAGAAAAAAATACCTTCAATGAAAATTTTGATGGATTTAAAAATGTACTACCATCATGATCATCTAGGCCAGAGATATCACTTACTCAAATAATGATAGATAAATTCTTTTTCAGTATTCAACTAATGTCACATCACCAATGACATAATCATCTTAATCTACTAATACATGACATCAATATCATAATTTTTTCATTATAATAATGGAAGAAATTGAAATTCATTAATAATTATTTCTTTACATGAGATAATATCATATGTTTATAGATTTCAATAGACAATAACACTAAAAATTAGCGGTGTTATTAATGGTGGGTTTTCCCCCATGACCCCATCCACTAAATGTCCTGACTTTTCAAAATCACGGGAAGAAGTATCAGTGCAAGCGATCCATAAACACATGATGGTTACACATCATATGTGTCCTATAAATATGATTTATCTATACCATATGACTTACCTTTTTTATTATTTTCATGGTATCTCTAGGTTTACATTACAGATTTAGAACTACTATAATAATTTTATATGCCATGTAATCTAAAGAAATTATAATTGATATAGTGTATAAAGATGTATTAACTCTATAATTATATGATAAAAACATGTATATATCAAATTATATACATATAATGGTAATAAAAGTTCAGAAATAAGAATGGTGTAGTTCACCCACATTCAATACATCCACTTTCAATGGGTACAGTAGTCGCAAGAAGGCTGGGGGTCTCCGACCTGTTGAGCTCCCAGATGTGGAAATTGTTGTCCCATTGAATGGTGGTGAGGCTGCCCCAGGTGATGGGAAAAGGGGTCACCAAACCCCATCAACAAGCTCCCCAATCAATGTTAATGCTGACAATACATCAAATCTGGTATGGGGGTTTTCTTCTGGGGAGGTGATGAAAGGATCTCATATGGCATCCAACCCAATTGCTCATGCTGTACTGGAAGACCTGAGGCAGAAAACTGACACACCGAGTACAACTATTTTGGGAGTACAGGGAATACTGGATGAGGGTGGGAGGAAGGAGCCATTGTTGGAAGATGGTGCAGTTAATCCATCAGCTATTTCTGAGATGCTTAATAAAGGAAATGGTCAGTCTGAAGATCTGAGTCATGATGCTACTATGCCTGGGGGTTAGAGAGACATGTGTAGATTCCACAGGTCATCCCCTCCTGTGACAATATGGGTGTGGATGTTTGTTCAAGGAAGGATGATGCAGAATCACAGGAAGTTGTGGTGGAAATTGTCGGCCTTGATGTCAACTGCACACCCCAGGATGGTAAGATGCAGTCAGAGGAGCTGCTGATCAGTATGAAGGAAGGTATTCAATTGGGTTTCTCAGTGACCCCATATAGGAATTGGGCCAAGAGAGGGTGACAGGGTCAAGGTTCAGTTATGGCTTTTCAAGATATCCAGGGGCAGGCCTCTCTACCCCTGAGCAATAGATTGGAAGGATTGCTTGAGGATGACTCAAGTAATGCGAATGTTATGCCACTTGAATCAAAGGGAGGGTATAAGAATGAATGTAATTGGGATGAACTTTTTCACATGGCAAGTGGAACTCCGACATAGGATAATATAAGTAGGCCAAGGAGGTGGCTCAATAGGGACTATTCATCCTTGCCTCCTTCTTTGGAGACCAAATTGGATAGGAGGGAAAATGGAAAAAAGGAGACCTCAGAGGAATTGATTCCTTGTATAGCAGGGGTTCAGGGTGGGAAACCATTGGATTTATTGCTTAGCGATGAGGAGTAAGTGACTGATCAGGTGTTATTACTCAATTCTTCAGAAGAGGATTCATCATTAATGATGGGGAGAGCCTTAAGAGAAAAACATAATGAGGAACAATATGATTAGATTGACCAGCAAGATTTAATCCTTGTTGGGGGCTTCAAAATAGGGAAGATTAGCATCGAGGAGTACATACAGTCATGGGATCAACATGCCTCAGAATTTGAAAAGCACTTTTCAGAATCCTCAAACATTCAGGTTTCTTATATATATTAGCAATCATTTGGGGATACGTTATCTCCTATGATTAGTTTAATTTTTGTGATGTATCGTGTCTGGGTTCGGGTGTATCTCTTGTTAAATTTTTGGTTTATGATTTCTGATTCGGGGAGTCCTGATCTGGTAATTAGGCTCCTTGATTTGTGTGTTCTGAGTTGATATATTTAATTCATCTACCTGGAAGGTTGCTTGGATCTACTTCAGATGGGGTCAGAGAACTGCACCGTCATCTATTCTTCACATTTGGAATTTCTTAACTTGGAGTAAATGGCTTTTCAATTAGGAACGGGACCATGCATACATGGGATTTCCAAGTGCTCAGTCATTGATGAAGGTGACATCCATGTTGCATCTGCAGGGCGAGGCAGTCCTGGTAACTTTTTTCGTATTTTTTTGTTTGTAAGTTGAACTTCTTGGTTTCTGACTTTCTCCACAAAAGTGTTTTCTTAATATAAAAAATAATTGTCAAAATAAACTTACATTGGATACAATTACTAAAAAGTATCAATATATATGATATCAAATGAGAATAGTGCTTCTAAAATGATAAATAATTAGTCATATGGTCTTCCTATATGGATACTCTACTAATTAAGACTCCACCTATTGGGGTAAAATACAATGATAGATGAAACATCCAAAGTATATTATATTTTATCTGGTATTACCTGGACACCATTTCCTGAACCATTATTGTAGTATTATAAAAATAAAACGAAATTTGTTCTTCACTACATGGATCACCAAACATGTATTAGAAAATAATTTTTATCTTCACCACCTCCATAAATAATCATAGGACAATTATATTTTCATATTCTTTTATATATTTAGTGACCACATGTTTCTATGAGTTTTTAAATTTCACTACACCACCATTTAGAAATATAAATTAGCCTAACTATTCATAAGATCATGACATATATGGACACTAGAATCAATGTATCCTCTCACTTGTAGTTCATCATCTACTCCATATTATAGGAAATAATCCTTTTTAAACATCAAGTATTTTTGGATAGTTATCACACCAACCTAATGAAACACTCCTAGATTAGATTCATATCTAACCGTCATTTTCAAAGAAAAGAAAACATCCATTATAGTATATATCATAGAATACATTATTTATCCCTCTACTAAATTATATGTTATTCTAGTCATTATTTCAATATCCCTATATGTTTTTTAAGAACTTTTCTTGAATGGATTGATACCATGTGACATTGGAATTAACCATGTCATGGATTGTTCAATAGTGTACCTTGTAATTAAATTTTTAATATAAAATTTTAATCATCCCATAAAGCCTTTGAGATCTATCAAAATTGATATATATCCTTAGAATTTAGTATTAGTCACCTATATCATAAAGGATAAACATTCATTCAGTCTTGTCTGATTATACCTCTTGCACTTTGATACACATAATTAACATGTAAACTATATATAATATCAGGAAAATTACTGCATTCCCATTTTCCTTATAGTAGGCAAATCAATTTCATTAAATATTGATGAATCCAAATTATTTATAACCTAGTAAAAATAAACAATCCATTATCATGATTCCTTCAACTACACATAAATGGATCTCGGTCTCTTTCACACTAAGATGGAATTATACGACATAACAAACCCTTCAGATTGAGTAATATATATGCCTTCAACAAATACCTAATTTATAAAAGCTTGGTTGACATTAAATTTCCAAAACTCATAATCATAGAAGGCGTATATTTATATTATAATGATAATTAATATTATCTGCACCACTAGTTAGAAGGTGACATCGTTTTTTATGCTCAGATTTTTCTAGAAATCCTTTTCGACCAATCAGGCCATATTAGTATTTAATTATACGTTTGTTTCTATCTTTTTCTTGAATTTCCAATTTTATCTAATTGTTTTTACTTCTTTATTTTTGTCTACCAAATTCATGGATTGATTTTTCGATGTGTAATCCATATCAGAATGAATATATTATTTCTATTTAGTATAATCCTTTCCATATCTACTTTCTATATTGATTAAAAGTTCATCATTCAATATGAATAATGTTCTTCCTGACTTAGTGATATGAAAACCCTATTGATATGTTTCTTTTATCTCAAGAGTTTAAAAACATAATACGTATGTCTTGGTAACTTCTTCATCTCCCACTATCTCTAATAGTTATTTTTTATATGCCACCTATTTTTCTATTGAATCAATAACTTCATTAATGTTAAAATTACATCCACTGTTTCTAGTGGAAATGTGTTCCCTTTCATAAATATAATTTTTCTTTCCATTATGAATATTATATCATAATGGTTATATAGGTAATATTAATATTATATTTTAGCATAACCTATTAAGTTGAATAAAATTCTTCTATATGATAATATCAGCCATTGTACAGTATTGATAAAACAATTACATTCATTTACATGTACGTGTGATATATTTGGATTAATTGCACAACGAAACTCATATGGAATTCCATACTTATATTTTGTTGCTACATGGTTATGGTTCATGTAATGTCCTAAAATTTATATATATATATATATATGTTAAAACATACATGGATTAATTTCAAGATGACACGCTTTGACGACAACTGAATATGAGGCCCAGTGAGTCCGGAATGATATTTTTAACTTTTTTAGTTCACTTATGTAAATCTTTTACTGGGTTTTTCTAAATTTTGAACTGTTGATCAGATTTAAAATATGAGGGGATTATTGAACTCAGAATATCGGGATTCACCTAGGAAGAACATAACTTGGATAGGAAAGGGTCAGATGAAATTTTAATTTTTCATAATTTTTGAAAAATATCAAAATAACATAAAAAGGTATTTTATTTAATTTTTCAACCACTGAGAAGTGGATGATGATGTTTCAGTGCGGCGATGTGGAAAAAACAAGTCACATTAAAGAAAACTCATACTAGTACATTTTTGTGCAAGTGTTACAACTATGCTATTTCAAAAATAAAACAGTGTAACGATGCAACGTTATAACATAACAGAAACACTATGTCATGTTTTATTTTAATATCACATTGGGAAAATTAGTTTGTAGATTGTTTCCCTGATGATCAACATGGAATATTTTTCTCACATTCCCACCAATGAAAAATGCTATCGATGAATTCCTTCAGGATAGTTTCGAGGGATGATGAATGACTGTGTATTATAACAGAGTGAGGATCAACGACAGCTCAAAGCTTCATCTCTCATCTATGACAGATCTTTAAAACAAGTATAGGTTGTTTGATTAAATTACATTCCCTTTTATTTTTCTAAAGTGACTAACGTGGGTCAATCCCCAATCAGTTTGTCCTGCAGATCATTCATCAATGCGGATGGTTGTCTATTTCTTAGGTTTCTACAAAGAGATTTTTATATTAGTGATAGAACGTTATCCCCAAAACTCTTCCCCACTTTATGATTCTAATGTAGAGGGTGTAGGTTGACATGAACAAGGCCCGAACGATCTCCGCCTTGTGGGTTCTTGGTTGAAAAATGTTCAAAATGGTGGAAATGAATTTTAATGACCTTTGTAGGGAAGGAGGGAGCCTGAGAATGCCGAGGGGACAAGAGGTTCGGAAATAGGACCACTAGAATGGACCTAGGGGCATGTAGAACGCACCGCCAATGTGGAACCACTGGTGTGGTGGGGCTGACATCCATTAGTGGCATTATATAGGCGTGAAAACCAACGCCGCATGTGGGTTGAGTGGTTGGCCATCATCGGTTTCCTAGCAGGAGGGGGTTCCCTCCACGGTGGAAGACACTGGGGCTCTTCATCCATGGCACTTCACTGGATGCTGTTCCAGGTTGTCGCTGTATAGAAAGGAGTGGTGAGGTATTTTTGCGGACTTCATGTGAACAAAGGGGGAAGGCTGTTGGAACTGACTACACACACTCCAATCGGTCATCCCACTGGGCTGAGCTGAGCCAATATACCAGGCTTCACAAGTGGCTTGACTAAACATTCGAGTTAGTCTGCCTTATAAAACTAGGTTGATGGGATAAAAATCCGGTCGTGTAGCGACCCGAGCAAGAAAAAGGGCATAGCCTGACATTGAGTGATGAGCTAGATAAATTTATAGTTAATAGGTTAACAAGAAGACAAGACCCATGACCAACTTTAGTCGGGACCAGTAAGGACCACTGGGTCCGGTAGACAAGTCGGGTCATGCATGACCACTTTCCAGGATTGGCCGGGTCGGTCCGATAAAGTCGGACCAGGCCCAGACGTAACCGATCCTTGTTTACTAAAATGCTTATATCATTCCATCTAGTTGTCCAATCGATTACCCATTTGCGGTGTTGGGACCCTCTTGACGATCCATTCATTCTGAGATAATCTATGTGTATTTTGGAATAGGTAGGCATATAGCCGGGTTGGATCAATCTCGAATCCAACCATAACCTTATAAAAAATTTCACATATCTTAGACACTGAGCATCTGTTCGACATGTCCTCTATTACGTTTGGACCCTTATGAACATATAGACCTTTGGGTTAATCTATGTGGAATTTGTGATGTTTTATGTATGACTAAGTGGTTGAGGAGAATATCCTCCATGAATCAAGTGTGCTATGTGTAGGAATATAGTGGTTGGTTGTGATGTTAACAATGAAGAGAGACCCTTCATATATCCACACATGTTCATACCTTCATGGATCACTATAATAGTGAACTTTAATGAATTAGCATAACAGTGACCCATCGTTGATTTAAAAGAGAGATAACATTCCTTGATCAGTAGTAGTGCAACCCATCGGGGATTAGCTGTAGAGAAACTCGTCGTGGATATGCATCCAAGGGACCTGTTGTGGAACTACATCAAAGAGACACTTTGTAGATCAGCAGAAGATCCTCTCAATAGAACAAGTTGATATAGTTTTACCAATAATCATATTTACCTTTGAACTTTTGTTATACAATTTTTGAGTTGGTCTTTTTCATTGCGCTAAATGTTGAGATCATTAATTGTGGTGTATTCACTTATGGATTTCAGTGAGACCCATGTTGGTATGAGGTTCCCTAATGAGTCTTGTTATACTAATCCCTATATGGGATTCCACCGCACCTATCTTGTCTTGTGTAGAACATATATATATTTGACTATAACTTTGGGGATCTAGGTCTAGACGATTCTCGAAGGTTGACCAATAAAATTTGTGTGCTTTAGTGACATCCGACAGTGAATTATACATACCCTTCAGGTATGATACTTGTAGGATGACATCAGGAACTTGTACTTCCTTTTTGTACATTCTATTGTGTTGGGATTGTATTCAAGACCATTTATATTTAGTTTACACCTCTTACTCTCAGTGGTGGTATGTTGGGGTGGATGTATTAATTTCTTTACTTTGGGGTTTTCTTCATGTAGTATGACTTGTCATTATATGTACAGGTTTAAAGGAAAGTCCTTCCCATTTTATGACATGCATGTCTGGTGCTAGTCACCTACCCCTATCCAATGGAAGGCAAGATTAGGGTATTCCTGGCCCATTCCTTGGGGGATGGGTGAGGAAAAGGTTTTATTAGAGGGAAGTAGGTTATACAAGAAGAAAAAAGAGCCTATATTTTTTGGGGGGTAGTAGTGTTAAGGGTTTTAAGTATGGAATTCAATCCCAAGAGTGCAGTGTTGGTGCGGTGGCGGATGTATCAATATTCCAGGACCCTAAGATCAATTTTTTGACATGATACACAAAAAAAATTAGTTTCTTGTGTTTTGTAAATTTTTCAATTGATCACATTTAAGTTAGACCAGCAGGTATAACTTATTGACTTTGGAACATATATTTTTGATTAGGATTCCTATACAAAGAATGCTATCCATAATTCTATTGAGTGATCCTGATGATGGACCACTGAGCAATGAGGCGTCGGTGTAGGGACCCCTAAAAGCAATAGCACCTTCAGGTGGTGTACCCGCAACACCAACACCCAGAGAGTATTACTTTCTATCAGCCCCACTAGTGAACATTGCACTACTACTGAGCACATTACGCCAATTCAGAAGAGTGATGATTCTATGGTTTCGAGGTGAGACAGATCCTAAGGCAGTTGGGGATTATAAGGTGGCAGTTATGTGGGGTTTTCACCTGGTAGAATCACATACAGATCAGATGGTGTTCATAATTACTAGAATGTTTTAGGTCGTAGTAGGTATGTAGATACCCGAAGCTTGACGTACATGAACATTACATTAATTTTGCGAAATACTTAATACATAACAAAAAAAGACACACAAGGACAATAATAGTTTAGTGTCTCTGGAAACTTGGAACGTAATCTTCTAATCGTGGTGAAAGATCTTCAACATCTCCCAAAAAGATCATCCCTTTTTTTTCTTACCTAAAACCTTTCTTTATATCCTGGGGAAAAGAAAACATAAAAAGGGTGAGCACAAATGCTCAGTAAGGGTACGAATGGATAAAATAAAACATACCATATACATCTGAACTTAAAAACATGAACATAATGTTTAAACATCAAAAGATTGAGCAATGACATAAAACATGGAAGTATGTATGGCATAGATCATAAAGAAACATTAAGCATGATAAAATATCATGGGAATAAAACATGTAATTATGGAAACCATTTAGCACATGATATGATTTCCATAGAAGCCAAGGCATTGTTGCCAAGACCATGTTAGTGGACAAAGACCCTTTCTGAATCGAGTTCACTCCTCGTTCCAGTCTTGTATTACTGAACCGATTTAACTTACCATTCCAGCCATGTCTATCTCATGAGATACAAAATCTTTACCAAATGCATTGGAGGGAGATATAGGTCCCACCCATCTCATAATGATAACATTCTTATGTGTGCCACAAAATCCGAAACCATACATCATAGCATAACCCATGTAATAAAAATGGGAATCATAAACATCGTGACATCATAAAAAAATTCATATAAGATAAAGGAATTCATAAAAATATAATTCCATCACAACATAATAAAATCAATTTAATAATAGGGATAGAAACAGAACCCTTTATTATCTTAGATGGAAAATAATTTTGATAAAACACTTGAAGTCCATTCTGGAGGAAAATATCCTTTCTGCTTCAAAAACACTTTTCCTTTTTTAACATGTTGTACAATTCTAAACTAAAATAAGTTGATTAAAAATAAAATTGAAAACTTTTAATGGAAGCTTCTTGGAAATAATGTTTTAAAAATCCATTCATGTCGTACAAGTTAAAAACATTCTTCTCGTACTTTGTTCGGAAAAGTCAAAAAGTACCTCGTAAAAAAAATTCCATACATACCATGTAGTAAAAGTCAAAAATGGGTAAAAAGGACTTTAAACATACATTAATACACTTTTATAAAACATGGACATGGATGATAGCAATAACCCCAAAAATACTTACGAATAAGCAATCTCGGATAACAATGAGATTTGCAAAATTATCCCTTACCCAAGGTCTGATTTGCTTCGTATGTGTCCGAACCTCCTGTATAATTTTTTAAATAATGTCATTGACTTATTCCAGAATCATACTCACTGTTATGATATCATATATGGTTCACATATGGCTTTATTTTACCCGTTCTTTTATAAATTCCATGTTAAAGAGCGTTTTGGGTAAAATCGTTTCATTTATCGTCCGTGTTTTGACTTGTAATTATTCATATGATTACATAGATCATGATTACTTAATTCCAGAATATAAAACATGATTTATATATAATATATATTCAGAATATACATATATATAATAGATCAGTAAATGGAAAGAAATACACCGTTCATGGAGACGGTAGGCCGTACGTATGCATGAACGCTGTTTTCGTTTCCTTATTGAGTTGAATAGAATTAAGTATATGAAATAAATATATATAAACATAAATCCAGTATCATTATTATGTCATATATTTCATGATTACATATTATATATACTTTATAATAATTCATGAATGGTTAACGTGGAGAATGAATCTAATCACGTCGTGGAGATGGTAGTCCGTACGTACGCATGAGCGATGATATCGTTCTCATGATCGTGGAATCGTATTGAAGTGTATGTATACTATTTCAGAATAAATATCACTTTACAATAATAATATATAGTTATTATGTAAACCATTATACCCATCCAAGTAAGGTGGTGGTGGAAAATAGATTTCACCACGACGTGGAGATGGTATTCCGTACGTATGTACGCACGGTGATTTATTTTTTCGTAGGATGGATAGATGGTGAAATAGGGTTGTTTCATACATATAATAACATATCTGTATATGAGTGATACTTATGTTATTACTTCATAATGAAACAACCTAATAAGAAGAAGTGGAAGAAGAAATAAAGGTGAAAGAATCGGTAAAGGAAATTACCTCTTCTTCGAAGCGCCTCTCTGAGACCTCCTCTTAGGGAACACAAATTGGTCTTTGAAGAAGCCCATGACCTCTAGGATGTTTCTTGGGAATAGGATAAGAGAATTGGGTAGGGGTTTTCCGAGCTTTATGGCTCAACGTGGTGTGTGGAAGAGATGGAGGAGGTGCCCTTTTATAAGGGAAAAGAGGGGCACCTTTGGAATTCTTAAAAATATTAATTTATAATAAATCTAACCCCAGTTAACAACTTCCAAAAATGACTCATATTCGAATCTTAGATGATCTAGGTTTGTAATATCATCAACCAATCAAATTTATACATGTTTGGATCTTATTTTAAACCTTATCATTTTGATTTATCCTTATTTAATCTATTTAAGTTTATTTGTGGTAATAAAATTCGAAATTTTAAATTATAACAAATAATTACTTATTTGTTGTGAAATTTCCATAATTGTTTACTTTATAACATTATAGACCATATAAATATAAAATTATAATTTTTAAATATTTTTGTGATTTTTAAACAATTTTATAATATGTTATTTTTATAAAATAACAACAGAGTCAATTTTGACACTATTTATTTATTTGAATTTAAATAAAATATATTCAGAAGATATGTTCGAAATAAAAGCATTAATATATTCATTAATGGGAATATAAATCTATAAAATTAGTGTATCACATTAAATAGTTCATATAATATTTATTTTATTCTTTTTAAAACCATTTATTTGGTTTACCTCTTAATAAAACAATTACTACAAAATTTTTGTATACTTATTTAATATACTGATTTGTTGCATAAAAATTAAAACTAAAATCCTATGATGAATATAAATCTATTAAATTTCACAATAATTCTTTTACTCGAATTTATCATCTTAAACTCACAATATATAAATTTTTATATTTATTAAATTATGATGGTGACAACTTTGGAATCATTTAAAATAAAATACTATAAGTGTCATAATCACTTTTATAAGACTCCAAACGGTCATATATTAGGTTATTAGATGATTAAGGTGTAGATATACACTACCAATAAGTTTTGGTCAGGTTTGAGGGCCTTTTAATGGGTATTATTATTTCAATAAAAACTATATTACTTATTTTCCACTTAATAAATGATTTCTATATCATTAATGTATCACCTTTAATGAAAATTATTTAATCCCTAAAAATTCTAAATAAATTATCATGATGTATATAATTTTATAAGATTTCTGTATAATATTCATGTTCGATGTTTTATGATTTTTACCACTAAATTAAAATTATTATACCTATAAGATTTAAGAGAGTGACATGTTGTCACTTTCTTTGGTTTTAATAATAATTAAATTATTTTCATGGTCAAAAGTCCATAAAATGAATCTAATCCGACCCTTAGGTTATATTGGTCTACTTTTAGCAATAAAATAGAATTTTTTCATGTGTTAGGGTAATTTTATAATATTATATTTACCCTTAATTACCTGATTTACATTTAACAATGGTAAATAAAATTTATCGTAGTTACTATTCATAATTCCCAAAAATAAAAATTAGCTTATTAACATAATCTGGAACAACTAATTACAAATATGTAATCCATTTTTTCAAATTCAACACACAAAAGTTGCAGAAATTAAATTAAAATTAATCCCGTTGTCGAAAGAAAACGGGTTTTTCTCTAAACCATTGCAAAAGATTGAATTGATTTAACCTACGAATTTAATGTAAAATCAATGTTAATGACATACATTATATTAAATGGTAAAAATATATTCTATTTATAATTTAAAACCATTAAATATTATAATTTAACCATAAAAATTATTGCGAGAAAAATGTTGTTTTTAATTAAAATATAGCGTGTTTTTCCTATTCATCAATATATAAAAGTTATCAGAATAATATGAAAAATTTATCCAGAGTAAATTTTTATTTCTTTATTCCAAAAAAGAATTTTATTTTGTCAAATTGAACTTATAAACATATCAAAAATATATTTAAAGTGGGTGCGCCATCAAATGGCGGCAAAACTGCATTTTTTGAAAAATACTTATTTTACCCAAAAAATTTATTTTGTTCTTATACCATGTTCTAGAAAATGTGTAAAATGAATAATAATGTTATAAAATTAAAAATTTAGTTAATATTATTCATAACGGCTAGTTAATAATAATTTTATAATAACATATCGTTGTTTAGTAAAACCCGGTATTGCGTACAACACACGCTATTGAGGAAGGTCACAATTGCCTGTAATGCAAGACAAGTCTGGATTGCGTGTTGTGAAAGAATCCTTTGTTGTTTTGTATAACAGAATCCAACCATATTTCATTTATACATTGAATATATATATATATATATATATATACTCAATGTTCCTTAGAATAACTATTATCAAAATTGTGTGTATCACGTTCCAAGAATAGTGTTGCGTATACTGCAAGCTAATACGGTGTTGCGTATAGCGCAAAGGTAATCATGGTTTAGCATACAACACAAGACATTAATGAAATTAAAAGAATATTTTTCATAAAATCTCAGGGTGTTACAAGGTATATGGTGGAGCTTAATTCTTCTAACACATGAGGTGGTAACTCTTTCATGGTTGGACTTCAAGAGCCTCTTCCAGGTGGAGTTCGTACCAGCAACACTTTGCTCAGTGCATATTCCAGGGCTACATCACCTTTAACAGGGAATCTTGACTATGGAACAGTACTCGGTGTGGTTTACCAACCTCTACCTCTACTACATTGACATGGTATGAATCCTATTCTTTAGGGCCTGAACATTTGAGTAGGGACTCCGATAGGAGATCCGGGAAACGATGATTGCACATAGAATCCCGACGTAGGGTGGAGTAATTGAGAGATCTCTACCAGGGGCGAGAAACCTATCCAAATAGGCACTAATAGAGAGAGTCACCACTGGCTAAGAGGTGTTCACGTCATCTGCATCCGGTAGTAGTTAGACAATGCAGAGGCCCAAAAAAGGCATTCCTTCCAGAGGATGACACCCAAATGTAGGGTTGGTGGTGCAGTGCTCATGAGGCAGAGGAGGACTACTGAGTGCTAGATTTTGTTACTCCTAATGAGTATAGGGACAAATATCTTGAGATTGTCTTACTCCCTAGTCTGATGATCAGTAGATGGTTGAGGGACTTCTGAGACAGCAAAAAATGTTTGATCGTGGTGGTCTTCAGGATGGAAGACATGGTAGGGGAGTAGGCCGAGTAGAGAGCAGTGGGATAAGGTTCTAAGTACTTCCACCACTACCCCCAGGTTGTCCACCATGTGCTCTGGGAGCCAGCAGATAGGGGGGAGGCCAACTTTAGGCGATGGAGGCCTACGACCATGATGCTCCCGAGATGATTAAAAGAAAAATCTATGTATTATCATATTTATATGATGTTCATATAGATACAGGTTCTACTCACTCATTCCTTGACACAGACCTCATTTAACACATGAAGATTCTGGTGGATCTGTTGTCTTGATCCTTCTAATTAAAGACTCTTACATGATAGGATTTGACGATTACACAATAGTGTTGGTTGTGTGGTATTACTCTAGGAGGTGAGAGAATTAGCTATGATCTTCTAGTATCAATGTAAATCCCTTACGAAGCCATATTGTTTGTGGACATTTTATCTACTGTCCATAATCAGATCGACTATTTTATGTGCAATGTGCAGTGCTTCTGCAGGGATTAGACCAAGTTATCCTTCACTGGTGAGATGGGAAAATTTCCGAATAATATGAAATTTCTTGGAGGAGGGTTTAGCCGATCACACACCAGTTGGCTAGACTCTCCCTCAGTGCGATGGACAAGAGGATTCCATGTTTGCCTATAGTGGTGGATGAGTATGAAGATGTCTTTCTAGAGGATGTTCTAAGGCTACCTACTCGCAGGGTTGTAGACATCACTATCAATGTGTTCCCAAGGAAGGAGTCAATATATACACCTAAATATCATTTAGAAACTATAGAGATCTTGGTTCTGATAGTAAAATTCAAGGAATTACAGAGTAAGGGCTTTCTGAGACCCATCATTTCACCATGGGTAGCCCCAATTTTGTTTTCCACGATGGAAGATGGGAGCATGAGGCTATGCATTGACTTTTGGTGCCTGAACTAGGTTACTGGGAAGAACAAATATTCACTGCCATGAATTCATTCCCTCTTCAATCAGAAGAAGTTAGAGAGGTGGTTCTTACAAAAATTCCTCAGATCCAGTTAATATTAGCTTCAGGTATGGGATGAGGACACGAGAAGACACACTTCAGGTGCCATTATAGCAACTATGGGTTCTTGGTGTTTCCTTTCATTGTTTCTAATGCCCCCTCAGTATTCATAAGACAAATTAATAGTATCTTACAACCTTTACTCAATCGTTTCTCGGTGGTTTATGTTTATTACATCTTGGTGTACTCGGCATGGGAGAGGGTTCATGCTACACTCTTACAGATAGTCCTGGATACACTCCTAGAGCACCAACATTATGGAAAGCTCTCCAAGTGCCAGTTCTGGATTCAGTGGGTCCAGTTTCTGGGACACGTCATCTCGGATTCTGGTGTTATACTGGATCGGTAAAAAATAGAGGTAGTGCATTCTTGGGAGCCATTCATAAGTGTGATTGAAGCACGTAGTTTCTTAGGGTTGGTAGGATAGTACCGGTGGTTTGTGCCTAACTTATCCAGAGTAGTAGCATCATTGAAAGCCTTTCATGTGGAAGGGAAACCCATTCGTGTGTGTAGAGAAATTCCAACATAGCTACCAACAGTTGAGACTGAGTTTGGCCAGTGCCCCAAGTAGCGGTTTCCAGAGGATGGTGTCGACAAAATTGTATACATTGATGAATTATATACTCGAATTATTTGTGTTTGGATGTAGGAGTGATATGTGATCACCAATGACAGATGGAAAGTGATGTAACATGAGCAGAACTAAGTAAAAAAATGACCTTGAATTTGTAGTAGTGCTCATTGACATCAATATGTGGTTGCACTTCTTGATTGGTGAGTGGTTTACCATCAAATCTGACCACAAATTTATAAGGTATTTCTTCTAACCTAAGGACCTGAACATGAGACACTGGATATGGCTGGAGTTCCCCAAGGACTATGAATGTGATATAGTATACACTCTTAATAAGGGGAATGTGGGGGAAGATCCACTCACCAGGAGGTATGGTTTACAGCTGCTGAGTGAGGTCACAATATAGCTGGGCGCGATGAAGATATCCATCATGGATAGTGATGGAGCAACATACATTAAAAATTAGATTGTCACTCTCACTCCCTTACATCAGGTTAGGGAGGCATAGCTTGTGGATGGTGACTGTGAAGCCTGATGTGCTCAGTTATCCTCCGGATCATCTCTTATTGAATTTTTGATAAGTTTTTACCACATTATGATTCAAAAAGGATGAACCATTATATCAGTTATGTTATGGGAGGAGTTTTTTAGGGAGACTAATACATCCCCATTGGCAGAAAATTATTATGTGTAGAAGATATACTAAGATCAACGACATCAGTACTGGCGGTCAGGGTTGACGAATGAGGTGGCAGAGCACGTTTCTTGACGACTCATGTGTCAGAAAGTGAAGGATGAGAATCAGGTCCTTGTAGGCTTGACATATCCACATGAGGTACCTAAATATATGTTTTATGGTATTTATATGGACATCGTGATGGGGATACCATGCACAAAAGTTGCAACAATTCTATATGGGTGATTATTGACCGACTCACCAAGTCGTCTGAATTCCTACCCATCTAGGAGTGGGTATCGGCAGAGGTCATGGTAAGACTCTAAATCCAGAAGATACTATTGGTTCATGGTGATCCAACAATGATCATCTAAGACCATGAAACTTGTTTTACATCACAATTGTGGAAGGGGTTCCAAGAGGCATTTGGGACTCGGGTTGTGATTGATAACAGCTTTTCACCCCCAAATGGATGGTCTAACGGAGCAGAGTAAATAGGCCTGGGAGGACATGCTTCGTGCTAGAGTCCGAGATTTTGGTCATAGTTGGGAGGGCTTCCTACCACAATTAGTGTCTACGTACGACAGTATCTACCACTCCACTATTGGAATGACACCATTTGTGGCCACTTTTGGGTGGTCATGAAAATTGCTAGTATGCTGGACAATCCAAGGGGAGTCATCACTAATGGGTCCAAAGTTGGTATGTGAGACCACTAAGAAGGTTCAGATCGTCCCAACAAATATGGGGACATCCTAGAGTAGACAAACATTTTATGTTGATTAACGATGGTGACTGTTGGAGTTCGCGGAGGGAGACCTTGTTTTCTTTTAGGTCTCACGCTGATGGGGATTTTAGAGATTTGGCCAACATGACAAGTTATTTTTGAGGTTCATTATACCTTTATGTATTCTAAATATCATTGGTGAGGTGGTGTACCACCAATATCTTCCCCTATTGATGCACTAGGTGAATGATGTTTTTCATTTGTCGCAAAAAAGGTGTTATGTGCATGATCCAATGCACGTCATTGACTGGGGAGACCACAACATTGATGATGGGCTGACATTTGCAGAGATTCTAGTGAAGATAGAAGATCGAAAGGATACAGTCATTCATGGAAGATCCATTCCTATAGTGTGCATTTGTTGGAAACATATAAATCTACAGGATAACACATGTTAGTAGGAGGCATAGATTCTTGCTCAGTACCCCCATTTTATTGATTAGCCCTTTGTTTGGAATTCAGTGACTTAGAGACCTAAGGTGGGGAGAATAGAATATACCATAATATATATATATATTGTAAAATTATATGGAATTATTTTAAGACTACACACATTGACCACATGTGATTATGAGTCCTGCTGATCCAAAAATGAAATGTTGATATTTTTTAGTACATTGATGTAAACATGTGAGATGGTTTTGATAACATTTTAACTAGTGCTCGGATCAAAAGTCCAAGGAAATTGGGGAACTAGGAATTCTAGGATTTTTCTAGAAAATACATAACATAGACAATCAATGTCCAGATGGAAAATTATTATTTTTTTGACTTTTTTGAAAATAATAAATTAACTTTTCAAAGTTATTTTATTTCTTTTCTCAACCGTTGATTTTAGGATGTCAATGTTGTAGTGCAATGACGATTCATCGATGAAGCACATTAAAGGAAACTCATAATGACATGTTTTTTTTCAAGAATGATTTCTACACTATTTTATAAATGATACAACATAACAATGAGACATCGCATCATAACAAAAAAAGATTTGTTGTGTTTTATATTAAAATATCTTTGGGGATATCAGTTAGTGGAATTTACTCCAACAAAGAATGTGGAACCTCTATACCTTTCCATCCCATGAAGAAAACTATCGAGGAATGCTGGTGGGATGGATTTGAGAGGCTATGAATGATGATGAAAACTAACAGACTGAGGATTGATGACAGCGCGAAGCAATATCCTTCATCAGAGATGGATCCTCAAACCAAGTATGGGTTGTGGGATTAAATTATTTTCCATGTTTTTTTTCTAAAGAGATAAATGATGGCCAGCCCTTGAACAGGTTGACCTGTAGATCATTCATCGATGTGGGAGAGTGTCCTTTTCTTGGGTATCTACAATGGGATTGATATATTTTTAATAGAATGTTATCCATAAACCTCTCCCTACATTATGCTTTAAACACAGAGGGAGCGGGATGACACGAACAAGGCCTGAACCCCCTCTAACATATGTGTTATTGTTCAATGAACATTTGAAATAGATGAATTGAAACTCAAGACCCATTAAAAGAAGCTAAAAACCCGAGAGTCTTGAGGTCAAAAATGGGGGCGGCACCCCTGGTGCGTGTCGTAGTGGCAGAGTCTGTGGCCCTTTGGCTGTGGTGGTTGGCTGGACACTGTACTATCCTCGTGATTCATAAAAGGGAGAAGACCACTACTTGATAACCATGTATGATGAAGGGTTGGGGGGACAACCAGCTAAATTTATTGCACACAGCCCAACTGGATAGACCAATCCAGTTCGTGCATAATCAGACCCGCCGATCCATTCCTGGAAAAATCGGACCGACCGAAACAGTTTGGCTAGAATCAGACCGGCCCAACCGAGGGACCCAGATAAACATTGATGTTAGTTTGTCATATCAGACTAGGAAAAAGGGATAAAAACTGGGCCGTTGGGTGGGCCAGACTATGAAGAGAGATAAACCCTCCTGTTCATGCCGAGCTAGATAAATTTCACATCACTGGTTGACTAAGTGGGATGGACCCTCGACTAACATTGTTCAGGTCTAGTAAGCCACAACGGGCTAGAAACATGGGATAGTAATAGAGTTTAGGTCATGTGGGACCTTATTCTGGGATTGGTTAGGTCGGTCTGACCGAGTCATACCGGGCCATGTAGCAGCCTATCATGTATACTATAATGTCTTTATCATGCAATCCAAGAATCTGATTGATGAACTGTTTGCAGCATTTAGACCCTATCGAAAAACTAATCTCTCTAATATAATCTATGCATATTTTGGAGGAGTTTGGTGTATGGATGGATTGGATTAGACTCAAATCCAATTAAACCTTTCTTACATATCATAAAGACAGGGCTTCAGTTTGACCTGTTGTTGTTGTGTGGAGAACCTTAGAGAAATATGATACATTGGGATACTATATATCATACTTTGTTGATGTTGAGGTATGACCAATGGCTTTATTTGAAGATCTTACAGAAATAAATCGTGATATGTGAATGAATCAAGTGGTTGGCTGTGATGTGAAAAAGAAGTGTGACCATTCATGGATCAGTACAAGAGTGATCCTCTATAAATCATCATAATAGAAACCCTTCATGGATAAGAATAAGATTGACCCTTAATGGATTAGTAAAAGAGAGACCCTTTGTGGATCTACAGTAGTGTGACCCTTTCTAGATAGGTCGAAAATATACCCTTCATTGTTCAGTAATAGACCCCCTCAACAGAATAATATTATTTAACTTTTTGACTAATCATCTTTACTTATGTACTTATGTTATACCTGATGAGAGCTATGTATTTGTCTTTTTGTTTCACTGGGATATCTTTTTTAGTGGTATTATCCTTTTTGGATTTATGTGAGACCCGAGTTAGTCTCGGGGTCCCTAATAAGTATTAAAATACTCTCCCCTACACAGGCTTCCCACTCACCGGTCGTGTCTTGTGCAGACAACAAACAACATTAACTGTGACTTTAAGGATCCAAGGTTAGATGGTGCTCGTAGGTGGATCCGTAGATGTGTTGTGGTAATGTGACATACGATAGTAAACTGTACCAACCCCTCATATATGATCCTTGATGGACAACATTCAGAGCTTGTTCATCTTTTGTAGTACTTTCCATTCAGTAAGGAATGTATTCTTACCCCTTTACTTTCAGTTTACCCCTTTAAATATTAGTAGAGGTACTTTGTGTTGGTTTTACTATTTTCTTTCCATTGTGGTTTTTATTGTGTAGTATACACTGTCTATGCATGTACAGGTTTAAATGATAATTCTTCCCTTTTTGGTATATGACATCTTGGTGCTTCTCACCAACCCCTAGCCTATGGAAGGCAGGCTTAGGGTAGTCACGACAGGAGCCATATGGGATGGTTCATCAAAAGTAAACAAATTTTCTATAAGAAATACACCCAAATGAATAATAGAATACTTGTCTGATCCATCATCAATTAGAACATGTTTATTTTGTTCTGATTCAACCTTTCACTAAAACCATTCTATTGTAGTCTATTTAGTGGTGTGAGTTGAGATAATCTCTACCTCGGTCTGAGTGAAGATCGATATTATTATTACAAAAATATATTTATAATTCAAAATTATATAACTTAAATATAAAAATGTAATTTAACCTATAATAGATTATGTATATATATCCATGTCTTCTATATTTATTGGTAAAATTAATGAAGTGCGAAATCCCGACCCATGCCTCTACTGGAAATGGACCACATACATCAATATGAAAAAATTCCAACAATTCAGTGGAACAAACCTTATTTTTATTAAAGGATACATTAGTCATTTTAAATTATAAAAAACAATTACATACATCCCATAGAATTAACTCATTTGAGTCTAAATAAACCTCTTGATGTACTTTTTGTTAATTATTTTCATTTACCCGAATGATCTAGGAGTTCCATAGGTAGGTGTTATATTTGTTATTTTCACTATTTTTTTATATGATATTCATTAAGATTATTGATTCCATATATATATTAGTCATATATAATATGCATCACTCCATAACACATGTTATCCTTATAAAAGAGACAAAATTTATTCCCAAACCATAAATAAATTCTAATGGTTTATAAAAAAATTCTCAAGGATTTTGTTTTTATAAATTGATGTTATTTAATGGATAAAAATTATATATGATGTACCCATTTCCACGTGAAAAGACTGAAATATACCAATATAATATATATGTGATAATGAAGCAATTATCACCTAAAATAGTGTTATTAACAATGGATTGTTAATAAATGTGTGATGAAAATATATAGGTAAATAATAGATGTATTAATAATATGATTATATTTCATTAATATAAATATAGTAAATATATATTAATTTAATAGGAGGTTCATACACATATAATGGATGTTGAACATTAGGTAATGTTATTCTTCTCCCAGTACTACTTCAAAGATATATGCTCCATATTCACCACTTAATCCAATGTATGTTGTATATACTAACACATTTGATATGATATATCATGAACACATTTCTATTTATGGTATTTAATGTTTAATTATATTATATTTCATTCATGAGAGATGTGATTCAAAAGTTACTAGAGTAGTAAGGGTTTATTTTATATTTACACCATATAATCAATATATAGTATTTTCATATTTTCATTCAAGATATTTTTAAAATAATTTTATAATTATTCCCCACTTTATTTCTTAAAAATATTGAATATTTTTCCAATGATAATATTCCTTACATCTCTCTTCTGTAAAAAAATCCACTTTATTCCAATATTGTGTTTTATAAAAATGTAATCATAAATTATTTTAAAATTAATAAAATGATTTGTTAAAGAAGTTTTTACCCATGATAAAATTTTAAAAAACATTAATTTAATATTAATGTCCTTTTATAAATAAAGCACTATATTATTTTTTTGAAAATGTGAATGAAATCACTGTTTTAATCTGCACTAAATAAAATATATTTATGTCATTAATTTAAATATTTTAAATTTTTTTATAGTTATAAAATATTATTTTTAAAAGAATTTTTTTAATAATTATTAATAAAAATTTATGATTTATATGAGGTTTTAAATACAAAAAAATCAATATTTTTTCCTGAATGTTTTTAAAGATTATTTAATGGTATTTTATTTCATAAAAATAAGAAACAGAAAATTGAATTTATTTTCCACTATGTATATTTTTTTTGATATAATACTTAATATTTCCTTTGATTGTTTATGAATAATTTGACTAAGGATGTATAATTTATTATCATTCACCATTTTACTCTAGATGGTTTATGGTATGGTTTTTATGATTAGGGTATGTATACACATTTTTATGTTATTTTTTCAATATAAATGTTTATGTTGATTATGTTTCACCCATTTAATATGAGTAATGTATTGGACATAGTATGTGATGGGTGGGGGACGGTTATAGATAACCAATTGATGCATGATCATGAATCCTGAGAATGTTTTTTTTGTTAAATTTGACATGTTTCTGTGCACTTATTTAAACTATCATGTGAAATGACATTACGGTATGTTTCTCGTGACTACTGTTATGAATTCCTTCATTATTAGATCTGTTATTTCCTTGTATTTTTTGGTATGTTAGCAGATCCATGAGTATGTGACAAGATTATATGATTATTTATATGGTTTTCTTCTATAATAATTTATTTCATCCATATTATGATTTGGTAAATTTATTAAATGGAATGTATTTTAGTTTCTTACAATTCTATATTGATTAATAATTTTTATTCCTGAAATATTTTTATGGTTTCTTACCCTTAGTAGGTATATGATGTCACCCAATTCTTATGTTTTATTTTCCCCAGAATATAATGATGTTTTTTATGACTGATATACAATGATGTGCTAAATGGAATAATGGTTTTCTCATGAAAAATTATGTTTTCTATTATATAGTTTCAAATGTATGTAAAAATCACGTTGTATTATAGTTTTCAATGATAAAAAAACAACTCATTACTTCTATATGTGATAAATTTTAAATATTGAAAATATAATATAGAAACCATCAAATCTAGGATAAAGTGGTTGAGGACTTTACATATACCATCTTTATTTTTTAAAAATAATATTCCATAATATTTTTATTAAAAAATAGGAATGGGTGAAATAGAATATATACTCATTATAATGAAATATTGAGATAAATAAAAATTGAATCTTGGAATGATTTATTGTATATATATTTTTAACATGAAAAATACGGTTACAATAAAAAACTCTATAAATGATTATGTTGAACCCTTTGGGAATTAAGTGGCTTTATTGTGTTTTGATAATCCCAACCGTTCTTTATTTATATCTTGATTATTCTTAATACATTCCAAATATACTTTAATATATGTTGTTGCTTTCATTATGCTTAAATTGAGTCTTTGGAATTATCAGATATATGTTTACTATGACTTAACTCATTTTGCCAAGTGAATGCTCAAACAGTTCTCAGCTACCGTTACAAACTAACCAACCGTTACAGCTCACAGCGACCGATATAGTTAAGTCTGCTGATATATTGGAGCTACTGCTATAAGAGAGATACCGTCAGAACATAGAGCTACCGATACAATGAAGTCGACAGTTACCGCTAGAGCAAAGTTGACAGCTACCGATATGCTGAAGTCCACCGTTATGCAAAGTCTACCGATAGAGAGCTACCGCTACCGATACAAGGCAGAGCCACAACTACCGATAGAGAGCTATCACTACCGATACAAGGCAGAGCCACAGCTACCGATAGAGAGCTACAACTACCATTATAAGTCCACAGCTACTGTTGTGATCAAGTCTACAGTTGTAGCTACCGAGACAAGTCTACCGTTACAAATGCCTACCGATACTCAGACCTGCCGTAACACAAATCTACCGATATCAAGAGCTATCCAGAGACAGAACCCGACACTTCTTTAATTTCTTAATCATTGTTTAATCTAACCAACGGTCATATCTGGTATATTTAAGATACTGACATTTATTTAATGTGTGTTGTTGGATGTCAGGGAACCGTACCTCGTACCTGCAAAAAGTAAATCATCTTTTTCCAGAGCATGTGGTTTAACTAAAGGAAGGATGCTCCTACAAAAGAGCATGAATAGACGAATACAAATACAGAACACAGGCTGTGTGAGAGGCATATAGAAGAATACACGAGACATACAAAATACAAAGTGTGCTGAAAGAACACAGAGTGTGAATGCAAAGAGACGACGAAACCTACACGACGAACTTATTACTGCATACCAGTGAAGAGCTAAGAACGAGAACATAACACAAGAGCTTCATCGACAGTCTCTATACCTGGAAGTCAAGGAAACAGACGATACTCTATTTTCCAGACAAAAACCAGAAGAGGACTCAGAGCGAATTCTGATCAATCAAAGGAGTCCAGAACTACCAGTGAAGAGCTAAGAACGAGAACATAACACAAGAGCTTCATCGACTGTCTCTATACCTGGAAGTCAAGGAAACAGACGATACTCTATTTTCAAGACAAAAACCATAAGAGGACTCAGAGTGAATTATGATCAATCAAAGGAGTCCATAACTGTATTCTAATCACAAGAGCCATTTCTAAACTCAATATATTTGCTATGTGATTTGTCTTTTTATGTTTCGAGCAGTGTGTGTTATATGCTATATTTTACACACACACTGTCTCCTGTACTCTAACTGGAGGATTTGTAAATCCTCACTAAACTCACTTGCCTTTTGTTTTTCCCACTAGGATAGTGGTAGAGGTCGTGTGACCTGAACAGCTGGTTGCTGTTGTGTTTGTTCCCACGAATAATTGTGGTAGAGGTCTTGGACCTGGACAGCTGGTTGCTGTTGTTATCCCCAATCCAGGTTGTGGATCATCTTGTTATAAAAGCTTTTGAGAGGACTAAGTCTCAGCTTGAGACTGATCCTCTTGGTTATATTTGTTGTGCTATATCTTTCAAAGTTATTCTTTTATTCCGCTGCTAATACATTAAAACCAAAATTGTTTTAAAGGTACTTTGATAATTAAACTCGCAAGTGTTTATATTAGTTGTAAACCAGTACGTTAGTTTCAAAGTTTAAGAAATTCTATTGATTTGGTTAACTGGGAACTAATCAATCCCTTGAGAACCTAACAGAACATTTACTGTGATATAAATTCACTACAGTTTAATTCTGTATTCTTTTTGGGGGATTTTTAACTCAAAGTTTTTAAACAGAAATTTTAATTGGAACTCAATTCACCCCCCCTCTTGAGTATCCACTTCGACCAACATTTGGTATCAAAGGCAGTTTAAAATATTTTGTACTCTGTTTTTCAACAGTGATTTTAGTTGTATTTTAAAGTTCTTAAAATTTATGTTATTTCTAAATTTTTATCTCTTTAAAATCTTTTCTTATAGTTAGCTATCATGGATAATAGACCTGAAGGTGTTTCTACCAATAGACCACCATTTTTCAATGGCACTAACTATGCTCAGTGGAAAATCAAGATGAAAATTCATTTGGAGAGCATGGGTTTTGATATTTGGACTACTATAGAATCTAAATACAAAATACCAACTACTGTAAGAACTACTTGGAATGAAGCTACTAAGACATCCTACAATAATAATTGTAATGCTATGAATGCTCTGTACTGTTCTTTAGGAGATGAAGAATTTAATAGAATATCTACCTGTAAAACTGCTTATGAAATTTGGGATACTTTAGCTGTTTCTCATGAAGGAACAACTAATGTTAAGGAGATGCGGTTGAATACCTATTTTATTAAGTATGATAATTTTAAGATGAAGCCTGATGAACCCATTTCTGATATGTATCTCAGGTTCAATGAAATTGTCAACACAATGACTTCTCTAGGAAAGGATGTTCCATCAAAGGAACAGATCATGAGAATTTTGAGATGTCTACCTGAACGATGGAGAGGAACCTCTGTCTCCATTAGAGAAACATGTGACATTGGTGAACTACCAGTCAAGGAACTAATTGGAAAGTTGATGATGTATGAAGAGGAACTCAAAGTGAACAATGAAGAAGATGATGAACCTAGAAGGAAGTCTGTTGCCTTCAAAACTACAACCTCAAAGAATAAGGATAAGGAAAAACTGTAAGCTATCAATGAAAGTTCAAGCTGTGAATATAGTGAGAGTGATTCTGACAGTGATGCTGAGATGGCTCACATTTCCAGAAGATTTAATAAATTCTATAGGAAGAAGAAATTTTTCAGAAAATCGAATTATAAAGGTAAGTATGACATTGGAAAAAATATTGGAAGAAATCTGACAAATCAGATGAATTTGTCTGCTATGAGTGAAAAAGGAAGGGACACATAAAAGCAGACTGTCCAAAGCTGAAATACAAGAAGAAGTATGAATACAGGGATATCAAGTATAAGAAAGCCATGAAGTCTACCTGGAGTGCTTCTGAGGACAGTTCTAGTGAATCTGAAGCTTTAGAAACTGAACACAGAAACAAGGCAAACATGTGCTTTATGAAAAACGCTGATGAGGTAACTTCAGAAACTCCTGACTCTAATTCATATTATTTTGGAGATGATTCTGAATGTGATAACATGTCTAAATCTTAACTGTTTGAATATTGTGATTTGTTAGAAGAAACTTGTAATGAGCTGAAAGACAAATACAAATGTTTAAATAAACAGTATGCTTTAACTCTTAAACATAAATCTGCTCTTGATATGGAAATGGAAAAGAATTCTCAATTGCTTAAAGAGAACACTGAACTAAAATTATCTAATGAGAAAATCAAGAAAGACTTAGAGAAATTTACCAATGGAAAATATACTCTTACTCAGATGCTAGGTAATAAAATAGATCCTAGATACACTACTGGTATAGGTTACCAACATGGACAATGGAAAATTACCCAAACAAGATTCATTCCTAAATCTGGACAGAATGTAGCTAGCTCTAGAACTTCATATGCTTCAACGAGTTATATTCACAGTTAGGGATCTAATAAGGTTTATCTTTCAAAAATCTGTTGATTCTAGAAATTTTATGAGACCCATTAGACAAATATGGGTACCTAAAGTGTTAATGGATAACCTGTCTGGACCCAAGAAAATATGGGTACCAAAATCATTTCCTGTTTAAATCTATTTTGTAGGAAACCTACTTAAAGATCTCCTGTAAAAAGACCTGGTACTTGGACAACAGATGTTCAAGACATATGTCCGGAGACGTCTCATGCTTTAAAAGCTTAGACAGAGTTGATGGAGGTTTTTTCACCTTTGGTGATAACTCAAAAGGAAAAATCATCGGCTTAGGCCAGATTGGTAACACTGACTCAGTATTAATTTCTAAAGTTTTATTTGTTGATGGACTTAAATACAATTTGTTAAGTATTTCTCAGTTAAGTGATGATGGTTTTTATGTTAAATTTGAAAATTATTCTTGCAATGTTTTTAATTCTAAAAATATTTTAGTGTTTGCTGCTTTGAGAAATGAAAATGTTTATGCCGTTGATTTAAGTTCTTTAGCTAAGAAAAATATTACCTGTTTAAATTCTTTTCATAAAGAGTCTTGGCTTTGGCACAGAAGATTAGGACACTGCAATGTTCATTCACATAGAAAACTGGCTTGGAAGAACTTAGTTAGAGACCTACCCAAACTTGAATTTCCAGTAGACAAAGTTTGTAATCCCTGTCAAAAGGGAAAGCAACATAAAGTTTCTTTTAAATCAAAGAAAGAAGTGTCAACTTCACAACCTCTTGAGTTGGTTCACATGGATTAGTTTGGACCTTCTAGAGTTTCTAGTTTAAATGGGAAGCATTATGTCTATGTTCATGTAGATGACTATTCTAGATATACTTTGGTATATTTTCTAGCGCACAAAAGTGAAGCTTGTTCTTGCTTTGTAAAATACTCCAAGTCTGTAGAGAGCCTTAATGGACTTAAGATTAAAACCCTGAGAAGCGATCATGGTCGTGAGTTTGAAAATCATGAGTTTGAATCTTAATGCTCACACAGTGGCTATAGTCACAATTTCTCTGCCCCTAGGACACCTCAACAGAATGGTGTAGTAGAAAGGAGGAATAGAACACTGCAAGAAATTGTTAGAACTATGTTTAATGAGTATGACCTACCCGCTTACTTTTGGGCTGAAGCTGTAAATAGAGCTTGTAATGTTATTAATAGAGACTTGATCAGACCTGTTCTTAAGAGGAACCCTTATGAGTTATGGAACCATAGGAAACCTAAGGTTAACTACTTCAAAGTTTTTGGCTGCAAAGTCTTTATTCTTAACACTAAAGATCATCTTGATAAGTTTGCATCCAAGAGTGATGAAGGAATTTTTCTAGGTTACTCAACAACCAGTAAATCCTATAGAGTTTTTAATAAGAGAACCAAATGTGTGAAAGAATTTGTTCACATCAAATTTGATGAAAATGATTCACATGATCCTAAGACCTCTCTTGAAAATCTTGAAGATGATCTCTCTGGTTTGAACCTTAATGATAAAAAAAGTGGACCTGTAGTTAAAACATCCAGTTCTGGAAATTTTCCAGACCCAGCTTCTGTTGAACCTCAACCTGTAGATGAACATGAAATCTCTAGCCCTATCTTTTCACGACCAACTAGGATTCTAAAGAACCATCCTTTAGATGATGTCGTAGGAAATCTAGATAGAGGAACACAGACTAGAGCTTCTCTTAGAAATCAGGTTGAACATCAAGCCTTCTTGTCAAAGCTAGAACCTAAAAATATCAATGATGCTATCAATGATGAATTCTGGGTAATGGCTATGCAAGAGGAACTAAATAAATTTTAAAGAAACAAAGTCTAGAAATTAGTAGAAAGACCTAAGGACACTATTACCATAGGCACAAAATGGGTGTTTAGAAACAAAGTTGATGAATCTGGAAACATCATTAGAAACAAATCTAGGATAGTTGCACAAGGTTACAATCAAGAAGAAGGAATTGACTATGAGGAAACCTTTTCACCTGTATCTAGATTAAAAGCTATTAGGATATTACTTGCTTATGCATCACATCTGATTTTCAAGTTATATCAAATGGATGTGAAAAGTGCTTTTCTAAATGGTTTTATTGTTGAAGATGTTTTTGTAGAACAACCACCTAGTTTTTCAAATACTCATTTTCAAAATCATGTTTTTAAACTTTCTAATGCTTTATATGGTTTAAAACAAGCTCCAAGAGCTTGGTATGAAAGGCTTTCAAACTTTCTTATCTCACAAGGATTTTCAAAAGGAATCGGTGATCCCACTCTTTTTATAAAAAGTTTTTCAAAAGATATATTAATAGTACAAATCTATGTTGATGATATCATTTTTGGATCTTTGAAAAATTCTTTATGTACGGATTTTTCAGAGGTTATGCAAAATGAATTTGAAATGAGATTAATGGGAGAGCTTAAGTATTTTCTTGGATTTCAAATTTTTCAAACTAAAGATGGAATTATTTTAATTAAAAGTAAATATACTAAGGATTTGTTAAAATGTTTTGGTTTAGATAGTATTAAGGAAAGTGATATACCTATGAGTACAACCTATAAATTGGATAATGATGAAACTAGTAAACCAGCTGATCAAACTAATTACAGAGGTATGATTGGGAGTTTACTTTATCTTACTTCTAGTTGACCAGAAATTATGTTCAGTGTATGTATGTGTGCTAGATTTCAAGATAATCCTAAAGAATCACACTTGCTTGCTGTTAAAAGGATTTTAAAATATCTTAAGTTACTGCAAATTTAGGTTTGTTTTATCCAAAAGGACAATCATTTGACTTAACAAGTTATTCAGATGCTGATTTTTCTGGCTATAAGTTAGATAGGAAGAGCACATCTGGAACATGTCACTTACTTGGAAAATCCCTAGTATCATGGTGTAGTAAAAAACAGAACTCAGTTGCATTGTCTACTGCTGAAGCAGAATACATCACTGCTGGTAGTTGCTGTGCACAGATTCTATGGATGAAACACACAATACTGGACTATGGATTTGACTTTAAACATGTTTCAATCAACTGTGACAACACTAGTGCGATTAATATCTCTAAGAACCCTGTGTCTCACTCTAGAACTAAACATATTGATGTTAAACATCACTTTTTAGAGATCACTATCAAAGAGGTGATATAACACTTGAGTTTATAGGCCCTGAACATCAATTAGATGATATTTTCACTAAACCTTTAAGTTCAGAAAGATTGAGTTTCATTAGACACGAATTAGGAATGATAAATTATCCTTAAACAGTTAGAGAAACCTCACCGTTAGAGAAAACTCACCGTTAGAGAAACCTCACCGTTAGAGAAACCTCACCGATTGAAGACCTCACTGTTAAGAGACTTTACCGGTACATCTCGCGATGTTTTAAAATTATGTAAAACCGAGTCATCGAACCGTTATTTATTTTATTTATGATTTATGTTATTTATAAATCCTAAATGATATTAAAACTCAAACTAGACTCACTCAATCTCACTGCGAACCTATCTGCTCGAATCCCCTAAACCTAAACCTCTCAACCTTTAGAACCCTAGCCTCAAATCCGCAATGGCCCGCGTCAAGAGACCCCAAGTCACAGATGGGAGTGATGAGCCGCAAGCGAAACAACAGAAAGTATCGAATGCCAGTGGGAGTGGAAGTGGAAGTGTATCTTGAAGGAATCCAATAAACCCGCATCTCTCAAGGAGAGAGATTGTTGTTGAAAAAGAAGTGTGTGCAGAATGGATGATGGAAAGCAAATCGTTAGTTCTTAGAGTACTAGAAGAACAAGGTTGGCGAGAATGCTTGGCGAACAACAACAGACCTTATTATCCAGGACTACTGATAAAATTCTACGAATTCGTTCATTTTGAAAAGTCTGAATAATAAAGCATAATGGTTTCTGTGGTAAATGGTCCGGAAGTATCTTTTACTTCAGATGAATGGGCTAGGAACTTAAGAGTTCCACATGAAGGAGATTATGCGTTCTTCTCAAAGCCTGTACCTTCAACCAGGGATGTGTTTTAATATGAAGATGCTCTACTGGAACTCATAGGGAATGGGATCCCTAGAAAGGTGATTGCTGCAGAGATGGTAGGAGAAGACAAACTATTGTTTAAGTTTATTCAGCATGTTGTTAGTTCGAGAAGAGGAGAATTTGCCACTTTGAGATTCCAAGACATATATTTGTTACATTTTCTGAAGCACAGTGTGAGAATCAATCTATGTAGATTGATTATGGTTCAAGTGGAAGAGATGACTAGACCAAAGTAAAAATCAAATGCCTTGTTTTTCTCAAAACTAATTTCTGTGATGATGAAAGTGAAGGAGATATCTAGACCTCAGGATGAGCTGGTAGTGGTCAAGGATAAATTCTGTATTACAAGAACTATCTGTAAATACATGAAGGTCAGCTGGAATCCTTGGAAGAAATCATGGGTGAATGATGAAGGAAAAATTTATGACAAGTATACTAATGTGGATCATCCTTCTAGACCAAAGGATGTGTGGGATCCTGGTCTTGGACCAGATGAGCCAGAACCGGCCTACAGTGATGATGAAGCTGAGGAGGAAGAGACATCAGTAGAGGAAGGAGGAGATCCAGACATTCCCCCTAGTCCTGTGCATCAAGTTATTTCTTATGGAGCAGCCAACCCTCCAACAGAACTACCAAAAAGAGAAACTGTCTTAAAGGACAATGATACAGAGTCTACAGAAGAAGAGGAAGAAGCCTGCTAGTATGTTGTCAAGGACCCCTCTGATGAGGATGAGACAACCGAATCTTATCAAAATGTCAATGGAGAAACAGAGGCTGATGGTAAAGCAGATGATGAAGAAAAGATTGAAAAAGAGCTCAGTTTGAGTCCTCTAATAGTCAGTACAGTCAAGACTTTGGCTGATCAGGAAGACATTGCACTAGCACCTATTAATGAGAGAGTCATTAATGACTCAGAACAAGTGGCTATTGAATATGCTGTGGTTGTAAAGGAAATTGCAGATTTACCTCAGGAAGAATAGTTGGAAGAGATACCTCAGGAGAATGTTCCAAGTGAGGAGGCGAATCTTGGCTCAGTATCTGTGTTTTACGACATTGAAGGTTGGACATCAAATCCCAGATATATGATTCTTGGACTTTCCTATAGAGATTCTGATGAGGAAGACCAACCGCAAAAGGAATCAGTTACCTTACCCACTGTAGCTAAACATGTGGCAACCAAGGATGAACTTAAGTCATTAAAAGACGAATTGATAGAAGCAATAATAGAATCAGTGGCAGATATGAAGAAAAGTATGTTTGAAGAGATGAAAAGCGTGGAGAAATCCCTTGAGTTATCCATTGGATGTAGTGTGTCCAGTCCTGTGAAAGAAATGGTGGATGAACATAAGGTGTGCCACACTCAGATTGAGAGTTGGACAGGAGCTGTAGTTGCTCTTAGACAATCCATTGCTTCATTGACTGCTCTGAACAGTTCTCAAACCCAAGTGCACACTGACATTCGATATATCAAAGAAGTGGTCAAACAATTTGTGGAAGTGTTTGAGGCCTTTATGAAGTCTGTCAAAGAACATCTGAAGAGTCAGGATGAACTTGTTCAGAAGCTAGTTAGTAGTATGACTCAATCTTTCAAGGAGACAATGGCCTTCTCAATTAAACCTCTTCCCTCCAATAACTCTAGTGTAAACCTTGACCAGATCCGGACTATTATTCAGGAAGAATTGGCTAAGGCCAGTCCTAGTGGTGCATTCGATACTCAGATTCTTGCTACCACTAGGGAAGTTAGTAGTTTTTTTCGTGATCACCTGCAGGTAGCTACTACTTCTCAAGAGGCAATCAAAAATAAGGTGGATTCTTATTTTGAAAAGGTTTATACCCAGCACCACATGACCAACCATTTCAAGCATTTGATGGAGTATATGAAATTAAATCCAGTTACCCAAGCCTTCAGAGAACAGGTTAGTAATCTTAGGGAGCTTACTCCGGCCTTAGACAAATTTATTGAGAATATAGATGATTTTGTCTCTACTATGGAGAGAGGTGGAAGCATCATCATGGATTTCAGGAATCTCTTGTTGCCTTTCATACATGTGGATGCTCGGCCAGTTATTGTACCACCTGCCCTTCCGCCATTTGCATCTGGGAGTACTCCTCAACTGACTCCCGTTCAAGCTATCAGGAGCCTGACACCGATGATCACTCAGAGGGGCTCAGATTACAGATCTGGTACTATATCAGTTGCTGATCAACTAGTAGTTCTTTCCGGAATTCCCAAGCCTGCTGACTCTACCTCTGAACCCTCTGCTGATCCCAAGGGAAAGACACCTATTCAAGAGGATGATTGAGTGCTTCTAGCTTCATTTCTGATTGGATTAATTGTATTTTTTTTGTACTTTTCTGATTTTCCCACTGTATTTTTTGGCTTATCAATCACATACATCATTCCTCTCTTCACTGTCTATTTTACTCTGTCTATTTTCTTTCCTTGACCTTCTCTTTTCTCTCTGATACCCTCCTTTTTGTTAATCACAAAGGGGGAGAAATTATTGAGAGATGTACCCAGAGAGAGATAGAATGTTGTTCACCTAAGGGGACAAAGGGGGAGAGAGAATCCTATAGTTAAATTGATAGGGGGGATGTACCCAGAGAGAGAGAGAGAATGTTGTTCACCTAAGGGGACAAAGGGGGAGAAAATCACTACTTTGGAGGAGAATCCTGTAGATAAATTGATAGGGGGAGGAATATGTGAATCTTCTCAAACTAAAGAATCTTGTTTGTGTTTTTCTTTCTCCTATGATACTATTTTATTGTTTGATATCAATTGCTGAGATTATTTTTTTTTCTTTTTCTTTCTCTGATCCTATACTATTGATATCATACTTTGATATATATTTTTTGGCATAAGTTGTGATTATCAAAAGGGGGAGATTGTTGAACCCTCTGGGAATTAAGTGGCTTTATTGTGTTTTCATAATCCCAACCATTCTTTATTTATATCTTAATTATGCTTAATACATTCCAAATATACTTTAATATATGTTTTTGATTTCATTATGATTAAATTAAGTCTTTGGAATTATCAGATATATGTTTATTATGACTTAAATCATTCTGCCATGTGAATGCTCAAACAGTTCTTAGCTACCGTTACAAACTAAGAAACCGTTACAGCTCACAACGACTGATACAATTAAGTCTACTTATATATTGGAGATACCTCTATAAGAGAGATACCATCAGAACATAGAGCTACTGATACAATGAAGTCGAAAGTTACCGCTACATCAAAGTTGACAGCTACCGATATGCTGAAGTCCACCGTTATGCAAAGTCTACAGATAGAGAGCTACCGCTATCGATACAAGGCAGAGCCACAGCTACCGATAGAGAGATACCTCTACCAAGACAAGGCAGAGTGACAGCTACCGATAGAGATCTACAACTACCATTACAAGTCCACAGCTACTGATGTGATCAAGTCTACAATTGCAGCTACCGAGACAAGTCTACCGTTACAAATGCCTACCGATACTCAGACTTGCCGTAACACAAATCTACCGATATCAAGAGCTATCCAGAGACAGAACCTGACACTGCTTTAATTTCTTAATCATTGTTTAATCTAACAAACGGTCATATCCGGTATATTTAAGATACTGACATTTATTTAATGTGTGTTGTTGGATGTCAGGGAACCGTACCTCGTACCTACAAAAAGTAAATCATCTTTTTTCGGAGCACGTGGTTTAACTAAAGGAAGGATGCTCCTACAAAATAGCATGAATAGAAAAATAAAAATACGGAACACAGGTTGTGCGAGAGAAATATAGAAGAATACACGAGACATACAAAATACAAAGTGTGCTGAAAGAACACAGAGTGTGAATGCAAATAGATGACGAAACCTACACGACGAACTCATTACTACATACCAGTGAAGAGCTAAGAACGAGAACATAACACAAGAGCTTCATCGATAGTCTCTATACCTGGAAGTCAAGGAAACAGACGATACTCTGTTTTCCAGACAAAAACCAAAAGAGGACTCAGAGCGAATTCTGATCAATCAAAGGAGTCCAGAACTACCAGTGAAGAGCTAAGAACGAGAACATAACACAAGAGCTTCATCGACTGTCTCTATACCTGGATGTCAAGGAAACAGACGATACTCTGTTTTCCAGACAAAACCCAGAAGAGGACTCAGAGCGAATTCTGATCAATCAAAGGAGTCCAGAACTGCATGCTAATCACAAGAGCCATTTCTAAACTCAATATATTTGCTCTGTGATTTATCTTTTTAAGTTTCGAGCAGTGTGTGTTATATGCTGTATTTTAAACACACCCTATCTCCTATACTCTAACTGGAGGATTTTTAAATCCTCACTAAACTCACTTGCCTTTTGTTTTTCCCACTGGGATAGTGGTAGAGGTCGTGTGACCTGAACAGCTGGTTACTGTTGTGTTTGTTCCCATGAATAACTGTGGTAGAGGTCTTGGACCTGGACAGTTGGTTTCTATTGTTATCCCCGATCCAGGGTGTGGACCATCTTATTATAAAAGCTTTTGAGAGGACTAAGTCTCAGCTTGAGACTGAACCTCTTGGTTATATTTTCTGTGTTATATCTTTCAAAGTTATTCTTTTATTCCGCTGCTAATACTTTAAAACAAAAATTGTTTTAAAGCTACTTTGATAATTAAACTCGCAAGTGTTTATATTAGTTGTAAACCAGTAAGTTAGTTTCAAAGGTTAAGAAAGTCTACCGATTTGGTTAACTGGGAACTAATCAATCCATTGAGAACCTAACAGAACATTTACTGTGATATAAATTCACTACATTTTAATCCTGTATTCTTTTTGGGGGATTTTTAACTCAATGTTTTTAAACAGAAATTTTAATTGGAACTCAATTCACCCCCCCTCTTGAGTATCCACTCCGACCAACAGATTATTTACCATTGTTAAATATTTTATGGTATTAAAAGGGTTAATGTTATTTTAATGATTTTATCTTGATCTTGTGTATTCATTTATATTCCTGTCGTACTTTGTTCGGAAAAGTCAAAAAGTACCTCGTAAAAAAAATTCCATACATACCATGTAGTAAAAGTCAAAAATGGGTAAAAAGGACATTAAACATACATTAATACACTTTTATAAAACATGGACATGGATGATAGCAATAACCCCATAAATACTTACGAATAAGCAATCTCGGATAAAAATGAGATATGCAAAATTATCCCTTACCCAAGGTCTGATTTGCTTCGTATGTGTCCGAACCTCCTGTATAATTATTTAAATAATGTCATTGACTTATTCTAGAATCATACTCACTGTTATGATATCATATATGGTTCACATATGGCTTTATTTTACCCGTTCTTTTATAAATTCCATGTTAAAGAGCGTTTTGGGTAAAATCGTTTCATTTATCGGGCGTGTTTTGACTTGTAATTATTCATATGATTACATAGATCATGATTACTTAATTCCAAAATATAAAAAATGATTTATATATAATATATATTCAGAATATACATATATATAATAGATCAGTAAATGGAAAGAAATACACCGTTCATGGAGACGGTAGGCCGTACGTATGCATGAACGCTGTTTTCGTTTCCTTATTGAGTTGAATAGAATTAAGTATATGAAATAAATATATATAAACATAAATCCAGTATCATTATTATGTCATATATTTCATGATTACATATTATATATACTTTATAATAATTCATGAATGGTTAACGTGGAGAATGAATCTAATCGCGTCGTGGAGATGGTAGTCCGTACGTACGCATGAGCGATGATATCGTTCTCATGATCGTGGAATCGTATTGAAGTGTATGTATACTATTTCAGAATAAATATCACTTTACAATAATAATATATAGTTATTATTTAAACCATTATACCCATCCAAGTAAGGTGGTGGTGGAAAATAGATTTCACCACGACATGGAGATGGTATTCCGTACGTATGTACGCACGGTGATTTCATTTTTCGTAGGATGGATAGATGGTGAAATAGGGTTGTTTCATACTTATAATAACATATCTGTATATGAGTGATACTTATGTTATTACTTCATAATGAAACAACCTAATAAGAAGATGTGGAAGAAGAAATAAAGGTGAAAGAATCGGTAACGGAAATTACCTCTTCTTCGAAGCGCCTCTTTGAGACCTCCTCTTAGGGAACTAAAATTGGTCTTTGAAGAAGCCCATGACCTCTAGGATGTTTCTAGGGAATAGGATAAGAGAATTGGGTAGGGGTTTTCCGAGCTTTATGGATCAACGTGGTGTGTGGAAGAGATGGAGGAGGATCCCTTTTATAAGGGAAAAGAGGGGCACCTTTGGAATTCTTAAAAATATTAATTTATAATAAATCTAACCCCAGTTAACAACTTCTAAAAATGACTCATATTCAAATCTTAGATGAGCTAGGGTTGTAATCTCATCAACCAATCAAATTTATACATGTTTGGATCTTATTTTAAACCTTATCATTTTGATTTATCCTTATTTAATCTATTTAAGTTTATTTGTGGTAATAAAATTCTAAATTTTAAATTATAACAAATAATTACTTATTTGTTGTGAAATTTCCATAATTGTTTACTTTATAACATTATATACCATATAAATATAAATTTATAATTTTTAAATATTTTTGTGATTTTTAAACAATTTTATAATATGTTATTTTTATAAAATAACAACAGAGTCAATTTTGACACTATTTATTTATTTGAATTTAAATAAAATATATTCAGAAGATATGTTCGAAATAAAAGCATTAATATATTCATTAATGGAAATATATATCTATAAAATTAGTGTATCACATTAAATAGTTCATATAATATTTATTTTATTCTTTTTAAAACCATTTATTTGGTTTACCTCTTAATAAAACAATTACTACAAAATTTTTGTATACTTATTTAATATACTGATTTGTTGCATAAAAATTAAAAATAAAATCCTATGATGAATATAAATCTATTAAATTTCACAATAATTCTTTTACTCAAATTTATCATCTTAAACTCACAATATATAAATTTTTATATTTATTAAATTATGATGGTGACAACTTTGGAATCATTTAAAATAAAATACTATAAGTGTCATAATCACTTTTATAAGACTCCAAACGGTCATATATTAGGTTATTGGATGATTAAGGTGTAGATATACACTACCAATAAGTTTTGGTCAGGTTTGAGGGCCTTTTAATGGGTATTATTATTTCAATAAAAACTATATTACTTATTTTCCACTTAATAAATGATTTCTATATCATTAAAGTATCACCTTTAATGAAAATTATTTAATCCCTAAAAATTATAAATAAATTATCATGATGTATATAATTTTATTAGATTTCTGTATACTATTCATGTTCGATGTTTTATGATTTTTACCACTAATTTAAAATTATTATACCTATAAGATTTAAGAGAGTGACATGTTGTCACTTTCTTTGGTTTTAATAATAATTAAATTATTTTCATGGTCAAAAGTCCATAAAATGAATCTAATCCAACCCTTAGGTTATATTGGTCTACGTTTAGCAATAAAATAAAATTTTGTCATGTGTTAGGGTAATTTTATAATATTATATTTACCCTTAATTACCTGATTTACATTTAACAATGGTAAATAAAATATCTCGTAGTTACTATTCATAATTCCCAAAAATAAAAATTAGCTTATTAACATAATCTGGACCAACTAATTCCAAATATGTAATCCATTTTTTCAAATTCAATACACAAAAGTTGCAGAAATTAAATTAAAATTAATCCCGTTGTCGAAATAAAATGGGTTTTTCTCTAAACCATTGCAAAAGATTGAATTGATTTAACCTACGAATTTAATGTAAAATCAATGTGAATGACATACATTATATTAAATGGTAAAAATATATTCTATTTATAATTTAAAACCATTAAATATTATAATTTAACCATAAAAATTATTGCGAGGAAAAATGTTGTTTTTAATTAAAATATAGCTTGTTTTTCCTATTCATCAAAATATAAAAGTTATCAAAATAATATGAAAAATTTATCCAGAGTAAATTTTTATTTCTTTATTCCAAAAAAGAATTTTATTTTGTCAAATTGAACTTATAAACATATCAAAAATAGATTTAAAGTGGGTGCGCCATCAAAAGGTGGCAAAACTGCATTTTTTGAAAAATACTTATTTTACCCAAAAAATTTATTTTGTTCTTATACCATGTTCTAGAAAATGTGTAAAATGAATAATAATGTTATAAAATTAAAAATTTAGTTAATACTATTCATAACGGCTAGTTAATAATAATTTTATAATAATATATCGTTGTTTAGTAAAACCCGGTATTGCGTACAACACACGCTATCGAGGAAGGTCACAATTGCCTGTAATGCAAGACAAGCCTGGATTGCGTGTTGTGAAAGAATCCTTTGTTGTTTTGTATAACAGAATCCAACCATATTTCATTTATACATTGAATATATATATATATATATACTCAATGTTCCGTAGAATAACTATTATCAAAATTGTGTGTATCACGTTCCAAGAATAGTGTTGCGTATACTGCAAGCTAATACGGTGTTGCGTATAGCGCAAAGGTAATAATGGTTTAGCATACAACACAAGACATTAATGAAATTAAAAGAATATTTTTCATAAAATCTCAGGGTGTTACAATGTATATGGTGGAGCTTAATTCTTCTAACACATTAGGAGGTAACTCTTTCTTGGTTGGACTTCAAGAGCCTCTTCCAGGTGGAGTTCGTACCAGCAACACTTTGGTCTGCCTTATAAAACTAGGTTGATGGGATAAAAATCCGGTCGTGTAGCGACCCGAGCATGAAAAAGGGCATAGCCTGACATTGAGTGACGAGCTAGATAAATTTATAGTTAATAGGTTAACAAGAAGACAAGACCCATGACCAACTTTAGTCGGGACCAGTAAGGACCACTGGGTCCGGTAGACAAGTCGGGTCATGCATGACCACTTTCTAGGATTGGCCGGGTCGGTCCGATAAAGTCGGACCATGCCCAGACGTAACCGATCCTTGTTTACTAAAATGCTTATATCATTCCATCTAGTTGTCCAATCGATTACCCATTTGCGGTGTTGGGACCCTCTTGACGATCCATTCATTCTGAGATACTCTATGTGTATTTTGGAATAGGTAGGCATATAGCCGGGTTGGATCAATCTCGAATCCAACCATAACCTTATAAAAAATTTCACATATCTTAGACACTAAGCATCTGTTCGACATGTCCTCTATTACGTTTGGACCCTTATGAACATATAGACCTTTGGGTTAATCTATGTGGAATTTGTGATGGTTTATGTATGACTAAGTGGTTGAGGAGAATATCCTCCATGAATCAAGTCTGCTATGTGTAGGAATATAGTGGTTGGTTGTGATGTTAACAATGAAGAGAGACCCTTCATATATCCACACATGTTCATCCCTTCACGGATCACTATAATAGTGAACATTAATGAATTAGCATAACAGTGACCCATCGTTGATTTAAAAGAGAGAGAACATTCCTTGATCAGTAGTAGTGCTACCCATCGGGGATTAGCTGTAGAGAAACTCGTCGTGGATATGCATCCGAGGGACCTGTTGTGGAACTACATCAAAGAGACACTTTGTAGATCAGCAGAAGATCCTCTCAACAGAACAAGTTGATATAGTTTTACCAATAATCATATTTACCTTTGAACTTTTGTTATACAATTTTTGAGTTGGCCTTTTTCATTGCGCTAAATGTTGAGATCATTCATTGTGGTGTATTCACTTATGGATTTCAGTGAGACCCATGTTGGTATGAGGTTCCCTAATGAGTCTTGTTATACTAATCCCTATATAGGATTCCACCGCACCTATCTTGTCTTGTGTAGAACATATATATATTTGACTATAACTTTGGGGATCTAGGTCTAGACGATTCTTGAAGGTTGACCAATAAAATTTGTGTGCTTTAGTGACATCCGACAGTGAATTATACATACCCTTCAGGTATGATACTTGTAGGATGACATCAGGAACTTGTACTTCCTTTTTGTACATTCTATTGTGTTGGGCTTGTATTCAAGACCATTTATATTTAGTTTACACCTCTTACTCTCAGTGGTGGTATGTTGGGGTGGATGTATTAATTTCTTTACTTTGGGGTTTTCTTCATGTAGTATGACTTGTCATTATATGTACAGGTTTAAAGGAAAGTCCTTCCCATTTTATGACATGCATGTCTAGTGCTAGTCACCTACCCCTATCCAATGGAAGGCAAGATTAGGGTATTCCTGGCCCATTCCTTGGGGGATGGGTGAGGAAAAGGTTTTATTAGAGGGCAGTAGGTTATACGAGAAGAAAAAAGAGCCTATATTTTTTGGGGGGTAGTAGTGTTAAGGGTTTTAAGTATGGAATTCAATCCCAAGAGTGCAGTGTTGGTGCGGTGGCGGATGTATCAATATTCCAGGACCCTAAGATCAATTTTTTGACATGATACACAAAAAAAATTAGTTTCTTGTGTTTTGTAAATTTTTCAATTGATCACATTTAAGTTAGACCAGCAGGTATAACTTATTGACTTTAGAACATATATTTTTTATTAGGATTCCTATACAAAGAATGCTATCCATAATTCTATTGAGTGATCCTGATGATGGACCACTGAGCAATGAGGCGTCGGTGTAGGGACCCCTAAAAGCAATAGCACCTTCAGGTGGTGTACCCGCAACACCAACACCCAGAGAGTATTAGTTTCTATCAGCCCCACTAGTGAACATTGCACTACTACTGAGCACACTACGCCAATTCAGAAGAGTGATGATTCTATGGTTTCGAGGTGAGACAGATCCTAAGGCAGTTGGGGATTATAAGGTGGCAGTTATGTGGGGTTTTCACCTGGTATAATCACATACAGATCAGATGGTGTTCATAATTACTAGAATGTTTTAGGTCGTAGTAGGTATGTAGATACCCGAAGCTTGACTTACATGAACATTACATTAATTTTGCGAAATACTTAATACATAACAAAAAAAGACACACAAGGACCATAATAGTTTAGTGTCTCTGGAAACATGGAACGTAATCTTCTAATCGTGGTGAAAGATCTTCAACATCTCCCAAAAAGATCATCCCTTTTTTTTCTTACCTAAAACCTTTCTTTATATCCTGGGGAAAAGAAAACATAAAAAGGGTGAGCACAAATGCTCAGTAAGGGTACGAATGTATAAAATAAAACATACCATATACATCTGAACTTAAAAACATGAACATAATGTTTAAACATCAAAAGATTGAGCAATGACATAAAACATGGAAGTATGTATGGCATAGATCATAAAGAAACATTAAGCATGATAAAATATCATGGGAATAAAACATGTAATTATGGAAACCATTTAGCACATGATATGATTTCCATATTATCCAAGGCATTGTTGCCAAGACCATGTTAGTGGACAAAGACCCTTTCTGAATCGAGTTCACTCCTCGTTCCAGTCTTGTATTACTGAACCGGTTTAACTTACCATTCTAGCCATGTCTATCTCATGAGATACAAAATCTTTACCAAATGCATTGGAGGGAGATATAGGTCCCACCCATCTCATAATGATAACATTCTTATGTGTGCCACAAAATCCGAAACCATACATCATAGCATAACCCATGTAATAAAAATGGGAATCATAAACATCGTGACATCATAAAAAAATTCATATAAGATAAAGGAATTCATAAAAATATAATTCCATCACAACATAATAAAATCAATTTAATAATAGGGATAGAAACAGAACCCTTTATTATCTTAGATGGAAAATAATTTTGATAGAACACTTGAAGTCCATTCTGGAGGAAAATATCCTTTCTGCTTCAAAAACACTTTTCCTTTTTTAACATGTTGTACAATTCTAAACTAAAATAAGTTGATTAAAAATAAAATTGAAAACTTTTAATGGAAGCTTCTTGGAAATAATGTTTTAAAAATCCATTCATGTCGTATAAGTTAAAAACATTCTTCTCGTACTTTGTTCGGAAAAGTCAAAAAGTACCTCGTAAAAAAAATTCCATACATACCATGTAGTAAAAGTCAAAAATGGGTAAAAAGGACTTTAAACATACATTAATACACTTTTATAAAACATGGAATGGATGATAGCAATAACCCCATAAATACATACGAATAAGCAATCTCGGATAACAATGAGATTTGCAAAATTATCCCTTACCCAAGGTCTGATTTTCTTCGTATGTGTCCGAACCTCCTGTATAATTTTTTAAATAATGTCATTGACTTATTCCAGAATCATACTCACTGTTATGATATCATATATGGTTCACATATGGCTTTATTTTACCCGTTCTTTTATAAATTCCATGTTAAAGAGCGTTTTGGGTAAAATCGTTTCATTTATCGTCCGTGTTTTGACTTGTAATTATTCATATGATTACATAGATCATGATTACTTAATTCCAGAATATAAAACATGATTTATATATAATATATATTCAGAATATACATATATATAATAGATCAGTAAATGGAAAGAAATACACTGTTCATGGAGACGGTAGGCCGTACGTATGCATGAACGCTGTTTTCGTTTCCTTATTGAGTTGAATAGAATTAAGTATATGAAATAAATATATATAAACATAAATCCAGTATCATTATTATGTCATATATTTCATGATTACATATTATATATACTTTATAATAATTCATGAATGGTTAACGTGGAGAATGAATCTAATCGCGTCGTGGAGATGGTAGTCCGTACGTACGCATGAGCGATGATATCGTTCTCATGATCGTGGAATCGTATTGAAGTGTATGTATACTATTTCAGAATAAATATCACTTTACAATAATAATATATAGTTATTATGTAAACCATTATACCCATCCAAGTAAGGTGGTGGTGGAAAATAGATTTCACCACGACGTGGAGATGGTATTCCGTACGTATGTACGCACGGTGATTTCATTTTTCGTAGGATGGATAGATGGTGAAATAGGGTTGTTTCATACATATAATAAAATATCTGTATATGAGTGATACTTATGTTATTACTTCATAATGAAACAACCTAATAAGAAGAAGTGGAAGAAGAAATAAAGGTGACAGAATCGGTAACGGAAATTACCTCTTCTTCGAAGCGCCTCTTTGAGACCTCCTCTTAGGGAACTAAAATTGGTCTTTGAAGAAGCCCATGACCTCTAGGATGTTTCTTGGGAATAGGATAAGAGAATTTGGTAGGGGTTTTCCGAGCTTTATGGCTCAACGTGGTGTGTGGAAGAGATGGAGGAGGTGCCCTTTTATAAGGGAAAAGAGGGGCACCTTTGGAATTCTTAAAAATATTAATTTATAATAAATCTAACCCCAGTTAACAACTTCCAAAAATGACTCATATTAGAATCTTAGATGATCTAGGGTTGTAATATCATCAACCAATCAAATTTATACATGTTTGTATCTTATTTTAAACCTTATCATTTTGATTTATCCTTATTTAATCTATTTAAGTTTATTTGTGGTAATAAAATTCTAAATTTTAAATTATAACAAATAATTACTTATTTGTTGTGCAATTTCCATAATTGTTTACTTTATAACATTATAGACCATATAAATATAAATTATAATTTTTAAATATTTTTGTGATTTTTAAACAATTTTATAATATGTTATTTTTATAAAATAACAATAGAGTCAATTTTGACACTATTTATTTATTTGAATTTAAATAAAATATATTCAGAAGATATGTTCGAAATAAAAGTATTAATATATTCATTAATGGAAATATATATCTATAAAATTAGTTTATCACATTAAATAGTTCATATAATATTTATTTTATTCTTTTTAAAACCATTTATTTGGATTACCTCTTAATAAAACAATTACTACAAAATTTTTGTATACTTATTTAATATACTGATTTGTTGCATAAAAATTAAAAATAAAATACTATGATGAATATAAATCTATTAAATTTCACAATAATTCTTTTACTCGAATTTATCATCTTAAACTCACAATATATAAATTTTTATATTTATTAAATTATGATGGTGACATCTTTGGAATCATTTAAAATAAAATACTATAAGTGTCATAATCACTTTTATAAGACTCCAAACGGTCATATATTAGGTTATTGGATGATTAAGGTGTAGATATACACTACCAATAAGTTTTGGTCAGGTTTGAGGGCCTTTTAATGGGTATTATTATTTCAATAAAAACTATATTACTTATTTTCCACTTAATAAATGATTTCTATATCATTAATGTATCACCTTTAATGAAAATTATTTAATCCCTAAAAATTCTAAATAAATTATCATGATGTATATAATTTTATAAGATTTCTGTATACTATTCATGTTCGATGTTTTATGATTTTTACCACTAAATTAAAATTATTATACCTATAAGATTTAAGAGAGTGACATGTTGTCACTTTCTTTGGTTTTAATAATAATTAAATTATTTTCATGGTCAAAAGTCCATAAAATTAATCTAATCCGACCCTTAGGTTATATTGGTCTACTTTTAGCAATAAAATAGAATTTTTGCATGTGTTAGGGTAATTTTATAATATTATATTTACCCTTAATTACCTGATTTACATTTAACAATGGTAAATAAAATTTATCGTAGTTACTATTCATAATTCCCAAAAATAAAAATTAGCTTATTAACATAATCTGGACCAACTAATTACAAATATGTAATCCATTTTTTCAAATTCAATACACAAAAGTTGCAGAAATTAAATTAAAATTAATCCCGTTGTCGAAAGAAAACGGGTTTTTCTCTAAACCATTGCAAAAGATTGAATTGATTTAACCTACGAATTTAATGTAAAATCAATGTTAATGACATACATTGTATTAAATGTTAAAAATATATTCTATTTATAATTTAAAACCATTAAATATTATAATTTAACCATAAAAATTATTGCGAGGAAAAATGTTGTTTTTAATTAAAATATAGCGTGTTTTTCCTATTCATCAAAATATAAAAGTTATCAGAATAATATGAAAAATTTATCCAGAGTAAATTTTTATTTCTTTATTCCAAAAAAGAATTTTATTTTGTCAAATTGAACTTATAAACATATCAAAAATAGATTTAAAGTGGGTGCGCCATCAAAAGGCGGCAAAACTGCATTTTTTGAAAAATACTTATTTTACCCAAAAAATTTATTTTGTTCTTATACCATGTTCTAGAAAATGTGTAAAATGAATAATAATGTTATAAAATTAAAAATTTAGTTAATATTATTCATAACGTCTAGTTAATAATAATTTTATGATAATATATCGTTGTTTAGTAAAACCCGGTATTGCGTACAACACACGCTATCGAGGAAGGTCACAATTGCCTGTAATGCAAGACAAGTCTGGATTGCGTGTTGTGAAAGAATCCTTTAATGTTTTGTATAACAGAATCCAAACATATTTCATTTATACATTGAATATATATATATATATATATATACTCAATGTTCCTTAGAATAACTATTATCAAAATTGTGTGTATCACGTTCCAAGAATTGTGTTGCGTATACTGCAAGCTAATACGGTGTTGCGTATAGCGCAAAGGTAATCATGGTTTAGCATACAACACAAGACATTAATGAAATTAAAAGAATATTTTTCATAAAATCTAAGGGTGTTACAAGGTATATGGTGGAGCTTAATTCTTCTAACACATGAGGAGGTAACTCTTTCATGGTTGGACTTCAAGAGCCTCTTCCAGGTGGAGTTCGTACCAGCAACACTTTGCTCAGTGCATATTCCAGGGCTACATCACCTTTAACAGGGAATCTTGACTATGGAACAGTACTCGGTGTGGTTTACCAACCTCTACCTCTACTACATTGACATGGTATGAATCCATTTCTTTAGGGCCTGAACATTTGAGTAGGGACTCCGATAGGAGATCAGGGAAACGATGATTGCACATAGCATCCCGACGTAGGGTGGAGTAATTGAGAGAGCTCTACCAGGGGCGAGAAACCTATCCAAATAGGCACTAATAGAGAGAGTCACCACTGGCTAAGAGGTGTTCACGTCATCTGCATCCGGTAGTAGTTAGACAATGCAGAGGCCCAAAAAAGGCATTCCTTCCAGAGGATGACACCCAAATGTAGGGTTGGTGGTGCAGTGCTCATGAGGTAGAGGAGGACTACTGAGTGCTAGATTTTGTTACTCCTAATGAGTATAGGGACAAATATCTTGAGATTGTCTTACTCCCTAGTCTGATGATCAGTAGTTGGTTGAGGGACTTCTGAGACAGCAAAAAATGTTTGATCGTGGTGTTCTTCAGGATGGAAGACATGGTAGGGGAGTAGGCCGAGTAGAGGGCAGTGGGATAAGGTTCTAAGTACTTCCACCACTACCCCCAGGTTGTCCACCATGTGCTCTGGGAGCCAGCAGATAGGGGTGAGGCCAACTTTAGGCGATGGAGGCCTACGAACATGATGCTCCCGAGATGATTAAAAGAAAAATCTATGTATTATCATATTTATATGATGTTCATATAGATACTGGTTCTACTCACTCATTCCTTGACACAGACCTCATTTAACACATGAAGATTCTGGTGGATCTGTTGTCTTGATCCTTCTAATTAAAGACTCTTACATGATAGGATTTGACGATTACACAATAGTGTTGGTTGTGTGGTATTACTCTAGGAGGTGAGAGAATTAGCTATGATCTTCTAGTATCAATGTAAATCCCTTACGAAGCCATATTGTTTGTGGACATTTTATCTACTGTCTATAATCAGATCGACTATTTTATGTGCAATGTGCAGTGCTTCTGCAGGGATTAGACCAAGTTATCCTTCACTGGTGAGATGGGAAAATTTCCGAATAATAAGAAATTTCTAGGAGGAGGGTTCAGCCGATCACACACCAGTTGGCTAGACTCTCCCTCAGTGCGATGGACAAGAGGATTCCATGTTTGCCTATAGTGGTGGATGAGTATGAAGATGTCTTTCTAGAGGATGTTCTAAGGCTACCTACTCGCAGGGTTGTAGACATCACTATCAATGTGTTCCCAAGGAAGGAGTCAATATATACACCTAAATATCATTTAGAAACTATAGAGCTCTTGGTTCTGAGAGTAAAATTCAAGGAATTACAGAGTAAGGGCTTTCTGAGACCCATCATTTCACCATGGGTAGCCCCAATTTTGTTTTCCACGATGGAAGATGGGAGCATGAGGCTATGCATTGACTTTTGGTGCCTGAACTAGGTTACTGGGAAGAACAAATATTCACTGCCATGAATTCATTCCCTCTTCAATCAGAAGAAGTTAGAGAGGTGGTTCTTACAAAAATTACTCAGATCCAGTTAATATTAGCTTCAGGTATGGGATGAGGACACGAGAAGACACACTTCAGGTGCCATTATAGCAACTATGGGTTCTTGGTGTTTCCCTTCATTGTTTCTAATGCCCCATCAGTATTCATAAGACAAATTAATAGTATCTTACAACCTTTCCTCAGTCGTTTGTCTGTGGTTTATGTTGATTACATCTTGGTGTACTCGGCATGGGAGAGGGTTCATGCTACACTCTTACAGATAGTCCTGGATACACTCCTAGAGCACCAACATTATGGTAAGCTCTCCAAGTGCCAGTTCTGGATTCAGTGGGTCCAGTTTCTGGGACACGTCATCTCGGATTCTGGAGTTATAGTGGATCGGTAAAAAATAGAGGTAGTGCATTCTTGGGAGCCATTCATAAGTGTGATTGAAGCACGTAGTTTCTTAGGGTTGGTAGGATAGTACCGGTGGTTTTTGCCTAACTTATCCAGAGTAGCAGCATCATTGAAAGCCTTTCATGTGGAAGGGAAACCCATTCGTGTGTGTAGAGAAATTCCAACATAGCTACCAACAGTTGAGACTGAGTTTGGCCAGTGCCCCAAGTAGCGGTTTCCAGAGGATGGTGTCGACAAAATTGTATACATTGATGAATTATATACTCGAATTATTTGTGTTTGGATGTAGGAGTGATATGTGATCACCAATGACAGATGGAAAGTGATGTAACATGAGCATAACTAAGTAAAAAAATGACCTTGAATTTGTAGTAGTGCTCATTGACATCAATATGTGGTTGCACTTCTTGATTGGTGAGTGGTTTACCATCAAATCTGACCAAAAATTTATAAGGTGTTTCTTCTAACCTAAGGACCTGAACATGAGACACTGGATATGGCTGGGGTTCCCCAAGGACTATGAATGTGATATAGTATACACTCTTAAGAAGGGGAATGTGTGGGAAGATCCACTCACCAGGAGGTATGGTTTACAGCTGCTGAGTGAGGTCACAATATAGCTGGGCGCGATGAAGATATCCATCATGGATAGTGATGGAGCAACATACATTAAAAATTAGATTGTCACTCTCACTCCCTTACATCAGGTTAGGGAGGCATAGCTTGTGGATGGTGACTGTGAAGCCTGATGTGCTCAGTTATCCTCCGGGTCATCTCTTGTTGAATTTTTGATAAGTTTTGACCACATTATGATTCAAAAAGGATGAACCATTATATCAGTTATGTTTTTGGGAGGAGTTTTTTAGGGAGACTAATACATCCCCATTGGCAGAAAATTATTATGTGTAGAAGATATACTAAGATCAACGACATCAGTACTGGCGGTCAGGGTTGACGAATGAGGTGGCAGAGCACGTTTCTTGACGACTCATGTGTCAGAAAGTGAAGGATGAGAATCAGGTCCCTGTAGGATTGACATATCCACATGAGGTACCTAAATATATGTTTTATGGTATTTATATGGACATCGTGATGGGGATACCATGCACAAAAGTTGCAACAATTCTATATGGGTGATTATTGACCGACTCACCAAGTCGTCTGAATTCCTACCCATCTAGGAGTGGGTATCAGCAGAGGTCATGGTAAGACTCTAAATCCAGAAGATACTATTGGTTCATGGTGATCCAACAATGATCATATAAGACCATGAAACTTGTTTTACATCACAATTGTGGAAGGGGTTCCAAGAGGAATTTGGGACTCGGGTTGTGATTGAGAACAGCTTTTCAACCCCAAATGGATGGTCTAACGGAGCAGAGCAAATAGGCCTGGGAGGACATGCTTCGTGCTAGAGTCTGAGATTTTGGTCATAGTTGGGAGGGCTTCCTACCACAATTAGTGTCTACGTACGACAGTATCTCTCACTCCACTATTGGAATGACACCATTTGTGGCCACTTATGGGTGGTCATAAAAATTGCTAGTATGCTGGACAATCCAAGGGGAGTCATCACTAATGGGTCCAAAGTTGGTATGTGAGACCACTAAGAAGGTTCAGATCGTCCCAACAAATATGGGGACATCCTAGAGTAGACAAACATTTTATGTTGATTAACGATGGTGACTGTTGGAGTTCGCGGAGGGAGACCTTGTTTTCTTTTAGGTCTCACGCTGATGGGGATTTTAGAGATTTGGCCAACATGACAAGTTATTTTTGAGGTTCATTATACCTTTATGTATTCTAAACATCATTGGTGAGGTGGTGTACCACCAATATCTTCCCCTATTGATGCACTAGGTGAATGATGTTTTTCATTTGTCGCAAAAAAGGTGTTATGTGCATGATCCAATGCACGTCATTGACTGGGGAGACCACAACATTGATGATGGGCTGACATTTGCAGAGATTCTAGTGAAGATAGAAGATCGAAACGATACGGTCATTCATGGAAGATCCATTCCTATAGTGTGCATTTGTTGGAAACATATAAATCTACAGGATAACACATGTTAGTAGGAGGCATAGATTCTTGCTCAGTACCCCCATTTTATTGATTAGCCCTTTGTTTGGAATTCAGGGACTTAGAGACCTAAGGTGGGGAGAATAGAATATACCATAATATATATATATTGTAAAATTATATGGAATTATTTTAAGACTACACACATTGACCACATGTGATTACGAGTCCTGCTGATCCAAAAATGAAATGTTGATATTTTTTAGTACATTGATGTAAACATGTGAGATGGTTTTGATAACATTTTAACTAGTGCTTGGATCAAAAGTCCAAGGAAATTGGGGAACTAGGAATGCTAGGATTTTTCTAGAAAATACATAACATAGACAATCAATGTCCAGATGGAAAATTATTATTTTTTTGACTTTTTTGAAAATAATAAATTAACTTTTCAAAGTTATTTTATTTCTTTTCTCAACCGTTGATTTTCGGATGTCAATGTTGTAGTGCAATGACGATTCATCGATGAAGCACATTAAAGGAAACTCATAATGACATGTTTTTTTTCAAGAATGATTTCTACACTATTTTATAAATGATACAACATAACAATGAGACATCGCATCATAACAAAAAAAGATTTGTTGTGTTTTATATTAAAATATCTTTGGGGATATCAGTTAGTGGAATTTACTCCAACAAAGAATGTGGAACCTCTATACCTTTCCATCCCATGAAGAAAACTATCGAGGAATGCTGGTGGGATGGATTTGAGAGGCTATGAATGATGATGAAAACTAACAGACTGAGGATTGATGACAGCGCGAAGCAATATCCTTCATCAGAGATGGATCCTCAAACCAAGTATGGGTTGTGGGATTAAATTATTTTCCATGTTTTTTTTCTAAAGAGATAAATGATGGCCAGCCCTTGAACAGGTTGACCTGTAGATCATTCATCGATGTGGGAGAGTGTCCTTTTCTTGGGTATCTACAATGGGATTGATATATTTTTAATAGAATGTTATCCATAAACCTCTCCCTACATTATGCTTTAAACACAGAGGGAGCGGGATGACACGAACAAGGCCTGAACCCCCTCTAACATATGTGTTATTGTTCAATGAACATTTGAAATAGATGAATTGAAACTCAAGACCCATTAAAAGAAGCTAAAAACCCGAGAGTCTTGAGGTCAAAAATGGGGGCGGCACCCCTGGTGCGTGTCGTAGTGGCAGAGTCTGTGGCCCTTTGGCTGTGGTGGTTGGCTGGACACTGTACTATCCTCGTGATTCATAAAAGGGAGAAGACCACTACTTGATAACCATGTATGATGAAGGGTTGGGGGGACAACCAGCTAAATTTACCGCACACAGCCCAACTGGATAGACCGATCCAGTTCGTGCATAATCAGACCCGCCGATCCATTCCTGGAAAAATCGGACCGACCGAAACAGTTTGGCTAGAATCAGACCGGCCCAACCGAGGGACCCAGATAAACATTGATGTTAGTTTTTCATATCAGACTAGGAAAAATGGATAAAAACTGGGCTGTTGGGTGGGCCAGACTATGAAGAGAGATAAACCCTCCTGTTCATGCCGAGCTAGATAAATTTCACATCACTGGTTGACTAAGTGGGATGGACCCTCGACTAACATTGTTCAGGTCTAGTAAGCCACAACGGGCTAGAAACATGGGATAGTAATAGAGTTTAGGTCATGTGGGACCTTATTCTGGGATTGGTTAGGTCAGTCTGACCGAGTCATACCGGGCCATGTAGCAGCCTATCATGTATACTATAATGTCTTTATCATGCAATCCAAGAATCTGATTGATGAACTGTTTGCAGCATTTGGACCCTATCGAAAAACTAATCTCTCTAATATAATCTATGCATATTTTGGAGGAGTTTGGTGTATGGATGGATTGGATTAGACTCAAATCCAATTAAACCTTTCTTACATATCATAAAGACAGGGCTTCAGTTCGACCTGTTGTTGTTGTGTGGAGAACCTTAGAGAAATATGTTACATTGGGATACTATATATCATACTTTGTTGATGTTGAGGTATGACCAATGGCTTGATTTGAAGATCTTACAGAAATAAATCGTGATATGTGAATGAATCAAGTGGTTGGATGTGATGTGAAAAAGAAGTGTGACCATTCATGGATCAGTATAAGAGTGATCCTCTATAAATCATCATAATAGAAACCCTTCATGGATAAGAATAAGATTGACCCTTAATGGATTAGTAAAAGAGAGACCCTTTGTGGATCTACAGTAGTGTGACCCTTTCTAGATGGGTCGAAAATATACCCTTCATTGTTCAGCAATAGACCCCCTCAACAGAATAAGATTATTTAACTTTTTGACTAATCATCTTTACTTATGTACTTATGTTATACCTGATGAGAGCTATGTATTTGACTTTTTGTTTCACTGGGATATCTTTTTTAGTGGTGTTATCCTTTTTGGATTTATGTGAGACCCGAGTTAGTCTCGGGGTCCCTAATAAGTATTAAAATACTCTCCCCTACACAGGCTTCCCACTCACCGGTCGTGTCTTGTGCAGACAACAAACAACATTAACTGTGACTTTAAGGATCCAAGGTTAGATGGTGCTCGTAGGTGGATCCGTAGATGTGTTGTGGTAATGTGACATACGATAGTAAACTGTACCAACCCCTCATATATGATCCTTGATGGACAACATTCAGAGCTTGTTCATCTTTTGTAGTACTTTCCATTCAGTAAGGAATGTATTCTTACCCCTTTACTTTCAGTTTACCCCTTTAAATATTAGTAGAGGTACTTTGTGTTGGTTTTACTATTTTCTTTCCATTGTGGTTTTTATTGTGTAGTATACACTGTCTATGCATGTACAGGTTTAAATGAGAATTCTAACATTTTTGGTATATGACTTTTTGGTGCTTCTCACCAACCCCTAGCCTATGGAAGGCAGGCTTAGGGTAGTCACGACAGGAGCCATATGGGATGGTTCATCAAAAGTAAACAAATTTTCTATAAGAAATACACCCAAATGAATAATCGAAGACTTGTCTGATCCATCATCAATTAGAACATGTTTATTTTGTTCTGATTCCACCTTTCACTAAAACCATTTTATTGTAGTCTATTTAGTGGTGTGAGTTGAGATAATCTCTACCTCGGTCTGAGTGAAGATCGATATTATTATTACAAAAATATATTTATAATTCAAAATTATATAACTTAAATATAAAAATGTAATTTAACCTATAATAGATTGTGTATATATATCCATGTCTTCTATATTTATTGGTAAAATTAATGAAGTGCGATATCCCGACCCATGCCTCTACTGGAAATGGACCACATACATAAATATGAACAAATTCCAACAATTCAGTGGAACAAACCTTATTTTTATTAAAGGATACATTAGTCATTTTAAATTATAAAAAACAATTACATACATCCCATAGAATTAACTCATTTGACTCTAAATAAACCTCTTGATGTACTTTTTGTTAATTATTTTCATTTACCCGAATGATCTAGGAGTTCCATAGGTAGGTGTTATATTTGTTATTTTCACTATTTTTTATATGATATTCATTAAGATTATTGATTCCATATATATATTAGTCATATATAATATGCATCACTCCATAACACATGTTATCCTTATAAAAGAGACAAAATTTATTCCCAAACCATAAATAAATTCTAATGGTTTATAAAAAAATTCTCAAGGATTTTGTTTTTATAAATTGATGTTATGTAATGGATAAAAATTATATATGATGTACCCATTTCCACGTGAAAATACTGAAATATACCAATATAATATATATGTGATAATGAAGAAATTATCACCTAAAATAGTGTTATTAACAATGGATTGTTAATAAATGTGTGATGAAAATATATAGGTAAATAATAGTTGTATTAATAATATGATTATATTTCATTAATATAAATATAGTAAATATATATTAATTTAATAGGAGGTTCATACACATATAATGGATGTTGAACATTAGGTAATGTTATTCTTCTCCCAGTACTACTTCAAAGATATATGCTCCATATTCACCACTTAATCCAATGTATGTTGTATATACTAACACATTTGATATGATATATCATGAACACATTTCTATTTATGGTATTTAATGTTTAATTATATTATATTTCATTCATGAGGGATGTGATTCAAAAGTTACTAGAGTAGTAAGGGTTTATTTTATATTTACACCATATAATCAACATATAATATTTTCATATTTTCATTCAAGATATTTTTAAAATAATTTTATAATTATTCCCCACTTTATTTCTTAAAAATATTGAATATTTTTCCAATGATAATATTCCTTACATCTCTCTTCTGTAAAAAATCCACTTTATTCCAATATTGTGTTTTATAAAAATGTAATCATAAATTATTTTAAAATTAATAAAATGATTTGTTAAAGAAGTTTTTACCCATGATAAAATTTTAAAAAAACATTAATTTAATATTAATGTCCTTTTATAAATAAAGCACTATATTATTTTTTTGAAAATGTGAATGAAATCACTATTTTAATCTGCACTAAATAAAATATATTTACGTCATTACTGTAAATATTTTAAATTTTTTTATAGTTATAAAATATTATTTTTAAAAGAAGTTTTTTAATAATTATTAATAAAAATTTATGATTTATATGAGGTTTTAAATACAAAAAAAAACAATATTTTTTCCTGAATGTTTTTAAATATTATTTAATGGTATTTTATTTCATAAAAATAAGAAACAGAAAATTGAATTTATTTTCCACTATGTATATTTTTTTTGATATAATACTTAATATTTCATTTGATTGTTTATGAATAATTTGACTAAGGATGTATAATTTATTATCATTCACCATTTTACTCTAGATGGTTTATGGTATGGTTTTTATGATTAGGGTATGTATACACATTTGTATGTTATTTTTTCAATATAAATGTTTATGTTGATTATGTATCACCCATTTAATATGAGTAATGTATTGGACATAGTATGTGATGGGTGGGGGACGGTTATAGATAACCAATTGATGCATGATCATGAATCCTGAGAATTTGTTTTTGTTAAATTTGACATGTTTCTGTGCACTTATTTAAACTATCATGTGAAATGACATTACGGTATGTTTCTCGTGTCTACTATTATGAATTCCTTCATTATTAGATCTATTATTTCCTTGTATTTTTTGGTATGTTAGCAGATCCATGAGTATGTGACAAGATTATATGATTATTTATATGGTTTTCTTCTATAATAATTTATTTCATCCATATTATGATTTGGTAAATTTATTAAATGGAATGTATTTTAGTTTCTTACAATTCTATATTGATTAATAATTTTTATTCCTGAAATATTTTTATGGTTTCTTACCCTTACTAGGTATATGATGTCACCCAATTCTTATGTTTTATTTTCCCCAGAATATAATGATGTTTTTTATGACTGATATACAACGATGTGCTAAATGGAATAATGGTTTTCTCATGGAAAATTATGTTTTCTATTATATAGTTTCAAATGTATGTAAAAATCACGTTGTATTATAGTTTACAATGATAAAAAAAACTCATTACTTCTATATGTGATAAATTTTAAATATTGAAAATATAATATAGAAACCATCAAATCTAGGATAAAGTGGTTGAGGACTTTACATATACCATCTTTATTTTTTAAAAATAATATTCCATAATATTTTTATTAAAAAATAGGAATGGGTGAAATAGAATATATACTCATTATAATGACATATAGAGATAAATAAAAATTGAATCTTGGAATGATTTATTGTATATATATTTTTAACATGAAAAATACGGTTACAATAAAAAACTCTATAAATGATTATGTTGAACCCTTTGGGAATTAAGTGGCTTTATTATGTTTTGATAATCCCAACCATTCTTTATTTATATCTTTATTATGCTTAATACATTCAAAATATACTTTAATATATGTTGTTGGTTTCATTATGCTTAAATTGAGTCTTTGGAATTATCAGATATATGTTTACTATGACTTAACTCATTTTGCCAAGTGAATGCTCAAACAGTTCTCAGCTACCGTTACAAACTAACCAACCATTACAGCTCACAGCGACCGATATAGTTAAGTCTGCTGATATATTGGAGCTACTGATATAAGAGAGATACCGTCAGAACATAGAGCTACCGATACAATGAAGTCGACAGTTACCGCTACAGCAAAGTTGACAGCTACCGATATGCTAAAGTCCACCGTTATGCAAAGTCTACCGATAGAGAGCTACCGCTACCGATACAAGGCAGAGCTACAACTACCGATAGAGAGCTATCACTACCGATACAAGGCAGAGCCACAACTATCGATAGAGAGCTACAACTACCATTATAATTCCACAGCTACTGATGTGATCAAGTCTACAGTTGCAGCTACCGAGACAAGTCTACCGTTACAAATGCCTACCGATACTCAGACCTGCCGTAACACAAATCTACCGATATCAAGAGATATCCAGAGACAGAACCTGACACTGCTTTAATTTCTTAATCATTGATTAATCTAACCAACAGTCATATCTGGTATATTTAAGATACTGACATTTATTTAATGTGTGTTGTTGGATGTCAGGGAACCGTACCTCGTACCTGCAAAAAGTAAATCATCTTTTTCCAGAGCATGTGGTTTAACTAAAGGAAGGATGCTCCTACAAAATAGCATGAATAGACGAATACAAATACGGAACACAGGCTGTGTGAGAGGCATATAGAATAATACACGAGACATACAAAATACAAAGTGTGCTGAAAGAACACAGAGTGTGAATGCAAAGAGACGACAAAACCTACACGACGAACTTATTACTGCATACCAGTGAAGAGCTAAGAACGAGAACATAACACAAGAGCTTCATCGACAGTCTCTATACCTGGAAGTCAAGGAAACAGACGATACTCTGTTTTCCAGACAAAAACCAGAAGAGGACTCAGAGCGAATTCTGATCAATCAAAGGAGTCCAGAACTACCAGTGAAGAGCTAAGAACGAGAACATAACACAAGAGCTTCATCGACTGTCTCTATACCTGGAAGTCAAGGAAACAGACGATACTCTATTTTCCAGACAAAAACCATAAGAGGACTCAGAGTGAATTCTGATCACTCAAAGGAGTCCATAACTGTATTCTAATCACAAGAGCCATTTCTAAACTCAATATATTTTCTATGTGATTTATCTTTTTATGTTTCGAGCAGTGTGTGTTATATGCTATATTTTACACACACACTGTCTCCTGTACTCTAACTGGAGGATTTGTAAATCCTCACTAAACTCACTTGCCTTTTGTTTTTCCCACTAGGATAGTGGTAGAGGTCGTGTGACCTGAACAGCTGGTTGCTGTTGTGTTTGTTCCCACGAATAATTGTGGTAGAGGTCTTGGACCTGGACAGCTGGTTGCTGTTGTTATCCCCAATCCAGGTTGTGGATCATCTTGTTATAAAAGCTTTTGAGAGGACTAAGTCTCAGCTTGAGACTGAACCTCTTGGTTATATTTGTTGTGCTATATCTTTCAAAGTTATTCTTTTATTCCGCTGCTAATACATTAAAACCAAAATTGTTTTAAAGGTACTTTGATAATTAAACTCACAAGTGTTTATATTAGTTGTAAACCAGTACGTTAGTTTCAAAGTTTAAGAAATTCTACTGATTTGGTTAACTGGGAACTAATCAATCCCTTGAGAACCTAACAGAACATTTACTGTGATATAAATTCACTACAGTTTAATTCTGTATTCTTTTTGGGGGATTTTTAACTCAAAGTTTTTAAACAGAAATTTTAATTGGAACTCAATTCACCCCCCCTCTTGAGTATCCACTTCGACCAACATTTGGTATCAAAGGCAGTTTAAAATATTTTGTACTCTGGTTTTCAACAGTGATTTTAGTTGTATTTTAAAGTTCTTAAAATTTCTGTTATTTCTAAATTTTTATCTCTTTAAAATCTTTGCTTATAGTTAGCTATCATGGATAATAGACTTGAAGGTGTTTCTACCAATAGACCACCATTTTTCAATGGCACTAACTATGCTCAGTGGAAAATCAAGATGAAAATTCATTTGGAGAGCATGGGTTTTGATATTTGGACTACTATAGAATCTAAATACAAAATACCAACTACTGTAAGAACTACTTGGAATGAAGCTACTAAGACATACTACAATAATAATTGTAATGCTATGAATGCTCTATACTGTTCTTTAGGAGATGAAAAATTTAATAGAATATCTACCTGTAAAACTGCTTATGAAATTTGGGATACTTTAGCTGTTTCTCATGAAGGAACATCTAATGTTAAGGAGATGTGGTTGAATATCTATTTTATTAAGTATGATAATTTTAAGATGAAGCCTGATGAACCCATTTCTGATATGTATCTCAGGTTCAATGAAATTGTCAACACAATGACTTCTCTAGGAAAGGATGTTCCATCAAAGGAACAGATCATGAGAATTTTGAGATGTCTACCTGAACGATGGAGAGGAACCTCTGTCTCCATTAGAGAAACATGTGACATTGGTGAACTACCAGTCAAGGAACTAATTGGAAAGTTGATGATGTATGAAGAGGAACTCAAAGTGAACAATGAAGAAGATGATGAACCTAGAAGGAAGTCTGTTGCCTTCAAAACTACAACCTCAAAGAATAAGGATAAGGAAAAACTGTAAGCTATCAATGAAAGTTCAAGCTGTGAATATAGTGAGAGTGATTCTGACAGTGATACTGAGATGGCTCACATTTCCAGAAGATTTAATAAATTCTATAGGAAGAAGAAATTTTTCAGAAAATCGAATTATAAAGGTAAGTATGACATTGGAAAAAATATTGGAAGAAATATGACAAATCAGATGAATTTGTCTGCTATGAGTGAAAAAGGAAGGGACACATAAAAGCAGACTGTCCAAAGCTGAAATACAAGAAGAAGTATGAATACATGGATATCAAGTATAAGAAAGCCATGAAGTCTACCTGGAGTGCTTCTGAGGATAGTTCTAGTGAATCTGAAGCTTTAGAAACTGAACACAGAAACAAGGCAAACATGTGCTTTATGACAAACGCTGATGAGGTAACTTCAGAAACTCCTGACTCTAATTCATATTATTTTGGAGATGATTCTGAATGTGATAACATGTCTAAATCTGAACTGTTTGAATATTGTGATTTGTTAGAAGAAACTTGTAATGAGCTGAAAGACAAATACAAATGTTTAAATAAACAGTATGCTTTAACTCTTAAACATAAATCTGCTCTTGATATGGAAATGGAAAAGAATGCTCAATTGCTTAAAGAGAACACTGAACTAAAATTATCTAATGAGAAAATCAAGAAAGACTTAGAGAAATTTACCAATGGAAAATATACTCTTCCTCAGATTCTAGGTAATAAAATAGATCCTAGATACACTACTGGTATAGGTTACCAACATGGACAAAGGAATATTACCCAAACAAGATTCATTCCTAAATCTGGACAGAATGTAGCTAGCTCTAGAACTTCATATGCTTCAACGAGTTATATTCACAGTTAGGGATCTAATAAGGTTTATCTTTCAAAAATCTGTTGATTCTAGAAATTTTATGATACCCATTAGACAAATATGGGTACCTAAAGTGTTAATGGCTAACCTTTCTGGACCCAAGAAAATATGGGTACCAAAATCATTTCCTGTTTAAATCTGTTTTGTAGGAAACCTGCTTAAAGATCTCCTGTAAAAAGACCTGGTACTTGGACAACAGATGTTCAAGACATATTTCCGGAGATGTCTCATGCTTTAAAATCTTAGTCAGAGTTGATGGAGGTTTTTTCACCTTTGGTGATAACTCAAAAGGAAAAATCATCAGCTTAGGCCAGATTGGTAACACTGACTCAGTATTAATTTCTAAAGTTTTATTTGTTGATGGACTTAAATACAATTTGTTAAGTATTTCTCAGTTATGTGATGATGGTTTTTACGTTAAATTTGAAAATGATTCTTGCAATGTTTTTAATTCTAAAAATATTTTAGTGTTTTCTGCTTTGAGAAATGAAAATGTTTATGCCGTTGATTTAAGTTCTTTAGCTAAGAAAAATATTACCTGTTTAAATTCTTTTCATAAAGAGTCTTGGCTTTGGCACAAAAGATTAGGACACTGCAATGTTCATTCACATAGAAAACTGGCTAGGAAGAACTTAGTTAGAGACCTACCCAAACTTGAATTTCCAGTAGACAAAGTTTGTAATCCCTGTCAAAAGGGAAAGCAACATAAAGTTTCTTTTAAATCAAAGAAAGAAGTGTCAACTTCACAACCTCTTGAGTTGGTTCACATGGATTAGTTTGGACCTTCTAGAGTTTCTAGTTTAAATGGGAAGCATTATGTCTATGTTCATGTAGATGACTATTCTAGATATACTTTGGTATATTTTCTAGCGCACAAAAGTGAAGCTTGTTCTTGCTTTGTAAAATACTCCAAGTCTGTAGAGAACCTTAATGGACTTAAGATTAAAACCCTGAGAAGCGATCATGGTCGTGAGTTTGAAAATCATGAGTTTGAATCTTAATGATCACACAGTGGCTATAGTCACAATTTCTCTGCCCCTAGGACACCTCAACAGAATGGTGTAGTAGAAAGGAGGAATAGAACCCTGCAAGAAATTGTTAGAACTATGTTTAATGAGTATGACCTACCCGTTTACTTTTGGGCTGAAGCTGTAAATATAGCTTGTTATGTTATTAATAGAGTCTTGATCAGACCTGTTCTTAAGAGGACCCCTTATGAGTTATGGAACCATAGGAAACCTAAGGTTAACTACTTCAAAGTTTTTGGCTGCAAAGTCTTTATTCTTAACACTAAAGATCATCTTGATAAGTTTGCATCCAAGAGTGATGAAGGAATTTTTCTAGGTTACTCAACAACCAGTAAATCCTATAGAGTTTTTAATAAGAGAACCAAATGTGTGGAAGAATTTGTTCACATCAAATTTGATGAAAATGATCCACATGATCCTAAGACCTCTCTTGAAAATCTTGAAGATGATCTCTCTGGTTTGAACCTTAATGATAAAAAAAGTGGACCTGTAGTTAAAACATCCAGTTCTGGAAATTTTCCAGACCCAGCTTCTGTTGAACCTCAACCTGTAGATGAACATGAAATCTCTAGGCCTATCTTTTCACGACCAACTAGGATTCTAAAGAACCATCCTTTAGATGTTGTCGTAGGAAATCTAGATAGAGGAACACATACTAGAGCTTCTCTTAGAAATCAGGTTGAACATCAAGCCTTCTTGTCAAAGCTAGAACCTAAAAATATCAATGATGCTATCAATGATGAATTCTGGGTAATGGCTATGCAAGAGGAACTAAATAAATTTTAAAGAAACAAAGTCTAGAAATTAGTAGAAAGACCTAAGGACACTATTACCATAGGCACAAAATGGGTGTTTAGAAACAAAGTTGATGAATCTGGAAACATCATTAGAAACAAAGCTAGGATAGTTGCACAAGGTTACAATCAAGAAGAAGGAATTGACTATGAGGAAACATTTTCACATGTATCTAGATTAGAAGCTATTAGGATATTACTTGCTTATGCATCATATCTGAGTTTCAAGTTATATCAAATGGATGTGAAAAGTTCTTTTCTAAATGGTTTTATTGTTGAAGATGTTTTTGTAGAACAACCACCTAGTTTTTCAAATCCTCATTTTCAAAATCATGTTTTTAAACTTTCTAAATCTTTATATGGTTTAAAACAAGCTCCAAGAGCTTGGTATGAAAGACTTTCAAACTTTCTTATCTCACAAGGATTTTCAAAAGGAATCGGTGATCCCACTCTTTTTATAAAAAGGTTTTCAAAAGATGTATTAATAGTACAAATCTATGTTGATGATATCATTTTTGGATCTTTGAAAAATTCTTTATGTACGGATTTTTCAGAGGTTATGAAAAATGAATTTGAAATGAGATTAATGGGAGAGCTTAAGTATTTTCTTGGATTTCAAATTTTTCAAACTAAAGATGGAATTATTTTAATTAAAAGTAAATATACTAAGGATTTGTTAAAATGTTTTGGTTTAGATAGTATTAAGGAAAGTGATATACCTATGAGTACAACCTATAAATTGCATATTGATGAAACTAGTAAACCAGCTGATCAAACTAATTACAGAGGTATGATTGGGAGTTTACTTTATCTTACTTCTAGTTGACCAGAAATTATGTTCAGTGAATGTATGTGTGATAGATTTCAAGATAATCCTAAAGAATCACACTTGCTTGCTGTTAAAAGGATTTTAAAATATCTTAAGTTACTGCAAATTTAGGTTTGTTTTATCCAAAAGGACAATCATTTGACTTAACAAGTTATTCAGATGCTGATTTTTCTGGCTGTAAGTTAGATAGGAAGAGCACATCTGGAACATGTCACTTACTTGGAAAATCCCTAGTATCATGGTGTAGTAAAAAACAGAACTCAGTTGCATTGTCTACTGCTGAAGAAGAATACATCACTGCTGGTAGTTGTTGTGCACAGATTCTATGGATGAAACACACAATACTGGACTATGGATTTGACTTTAAACATGTTTCAATCAACTGTGACAACACTAGTGCGATTAATATCTCTAAGAACCCTGTGTCTCACTCTAGAACTAAACATATTGATGTTAGACATCACTTTTTAGAGATCACTATCAAAGAGGTGATATAACACTTGAGTTTATAGGCCCTGAACATCAATTAGATGATATTTTCACTAAACCTTTAAGTTCAGAAAGATTAAGTTTCATTAGAAACGAATTAGGAATGATAAATTATCCTTAAACAGTTAGAGAAACCTCACCGTTAGAGAAAACTCACCGTTAGATAAACCTCACCGTTAGAGAAACCTCACCGATTGAAGACCTCACTGTTAAGAGACTTTACCGGTACATCTCGCGCTGTTTTAAAATTATGTAAAACCGAGTCATCGAACCGTTATTTATTTTATTTATGATTTATGTTATTTATAAATCCTAAATGATATTAAAACTCGAACTAGACTCACTCAATCTCACTGCGAACCTATCTGCTCGAATCCCCTAAACCTAAACCTCTCAACCTTTAGAACCCTAGCCTCAAATCCGCAATGGCCCGCGTCAAGAGACCCCAAGTCACAGATGGGAGTGATGAGCCGCAAGCGAAACAACAGAAAGTATCGAATGCCAGTGGGAGTGGAAGTGGAAGTGTAGCTTGAAGGAATCCAATAAACCCGCATCTCTCAAGGAGAGAGATTGTTGTTGAAAAAGAAGTGTGTGCAGAATGGCTGATGGAAAGCAAATCGTTAGTTCTTAGAGTAATAGAAGAACAAGGTTGGCTAGAATGCTTGGCGAACAACAACAGACCTTATTATCCAGGACTACTGATAAAATTCTACGAATTCGTTCATTTTGAAAATTCTGAATAATAAAGCATAATGGTTTCTGTGGTAAATGGTCCGGAAGTATCTTTTACTTCAGATGAATGGGCTAGGAACTTAAGAGTTCCACATGAAGGAGATTATGCGTTCTTCTCAAAGCCTGTACCTTCAACCAGGGATGTGTTTTAATATGAAGATGCTATACTGGAACTCATAGGGAATGGGATCCCTAGAAAGGTGTTTGCTGCAGAGATGGTAGGAGAAGACAAACTATTGTTTAAGTTTATTCAGCATGTTGTTAGTTCGAGAAGAGGAGAATTTGCCACTTTGAGATTCCAAGACATATATTTGTTACATTTTCTGAAGCACAGTGTGAGAATCAATCTATGTAGATTGATTATGGTTCAAGTGGAAGAGATGACTAGAGCAAAGTAAAAATCAAATGCCTTGTTTTTCTCAAAACTAATTTCTGTGATGATGAAAGTGAAGGAGATATCTAGACCTCAGGATGAGCTGGTAGTGGTCAAGGATAAATTCTGTATTACAAGAACTATCTGTAAATACATGAAGGTCAGCTGGAATCCTTGGAAGAAATAATGGGTGAATGATGAAGGAAAAATTTATGACAAGTATACTAATGTGGATCATCCTTCTAGACCAAAGGATGTGAGGGATCCTGGTCTTGGACCAGATGAGCCAGAACCGGCCTACAGTGATGATGAAGCTGAGGAGGAAGAGACATCAGTAGAGGAAGGAGGAGATCCAGACATTCCCCCTAGTCCTGTGCATCAAGTTATTTCTTATGGAGCAGCCAACCCTCCAACAGAACTACCAAAAAGAGAAACTGTCTTAAAGGACAATGATACAGAGTCTACAGAAGAAGAGGAAGAAGCCTGCTAGTATGTTGTCAAGGACCCCTCTGATGAGGATGAGAAAACCGAATCTGATCAAAATGTCAATGGAGAAACAGAGGCTGAGGGTAAAGCAGATGATGAAGAAAAGATTGAAAAAGAGCTCAGTTTGAGTCCTCTAATAATCAGTACAGTCAAGACTTTGGCTGATCAGGAAGACATTGCACTAGCACCTATTAATGAGAGAGTCATTAATGACTCAGAACAAGTGTCTATTGAATATGCTGTGGTTGTAAAGGAAATTGCGGATTTACCTCAGGAAGAATAGTTGGAAGAGATACCTCAGGAGAATGTTCCAAGTGAGGAGGCGAATCTTGGCTCAGTATCTGTGTTTTACGACATTGAAGGTTGGACATCAAATCCCATATATATGTTTCTTGGACTTTCCTATAGATATTCTGATGAGGAAGACCAACCCCAAAAGAAATCAGTTACCTTACCCACTGTAGCTAAACATGTGGCAACCAAGGATGAACTTAAGTCATTAAAAGCCGAATTGATAAAAGAAATAATAGAATCAGTGGCAGATATGAAGAAAAGTATGTTTGAAGAGATGAAAAGAGTGGAGAAATCCCTTGAGTTATCCATTGGATGTAGTGTGTACAGTCCTGTGAAAGAAATGGTGGATGAACATAAGGTGTGCCACACTCAGATTGAGAGTTGGACAGGAGCTGTAGTTGCTCTTAGACAATCCATTGCTTCATTGACTGCTCTGAACAGTTCTCAAACCCAAGTGCACACTGACATTCGATATATCAAAGAAGTGGTCAAACAATTTGTGGAAGTGTTTGAGGCCTTTAAGAAGTCTGTCAAAGAACATCTGAAGAGTCAGGATGAACTTGTTCAGAAGGTAGTTAGTAGTATGACTCAATCTTTCAAGGAGACAATGGCCTTCTCAATTAAACCTCTTCCCTCCAATAACTCTAGTGTAAACCTTGACCAGATCCGGACTATTATTCAGGAAGAATTGGCTAAGGCCAGTCCTAGTGGTGCATCCGATACTCAGATTCTTGCTACCACTAGGGAAGTTAGTAGTTTTGTTCGTGATCACCTGCAGGTAGCTACTACTTCTCAAGAGGCAATCAAAAATAAGGTGGATTCTTATTTTGAAAAGGTTTATACCCAGCACCACATGACCAACCATTTCAAGCATTTGATGGAGTATATGAAATTACATCCAGTTACCCAATACTTCAGAGAACAGGTTAGTAATCTTAGGGAGCTTACTCCGGCCTTAGACAAATTTATTGAGAATATAGATGATTTTGTCTCTACTATGGAGAGAGGTGGAAGCATCATCATGGATTTCAGGAATCTCTTGTTGCCTTTCATACATGTGGATGCTCGGCCAGTTATTGTACCACCTGCCCTTCCGCCATTTGCATCTGGGAGTACTCCTCAACTGACTCCCGTTCAAGCTATCAGGAGCCTGACACCGATGATCACTCAGAGGGGCTCAGATTACAGATCCGGTACTATATCAGTTGCTGATCCACTAGTAGTTCTTTCCGGAATTCCCAAGCCTGCTGACTCTACCTCTGAACCCTCTGCTGATCCCAAGGGAAAGACACCTATTCAAGAGGATGATTGAGTGCTTCTAGCTTCATTTCTGATTGGATTAATTGTATTTTTTTGTACTTTTCCGATTTTCCCACTGTATTTTTTGGCTTATCAATCACATACATCATTCCTCTCTTCACTGTCTATTTTACTCTGTCTATTTTCTTTCCTTGACCTTCTCTTTTCTCTCTGATACCCTCCTTTTTGTTAATCACAAAGGGGGAGAAATTATTGAGAGATGTACCCAGAGAGAGATAGAATGTTGTTCACCTAAGGGGACAAAGGGGGAGAGAGAATCCTGTAGTTAAATTGATAGGGGGGATGTACCCAGAGAGAGAGAGAGAATGTTGTTCACCTAAGGGGACAAAGGGGGAGAAAATCACTACTTTGGAGGAGAATCCTGTAGATAAATTGATAGGGGGAGGAATATGTGAATCTTCTCAAACTAAAGAATCTTGTTTGTGTTTTTCTTTCTCCTATGATACTATTTTATTGTTTGATATCAATTGCTGAGATTATTTTTTTTTCTTTTTCTTTCTCCGATCCTATACTATTGATATCATACTTTGATATATATTTTTTGGCATAAGTTGTGATTATTAAAAGGGGGAGATTGTTGAACCCTCTGGGAATTAAGTGGCTTTATTGTGTTTTGATAATCCCAATCATTCTTTATTTATATCTTAATTATGCTTAATACATTCCAAATATACTTTAATATATGTTGTTGATTTCATTATGCTTAAATTAAGTCTTTGGAATTATCAGATATATGTTTATTATGACTTAAATCATTCTGCCAAGTGAATGCTCAAACAGTTCTTAGCTACCGTTACAAACTAAGCAACCGTTACAGCTCACAACGACTGATACAATTAAGTCTACTTATATATTGGAGATACCGCTATAAGAGAGATACCATCAGAACATAGAGCTACTGATACAATGAAGTCGAAAGTTACCGCTACATCAAAGTTGACATCTACCGATATGCTGAAGTCCACCGTTATGCAAAGTCTACCGATAGAGAGCTACCGCTATCGATACAAGGCAGAGCCACAGCTACCGATAGAGAGATACCTCTACCGAGACAAGGCAGAGTGACAACTACCGATAGAGATCTACAACTACCATTACAAGTCCACAGCTACTGATGTGATCAAGTCTACAATTGCAGCTACCGAGACAAGTCTACCGTTACAAATGCCTACCGATACTCAGACCTGCCGTAACACAAATCTTCCGATATCAAGAGCTATCCAGAGACAGAACCTGACACTGCTTTAATTTCTTAATCATTGTTTAATCTAACCAACGGTCATATCCGGTATATTTAAGATACTGAAATTTATTTAATGTGTGTTGTTGGATGTCAGGGAACCGTACCTCGTACCTACAAAAAGTAAATCATCTTTTTCCGGAGCACGTGGTTTAACTAAAGGAAGGATGCTCCTACAAAAGAGAATGAATAGAAAAATAAAAATACGAAACACAGGTTGTGCGAGAGACATATAGAAGAATACACGAGACATACAAAATACAAAGTGTGCTGAAAGAACACAGAGTGTGAATGCAAATAGATGACGAAACCTACATGACGAACTCATTACTACATACCAGTGAAGAGCTAAGAACGAGAACATAACACAAGAGCTTCATCGATAGTCTATATACCTGGAAGTCAAGGAAACAGACGATACTCTATTTTCCAGACAAAAACCAAAAGAGGACTCAGAGCGAATTCTGATCAATCAATGGAGTCCAGAACTACCAGTGAAGAGCTAAGAACGAGAACATAACACAAGAGCTTCATCGACTGTCTCTATACCTGGATGTCAAGGAAACAGATGATACTCTGTTTTCCAGACAAAAACCAGAAGAGGACTCAGAGCGAATTCTGATCAATCAAAGGAGTCCAGAACTGCATGCTAATCACAAGAGCCATTTCTAAACTCAATATATTTGCTCTGTGATTTATCTTTTTAAGTTTCGAGCAGTGTGTGTTATATGCAGTATTTTACACACACCCTATCTCCTATACTCTAATTGGAGGATTTGTAAATCCTCACTAAACTCACTTGCCTTTTGTTTTTCCCACTGGGATAGTGGTAGAGGTCGTGTGACCTGAACAGCTGGTTACTGTTGTGTTTGTTCCCATGAATAACTGTGGTCGAGGTCTTGGACCTGGACAGTTGGTTTCTATTGTTATCCCTGATCCAGGGTGTGGACCATCTTATTATAAAAGCTTTTGAGAGGACTAAGTCTCATCTTGAGACTGAACCTCTTGGTTATATTTTCTGTGCTATATCTTTCAAAGTTATTCTTTTATTCCGCTGCTAATACTTTAAAACAAAAATTGTTTTAAAGCTACTTTGATAATTAAACTCGCAAGTGTTTATATTAGTTGTAAACCAGTAAGTTAGTTTCAAAGGTTAAGAAAGTCTACTGATTTGGTTAACTGGGAACTAATCAATCCCTTGAGAACCTAACAGAACATTTACTGTGATACAAATTCACTACATTTTAATCCTGTATTCTTTTTGGGGGATTTTTAACTCAATGTTTTTAAACGGAAATTTTAATTGGAACTCAATTTACCCCCCCTCTTGAGTATCCACTCCGACCAACAGATTATTTACCATTGTTAAATAGTTTATGGTATTAAAAGGGTTAATGTTATTTTAATGATTTTATCTTGATCTTGTTTATTCATTTATATTCCTGTCATTCTTTTAGAATGAAAAACAATATGAATATAATTCTAGTCCAATCCATTTGATCATTATCATGAATAAATTTAGTTTATTATAAATGACTAATGAGGTAGTCACTATCATTGGAGTTGAGAGAGATACCATTTTATAAAATTTAAACTTGTTTTAAAAAATATGTAAATTATTGATGATATTTATCATTATTTCTTTTATTTTTAAATACAAGTTTAGTTAGTTGGAATAGTTTATGATAGGGATATTATATTTTTATATGGTGAATTATAATTATTTCAAAACCTCAGATTTTTTAAAATATGCTCTTAAGACAATAAATTTAATTTTTGTATAATGTATATATTTAAATATTCAAAATATAAAAGTGAAATATTTTTATGAAAATGAATCTAAAAAATATTTTTTATTAACCGTGGCCTCAATAATAGAAAAAGGAAATAATTTTAATATTCAATCTCATTGTAGTAATTATTTATAGGGGATATATAAGTACCTTTAGAGTGGTTGTAATATAGAACTTGCATCACTATTTTAAAAAGCAAAACCATAGTGAAAAATATGTAATTTTATATTTTTATTAATTATTATAATGATAAATGAATCTAAATGTTATTTTTCTGTCTATATTCAAAATCCATTTTAAATGGCATAATTATTTGGATAATATAGTGTATCATCAATTCATTATTAATTTTAATTTCCATATTAACATTCACTCATGTGTAATGTATTCATTTTAAGTATTCTCAGTGAAAAATAAACACACATACCAAAAATGTAAGATTATTTAAAACTATGATAATCATCGAAATTCATGGGTTATGATAGTATTATATGATTTATTTGATAAAAAGATTGTATAAAGATGAATATTTCAATCATGAGACCAGCGTTGGACTTATTATCTAGATTAGTCTGAGTTGAGTAAGCTATATATAGTTTCATATATATATATATATATGTATGTATGTAATAAGCATTCCTATGCTATATAATTTATTATAATCCACAATTATTATGGTTAAATGTGTATTCTACATCTACAGATACATGTTTCAACACCTTTGTTATAACCATATTAAATAATGCAATAATTTTGGTGGTCGTTTTGTATTTTACAAATAATGTAGCTGGATTTTGTTTTATAAGATGTGATGTCTCTTCTTGTATAATGGATATTACATTTGGGCCAATGATTATGTTATATTGGGGACATTTATAAGAATAAAAAAATAAATTGTGTGTTGTGTTTTTCAATACATAGATGAATGGAATGTGATGTATTCATATAAATTAGTTGGTATAATTTAGTGAATTTGGAATATATGATTATTTATGTTATTGATTGGCCTGTTCCATGTCACATCGATATACTAGTTGACATGGATATTTTAATTTTATGAGTATACATGTGGTGCATGTTGATACATTTTATGACATGATCATAATGGGGTCTGATTATTTGGATGTAGATCATGCAACATCACTATATAGTTTTATTAAAAATGATATTTTCATGAAGTTTATATATTATTATATATAATAATATATAATTTATAATTATTAATGACACTAAGAGGCCCAAAATATCATACAAAAAACTATGAGATATATATTTATTTTGGTATGAAATATAGTGATAAAATGGGGGAGTATTATTATATAATAATAAACGAGATTGGATACTTTTTTTCAGATATTAATGTTGTCAATAAGGGTTTAGTGAAATTTATATAATGATAAAAAATATAATCTAATTATAATATCACTAGGTCTGGTAGAGGATATATTTCACAAAAATATATATTACTATACTAAATATGTATCTTAAAATGTGATTGTCATATGTTGAAGGATATTTAAATATTATTATACTAATTCATTACAAATAAACATTCATTCATTAATATAATACATTAACACAATTGTGTTTAAGGGAGTTACTATGATTGATTCATTGAAATGGTCAATTATAACAAGATTTATAATGTACTATATTAAAATAAAAACCATTAAAGGATAAAAAAATTAAATGGTTTTTTGAAACATGGTAAACATAAAATGATTAAATATTAAATAATGGAGTTATAAATATAAATATTATTATTTTATTTAAAAACAATATAAAAATATGAACGAATTATTTATAATTCACGTTTTCCTTCTTCCATAGTTTAATTATATAGATATAATACAGTATCCTAAAAGTCTAGTTCATTCTCTAGAACTATATCAATTATTCCAAAAACGATGGGTAGACAATGAAAGTAAGAAAATAATGATCATTTTTGAGTTATTATAATAAATAAATAAAATATTTATGATAGATTATATACATTACATGTGTTATTAATTTAATAAAAATTTTTTATCGTTTCTCTTATTAAATTTGATCATAGACTTTGAGTTTCATTTTAAATATTTTTTTAATATATGATACCTTTAAAAACAATCCATATATCCATAGAGACGAAAACTATAGAAATTTTCCTTAATCCTAGGATTTCTTTAAAAATAAATGTTATGTATAATTACACTATATTTCTTTTTTGGAGTATTTTTATTCTCCAACATATTTGAGGTATAAAATATAAAATCTATATTCATTAAATATGTTCTGTTCATATAAAATAGGTTTTAGTTTCATTTTTATCAATATGAAAAATTTTAGATGTCTATTTAGAACATTCAGTAATAGCCAAAAATAATTTAAAAGTATTTTTTATTCTTTAAAAATAATACAATACTTCTTCTTCCTAATAATATATGATATATCATTATAATATATAAATTATTGATTTTAAATATTATGTATTCAATAACCATAAATAAGTGAACATTTATTTCAGTGACTTAATTAAAATAATGTATTATATATTTAATTATTCCCCAATATAAAGAAGTTATTATTAGATATTTATTAGTTATTTATAATTAAAATGAGAATTGTAAAAACATATTATATTATCAAATAATTCTTATAAATATTATACTTTTAAATTTTATATTTTCAAAAATACATAGGAAATTTTTTATTTAAAGAAAAATATTTTTTTTTCATATTTTTTTTCATATTTTATTACCCTATTGATCTCATTTTGAACGTATTTTTTTTTATTCCTAAAATATTGAAAAAATAGAATATACATGAGTAATGTATATATTTAATTATAATTATTATTTGAGTACATATCCCATGTTTAGAGAATATATATAAGTATTTTATTTATTTTATATTCATTAATCTTCTTCATCAACATAAATTTATTTATTAAATAAATCATTATGTAATTTATTAATGAGTGTTATAATTTTTTTCCAAGAGATGTTTTTTTCGACATATAATGTTTTATTCTTATAATTTTATTCTTTAAATAATTAACACAAATGAATAATCTTCTAAAGATCTTAGTTGTTGTTTTAGAATCTATTTTATTATAATAGTTTGTTTCTATGTTTATTATTCACAATTATTTGAGAATATTAAAATTCAAAATAAAATTATGTGTTAACATTAAATTATTAACATTTTTTGAAATTAGTGATTCTTTTAAAAAAATACCCACACTTTATTCCCCGCATTATAATTTTGGAGGCGTATTTTTTTACATTATATTTCCTTGAAAGAATAATTGTCACCTTGATGTTAGGTTACATATCAATTTTTTTGTTTTGATAAAAATTTCATAACTAAAAACAAATATATCTTTTATTAGAATCATCAAGCGGCATGAAATCTAAGTATTGATGTTCATGTGTTTAAAATTTTTCCTTAAATTAATATATTACGATTTTGATCACTTTCTAGGAAATGTTTCGGTCTTAATTTTTTTGGACACATCCTCTAACAGTGACCAAAATATGAGTGATCATCATGGAAAAATCATCTATGGTTTCCCATTGGAAACTATTTACAAAATAAAACATATGAAAAAAGTTGATATTTAGATTCTTTTTCACTATTATTTCAACCATATATATTTTAAATTTTTTTGAGTATATCAATATTAAATTTAATGAAAACAATTTTTTAAATATTTTGGATATGAAGAAATTGTTTTGATATAAGTCCAAAGGAAACCTAAAATAGGATGAATATTTGTGATAACCAAATTCATATTTCTCTTATTTTCCATTAACCAACAAAAAAACATCCCCTTTTAAAAAGGAAAATGTTCACACAATTACATTGTCATCTAAAATCACATGGATATAGAACTATTATACAAAATTGAAATGTTATGATAACAAATGAGATTTACATGGTTAACATTACCTAGGTTTTATCCCATGATAATACTCATTATAATATGTATATGAAAAAAATCTAATAGGAATTTTGATGGTGCATAAAATTTTCATCTTATAGTCTCTTCAAACCCAGTCTCACTTCCCATAATATGATGGTTTAGATATCAATCACTAATTACTCATGACCCCTCTAATTACTTTTTTATCTAAAAACCACTTCAAGGAAATCTAATTTATAATAGTCTTTTATCATTCTTCCTCATAACCATATAAAACAGATTTGGTTTCCATCAAAGGCCTCTTGATATAATGCTCAATTTATCTCCACTAATCCACACTTCTTCTATAAGAACAATTATGATCAAAATTTCATTGATATAATAGTTTATTTCCTATGATATAGATATTATAGAAGTAATAAACACTATTATTTAACAATAATTTCTAAATGTAATTACCCTTATTGTTCACTTAATTATTCTAAAATAATCCCAATATGATTTATGAAACTCCACGAATCATGTTTCATCAATTGATAAAAGAATATATATCATTTAAAATACATTTATGGGTTTTATTATCACTTTTATTTATATTTACTATCAAATATCCTTATCATTTTCTCTCTCAATTCCACATGTGTTATAGAAGAATTTATAAATCCTTTAGCAATAAATGATTATAAGTAATTATTCATGATAGGGATGACATGGTCTACGATGCATGAAATTAAAACGAATGCTCGAACATCCTTTTGGCATGAAACTAAACTATATAGTTCTAAATAAATATGTTTTTCTAGATTCTAACCTTTTCGATAATCATAATTATCCTCATATATTCAATAATTGGTTTATATAAAATATAAAAACGCTCCACCATACTATATATGTGATTTATTGTCATACGTCATTCAAATATGGTGTTTCAATCAACTTTTCTTGCAATACTAAAACCAAAATATTCCCCCACCCCCATGAAAATTCATCCAATATTTTGGGATTCTTCATGCAGGAAACCACTTTCTAACATTGTATGTGATAATTCTATTCTATTTTCATAGAAATATGTATATCATAATTCTCTACCAAATATGATCTATATTAATTTAAAAACCATATTTATCAGGCTCATCTACTAAGAAAAACGATTTCCATATATTTGGTCCAATCCTGCTTAAGAACATTTTAACCCATTCTGGAATAGGTTCAACATGATCCATTATTTTCATACTCGAGTACATTCCATTATAAAATAAAATTCTATATCTTGAAAAATAAAAATTACTATAATATTTAAATGGATATTGGTAATATAATGGAATTTTCTCAGGCCACCTTCGTATTGATTATTCATAAAATTCAACATTTTTTAATTTCATTATCCACCCTTACGATTCCTATACACCAAAGGTATATTCCTTCATAAGAGAGACATATTATATCCCTGTATGCACTAAAATATATATTCTTCAAACCCTCATTTTCAAAATGGTCCAAGGGTATTCCATTAATACTTTTTCAATATATCATTTCATATTCAGAAATCTACATATTTTTTTTTTAAATTTCCTATCTTCATTCCTAATGAATTATGGTAAATTTTCAATGGGATTACCCTTGAATGGTAAATCAAGAATATCTTGTTCAAATCCATGGTACCTTAAGATGAATAAATCATACATCCCAACAACATGACATTAAACTCTGAAGCTTAGGTCCTCATCACGTGAAAATAATAATTACAATACCTAATTCCTTGTATCATGAAATTAAACTAAAAAACACATGGTCAATTCCATCTGAAATATTACGTACATGATATCTCGATCCTTATAACGGTACTTGTTATTTCATTTGGTAACTCACATTATTCTATTCATTTCCCATGAGTAAATATAAATAACCCTTTACTCAATGTATGAGTTCCATCAATGTGGAGGTCTTATCCTTTCTCAACGATTCATTGCTAATTGATATCAGAATAAACCAAGGGGTTTCAATGGAATTGGACTTATACCTATCGATTCATGATTAAGGAGAAAATGTTTTCATTTATTATCTTCTTATAATTTTTAGGCAGTTTCATATGAGTCCCTAAAAAAATTATTATTTCTGACGCCAATTATGAATCATGTTCCTTATAGGATCCATAGTGTCCCCTTGATTTAACAGAATCATTATGTCCTATAAAATAATATATTGGGTAAATTTTATTCCATATATGAGAATGTGATCCCTATAGAATCATTTGGCACACAAACCATATGTCCCTTCGAATATCAATACCCTATTCCATTTGTATGAACATTATCTACAGAAATAATTATGAAACATGTTCCTCAGTTCAAGGAAACATTATAATAATGTTATTCCCAATATTCATACATGAAATTTAGATACTATTTGGTAGTCTTATATTCATGTAATCTAATAATTGTTTGGATAATTACTCTCAAAACCATTGGTCAAAACTCTAATACCAAAAACATAATCAATTATTGGTCACAAAATTACCTAAACTATAAAGTTTAAAGAATTATCATATTCCCATTATTGACTGATATATATGATATTACATTGAAATAATAATAATAAAATACAATATTATTATAAAAATTAAATGTTATATATGGAATAAAGTAACAAATTAATAAGAACATCAAAATGTTCATTCGTTAGAAAATTGTTTGAGATGCATCAACATCCTAGAGTCTCTCATTGAAATTACTGGGTGAAGATAATTGAATTAAATACATATAATGAGATGTAAGTTGCATTATTTGGTATGTAATATATTACCACATGTGATCTGTTTGTTTTTTTATCAATTACGTTTCTCTATACATCCCCCGATTCAATTAATATATGTATTTTCTTCATAAATTCCTTAATATAATGAACTTATTATTTAATGGCTAATATTATAATATTTTATGATGAACACCTCACCATTATACTTACTACATGGGCCGTATGTTTTCATAGCTCCACATTCTGTGAAACCATATTAAAATAAATGTGTGATTTTCAACAAAAATGTGATGAAGCTCAGTAACTATATCAAATAAAACTTCTTCATGACAATTTGAAAGAATAAATTAGACCAGATAACATTCCTGACATTCTTACACCCTCCAAGAGATAAGAAGATGATTGATAATGACATGAATGTTCCATTAATCCAAAAAACCTTCTCCTAAGAAAATGACAGTTTTTTAATTATTTTCCATATTATCAACAATATTCACTGAATCATTATTTATGGTTATACTATAAATTCAGCCCCATAACGATTTTCGTATGTCCAAAAGATCAATTGAAGAACTGGATTATTCACCCTTTTCACCCAATACCATTGGTATATAATCCGAGATCCAGTTATATTGGTATGGATTCATCCCACAATAAATCATTGAATTAGGATGATCCTACATCTCATCCTCTTGTCTAATATATTGAACTGATCTGACATGTTTTTAATTATTTTTTGGAATGCCCAATATTTTTCCACACTGATTGGCATCATTTGGTCTACCAAAAATAGTACTTATAAATTTGGGTTTCACATTGCTCCTAATAAAAGTAGAATATAAGGATGAGACTCCCTTATAATGATTATAATGTTGGGATGAAAATATTTTCCCATCAGATGTTGGTGATGTTAGAGAGGTGGGTAATGAACTATGGGGGATTGTGGTTTATGAACCCATCAAACTATCTTTTCCAACACCCCATCAGGATAGTATTCAACATATATTTTTAGATAACTCCCTGATAATTTAGTAATATCAATTATGGGTTGTAAATAAATTTATTTCCTGGAATCCTCATGTATCATCGTCAACCATAGTTGGCAAAGGATAAACAAGTTTGATATCTTTTTAAAATCGGTAACTGGTAAAGATGAAACATTTTATTTTCATCAAAATTCTCATTAAAAACTATAAAGATTAGAAATATTACTAATGGTTACCCTATCTACCCATGCAGTTAGAATTCTATCTCACAATGAGATGATGTTGGAGATATATTATATATAACCTATGCTAAAAACTTTCAACAGTCTGTAAGGATAAAAATAATAATTGAATGAATATTGGGATAGAACATTTAAGAAATAAATAGAAAAATTTATGAACAAGGATGCAGGTCTCATAAAAATGTCATTGATAAGTTGTGGGGAAATGGTGGAATGCATAATTGTTGATTTATACTAATAATCATAAAAATAAAGGTATTCCTCCACCATACATATACAAATTTATATAGTCTACAAATATGGTGTGGAGATCAACCATCCTATATATGAACCAATAAATTTTAAATGTGTGAGAGTGTGGGTAAAAATAACTTTATGGATTTCCCTTTTCCTACTTGGATTCCATCATCATGGTGTAGAATTTGGAACCTTTATTTGAATCAAGCCATGTGGACATTCAACCATAAAAAAAACAAGGAAACAAATAATACCAATCCATGTTTTGGAGATTTCTATTTGAAGATATGGTAACAAAATTTATTATTTTATCTTTTCATAAGAGTGGCCTTTTATATACATGGAACACCTCAATAGTTTTTGTTTAGATGGGTATTAGGGAACTAATGTTTTTCCCTTGGGAACCCAGCCTAAAAAAATTGCATAATATAGTCACTTGATGGAATGATTGAATGGGTGTGAAGTTTTTGACTCAATGATTCTTCTTCTAAAATCATAAAATTGCATTTTAATATAGAATTCAATGTATTATATTCGGAGGTATTAGTCATAGGAACAAATTCATTATAGATATATATATCCATGAATCAAAATTCCTCTTAATTGTTAGATATCTAATTAGATGATCCTAACTGTACAATGTGGAAAATGAAAGATGATGGTTCTCCCAAAAAATTAATCCTTTATTCATGAAATAACTTAGTTGGTGAATATTACAAAAAATTGATAACTCCCAACTTATTGATAAAATCCAATGACCTATAATCTTTTGGGAAATTATATAACATTTGGGTGTACCTAGAACTCCCAAGCCCATTCTTTAGAAAAATTCCATCATATCAATAAAATCCCACAGCTAACCCCTTACTCCATTTGAGATAATTTCTTAAGTGATTATGAATTGAAGTGTAATATTGAATTGAAGTCTATAGGGATATATCATCATTATGATTGTTTTTATGACTCAATTTGAAAGACTTCAAAAAAATTATCTTGACCTAATTTAGAAATGAGGGGTCCCACAGAAGAATTTTACACTTAAACATGATCTATGGACTCCTCAAACCAAGTGGATAAAATTTATTCATTATAACGTTTAATGGTAGAATAATCGTGAAGTTATAAGTTTTATAGTTGTATTACGTCAAACAGTGAGTAATTCAAATGCTCATGTGAAAGGTGACTCTTCAACATACTATAATGGTCGATAATGTGATGTTGGAGATTTTTTTTATTTTTTTGGACAATGTAGGTTATTCCCTAAATTGTGTTCATTCAAGATATATTTTTTTCCAAATAATCCACATTATACCTATAGCACGAAAAATCAGTAAAAACATGTCATAAATTCATAAATATCTGGTGAATCACATAATACTATGTAGACTAGGATGTAGATATGAATCTATGTACATGAAAATCCATTTAGATTCCATAAGGAGGACCCTATTGATATGTGAATATAATTAAACTAGAAATGAAAATAATCAATTTATTTAAAATACTTGTTTATATATGATATATCTTCTATGAAAATATTCAATCCCAAAATTAATGTTCAACATAGAGAAGGTACTAGACTAGTATGATCAGAGCATTTCAAATTTAGTCATAATTCAAAAAGTGACAAATTATTTTGATAGGAAACCTTTTATTGACATAAAACCTTCTCCATGTCCACATGTACTATGTAATGTATCTTTAAAATCATTAAACCGGACCAAATTATTCCTCCCTATATACTCATCCTCATGATGATCAAACTATATTTTGATGAGGGAATTTTTTTTAGTCTAGAAAATTTTATATGGAAGATCAAAAGTTGATGATTTGATTTTGGAATGAATAGATTAAGATCAATCAGGCAAAATCATGAAGTTTAAAATTGTATAGTACCGTGAATCCAAAAGAAACACAATAATCCACACATTTTTATCTGAAAGTGAGTCAATACTCTCTATATTTCTTTAACATAGTGTGTCTGCGAAGCTCCATCACAAAGCATCACTCGCAACAAAATGTTTATATGTGGGGAAAACAACTTCTTTATTCTCAAAGAAGATGAATTTCATATATATGGAGATAAATTTTACTTTTACTCTGCATAAATGAAATTTTTGTAGGTTGGTATGTACTCCTTTTTATCCCTATAAGGAAATCTAAATTTTGGGGAAAGTCATCCTTTTCAAAACCCACCCCCAAATGAAAAACCTGTTTTTGAGATGAGGCACAATTTTCTATGCACCCACAAACCTAATTTCTATTATTTGATGAGGAACATGCTTGATAACTCAAATACTTCATGGGTGGTGATTCAGTGGTTGCATCCATAACCCTACAAAATCCACCCCCCAACAAAATTTATAAGGGAGGTATTTTTTAGTTGATATATTTTTCTTGGATTTCAGGATAGTGGTTTTTGTGTGTGATATGGTCTAATAATGTGAGTTTTTAAAGTAAACATCTACCATATATTGTAAAATTAATATGTAATAAATTATTGGTCCCCACAGTAATATAATAGGTTTGTAAAGAGAAGAGAAATTTCCAAGTCATCCATTCACATATTGAATAATTTTTCTTACCATTATTCTATGAAAAACATGAATATGTGTTCACTGGAAAACACCATCCTCCATAAAAACTGTATGAGATATAGGGGTTTTAGTTTCAGTACCCTTCCATTATGCACTCATCCTTTAATCAGATCCTTTTTGAACTATCTAACCATACCTCAAACTCAACTCCCCTTTCATGAAGAACCAATTAAGAAGTGCCAAAACTGGGCTCATTGATAAATTAGTCCTATCGATTCACCTTAATAGGCCCCTTTTCCATGCATCTCTTCACAAACCATTAGTCCAATTCTTCGCTCAATGTAATTATATATCTATGATCAGATCACATGACACATAAGTGTGTCCTCTAGATCATACATACCCATGGTAAATGAGGCCTTATTGGTAACCACATTAATAGGGGGAACCTCGGAATGTTCTCGAGCATACATTCCCATGATAATGGGGGTCTCATCTTTGGTGGTAATTCTATGGACCTCCCCATTCAAGAAATTAATGGGAGAATAATTCATTATTTTCCCTTTTACTAATTGTAGATTATCATACACTATTTAATGGAATATGAATAATGGATTTCATCCTGGAGTAAACCCCTAGTAGTACGTCAAACCCATTCACCTATTCATCAATCGGTCCATACCAAGATAGGTAGTCAGTTGTGAATATCCTGGTCACTAAAACAAAAAAGGATTTTAGCACTTAAAAATCCCCTTCTTTCTCTCATCACCCCAACCTCATACACCAACCAATGATGGATAATTTGTGGTCCTCCAGGTTTATAACATCCAATTTGTTTCACCCCAAGCATGAATTACATGGTCTTAGAGGATAGATGCATCCCAACATCCACCTGATCCCAAAAGGACTGGCCATTCTCTTAGGTTTATGCCCTAAATATCATATTACCATCCTCACAATGGATAGTGTTCTACACAATACCAACATTCAAAGGGCCATATTACCAATGAATTATCATTGTAAATACATGTATACAATATAAGAGTAAAACAATTTTACACTATTTTTGGATTTGATTCTCGAACTAATGGGATATATAGGAAGACTTCATGATGTTTATACCCAACACCCCATTGAAACGTATTGTTCTCTGGTTCATATTCTATGTTGGGTTTCATCCAACATGTAGGGTCATATTCCTTCATATTCCAATTCATTAAAATACTTATGGGAATATATTAATATTAGGATTATACCCCACTAATGAAGACACATATATATATATATATATCATTTCATGCAACATCAGTCTATGTACTACAACGATAATGATTAAAAATTTTTCCTTAAATGTCCTCACAACACTATTTTAAACTATAGAGTTTTTTCCATATCATTTATCCTTAAAATTTTTAATTTGTTCAGTTATGTGCATAAAAAACTTAGGACTTACTTCCATTCATGAGTATAGGAAGGAAGAACATATCATCCGACTAATCCCAATATTAATTCAACTTTTTTTCACTGATAGGTGGCGTTAAATTAATAAGCACCCAATTGTGTGGCTTATAACCAAAATCATGATATTTAACATTATAATAATCACTAATTAATTTACTAAATTGTACCATTCATGAAGAACATCAGTTACATACAGATATCTCCAGATATTAAGAACCGTGGATAAATATATATGATTATAAAAAAAAATTACTAGATAATTGAATGTGAATTCAAGGGTAACCCATATAATATATTTATTTACTAATAAATGATCCATGAATATGATTTAAATATATAATAGAGTCATAAATTAGGAAAAAATTCTTCCTAAACATGTGTGGTGAGCTCAACCTCCCATCATCTCAGCCCAAATGCCTTTGATGGGATCACTGGAGAAATATGTGATGCCAACTACCATTATAAATTTGTTCAAAATAAAAAAAACATCTATTCATGTTACCATGGTGGGAACAACTATCATATTTTATTCTGAAATCAATTATATGATTGATATATCTCATAATCCTTTTTCAATTAATGAGACGAGATACTATTGGGGCACAATATAACCTAGATAAAATTTTAAAACATATACTATATAAATCCTTGAATTCATTAGATATTATAAAATTATATCCAAATTTCAAAACCCATTAGGATCAACCTCCTTTAATTCCCCATATTTTTACAATTTTTTCCATTGAGATTATTGTGGAAATAGGATATGAGTTTCCATGCCATACATCATCAAATATTCGTTAGGAAACTACTCATGAGATATGAAAATGTTATTGTTAATTTGAGTTAAATGTATTCTAATAAATTATTTTATTTTACTATCATTGAAATATGTAATATATTTATTGTCTCCTTAGAAAACATCTCACATGTTTCTTCACCATACCTTGTGAATATAATTTATTCAAAAAAAATCATAATGATAGAAACCAATTGATGTTATTTTATATAGTGCTTATAATGAAAACTTCATTTCATGAAGTTCATCATAATTAAGCCATTATCAAAATTAGAATAAAAAGAATAATCCCACATGATTGGTTAATATAAACATCTTCATCAAGAACTCTATATCAAAATGTTTTCATGAAATCAATCTGTAAAATATTATATTATATTATTTGTGATAAAAAGAAATATTCAAATAGTTTCTTATTTTCCACTACAATAAATGTCTCATAAAATTAAATGACTTCAATTTTAGAGTATCATTTACAAGACTTTTATTTTTTACCTTTATATGAAATCTTCTTCAAAAAATATCCATATTCATTCATCATAGAACTCTTAAAACTCCTAACCATTTTAAGAGGTACATATTTATGTAAAAAACATAATACATTCAATGTGATAAAATTCATTAATGAAATAAATAATGTAATTATATTTGTTTTTTTCTCATAGTCCCACAAATTTCAAAATATATAATCACCATGGGATGAGTCAAACAGACCAAAAAACATTCTTATTTATTTATTCTGTAATATTTTATTTATGGAATAAGGAAAAACCCCAATATAGTATTCTTATCATGATAAGAGTATCCTTAATATCTTCTATATTCGTAATCATAATCATATTTTTTAACACACTTTCCACGGCGATTAATTCAAATTTTTACAATCTTTATGAATTCATAGATAATACGAACACTGCACATAATCAATTTGAAATAACATTCCCTTATATTTCTCCCTCGTATAATAAAATTACCTCTTCATGTATTTAAATAATGAAACTATGTTTTATGAAAATATATACCTTTGTAAATTTTTTGAATCAATTATAATATTTTGTTTTATCACATCTACAAACAAGGATCTTTTGAATTTTAACTATTATTTTTGAGTTATAGTAGATCCAATGGGTTTTATTCTGACCGACACATCATTGAAAACATTCATTGTATAATGTTTTTAATTTTTTACAGTCTCCAGCAACATTAAATACATATGATATATAAATTACACCCACTTTAATGTTTCCTTGTTCATTATCATTTTTTACATTGAGAGAGGTTTCAACAACTAAGGATTTTTATCTTTTTTCATCATTTTAATGTGTCATTTGAGAATTATTATGTAAACATGGTTTTTATATTAACATAAAAATACATTACTTTTAAATATTTTTAGGATGATCATATATTTCTAAAATAGTCTACATGTGTGGAAGTCTATTTTCATTCCTAAAATAACCTTTCATATTTTTCTTCTCATTGTGGGTAAACTACCCCTAAAACATTACTTTTCTTATCCAATATTCATTATTTTTTATCATTGAACAATTAAATGTTCCCCATTTTCCAAGAACCACAACTATATAAGATGTATCATCAAAATAATATTCCTCTTTGCACATTACATAGTATTTTGATTCTTAAATGATTTTACTTAACTTTATGAACTTCAACATTGGAAATTTGTAGCATTCTATTATTTAGTTTCCTCTAATAATATTATTAATCATATTGTATTTCATTTTATCATTAATTGAATATCCATTCATATCATATTTTGGTTCCATTTTCTAATCCTTGAAACGTCTTATTTTTTAACTCAACATGTTTTGGATATATAAAAGGTCATATTAAATTGGTTATGATGAAATGAATATTCAATATTATTTTTTTAACTTTGAAGATGTTTTTTTATCTTCATTAGGATGAACCATCTTAGAAAAATTACTAGATATTATAAATGAGAATTCTAAATTTTTAATTTTATTCCCATGCTTAATAACACTTATTTAAAAATTTCAAATTCCTCCTCTTGTTCCCAAATATTTACTTCATTCTTGATGTTGAGGTTTCAGTTTTTATCACAAAAAATTTTTCTGACTATAAATATCTATAAGAAAGAAAGAGTTTTCTCCAATAGGTAATTATTTATTGTTTTCAGAAAAAAGTTTATTCCATCAACCTGTTGTTATCCTTATAAAATCATATAAATGTTTCATTGAATCATTTTTAGTCTCCATTTTTAATAAACGCCAATTGATTCACTTTTTCCTCTTCTTCATCTTTAGTGATTCTAATTTAATTATTTTGGAAATTTCAATCATTCACTTTCTTATTAAGAAAATTTCAATAGTCTCTTCTCTAGAGGTTTTAGATTCCTCTTTAATATAATAAATATCACCATATATAGATATAATTTCTATCATTTTTTATAGAAATTATTATCTTTTCCTTAATTTATGTAATTTATTTTTTTCATTCTTTTTTAGAGATCATCATGAATTTCTATCACCTCATCACAATCATCATCTTCATTTTGTATTAGAAATTTTGATGTAAAATTTCAAATGGTTTCACAACCAAAGAAAAAAATAGGTAAAAATCATTTATATTTTCTTATAAATATTTTATCCTTACTAGAAAAAAATACATAAATACATAAATTCATCATTCCTCTTTCTAACATTATCTTTATAGTTAGACTCCCTTTATTATTCCTCAACTAAAAATTACATTAATTTATTTTATTAAAAACCATGCTACGATATTCTTAATTATTATTATCTTTCATTATGTTTATAATTTATCTTCTCTTTTTTAAGTGAAGAGAGTGAAATTTAGATCATCGAAAAAAAGGATTTTAAAATATCAATATTCAAATAATTGAAACCATGGAATCCAATTAATCCCGAAAAGTACATGCATTCTTTGATAAATGATTTAATATTCTATCTTCAATCTAATATGTAATGTACATCATTATATATAATTAAAATATGTATTAAATCATAAAAAATATTATTTATTAATGAAATTATATTCTTTGTACTTCAATCTCTAAATTTGTAACTTCAATTTCAGAAATACATATTCCATTCTAAGATGTTCATAAACTGATCCAAAATTCCATTAGCTAATCCAATTACTATAAAACTAAAAAAATATTATATCATATTAATGGAATATGAAATTTCTAAATCCCACATTATTTTAAATGTTATTATAATGAGTAACATGTTTTGGGATCATCAGTAGAATGTGGTGGAAAAAATATTTAACACCATTAAAACATTAATAGTCAATGGACAAAAGATAGAGTAACATTATAACAAACTAGGTTTTTAAGATTTTTTTTTGAATAAGTATAATTTCATTAAATTCTGGAGTTATATGTAACACTATGTTCAAAATATTTTATAAACAAGACCATGTTAGTCATTCTCTATACACATCATTCACTTTGGTTGCTTTGCATACAACACTGAGTTTGAACAAAACCATAAAATATTATTAATCTCTTTATTATACGGTGACCATTATAACATAGAAATTAATCATAGTAATACATATATTGAGAAAAAAATTCAACATAATTTATTATTTCTCTATTTAATGAAAATATATATAAAATATACTTATTTTTCAATAATTTATTTATCGGTTTTGAAAGTATTGTCTTCTCTAAAAAAAACTTTTTATGAAATTTTATAATCAATTATAAAATTTGTTTTTGAAAAATTTATAAAATTAATTTTATAAAATAAATATTATTTATTAATTTATAATGTCAGCATTATATTATGTAGATTTTTTTTGTAATGAGCTAAAAAGTTTCACTTTTTTATTAATAGTAAAAATAATAAATTTTAATTAAAAACAGCATTTTCAATTAATTTTTGATAAATTTATCTAATATATTAAAATGTTTTAAATGTTTTTTTACTTTAGTTATAAATATATTATTCATATTTAGGTGATTTTTATAAATTATATATTGAAATTGGATTTAAAAACATTTATATTTTATTATTTTTTCATATAAAAGATTATTTCTCATCGCATGTGAAAGATTAATTTTGAATTTCCATTTCCAACAACATTTAATAGTAATATTAAAAAATATTTAGATATTTTAAATCATTATAATTTCTAATTTAAAATACTGTCAACATATATTTTGATCAAAAATTAGTGTGAATGCAGAAAACATAATTACCACTATTAATGTAAAAATTTGTTTACTAGTGGTTAAACTAAAAAGATGACTTAATTAATCGAATAAAATCTTGAATAAAAACTATATAATTCACATATATTTTAATTAAAACTATATATTCTTCTAATGGACCATTTGTACCCCTATTAAATATTAAAATCGATGGTGAGCTCAATTCAATTGAGTAAAATAACAATAGAGTCTTCTATCAAACTTACTAAATGAAATGCCATATCCAACATTTATCAAACATTAAAACCTTTTTGATCTTAATAAAAATAAAAAAATATATTAACATCACCCATAATTAATTTATAATCCTTATGTTTTGACGTAATTCCATCCTTAGAATGATTTTAGTGAATACTAAAGGATATTACTCAAAGAAGAGGTAACATTCATCATTGAGCTTCTTTGTTTTATATCTTCCTCCAACCTATTAAATTATTATTATATAATTATTATTGAATTAAAAAGTTTAATACATATACTGCTCTATTTTTATGTAAGGTAAGGACTATAACCTTCTTCTATTATATTAATTGGTTTACAAAATCATCATTTGTGTGTATGGAAATCTACCGCCTTGCGAGGAGATATCATTAATTTTTCCATTAACACCTCACAAGGATATAAATACATATAGATATGTTTTTTATATATAATATATTTTATTTTAATGATTTATATGTGATTAGATAATAATTATTTCACATATACCTACATATTTTCAATTTTTTGGGAATATGATAATGTTGTTCGTGTGTACGGAGGACTTCCACCTAAAAAGTGATGTGATTCATTAACACATTAAATGGATTGTATTAAAGATACGTTTAACAAAAATACATGGTATTTATGGAATAATTATTATTATATTCTGATTATATATATATATATCACAAAATATTTTATATTGTAAACCTGTAGTAAAATGAAAATAACGTTCATTTTTATTTATGGCCAACCATCTCCATGAATGGTATATGTAATTTTCTAGTGTGAAAGTATATAAATTAATATATATATATTTTTAATAAATATATATTTTATTTATATCATGGAGTACATATTAGAGATTATGAATCCAAGATAAAATTAAGGTGTGAAATATATAACAATTCAAAACCTATAAGAAAAATAATGCAAATATTAAGTGAAACATTACATTAATATTGACTTATTAATAAATGTGTAATAAAAGGTCACAAGTAAATAATATATGGTATTATATTTTTGAATAATTTTTATTAATGGATTTATAAGAAACTAAAATATATTATTTAGGTGGATTTAATGAATATGAAAGATGTTAAGACTAATCGAAATTGTATTATTGTCCCAATTTTCTTCTTTGAGATATATATTATGTTAATGAAATATATTATTTCAAGATATTTATATTCATTCCCTTTCACATCTAATATAATGAATCTATTCATAATAATTTTATTAATGTTACCAAAGTGGAGAATATTTTATGTTACAATCCCATCTTCGGTCGAGATTTTTTATAATTAAGACTAAAATTGTAAAATATCATGATATACAACTCATGAATTATAATGAAATTTTTTGTGCTATGTTTATTCCTGATATCTTAATTTAATGGGTCAATTGTTCCACAAATGGGTATATAAAATTATTAAGAATTGTTTTTTAAGAAAATCATAACATCTTTTTTGACATCTATAGTAAATCAATATTCCTTCAAAACCATGATTCGTAAAGTAGTTTTAAAAAATCATTTATTACAATATAATTATTTTTAAATGTAATTTTTACATATTTTTAACTTTTTACATTTTTTAAAAGAACATTCATGTCATTTTACCCAAAGTAAATCTTTCGGTTTTTTTTAAAATAAATGGAAACAAAGTTTTAACATGTAAAACTTGAGAATAATTTTAGGATTCCATGAAAACCATTACATCCATTATTTCATTATAATTCTATAATGTTATTTTCAAATTAATAGCCTCTAAAAATGTATTATGATTTAAATAAATTCAATGTGAAGGGTATATTTTTTACAATAAAGGTTTTAAATGATATTTCAAAATAATTTAACATCAAATATGGTATCTGTTGGTGTTACCTACTCCATAAAAGGGATATTATTTATTGATACTATTCATATTTATTATTTTGGTTGTTTATTTTGTATGAAAATCTATTTATGAAAAAAATTCTCTTCCATTGTTTATTCAATGAGGTAATGTTTATGGGAAAATTTTATTTTCGTAGGTTATTCTTTCAAGAATAGTTTATGAAACCTATATTTTATCCAATTTTTATGATATTATTGAAAATTTATGATACACATTTCCTTTCATGGGTTATTTTATAATGAATTGTTATGATTATGTGGTACAAATGCATATTGTATTCACTATATGATTGGTGGGACCTATAAATCCCTTCAATGCATTAAATTTAATTATATAATATGATATTGAATGAAATAGAACATGAAGTGAATCCAGTTTAGTAAGATAGGGTTAGAATGATATATTAACATTGTAATTTATTATAGGGATAAAATTATAAATGAAATATATTTTTTATGATTTGGAAGGGATGAGGATTGAACCCTATTAATTAAAATTATTTTCCCACTATGATGATCTTTGCAGTGATACATGAGTGATATGGAAATGATTTTATATTAATATACAAATACATGAAATTCCATGTCTTTTGTTAGTGTTATGATCTCATGGATCTTGTTCTTTTATACAATTATTATTTTTTACCTATGAACTTCAAATATTTATTTTGAGACAAAAATATATTAACATTTATATGTATGGTATTATTTTTAATAATGGCACACTCATGTTTATTCACCCTCCAACTGGCCCAAAGGCCTTTTATTTTTTATTTTATTATGGATAATACCACTTTTAAGGGTTGAATGGAAACATGTACACGACCCTTAGTCCCAAGGAACAAGTCTCGACTTGAATTTCAAATACATAACCTGAAGGACCAGAGGAAAACCATGACCAATACATAACTTGTAGGCCCAATAACCTAGAACTTCCCCTCTCAAACTTCTGTATCATTTATTACCTAGCGCCCACCTTGCATTTCTGATCGGCTAGCATTTCCCCGTACAAAGCTGCATGGTACCTGGTCCCGATGGCAGTTTTAATACTCTCTCATTCATCCAACCAGGTTAGCTCTACATCTAGTGATTGCTAACCTTATTGCTTTGATCCTCTTCTAAGGCCTTCATTGTGTGAATTAGGTTACTCTGTGGTCTCAATGGCCAGAAGTTCCTGTGTCCCGAAGGACTTTGATGGACCTAAGGCCCAAATCGGGTGAATAGTTCTGACTACTATAGTACGAAATAGTAACTGCAACAGTACTGCTACAATGCGTGCTATATTACTACTATTGTACTGCTACAGTACACATAAATTCTCCTCCACTTGGTTTTGAACCTGGGTCTCTGAGATGCCAAGAAGGAGCCCTTGTCAATTATGTACGGGCTCATTGGACATGTTCATTCGCCCTTTTGTTCATGGAATGGTAATGTATCTCCGTTGGTTTCCCTTATTGAGTATCAAGGCATAACGTATATTAGTTTTTCATTTCCTACGATATGAAGATATGTATAATATATGATATTTCTAAGATGATTGTGTATTTTCAGAAACATAGTGGGAGATGATGTAGCTCACTTATGGACTAGTGTTTATATTTACAACCATCCAGAGGCACAAAATTATTTTATTGCACATGAATTTTCTTGTCTAATGTAATGAATATTTATAAAAAAATTTGTAATATCTATGTGTTTTGACCATGTGTTTCAATTATTTGTATAAAAAGTTTGGATTAGTTATCCTTTGGAATATTGGATTAAAAAAGTCTTAGTGCGATCACTATGGACATGTAAAAGGAGGTCTTAGGATGAGTCAATGTACAAGAAAATGTACTAGAATGTTGGTAAATGATAAAGTGAGTTGTTTCCCAGAAATACATCCTGATTTGTATACTATATGTGGATGAGACTCTGTAACGAATATACCCCAGGGTAACAACTAAAAAAATAAATGTATTGAGTTGGAATATATAAGGAACTTCTGAATGAAAATGGGTTTTATTGGAATCATGGTTTGATTCTTCTAAGGGATATGATTTGGAAATTAAAAAACTATTTATTAACCCTTAATAAAGATTAAAATTATAGATTACTATGAATGATATTTGATAAACCAAAGGTTTCATATAGTGATAAAAGGTGTCTGATTTATATTTCATATAAGTGGTTTTCAGGATTATATGGATCGCTGCTATGATTATTATATCTTAATATGTGAATTTTTGTTTTATTCAATGGTTGGAACCTGAAGAAACCACATTAATTTGGTGTGTGACTGAAAAATCCATGATTATAATCATGTGAATATTTATGTTATGGGAGTTGGATTAAAAATCATGTTACTCACAATAATATCTCAAGTGATGAATCATTCATGACAACAAAATGATCAATGTAGGGGAAATCTATATGTTGATTCCTTTGTGGGACAATTTCAACCTTTGTTGGGTGGGTGTTATAATCATATAGTTTGTTGTCAATGTATAATTACCATTGAAATGATATTTTTATTATGTACTATTTAAAACCTGAAATATTTTTTTTCTATCTTCTATTTCGAAGGTGAAGAGGATTAATGGTGAAATCTTATGAAGAATACAAGGAAATAGTTTGAAATTATCTACATGAAAAGGGATGAGTTCAAAATTTCATTTTTTAAAAAGTAATATCATCGTATTTGTTATGAAAATATTTAGAAGGATTTTATTGAACTAAATAAAAAATTTATGAATCTATTGGTACAAATGATGAAAATTTTGAACAAATTTTGAGGTATGATACATGTATTATCATCCCACAAAAAATGAAGTCTGATTGACTCAATAATTGAATAAACCCAATTCTATAAATGTAATTATCCACGATAGACAACATTATCATTGAAAATATTGTTGAATATTATAATAATCTAGATTTATAGGTTGTATTTAGGTATCGATCTCTTGGTATTGATAAAATATGGAAGATGGAGTCCACATAAAAATCTATAAACCCTGGAGAGAAAATGATGATTGTTCCATTATGGGAAAATTATGGGATGAAACCTGGATGATATTTTCTTATAGGGAATAATAAATGATTTATGTGTTGAATGGATGGTCATAAAGAAATTTATTTATTTTTTGATGTGAAGAAGATAGATAATGATGATAATAGAGATAATGTTGTACAAAATGCACCCCAAAAACTTCATTTCATAATGTGCAAGGAGAATGGTAATTATACTATCCATTTTCCAAACCCAAGGGTTGATGATGATGATTGATATAAAAAACCTCTTCAGCCAAGGAAAATGGGAAATCTCATATGATCACTATTTTTATCAAGTGGCGTGATAACAATGTTATGGCAGGTATGCTTAACATTACCACTAGAACTAATAAAGCCTTACTTGACTCTAGATCTACCCATACATTTTTATCTAATGATTTTTATGGTTATAAATTTTACTACCAAAGGTTTGGAGTTAGTATTTAAAGTTAAATCACTTAATGTTAGGTTGATCACATCTCCTTTCTATCATTCCTAGGTAGTTGATTTTCCAGGTAATGACCTTATATAAAATCATTAAATTTTTCCTCTAGGTGAATATGATGTAATATTAGGTATTGATTGGATTTATCTGCATAAATCCTAATGAAATTATCAAATAAGGGGTCGAGATTTGATATTCTGAACAAAAATATTATTTCATATCTATATGAATATATGGAAAAATAACCAAGGGAGATTCCATCCATTATATGGGTCTTAATTCCAATTCATAATGGTTCTTTTTGTTAAATTATTCTCGAAAAAATCATCATTGATTATTTTCCAATTGTGTATGAATATTTTGATGTCCTTCTTGAAGACTTTCCAAGCCCTCTACCAAAACATGATTTCTTATTACCAATAGAATCCTTACCTGGTTCCACATTGATTTTAATGGCTCTCTCTATAGAGAACCTAATTGAGTTATATGAATTACTAAAGATACATCAAGAAAACCATGATATGGGATTCATTCATCCAATTTTATAACCATGGGTTGATCATGTTCCTCTTGTTAATAAGAAATATGGATTTGTTGAACTCTTCATTGATTATTGAGAGTTGAACAAGAATAAAATTAAAAACAAGTTCCTTTTTCCCCAAATTGATACACTTTTTGATCATCATTGTAGAGTACAATAATTTTCCATGATTGAACATTTTATTGATATCATCAATTGAGGGCTATAAAGGATGATACACCCAAGAAATCATTCCATAAAAGGTATGGATACTCTGAGTTTATTTTGAATACACTTAGTCTTACTAATTACCCTTTATCTTTCTAGATTTAATGAATAATGTATTTAGATATTTTATTGGCCATTTTTTAGTGTTTATAGTCAATATTCATATCTAATAAATGATAAACAAATATTATAGAGACCAATTGAAATTTAAATAAAGTATGTATTAATATACAAAATATATGAAAAATTTACATTGTGTGTATTATTTATATAAAAGGTAAACATTTGGTTCATGTAATCTCAAGAGAGGGTACATAAGTAGATCAGTCAAAATAGGATTCTATTGAATAATTGTCTGGAATAGCCACAGAGACTAAAATCCATTATTTTTATGATTTATATGGAAATTAGATGTTGTATTTTTTATAATACCTCAGGAATACATAATTAGCTAACCCTCTTAAATTGAAATGGATCCATGTTCACCTAGATAGATAAATGTGATGAATATTTTACTAAATACAAGAGAATGATAGTGAAAAAAATTATTCTTTCAATACCCTATAGCTAAAAAGGGTTTATAATCCTTAGTGATGATTAAAATAAATGCATTAAATGTGAAATTATAAACAATGAAATAATTATAACTTATGTCTCATTCTAGTTCATGATTCGCATTGAATATCACACAACTTGTGATTTAGAGTTAGTTGTGCTAAATTTTTCATTAAAGATATTGAGGCATTAAATTTATATGGAAATGTGTGATTTATGAAATGATAGGAAATGCTAAATAAATATTCATACACAATTAGTTTAATATTTTAAAAATAATATGGATTTAGTTGATGAATATTTATGACAACTCAATTCATTACCACCCAATGAAATAAAATAAAGTGGTCGATGATTTGAGTTGGAAGGATTAAACATGTTTATCGATGATGAGGATAAAAAAGATCCATTATTAATATTTTTTAAATATATGGATATATAAATATTGTAATAAGAGGAAAAATATTATATTTATCAATTAAATGGTAAATAATTTATCAATATAATGATTGATGAGGTGTAGAAGGAAGATGTAGAACTACAAAATAAGGCCAGAAATGTTATTGAGTTTATCCTATGTAATCATGGATTGATAATGATTCTGAATCATGTATTCATTACATCAATTTTATTCATGAATAAGTATTTTTCACAATAAGATCATATTTCTTTATTCTGTAATCATCCTGGATGTACATAGATGTATACACATTTGAAATAATACTTTTAGTTGTAGGACATGAAGTGATATATCATAGAGTTTTTATATTGGGGCTTGATATGTAACTAATTTACAGTTGGAAGACATATTTATAGGATTAAATTTTGTCCATTACCCATAGAAGAATGGAAATTTGTAATTATCACCATTTATTTTGTCATTAGAAACCCCAAAATTGCTAAAGGTCATAATGTTATATGGGTTGTGTTTGATCAATATAAAAATTCAAAAAAACATCATTGTTATTAGAGAAGAAATCCCTCAGCATCATAATTCTAGGACATATATTAAGTGACATATTAGATTTTATAAATTAGCACATTATATTGGGTTTGATCAAGATCGGATGTTCACCATAAAATTCAGGTGGAGTCTTTAGAAATATTTTGATACTGTGTTTTTTAACTACTACATATCATCCTATAATAGATGTCCAGTATGGAAGAACACATCAAACCCAATATGATATGTTGAGATCTTGTTCATTAGATATAAAACATGGTATGAATCATCACCTTCCTTTAGATTATTCAACGTAAAAAAATAATATTCACCCAATAAATAAGATTCATCCTTTTTAAGATCTCTATATATAGAAATTTAGATCTACAATGTGATGGGATAAAGTAAGATAAAGAAGGATATTGTCACTTGATATAGCTAAAGAAATTGTAGTGAAGGTTATATCCATTCAACAATAAATCAAGGTATCCAAGATTCAGTAGAACTGTTATGATGAAAATCACTTATGTGATCTTGATTTTTAATTAAATGATAATGAATTTCTATTAATGTTACATGTTTTAGAAAAATTGATAACTATGCCATAGGTATTTTCGTATATTTTAAATTATGGATCTTATCAATATTGTATCGTATCAATTGGAAAATACAATGAACCTATCTCATGTCTTTTATATGTTCCATGTATCTCTTATATGGAAGTACATTTCTAACTCTTCACATGTACTGAACTCAAAGGTTAGACCACTAGAGCTGGATATTTCTTGTGAGGAACAACTAGTGGAGATTCTTGATTATGCACAGAATATTATATGAATCAAGTAAACTCATATATTTTTATTATTAAATCACTAGTTTGAGGAATAAATGTGGATATATTAAGAGATTATGGGTCATAATTAACCACATTTGTTTTTATCATCTTAAATAATTTCATGGGTGAAATTTAATTTAAGGGTCGTATAATATAAAACCCATCATTATTATGTTTTTTTATTTTTTAAAAATTAAAATTTATTTGATGTATACATATATATGAAACAAAATTTTATTCTTAAATTATGCATAAAGCCATGTTAATATTATACGACATACAACACTGACTTATTTTCTGTTTCACACGAAACTTATTTTTATTAAAATGATGAAATAATATTAATATATTTATTTAAATATAATTGTTATAATAAATATGTAAAAAATAGTTATATAAATTGTAATGAATAATTTTAATTTATGTTTATTAATTTTTTTAAATTAAAACTTTCGATAAGAAAATAATTATTTTATTTTAATAAAGTGTTTATATGTTCTGATATTACTATTTTCTCAAATAACAGATATTATATTTTTCTACAAACTATACTAAACATAATTTGGGACACATTATGAAAAAAATTTAATTAAACTAAATTAAATTTTTAATCCATATTTCTAAAATAATAATATTGTTAATTTTTTTTTATTTTATTAAAAGTTTCCCTCTTAACGAATAGTGAAAAAATAGTCATTTTTAATTAATAAATGACTTTTAGATCAATTATCATATAAATATACATTATATATTTAATTTATTTTAAGGTATATTTAGTTAAATTAAAAATATATTAAAAAATTTATGTTGTTTTTATAAATTTCTTGTTTAAAATTGATTTAAAACATTGTAAACCTTTAATCATTTTCAATTTTTAAACATGCTTTTTCATCACATATGTAGAATTATTTTTAAATTATTTGTTCTTAATTAAATTAATTGATTTTAAAATAATTGAATAAATATTTTAATCATCATTATTTATATCATATAATAGGATTAGTTTAATTTTTTACAAAAACTAATATTGAATATAGAAAAAATTAGTTTACCACCATTAAAGTTGATTAAAATGTGATAAACTAAATTATAAGTGTAATAATAACAAATAAATTTGAATGAAAATAATTTATATTCATATTTTTTCAATTAAACCATTAGAGTTTGGTACTGTTCCTTTTTTTGAACATGTAAGATAGGGAATAAATGGGAGCACTCAATTTTTTTTCAAAACAAAACAAAGTGTTACTTATATCCTCCACTTATAAAAGGCCACCCACTCTCTTCTAGTATTTAAACACTAAAAACACTTTGTATTAGGAAGAAATTATAAAAATCACATCCTATATTTCCTCCCCTCATCATCGATTTTTTATTTTCATCATAGAACCATCTCAAGTATCATTTTATTTAATATATAAAGAAGATACCGAACGAAGAAGTAACATTCACCAACAAGAATATTTGAATTATATCATCCACAAAATCCATAAATTATTAATATATAATTCATATATAATTACATATTTATAATAAATATACATATATGTTATTATAGGAGGTTAATTATATATAACTACCTCCAATTCCTATATATATTTAAGGAAAAAATCATTAGTTTGTATGGAAGATTACCACCACACGAACTGATGTCATTTTTTTCATTACATCTTATTGGGGATGCAAAATAATTATCGATATGTTATTTTTATATGATAAATTTTATTTTTATTAATTCATATTGATTCTATAATTATTATATCACACATACATTTACATTTTCTATTTTCTATTTTGGGATAGTATGATAATGTCATATGTGTATATGACGGACTAACAAATCATGAAGAGATGTGATTAATTCATGCTTTACATAGAAGGTATTAAGGATGGGTTTTGTTAAAAAATAATAAATACTATATATTAAAATGATTCCAATGATATATAATATGTATAACTTTCATTTTAATTTTTAAATTTTATAACAAAATGTAAATAACGTTCATGTGTATGTATGACCTACCATCCACATGAATGATATATTTCATTTTGAATCACTAAATTATATGGATTACTATATATATAATGAATTTATATGTTATATACATCATTATTTAAACTCTAGTTATTATGTAATGGTGATCAAATTATGATGACAAATATTATGAATAATCAAAACATATATGAAAATTAAATTCACCATTTCATGATACATAGGGTTAATAAAGAATTGTTAATACAAGGGTAATAAAAAGTTAAAATAAAATAACATATGGTATGATATATGTTAATTTTGGTCTATAATATATTGAAAATATATTTATAATTATTATATATTTTTAATGAGTACGATGGAAGTGAAGACATAAGGTAATGTATTTTTTCCTCAATTTCCCATATTTGAGAAATTCATTTTTTATGGACCTATAATATTTCATAAAATGTATATTCTGACACTTTTAAATGTGAAATAATGAATTTTTTAATTAAAATTTATGTTTCATCATATAATATTCATTGATGGGGATTATGACATAATGTAACCAAAGTGGTATTGGTTTTTTTGTTTGAATCACATCATTTATAGGGATTGTTTACAATTAAGTCTCTAGTATTGATATATAATAATCTACCCTTCATCAATTCTGAAAAATTTATCATCATATGATAGTTCATGATATACTAAATTAATGGTTCCATTTTGAGAATCATTTTTATAAAAAAATATTTATAAAATCTTTTTAAGAAAATCAGAATTTACCTCTCTTTGGTCAAAAATCTATTTTCATCCAAAACCATGATTCCTAAAAATGTTTTCAGAGTTTTTTTTACTCCCATATGTATTTTTAAATAAAATTTTAGACATGTTAATTTATTTATAATTTATTTGTAAATGAGTTTTCCGATTTTTTCCAAATAAATATCTATTTGATTATTCGGAAAACATTGATGGAATAATCATTTTAACATATATGAGATGAATTTAATTTTTTGATGTCATGAAAAATAATTTATTTAAGAAATCCTTTATATGTTCTCAATCTTATTTTCAAGGAAAATCGTTTCAATTTTTTTTTGAAATAACAATTTAAAAAAAAGGAATTATCCGCATGAAATATTTTTAATGATATTTCAAAAAACATCCATTTTAGACAATATATATTGGTGTCAGATATTAATAAATGAAAATATGATCCGAGGATACAAGTAAATTTATTTCTATTAATGAATAATGTTATTATTTCATAATTTTTATGAAGCTTTCTCTCTTCTCTGGGTAATATCATCAGGAAATGTTTTAGAGATATACTTTTTTCATTTGTTATTGTATGATGAAATCATTAATAAAAATGTATTGTTTAAAATGGAAATGATATAATTGAATGATTATGATATCAATTTAATTTCATGAGTAATTTTTTGATAAATTCATATGATCTTGTGATAAAAATAAATACAGTTTTAATTATGTGATGGGTGTGACCTATATCATCATCAAATGAATTGTGTAATTATTTTTATCTAAGAGATAGATATTAATGGAATATTATGGGAACATGTTTTAGTAAGACCAGGCTGTAATGAGGTTCAATCCCATTTAGTATGATAGGGATTAATGGGTAGTGAACCCATTTTAGTAAGATAGTCATGGAATGGGGATTAAACCAAGTTTAGTAAATGACTTTTTTAGTTATGGTGACATTGGAAGTATGCCATGACTAATAAAGATATTATTTTATATAGTTATTTGTATGCCATAAATTCCATGTCTTATTCTAATTATATATTCTCATAGTTAATATTATTTGTTTGCATTAAAATCCATATCTTATGAACTACCAGATCTCATTCCATGATTCTAGATTATGAACATTGATAGGCGGGTTATGGATTTTAAAATGCTATACTCATGTTCTCATTCCCCTTTGTTCATGTTATACCAATGTATCTATGTTTTTTTACCTTTACTAAGTATTTTAGATCACCACTTTTTTATGTTTCCATTCCCTAGGATATGTATATATATATATATATATATTAAGTATGATATAGGTAATAATGTTTCTAGTTGTGATGAATATGGTGGTAGGTTATATAACTTACTAGTAGACTAGTGATTGTGTTTCCATATATCCATAGGAACTAATATTTGTGGACATTGTAATGTGTTTGTGTAATGTAATTAATTTTATTCTAAAATTATGTAATATCTATGTATGATATGTCTAGTTCACTATAAACATTATATCACACCATATATGATATTGCTTTCAATAAAAATAGTAACCCAATTACTATAAATATATTTATGAACATTTACGAATACATCCATTTCATATAACATCATCAATTTGTCAAAAAATAGGACCCCTAACCTAAAAAAACATGAATGTACCAATCCAAATTTATGTGGTCACTATGATTTTGAGGGTTTGAATCAATTATATTCTCTGTTATATTTTCTAAATTATTACAAAACCTTCAAATCTTATTATATATATATTCTATAAAACATAAAGATAATAACAACCATATAAATATATTTATTTACTCGGTACCTTTTTTAATAAGAGTGGATTTTTCTTGGAATGGTCTAGAAATAATCCCAAAACACCATAATAACTGTATATTAATCTTTTGTATATGGTAGAATAAGATGGTAATATCCTTTCACATTCATATAATATATTCAATTGTGAGTTCATGTGCTCTCCATATTGAAAATTATATTACATTATTTTTATAAAAATTTTAATAATCTTTCACCAAATTGATTTAGTATGTAAGCATTGTTCCTCATAAAATTATTCACAGTTTCCTTTCATGTACTACCTTCTTCTGCAATTTATTGCATAGAATCTCAAAGGAAACACCATCATAATGATTTAAATTTATATGATTGATTAATCTTGTTTACACTATTTTGTTTATAACAATAATAAACTATATATATACTATTTATTATTTCCCTCCCTATATATCATTGTTTTTTTGAAGGATGGTGCATTAGTGACTTCATTGAGGACTTAGCCTTAGTCACCTGAATCACTCCCTCCCTCCACTTGTTAACTATAATGACTAAATATTTTTTATTCTTCATTACCTTATTAGCATGGAGTAGTAAATATAGAAGATCTAGGAGTTAATATTTCTTGTTATTCATTATGTAATTAATTGTTAATGTTGATAATCATGATGGTAAAGAGGCAAGAATGATATATGTCGCAAGATCTTCATTCAACATGAAACTAAGGTCTTTAGTTCTCTCAATGTATAAAATCATCATGAGTAAATGAGTTCATTCTAGATACCCCTCTATTATATTACATGAACAAAGTTAACATGATATCTTATATATTTATTTCCATGTTGTTTCTAGTTATATTTTTTGGAGATGAGTCAGCATCCTATTCGAAAATTCATCCTCACCATTTTTCATCAACTAACTAGAAATAGACTACAACAAGAGAACCTATATTTAATTTTTACCACCTACATTTTTAATAGTATATAGAACTAGTGTTGTCATAAATTAATATTAAATAAATTTTTAAGAATAATTATTACATTATATAATTACATTCCCATGGACCGTAAATTTTAGGGTCTTTGAAAAATTGAAACTCAATATTCCAGATTGTTGACATATGTCCAATGTTTTCCAAAAAGATCATCCCATTTAATAACCCATACTAAAAAAAATTTCAGAATCAAGGGAAATGAAACATGTGAAATTTTTATTTTACATGCTCACTAAAGGTAAACAAGCATGATACTTAAGCATAACTTGAACGCACTTATATAAGAACATTAGAATAACATTTGAAGATCATACACTACATATAAAATATCATACGCATGAGGCTTAACATAATTATTGGGACTTTACAATACATGAATCAAAATGGATTTATGAGCACAATTCTTGAAATCATAATATATGAAAAAAACAATGAATTGTGGAAGAGACATAGACATGTAAAGTCATTCCCTATAATTTATGGAAAATTGCTATATGTTATTTTGTTTGTTCATTGGGACTAAACCTACTGGTCCTGAAAAACCAACATCAACATTCACATCCAATTCCTTAAAATTTAATATGTTACACCTTATCCAATAGTGGATCATGTTTAATATTTTTCCCATATTATTTCAAGATGCACTCATTTTTCATTATGGATCAGAATGCACCTATTTTGACATATGGATCATGACACACCATGTTTTCCATTGTTGATCAAAACACACCCATTTCACATTTTGGATCAATCTTTACAACTTATTTTGAATCCATTTATAATGATATTTAAATATCTACCCACTACATTGGATAGAGATATAGGTCCCGCTACTCACATAATAAAATCATACCTATACATGCCACAAGATCATAAAAAATTATTATATGATAATCCATGAAACTAAATGGGTTCCATAAAACATTTATCCAATCATAATTTATAGATAATGGATAGTTTCTATAATTAATTAATCAAATTATATATCATGAAAAGAAGTATGTTTCAAAATCATATAACCTATGTAAGAGAAAGGAGCTTTATAAAACAATTATCATCTTAATCATAAACTATTCAGATGAATAATAATAATTGTACCCTTGAATCATATCCCAAGTAAATAATATATTGTATCAAATAATCTCATAAAATATAAATATGTACATTCAATTACTATTTAAATCATTTTTGTGGAAAATAACAGTTTATTAAGATTAATGAAACATCTTCAAAAATATTGTTTTTGAAAAGTAATTAAAAAAAACTATAATGGAATATTTTAAAATTAATTAAAAACATTTAATTATAAAAACAAAAATTTCTATTTTATAAATACTATTTATATATAAAAATTTTGAAAACCTGTTTCATTTTAAAATAAAAATAACTCTTATGAAAGAAACTTTTAAAAACTCTTTTTAATACAAATAACATTTTGAAATTTATCTTCTTTTAAAATAGATATTAAGAAATATAATAGTTCATTAAAATATTAATGAAATAATTTTCATGGTAAGTAATCCTAAACTTTAATTTTAAATAATATATACTTTTTTTATAAATTGATTATTTTCTTGATAATATTTTTTTGTCTGTTGAGAAAAATAAATTTTTATTTTCTTAAAGAATAACATAATTATATTCTGTACCAAAGAGAAGTAAAATGGTACAATTTATTAATGGTAAACTTAATAAAAATATTATAAGAAATTTTGATACTATTATAATGATTTAGATCATAATAGTTTTTCAATGGAAGATTTATCACAGAAAATCACAATCAATGAAAAGATTATATTAAGAAACTATTTACACTATAGTATCATTGAATAAAAATATCCATAATTTTTAAAATTTATATAAATCATAACATATAATTAAAATAAATATACAGGTTATTTGATATTTAAAATTTACGTATATAAACCATGTAACATAATGTAACTACAAAACATAACATGTTTCTCAAAGATGGAAAATTGGCACAAAATTTGAATACTAATATATTAAATATTTAACTGTAGGCCCCGTGAAAGAGAGATTATTAGATGCATATGTAATTACAAATAAATTTAATTATTATAATAATATAATAAATTTACGTTATGTATATACACCCAAAAAATTAAATGAGTGGTGAATAAGATATAATTCTTGTAGAAATAAAACTGATACAACAAATCCCATTACTACATGTGTAATTATTGAATCATGACCCCATGAAAGTATAATAAATAATAATATTTAATATCATTTAGTAATTGATATTCATGAAATAAAATTTCATAGGACAATATATACATCACACTACAATAATACTTGCGGAATATAATATATCTCTCACAGGAATAAAAGTGAGACGAGAAAACCCTTACCTTATGTATTGAATATCGTCACACTTGTTCAAACCTCCTATATAATAAATATATGCATGTCAGACAAATAAAATAAAATAATATTCATATATATATATATAAACATATAGTTTTCTTATGTATTTATATGACATGTTTATTATCAATTCTTTGTTAAAGGTAGGTTTTAGGGAATAACAACTTTTCTGTTCATGTTTTGAGGTTTTATTCTTAGTAATATTACATTGATATTTATTTACATACATAAAGAATATAAATCATGATATTTATTTCATATTTTTTATGTATATATAATAATCTATAACATCGGTTTGTGAGGATGTATTCTGTCATACACATTAATGATGATTACATATCAAATTTGATGGAAATGAATAATGGTCTTGGTAGTCCCGTGAACATTAAAAACCCTAAAAATATTTAAGATACTATGTTAATTATATTTTCATTGTATAATAATAATTGAATTTGTTTTAGAAAGAAATATATAAAAGTTATTATTAGATATGTTACCTCTTCTTCGGTTAACGCCTTTTGGTTTTCACAAATAAAACCCCTTGGTATTCTTATGTAAATAAGTATATAGATATTATATTGTATTAGGGATTTTTGGAGAATATATTTTAATGTTTTGTAAGAATCAATGATCTTGAGATATGTGAATATGTGATGTGGTGAGTGACCTTTTATAGTGGAGGATGTGTGGAATTCGTGTAAATAAAATAAGGTAAACACTATGGATAGGACTCCAATAGCTTATGTGCGGAAAATAATGTTCCGTGTTTTCTAAAATGTTGGAAAGGGTATTAATGTGTCAATAAAATTTATTTTTGAAATGTTAACAGTTTATTTGGACCATCGATATTAAATTTTAACAATTATGTAAACTCATTTTTATATTAATTTTTGTATTTAATTTAAACTACATTTATTAGAATTTTTTCCCAAAAAATAAGAATAAATTAATTTAAATTATTAATAATTTATATTAATACAATTAAATATAATTTTTCAAATTCAAATCATTGATGTTCCTGAAATAAATAGAATAATAATCCTTCTAACGGGGCGAAACATTGAATGTTTTAATGAAAATCATTACACGTTTAAAATGATTTTATATTCAGTGTCATTGTTGAATTGGTTACAAAGAAATATATTATATCCATATATTTAAAATAGATCTAAATATAGTTTTTTTAAAATAAATATATAATATATTAATACAAATAAATTTAACCAAAAAAGTTTTCAACTAAAATTCCTTATTTTATATTATTCACCCAAAAATGATACAATAAAGAAAAATTCCAAAAATCACCCTAACATTATTTTTTATATTCCACATTCAAAAATAATGTTCATTTTTTCAAATATATTTTAACATAGTATCTAAAATTATATTTAATTTATTTCCTCCATTAAAATGGGGTAAAAGAAATTTTTATAAAAATATATATTATTTATTTATAAGATTATATTTTTTATTATCTTTTATCTAGAAAATGCATAGTATGAGTGTTATATTTTTGAATTAATATACTATATGTATATATATATATATATATAATTCAATAAAATCATTCAAAAAAGTGATTTTTTTAACATATTGAGATAACATGTGCTTATACATAGAAAAATAGATTTCATAGCAAATGAATATCTTTTTTTTTTCAAATTGTTCTTACTTTCATTTATAACTAATTTGTAACACCACAAGATTTTATGAAAAATATTCTTTTAATTAATGTCTTGTGTTGTATACTACACCAAGATTACCTTGCGCTATACGCAACACCGTATTAGCTTGCAGTATACGCAACACTATTCTTGGATCGTGTTGCACACAATTTTGATAATAGTTATTCTACGCAACATTGATTATATATATATATATATATATATTCAATGTATAAATGAAATATGGTTGGATTCTATTATACAAAACAACGAAGGATTCTTGCACAACACGCAACCCTGACTTGGCTTGCACTACACGCAATCACGACCTTCCTCGATAGCGTGTGTTGTATGCAATACTGGGTGTTACTAAACAACGATATATTACTATAAAATTATTATGAACCATCCGTTATGAATAGTATTAACTAAATTTTTAATTTTATAACATTATTATTCATCTTACACATTTTCTATAACATGGGATAAGAACAAAATAATATTTTCAGGTAAAATAAGTATTTTAAAAAAATGCATTTTTGTCGCCTTTTGATGACACACCCACATTAAATATAGTTTTTGACATGTTTATAAGTTCAATTTTTCAAAATAAAACTCTTCTTTGGAATCATGAAATAAATATTTACTTTAGATAAATTTTTCATATTATTCGGGTAACTTTCATATTTTGATGAATAGTAAAAACACGCTATATTTTAATTAAAAACAACTTTTTTCATCGCAATAATTTATATGGTTAAATTATAATATTGAATGGAATTAAAGTATAAATATAATATATTTTTACCATTTAATATAATGTATGTCATTAGCCTTGATTTTACATTGAATTTGTAGGTTAAATAAATTCAATCTTTTGCAAAGTTTTAAACAAAAACTCGTTTTCTTTTGACAACAGGATTAATTTTAATTTAATTTATGCAAATTTTTTATATTTAATTTAGAAAAATAGATTCCATATTTGGAATCAGTGGGTCCAAATTATGTTAATAACCTACTTTTTTATTTTTGGGCATTATTAATAGTAACTACGGTAAATTTTATTTACCTTAGTTAAAGTTAATCGGGGAATTAAGGGTAAATATAAGATTATAAAATTACCCTAACACCTGAAAAAATGTTATTGGATGACTAAAAGTCGACCCATATCACCTAAGGGTCGGATTAGAATCATTTAATGGACTTTTGTCCATGAAAATAACTTAATTATTATTAAAACCAAAGAAAGTGACAACATGTCACTCTCTTAAATATTATAAGTATATTAATTTTAATTTTTTAATAAACTTCATGAAACTTCAAACATGAATATTCTCCAAAACTCTAATTAAATTATCTACATTATATGAATTTATTTATAATTTTTAGGGATTAAATAATTATCATTAATTATGACACAATAATGATGCAGAAATTGTTTATCTAGTGAAAAATCAAGAATATAGTTTCTATTAAACTTATTATGAACCTAAAATGCACAAAAACCTGAAAAAAACTTATTGGTCATATATATGTAAATCCTAATAATCCAATAGTCTAATATTTGACCATTTGGAGCCTTATAAATGTGATTATGACACTTATAATATTTTATTTTAAATGTTGCAAAAGTTGTCACCTTCATAATTTAATAAATATAACAATTTAAATATTGTGATTTTAAGATGATAAATTCTAATAAAAGTATTATTGTGAATGGTAATAGATTTATCTTCATCATAGGATTTTATTTTTAATTTTTATTCAAAAATAATTATATTAAATAATTATACAAAAATGTTGTAGTAATTATTTTATTAAGAGATAAACCAAATAAATGGTTTTTAAAATAATAAAATAAATATTATATGAACTATTTAATGTACTCCACTAATTTTATAGATACATATGACCTTTTATGAATCTATTAAAGCTTTTATTTTGGACATATATTCTGTATATATTTTATTTAAATTCAAATAAATGAATAGTGTCAAAATTGACACTATTGTTATTTTATAAAAATAACATATTATAAAATTGTTTAAAAATCACAAAATTATTTAAAAATTAAAATTTTATATTTATATGTTTAATAATATTATTAATTAACCAATTATGTAATATTCACAACAAATAAGTAATTATTTTTTATAATTTAGAATTTAGAATTTTATTACCACAAATAATCCTAAATAGATTAAATAAGGATAAATCAAAATGATAAGGTTTAAAATAAGATCCAAACATGTCTTCGTTTTATTGGTTGATGAGATTACAACCCTATCTCATATAATCTTCAAGTATGAGTCATTTTTGGAGGTTTTTAAGTGGGGTTAGATTTATTATAAATTATTATTTTTAAGAGTTCCAAAGGTGCCCCTCTCCTCCCTTATAAAAGGGAACCTCCTCCCTCTCTTCCTCACACCACTTTGAGCCTTCAAGCTCGGAAAAACCCTGAAAATTTCTCCCCTCCACTTCCCTAGAAACACCCTAGAGGTTCTGGTCTTCTTCAAACACCAATCATAGTTCCCTAAGAGAAGGTTTCAAAGAGGCGTATCGAAGAAGAGGTAATTTCTTCTACTGATTCTTTCAAGCTTCTTTCTTCTTCAACTTCTTCTTCTTAGGTTGTTTAATTATGAAGTAATAATATAAGTATCACTCATATACTGATATGTTATTATAAGTATGAAACAACCCTATTTCACCATCAATCCATCCTATGGAAAATGAAATCATCATGCTTGTGTGCGTACGGAATACCGTCTCCACGTCGTGGTGAAATATATTTTTCACCACCACCTTACATGGATGGGTATAATGGTGTAAATAATAACTATATATTGTTGTTGTAATGTGATATTGATTCTCAAATAGTATACATACACTACAATACAATTCAACGATCATGAGAATGATATCATCGCTCATGCGTACGTACGGACTACAGTCTCCACGACGCGATGAGATTCATTCTCCACGTTAACCATTCATGAAATATATGACTTAATAATACTACTGGATTTATGTATATATATATTTATGTCATCTACTTAATTCCACTCAATTCAATAAGGAAACGAAAACAACGTTCATGCGTACGTATGGCCTACCGTCTCCATGAACGGTGTATTTCATTCCATTTATCGATCCATTATATATATGTATATTATGAATATATATTTTATATAAATAATGTTTTATGTTCTGGAATTAAGTAATCATGATCTAAGTAATCATATGAATAATTAAAAGTCAAAACACGGACGAAAAATGAAACGATTTTACCCAAAACACTCTTTAACATTGAATTTACAAAAGAACGGGTAATATAAAGTCATAAGTGAACCATATATGATATCATAATAATGCGTATGATTCTGAAATAAGTCAATGACATTATTTAAATCATTATATAGGAGGTTCGGACACTGACGAAGAAAATCGGACCTAAGGTAAGGGAAAATATCACAATCTCATTTTTATCCGAGATTGTTTATACTTTGAAATTTACTGGGGTGTATTTTATCATCCACATCCATGTTTCCTCAATATGTAATATTATTTCCATCCACCTACAATTTTTTAAATCCAATTTTACCCTTCGGTGAGTTTTTAGTAAAAGATATGAAAGGAATCTTTTGACATTTTTCGTATGAGGTACTTTTTGACTTTTCCGACAAAAGTACGAAGAATGTTTTTTTAACTTATACGGCATGAATGGATTTTTTTTAAAACATTATTTCCAAGAAGCTTACTTTAAAATTTTTCTAGTTTATTTTTAATCAACTTCTTTTAGTTTATAATTGTACAACATGTTTAAGAAAGGAAAAATGTTTTGGAAGCAGAAATTATATTTTCCTCAAGAATTGAGTTCAAGTGTTTTATCAAAATTATTTTCCATCTAAGATAATAAAGGGTTCTGTTTGTATCCCTATTATTATATTGATTTTATTATTTTGTGATGGAATTATATTTTTATGAATTCCTTTATCTTATATGAATTCATTTATGATGTCACGATGTTTAAGATTCCCATTTTTATTACATGGGTTATGCAATGATGTATGGTTTATGATTTTGTGGCAGACATAAGAATGTTATCATTATGAGATGGGTGGGACCTATATCTCCCTCAAATTCATTGGGTAAAGATTTTATATCTCATGAGATAGACATGACTGGAATGGTAGGTTATACCAGTTCAGTGAAACAGGACTGAAACGAGGGTGACTCGGTTCAGAAATGGACATTGTCCACTAAGATAGTCTTGGAAATGAGTCTTGACAAATAAGATATGATTCTCTATGATTATGTGTGTATTCTACAAAGTTTAATGTTTTATGTTATGATTATTTGGATTTCATTTCACTACTATGATTTATCCCATGTTATGAAATTATGCTCTCTTTTGCAGGTAAGGATTTCTAAAATGTTATGTTCTTATGAAAATGATGTGATTGATATTTCTTTTGTTTACCCTTACTGAGCATTTGAGCTCACCCTTTTATGTTTTCTTTTCCCCAGGATATAAAGAAAGGTTTTAGGTAAAAAAAGGAAGATCTTTATGGGAGATGTTGAAGATCTTTCACCATGATTAGAAGATTATATTCCGAGTTTCCAAAGACACTATACTATTACGATCCTTGTGTGTGTGTTTTTGTTATTTACTAAGTATTCCGCAAAAGTAATGTAATGTCCATGTACGTCAAGATTCGGGTCTCTATAGTTGGTATCAGAGGAAAGGTTTAGTCAAACTTTGGAAACTAGGATGCGAAAACGTTAGTGAGATCCCTAGAGATATTTCTAAGGTATGTCTAGGGATGCCCCTAAGGATAAGTATACGTATAGGATATAGTCCTAGAACTATGGTAACGATCTTAGAATTTAACCTAAGATGTTAGATATTGAAGTTACTCCCCCTTTATTATGATTTTTGCCTCTCACACTATTCTTTTTGGGTTTTAGAAAATGGCTGGAAACAAGATGAATCATGATAATGAAGTATATGATGGACAATGGAATGATATTATTCATGAGCAACCAAATGAAATGGGATTTGGAAGTCCAAACATCATTATTATGCTGAATCAGCAATCTCATAATATGATCAATAAAGTAAAATTTGTTGATATTCCTAACTCATCTAATAAGAGAAAGATGGAGTTTCATGATGATCATAGAGGAAATAAAGTTCAATTTCCCCTATGTAAATCATGTAGGAAGAGGAATCAAGGAGAATGTTTCAAAGGAACTGGAAGATGCTTTGGGTGTGGGAAAAAAGGACACAAAGCTAGTAAGTGCAAATGAAAAGGTTTAGTTAACACTAGGGATGAGGATAATGGTATTGCTACAACATCAACAATGGTTAAATGTTTTAAATGTGGAATGTACGGGCATTATGCAAACCAATGCCCTAAGGGAAAGTCTCATGAAGAGAATCAGTATGGTCGTATGGGTAGTATTTATGTTGATGATGATGAAGAGACTACAAATGATATGTGAGATGAAAGAATTGTTGAAGCTCAGTCAATGGTTTAAGAATGTAGTGGAATGATTACATGTTTATCTTGTGTAATGTTGTATAAGTAATCTCATGGTACTATGGAATAAAGAGACATCTAAGTATTGTTACACTATTGCCTTTCCTTGAGTTTTGAATGTGTATGATTAATGGTTCCAGTATCCATGAAAGGTTATTCAGATATTTTTGGAATGTAGATGACATGCGCATAATGAAGGAATACCGAGAAAATTAAATGTTTGATAGTATTCATGAGCTTGTGACTGATATAAGGAGAAGGTTATATCATGGTTTGAGTATATAGATTTTGTGGATTTTGGTATGTGGAAAGAGTTAACTTTTGACAGCATTTATGATTTCACTAAGGTTTAATAGATATTCATTTTTCAAGAGAATACATAATTATGGTATTCACATGATTGGAATGTGACCAACAAGATATATGGAGGATAACTGATGGTATTCACATGCTTGGTTGATGACATTTCAAGTAATCGTTTTCTTTATACTATGAGCTTGGACTAAAATATATTAGATAAGCCTAAAGATTGGAATGGATTATGTTGTACATACGTTAGGATAGAACTTTTTCCGATATTATTGATGGGATGTTATAGTAATATAGATTTAGAAAAAGGACAACCTGCAAGATGGGCGACAGCCCATCGCGTCGGACAAGGCTGTGGGAATTGAACCCACAACCAAAGTGCGACTGGCCTTTATCACCTACCACTGGCCTACAGGAAGTCCCCGGTTAGTGGAAACTAGTTTTATTTTATTAATCGGTATGATATATGAATTATAAGTTCATTTTAGGAACCATATATGATTAATATCACTATAGATGAACTTATGTATTTTTTGATAACTTTTCTAACCTTTTGTTTGAGATAGATGGAATGACCAATCATTCTATAACGTGATCTGCTAACACATCACGAATGACAAATTCAACTTCATTTCTTTAAGAGATGAAGTGGAAATTGTCCAAAGAACGAAAAACAGTGACACTATTCCAAAATCACGAAAGTATATCTTCTAATTCCAATTTCATCAACTTTACGGAAATGATCTTCAAAACCAAAAATGTTGTCCTCGTGATCTTATATCTGATGAATCAGATGGTACCTTAGATCATCACAAATTTATGGCTTTGTGATTGTTGGCTCTTCCATAGCCATGTTCTCTACCACTCTCCATCAGAACATGATGGTTAGATTTCTCTTCCATATCCATATTTTCACCTATGTGGAAACCCAGTGATTAGTTTATTTGGGTAACCGTTACATTTAATACTTTTGTTTTTAAATATTGGTTTTGGTATTCCTTTTTACGATGTGGGTTTCTATTAAAGAAACTTTTGAATAGTAAACCATTTTTAACCCCGACGAATTTCGAGGGAGAAATTCATTTTAAGGGGGGTATAATGTAACACCCCATGATTTTATGAAAAATATTATTTTAATTAATGTCTTGTGTTGTATGCTACACCAATATTACCTTGCACTATACGCAACACCGTATTAGCTTGCAGTATACGCAACACTATTCTTGGATCGTGTTACACACAATTTTGATAATAGTTATTCTACGCAGCATTGATTATATATATATATTAGATGTATAAATGAAATATTGTTGTATTATGTTATACAAAACAACGAAGGATTCTTGCACAACATGCAACCCTGACTTGGCTTGCATTACACGCAATCACGACCTTCCTCGATAGCGTGTGTTGTATGCAATACCAGGTGTTACTAAACAACGATATATTACTATGACATTATTATGAACCATCCGTTATGAATATTATTAACTAAAATTTGAATTTTATAACATTATTATTCATATTACACATTTTCTATAACATGGTATGAGAACAAAATAAAATTTTCAGGTAAAATAAGTATTTTTCAAAAAATGCAGTTTTGTCGCCTTTTGATGACGCACCCACTTTAAATCTAGTTTTTTAAATGTTTATAACTTAAATTTGACAAAATAAAATTCTACTTTGGAATGATGAAAAAAAAATTTACTTTGGATAAAATTTTCATATCATTCGGGTAACATTCATATTTTGATGAATAGTAAATACACGCTATATTTTAATTAAAAACAAATTTTATCATCGCAATAATTTTTATGGTTGAATTATAATATTTAATGGAATTAAAGTATTAATAGAATATATTTTTACCATTTAATATAATTTATGTCATTAGCCTTGATTTTACATTGAATTCGTAGGTTAAATAAATACAATCTTTTGCAATGTTTTAAACAAAAACCCATTTTCTTTCGACAACGGGATTAATTTTAATTTAATTTCTGCAACTTTTGTGTATTGAATTTGGAAAAATTGATTCCATATTTGGAATCATTGTGTCCAAATTATGTTAATAACATACTTTTTATTTTTGGGCATTATTAATAGTAACTATGGTAAATTTTATTTACCATAGTTAAAGGTAAATCGGGTAATTAAGGGTAAATATAAGATTATAAAATTACCCTAACACCTGAAAAAATCTTATTGGATGACTAAAAGTCGACCCATATCAACTAAGGGTCAGATTAGAATCATTTAATGGACTTTTGTCCATGAAAATAACTTAATTGTTATTAAAACCAAAGAAAGTGACAACATGTCACTCTCTTAAATCTTATAAGTATATTAATTTTAATTTAGTAATACACTTCATGAAACTTCAAACATTAATATTCTCAACAAAGCTAATGAAATTATATACATCACATGAATTTATTTATAAATTTTGGTGATTATATAATTATCATTAATTATGACTCAATAATGATGCAGAAATTGTTTATCTAGTGAAAAATCAAGAATATAGTTTTTATTAAAATAATTATGAACATACAATGCACAAAATCCTGACCAAAACTTATTGTTCATATACATGTAAATCGTAATCATCCAATGGTCGAATATTTGACCATTTGGAGCCTTATAAATGTGATTATGACACTTATATAATTTATTTTAAATGTTTCCAAAGTTTTCACCTTCATAATTTAATAAATATAACAATTTAAATATTGTGATTTTATGATTATAAATTAGAATAAAAGTATTATTGTGAATGTTAATAGATTTATCTTCATCATAGGATTTTATTTTTAATTTTTATGAAACAAATAAGTATATTAAATAATTTTACAAAAATTTTGTAGTAATTATTTTATTAAGAGATAAACCAAATAAATGGTTTTAAAAATAAAAAAATAAATATTATATGAACTATTTAATGTACTCAACTAATTTTGTAGATACATATGACCTTTTATGAATCTATTAAAGATTTTATTTTGAAAATATCTTCTGTATATAGTTTATTTAAATTCAAATAAATGAATAGTGTCAAAATTGACACTTGTTATTTTATAAAAATAACATATTATAAAATTGTTTAAAAATCACAAAAATATTTAAAAATTATAAATTAATATTTATATGTTCTATAATGTTATTAAGTAACCAATTATGTAAAATTCACAACAAATAAGTAATTATTTGTTATAATTTAAAATTTAGAATTTTATTACCACAAATAACCTTAAATAGATTAAATAAGGATAAATCAAAATTATAAGGTTTAAAATAAGATCAAAACATGTAGAAATTTTATTGGTTAATGATATTACAACCCTATCTCATCTAATCTTAGAATATGAGTCATTGTTGGAGGTTTTAAGTGGGGTTAGATTTATTATAAATTAATATTTTTAAGAATTCCAAAGGTGCCCCTCTCCCCCCTTATAAAAGGGAACCTCCTCCCTCTCTTCCTCACACCACTTTGAGCCTTAAATCTCAGCCAACCCCTGCCAATTTCTCCCCTCCACTTCCCTAGAAACATCCTAGAGGTTCTTGTCTTCTTCAAACACCAATCATAGTTCCCTAAGAGAAGGTCTCAAAGAGGCGTATCGAAGAAGAGGTAATTTCTTCTACCGATTCTTTCAAGCTTCGTTCTTTTCTTCAACTTGTTCTTATTAGGTTGTTTAATTATGAAGTAATAACATCAGTATCACTCATATACTGATATGTTATTATAAGTATGAAACAACCCTATTTCACCATCTATCCATCCTACAGAAAATGAAATCACCGCGCGTGCGTACGTACGGAATACCGTCTCCACGCCGTGGTGAAATCTATTTTCCACCACCACCTTACATGGATGGGTATAATGGTGTAAATAATAACTATATATGATTATTGTAAAGTGATATTGATTCTCAAATAGTATACATAAACTAAAAACCAATTAAACGATCATGAGAACGATATCATCACTCGTACGTACGTACGGACTACCCTCTCCACGGCGCGATGAGATTCATTCTCCACATTAACCATTCATGAATGATTATAAAGTATTTATAATAAGTAGTCATGAAATATTTGAGATAATAATACTACTGTATTTATGTATATATATATTTATGTCATCTACTTAATTCCACTCAATTCAATAAGGAAACCAAAACAGCATTCATGTGTACGTACGGCCTACCGTCTCCATGAACGGTGTATTTATTTCCATTTATAGATCCATTATATATATGTATATTCTGAATATATATTTTATATAAATCATGTTTTATGTTCTGGAATTAATTAATCATGATCTATGTAATCATATGAATAATTACAAGTCAAATCACGGACAAAAAATGAAACGATTTTACCCAAAACACTCTTTAACATGGAATTTACAAAAGAACGGGTAATATAAAGTCATAAGTGAACCATATATGATATCATAATAATGAGTATGATTCTGGAATAAGTCAATGACATTATTAAAATAATTATACAAGAGGTTTGGACACTTACAAAACAAATCGGACCTAAGGTAAGAGAAAATATCACAATCTCATTTTTATCTGAGATTGTTTATACTTTGAAATTTACTGGGGTGTATTTTATCATCCAAATCCATGTTTACTCAATATTTAATATTATTTCCATCCACCTAAAATTGTTTAAATCTAATTTTACCCTTCAGTGAGTTTTTAGTAAAAGATATGAAAGGAATCTTTTTGTCGTTTTTCATACGAGTTACTTTTTGACTTTTTCGACAAAAGTACGAAGAATGTTTTTTAACTTATACGGCATGAATGGAAATTTTTTAAAACATTATTTCCAAGAAGCTTCCTTTACAAGTTTTCAAGTTTATTTTTAATCAACTTATTATAGTTTATAATTGTACGACATGTTAAGAAAGGAAAAATGTTTTGGAAGCAGAAAGGATATTTTCCTCAAGAATGGAGTTCAAGTGTTTTATCAAAATTATTTTCCGTCTAAGATAATAATGGGTTCTATTTTTATCCATATTATTACATTTATTTGATTATTTTGTGATGGAATTATATTTTGATGAATTCTTTTATCTTATATGAATTGATTTATGATGTCACGATGTTTAAGATTCCCATTTTTATTACATGGGTTATGCTATGATGTATGGTTTTTTATTTTGAGGCACACATATGTATGGTATCATTATGAGATGGGTGGGACCTATATCTCCCTCCAATGCATTGGGTAAAGATTTTATATCTCATGATATAGACATGGATGGAACGGTAGGTTATACCGGTTCAGTGAAACAGGACTGAAACGAGGGTGACTCGGTTCAGAAATGGACTTTGTCCACTAAGATAGTATTGGCAATGAGTCTTGACTAATAAGATATGATTCTCTATGATTATGTGTGTATGCCACAAAGTTTCATGTTTTAAGTTATGATTATTGGTATTTCATTTCACTACTATGATTTATCCCATGTTATGAAATTATGTGCTCTTTTGCAGGTTATGATTTCCAAAATGTTATGTTCTTATGAAAATGATGTGATTGATATTTGTTTTGGTTACCCTTACTGAGCATTTGAGCTCACCCTTTTATGTTTTCTTTTCCCCAGGATATAAAGAAAGGTTTTAGGTAAAAAAAGGAAGATCTTTATGGGAGATGTTGAAGATCTTTCACCACGATTAGAAGATTATATTCTGAGTTTCCAAAGACACTAAACTATTACGATCCTTGTGTGTGTGTTTTTGTTATGTACTAAGTATTCTGCAAAAGTAATGTAATGTCCATGTACATCAAGCTTTGGGTCTCTACATAATTGATAACTATATGATTAATATTATAGAATAATTAAACCATATTTTCATAATTTATATAATATTACTCGTAACATCAATTCCAAAGGAAATGTTATAACTATAATAATATTAATAATATATAGTAGTTTTGTAGAACTCAGTTCTGTATAAAACAAACTTAATCTAATGTACTTGGCATTGTGTATAACACAAGGAATACATTGTGTATCATGTAGAGAAAGATAACCCATGTTTTTATTCAATGTAATATTAAATATTTTATCTATCTAAATATATAATAAATTAGTTTAATGTGAAATGAATTACATCAATAAAATATAATTTATTCAAAAAATAACTATTCAAAAAAAATTAGGGTGTTAAATTCTACACACCATAAAATGAGTTTCTACCTGAAATTCGGTCTAGTTCAGCAATGTTTTAATACATGAATGTTCCATTCATAAGAACACTCATAAAAAATAGTTAATAAAAATAATCTTAGTAAGAGGGGATGAGAAAATTGAATGTCACTACAAAACTAGGCTTCCAAATAAATGAAAATTACTAAAACCATGAACATGGATGTGAAATATAACAATCATGTTCCAATGGATAGTGATAGAAAACATTAATCATAATAAAGTAGGTGTTTTAGATATTTTTAACAACCACAGAATAAAATAAAGTAGAGGTTTATGAAAAGGTCATTGATATAAAAATATGATGATATCAACACATATTTTTACATCATGATCATTTTACTAATGTTTAAGGATTTTTAGAAAATAATATATACTTACTTTATTTTATTACATTAAATAATCCCAATCATGTCCATTGGTTTTCCTTGAACAATTTCCACTTCATTTCTTACTCTAGGGAAATAATGCGAATTTTTCATTCATGATGCACTATTAGATTATGAGATTCCTAAAATTAATGATAATTTATTCATCATTTATTTAGTTAAAGTCATAGAAAAATGGTTATCACAGGTCATCCAATATGCATAAACCCTTATATAAATATATAATACATTAATCACTAAAATTGAATTAGGCGATTAATATTAACCATTGCTGGTCAACCTTATAACCCCTTGAAAAGTTGAAAATAAAATATTCTATAAATAAGTTCAATTAATTTATCAAAAAATGCTTAAAATTGATCCCCAATATATCTAAAAGTATCTCTTTGTTTTCAGATACCAATCATTTGAATACAATTATCATGTCTTCTCTTGAAACATTGTAATAAACTAAACTACCAAAAAACCATATTAAAAATATGCATTCATTCTAATTCAAAATATCATTTGATTTATTAACTAAATCTAGAAATGGTTTAAAAAAATCGTACATTATAACATAGAAACCTTTTCCCTAAAATAAATAATCATTTCCATTGAAATTTGTACTATCTAATTTAATTTATCTTTATAAATCAAATATTTTTCCAACCGAAAATAAATTTCCTCAATCTCAATAATAGATAATGGGTACCATTCCTATAGTCAAAATATGACCTTTCCATTAGATCAATTTTTGTATTTCATCACCAGAATTTAAAATATCACATTCAATGCATTATGAAAAACGTATACTTTCGATAATTATATAATTCATGATTTTTATAACAAAATATTATAATTCCAAAACATATATACATCAATCATTCAAATTTATTCTTAAACCATTACCTCAGATTCATTATCTTCTTCCTTAATACCCCTTTATAAAAATATGTGATGTGAATCCTATATTAAGGTTCTTCAATATAAATTTAATCATGCTTATTACATTTAATGAAAAAATTATGTTAGAATATTCCAGACCATTCTCATGTTATTAATGGTCTCATTATCTTCTGTAGTATAACCTATAATAATAACTCCTTCCTAATTATCTTCATGATATTTCCATATAGGACATCAATTTTCATAGTGCAGAAACATTTGACATCTGAAAAAAAATTTATCTGAGTTCCTTCTAATTTATACTATAGAATGAGACCAAAAATAGTAATACGAGATACGCATATTAATGAAAAAATTAAATAATCATGAAAAATTATTTATATGATATCTAAAACATGCCACAACATTTTAAATATGTGAAACCAAAGGGTTACCCATGGAGAAATCCCATGACATATCATTATATATATTCATATCCATAACAATAATGTAGGCTCATCGTATTTTATAATGTTTGAATAGACATTTTATTTGATAAAAACTATAGAAACCAAGGCATAATGAACAAGAATATTACTTCATTTTTATGTATATAAATCATTTTACACTTGTTCGTGCTTGAGGACCCTCAAAATTTTCATTATTTGTAAACTATGAACACAATATTAAAACATGGAGTAATATTATCACTCTTTTCTATACAGATCGTCCCATTTAGTAGTAATTAAAAAAATGTGAGACAAGATGCTTAGTAAGGGTAAACAATTATGTTACTTATGAATTATATATACATATGGGTTTGAGGATATGTGAATAAAATTTTAAGATCACACTCTAAATATCCTGGATCAAATCTATTAGTGAATTTCATAAATATTGGAATTTCATAGGACATGAATAAAAAGGGAATCAATATTATAATCCAAGAAAGCACAATATAGTAATGAAACATATAAATTTGGAAAATACATAGAAATAAAAACTCATTCCACATATGGAATGTATAATTTCCAAAACATATATTTGAACATCATGGGGACTGAACCTAATGGGTGGTACCCCCCACAATTCCCTATAATATCCCTTTAAAAATAATGGATCATGTTACACTATCTTCTCAAAGTGAATTGTGTTTCACATTAATTCTAAAGTGTATCAAGTATCCCTAGTTTCACATTGAAGATCAAGATATCCCATTTTCCCTTTGAGAATAATAATTCACCCATTTACAATTTTTTGTTAGCACCCACATATTTCCCATTTCGTATCAATCCTATTGGAATTTCCCCCATATTTACCTAATGATGTATAAATCTTAACCTAAATTATTGGTGGTATATATAGGTCTCTCATGTCACAAAATAAAATCATATATACGTGTTTTGTAATATCGTAAAAAAAATAATATCATAACCCATGAAATGAGAAATGTATCATAAACATGTCTTCATATCATATCATATGGTAAAGAGATAGGTTTCAAAATAATCTCATAAAAATATAACCTTTGAAAATTAATAGGTTTAAAAATCCAATAACACGTGGAAGAGAAATTAGTTTTATACAGAACATGAAAGATTAAACATAAACCATTAAAAATAATAATAATAATGGTTTCCTTGGATCATATACCCTATAAATAATACACAATATGAATTTATTTCATCTTAGATAGAGAATTATTTCTAAATATTACATGAATAAATTTTTATTAAATAATCCATTTCTTTCAAAATGATGATCATTTTTTAAATACATTCATTAGAAAGAAGTTATAAAAACATTTAATGTATTATATTTTATAAAATTTAAATAAATTATTTTTTAAATTACCCTTATAGCATTTGAAAACAATTTTTAAATAGAAATCATTTAAAATCATATTTTTAAATAAAAATGAAATCTTATGAAGGTTTCTTTAAAAAACTAATTCTAAAACAGAAAACTTTTTGATAACTTTTTTATTTTAATAAATATTTGAAAATATATACTGTGAGTCATTAATATATTTAAAAATCTATATCCTTGTAAATAACATTAAAATATCATTTATAAAAAAAATAAACCTTTTTATAAAATATGTCTTTAAAAGAAATCATTTTTCCGACTGAAGAGAGAAATAAGGTCATATTTACATAAATTGTTTTGTAAATATATTACATAACATAGAGTGTAAAAATGGTACTATTACATTAATATATCATTATTCAATATGTTATATGAAATTTCATGATAATTCATGAGATATATATCAAATTATTTAATCAATGGAAGCATAGTCATAAACAATCCCGATAAATGATTATATTATGACAATAAAAAAATTCCACCCTGTTATCACTGTATCAAAATAACGATGAAATTATAACATTTAATGAATCCTAAAATATAATCAATATAATTATATTCATGATATACAATTTCAATGGTATATATATATAACTCATAAAATAATGTCTATTCATAACAAAACATGTGTCTCAGAGAAGGAAAATTAAAAACAAATACAATTCGAAATTGTTATCATTTATACTATAATACCCATGAAAGATAGATAATAAATTTGAAATGTAAATAAAAATAATTATTATGATAATAATATTATTAATGGTATTTAGATACAACACCTAAATGAAATTAGTGGTGAATATGGAATATGAGTTACAAAAATAAAAAATGAGACATTAAATCCCCTAAATACACATATAAATATAGATTCATGGTCCCCATGAAACAATATCATTGATTAAATATTTTAACATCATTAAATATATTTAATTAATTGTATAAAATGATAAAGTTATTTATACAAACCACATAAAAATAATATGTTTTGAATATATCACATATCTCATAGAAATATATATGAGATAAGAAAACCCTTATCTTAAGCCATGAATCTTGTCATATTTATTCAAAAAATTTATATAATGAACATGTTTTTATTTTAAATCTATCATAGAACCATAATAATATAAATAATCACATGTATAATTTAATTATTAATTTACATTACCCATTTATCAAAAATATCAATTAAAACATATATTTTGGGTAACTACCACATTGTTTTTATAAATGTTTCGATTTTTAATTATTCATACTCTAACATAGATCATAATTTCATTCTTTAAATAATTTAAATAATTATATAAATATCATATATAATCATTATATATATATTTTTAGAATATATAAATTATATATATATGAAATAAAATACATATTTTTTAGAAATGGTAGGTCGTATGTTCGCATGAACATTGTTTTCATTTTGTTGGAATAATGTAAAAAGTAGATTATATATATATATATATTAATTAAATTATAATTATTATCTAATAAATATAAAATATTTTTCTTAAACCCATCATTAATAAATTCCTTGTAAAGAATTAAATAATCACATCTCATTGAGGTTATAGTAATCCACATATCCATAAATGATTCCATCATATTCGAACAAAATAGGAAGCATGAATATCTATTCTATAGAATAATTCCATAAGAATAAATAAATTATTAATAAATTATTTATATATATATAATATATAAAATAGTTTTTTATCATTATTAATATCCATGAGAATTGGTAATGGAATATCAAACGACATTGGTTAATCTAGCGGTAGTTTGTCGTACACATGAATAGTGATTGTATCCCATTTGAAGGAAGTGTATGATGGTGTAATTCATAAACATAACATAAAAACATACCATAATATTAAGGATAATATTAGTTATTATATAATGTTAATTCAATAATAATTTAATATTATTTATTAAAATATGAAACAATAGTTCCCATTGAAGAACATTACTCTTCTTTGTGTAACATCGTTTTGTTTGCACCGAAGGAAAACCATTGTTTTATTTCTTCCAAAAGTGATGATTATTGTATTATATGAGGTATTTTTATAGATGTTAATTTCATGGTTTAGATCTGATAAAAGGCTTTATATTTTTGAATAAGTGAGTGGGTATCCCTTTTATAGTTGAAGAGGTGTGAGATTCTTGTCAATACAAAATGGTAATAACTATTTAGTGGTCGCCTATAAAACATTTGACTACAATATTGATCATTGTTTTATAAAATGGATTATATTTTATAAATATGGAATGAAAATATATTTTTGGAAAATTTCTTGTTCATTTATCCTCTTATGAATAAATATCAATAACTAAGTAAACTCATTTTTACCATAATTGTAGTAATTAATTTTAATTACTATCACTAATTTTTTTTCAAAAACAATGTTTCACCTAATAGAAATTATAAATTATTATTAATAAAAGAATATATTCCATTTTTTCCAAAATACAATCATAGAAGTGGAATAATGTAATTTTAAAATAATCGGACATACGGGACGAAACTATGGGGTTTTAAAGTGACAATTTTCAAAAGATTAAATTATTTTTATATTCAATTTTTATGTGAAATTAATTATAATGACATAAATTTTACTAAATGATGTATAATTTATTTAAATATACTTTAGTACTAATTAGAATATAATTTTTAGATAACATTTAATTAAACAAAATGAAATTTTCAATTAAAATTCGGTATTATTCACTATTCATCCAACAATTTATCTAATTAAAAAATTTAAAAAATTAACAATAAAATTTTTTAACATTCCACATTCATAAAATAATTTTTTTTGTTGAAAATATTTTCAAAATTATTTAAAAAATTATTTTAAAATACTCTCTCCATCAAAAGGTGGTAAAACTACTTTATAGTAAAATTTATATTTTTTACAAAAAATTTATTTTTTCCTATATCAAATATATAAAACAGATAATACGAGTGTCTCATAGTTGATCTATTATAAAATAAATATTTATTCAGAAAAATTCAATAATATTTGTTTTTAATTTATTGAGATATAACATGTTTGTACATAAAAAATAGCTTTCTTAGAAAATGAATCTCTTAATATTCGATTTTTTTACTTTTATTTATAAATAATTTACAAATAATGGATTATTATTATATACATGTAATATATATATTTTAAAAATATATGTTTCATTTTTTTAACTAATATTCTAATGACTATATGATAACTATAATAAAATATTAATATTATTGTTAATAATACATTTTTGTGAAGTAAAACATTGAATTTCATTTAATGAAATATATTGAAGAACTCGAAATTTTTTATAATATAAGATATTCAAAGTGATTCTTATACTATAAGCTAATATATGTTAGGCTTGTATTGAGTTCTTAACTTGGTGTTCTATATAATGAAAGAATAACTTATTGTAGTGTTCAATATTATCCATCAATTATATTTATATTATTAAAAAAATAAAAATTTTAAATAGTTGTGTTGTTAAATTATACACGTCTATATCCGCCTTTATTTAGATAAATGGAGGATCAAAATTAATTGAGGAATACATCACATAATTATTTCTTTCATGTTTCATTAATATGTAGAAATGCTTATACTGCTAATGGATGTTATAAAGGTTCAGGTTGTTTTTATTATCCAATATGCATCGCAGTGGAAATGTTCTTATGGTGTTTTTTATTTACATTTCTATATATTTGTAATAAAAATTAACCATTATAAAATTATATTGATTTCCATTCAGAAATTTATGATTATTTAATTATTGTATCATTAAATGCCTTTCAATATTTTATTATTCCTCAATATTCATCACTAATATATTCGAAATTCCATATAACTTGAGTATTATAGTGGAAATGATACGTAGAACCAAAACATATAGTTTACATTACTTCAATATACCACTACATGGTTATTATCTTGATGGTAAATATACTTACCAAACACATTGTATCATTATTATTTTAACTATTGAGTAATGTCCAAACTAATTTTAATCATAACCTTGATTCCCACAATTATTTGACACTATGGTGATAAAAATCAAGAATTCACTATTTATGTAATACTAACATTAGTTAATGAAACTATTTACTATCATGATAACTCTTTACTTGATAGAGAAACCCTCAACATTGGCTAAAGATCACACCGTACCACCAATTTTTTTATAGTGGAAATGGGGTGACATTACTCTTTTACCTAACATAGGAAGGAGTTTTAATATTTCATGAGGAATATTATAAATTTCAATATGTTCATAATATGTTTTTTCTCTCGTAACTGAACATTTTTAATCGAAAAACATTAACCAAATATATTTTTGATTTTTATATTTGGTATTTTATTGTTCCAATAATAAACATCAACATTCATAAAATAATAAATTGGGCGTAAATGAATTGAATTACCCAACTATTCTTGAGAAAATAATAATGGTTTGACAATTTAAATGTAATGGATTGAACATGACTATGGGGTGTCAAACCTTATTTGGATCTTAACTCTGATACATAGATCACCCTAGATCTGGTCTATTCCCATCTTTTCTTGGGTTTCCTCTTCTTCTTATTGGGGTCCATGACCTAAAGAATCATCATAGATAATATATCAATTAATTCACATATGTAATTCAGTTTAGGGATGTAAAATTTATATAAAAATATATATTTATGAATATGTAGTTTTATATATGAATTGAATAAATGAGGACAACATGCAGATCATCCTAAAATTCTATAATTGTTAATATACACCGCACACAAGTAATAAATTATTAAAAAATTAAAATATTAATGAACATGGATGTTCGGTGGTCAATACATGTCTATGTGTAAATTAAAATAATTATAAAATTAAATTTCCATAAATTTAATGTCGAGAGATATAAATGATTTAAATGAAATATTTAAATAGAAATAATTTACATTCATTTAGAATCAAAATTAATATAAATTTAAATCCAATGATTAAATTTTAAAAATTACATTAGTTTTATACTAAAAAAATATTTATTTAAGTAAGATTATTTTTATTTTTATATGAAAATTTTGAAAATTTAGTTTTTTTCTCTTTTGAAGAAATTACCCGTTCTCAGAAACCCAGCCTTGGGAACATTATAGGCCAGTATGAATCTAGACATGCATGTTTTGGGATAGGAAGACCTCATAGAGTTTTATTTAAGGTCTCGATGCCCTACCCTAACACATTATGGGTTTCTCAACCCATCCCCTAGGCTCGTTTTAGGGAAGGATGTGACTAGTAGGACCCGTGGAATGTAACACCATATAATTCTAAAGTAAGATCATTATATCTGATGTTTTGTATGACACACAACACCACAATTAGAAAATAATTTAACATCCCATTATTTTTAAATATATTTACTATTGTTAAAATATATTAATATATTTTATGGCCTTAATGCATACAATATTTACTTATCATACATCACATGAAATAACGAGTTTCTTTTATTGATTCCATTTCATACATGAATATGCTTCACCGATTTGTCATATATTATAAAAATATTATTATTTGATATATTAATATACAAACTAGATGTAAATTTACCATTTTTGACTATTATTATCTAAATTATTTAAATATTTTGATCAAAAAAATATAAAATGAATTCACTGGTAACCAATTAATCTTAAATGAATATAAAATAATTGAATATAACGGAAGGATTTTTATGCTAACAAAAATGATTTATCCTAATAACTAACATTAATTAATATTAGTGAATAATCATAATTAAATTTGAATATTATATATTGACTTAGTTACATTGACAATTATCCAATATATTTGATAAACAAATTATTAGATCAAACCCAATATGATGCATACAAAGCTATATTTTTATCAGGGTAGTTTTCCACCTTTTAGTAGCACAACTATTTTAAAACATAATTTTGAAATTTTTATAATTTTGTTTTCATTGTGTCCTTAATTTTTTTAATCATGATTTCGAAATTATCATAGGTTTAATTTTACTTATTTATCTATGTAGTTATTGTTTTTTTATTAATAGTGAAAAATAATAAATTTTAATTTAAAATCATGTTTTCATCTGAATAATTTAAATGTTTTGATAAACTTTCAATTGGTTTTAATGTATAATAAGATAAATATTACATCAATTAATCCAACATAGGACATCGGAATAAATTTCACGTTGAAATTTTATATAATATTATTTTAAACCTTTGAACATTTTAACTTTAAAAACATGCTTTGTAATCCCTTCTACGAGATTAATTTAAAATTAATTTCATCTTATTATGTGATTATAATTTTAAAAATTTGATTCCATATTCCGAATCATCAAATATATTAATTTTCAGAAACTGAATAATTTTTTTAACAACAAATAGTAAAGGTACATAAAATTTATTAAAGTGGTTAATAGAAAAAATTATCTTTACAATTTACTAAACCAAATGATTATGGGACATAATGACATAGAAAAATTAAAAAATAATTTTATGTAATGATTTCAGTAATATTATCCCTTGGCTAAATTTTTTCACATTATTGGAGATAAATTATGTAAGAGAGACATCACAATATTGTTTAACTAATTATATTTACATGAATGGAACTCCCCCACTATATAAAGGCACTCAACCATCTGATTTATTCAAATATATAAATATATTTGTGTCATAAAAACACTAACCAAGTAATATACCAAAATCAATCCCATAAATATAGATTCCCCATTTTTGGTAGAAATGAATCAAAGGAAGTCAATTGGTGGAAACTAAAATGACTTACCTGAAAAAGAGGTAACATTCATCTGAGAACACTTTAGTTTTATTTCATTCTAAAACGTTAAATTCATGTTAATACATGATAATATAATGAAATATTAATATTAAATATAATTATAATTGTTTATTTCAATTCCTTAACCTACACCTATATAATCTTTAATCAAACGGGTAATGAATTTATCATTCGAGTGTACGGTAGACAAGCCCCATGCGACACGATGTTGTTAGTTTTTTCCATTACCAACTCTAATGGTCGGTAATTCTGATAGAAACCCTATTTTTATATGATATATGATATATTTAAATTGTTTTAATATTTCTTTATTTTCTCTATAACAAATACATATATTTTTTCACATTCATGGGAATACGAAAGAATCGTTTATGGATTTGTGCAATATAGCCTCCTCAAAGAGATATGAAGTGTTCAAACAACACTTATAATGTATTAAGAGTGATTTTAATAAATATATGCTATATATAGAAAATTTGTGATTCTATATATATTACATACATATATATCATTTAATTTTCATTCATTTATATAAAGAAATTAAATTGAAGTAGCATTCATGTGTATGTATGTCCTACAATCTCTATGAAGGATTCATTTCATTTATAATCTGTAAATATCTAAGATTATTATAACTAAATAAATGATGAATATATAGGATAATTATTTCATATATGAAATTATAGAGCTAATTAAATTAAGACTTAATTAGTATGACCAATAAACAACAAGACGAAGCATACTCGAGATACTAAGAAAATAACACATAAAATAGTAAAAATAATGAAATATTACTAAAAAATGGGTAACTGGATATTATAATAAAATCATATATGATAACGTAAATATTAATATGTTTCAATAAATAGTTACTAACATTCTTAAAATTATTATAAAAGAGGTTAGAATATGATCACACATAAACACAATGTAATGGATTTCGTCTCAATTTCCATTTATTGAGGGGTATTATAATATTATTCATATAATTTCATTTATATGTGGTATATATTGTCCTTTTTAAATTTAATATCATGAATTATTCTTTATTAATGAATATTTCTATTTTAGTGTTAAATATTTCATTTAATTGGTTTCAAATAAAACTTACCAAGTGGAAATGAATTTCTTAACATAATTCCTCTTCTTAAAGCTATATTACATCCTTATTGTCGCTAATATTATTAGATTATGTATATAGTCACTTTTTACTGTATAATTTTTTATTTACAATTTTTGTATATGTATTTAATATAGATACACATAATCTATACCATTATTTATTCTCACTTCAACATTATGGGATCTTTATGTGTTTACTTCACAATGTCATTTTATTTGGAGAGGTTTACCCTCTAATATCAATTAAAATAAATTATTTAGTCACTATTCAAAAAATCCATTGATTTTTTATGCTCTGGTAATTCATGATATTTTTCATGTAATAGTGTTAATATCTACTATTAGGTACATAATATTTTTTATATATTAAAAATAAAATATGAATTCATTTCTCACTTCAATATGAAATATATTTCATTTTAATACCATTTTTCCGAAAAGTGTAGTAAATTTTTTATTAAACTCTAAAAAATTGATTTATTAAATGAGTTTTTAAAAAATAAATTATTTTTTTAATTTATTTATCAAGGATAATTTTTACCAATTTTCATAGTGAAAAAGGAATGTTCTATTATATTTTATGAAATTTATGAATTTTAACATTATCATTTCATTAAATATTCCTTTTTAATTTTATGATATTACATTTTATAAAAAAAGATTTCAATGAAATGATTTTAATTTTTTTAAATTGATATAGATATTTCTCGTCATTAATGTTGCAAAAATATTTTTTATGGAATTTCTATTCATTAACAAAATCTACCCTTTTCTTTAATCCACATGGGATACGCTGTACTGATACCATCCATATTCTTACTCAATATAGTTTTGATTCATTTGACCTAGGATATTATTGATATTTACTTATTTGATTAATATTTTTTTCATAGTGAAATGATCTGTATCATATAATCAATGGAAAATAAATTTCCCCTCAATATTCACATTATATGTCATGTACATGATAATTTCATAAACTGTATAACATTTCAAAATATGGGGGTTTTCAATGAATCTTATTTGATTGAATATGGAAATATTGATAAATCTGAATCTTTTACTCAATATATTAATTTTATACACATATTTTATATAAATTAAATCGATTTATTCGATATATGACGATCGATTTGGATTGGTGAAACACAGGTGGGGATTGGTTATAGATATCCCCTCGTTTCATTTATAGACTCATGATATGAAATAATGTTAATAAATCCTTAAAAGATTGTTTCTAAGAAGAATAAAGTTAGTTTAAACTATCATGAAAATAGATCATGACATTGTTATGGTTCATGTTACAGGTATATGACGTCCAATATTTATGTATTTAGATTATCTAGTGTTAAATTATTATTATCCAATATATATTTTTATATTATCTATGTATTAATTTAATTATCAGTTCACAGATTAAATAGAACGTGTTTGAGTGATTTTCCTTGCCATATTGATTATGCCATATCCAATTACATTAGTGGAATGTGTATCATGTTATACCTTGGAATATTTTTTAGGAAGATCCTTCTTAGTTTGTTTAATATATAGATTTTTTGTTTGGTAATTACCAAACCATATTGTTATACTCATTGATTCGTTATTTATTCTTCTATAAATAACCTTTCCTGTGAATTTTATCTCACAGTTATTTTGTTTCTATTCCAATACAGTAAGAAAATTGTATTATTAATGATATTCAAGGATAGTCTATATATAATAAATTTACCTTAAAAAATAATATGTTATATTTTATGAAATAAATTGTATTATAAGACTCAAGTATGTATAGAGTTTGAAAATTCTAAAAAACATTTTGGTCATTCTATATGTTATTTCTTGTAGTAATACCAATGTAATGATAGTAGACATCAGCTCATATATTACTGGGTTTGGGGTTCTACAGTTGGTATTAGGGGAAGTATATTAACAACCATTAGAACTATATTTATGAAACATAAATTGAATAATGGAACCCTAAGATAGACTTTCTGGATTATTATAGAACTACATATGTATTCATTAACATAATATATATGGACAACATCAGGATATTTTGAGATTATGATTGATCATAATTTATATGTAGTAAACACCTTTTTTGTTTTTCTGTGACTAAATTTATCATGGATTAATGATATTTGGGAAGAATTTAGAGAAATAAAACTACTTAATTTAGAACTATTTAATGGAAAATATATTTGTGGAATAATAATTATAAATTCTATTGACATGGGATTAAATATACAGATAACCTTTAACGATAATATGATAATTAATGGAATTTTATTTATTGTCAAAATAGAATATTATTTTTTTTAAATTGAAAACTATATTGTATTGAAAACCATAGAGAAAATATTTATTTTATGACAATATTTCCTGGATTTCAATCATAGTAATTTTTTAAATTATTTGGTTTTATAGAGAGGAAAAACTAAAAAGGTGGTTGGGATGAACCCACGAACCAAGGACATAAGGCTTTCGTGCTTACCACTGGCATATTATGTTTCATATTTAAGGTGTAATTATATTTAGTAAAACAATTAGATGATTCTATTTAAATAAATAACTAGTAAATTTAAATTTTTATTTCAAATATTAATATATTAACTAATTTGGTTTTAGAAAATTGGTAGAGTGAAATTGAATTACTTGTAACACTTTTATGGGCCTTAAATGTTTTTAAAAGTGTATTTTAGGGATTTAGGCAACAAATTTCGTTTTTGGAAATCTGTTTCACGAATAAATGATTAAATTAGAATTTAATTGAAGAACCACCATATTACAAAATTATTTTTACTAAATTCAAATGTATCAAGTATATTTCATTATATTCATGGACTATAAAATAACTCTTTAAAATTAGAAATAGAATATTAAAAAATTTTATTCTAATACCATCATTTTTATTGATTCTGTGCTCATTTAAATCATTATGGTTTTTTGGATTTGATGCACACAACTTTCCATTAATCATTCAATTTTCTAAGATCAAAGACCATTATAACACATATAAAAAATTATTCTCTTATTAAATGTATATATATTTACATTCAACTAATGTTATTAGACATAGAGACCACATTATAAGTTATTATATGTTACTTCTGTACTTATAATTCTATTTTATTAAGTGGATATTTTATTAACTCTTCTCACGATGTGGGATTCCAATAAAGTATCTTTAAAATAATCAACCCTATATTTCTATGATCATGTATAAATTACAAGGATTCAATTTATTTAATATGTGGAGAATGTGACACCATGAAATTTAAATGTAAGAACATTGAATTGGATAGTGTGTATGACTTGAAACACCAATAATAGAATGTAATATAATGTACTAAGAATATTAATATTTTAAATAAATTTAATATATTTTTTGTTTTTAATTTCACATAATACTAAGTATTATTCTATTGAACGCAAAAATGAGTTTCTTTGATAGGTTTCATTACAAGTGAAATCAAGTTTTACAGGGTGATAATATATTGTTAAAATATTATTATTTAATATAATAATAAATAAAATAGCAATTAAATTGTGGTATATTAACATGATTAAATAAAATATGAAAATTTATTTTTAAAAGAAACTACAAAATGAATTCATTGGTTAGCAACTAATAAAAAATGAATATAGACCTAAATTAAAACTAAAATATTTTTTTTCTCACAAATGTGTTTTATTCAAGAAAATTTAATTAATTGTTATTATTAATTGATAACAATGAAACATGTATGTTAGATATTCAATTAAATATTTTTAAAATTCACACAATATAATTGATAAGCATAAGATCAGAATAATTCCAATCTTAAGTATAAGAAGAAATATTATTATTAAGGTAGTTTTCTGCCTTTTAGTGGCACTCTAATTTTAAAACTGAATGTTGGATATTTAAAAAATTTATTTTTTTAAAAAAAATCATATTTTGAAATTTCAATGTCAAATTATTTCACAGGGTGTAGTTTTTTTATTTTTGTATGAATTTTTATTTTTTATAAATAGTGATAATACTGAATTATAATTGAAAACTATCTTTTCCTCTCAATAATTTATAAGCATAAATTTTATTTTATTTTATTTTTTAATTTTAATGAGATAAATTTTAAATAATTTATTCAAATTTTGGTCATTAGATTCAATTTAATATTGAAATTGGATATAAATACTTCATTAACTTTTCAACATTTTCCATTTAAAAACATGCTTTGTCATCTCCTCATTAGGATTGACATTAAATTAATTTCTTCCACACATTTGATTTTCTTTTTTAAAATGAATTTTAGATTAGTAATAATAAAAATTTATAATTTCTAGAATGGATAATTTTTATGATGATAAAAAATATCATGGAATATAACTAAATTTAATTATTGTGAATAAGAGATTAACTCGCATAACTAGGGACTAAAGCATAATCTAAAGTCCCAAATGACCAATGAACATGTCCAAATATACTTATATCACATTATTTAATCCATATAATCCCAATTATATAAAAATATTCTTTATTTGATTAAAATTATCAATAATATACATATTAATAGTGTTAACTTTTTATATTTACAAGAATGTCGCATCTCCACTATAGGAAGGAACTCAACCATTATATTTTTTCACACTAGTAAATTCTTTTTTATTATAAAAAAACCTAACCAAATAATCTTGAAATATACATACCCTGAACATAGAATCCTCAATTGTTTCATTATGTAATCCAAGGAAGTCCATTGGTGAAAACCAAATAGAGTTACCCAAAAAAGAGGAAATATACATCAAAAATTACATTTGTTTTTATTTAATTCTAAAATAATTATATTATTGATAATACATGAACATATAAATTTTTTCCCTAACTATACATATATTTTTTATGATAATGATTCAACCTAAAACTCCATACACTCCCATAAAATGGGTAACGAGTTTACAATTCGTCTATAGGGCGGACAACCACCTCACAAAATGATATCATTGATTTTTTTCCTTTACCACCTCTAATCGGTTTTCAATATTATAGGAACAGTTTTTATATGTGGAATATTTTTTATTTATGTTCTCTTTTTAAATATAGAAATTTTATTCAACATATACCTTCATGATTTAAATATTGGGGAATATGATAATATCAATTGTGGACTTGTGGTCAACCACCTACTAAAACCAATGTTTTTTTGTTCACACTGTAAATGGAATATAATAAGAATGGTTTAAATAAAAATATGCGACATATATTTCATACATATAATAATAAAGTTATATTATACGTATACAAATTTTATATTTTTCAATCTATTAAATATAATAATGAAATGGAAATAACATTAATGTGTAAGTATGACCGTCTATCACCATGAACAATACAATTACTTTTCCTACCAAAAAATATTATCGATTAATATAAATATATATTAAAAATATATATGATTATTAAAGCATGTTTTAAATTTTTTATATGAAAAAATAATGATCTATTTAATTGGAATGAAAAATAACATGTCAAACCATAGTTGATAAATTATGAAAGTAAAACCTAAAATATTGAAAATATTAAAATATTACTAAAAATTGGATATAAGATGTTTTAAGAAGTTAATATATGATATCATAAATAAAATATAGTTTATTAGAAAGATTTTAAAATTATCATGGCTATTTTAAAGTAGGTTAATGGATTTTTACACAAAAGGAATGGTAATGTATAAGAGTTCATCTCAATTTCAATTCATTGAAGTATATTATAATGTTATGCACCTAGTTTTTTTATATAGTGTATATAATGTCCCTTTTATATTTAAAATAAGAAAAAATTAAGTATTCATCATATTTTGAATAAAAATTTGAATTATTTCATTTATGTGGATTTGAATTAATTTTTACCAAGTGATAAATAATTTAATAAACTGATTCTTTTTCAATGGGTTATTTTACATCCTTATTATAGTTAATATTCTAGGACTACATCTGTAATAACCTTTCAATATCAATAGTTTTATATCATATTGTATAATGCTGATTTATAGTTGATAAAAATTATATACTCATTAATTTATTCTCACCACAACATTATAGTATTTTAATATTTTTACTTCACAATCTAATCATATTTGGGATTGTTTTCACTTGAATTTATGTTGAATAAAATCATTTGATCATTGTGAAATAAATTGTTGCCATTTCATATGCTATAATTTTTCATGATATTTTTCACGTAATATTATATTTTACACTATCTTTAACATAAAATGTTTTTTATTTTTTTACGGAAACATAAATCCATTTCATTCTATGTAGGATAATTTGTTATCATTTAAAAACATATTTTCTAAATGAATCTTCATAAATTATTTTGAACTATAATAAAATTATTTATTAATGAATTTTTTACAAAACTAATCGATTTATTCTTCTTAGTCGTTTCCAGAAAAAGAACTTTTCTTACCATTTTATAGTGAACAAAAAATTTTATTCTAGCTTTTATGACATGTACAGATTTTTCTACCCCCAATTAATTAAATATTCATTTTAACATTTCAAATTATACTTTTAAAGAATTTTTTTTCCATTTTCTAAAAAATTTAAAGGATTTTTTCCTCCTGATTTTTTTAAATATCATTTAATATATTTTTATTCCTATATGATAATAACCCTTTACACTTACTCTATATGGGATATGTAGTTAATACCGTCCTTATTCTATCTCTGGATGGTTTTTGATTCCTATGATTAAGGATGTCATTGATATTGAATTTCATGATTCTTTTATTTTTTCACATTGAAATTTTATTTTTCCTATGATAATTATAAATTAATTTGTTTTTAATATCCAAATATATTATGGTGTATATGATTATTTCAAATATATAAACAGTTTATAATGTTTTTTCTTTAATTATATTTTTATTGAATCGATAAATATTTATAAATATGTATCTTTCACTCAATATGATTATTTTGTTGGACACATTTTTCATTAATAAAATAAATTATTCTATATAATAGTAATTATTTGGATAAATATACAAATATATGGGGCTGAGTGCTAGATGTATCCATACTACATCAATAGTCTCACGATATGAAATTAGTTTGTGGTAAATCCATCGTGTATATTTCCTAGAAGAATCATAGCACATTAAATTTTCATGAAAAAATATATTTGATGGAATTTTGTTTAATGTCACATATACATGACAACCAATGTTTAATCATTTCCTTAATTTATTATATTATTATTATTATTATCCAATAGATGTGTTTCTTAGAAACTATATATGGATGCATTTAATTATCAATTCCTTGGTTAAGTAGATTGTGTATCAGTTATTTTTATTTACATGTGGATTAAGACTACATTGTTATTATATTGAAATTTGAATCCAATTATTACCTTTCTATACTTATTATACCCTTCCTTCATATTTTTTTGATCTTATGGAATTTAGGATTAGTTATTACTTCTCTATATTGATTATAGCGAGTGTTTCACTATTTATTTTACTATACATAACAATTACTAAGAATTTAGAATCACCCTTAGTTTTTTCTCCAAAAACAAGAAGCATATCATTAAATTTATGAAAGGATACACTAGATGGAATAAAGCTATTACTGAAAAAATATGTTGTTATTTTTATATTACATTGTTATATAAGAATAACGTATTTATAATTCATAATATGACAAATTAAATAATTTTCATTAATATTTGGTTCTTTATAGTTACTCCAATTTAATGTTAGTTGAAACCGACAAAGGACTTTCTGGGGTCAGGGTAATATATAGGAGGACATTAAAAACAGTAATTGGGAGAAGGTTTTGGGTTATTTAAGTTGGTCACCCGGGGATGGAATGGTTGCAGTGTTCCAACGTGTCGAGGGGGATCCTATATGGGCTAGGGGAAATAATGGATGTGGATTAGACTAATATACTAAGACTACATGGCTAATATCCTATCTCGTCTTGTTCTAGGGGATGATGGGGACCTGTGTTGTGGGGGAATATATATTGAGCTCGATCCAGGGATGTTGGAAATGCTGTGGAAGTGGAAGGGTGGATTGTGAATCATGAAAACGATGGTGGGGGTATAGGAACGTAAGGGCGTCCTAGTCTATAATCATATGATGATCAGGTATTAGCTTCATCGAGGTTCGACAGTGAGATTATCAGCTCTCAGGAGTGAGGGTGGATACCTAGCATCATCATAATGATTTTAATTCCATTAAATATACGTTTAATTTTAAATATTTTCAGTCCACATGACTTTTAAAAAATTATAGTCTCATTAATGTAAATACACATCCTTAAATTTGTTTTTAATATATAACATGTCACCCATTTTTAACATTAATAATGGAAAAAATCATTTTTAAAACAACCTAAATATTATGCATGATATTTTCATAGAAAACTCTATAATCGGTTGAATGAATTTGATCCTTCCATATAAACTATTTTAATAATGGATTACATCCATAACATATATATTAAACTTTAGGTAGTCAAAAATATTTTTTGTTGAAATATCTCATGCATATCATTGTAAAATAACTAAAAAAATATTTCTTCCTTGGATTTTAATTCCCTAAAAATTAATGGTGATCCATATTAAAATTTCAGATAGACATAACATTTCCATTTGATGTTGTATCAATATGTGGTTAATTTTTTGGTATGGAATTATGGTCATATACATTAATATAATTCATAATAATATTAATTCTCATAGAAATTTCACAAAATCCCCCTTATACGAATTTTTTGAATTATTGAACAAAGATGAAGTTGGTGGGATGAGGATTTAAATAATTTTATCACCTGGGTGATGAAACATATTCATCTCTCATTATCTATGTCATAGTAAGGATTAAGGATCTCATCTCAATTGGAAAAGAATATAAAAAAATGAATGGTTTATCATTTAATAATAACTATTTTTTATTGTAGATCATCAGTAAGGACCATTTCTTAAAAGGATTTGATGCTAAACCCAAATAGATTATCCACCCAAACATCATGAATCAATTTTTGTTCCATTATTTGGCATCCATATGTTTGTGTAAAGATCCAATATATTCTTTGACATCATGACAGTTATCACGTTCGTATGCATTCAATCTTATAATGCATTATTGATTCAGTCGCACAAATAGAGACCTTATATCTCAAGTAAATGGGATGACATAGGATCTCTTAATACCTTGGATTGAATAGTTGAACTAAAATGTTCTCTTAAATACATATATAGAAGATGTTATAAATACACAAATATGGTTCCCTAGCCTCATAGATTTAATGTTCACTAAAAATGAAATAAATTAACAATTTTAATGAAATTAATTAATTATAAATATTATTTATACTTTATCACCAACTTATAATATATAATAAATATATAGTGTGATAATCCTATGTTAGTAACACAACTAGTAATTCCCAAAAATATTATACGATCCATAAATTTTAAAATAATTGTCATTTATATAATATGATTAAATGTATTCACATTATACATTATTAATACATTTAATAAATAAATTCTACCTAAATATTCTATACATTGTTTGTTTATTTATTTATTTTTTTGTATTTTATCATCAATTCATGGACAACTCTTGGATACTTTGGTAGGCCCAACCAATTCATAAATCCCAATTCAATATAATATGTAATTATCTTCAATATATCACTATGTGTTACCCTCTTGACCCTTTTCTCACTAGAAGTTCTTAATACCCATAGAACAAGTTTATAGTCTTGAAACCCCGTATACCCATAAAGCAATATGGAATAGTAATAGAATTCACAAAAATCCTACAAACACTCATTATGTAATATTCTCTTTGTCCTAATATATCTCGAAGATAATTATGCACAAATTTTGTACAAATTCTTACCTTATTTATTATTTTTGAATCTAATTAGAAAAAATACCTTTAACGACCATTTTCATGGATTTAAAAATACACTACCATCCTGATCAACTAGGCCAGAGATATCACTTCCTCAACTAATAAGAGATAAATTCTTTTTCAGCATTCAAACAATGTCACATCACCAATGACATAACCAACATAATCTACTAATACATGACATCAATATCATCATTTTTTCGTTCTTATCATTATGAAAGAAAATAAAACTCAATAATAATGATTAATTTTAATTAGATTACATCATATGTTTATAGATTGGAACAGACAATAACACTAAAAATTAGTGGTGTTCCTAATGGTGGGTTTTTTTCATCATCTCATCCACTAAATGTCCTGATATGTGAAAATCATGAGAAGACGTATCAATGCATGTGATCCACAAACACATGAAAGTCACAAATCATATGTGTCTTATCTATTTGATTTATCTACACCACATTTCTTATCTTCATGATTATTTTGATGGTATCCTTAGGATCACATTATAGATTCAGAACTACAATAAACATTTTATTTGTCATGTAATCTTATTAAATTATAATTGATATAATTGTAAATATGTATTTAATCTATAATTATATGATAAACACATGTATATTTCAAACTATATATATATAATGGTAATCAATGTTCATAAATAAGAATGGTGTAGGTCTCCCACATTCAATACATCAACATACAATGGATACAATTACTAAAAAGTCTCAATACAGATAATATCAAATGAGAACCATGCTTCTAAAATGATAAGGAATTAGTCATATGGTCTTCCTATATGGCTACTCTACTAATTATGACTCCATCTATTTTGTTAAAATACCATGATAGATGAAAATTCCAAAGTATATTATAGTTTCCCATGTATTACCTCGACACCATGTCATGAACCATTATTGTAGTATTATAAAAATAAAATGGAATTGGGTCTCCACTACTAAGAAATCCACCAATCTATTAGAAAATGATTTTTATCTCGACCACCTCCTTTAATATATCACTGAACCAGTATATTTTCATATTCATCTATATAGTTAGTGACCACATGATTCTTCGAGTTTTTAAATTTCACTACACCACTATTTAGAAATAGAAATTAGCCTGACTATTCATAAGATCATGACATATATGGACACTAGAATTAATGTATCCTCTCACATCTAGGTAATAATCTACTACATATTATATGAACAACTCTTTTTTACACATCAAGTATTTTTGGATAGTTTTCACACCTACCTAATGAAACTCTCTTAGATTAGCTTTATATCTACCCATCATTGTCAAAGAAAAGAAAACATCAATTATAGTATATATCACAGAATACATTATTGATCCCACTACTAAATTATACGTTATTCTAATAATTCTTTCAATATCCCCATATGTTTTTCATAAAATTTTCATGGATGGATTCATACCAGGTGACATTGGATCTAACCCTGTCATGACTTGTTCAATAGTGTACCCAGTAATTAAATGTTCAATATATCTTTTTAATTATCCCATGAAGCCTTTGATATCTATCACAATTGATATGTATCCATAGAATTTTGTATTTGTCACCTATTTAATAAAGGAGAAACATTAATTTCACCTTGTCATATTCTATTTCTTGCACTTTGATACGCATAATTATTATGTCAAATATATTTAATATCAGAAAAATTATTGCATTCCCATTTTCCATATTATAGACAAATAAATTTCATTAATTATTGATGAATCCAAATTCTTTATAACCTCATCAAAACAAACAATCCATTACCATGATTCCATCAACTACCCATAAATGGATCCTGGTATCTTTCACACTATGTTGGAATTCTATGACATACCAAACCCTTTAGATTGTGTAATATATATGCCTTCAATAAATACCAAATTTATAAAATCATGGATGAAATTAAATTTCCAAATCTCATTATCATAGATGGTATATATTTCATTTATAATTCTGATGAATATTATATTCACCACTTGTTAAAAGGTGACATCATATTTTATGCTCAGATGTTTCTAGAAATCCTTTTCTACCTGTCAGGCCCTATTAGTATTTAATTCTACATCTGTGTCTATCTTTTTCTTGAATGTAGAATATTACCTAATCATTTTTACATCTTTATTATTGTATACCAAAATTATGGATTGATTTTTCGATGTGGAATACATCTCATAATTCATATATTATTTATATTTAGTATAATCCTTTCCATATAAAATATCTTTATTGATTAAAAGTTCATCATTCACTATAAATAATTTTCGGCCTGACATAGTGATATGAAAAAAAATATTGATATGGTTATTTAATCTCTGGAGTTTAAAGACATAGTACTTTTGTCTTGGTAACTTCTTCATCTCACACTATCACTAATAGATATTTTTCCTATACAAACTATTTTTCATTTGAACCATTAACATAATATATGTTAAAATTCTATCCACTATTTCCAATGGAAATTTGTTCCCATTTATAAATATAGATTTTCATTCCATTATCAATATTCTTTCATAATTGTTATATAGGTAATATTAATTTTATTTTTTAGAATAACCTATTAAGTTGAATAAAATTATTCTATATTATAATTTCACCCATTTTATAGTATTGATAAAACAATTACATTATGTTACATGTATTTGTGATAAATTGTGATTAATTGCACAACAGAAATCATATAGAATTCTATACTAATATTTTGTTGGTACATTGTTATGGTATATGTAATGTCCAAAAATTTATATATATATCATTTTAAAAACTTATATGGATAAATATTGAGATGACATGCTTTGACGACACTTGAATATGAGGCCCGGTGAGTCCGGAATGGAATTTTTAACATTTTTTAGTTCACATATATAAATATGTGAGTGGGTTTTTTAACTTTTGAACTGTTGATCAGATTTAAAATATGAGGGGATCTTTGAACTCAGAATGTCGGGATTCAACTAGGAAGAACATAACATGGATAAAAAAAGGTCTGATGAAAATTTATTTTTTCATAATTTTAGAAAAATAATAAAATAACATAAAAGAGGTTTTTATTTATTATTTTCAACCATTGAGAAGTTGATGATGATGTTATAGTGCATAAATTAGGCAATAATAAGGCACAATAAAGGAAACTCATACTATTACATTTTTGTGCAAGTGTGACAACTACGCTATTTTAGAAATGAAACAGTGTAATGATGAGACGTTGCAACGTAATAGAAACACTATGACATGTTTTTTTTAATATCACATTGGGAAAGTCAGTTGTAGAAATTTTTTATGACGATTATCATGGAAGATCTTTCTCACATTCCCTCCAGAGACAAATGCTATCGATCAACGGCTTTAGGATATATTCGAGAGATGATGAATGATGAAGTATTCTAACAGAGTTCGGATCAACAACAGTTCGATGCTTAATCTCTCATTTGTGATGGATCTTCAAACAAATAATAGGTTGTTTGATTAAATTCCATTCCATGTTCTTTTTCTAAAGTGACTAACGCGAGTCAACCCACAAACAGGTTGACCCGAAGATCATTCATCAATACGGGAGGTTGTTTATTTCAAGGGTTTCTACCATGAGCTTATTATATTAGTGATAGAACGTTCTCCCAAAACCTCCAAACTTTTTTATGATTCTAATGTATAGGGTTTAGGTCGACATGAACAAGGCCCGACCGATCTCCGCCTTGTGGGTTCTTGGTCAACGAATGTTCAAAATGGTGGAAATGAATCTTAAATACCGTTGAATAGAAGGAGGGAACCTAAGAAGACCGAGGTCACAATAGGTTCTGAAATAAAACAAATGTAACGGAAATAGGGGGCCACAGAATGCACCGTCCATGTGGAACCACCGGTGTGGTGGTTCCGGCGACTGTTGGTGGCAGTCTATGGGGGTGCCAATTGGTGTCTCTTGTGGGTGGAGCGGTCTTCCCTCGCTGGTTTCCCAGCTGGAACAAGAACCCTCTATGGTAGAAGACACTGGGGATCTTCATCCATGGCAATTCGCTGGACGCGGTGATATGTTGGCGCTTTGTAGAAAGGAGTGGTGCGCACATTGCGAACTCTTTGTGAAAAAAGGGGGGAGGCCATCTGAAATGACTACACACACCCCAATCGGTCAGCCCATCAGGCCACGTAGAGGCAATAGACCAGGCTTCACAAGTGGCCTGACTAAACATTCGAGTTGGTCTGCCTTATAAAAATAGGCCGATGGGATAAAAATCGGGCCATGCACTTGCCCAAGCTAGGAAAAAGGACTAGCCCGCCATTGCGGGCCGAGCTAGATAAATATCTAGTGACTGGGTTAAAAATCAGACAAGACACAAAACCAACCTTATTCAGGACCAGTAAGGACCAATCGGTCAGGCGGACATGTCGGGTCATGCAGGAACAGGGGAAAGGATTGGCTGGGTCATTCTGATGGAGTCAGACCGGGCCCAGATGTAACTGATCCATGTTTATTAAAATGCTTATATCAATCCAACTTTTCGTCTAATCAATGACCCGTTTGCGGTGTTGGAACCCTATCAATGATCCATTCCTTCTATGATACTCTACTTTAATTTTGGAATAGGTAGGAATATAGACGATTTGGATAAATCTTGAATCCAACAATACCTGTTTAAAAAAATGTACATATCTTAAATACCAGGAATCTGTTAGACACATCGTCTATTACATTGGGACCCTTACTATTATATTTCCCTTTTGGATAATCTATGTGGAATTTGTGGTGGTTTAGGTATGACGAATGGTTTTAGCAGAAGATCATACAGAAATTAGGTGTTTTATTGGTAGGACTATAGTGGTTGGTTATTATGTTATCAATGAAGAGCTACCCTTCATATATCCATTCAAGTGTGTCCCTACATGGATCACTATAATAGTGAACTTTCATGAATTATCACAACAGTGACCCATAGTTGATATGAAACAGAGCGCACCTTCCTTAATCAGCAGTAGTTCCACCCATCAGGGATTAGCCATAGGGAAACGCTGTGTGTATCGGCATCCGAGCGACCCTTTGTAGAACAATATCAAAGAGGCACTTTGTATATCAGTAGTAGAGCCTCTCAATAGAATAAGATGATACAGATTTATCAATAACCATATTTACATGTATACTTATGTTATACCATTTTTGAGTTGTGTCTTTTTCTTTGTGCTTCACATTCATATCTTTCATTGTGGTATATTCCCTTGTGGATTTTAGTTAGACCCAATTTCTTCTGAGGTTCCCCAATACGTATTTTTAAACTAATCCCTACATTGGATTCCCCCACACCTATCTTGTCTTGTGTAGAAGATAGATATCATTGACTATAAATTTGAAGATCCATGTCCAGATGATTCTCGGAGGTTTACTGATAAACATTGTGTGTAGTAGTGACATCCAACAGGTAATTATACATCCCCTTCTGGTAATATCCTTTTAGGATGACCTCCTGATATTTAAATTCTTTTTGTTATATTCCATTGTGTTGGGCTTAAATTCAGGCCCATTTATATTGAGTTTACACCTCTTACTCTCAATGGTGGTAAGTTCGGGTGGTTGTACTACATTCTTTACATTGGGGTTTTCATTATGTAGTATGACATGTCTTTGTGTGTACAAGTTTAAAGGAAAATCCTTCCCATTTTTGACACACCTTTATGGTGCTAGTCACCTACCCCTAGCCTATGGAAGGAAGGATTGCGGTAGTCACAGCGTGTTCCTTGCAGGACAGGTCACGAAAATTTTTTATGGGAGGGCAGTAGGTTCTACCTAAAGAATAAAGAGCCTATATTTTTTTGGGGCAGTAGTATTAAGTGTATTAAGATTGGAATTTAGTCCCGGGAGTCCAGTGTTGGTGTTGTGGCTGAAGAATCCATATTCCAGGACCCTGAGATCTATAATCTGACCTGATAAACAAAAACAAAAGTTGCTTGTGTTTTGTAAATTTTTTCTCTTGATCCCATTAAAGTCAGATCACCTGGTATAACTTATTGACATTGGCACATATATTTCCCAATAAGATTCCAATAAAAAGAATGATATCATTAATTCTAGTGAGGGATCATGATAATGTACTATAGAGCGATGAGGCATTGGTGTAGGGGCCCCTAAAAGCAATAACACCTTTGGGTGGTGTACCAGCAACACCACCACTCAGAGAGAATTAGTTTTTATCAGCCCCACTAGTGGTCATTTCACACATACTGAGCGAAATACACTAGTTCTGAAGAATGATGTCTCTAAGGTTTCAATGCAAGAAAGATCCTTGGGCAGTTGTGGATTGTAAGGAGGCAGTTATATGGGTTTCTCACCTAGCTCAAACACCTACATATCATATGGTGGTCATAAATACTTGAATTTTTAGGTCATAGTAGGTATATGGTGGAACATGACACTCTTGAAACACGAGGAGGCAACACTTTCATGGATGGACTTGTAGATCCACTTACAGGTAGAGTCTGTACCAGAAACACTATGCTCTGTGCATATTCAAGAGCTACATCACCTATAGCAGGGAATCATGACTGTGTCCTAGTACTCTATGTGGTTTACCAACCCCCCCCCCCCCCTACTACATTGACATGGTATGAAACCCTTTCTTTAGGGCCTAAACTTTTGAGTATGGGATCTGATAGGAGATCAGGGCAACCACGATTTCACATAGCATCCCGACGTAGGTTGGAGTGCTAGAGAGAGATTTATTGGTGGAGAGAAACCTATCAACGTAGGCACCGATAGCGGGAGTCACCACCGGATGAGAGGTGTTAAAGTCACCTTCAATAGGTAGTAGTTGGATGATGAAGAGTCCCAAACAAGGAATACCTTCTGTAGGATGACCCCCATAAGTAGGGTGGGTGGTGAAGTGCTCGTGAGGTTGGGAAGGTCTGCTGAGAGATAGATTTTTTTACTTTTAACGAGATCTGGAAGCCATCGGATAGAGGTGAGGCCAAAATCAATTGGTGGAGGCCTACGACCATGATGCTACCGATATTATTAAAGGCACAATATCTGTCTTACCATATTTATCTGTAGTTCATATAGAAACATGCTCTACTCACTCATTCCCTAACATAGACCTCCTTCCACACGTTATTATTATAGTGGAGCTGTTGTCTTGATCCTTACAATTAAAGACTCTTATGGGATGTGATTTTAATTTTACACAATAGTAATGGTAGTTTGGGATTACTCTTGGTAGTGAGAGAATTAGCTATGATCTCCTCATATCATTTTCAAGCCCTTAAAAAGTCATATTGTTTGTGGACTTGTTATCTTCTGTACATACATAGATCGGCTATTTTATGGGAAAAGTGTAGTGTTTCTATGGGGATTGGACGAGGTTATCCTTCACCGGTGAGAAGGGAACATTGCAGAATAATAATGAGTTTCTCGGAGGAGGGTTCAGCTGATCATACACCAGTTCGATATCCTCACCCTCAGTGCGATGGACAAGAGGATTCCATGATTTCCTGTAGTGGTGGATGAGTATAATTATATCTTTTTAGAGGATTTTATAGTGCTACCTCTTCATGGGGAGGTATACAATACTATCAATTTGTACCCGAGGAAGGCATCGATATCTACACCTAAATATCATTTGGCTCCTATAGAGCTATAGGTGTTGAGGTTATAATTGAAGTAATTGAAGAGTAAGGGCTTTGTGAGACCCATCATTTCACCATGGGTAGCCCCATTTTTGTTTTCCATGAAAGAAGAAAGGAGCATGAGACTATGCATTGAATTTCGGTGCCAGAACTAGGTTACTGGGAAGAACCAATATTAACTGACATGAATTTATTCCCTCTTCGATCAGAATATGGGAGAGAGGTGGTTCTCATAGAAAGGCCTTTGACATGGATAACATTAGCTTCAAGTACAGGATGAGGACATGTGAAGACACCCTTTAGTTTCCCTTATAGCCACTACATGTTCTTGGTGTTTCCCTTTATTGATTCCAATGCACCCTCAGTATTCATAGGAAAAATTAATACAATCTTACAACCTTACCTCAATCGTTTCTTGGTTGTCTTAATTGATTACATCATTCTGTACTCGGTGTCAGAGGGGGTTTATTCTACACTATTGCAGATAGTCATGGATATACTCCGAGAGAACCAACTTTTTGGTAAAGTCTCGAAGTGCCATTTCTAGATTCGGTAGGTCCAATTTTAGGGACATGTCATCTCAGTTGCTGGAGTTATAGTGGATCTGTAGAAAATAGATGTGGTGGATTTTTGGGATCCATCTATAAAAGTTATTGAAGTATGTAGTTTCTTATGGTTGGTAGGATAGTACCGGTGGTTCGAGCCTAACTTATCTAGAGTAGCAGCATTTATGACAGCCATTCATGATGAAGGGAAACCCATTCGCGTGCATAGAGAAATTCCAACATAGCTTCAAGTAGCTGAATCTGAGTTTGGACAGTTCACCAATATTGTTGTTTCCAGAGGATGGTGTCAACTAAATTTTATATTGTGAAGCATTATGGACTATAATGATTTATGTCCAGATGTAGGAGTGAATATTGATCTCTTACGACTCATGGAAGGTGACACAGCATGAGTAGAACTAAGTGAAACATGAACTTGAATTTACAGTACTGGTCATTGACATCAAGATGTGGTGGAACATCTTGATTGGTGAATGGTTTACCATCTAATCTGACCAAAAAAGTCTAAGGTATGTCTTATAACATAAGGACCTGAACATGATGCATTAGATATGGCTAGAGTTCCTCAAAGACTATGAAAATGAGAGAGTATACACTCTTAAAAAGGGGAATGTGGGGGCAGATGCACTAAGTAGGAGGTCTGGTTTACAGCTGCTGAGTGAGGTGAAAATACAGCTAGCCGCGATGTAGATATCAATCATCGATAGTGATGGAGAAACATAAATTCAAAATATGAATATCACTCTCACACCCTTACGTCGAGTTATGGTGGCATACCTTGTGCATGTTGACTGCGAGGCCTAATGTGCATAGTTATCCTCTGTATCGGCTCCTGATGGATTTTTGATAAGTATAGAGCACATTATACATCACAAAGAATGCACCATAGTATTAGTGATGTTTTGTGAAGTGGTTTTAAGGGAGATCCATACATCCCATTTGGAGGTACATTATGTTGTGGAGAATATATACTAAGAACTACGATGTCAGTACTGGTTTTTCGAGATGACGAATGCGGTGGTAGAGCTCGTTTCACGATGCCTCATGTGTGAAAAAGTGAAAGTTGAGAATCAGGTCCCAACAGTATTGACATAGCCACATGAGTTACTTGAATAGAAGTTGTATAATATATCCATGGACTTCATGATGGGGATACAATGCACAATAGCTGCAATAATTCAATATGGGTGATCGTTGACCGAGTCACCAAGTCGTATGAATTCCTACCCGTCTTGGAGCAGGGATTGGTAGAGGTAATGTGAAGAGTCTAAATCCAGATGATACTATAAGTTCATGAGGATTAGTCTATGATCATCGCAAACCATGAAATATGATTTACATCCCAGTTGTGGAAGGGGTTCTAGGAGGCATTCGGTACTCAGCTGTGATTGAGAAAAACTTTTCACCCCCAAACAGATGGATTAACAGAGCAGAGAATATAGACCATAGAGGAAATGATTCGTGATAGTGTCCTAGATTTTGGTCACAGTTGGGAGGACTACCTACCACTATTGGAGTCTATGTATGACAATTTCTATCGCTCCACTATTGGCATGGCACCATTTGGGGCCTCGTATGGGTGGTTATGAAAATCACTGCTATGCTGGACAACCCAAGGGGAGTCAGCACTAATGGGTCCAGAGTTGGTACATACGACCACTGAGAAGGTACAGATCATATAGAAGTATACGAGGACATCCAAGAGGATATAATCATTTTATGGTGATTGGAGATGGTTACTGTTGTAGTTCGAGGAGGGAGCCCTTGTTTTCTTTCAAGTATCACCCTGATGTGGATTTCAGAGATTTAGCCAGCGTGACATGTTATCGTTGAGGTTCTTCAGACCTGTCAAGATTCTGAGTAGAGTTGGTGAGGTAGTGTACCACCAAGATCATCCCCCATAAATTCATTAGGTGAATGATGTTTTTTATGTCTCGCAACTGAGGTGTTATGTGCATGATCCATCGCACGTCATCGACTGGGGCAACCACGACATTGATGATGGAGTGACATTTTCATAGATTCTAGTGGATATAGAAGATTGAAAGGATCTGGTCATTTGTGGAAGTTCCATTCCTCTAGTTCACATTTTTTGGTAACACAAGAATGTATAAGATATCACATGGGAGTATGATGCATATATTCTTGCTCAGAACCCCCATTTGACTGATTATCCTTTTGATTGGAATTCGGGGACATAGAGACATAAGGTGGGGATAATTGACTATCCCTTAATTTATATATATATATTTTAAATTTATATGGAATTATCATGATACTATGTTCTTTGACACCATGTGATTACAAGTCCTACTGATCCCAAAATGGAATGTTGATCTTTTTTTAGTTCACTTAAGTAAACATGCGAGTTTATTTTTATAACATTTGATCCAATGTTTGGATATAAAATCCAAGTGCATTGGTGAACATAGAATGATAGGATTTTCCTAGAAAATACATAACATAGACCAGTAATGGTTGGATAGAATATTAATTTTTTTTTGACTTTTTAGAAAATAATAAATTATCATTAAAAGTTATTTTATTTCTTTTCTCAACCGTTCATTTTTGGATGGAAATGCTATAGTGTAATGATGATTCATCGATGAATTACTTTAAAGGAGACTCATAATGGCATGCTTTTGTGCAAGCATGATAGCAACACAATCTTATAAATGAAACAACATAACAATGCGACGTCTCATCATAACAAAAATTGTCACATTGTGTTTTATATTAATATCTATTTGGGGAAATCAGTTGCTGGAATTAACTCCAATGAAAAATGTGGAACCTCTCTCTCCCTTTACATCAAACGAAAAACACTATAGACGAATTCTGTATGGATGGATTTGAGAGGCGACGAACGATGATGAACACTAATAGAGTGAGGATCGATGACAACTTGAAGCATTATCCGTCAATAGTGATGGATCCTCACACCAAATAGGGGTTGTGTGATTAAATTCATATACCTATTATTTTTCAAGAGAGATAAATGTGGGTCAACCCATGAATATGTTGACCCACATATCATTCATCAATGTGGGAGAGTGTCATTTTCTTGGGTTTCTACAATGGGAATGCTATATTATTGATAGAATGTTATTCACAAACCTCCCACTACTTTATGCTTCAAACGCGGAGGGAGCATGATGACACGAACAAGGCCCAACCCCCCCTCCACCGTATGTGTTATTGTTCAATGAACGTTTAAAATGGATGAATGGAAACATCAATACCCTTGAAGAGAAGCTAGAATCCCAAGAGGCCTGAGGTCACAAATAGGGGTGACACACCTGGAACATGCTGTGGTGGCAGAGTCTTTAGCCCTTTGGCCGCGACGGTCGGCTGGAAACGACACTAGCCTCACACAGCATAAAAGATATCATCCCACTCCTTAAAGTCCACATAAGATGAAGGGTTGGGTGGGACTACCAAGTAAACATTCCACACACACCCAAACCAGATAGACCGAGCTAGTTCGTGCGGAATCAGACCTGCCGATCCATTCCTGGAAAAATCGGACAGACCAAAAATGTATGGGAAGAATCAGACCAACCCAACCGAGTGACCCAGATAAACATTGAAACCAGTTTGCTGTATTGGACTGGGAAAAAGGGATAAAAATTGATCTGTTGGGTGTCCCATACTAGGAAAGGTGAAAAACCCTCTTGTTTGGGCTGATCCAGATAAATTTCAGGTCACTGGGTGACTATGTGGGATGGACCCTCGAATGTCCTTGGTCAGGTATAGTAAGCCGAAATGTGCCCGGAAAATTGTATTGTAATAGAAGTTGAGAAATGTGGGATGTCGATCATGTATTGGTCAGGTTGGTCTGACCGAGTCATACCTGGACAAGAAGAAACCTATCATGTATACTATAATGTATGTATCATGCAAACTGGGCATCCAATTGATGATTAGATTGTGGTGTTTAGGCCTTCTAGAGAAACCAATCATTATGAGATACTCTACGCTTGTTTTGGAGGATATTGGGGTTTTGATGGGTTGGATTGGACTTAAATCCAATGATACTCTTTTTACATTTCTTAAAGACAGGGCTTCCGTTCGACCTATTGTTGTTTTGTGGAGAAGCATACAGAAAGATGGTACATTGGTTTACTATATATGGAAGATTGTGGAAGTTGAGGTATGACCAATGGCTTGATTTGAAGATCATCTAGAAATAAATCATTTTATGTGGAAGAATCCAGTGGCTGACTGTGATGTGAAAAAGAAGAGTGACCATTCATGGATCAGTATAAGAGTGACCCTCCATAAATAATCATAATAGAAACCCTTCATGGATTAGAATAAGATTGACCCTTCATGGATTAGTAAAAGAGATACCCTTTTTGGATCTACAGTAGTGCGACCATTTCAGGATAGGATGTAGATAGACCCATCATGGATTAGCAGCAGATCCTCTCAATAGAATAAGATGATAAAGCTTTTTGACTAATCATCTTTATTTATGTACATACGTTATACATGGTGAGAGCTATGTATTTTTCTATCTATTTCACTGGGATATCTTTTTAGTGGTATTATTCTTTTTGATTTTTGTGAGACCCGAGTTGGTCTCGGGGTCCCAAATAATTATTTCAATACTCTCCCCTCCAAGGTCTTCCCCCACACCAGTCATGTCTTATACAGATAAAAAAAACTTTAACTAGGACTTTGGGGATCCAAGGCTAGATGGTTCCAAGATGTGGATCAATAGACGTGGTGTTCTGAAGAGACATGCGATAGTGAGCTGTACCAACCCCTCATATAGGATCCTTGGGAGACAACATTCAGATCTTGTACATATTTTGTTGTACATTCCATTCAGTAGGGAATGTATTCTTGCCACTTTAATTTCAGTGTACCCCTTTAAATATCAGTGGTGGTACTGTGTGTTGGTTGTACTACATTCCTTCCTTTGTGGTTTTCTTTGAGCAGTATACCCTGTCAATGAGCGTATATGTTTAAAGGAAAATTATTCTCTTTTTGGTATATGAATTTTCGGTGCTAGTCACCAACCCCTAGCCTATAGAAGGCATGCTTAGGGTTATCACGACATGAGCCATAGGGGATGGTATGTGAAAAGTTAACAAATATTCTATTAGAAATACCACCAAAAGAATAATCAAAGTCTTTTCTGATTCATCATCAATCAGAACATGTTTAGTTGTTTCTGATTCCACCATTCACTAAAACCATTCTATTTTAGTATATTTGTAGGTGTGATTTGAGATAATCTCTACCTTAGTCTGGGTGATGTTCGATATGCTTACTACCAAAATATTTTTCTAATTCAAACATATATAACATAAATATACAAATGTAATTTAACCTATACCAGATTATGTATATATATCCATGACTACTATATTTATTGGTAAAATTAATGAAGTGGGAAATCCCAAAAGATGCCTTTACTAGAAATGGATCACATACATCAATATGAACAAATTCATACAATTCAGTGGCACAAAATTTATTCGTATTATAGGGTCCATTGGTCATTTTTAATTATAAAAACCCAATTACATGCATCCCATAGTTTTACCTCATTTGAGTCTTAATAACACTCTCGATGTACTTTTTGTTAATTATTTTCATTTACATGACTGATATTTGAGTTCCATAGGTAGGTGCTATTTTTGGTATGTTCACTAGTTTTTTCAATGATATCCATTAAAAATTATTGAGTCCATGTAAATGTTAGTCATATATAATATGCATCACTCTATAACACATGTTATCCTTATAAATGAGAGAAAATTTATTCCCAAACCTAAAATAAATTATCATGGTTTCTAAAAAACTCCCTGGAGATTATGATTCTAAAAAATGATGTTATATAAAATAAATTATTCAGAATAATAATGAAACCACTAGAAAACATCAGATTATAATCTCAAACAACCAAGGATTCTTAAATAAAACTATTTTTATCATCGATATCCACATAAATATTCTTAATCATATTGATTCTTCTTGGTTCCTATATATTGATACTAATTTTTTAGTAACACATTGAATCCAGTACCCAAATTTTAGATAACGAATAATTGAATTCAATGAAAAAAATACCAAAAGTGAAATATTCAACTTTTTCTTCATTCTGGATCAACTGTCCTAGTGGTCTGTCTTTCCACAACAAAAGTTGATATCCTCCTAGTAATTTCCCTCCTTCAACATTCTTATCTTATTTGAAGGATGGTTCAATAATTTCTTAACCCAAAAAAACACAATAGACCCCTTAGTAATTTCATTACTCTTTATGTTCATCATAAAGAATGAAAATGCACACTTCTTAATATATTTATAATCATAAAGAACTAATTCCAAAATATTTGAGAGTGAATGTGTCACATTATTCATGTTGTAATAAATAAACAATATTGAGAATCACGGTGATAAAAAAGTAATAATGATAACTATTTCTAGTTATTTGTTCAATTTGAATGTAATGGGTTAATATATCTCAATGTACATGATATTGTTGAGTATATGAGGTCCTATATAATATCATTATTCTAGATTACAACTTAATGTTAATTTTACATATTATAAATTTCATGAATACTTTCTGATAATATAATTCAAAGGGGTGATTCAGTATATTGTAGACATCTCCGTCCTCATTCATTTTCTATAAATGAATAGGCATAGTAGAAAAATTGATATATTATACATATAGTGAGACATATATAGACATATTATAATTTTATTTGTCCAAATAGTGATTTCTATCTATGTAGTATTGGTATTATTTGAGGACTCCATCACATAATGTTTCCTTTCTCATCATAGTACTATGTGGATGTAAATGTACCAAACCTGGAAGTTCTAGCCGGTCTGGATATTTTTATCCAATTTAGATTGTAGAGAAAATGTTCTAGTGGTATTGTAGATTTTATTTTTATATATAACAAGTATCAATTTGAATTTCATAATTTATCTTGATTAAAATTTAAATTTTTTTATTAATTAATTATTTAATCCTTAAATTTAATCCACTATTTTATCATAACTTATTAGATTTCACATATAGAATTATAATAATACAACCTCAGGAAACCCTACAGGAATGGATCCTTAAAACATCTCCTTATAGATTGTATGATTTTACTACTACTCTACTTGGATTTTTTTAGTTACGCACTAGAATATTCAACCACATTGGCATGCGGTTCCTAGAACTACTGTGTAAATTCCTATAATATCAAAATAACTGCATTGATTCCCCCAACACATTTCCTCTAATGTGATAAAAATATATTGTTAACTATATTTTTTCATTGAAATTTATTTAGGTATAATCATTAATATTATAATTACTACCCTATTTTAGGAGGCACTATCAGCATTGGTTAATGAGCACCATATACACCCACGTTTGTATAATTTTGATAAATGGAAATCATTATGAATAAATATTACATTGAGATATTATTATAGTTGACAATGAATGTAATCCATTTCCATATGTTCATACAATGTATTAAAGCCTACAGATGAAAATTTATTAAAATGAAATAATTAATCACATTTATTATCATATTTCTATTTATTATTTCATGAGTTCCACTAGTAATATGAACATGAATAAAATAATTAATATCGCATAAAAAATTAATTGTTCAATAAGTCATGAGAATATAAAAAGGATTGGTCTAATTAATACAATGGACCAACTATGAACTAAGTGTATAATACAAGAGTTGGATCCTATCTTTTATATATAACTCAAATGTTGTAAAATGTATTACATTCTCATTTTGGTAACGACATCATCTTGGTGGGGTGAAATCCATACAACATCATTCTCAATACTCCCACACAGGAGATGGGGGTATGTTATTGAATAATTTATATACAGAATAATGGTTAATGGATGTGAATTCCATTATGCATTAAATAAATGGGAATTCCTCACATACTATCATAAATACATAAAATTATTAAAAACATAATATATAAGTAATTAGTGATTAAATTAGTAATGTATATATACATTTGTTTAGTCGATGCTCAAAACTAGTCTATTTTTAAATTAAAATCATGATAAAGTATATTTATAAACATTAATGAATAATGATTTATAAAAATAAAATTAATTAATAAATTTCAAGTAATTTACTTTCATTTCGCCCAATTATTAATTTAATTTTAATTAAAAAATTAAATTATTATAAATATTTTATATTTATCTAAAATTAAATAATTTATTTTAAAAAAATTATTATTATTATTCATCCAGAAATTTATATTTTGAATTTTTTGTAATAAATTATTTTTTTGTGCCTAAAAACCCCACATGGGTGCAGTGTGGATTAGGTTGAAACCACATTGGCCTGTTTCAGGCATGAAAATTATTTTTTAGATATATTTTGATCTTGGTCAAACTATTGTGACCAATTTTGGCTTCATAGAACACGCCCATGCACGTTTTAGTGTGGGACAGGTCTAGAAACACCCTTGAGAGGCCATGATAACCATTGATCAGGATGTGGATTCATGTTCCATGTGTGATTAGTCAGTTTAGGGATGGTCACGATGGTTTGATGTGATAAAGGTGTATGTGAACATAAAGAGGTGGTGGAGGAGGGTGGGGCTTGGCCTGCAATGTGGAGATGAGATAGAAGTGGTCTCGACAAGGCCTACTCATAGTGATGGTGGGACCTGCATGGAGGAGGCACCAACATTAGGATAATTCATCAGATGATGACCATGTAGCATCGACGTTAGATATGTCTTCAGTCAGAGATAGTGGCAGTATGACAACCCTGCTTTTATTATAAACTTAAACGTGATTTATTTCATAAACTATTCACTTGATACAACATGGAAGATTGAGAGGTATATTGTCATTGGGTGTTAGGATCATTAAATAATGACTTAAAACATGGAATACAACATCTATATTGAAATCTTCCTTTATATGACCACTACATTCCCTCGTACTTAGCATTACATGGGATAACCAGAGGACATGCATAAGAAAAGGGTGAGCTATAAAGCCTAGTAAGGGAATAAACATGGAATACAATAGGAGTACAATACATGTTAGACAATAGGAATATCAATAGATCACAAGAGAAACATGGAAATAAATGTATGGTAATGCATGATAATCCTAACATGGAAATGTAGAAACATCACTTAAAATGAAATTAGCGTGAGCCAAGGACCATTGCACATGAAGCATGAGTAAATTTTCATTGCACATGAAGCATAAGTAAACCCTCGTTTCAATTGAATTATAATGAGTCAACACTCATTGCGCATGACGTATAATGATACTATACTTTACCAAATGCATTGGAGTGCTATAATGGCACACCCTTCTTAAACATTTCATTTCATGCATATGTGTGCCACATGGATAATAAAACATGGGTTAACTAAACATAATCATTTATTCCATTATAATGGAATGTTTAATTCATACATTAATCATTATAATCAATAATTAAATGTGCATATAGGTTAATACCCTTGATGGAGAAATGGTCATGGTATTCACTACACAAAGGCATTGGCTTAAAAAATCTGTGCAATTTATACAACGTTACGGTGTGACATAAGAATTCATAAAAATGGTTGATGAGAGTGAAAGGGTTGTCTAATCATATTTAAATAAAATTTACAGTAAGGGGTTTATATGGATATATTCCCAACAATTTTCATTGAATTTAGATTAATGATACAAAATTATTGCATGAATTTAAATGAGGAGAGAGAAGTTGCTTTAGTAATTTCGGCATAGTTACATGTGTACATGGGAGGAAATAAATGAGATATAAAGGGATCTACAATCATTCAAAAAATAAGAGGGCAGTAAGGGTGAGGTGAAAAACCATACCCCAGCATTTATAATTGAAATTAAAAGGGCATAACAATATTAAGAAAATTGGAAAAAAAGGTGAATGGAAGAAAGCACTTACTTGGAAGTGTACTTCCAAAGGCTTGAGAGAGGCTTGAGAGAGGCTTCTTGGAAACTTGGGACACTTTTAAAGGATTCTAGACAGATTAGGATAGAGGTTGGACGAACTCAGAAGGCTTTGAGTGAGGAGGAAGTTGGCGCTAGGGTTGGTTTATATAGGAAAGTTTAGTGAATTCTGTATTATTTAGGTTTGTGACCCCTTACATTAAACTAATCCAACCCACAAATAAGATCATAGGTTTTTCCCATGGTTTTTGGAAAAGGGAATAGGAATACAATATTTTATAAGGCCAAATCCGATCATCTTAAAATAATGGGGTTTCTTATGTGGAGGTGAGTCACACACACCTGGAAAATAATTTAAAAAGACAAGATGTTTAATAAGTCTTGAGGGGTCCACTAATGCTTAGCAAAGTAAGTCAAACAAACCCAAAATCACATTATTTTAATGATAAATCATATATTGGTGAACATAAAGCTTAGAGTATTTTATTACATCAATATTGGGTCATTATGATGTCATAAAACACATTATATATTTAAATGGTATTTAATTTGTACCCAAAAATCTGACTGTCTCATAAAATTATGAAAAATTCACCGTTGGATAATTTTTACTTCATGATTTCAGAAATATAATTAATCTTATTTAGATAATTTTCTAAATATGTTAATTTTTACTTTTAAAATGACAATAGACATTTATTTAAAATTCACGGGTTTTGACAGAAATGGATTTCAAACATTAAAAAAAATTATAATTTCATTAATAAAATTATATGATCTTTTATATATAATAAAATTAATTTAATAATAATAATAATAATCATATCATTTGAATAAAATATTATTTAATTCAAAAATCCCTTCATTTAATAATATAGATTTCTTAATAACTAAAAACACTACATGTACTTTAGAAACTATTTACAATGTATCAATAATGACAAGAAAGTATACTCATGAACATAGCAGTAGCGATTTGTTACATATCCTCTTAAAGGAGCTGCATAATACCTAAGGGTAAGGTGTTCGACGGTGAAAGACTCTTGGGGTGGCTTGGATAACATCGCTCGAGTGGTAATCTTTATCAACTTCTACTTTTCCCATAGACAGTCTCGTTTGAGCGTGACATGATAAAGCTCAGCTTGGGCTTGGTCAAGAGCGAAGCCCAATGATGCCACCTATTTTTCGAGCTCTAAAAAATGGGATTCATATGGAGACATTCAACTAGATGAGGCCATCACTTCTTTTGTCTGAGTAAAATGGATTTGTTAAAGCCCTATATTTGTACAAATCATGTGATCACTGTTCAATGGATATAAAAGCATCGGTCAGAATTCGAAACATAAAACCAAAGAAGTTGACATTTTATATAAACAAATTTCATAAAGAGAAATTAAATTAGATCAAGAGGGATATCGATTAATGAAACATTGGGTCATTACAATATTACCCCATTAAAAAATTTATCCCTTGAAATTTCCGTTTCCCACACCAAAACCGATGTGGGTAACTCAGCTTCATTATTTCCTCTGATTCCCATGTCGCTTCTTCAAACTTGTTGTTTCGCCACAACACCTTGACGAGGGTAATTGTCTTATTTCATCAAACGTTTTCTCTACAATCTACTTTCTTCACTGGTTTCTCCTCATAAGAAAGATCATCCTACAACTATACCACCTCAGAAGAGAGTACATGTGAAGGGTCCGTTACGTACTTCCTTAAGATGTATACATGAAAGACATCATGTACTTTGGCCATGTAGGTGGAAGTGCTTGTCAATGCGCCAAAACCCCGACACGATCAAGAATCTAAAAGGGGACGATATACCTTGGACTTAACTTCCTTTTCTTTCCAAACCTAATGAAATTCTTCCACTGAGATATGCGTAGAAAAACCATATCTCCAACATTATACTCAAGGTATCATCGACGATTATCTGCATAACTCTTCTATCGAGTCTGGGCTGCCTTGATATGTTGATGAATGGTTTTCACCTTCTCCACCATTTTTTCCCTATTTTTGGTCCAAGAAGCTTACGTTCAGTGACCTCTTCCCAACATTCCAATGTTCTGAACCTTTTCCCATACATGGATTCATAAGGTGCCATTTGGATTCCCGAGGGGAAACTATTATTATAAGAGAACTCAACCAGAGGTTGATGTTGATCCCATCCTCCTTTAAAGTACATTGATCATTCTCTAAACATGTCCACAAGTGTTTGGATAGTCCGATCAGATTGGCCATCATTTTGAGGATGATAGGCCGTACTAAAGTTCAGTTCAGTATCCAGAGCATATTGAAGATTCTTCCATAACATAGAGGTGAATCTTGGATCTCGGTCAGACACAATAGATAGTGGCACTCCATGAAGCATTACCAAATCCCTGATATATTTTTGTGCCAGTTGATACAATGAGAAATCGTCCCGAATAGAAATGAAGTGTGCAGTCTTTGTAAGACGATCCACCATAACCCAGATTGCATTATCGCCTTTGGATGTCCTCGGAAGTCCAGTGACAAAGTCCATGGTGATGTTCTTCTATTTCCATTCAGGTATGGACCATGGTTGCATCATCCCCTTATAAGTGTACCTCCTTTCCATCACTTGCTGGCACACCAGGCACTTTGATGTATATACAACGATCTCCTTCTTCATATTATCCCACCAAAAAATTTCTCAGAGATCTCGTTACATCTTTGTGCTCCCTAGGTGAATATAGAAATTTTAACTATGTGCATCATCCAAAAGTTTATTCTTCAGCTTTGGACTTGACGTAACACATATTCATTTCCCAAATCGCACAATTCCTTATACATTAACATTAAACTACGAGGATTTACCTTTTTCGATAGCTTACACTTTTTTCCTGAATTATCACATCATCATTTTGAGCATCCTTTATCCTTTCCAAAAGAGAAGGTTGAGAAATATTTTGTGAAAGTATTTATGATGTTCCCTTCTTTATGATTCCCATGTCGATATTCATCAAGTCAAAGAAGATTGGATCCTTCTCAGTTCTCATCATTGATAGAATTGTTGGGTCCTTTCAACTTAGGGCATCTGGCACCTTCTTTGCTTTCCCAGGGTGGTAATGTATTGAACAGTCATAATCCTTGATGAGCTCTATCCATCTTCTCTGGCGCATATTAAGCTCTTTCTATGTGAATATATATTTAAGACTCTTGTGGTCAGTATATATCTCACATTTCTCCCCATAGAGATAATGCCGCCATATTTTCAAGGCAAAGATCACCGCCGCAACTCCAGATCATGCGTTGGATAGTTTTGCTCATGGATTTTCAACTGTCTTGAGGCATAGGATATCACTTTATCATTCTTCATTAGCACATAGAATATTCCCTTATTCGAAGCATAACTGAATATCACAAAAGTTTCCCCACTCATTGGTAAAGTGAGAATGAGCGCAGTGATAAGCTTCATTTTCAAATCCTTGACACTTTCTTCGCATTCATCACTCCAAGAAAACATTACTCCCTTTCGAGTTAGCTTGTTAAGAGGGTTGGACAATTGTGAAAAATTTCTCACAAATCATCGATAATATCCAGCTAACCCCAAGAAGCTACAGATATCCGTTACCAATGTTGGTCTCTATCATCCCCCCATTGCATCTGTTTTTTAGGGATCCACAAATATCCCATTTCTTGTGATGATATGGCCCAAGAATGATACCTCCTTCAACCAGAACACACCCTTGTTGTATTTTTCATAGATCTTCTCCTTGGGCAAATTCTCTAGTACTGTTCTTAAATGCTCCTCATGATCCTCTTTGGTTTTGGAGTATATTAGAATATCATCTATAAAGACTACCACAAATTTTTCAAGGTAATATCTAAAGACTCTATTCATCAAGTCCATGAAGATTGTGGGATCATTAGTGAGTCCAAAAGACATTAATATGAATTCATAGTGCCCATATCTTGTATGAAATGAAGACTTGGGGATATCTTCCTTCTTCACCCTTACATGATAACATCCTGACCGCAAGTCCACCTTGGAGAAGTATTGTGCTCCACGTAGCTGATCAAACAAGTCATAAATTTGTGGTAGAGGATGCATTTTCTTTATCATGATTTTTTTGAGCTCATGATAATCGATCCAAAGGCGCATTAACCCATCCTTCTTCTTGATGAAGAGAACTGGTGCACCACATGGTGAAGCACATGGGTGTATAAACCCTTTATCCAGATTCCCCTGTAGTTTTTTGTTCAGATCTTCAACCTCCACGACATCCATTCTATATGGATTCTTGTATATTGGTAGATCCCTTACTATAAGTTCAATTGAGAATTCAACATCTCTTATAGGAGGAAGACCAGGAAGTTCCTCGGAAACCCTTCAGTGAATTCCCTCAAAATAGTCTTTTCTTCAAGGATGGATTCTTCCCTAGACTCAATCATCTGAGCTAGATACACATGATCATAGGGCAGTAATGTCCATGCTTGAGATGATGGATCAAAAAGAGATTCATCTTCCTCCTTACACTTGTATAGAATCGGGGGTCGATTCTCCATATGAAGTGTGATTTCCCTCTCCCGACAATTTATGTTGGCTCTATATAAGTAAAGCCAATACATACCATGAATTTCATCAAATATCACTAGAGAGAGTATGATGAGGTTCTCCCGAAAATTCAATACACATATTATGAAAGGGGAGGAGTTATATTCATGGTCTAAAATGATTTCCCCATTTTCCATATTAACCAACATCTTCACTTCCATGATTTGTGTTGGTGATGGGATTATTCTACCAATCATTCAAGATATAAAAGAATGTGTATAACCCGAATCAAAAATTCCATTCGATATTCCAAAATGAATAACTATTGTACCTTTCACCACTTCATTTTCGGGGTTCACTTCGGTTGATGTGATGAAAAAAGCTCTTCCTTTCTACCTTGGAGGTTGTTGGTTGCCTCCAAAAACCCTTGGATTAGGGCACTGATTTTCAAAATTCCCTGGTTCTTTGAAATTTTAGCAATGAACAACGCATTGAGGTTCGAATGGAGCATTCCTCTCCTCTATCACATCTGCGGGTCTTTCTTGCCAATAGTTAACAGCTAAGTGCCCTTCTCTTCTACACATAAAGCATTTTCTCATCCCCTTAGGCAATTTCTAGGGTGATTCTTTCAGCACTTTTGGCATGTGGGTGTTGGATCTTCTTAGAACCGTTTGATTTATCCATCAGACTACCAAAATTGAAGTCCACCATATGCTTCTTGTCCCCATGATACCTCTGTGATTCCCCAATCTCCATTTCAACCTTGAAGGGACATCAGATAGATATCAAAGTCACAGATCTCTAATGCTTTCCGTAGGATAGGCTTCAACCCACCAAAGAAGTGGTCAACCATGCATTCCGGGGTAACAACAATGATTGAAGCGTATCATGCAAGCCTTGTGAAGTTTTCCTCGTATGCTCCAATAGATTCTTAATCTTTTTTCTTAAGGGAAAGGAAGTCCCTTTTCATCATAATCCAGAGGGTACACAGAAAATATTTATCGAAAAACATCTTCCAGAAATCCTTCCATTCCAACGCCTTGATCTCCTCCTAAGCCTTTGTATTTTTTATCAACGTCCACCATTTATCAACTTCACTCTCCATACGATAAGCCACTAGGAGAACCTTCTCTTGTTTAGAACATTGAAGGATGGATAAGTTCTTTTCTATGGAGTTGATCCATTGTTCAACGATCATGGGATCAGATGATCCACTAAAAGTAGGAGGCCTTTGTCTCATGAAGATCTCGATAGTGACTTGTTCCTTCTTAAGGGGGTTTGGACGTTCCTCTTGACCCATGTTTCTATTCATGGATTGAGTTATCTGAGAGAAAAGTGAGACAAAGTTCGTGATTACCATTCCCATTGGATTGGGCATCTCATTAGTACAGTCATCACACTGATCTTCACATCGGTTGTTTGCCCGAGTCCTCCTATTACCGGCAATTGGCTGGAATAAAAGGATAGTTAGGGGGGAACGCATAAAGGTTAAACCAAAGACAAAAGTTGATGACTTATAAATAAACTTTTATTTCTTTAACACATGAGTTTATAGGCTTCAATCTAGGATTTTCATGATATACTTTCTAACATATATTCTTAAGGGAATGTTTTTTAATTCCCTTAATAAGGGTTCATAAAATGATTTTGAATTTATCAAATTATATCGCCCGTGAGTGTCATAACCAAGAGTGCAGCAAGGCTCGTTGTCGTGCACCAGTTCTCGTTCGAGTCTATCTAAAAGTGGTGTTTTTGGGGTTTACCCCTAGGATACATCTGTGCCAGAGCCACCTCTAACTGCCCGTATGCAGACAAGGATGTTTTTGCTTGATAAACCACTCACTCAGTACTTACCAAAACATAGGGATGTTTTTATTATACATAGTCTAGTCTATAAGGCCTTACTGGGGTTTTCTAATCCTAATCCTAAAAAATAACTAAACCTATCCTCTGATAACAACTATGACAACCCTGCTTTTATTACAAACTTAAACGAGATTTATTACATAAACTATTCACTTGAAACAACATGGAAGATTGAGAGGTATAGTGTCTTTGGAGCTTAGTATCATTACATAATGACTTAAAACATAAAATACAACTTCTTTATTGAAAACTTATTTTACAAGACCAACAGATTCCCTCGTACTTAGCATTGCATGGGATAACCTGAGTACATGCATAAGAAATTGGTAAGCTATAAAGCCCATTAAGGGAATAAAAAAGGAATACATGATGAGTAAAATACATGTTAGACAATGGGAATATAAATAGAGCTCAAGATAAACATGGACATAAAGTTATGGTAAATCATGATAATCAAAACATGGAAATGTGAAATAACACTTATCATGGAATTAGCATGAGTCAAGGCCCATTGCACATGAAGCAAGAGTAATTCTCATTGCACATGAATCATGAGTAAACCCTCGTTTCACATGAATTAGCATGAGTCAACACTCATTGCACATGACATATCATGATACTATACATTACCCAATTCATTGGAGCATTATAAGGGAGCACCCTTCTAATACATTTCATTTCATGCATAAGTGTGCCACATGGATCAAAAAACATGGATTCATTAATCATAATCATTTATTCCAGGATAAAGGAATGTGGAATTCATACATGAAGATTTATAATCAATAAGTAAATGTTCATAAAGATGAATACCCTTGATGGATAAATGGGCATGGTATTCACTACACAAAGGCATTGGCTTAGAAAATCGGTGCAATTTCGGTAGCGTAACGACGTAAAATAAGAATTTATAAATACTATTTTTGAGAGAGAAAGGGGTGTGTCATCATATCTACATGAAATGGATAGTATGGGATCATATAGATACATGTCCCAATAATTTTAATGGAATTTAGATTCACGATACACAAGTATTGCTTGAATGTAAATGAGGAGAGAGAAGTTCCTTTCGGAATTTCGGCATAGTAACAGGTGTACATGGGAGGCATTTAATGAGAGAGAAAGGGGTATCCCATCATTAAAAAAATAAGAGAGAAGTATGGGGGAGGTTCAAAACCATACCCCATCATTTATAATTGAAAATAAAAGGGCATAACAATATTAAGAAAATTGTACAAAAAGGTGAATGGAAGAAAACCCTTACTTGGAAGTGTGCTTCCAAAGGCTTGATAGAGGCATTAGATCGGTTTATTGGGAGCTAGGGGCACCTTGGGAGGATTATAGAGAGAGTAGGGAAGAGGTTGGACGAACTCCAAAGGCTTTGAGTGAGGAGGAAGGGGGAGTTTGGGTGGGATTATATTGGAAAGGTGAGTGAATTCATTATTATTTAGGTTTGAGATCCCTTACATTAATCTAATCCAAACCACAAATCAGCTCATGGTTTTTGCCCACGGTTTTTTGAAAATGGAAGTGGAAAACAATATTTTATAAGGCCAAAGTCCGAACATATTAAAATAATGTGGTTTTGTTTGTGGATGTGAGTCACACTCCCATGGAAAATAATTTAAAAAGGCAAAATGTTTAATACGTATTGAGGGGTCCATTAATGATTTGAAAAGTAAGTAAAACAAACCAAAAATCACATTATTTTAATGGTAAAACATATATTGGCCGAACATAAAGCATATAGTATTTTATTACATCACTATTGGGTCATTATGATGTCATAAAACACATTATATATTTAAACGGTATTTAATTTTTAACAAAAAATATGACTATCTCAGAAAATTTTAAAAAATCACCGTTGGATAATTTCGATGTCCTAATTCCAAAAATATCATTTATTTTATTTAAATATGTTTCTAAATATGTTAATTATCACTTTTAAAATAAAACATTACATTTATCAAAAATTCACGGGTTTTGACAGAAATGGCTTTCAAACCATAATAAAAATTATAATTGCATTCACAAAATTATATGATCATTTATATATATTAAAATTAATTTAATAATAATAATAATATTTTATTAAAATATTATTTAATTCAAAAATCCATTAATTTAATAAAATAGATTTTTTAATAAATAAAAACACTACTTGTACTTTAAACTATTTACAATGTATCGATAATGACAAGAAAGTATATTCATGAATATAGTACTAGGGATTTGTTACATAACCCCTTAAAATAGCCACATAATCCCTAAGGGTAAGTTGTGTGATGGCGACAGACTCTTGGGGTGGCTTGGATAACATCGCTCGAGCAGTAATCTCTATCAACTTCATCTTTTCCCATAGATGGTCTCGTTCGAGATTGACATGATGAAGCTCAGCTTGGGCTTGGTCAAGAGCGAAGCCCAAAGACGCCACCACTTTTCTGAGCTCCGAAAAATTGTCTTCGTATGGATCAATTGTACTGGATGAGGATATCACTTCTTTTTTCTGAGTAAATTGGATTTTTTAAAGCCCTATATTTATACTAATCATCTGATCACTGTTCAACATCTATATTATCAACGGTCACAATTCATAACATAAAACCAAAGAAGTTGACATTTTATATAAAAATTTTACATAAAAGAAAATTTAATTAGATCAAGATGGATTTCCATTAATTAAACTTTAGTTCGTTACTGGTAGGGTGTTCGGAGGTGGATGGCTCAGTCATGAAGAAAATTACAGTGGTGTCTTATCTATAATGAAGTGTGACAACGAGCTGTCCAGAGGCTCACAAAAGTATGGGTGGCTACCTAGAATCCTTGGGATGCATTAAATTTTTAAACAAAATATTTTTTATGGAAAATATTGTCATTTTTCATGCATTTCCAAAAAATATATATTTTTTACATTATTTTTCTCCCATGTTATTTTTTATATAAATTTAGTCACCAAGGAGTAATTTAAAAACATAAAAATTAAATTATTTATACCGAATAAATTTTATGTAGAATATTTTTACTAAAATTCCATAATCGGTGGAATGAAATTATATCGGCATGGTACAATGTTCCAAAATTTTATTATAGTTAGAATATAAACAAAAGAATTTGGATAGCTAGTAATATTTTTTTTATGATTCACGATTGTCCCATTATTAAATATCTTTTACATATATATTATATGTTCTCTATAGATGCCTTATAGATTCTTAATAAGACATTGACATATATTATATAATATTTTTCTAGTTATATGGTGAGACGACACATATATCCAAGGACCAATTTTCTAGAATCAATTTTATAAAAATATTAAAAATATTTTATATCTTTCAAGAATAGTTTCTTAAAGATAATTTCCAATATATATTAGTGATTATAGAATCATATATCCAAAACCATGGTTAAATCATTAAATTGACGTTTACCATAGGGGGGGACCAGAAATAGTTCTTTGATGGTAATTCATATTAAATGACATTTAGTGGTACATTCTGTTGATTAATAAAATAATTAATTTAATCAATTAAATAAATGGACCAATTTGGTTTTCTCTAAAAATATAATATTATTGATATTCCACTAGGATATCCACATAACCCTAATACTATTGAGATGTTAATACATTCACCGTTTCTTGAAAAATAATGATCACCCAACAAAGAGACTTTGGGTCTAGGTTAATAAAGGTTTAGTGAACGTAATGAATTTTATTATTCGTTGGTGTAAACATGCTTTATCAGAAAATAACCAGATATTGATTAACAAAATATAAATTTGATTATTCATTCCCAATTTATTAATGAGTTGAGAATGATAATTTTTTTCTATGTTCTGTACTAATTGAACTTCTTCAGTTCCCCACACATCAGATTTAAATGTTTTAATCTATTTTTTTGTCACCTCAGATATCCCTAATTGTATTTATTGTCCATTAAAACATGGAAAATGATTTTTTCCACATCACCTTCTTGTAATTTTCCCTCAATAATCATCACATTACTCTTTATTGTTCCACAATGTCATGATTCAATCTATTTATGTGGGACCAATCATGATTGCAGCACCATATTCATCTTTTATTCATATAAGTCAAATAGTTTGGTAAATTAGTGATAGATTCAGTTATATTGATAAATGTTGGTGATTCCACCATAGACCTAAATTCTAGTGTGGCAGTGGGATGTACAATGGGTTATTGCAGCATGCATGATGTTATACAGGTTAGTCGAAAATACATTTTCAGATCGATGGAAATTTGAAAATAATGAAGGGAGGCTTCCCATTTATTTCAGAGTGGAAAAGAGGCAAGATTCAAAGTGATGGGAAGGGATTTTAAATTCCAAATAGTATCCAAAATTACTGATAAAAATGAAAATTCATGAAGTGTACATGGATGAACTTCCTCCTTGTTGTACCATTATGACTATGGTGGTATTGGTTTTTGAATAGTTTGGGATCACATGTCATGTGGCTATTGAACACATAGTGTGACCCAACATTAGTATACCTATTGTGTTATAAAGGCATGTCAGAATGATTAGATGAAGGAGGGTACAAAATTTACCAAATTACGTGATAATGGGAATGGTTAAATGGAAATGACAAGGTTATTTATTACCTAGTTGTCTCTTGATTATAGTAGTGATCATGCCGAATCATTATTGATGTCCCCTCCTAATAGGCTATCATTTTGGACCCCTATATATATATATATAGTAGTACCCCCTATGAAGTTAGGGTGTAGTTCCTCTCTCTACATAGTGTTACCCCATTTGGTGGTAGGGTGCACGTCCCTAACCTAATGTGTGGTTCCCTATATAGAGATAGGGTGCAGGTCCTCTATCTATTGAGTGGTACCCTTATGTATTTTGGTTGTGGGTCCTTTGTCTAGTTTGTAGTACCCCCCTAGGTCATTAGGGTGAAAATAATCTATCATCTGAGTGTTCCCCCTCTATGGTGTTAGGGTTTGGTTTCTCTATATACTAAGTTGTACCACCCTATAGACAAAAGGAGAGGTTCATCTGTTAACCGTCGGGTCCCCCTATGGAGTTATGGTTAAATTACTGTATCAACTAAATTTTACCCATATGGGATTATAATTAAGTATTTTATATACTAATTGAATCCCCCATTATGCACTTGTGTGTCAGCTCTCTTCTTGAGGATTATTCACCCTCGACTATGTGACCCAGTGTGGAGGAGTGATCCCCTCACATGGTAACTTATATAGATGGACATGAAAGATGATGAGAATCATTGATGGACCATTTGGAATTGATTTTTATCATTTATGAGGCTAAGATATGTGATGGAGTTCCCCATTCTCTCTAATTTGGGATTATTTGGTTAAGAATATATCATTGTGTGTGTATTTTTTTGTGTGTCCATGTCATTGAATTTTGTTACTCTCTTAATTTGGGTTACTAGTTCTATTAATATCATATCTATTACTTCTGCCCCATCATCGATAATGACATTCTACTAGGTAAATATATACTCACTCATCCATGGTAATTTTTTATAGATTTCATATCATTTCAGACAGTAGAAAAGCCGTAGGTGATTACTGAGGAGCACATGGATACTGTGATGCACTAGACCACACATAGTGGTCGGTATAGTAAGACATTGGATGTGTGTATAATTTCCATGCATCATATAGGAATGATTATTTGATTATCCTTATTGAATCATACAACCATGTATATATATACTAATCATACCGTGGTATGTTTTAAAAAAAATTCAGGATTCCTCCCCAAATACATTTTCCCAGATTGCCGATTCTATATCATGATGATAATTCAATGAGTGAAGAGGCCTCAAGACAAGGGCCACTGGGAAAGGATCATCATCCATTTTGATATGTAGTATAACCCCTACTAGGTGACTATGATATCATACAAGTATATTAGGATGAGTACAAACAGTGGTTTGGTGCACTCTATGTGTTCTAACATCAGAGGTCACTAATGTTCCACAACCATCCTTATCACTAGGACGCAGAGGATTGGATGGATTCGGGGTTATTTTTCTTCAATATTAGTAGGCTGCTGATATATCATGTTGTTGTGATAGTACCCATCATTTCCAATTTAGAATTTTGGCACTCATGGTGTCTAGTTACACATATTCATGATGATTCGACACTCTCATAACATGACTTCATCCAGTTATGTATTTGGGAGTATTACCCCTCATATTTAACTCTATTAAAATTCAAGAGCTTATAATGATGAATTAGCGAGGGATGGTAGTGGAATATTTGATAAGAGGTTAAAAAACCTTTCATGGTACTCCCACATCATGTTTTAGGAAGGATACATTTACTAATATATTCTTAGTAATAGTCTTCAGACTGATATATGCACAAGTGTGGTACACTTTTTCAACCCCACCTATGTCTGGGTGTTGGATCGGTTGGAAGGGATAAAAAACATACTATTAATGGGAAACCAGATAGCAATAGATAGAAGTGCGTGTTTTTTAGATTAGTCATCTAAAACTTCTAGCGTAGTTTATTTTGAAGAATCTTAGAATAGTAAAAATATTCTCGACTAGACTCAAAAATGTGGTTATGCATTATAAGAATCATATTTGGGACTACGCAAACCCAGAGTGGGGTGGTTTTGTTAATGGAATTTGAATGGTTACCTGTTGTGTGATTTCGTGACTAGACATGATGAGGAGGGAAGGAAGATATAATATGGACAAACATAGTAGGGACAACACCATGTTAACAAATGCCCCAGGCTAGGGACAAGTGGCCCCCACAAAGGCGAATATAGAATAGAATCATGCTGGTATCAAATATGAGGATCTATGGATGGTGGAAGATGATTTTATATCCTTCCACCACCATAATAAAGCCACCCATTTCATGTTCCGAGAGTTGTAGGTTGTGTCCAGGTATAGCTATATTCTATGGATTCATAAGACATAGAGATACCAAAGAATATTATATGGACACAATTTGTTCTGTATAATTTTAATTCTATATTAGAAGACAAATATATTATTCATTTTATTATATATTTACATCTGTCATGAGATATTGTGCTCCTAGTTGAGGATTTATCCTAAAGTATTTGTCTTGAAGTTCTATAGGGAACGCTTCTTTTGAAACTTTTATCTTTTGGTAGTGTGATTTTCTTCTTAGTGGATATAGTTTCTCAATGGACTTCTTTATCGACACTATGAAACATCATGAAGTATTCATGGGTATGGATTGATTGTCCATGTTCTAAGACAAGATTTAATGTCACATCTTATGAGTACCAATCCTTTTCATTGATGGGACATGATAATTCTGTATTGATTATAGAGATCTCATTGTGGTACAAGTGTGTTTTCCATGAAGGATGATATATCCAATTAACCATCAATTAGTGAGTGAAGCCCATGGAATAATAAGATATATAGGTATCCATATTCCTTCAATTGTGGAAGATTATTCAGATATATTCTCCTATGATTTTATCATACTAAATCTAATATAATTGGTGGAGTTTTGCATCAACAGGCCCCCACAAACCACTATGATATCTTCTATGAAATATAAGATGGACCCTACATAGCTCCAATAAATATTTTTAGTGTTTTAGGACCATCCAGAGGATATTTTGACCAAAACATGAGTCTACCCCAGTATATCTCTAGCATTTTTCGTGAAAAATGAGGGTGGAAGATTATGGATTTTTTTGGACTATAGTTACAAATACTAAACAATGAAAATGAAAATTTAACCCTTTTGATAATTGAATACCTCTTTGACCAGTTTAGAGGTGTGAGATGGTTCTTAAAGATTGATCTCAGACCTAAAAATTCACAATTGAGAGATTCTGACCCTAATATCCCGAAGATGGAATTCTGATATTGCTACTGACACTATGAGTTCCTAGCAATGTATTTCAGTTCATCGAATTTCCCATAGTGATTATGGCCTTGTTGAGTTGGATTTTAATGTTTTACATGGAATGATTTATTGTATTATTAATTTAGTAAACACACACATACTCTATGTTAGTGGAAGAGCATGCATAAAACTTGTGGATGGTCCTGGATTTTCTATGGGATAACTAGCTTAATGGTATGATTTTATATATCCAATATTGAATTTATGAGGTTCAAATTGCATGTCATGAACATTATGATAATAGAATAAATATCGAAGTATAAATGATTAATTTTGTGCTCTATTGGGATCCACTAAAGACTATGTTATAGGGGATTAGTTTTCTAGGGTTGGATGGGTACTTCAGGAGGGTTTTGGAAGACTTAAAATTGATTCCAGCCCCTTTGACTAGCCTGACCATGTAAGTGTACTTGTTTACCTTGAATAATTAGTTCCTGATATCTGTTGAGTATTTAAACATATGAATGGTGTGTGTTCTTATATTAAGACTACTAGAGGATTGAATGGAGTATGTAGTATGTTGATATTCCTTAGGTGTTGGGCTCGACAACTATTTATACAGAGATAAAAGGATATGTCATATGGTTTATTGATTTCAAGTACCCATTAAAATAACTATGGGACTCATGACATATATCTAGATATTTATTTCTTCACTATGAGTATGTGGAGGCAGTACCTGCAGAGAGAGAATATTTTTTTACTCAAAAAATCAGAGACATGGGTAAATCATCCTAGAGAGAGAAATTAACCTAAGTTGGAGGAGCATGATTTACTTCATACATGAATATGACTTTATGATACTCAAATATAATTTGATGGGAAATTTTGTTGCATATATCCTTAATAGAAATTCCGAGTCCCAGTTGGTGCAAGAAGAATCAGAGTAGTTGGCTTCCTTTCCATTAACCATGGTTTAATTGGATGGCGTAGTTTTTCTTTAGTCGATGATGTCAAATCCACTACGCCTCAAGCATGTAAGTGGGTCCAAATTAGGAGACATCTCATTTGAGGAGAATCATTCTAAGATATCCTTAATAGGTTCACTATAACAGCTCTAGTATGTATGATCAATTTTTTTGAATAAATTAAATTTCATTGATCTACTTCACTGTATTTTACACCATTTATGATATTGTTACACACTAAACCAAGCTATTATTTTTCTACATTAAACACTTTTTTATCATTTATGACACATGAAACTGTGTTTTAACAAGGTAATGGTACATTTTTAATACAGTTACTAAAACATTACCATTGTAACCTAGATGATAGACACAGAAAAATGATTAGTAATAACTCCATTTTAAATATTATTTGTATTTAATTTACATAAAGTAACCATGATTATAATTAATCAAATAATTTTTGTTAAATATATAATATGATTGAAAATATAATTTTTTAGAATAATTATTTTTATATCGTTTTGTAAAAAAATAAAATAATATTTTACTCACATTTAAAAATTTAATTTGATAAAAAAAATATTTTTAATTCATAATTTAAAACATATCATAGGTAAAATTTCTGGTATTTTTCTTAAATGTTTTCCTTTTTTAATTAATGATTTTATCTTTTGAATTATAATTGAAAAATATATTTTTATTTAATTGTATTATATTTTTTATATATTTTTTAATTTATTTTTGATGTATTTTCAGTTCAATTAAAATCTCTTAATCCATTTTATGTCAAATTAATCAATTTCATATTAATATTGGATATTCAAATGTATTAAACCATTATACTTTTTCGTTTCTTTAAAAACCTTATTTCTCGACACATCCACGATATTGATTTTTAATTATATTTTCCCCCTTAGTTTATTATAATTTTGAAAATAGATTCCATTTTTATAATCATTAAAACATTTATTTCATATTATTATAAACTTAATTTTTCACCAATGTTTTTACTGAAAGAAATAAAAACTTAATTAGAGTGATAAAGGTAAAAAAAATCTCTAATGGTTAAACAAAGAATATAAGGTCTAAAAGTTACCCAATAAATGTAAATAACCTCCCATCCTCAATACATTTTTCTATTCTAACAAAACCTTTGTATTTTTGGGAACCTTATATAATCATCACAGTCACACATACCGCATAAAAAATTAAATTTTATAATTTTATTTTTAAAAATTCAAAATTCAAAAAGATCCATCAACACGATGTTGACCGACGAACTGCCTCGCATCACGAACCCTATGAAGAATTAAAAACAACTTCACCATGAGTTTGTTAGCATGAATAAATCCCCAGAATCCATTATCTCCAGTGAAATTACACCATGGAGAAAAATTAAAACAACCAACAAGTTGAATAATATCCACAATTACCACGAAGAACATGCCCAATAGGGACCCAAGGGTAGAGATTAATCCACCATGAGTGAAAACTACTATAATTCTTTGGCCACTCAAGTTAATCATCAAAATCACTATGAAAGCCACTGCACAAGTACAACTAGGGGAAGAACGGGAAAATCATTGAACAATATTATAGTAACATACATCAACCGCGAGCCACAACCATCTTCGTGACCACAATACACTATTTTTGGAACCACCACAAAGAGACTTATGAAAGGGAAATATCATCATCATTATAGAATAATAAATAAAAAATCCATCCAACCGGTCAATTTAGGAATCATATAACTAGAGAGAAAAATTGAAATAGAAAAAAACACACAATGCAAATGGAATCCAAAAAAATCAATGTATACATAAGGAATGAATAAAACGAGAGACGAAATGAAAAAAATACCAAACACCATGTCAATCTAAAAATTTCCTAAAACACTATCCTTTTTGATCAACTATGTTGTCATGTATAATGGGTATGAGGTTTAGGTAATAGAATGGGAACTGTGCAGAAAAAATGAATGGATGGGATCATCGAATTCCAACACTAAATCCAAAATCAATGATTTTCAATGGATATAAAAATTGGGGTTTTTTTGGAATGGTTATATAAAAATGATAAATAATTATAGTGTAAAAGTAATATGATGTTGAAATGAAACCCATTATCTCTAGAGAAAATTTAGAGAAAAAATAAAGCTTACATCTTTAGACAAAAAATGTGTATAAAGAAAATGAGGAATGGTAAAAAAATGAACCTGTAGATGAAATAAAGGAACAATGTATGAGAAGAACAATTGAACTAAAGAAAAACGGCTCACACTGATGTGGAAAAGCAAGGTGGCATGGTGCTGGTAAGGAACCTTAACATGTGGAGAAATATTATATTTGAAAACTGGGGATCCATATCTTCTCCGAAACCGATGTTTTCAATATTTAGAAATTATCATGTATGGTAGTCAAAATTTAACCATTTTTTAAACTTTTCTAATATGAACACATAGGATTAATTTTCTCATTATAAAATTTACACGTTCTCTACTCACTCCCATTATAAATGGTCACCCAATCTCCCCCTCTCTTCATACCTATCAAGCTCATTCGCTCCAGAAATACCTATATATATCTCTTCCATCTGTCACATGATACATACCAGGGTCCTTAGTTTTCATAGAAATATAACCATGAAATTCCTTCGGTGCACACCAAAATGAGGTACCCAAGGAACAAGTAAAATCCATCAACAAACATTTTTATTTTATTTCATCATAAAAACAATTAAATTTTTTATATAGTTAATGTATAAAAACAATAGTATATTTAATATACTAAGATATATTTTTTATTGTTATAACAAAACAATTCAAAAATATTCATCAAATGGGACACACAATCATCATTTGTGTGTCTGACAGACGTACACCTCACAAACTGATGTAATTTATTCTTCCATTACAATCATTAACAATTGGGAATAATGATGGACTTATAGTTTATATATGTTGTTTATTATTTTTATAATGTTATTATAATTTTATAATTGTTATATAACACATAACTTCATTCTATCCATTTTATGGGAATACGACAACATCGTTCATTTGTGTGGTGGACCACTACCTCATGAAATGATGTGATTCATTCATGATATATATATAGAATATATTAATGATTTTCAAAATATACATATGTTATATATGAGTAATAATGATGTTTTTGGAATTATAACATTTCATGTACTTTTTTTATTTTAATCCAATAAGAATGTAAATACATCGTTCATTTGTATATATAGACTACAGTCTCCATGAGTGGTGAATCTCATAGTATATTTCATTATTTTATATTCTATTATTAATAATACATATATAAAGAATATATATATTATAATTATATCATTTTTATTATTCTAGATATGATTAAATCATGATCTATGTATGACGACCAAGGATAACAATAAAACCCTGTGTGAAAAAAGAGATTATTACCTTAAATATAACATTAACATGTAATTGTTAATAAATGAGTTATATAAAGTCACAAATAAATAATTTATGGATTTATATCTATGAATATAGTTGTTGTATTTATTTATTTTAAACTTATAAAAATTCTACATAAGTTCATAAGAGTATGAAAAGAGTCATGAAGAAACCCAAGGGATTTCCTTATCCATTTTTACATTTGTAAGACACATGCCATATCTACACATCACTATTCTATGTGTTGTATATAAATCCCATGAATGTAATTTATGATTATTCCAACTAAAATGGATTCACCTTTAAAAATCACTTGAAGATATTTTTTTCATGTAGTTACAATATAAAAGTTACTAAAATGATAAGGGAATTATTTCTTAGTTTTTTTCAATGAGAAAAATTCCATGTTATTACCATATATTATTTAATGAGGTATATATTCTACCACTTTTACAAGTTATATAAATAATATAACTCTTTTAAAATATTGTAATATTTATTAAATTTCATTATTTTTTTGGTAATATGATTAAAAGCTACTAAATGGTAAAAGCTTATTGATAAAATATCGCACTTCATAAAAATTATTTATGATAATAATTTTATTGAAGTAATATTATGATTTATCTCTCAAAAAATCTAATTAATTTTATTATCTTCTAGTATTTCATGGTACCTTTAGGTAATGGTGCCGTTTTTCTTCTCTTTGTTACTTATGATAGTTATCAATTATTTTTTATGATTTTCTAATATTATTTCTCTCCTAGTTTGGAAATCTATTATCGAGAGAAATAATTATTTATAAAAATGTTTTTAGAAAATTTATACTATTATCATCTGATTTTTTGAATAAGTATTTACTATTTTTTACTTTTTAAAAAAATGGGTTTAAAATGAATATTTCCATCATTTTCGGATCGTGTAGTTTTTTATTTCTTCTAGAAATATGAATAATATCATTGACTTAAAATGTACGAGATGAACATAATTCCTCGACACCATGAACTATAATGATTTTAATGATTTATTTATTTTATAAATTTTATTTCTATTTAATGTATTTTTAAAAAAAATTCTATTTTGAAAAATCATTTTTTACTGAATAATGGACATTTTCCTCAAAAAATATTTTAAAAGATCTTTTAAAATTATTCTTCAACTAATTTGACATCTATTGGTGTTACATATTATTTAGGTAGGATATAGTCTAATAATACCATTTATATTATTTCCCTTAATTTTTAAAGTTTTTATGTAACAATATTTATGGCACCTTTTTCACTTCCACAGGTTATACCATGATAAATGCTAATGAAACACACTTAATTTCACATGTTATATTATGATAAAATGATTCTAAAGCCTATCTATTATCCACTAGAAATTATATGATAGAATTATTGTTATACTCATTTAATTTCAAGGGTTATTATATACTGATTTTTTTTTGTTCTTATAGAACACATATTTATTATTTAATTTTGTAATAGGTGGGACCTATATATCTTTCAAATACATTGGGTTTTGATTTATATCACATGATATAGACATGGATTGAATGAGGAGTGAAATAATTTCAGTTACACATTATTTTAATGGTAAGAGAACATATTTAAGTAATATAGGGATTTAATAGGGTGCGATCATAGTTAAATAAATGATATTGTAGGATATGATGGTCATGGATGTGAGACCAAACTAATATGGAAATGATTTTTTATTCTTTTGTGTATGAAATAACATCCATGTATAATTTTACCAGGGAAGATTTCTGATTATTTCCTTGTGATTAATTTCTTATGATCTTCCAATCAGTATGACAAAACTCATGGTTTTGATTTTAAGATGTAGGGTATGGTTTTCAACATTTATGATCATGTTCTCATACCCTCATATTAATGTTTTGATTACGTATCTACCCTTTTCCCATTATTGATCATCTCAGATAAACTCTTATTTTGATTTCTTCACATAATTCATTAAGATATATATTAATTACGATATTTCTAAGAGGGGTTTTGGTTATAAAGAATGTAGTTGGAGATGATGTAGCTCACATATAAATAATTTTTTATGTTCCCAACATTACAAAGGAATTAAACTACTATTTTTCTCAAGCATGAGTATATGCCATGAAATCAATATTCTAAAAAATTATATATTGTCTATGTATGACAATATTGTATTTTTATATTCACCACTTGTATTTTAAGAATATATAAATATTATCATTGTTTTATAGGGAATAACCGAGGTTCCAGACTTGATATGTGTGGAGGTGATGAGAGAGTTTTAAACATATCCTTTCTTTATACATCTCATTGTGTGGACCATTCATATTGTCCTTTTGTGACAGTTTTGGTGGTAAAGCATGAGATGGAGAATGGTAGAGTTCATCTCTAGGTTCCTCACCTATTAGCTGATAAAGACTATACACCAGGTTTAAGTAGGATTTTTTCATCATTCTGAGATATCTAAATGGAAATTGGGTGGCATGTCCTAGGACTCTGTGATAGGGATTCCACGGACAATGTGAGGCCATGAAACAATCATTGTGATAATTCACTTAATCATTAAGTTGTAATATTTCCTTTCCATAATGGATTATTGTTTTGTAGGATAGTTTGGGACCATAGTTTATACAAAACAACATTCACAAACATTGGATTCCCTCAATCCATTTCTTCATCCATGATTATTGGTTTGTTTCACAATTTTGGAATGACCAATGAATTGGATTCATGTCCCATAAGAGGATGTGAATATCCTTTCACCACCATAAAGTTGGATCAAACAAGAACAATATCCTAGTACATGAACATATTTCGAGGGCTTGGTATTTTAAATTTATCAGATATGGGATGACCACATGCCTTTACTAGATTTTGTTTATAATAATAACTACATCTCTAAAATCGGCATGAAAACATTTGATTCCTTGTATGGGAGACCCTAAAGGTTACCCCTATGATAGAATGTGATCAATGAGGATTATCTTGTATTGAAATATATGCAAAATGAAATGATGGAGAAGGTCATGGTCATCTGCAAGTACATGAAGAAAACTCAAAGAAAGAATAAATATTATGAAAATTAATACCATTAACCCTAGTATTCGATAAGGGATGACATGTTTTTTTGTGTTTATCCCCATAACGTGGTTTTGGATCATCTGCTATGGATGAATGTTAATAGAAAGGAACTATTTTTCATTTGAGATATTGCAATGGTTTGGTGAGAGAGATTCCTACCTAACCCTACCCCCATAATTGTAGTGGGTGCAAGAAATCATCCATGTTTCATAGATGAGGAGATATGTTCATGTACATATTCATGATATTGATTAGGGAAGGATAAATATCAAGGATGGTTCCACTTTCATAGATAACCCATTGGAGATTTTGGATCAAATTTAGGGGATCTTGTGTGGATGGACCATCCACACGGTTTGTGTGTGTGGCAACACATAATCATGTAGAAGAGCTCTTAATAGTGGGAGAGATAGTCGAGGGCTCAGTATCAATATATTTTTTAAAAGTTTTTAATTTTCAATGATGAATATATAGCATGGTGGAATAATTTAGAGTCTATTTTTTTCTTTTTAAGACATTGATATATATAAATAAATTTCTTTAGAGACAGGAAAAGAAATTATAAGTTCTCCGGAGGACCGGCATGCCCTAAATTAATTATATTAAAATATTAAATATATATTATATCGATTATCCACAGTTACATAATGAAAATGGGATATATTCAAAAAAGTAATATTTTTTCAAAATATTAGAACAAATTTTAATCCAAAATGTGATGTTTAACAATGAATGGCCTAAAATAGGTTGGTGTGGTATGATGAGATGAAATGATCATTAGTGGTATGTTTAGTAGATATATTAATTATTTACATTAATTAATTCATTAAATGAAATAATTTAGTTTTTATACAAAAAAATATTATGTCATATATCCCAATTTATCTGTATAACCCTAAGACCATTGATAGGAGACCACTTCTCCCCTTTGTGGTAGAATCGAGTTCTGATGACAGTGATCCTATAGTTCCAAGAGAATTGAGGCACATGGAATGTATCGAAATCTCTTATTTAATGGAGAGTGTATTTTTCATAGACATGATCTCCAATATCAATGTATGACTTCTCTGTTTTTTAATTCTCCATATATATATTTATTGATTGTTCCTATCCATTCTTATATCCATGATTTTTGTTAAATGAGCATCTACAGATCCTGTGCATTAGATTTAAAATTTTCATTCAATTATTTCCCACCCCAGATATCCCCATTGTTTTTTTTCAATGAATGCTTTCCCAATTATGTTTTGACATCTATTTATTATTATTTAACCTTTATGTTCTTCATATTACTCGTCATTTGACCACAACGTAATTAATCTTCATTATTGGGTGGGACTATGAATTACAAAAACACTAAATTTTGTAAAGAATTCTTGTAAGATGAATTTATCGATGAATTAGGAATGGATTTTGGTATATTTTAAGATATTAATGATTTCATCATTGATAGAAATAATTATTATGTGATGAGATGATCTAGAAGATACGGCGGTGTATATGACTTCATATGGGTGTATCAAAAATCTTTATTCCAAAAATAGATATAATGATATGATGAATAAAGGATTCTACATCATTTTTTGGAAGAATATAGGTGGAATTTAGCATGGATGGAATGAATCTATAATGTAAAAGTTGATCTCGAATTAAAAAAACAAGGCTATATGACATGTACTGGAAAGATTACATGCCATGTAGAACCCCTACAACTACAGTGCTATAGTTTTATAAAATAATATGATCTCACACCAATGTCGTTACATCATACGACGTGTGACCATTCCTTGGTATATAGTTTATGTGACATGAGAATATGGTATAGAATAAGTGCGGAATGAAATACATTCACCAATGTACATGGGAATGAGAAACTTTATGTGGAAATATATAGAATCATGGGTAGGACACCGAGTTGATGTGGCACGTTTTTTAGTCCCCTTAAATTTCATGTAGGACATCGTGTTTAGGGATATGTGTACTATTTGGGACCCGACTAGAAATTAAGTGATGTTTCCTAGTTAGGATTCATGTATCACTATGAGGGGGAGGTGAGAATCAATGATGTAATTTTATTTCATATTTCCTTTCCTATGAAACAACCTTCACCTCCTATTAAAGATTTCATTAAATGTTGAAGAAAATTAAACCACACATCCATATGAACCCAATAATTTAAATGGATCAAATCCTAACAAGAGTAGATATTCCCTCATCATAGTCTGGAAACGATAAAATACCTCACAAACTAATAGAAAATTATCCTTTTATTGGAATATAATGAGTTGGATGTCCCCTTACACTCATATAGAACTTTGAAAACAATTCAATTTTGTGTCTGCTTTTTCTAGAACGAAATAATGATATAAAATGTTATGGTGATTTTTATCCACTTCTTAAAATTTTATCTATCAAAATACAAACTCTCTTTCTTACCATGATGATGTAAAGAACATCCCAGAGTCCTCAAATAATCTTTCTTCCACTACAAACTACCTATATCCTCCTTGAACATCATGTCTTCTTCCATGGAAAATCTCAACTTTGAGGATAGTTAATGCCATGTGAACCACTATTCCGACAAGTAGATTTTCCCTTTAAATCTACACCCACCAATTATTAAATGAATGTTTCCGATAAAAATTGAAAATCAAAAAAATCTTTCTTCCACAATCTCTTCTCCATCGTGAAAAGATTACATTTGTGAACTGTCTACTATGGGGAATTCTTCTTCATGAACTACATCATACATCTCCAAAAATCATCAGGAATTGATGATAAATTATTAAAAAATTAAATGTACTATTCATGATGGGAATAGGGTCATTATATATGAAAATTAATTTTTTAATCCCACTAATATTATTTACCGAAATTATCAATGTGGTAAAACCTTTACCATAGACTGAATACTAATAGAAACTTTATTTCTCCTAATTTCCATAATAAGGCTTGCATCAGAAGATCTGGATATTACTTATGATATTTTTGAAATAGAGAACAACAAAGAATAATCATATTTTAAAAGAGTTTTAAAAATAGAATTGATTTATCCTTTTGGAAAAAAAATTAAAACACTCATAAAAAAACTCTTCTTACTTATTTTTCCATCCAAAAACGTCCAAACAGCATCGTGGGACCACAAGATGTGTGGTTACCCTTATATTCCATGTACACCTGATTGTTTTTTATGAAACATCTACTCCTCATATGAAATTCATTTTGTCCCAGATTTTTTCTCATTGGTTTCCTAAGGTGATTTTTTCCACAAAGAAAATGATAGTAGTATTTGTGGTGGATTTTGAGATACAATGTTATAGGTTCTGAGTTTGATGCATCTTATGTTAGTACTCAATGACTATAGTGATCGGGGAGAATGAGACGCGTGTTACCCCATGATGAAATATGTTGTGTTAATACTATCTACTATGTGTAATATGTTGTTTGAGATAGGGTATGCTCTGCATTTTACTGAGTGATACCCCTATGGAATTAGGGTTTGGGTTTTATATCTATTGAGTTTTCCCCCTACATTGATAAGGTGCAGCTAATATTTCTACTAATTGTTAATCCCAATGGATTCATGATGTGGTTCAACTATATGTTGACTGGTACTTACATAGAATCAGGGTGAGGTTACTCTCTCTATTGAGTGGTACCCACTATGGAAATTGGTCTTGATTCCTATATCTACATATTAGTGACCCCTATAGATTTATATGGTGGGTCTATTAACTTCTAAGATGTACCCCTATAGTGCTTTGGTGAGGATCCCCTATATACTGAGTGGTACACCCCTATTCCATTCATGTGAATGTACCTTATCTACTGTGTGGAACCACCTATCACACATGGTTATGGGTCCCCTAATTTGATATTTTACCCCCATGACTACGTGGTATGGTGGCGAGGCATAGTGCATCAACTATGTTAGTGATGTGATATGACAAACAAGATAGTGGGAATCATTGATTGACCTCTTTAAAGTGATGGTGCAACATTTATAGGAATCTCAATGAGATGCAAATATCCCTCCTCTCCCATTTTGGATTATTTTAATGAAATTACATATATATATATATATATATATATCGGTATCTAGGTCATTTTAATTTTCCCTATTTTACATTACGGGGAGATTTATATTCTTATAATGTCTCTTGTGTCTCCACCTACATTATTGAGGTAATTATATTTAGTAGGTATATAATGAACCTTGAGTAATATTTTACTTTATATTTCATGTGTTATGATGATGAAAGAGAGTTAGGTGGTGATTATAGAGGAACATATTGATATCCTAATGAACTATACCATTTAGGGTGGTTGGGGATTAGAGATGGGACTTGACATCTCTTAGAAATGTACTTTTCTTGTATTTTAGGTTTGTTCGTCTACTATATTGGCCATGATGTTTTTCAAATTTAAATTCTGATTTATGTTTTTTTACTCTTGTACTCCCTAAGGGTTTGACATTCATGTTTAGTCTAATTAATTTGTATTTTTATTACTATTCTACTATACCTTTATACGGATATGGTTAGGTATGTGAATACATGTACATTTGGAACGAACCTCCCATATTTGTTATGCTTTTTTTTCTTATTTCCAAACCAAGAATATATATGTGTGCATGGAGTAGATAAGGCTCGATCTCTATTGGGTCACCTCATGAAATTATTCAATTTTTAGTAACCGGAAAAAATGAGTATGATGCATATTAAAAATTTAAATGTCCATAACTAGGTCATACAATATTAGATCAAGATTTTATTTTTTTGGGACCAAATTAATGTAATATACATAAATTTAAGGCTATATAATTTTTATTGCCTAAAAACCCACATGATACCTCAGATGTAAAATTTTCTTACTAAGGTGTACAGCCAAAGTCAGTGGGTGGGAGAGAAAAACAATTATCTCTGATGTGTCAATACATCATTGTATCTCACAATCTGATCCCATGTATGGTCCAATGATTTCACGTGAAAAATGAAATAATAAAATAAAAACAACTGGTGGAATTTTTTTATTTCATTTGAAATCAAAGAAGGTAGTCACCGTCGATGATTTCTCAATGAATCCAAAATCAATCCTCTCAAGATCACCCACGAATTCCTAAGGAATCCACATATTTGATGATCATATGAGTTCATGTTTGTAAAATCGCATTACATTTCCAGTTACTTTTGATGTTTCTAAGCACCTCTGTTTTGGAGTAGTGACATGGGGGTGCATTTGGGAGATCATTTAAGTTAAACAAAAGGGAAATGTCTTATGCACGGTTTAACAAACCGTGTGACCAAACCGTGACAACCAAGCAGCACTGGAAAGAGAGGTACGCACGGTGTGCGCATAGATTAAAAAATAGTGTGACCATACTATGTGGACCGTGTATCTCTGGATAGTGAGGCATGCACGGTGTGCACACAGTTTGACAAACTGTGTGCCTCTACCTTGGAAAATTGTGTGTGCGGTTTCTAATTCCTATTTTTTAAAAACCACCCAAACCCCATGGACTTCTATAATTTCGACCTTGGCTTGGGCTTGACTCATTTTAGGTATTTCAAAAACCTCATAGAGATATTCCAAGGAGATATGAACATCTTTCTTGGAGATTGAAGGCTCAGATTGATGATCTTCTCTCCTCCTGGTAAGTATATTTCATCCCGTTTTGTTTCTCGTTTATTCCTCTATCCTTCCTTGGTCTTTTCATGGGAGATTTCATTTTCTCCCATGAATGTAAACCTATGAGTTGAGGTATCAATCTAGGATTGTGAATTTAGATCTAGTTTTTCAAGATCTTGAATATTTTTATCTTAATTTTGGTTTTAAGGATTTAGATCTAGATTTTGATTGACGTTGGTGTGCCGCTCGGTTTTTGGGGTTTCTCATTGGGCTAACACCCGTCAATAAATCGAGGTAGGTGGTTCCGTCCTATATTTCCATATTTATTAACATTGTATTTTCTTGATTTATTTCAATTGTTGATTTAAATTCAATTGCTCAAGTTTTATTTCAATTAAATTGATAAAAACACGATTCCAATGAATCGAGTTATTTGAAATGGTTTTGGCATGGGAATTTGGAAAACCCCAATTCCATTGAATTGGGTGTGTCTATAGAAATTGGAAGACTTAAATTATTGGATTTAAATTTTAGATTTATTGGGAATGATTTCAATTAAATTGTTGAATTTAATTATGGAAATGAATTGTGTATTGATGGAATTGGTTTTGAATGGATTTCAAACTTATGAAAATTTCTTAAAATGATTTGATAAAAACCCATTGGTTTTATCTTGTGGAATAGCATGTTTTTAATAAAACATGTTTTGGTTTTAAATGGAATGAAATTGGTACTTTGGAAATGGAAGAATGTTACTGATCATATTTTAAAAATTCATAAAATAGTTCGCCCATCATGTAAGAGCACATTAAATCCTTGGGGAATTAGTGAGTTATTTAGATACACTCTACGCTACAACAACGATCTAAAACATACTTGCATAGGGTCACATCCCCGACAGGTTGGTGACGAGTCACCTTTGGCTAGTGTCATAGAGACATGTGTATACACATTTTTCTGAGTTCACATAGAGAGTGTGGAATCCTATAACTAGTTAATACTATCGTACATTTTTGCAGATGACCATGTTGATCGTTTGTTTATTTATATGTGAGATATAAATGTATGCCAATGCTTATGAACTACCTTTCATCCCTGCTAAATTTATATAAACAGTTTTATATAAATGTTTTGATTAAGAAATTATTTTAGAAATATTCCATTATTGTAAATCCTTTGCTTAAATTGATTTTTCCATCATATGAAAATGTATAGCATGTTTTGTTAAAATATGATTTTGAATTTCCAAACCTGTTTAATTGAAAATTGAAATATTTTCTTTGGATAATCTATATTTGGAATCTGTTACGGACTCCTTGGTGTTATCCTATGGGGCTTAGGCTCACACCCTACTTTTTCCTTCGGGAGTTTTTAGACTTTCTTCTTCCAGGATCGAGCGAAGGGAAGGGTCATCTTGGAGGTGGATCCAGCTATTGATCTTTGGTCTTGGTGGGTTTTGTCCTTAGGGAACTTGGGGCTATTTTTCACATTATTTTAGTACTTGGGTTGCAGTACATTGGACTTTTTATGCATCCTTGTATTCTGGTACTTTACTCCTAGTGGAGTTTATTTTGTTTTCATACTGTCTTGTTTCTTTTGCTTCCACATTCTTGTGGCAAAATCATTCCCACTTTCATGTTGTGTGATGCCAGGTGCTAGTCTCCAACCCATGGGGATCAGGAATTCCCATCATGATATGTTAGGGTCGGCTCGGTAATCGGGTTACTAGGGTACCTAGGCTGGTTCCTAACTAAGTTATATCAAAGGGGGGATTAATAATCTTGCCTTGATTACAACATTCATTTGAGTTTTCTTGTCGGGACTTAGGAGATGGTTGTGATTGAGTGCTTGGACATCTCCCACCACAATGTACCTTATGTCACCCGGGTTGGTTAAGGAAATACGACTTGTGGATTAGTTCAAGTATTTTCCCTATTTTGATATGGATATAGTAGATTACAAATCATGTTATCCATTATTTTAAGAATAGTTTTCCTTGTTACTCCATTTGGGTGTTAATATATCTGTTTTTCTGCTGTGTAGCATCATGCCTCTGAGAAGACATGGAGCTCAGATCTAAAAAGAGGCTACTACTGAACCTCAACAAGCGAGTTCTATTTTCGATCCGAGTTTGGTTGAGGTGATGGTTCATACTGTCCATGCTCTGCGAAATGAACCACTTCTATTTCCTTTTCAATCTCTAGCTATAGATCCTCATAGTGATATTATCTGAAGTCATTATCAAGAATTCATATGCTAGAAGCCACCAGTTTTCAAAGGCTCCACTGACCCTCATCATACTGAGGAATGGTTGAGCATGATGGAATGTCTATTTGGGTTCTTGGAGACACCTGAGTTGATCATGGTGAAGTGCGCCACCTCTGTACTAGAGGGACCAAGTAGGAGATAGTGAGACACAATGGTGATGGCTGGGAAACATGAGGGTTTGGAGTGGAAAGACTTTAGGGTTCTTTTCAATAACCAGTCTTATCCAGAATCAATCGTGTTGGCCAAGGCTGTGGATTTTTTCATGATTGATAAGTCCAAAAAAATAGTGACTGAGTAGTCAAATTGCATTTCTGAGCTGGTACGGTTTGCTCCAGAGATTGTATCTAATGAGAGGATGAAGGATTTATTATTCGAGTTGGGACTTCGATCAGACATTCGTTCTCAGGTTTTCCTACTTAAGATACCCACATATATTGATGTGATGGATATGGAAATGATGGTTGAGATGGACTTGGTAGGAATGTCAGGGTTGAAAGAGTTTCCTTTCCCTCCTAGTGGAAGTGTTGGTTCCTTTAAAGGAAAATGTAATCCCATTGTTTCTAATGGTAGTTCTCGACAACAGAGTCATTCTAGACCTCCGGTAGCAAAAGGAGGGGATTCTTTAATGTTTTATTAGTGTGGAATGCTAGGAAGTTCTACGAGGGATTGAACTGAGGCACCCAAGAACTTTATCTCCTGCGGACATTTTGGGCACCTACAAAAATTATTCCATCACTTCTCTACTCCGCGTAGTGGAACAGGATCATCAGAACCTCCAAATACTACGGGGAAATCAAATGCTTCATGTACAAAAGGGTTTGAGCCACAAGAATTCGAAACAAACCATCTTTACACAGTGGAAAAGTTTCTAGAGGTAGCTGATGCAGGTCCTGCAACTGTGAGAGGTACCATTACTATAGCTTTATCTTTAGTGACAACTCTTTTTGATACTGGTGCATCTAACTCTTTTATTTAAACCCATCTTGTTAATATACATAATATACCTATGGATCTATTATCTTGTGCGATAGATATTACTAGACCCCTTGGTGTAATGAGAGAGAAGGGCCTCCGTAGTCCTACTTGTGTCTTCTCTCTATCAGATGATGATCATGGTTGGAGTTTCTTGGTTCTTGACATGAAATATTTTTATTTCGTTTTTAGGATGGATTGGATAATTTCCAATAAAGCCCAGATCTAATTTTTTTCTTTGAAGAGTTGACCTTACTACACCCAGTAGTGTACCCCTTGATTTTCAAGGAGAGTGGGACCCAAGGTCAAGAAGAGTCGGACCCTCCTATCAAGAATTGGGGAAGGTTATATCAGCGTTTGATTTTGATATGGAGAGAGATTCAATGTGTGGTTATCTTCATCCAGGTGTTATTGTGTTTCTCGATGTGTTTCCTTCTGACTTCTCTAGTTTTCCACCAGTAAGAGAGGCTGATTTATCTACTGACTTAATGCATGGTACTCAACCGATTTAAATTCACTCTTACTGAATGGCTCCAGCTGAACTAAAAGAACTGAAATCTCAGTTAGACCATCTTCTTGAGAAAGGTTTTATACGCTCGAGTGTGTCAACTTGGGTAGCACCTCTTCTCTCCGCCATGAAGGCTGATGGTTCTCTTCGCTTAGGTGTTGATTATCGAAAGCTCAATCGAGTTACAATAAAAAAACAAATATCCATTACCATGAATTGATGATTTTATTTATCAATTGAAATGGGTGAAGTTGTTTTACAAAATTGATCTTCGATCTGGTTGACATAAATTAATGATAAAAGGATCTAACATTCATAAGACAGCTTTTCGGAGTAGGTATGGTCATTATGAGTACCTTGTTATGTCATTCAGCATAACAAATGCTCTGGCAGTTTTCATGGCTTTGATGAACAAGGTTTTCCGTGAGTCTATAAATACTTTCTTGGTAGTCATGGTGGATGAAATTATTGTCTACTCCAAGTAGGAGGAAGATCATGTGCATCATCTACGAATAGTTCTGAGTCTTCTAAGGAGTCACCGACATTATGCCAAGCTTTCAATGTGCGATTTCTGGATTCGGGAAGCGAAATTCTTGGGACATGTTGTGTCAGAACAAGGAATAATAGTTGATCCTGGAAAGGTGAAGGATGTTATGACTTAAAAACAACCATGAAATGTTTTTGAGATTTGGAACTTCATGGGATTAGCAGGATATTATAGTCGTTCTGTTAAAGAAATCTAAATGTTCACTTCTCTAATGACTACTCTGACTGAAATGGGAGTGAAGTTTTCCTGGAATGATAAATATCAGAGTTCTTTTGTTGACCTAAAGCATCTTTTAACTACTGTTCCGATGTTAACTCTTCCTAAGGTTGAGATATATTATGTGGTCTTTTGTGATGCATCGAGTTCAGGTTTGGGATGTGTATTCATGTAGTTAAATCATGTTGTTGCCTATGGGTCTCATCATCTGAAGCCTCATGAGAAGAACTAACCCACCCATGACCTTGAAAATGCAGCTGTAATGTACACACTTATTTTTTGTATACATTACCCTTATGGAGAAAGGATTACTGTGTATTCAGACCACAAGATCTTGAGTTATATATTATCTCAAAAATATTTGAATTTCCGCCAAGGATGTTGGGTGGAGTACCTGCAATCTTTCGACATTGACATTGACTATACCCCAAGAAATTGGAATGAAGCTGAAGATGCGTTAAGTAGGAAATTTAAATCACATAATGTGAAAGAATCTTCAGAAGAGTGGAGTTTGATGGCTATTTTTAGTCATTTTCATAATAGAGATCAGTGGAATGGGAATGGAGTTTCTTTAGCTAGTGTTTAGTTGACTTCTTCTCTCCCCGAGTTAATTTTTGAGGAACAAAAATTGGATGATGAAATACGTACCATTAGGGAATCTCTTTATGGTGGGGAGACCAACACCCAGTTGTGGTTCTCCATAGTGGGTGTTCTGTGTTATCGAAACCGTTACGTTGTGCCGTTAGCGACAAGGAAGGATGTGATGGTGGGTTTCCATAACTCTTAGTGGGCTATACACCCAGAATCCACAAAGTTGTTCTATGACATGCATCGGTAGTTCTGGTGGCTAGGTATGAGACGAGACATTGCTGAGTATGTATCACTTTGCTATACATGCCAGCAGGTGAAAGGTGAGCACCAGAAACCTTCGAGTTTGCTACAACCACTTCCACTCCCTACATGGAAGTGGGATGAAATCTCTATGGACATTGTGGTTGGGTTACCTCAAACCCTGAGGAAGAAGAACGTGATATGGTTTGTGATCGATAGGCTATCCAAGTATTCTCAATTTATACCTATTCAAGATACGACCAATGTTGAGGAGTTAGGAAATATCTATCTGAAAGTGGTTGTTAGTTTTCACGTAGTTCCATCTACTATTGTCTCTGATAGGGATCCTCGGTTTACATCTCACTTTTGGAGAGGCCTTAAAGAGGCACTGGTATCTCAAGTTCGTTTGAGCACGACCTACGATCCATAGTCAGATGTCCATATAGAAAGTGTTATTTAGATCCTTGAGGATATGTTCCGCACTAATGTTCAGGACTTTGGTGGGTCTTAGGATGATCATCTAGGATAAGTTGAGTTTTCTTGTAACAAAAGTTATCAGTCAGCGATCAAAATGGCTCCTTTTGAGGTTTTGTGTGGTCATTCTTGTAAATCTCGATTATATTGGTCGGAGAATGGTGAAATCTCTTTGGTAAGAATGAGTTTTTTCCATGAAACAATAGCTAAGATACAGTTGATTCGTCAGAGAATGTTGACAGCACAGAGTCGATACATGTCTTATGCTGATCATCGTCGTACACCTTTCGATTTCTCAGTTGGTGACCAAGAGTTCTTGAATGATTCACCCCGATTGGGCCATCGATGGCTAGGGAGGTAAGGGTAGATTTCTCCCTGTTTTGTGGGACCTTTTGAGGTTATTGGTATTGTGGGGAAAATTGCTTACTACCTAGCTCTACCACCACAACTGACATCCATACATAACGAGTTCCATGTTTCATAGCTGTGAAAGTATCTCTCTGATCCATCTCATGTTGTGAGGTGGAGTGATCTTGAGATTGAACCAGATTTATCTGTTACTGAATAACCAGTCAGGCTTGTTGATTCTGAACCAAAGCACTTCATGGGAGAATGATTCCTCTAGTCAATGTTCTATTCCAACATGGTTCTAATTCTCATGGGATGTGGGAAAGGGAGGAAATAATGAGAGATCAGTGGCCTGATCTTTTTGACGTGGAGGTTTCTTCATAGGATTTCTGGGGACATAAAGATTTATGGTGGGGAGGTTGTAATAGCACGTTACATTTCCAGGTACTTTTTATGTTTCTAAGAAACATTGTTTTGGAGTAGTGACTTGGGGGTGCATTTGGGTGAACATTTATGTAAAACAAAAGGGCAATGGCTTGTGCACAGTTTGCGCATGATTTGAAAAACCGTGTGACCAGACCATGCCAACTGAGCAGCACTGGATAGATAGGTACGCACGGTGTGCTTAGGGTTTGACAAACCGTGCGACCAAACCATGCGGACCGTGTATCTCTGGACAGTGAGGCATGCATGGTGTGCGCACGGTTTGACAAACCGTGCACCTCTACCTAGATAAACCATGCACACAGTTTTTAATTCCGATTTTTTTTGCTTTTAAAAATACCCAATCCCCCAGGACATCCATAATTTCAACCTTGGGTTGGGCTTGACACATATTAAGTCATTCCAATACCTCCTAGAGAGATTCTAAGGTGATCTGAAACATCTTTCTTTGAAATTGAAGGCACGAATTGAAGATCATCTCTCCTCCTGCTAAGTAGATTTCATCCCGTTGTGTTTCTCGTTTATTCCTCTATCTTTCCTTGATCCTTTCATCAGATATTGAATTTTCTTCCATGGATCTAAACCTATGAGTTGAGGTATAGATCTAGGATTGTAAATCTAGATTTTTTTTTCAAGATCATGATTCCATTGATCTTAATTTTGGTTTTAAGGATTTAGATCCAGATATTTATCAATGTCATTGTGCGCTCGGTTTTTGGGGTTTATCATTGGGCTAACTCCCATTAATAAATCAACGTAGGTGGTTCCGTCCCATTTTTTCAAATTTATTAACATTTTATTTGGTTGATTTATTTAAATTATTCATTTAAATTAAATTGCTCGTATTTTATTTCATTTAAGTTGAGAAAAACCTGATTCCACTGAATCGAGGTATTTGAAATAGTTTTTTCATGGGAATTTGGAAAACCCCCATTCTATTGAATTGGGTGTGTTTATGGAAATTTCCGGATTTAAATTGTTGGATTTAAATTTTGGATTCGATGGAAATGATTTCAATTTATGTGTTGAATTTAATTGTGGACATGAACTGTGTAATGATATAATTGGTTTTGAATAGACTTAAAACATATGAAAATGGGTTAAAATGATTAGATAGAAACCCATTGGTTTTATATTGTGGAAAGGCATGTTTTGAATAAAACCTTTTTTGGTTTTAAATGGAATGAAATTGAGACTTTTGAAATGGAATAATTGGATTAGTCATATTTTAAGCATTCTTAAAATAGTTTTCCCATCATGTCTGAGCGCATGCAAGCCTTAGGTAGTTAGTGAGTTATTTGGATTCACTATATGATATGAAAATTTTCTAAAACATACTTGTAGCGGGTCACATCCCTGAGGGGTTTGTGATGAGTCTTCATTGGCCAGTTTTATAGGGACGTGTATATACACATTTTGCTGAGTTCACATAGAGAGTGAGGAATCCTATAACTGGTTAATACTCTCGTACCTTTTCGTAGATGACCATGTTGCTCGCCTGTTTATTTATATGTGAGATTTAAATGTATGCCAATTATTTTGAATTGAATTACATGCCTACTGAATTTATATAAAGAGTTTTATATAAATGTTTTTCTTAAGAAATTATTTTAGAAATATTCCATTATTGTAATTCTTTTTCTTAAATTGATTTTTCCATCATTTGAAAATGTATAGCATGTTTTGTTAAAATTTGATTTTGAATTGCCAAACCTGTTTAACTGAAAATTGAAACCCTTTCTTTGCATAATCTATATTTTGAATCTGTTACGGAATCTTTGGTGTTATCTTACTCGGCTTAGGCTCACACCCTACTTTTTACTTCAGGTGTTTGTAGACTTTATTATTCTAGGATTGAGCGAAGTGAAGGGTCCTCTTGGAGGTGGATATAGGTGTTGATCTTTGGTCTTGGTGAGTTGTGTCATTAAGGACCATGGATAAATTTTCCCACTTTTTAGTAATTGGGTTGTAGTACTTTTTTCTTTTTATGCATCCTTCTATTCTGGTACTTTACTCCCTGTGGAGTTTTTTTATTGAATACTATCTTGTTTCTTTTGCATCCGCATTCTTGTGTCTAAATCGTTCCCACATGCATGTTGTGTGATGCCAGGTGCTAGTCACTGACCCGTGGGGATCTGGAGCTCCCTTAGGACTATGTCAGGGCCGACTCGGTTATTGGGTTACCCGGGTACCCGGGCTGGTTCGTGACAAGGTTATATTGCATTACTTTAACAATTTCTTCACTATTTCGAAGTACACCTCAATCGCATGTCTTCGACCCATAAAAGAATTCTTAGATCACTCACATGGATAAGTAATTTAAGTCTTCAGGATGTGGCAGGATATAAATTATTTAAATTAAATGGAATGAACTACAAAAATAAAATAATCTATTACAGACTTTTATTGTTGATTTTATTATACTCTGATAGGGTTCCTTAGCTTCATAAATTTAAAATCCACTATATAATGAGTAAATTTATATGTTAATAAAATCATTAAATAAAAAATAAATTTATTATGTAATATAATATGTTTAATAACATGAATAACAATTACCAAAAATATTAAACTCACATTTACTATTTATATAATAATCATTCAGATAATATTATTAAACATATTCACTTAATAATGATTTTTTTGGTGATCATTAAAAATCAAACAACCCTTGAACCGCATAGTGGGGTGAACCATTTAATATAAATACATTCACAAGAATAGAGTATAATCTTGAAGGATCTATTTTGTTTTACCATATAAGACATTATCTTGATAGTAGTGAAAATTTTTCATATACTAATAAAAGATTATAAAAAAACCAATAAGAACCATATAAAGGATAGGAGTATTCATAGAAGAAATAGAAACCAAGTGACCAATAACTATGTAATATAATCAAACTGTATCAATATATATAATAATACATGATGCACAACATGTCCCATCATGATTAATTACATTATTATTTGTCAATATTACCAGACATACATAACTTCAACATGAATTTCTATTGATTTATAATGGTTCATCTATCCTTGACAACAAGGCCCAAGATATCACTTCCATAACAAAGAAGAAACAAACTCTATCATTATTATTATACAAATTCCATACCACTAATGATTCACCCAATATAAGCTACCTTGCTATGACATAAATATCATGGTGATTCACTTACACAAATAATTTTATCAATTGGAAACCATGTATAATCATCTCAATTATAAAAACTAATAAATATGTCTACAGAAAGGACTACCCAATAACACAAGGACAATGTGGTGATCCATTTTTTTGGATTTTCTCTTTGTGATATCATATACCTGAGATCACCAAATGTAGAAATATATGAAATATCATTAATATTACTTTTATAGTATATATTGTTTCACATTATAGACTATGAACTACTATAAAAAATTCAATATGATGTGAAATCTAAGGAAATTTCCATAAATATTGTTGACTTTGACATATATACACTATTCTAGTAATATAAACCCCTCTGTATATCAAAATATATTAAATTCAATTGTAAAAAATGTACATACATAATTTGGGTTTAGGAAACCATAATTATATGTATTATTCTATATATTAATATTTATAGACTTTAATCACCCACATCGCTATAAAAATCATTCAAAATGATTATCTATCTCAACCACTTATTTCTCTTCAAACCCAATATTCTCTCACAACCATTTAGAATATTGAACAAAAAATGATTTATACCTCTTGTAAATTATTCCATACATTTATATTAATTGCATTTATATAGTGAACTCTCCATTTCATCTATTCATCACACTAATTTAAAATCAATTTATTTGTTAATCAATTATCTAAAAGAACTTATTTTTACATAAATAACAGCTTTATTTCAAAATTGAAACCACTTATAACTAGAAAAATAACATAAAATATATTTTTGAGTGAACATAACACTTTATGATGGGTTATAAATAAAATCAACTAATATGAATGTAACCACACATAAATATATTCTCCATAAAATTAACACAGTAATTTATATCATTATTAATAAAAAATAATAATTTATACAGGTGGCTTATCGTTATCACACAAAACGTGTGATTTTTTGGACTAGATCTATTGTTTATAACTTGTTGTGAAATTTATTTATCACACACTGAAGAGTAAAATGTGAATATTGTTTTTGTAATTCACAATCACTCATAATTAAATATGTCAGGTTTTAGTTGATATTTTTATAATTAAAGTAGTTTTCAACCATGATTTAATGTCATGTATATATATAAAAAAATTCACATGAATAATAAAAATGAAAATGTAATATTATTCTATAATGACAAATTTTATTCCATACTAAATAGAATATTTCTTATTGTGTAAGAATGAATCATGCATCATTTCATGGAGAGTTCCATGAAACCATAGATACTATCATTGATGTAACCATGAATGTAAGGAGTTAGATACTTTTTGAAATATGGGAACACTCATTTTGAATCTATATAACAATATAAAAATGATCTACGTATAGGAAAAATGTCATATGAATAAGCCCATGATAAATTTATCTCATTTGTATTTAGAATAAAAATATAAATTTTTTAATCAATATGATTATCATGCCACAATATCACTAAATGTTGGTGGAAAATTATTTAAAAACAATCTAGATACATTATCGTGTCGGTTATCAAATTGTGACTATTATAGAAGTATATAATTCAATTTATATTGATGGATTTGAAAGATGAAGAAGTTTAGTTATCTTCAGATGACCAAATAACACCCAAATTGATTTTAAGAGAGATGACTTAAATTGATATAATCTAGTAGAAAAAATGAAATCTATGTTGTTTAAAAAGGGTAGTTATTCAAAAATTATTCTTTTTTTAATTAATTTAGGGTCATATATAAGAATATATGGAATTAAAACATGTTAAAAAGAAATTGTGAATATCGTGGAATCTCTATCTTGGAATATGTGTTTATTAAACAACATCTGAAGACCATGTGGTACATATCTATGAATTAGGGAGAACACTTTTTTTATTATTTTAATTTGTTTTAGAAGTATAATCATGTATTTGTATAGAATATTAATACAATAAGTTTTCTTAACCCGCTTGGAATATATTAATTAGAAGAGTGTATCTTTCCATAGATCTTTCATGACTAGTGAGAATGTTTCATAGATTTTATTAAAAATACTATATCATATTGGTTATTAGTTATATAAAAACATGATTAATATGTAATCCTTGGATGTAGTTCAGTACTAGTGAACCATGTATAATATTATTCTCCGAGATCTTTATATTTTCTATATTTTTTTGGTGAAATTAAAAAATCATTGTGATAGATTAAATGATTTTTTAAAACAAGAATAATATATTCGATTAATTTTTATTCTATATGAAATTTAAAAACACCATTATTCACCTAGGCTCCCCCATTGGCTTTTTTTGGGAATACTAATTAAAACAATTTGTATCAGTACAAAAAGTTAATTCAAATAGCACATTATAGGATAAATTAGTTTTAAATGATAATGATTTACATAAAATAGATTTACATTATTTACAAGTTGAAATTAAAAATTTTACAAGAATAAAATGAGATCAAACAAGTGAAATGGTAATCATAATATCGTTGATGTATTCATTAATTTAATAAAAGTTCGTGCTACTATATTATAATCAAGGATACACTAAAATATGAAATTGATAAATAATTATGATATAGATTAAAATACTTAATCGGTGTATTTTCCATGTCAAGTATATATTAATGTGATGACGTATACATTGGTTAATGGCATTTTTTGATAATTCATTTAATATTTATAATGTTCTAATAAAGTTTATTTTGGTGAGGTTGTCACATTTCATATAATTTTTGTGATATGATGATGAACACATGATTAAATTATGATAAAATTTTCGTGTAATTTTTTAATGTTTTTGGATCTTTCATGGACAAGATAGATAGATATAAGTTCATAATATAATGATGATGATCATAAAGGTGTTTTCTCCTTTTAATAATAAAATAATTTCCTAACATAAAAAATTAAATATGTGGTAATTAACCCGTGATTATTTACAAGTAAATATGGTCACCTATAAAATGTGTGTGAATCCTCATGGATTCTAATAACACATTAAAAAAGAAATCCAATTAAAATACATTGAGAAACTTATGAATCATTAACATAATAATGTAGAAGAAAAGGGTAGTTATATGTTCATATCAGATTTAGTGAGTATATTTATGATATTCAAAAGTATAAATGAATGGAAAATACATATGTTTTGTTTTAAATGTGTAAAAGTTAGTTAGATATATATAATATGTCACATATTATTTTATAGAGATGATAGTGTGGTTAAAATCTCCCAAAATCCATGAAAAATGTTCTCCCCTAAAATATGCCCCAATAATAAATATTTAAGTGGATCGAAAGTACTTTGAAGTGTACTAGTATGTAATTATGATGGTGATGATGAAGAATATATTTTCTATGTTGTTGAAACTATATTTATCTCAGAAATGAAGTATATAATGATTATATTTGATAAAAAATTAAAAAAATTTTTAAATAATGATGATAAATTTAAGATATGTAAATCTAATGGTGGAGTTGGAAGGAGATGCTTATAACTATGAACTATATACAAATAAGAAAAATAAAACTGGTAGATTAATAAAATAGTATTCATGTCTTTAAATGACAAGAAGAAATAAATTGATTTGTTGCACAAATATTTTGAGGAACATAAACATTTTCAACCGATAGTAGAATATGTGGTGAACTACAACATTAAAATTAATGTGTATACCAGTATAATTAAGGTTATAAAAATGTCTATCATAATGAAAATGGATTATATATAAGCTGTCAAGGAGGTTGTTTTATCATAATGAATAATTTGTATGATGGAATAAAATAATATGTCAAAAAGAATAATTGAATAATTGGAATGTTTTCAAAATTAAAAACTAAATTAAAATGTATACATAGGAACAAGAGGTTTTGCGGAAATTTTAACATTCAATTACCCAAGTTTAAAAGAAAAAGAAGAATCTGACTTGATACTAAAGAATCAAAAATAATGAATATTTATAATATCCTTGATATAAAGAATAATGGTGTAAAAATTTATAAATAACTTAGTGAATAATTATAGGAAAAAAGTAATTCCAAATAAATAATAATAGTTGAAGATGGTTGTATAAATTTTATCATGTTGATAATTTTATGATATTATAGTGACTTAGCCGACTTGATGTCAGATTTTTAAGAAGAAAACACCATCTTAACATTGAATATGTTATAATTATACAAAGGGAATTCATAAAATTCCTTTTATTTTAAAATATAAATCCATTCAATATATATTAAAAAAAGTTTCTCAGTTTTGTTTAATATATATTGATTTAATTTTTTTTGTTACTCTTATAAAAACTAAACAATGATGGATTTTAGAAAATAGAATAAAATTACATTAGTAATTATATTTAAATCCACAAAAGAAGAAGATTTTTACATTATTTAATATATTAAAAATATTACTAGAAAATCACATGTCCCAAATTATCTTGGGATATAATGAAAAGAATATATGTCAAAGATGAAGGGGAATGATAATGATATTTATATATTTTTAATGGTAGTTAAAAATTACCGCAATAAGCTTCTTGATTGAGGGGGTTCATCCTAATTATTAAAAAACATGAACCATTTAAATATTTTTAAAGTAATAGAATTTGTATTTTTATCTTTTCAAATGACATAGAACTAATGGTTAAATAATTTGGAAAAACAGACATTGAAAGTAATTAATTAAAAAATAATTATGGTTTCTATGTAGATACTCTCTAAAAAAATGGTTTTGATTCAGTTATGAGACCCAATATTGGATGATACAATCTATAAAATGGATTTTAGTATTAGGGGAATGTCTAAAAAATTTCTAATATTGGGATGATGAAATAAATAGAATCTATATTTCGTGTAAAATAAAAAGAACACATGTAGCGTAAATTTATATGAATAACAAATTATATGTCAAAATATACCTATACATATTATTAAATATAATATAAGAAATTTTAAAATGTTGGATGTTGAAGATGATATTCCATGTTCTAAATGAAAAAAAAATACAATTTATACATTCCATAGGTGATATGAGAAATACAAATAATTCTAAATGTAAATGATGATTAAATATTCTATATATTATTCACACTGATGTATGTGGTCTAATAAATCATATAGTTAGTTGTGTTGAATAATATTTATAACTTTTATGTTTATGTATATAACAGGATGGGATGTGATTTGTTTATGTTGTATTAGAAATAAGTGTAGATATAAAACATAATATTTTGAAAATGCTAGAGAATGAAACTAAAAGAACAATAATGAAATTAATATTAATTCATAAAATAGAATACATCATAATATAAATTGATACAAACTTGGGTATGTATGAAATAAATCATGAGTTATATTTAGTATGGAATCTTAAATAGAGTAATTTATTTTAAAGGAGTATTCATAAATCAAACAATATGGCTATGGATTTGTTAATTCAGAGTGTTATCTATAAAAATAAACATTATGTGGTAGTTTAAGAGGTTTTTTAGACACAAAATAAAGAATTTGTTTTCAATAGAGATCATATGACCATTTATAAAACATCACATACTATTTTTTCTAAACATTGATTCATTAGAAATAAATAATTAAAAATGTGTATGTATATAAAATTAGTGGATGGAGATTTATTTTTTGGAAACTAATTTATGATTAAATCTAATAAATTTATATTTAAATGTATTTAAATTATTAAGGAAAGTTGTGATATTAATGATTATAAAAATTAATCTAAATGAAATTCAAGAGAGTGAGTTGAATTCTGAATAAGAATATATTGATATCAATTCCAAATAATTTAATAATTTTTTAAATAACAATGATTTTAAAGGTAAATCTAAGGATGATCCTTGTGCTGAAAGAAGTAAGAATATGTACATATTGATTCATGCATTTTATGATTTTATTGAAAAAATAATTTAGAAATTTATAAATTGGATTTGAAAAATTTGAAGACATTTTTAAATCCAAAACTATAAAGCCACTTACAGTGAATATTGTTTATATGAAATTATTACATTATAAGTTATTACTGAAGGATAATGATTTTTATAAAACTATAATTTATTTTATCTAAACAAGGTCATTTAAAAATGTAATTATGTATTAAATTCAATATTGGAGTAAAATAATAACATTTTAATTGAAAATAATTTAAATAATTACATAGAAATTGGAATTAAATCTTATTTTATGAATAAGTTCAATTTCATCAGAAAAAAAATTTCTCTAAAAACTCTATTTCATTTTATTTTATTGGTTTATGTGACAATTAATTTAATCCACATTTAAAACTTGTACACTAGAAAATAGATTCTTTATTTGAAATTAGGTTGATCAAATTTCATAAATATCTATATTATATTTTATCCATTGTAAATAGTAAAAATAGTAAATATTTGTTACCTCATTAAGGATAAAATGAATAAAAATGGAAAATACTATGTTATAAGGAAAAAATATATATCTAAAATGTGCGTTATTTTAATTAGATATGTTTTTCAATGATAAAAAACATATTATTTTTTTAAAAATATGATACTTGTCTTCATATACCATTGATAATGACCTTAATATGATTTTAGTTGATGAATAAAAAAACTCACTCTCTCGGTTTCATATCTACAATAGTTTAACAAATGTATAAAAAGAATTTATATTTAGTAAAAATATATTTTCTATGTTTATTTAATTTTTTAGCATGATAATGTATTTTCAACTTATAGGTAATAAATAGCCACATTGAATGCATATGTAACACCAGCACCGTGCTTGTGAAAATATTATAAATATCTAAAATTCATTTGTATTTTTTAAGAGGAAACATTTTGGAAAAGATGGAACCATACATAATCGACTGCATATAATCTGAATATACACCAATAAAGGGATCCACAAACATCATACTAAATTCAAAATTCAAAAACAAACACAACCATAGAAAAAAAATCCATTTAACTCCACTTTTTCATTCCAAAAATTCTATGTCGTTCAAATTTTAAAATTCAAGACATCCACAACCATCTTAGTTAATATGTCATCTCAATCCATGATTCTTCCATGAGTATCACACCCATCGCAGCCACATTGAAACCCCAATGTATCATCAAACCATTATTTTAGAGAGCTCCGCCAATGTCCTTTGTGCCCATATAATGAAGACTCATAATATCTTCCCTAATTGAAACATGAAACATAACAACTTAATAAACTAATTTATTTCATTTCGGACACCAATCATAAGAGTCATGATTAACTGGTGGTGACATCACCATAATGAAACCACCACCATTATCCTCATCCAAACACAACCCATTACTCATCATTATCGAGGAATGATAAATCCAGAGAAAAACTTTACCAGATGCAGATGTAAAAGAAAACACTGATAAAACCTCATAAAAATCCAATGCCATAATAAGAAAAAATAAATATTCACTAAACCAGGATAAACATGTCATAAAAGAAGCATCGAACACCACTAGATCCCATATCCAATAACATTTATGTAACCACCCCTCTTGCTGAAACTCAGAGTGGGAGAGATGACCATGGGGTCTGAGTGGGGATAATATTAGTTGGTGCCTCTAATCGATGATTTCATTATTTAACCTAAATTGGAAACTAAATCTATGATATTCCTTAAACATGAGTTCTTGAAAATTCATCAACCACCACACAGTGGTCCAAAAACCACTACGGAACTGTCACATTAGAATAGAAATAGATTGAATCGATGGCGAAAGAGGCTAGAGAAAGTAATAAGTGGCTGGAGGTTACAGTAAGAACCATTGTTTTGATTGAAAACCTACCTATGATAAAAATAAAAAAAAGACATAGCATGAGATAAAATAAATCAAAAACATGAAAAAAGGAATTAGGACAAGGATGGTGGGTGCGAGTGGAAGGAAAATGGAAGGAGTGGAGGAATAGACGAAGTATAAATGAAACTCAGACACACTGATAGGTCTAAAGATACGGGTTTCATTAGAAACCATAGACAAAGCTGAGAACATGATGCAGAGAGCCGAGGGAAAATGGCTCCATCAAATACAAACAATCAAAGAATATAAATATCGATTATTTGATATAAAACAAAATTTATTAATGATAAATGTTTATGAATTATTTTATTCCACTAATATATACATATATATGAAATATTATATTTGTTTTAAAATTTTATATTCTACTTCCATAAAAAATTTTATTTCATTATTGTCAAAATATGATAATAGTCCCAAAAATGAAATAATTTGACTATAATGCTAAATAATATTTTATTTTATTATTTAATATTAACAAAATAGAATATAATTTGAATAATTATTGGTATATGGTCAAATATGACATTTATTGCAATCTAATGGTTTACATTTTATTCTATAGTCACTTTTTTGACACTAATAGATAAAAAACAATAAAAATGTTAGATTATGGGGTGGTGAAATGAACAAAACTTGTCCAACTTTTATTACCTGAGATTTCATGAAATTAACCTCATAATATATTATAAATTTGAAAATGTTTTTCTGCATGACCATAATTTTTTTTTATTAATTTAATACCTTAAGTATTACTATGGGTCCACCTCCTTTCACAAATAATTGGGAACCTCATCTACTCCATTTCAAAAAAATTATGATAACCAATTTAGGGAATATATAATTTAATATTTTAAGCCCCCGATATTATAAAGATGATATTCTTCCGAGAAACAAAATTCTAGAAGTGTCGATGAGTACAAAAAATTTGTTATATAAAGAGATGTTATAAGCCATAACATTCATATTTCAAGTAAATTTGTTCTTATAACATATTAAAATAATATTTATCAAATTTTAAATAATTAAAACAATATCCTATAAATAATAAATTTCAATATAATTATATTATGCTTATTTTAATCCCTTTTTTTCCATTCTATACAAAATGAAAACATCTCTCATTAATATGTGTGTTTTACCACCTCCACACAGCAATGTGTTCCATTTTCCATCACCAAATCACAAAGATGACTTCTATTATATATTTAATATAAATATAAATATATATTGTATTGATGAAATATATTACATTTTTTAATGATAGGATACCATTAATTATTTTACTTTTCCATCCACTGAAAAATGATAACATCAGTTATCCTTACTTGTGGACCGGTACCTCTAAAAAGTTATTTGAATCATTTTAGATCTATTCCATACATGGATTTTTATAAAATTATATTTAATTTATAAAAATTATCATTATTTAAGGATTAACACTTCATAGAAAAATAATACTTGATTCAAAATTCATGATTATGTAATGTTTTATAGTTATGTCCTTATAGTGGGTACCATAGAAATGTTTTAGATAATATTAAATTTTAGTGTAATCGTAGTATATAACATTAATATATTACATTATATGGTTAAAATGATATAGAATTTTAATATTAACATTGTCTTCATTTAACTATTATCTATTAAGAATGGTCATTCATATAAGAAACATGGAATCTGAAGTGAGAGGGAACATGAATAAAACATCATTACAAATGAATAACCTGGAATGGTTGAAATTGAAAAAATGTACTTTTTTATTCTTATAGATTAGTTAATGCACTATAAATATGGTGATCATATCCATGTGAGAGTGTATACGAATTCACCATTGGAAAAAATATAATTTGTAAAGAAGTTAAGAAACAACACACACCAACATTTAGTCTATCATCTGACTATTTGGTATATAATTGAGTGTTTAAATACTTTTAGAATATATTTAATGTCATGCTGTTCTTATGACCAAAAAATGTAACTGTTGACTCATACATGTTTGAAGATGAAGTTGATCCGTGCTGTAAAATGGTTGAGAATATCATTGAAAGAAAACATATTGATCCCATGGAAGGGGATTAATTTAATAGTGTTTTCCTTAGAATAATTTTCCATATGATGATTGAAATATGTCAGAAATATAATTATAGTAATAGTGGTGGGAGGAATAAGACTCAGTACCCATTTGTGAAACATAATCTACCATTTGGAAGGGTAAGAACCCAATATTATTCATAATCATGATTAAAAAATTAATTTGTTTTACCCAATATTGAATTAAATATATCAAAGAGAATCAGAGACTCATGAACTCAATTTTTTTGTAAAATCTATTTAATGTGTGGATATAGTAAAAATAAGGTTGTTTCATTATCATTTTTTCAATGAAAACAAGAATTAATTTATTTTTGTTTAGAATTTAATGTGGAGTCTCCAATAAAATAAATCTAGAGATAAGAAAATGATGTTTCCATATAGTGATATTTATGGTAGAAATCACCCCAATAAATGTCTTATAATATCGTAGAAGTTTTTCCAATGTTTAATTAATGTAAATGTGGGTCATATTTGTAAATAAAATGATCAGATAAATAAAAACAAATAAATATTATGTGTTATAATTTTAATTTTATGGTTCATTATTTATGTTCTAGTATGATGATATTAATAAACGATATAAATCAACCATATTAGAAGAAACAATTATGGCCAAAATCATTGTGACTACTTATGTAGATATTGGACAACTGAATGATTTGGTGTTATGAAAATTACATATTTATTAAGGTTATTATTTTGAATTTTTTTGATTCAATGTCTACATAGTGTTCTATTTCAAAGAAATTTGATTATAAATTAAATTATGACCTCATGAATTAAAGCCTGAATTTCCAGTAAAAATAATAATGGATAGTATAAAGGAAATAAAATTAATATAATATTTATATTATCATCTATTAAATGATTTTACAAAAAAAAAATCTTTATCCTTCTATATATTTTTTTATTTTTGTTAAGTATTGCATTATTACTTAACAAACTATGAAAAATACAATATCTAAATATTTTTTTTGAATGAGTTTCAATGTCTATATATGAATACATCTATTCCTTTAATCACATGTCATGATGGTGATAAATTGACTAAAGAAGGATTTCAATGATATCATGCACATATTTTTGAGAGGAATATAACTATTTTAATAGGTGATATTCATTTAGTAAATGAATATATACATATATACTAATTAATTTTATGTTATTTTACTAGATATGAATATAGATATTATTATTGAATTAGTTGAATATTTTTATGCAATTAAAATCCCACCTTATTAAATAACATAAGTAGAAATTTTTTAATTAAAAATGAATTTATAATAGTTTATTGGTAAATATTTTATTCCTCATAGAACATCACCATTGTGGGATCCTATTTTTTATGAACAAATATGATTCTATATGTATTTTCATTTATTACCGAGTAACAAAACACAAAATAGTTTATAAAAAGTATAATATACCGTATATTGAGGAATCTTTTGATCATATCGTGGGAGATTAGAATTTTGAAGGATGATAAAATGACTTGGTATTATCAACTAATGGTAAAGGAGGTCAAAATATTAATGCTTTTACTCATATAATCTATATGAGTGATGATTATGGGAATATCTCTTTTGGCTTATAAAATTCACCATATGTATTTACGAATATTATGGATATAGTTTTCTCTGAGTTCTTGATGAAATTATGGTTCTATAATTTAATTATATAATGATATATTCTATAAGTTAATATGATAATTTGAAATATTTGAGTCTTTTTTTGAAATCTAATCAATAATGAAGTCATATATTAAATATTGTAAATGTAAATTCTAGATGGGAAAGATAGTATTCCATTGATATTTTGAAAATAATGAGTGATGAATAGTTAATCCATTAAAAATAATTGTGTAAAGGGGTATAGTAGACCTAAAAATGGCATTTTATTTCATTTTATTCATACATTATTTTGTAACAAGTAATGATTTAATAGAACAATTTATTATTTATTTATTCAATTGAATATTATCACAAGATTTTGACAGAAATTTATCTTGATGAAGTGATTATATGAATAATTATAGGAATAAATTATATTATTATGTAAATCTCCCCTATTGAATATTCTATCCATAAATGTATATTCATTATCCACATTAATGCTTCATCAAAGATAATTGGTTTTGTTTTGATTCATAATGAATGAGTAATTTTTTATTCTTTAAATAAATTAAATCCTCGTGAGGTATGTTATCATACACATAAACATAAACTAGATTTGATGTTTTATTGATTTATAATTCTAGCTCATCATTTCTATGAAATAAAGAATGAAATGAAAACTGATCAAAAATATTTGAAGTGTATATTTAGATAGAAAGAGTTGAACATGAGGTAGATATGATTGATGAAACTGATTAAGGATTATAAATATATGATTCACTGTAATCTAGGAAAATAAAATTGGATAGTGGATGATTTAGGTCATAAATATAATGAATAATAAACTATGATCCATTTGAAACATGATACTTTGATAAGTTATTGGATGAATTTTATTCTAGAAATTAAAGATGATGGAACTCCTTTTCATTTGTTTTAGTTATCAGTATAGTTTTCAATGTCATGATGAATTATGATATCTAATATAGATGATTATTTTTTAAATGGAAAGGTAAAAATATCTATGAAGGTATACATTCCAAAATTAAATATTGAAGAAAAAGGTGTTTTGAGATACAAAAAATGAATATATACACCTTTTGATTCCAATTTTATAAAATAATTATTTAGTTTGATTAATTCATTTTTTGTTTTTTTTTTCATCCTAGTATAAATGTGATATATCATGGCCTTCATGAATATTATTGGTTGTAATGAATGAAAAAATAAATTTCAAATTTGATAATGAAATGATTATCTTTTAAGAAAGATGTATTGGAATAAAAACTACTAAACAGAATACATATTCCATTTCATCTGAAAGAACGGAAATCGGGAAAATATATCTGTGGATTTTGTTGTGGTGTCAACAAATACATCTTGGGGTAATAATACAATCTAGGTAATTATTGATCCATTGACTAAATATTCGAATTATCATCTTATTTTTAAAATTATTTCTCTATTTTATTACTATATACATTTTGTTAATGATATATAAATATTTAATACGATCACCCATTTTGTTTTATCAGATTTTGATCCTAGCTATACACATATGTTTCCAAAAAAACATTCAGAAGTTGTTGGGTATAAAATTAAAATTTATTACATCATTTAATCCTCTACTTAAAGAAAACTAGTGAAAAATATTCAAACATTGTAAGACATGATTCAATCATTTTATATGGAATTACATGGAATTTTGGATCAAAATTTTAAAAGAGATTAATTTCTTTATAATAAAATATTTAATCCTGCTAAATAGATGGAAACATTCGAGTTTTTACAAGGAATACAATTTTATATTCTATAATATTTGAATAAAAACATGAGAGTAATTTGTTAGGAAAATTATTTGTAGTTTTAATAGGTAAAAAATGAGTTATGAATAAAAAAATATACTAAAGGTTCAGATTAAGTAGAAAGTTAATATGGATAACTGGATAAAAGATCATTCATTTGAGGTAGGAGATCATGCCTTTTATAAAGCATCTCAATGATATGTTTTATGCATTTCTGAAAAAATGGAAGAATAACTCCTTGGTTAATTTGACCATAATAAATCATCAAGATTATTTTATCAATTTCTAACAAGAGTATTTTTTTACGATTTTAACCTAGGTAGAAGATATATATTACAATTTATTGTCAAATAATCCTTTTCAATAAGTATCTCATGTCTTTTATCGATCATTAATTTAAATGGAATAAAATATTTCTTATAAAGAAGAAAATTCTCATATTTTTTAATACAACGATCCTGAGTTGTATAATAATGTGATTTACCATGTTCTGTTTTTTTATAACCAATATTATTGATGAAGTTATATTAGAATTAGGAAATGTTTAGAATAAATATACCCCCCTTTGTGTAAGTAAAGAATAAAATAAAGAGGATGCATTTTCAAAATGGGGGAATCATTTACCAACACCTAAAATGTTGATAAAAATAATTTTCATTATTTATAAATATTTATGTATAATTTTTAATTTTATTATACTCCAAATATGAATATTAATAAATTATTTAATAAAAAATAAAATAGTAAAATTTTAACTAAATTGAATTTCATGTGATAAATGGTTTTTTTAAAATATTTAATTATATTTTTTAGAATTTTAATTCAAAAAATAGTATTCATTAACATATAATAATCTAAAAAGACTTATACATTTTGTTTTTTAATTGATTTTTTAGGATAATATGTATTATTATGTTAATAGTGAAGGGTACAAATTTTTATAAAATTTTCATTTCATTTCACAAAATAATGAAATATAAATGTACCATTATGTTTTCCATTGGATATTAATGTAAAATAAATATAATTTAATTTGAAATGATATAATTAATCACATAATAAAACATATTATATACAATTTTTTTATAAGTTCATTTTTAAAAATTAAAACTTCTTTTTCCTGAAAACAATTTTTCATTGGATTTTATAAAATTATTTTAAAACTGATTACAATCAATTCTATAAATTGAATACTAAAAAAGGGATCACATATTAATTTTTAGTATGTTAGTTTTTTAAATAGATATATTTTATTTAATTCATTTTATATAGTAACCAAAATAAATATGTGTCGCCTCAGTAAGGGTAAAATACATATAATTGAGATTAAAAAATTACATAAAGCCTTATTAAATATATATTTTTTCTATATTTTTCAAAATATTTGTTTGTAGACTATACACTTAATTTTATTGAGACCTTGGAACATTATTGGTGCTTTAATTTGATAATTATGTGGATATGATTTTATTTAATGAAGTAAAAAAATATGAAATTCTCTTTATATTAGTGAATCTAATATGTTTTCTTTCAAATACTACGCTGATATATTCATCTAAAATTGTTTATTTAATGGTTAAATGTATTTTTCACCATAAATATTTATTTCTAAATTCTAGTGAGGTAATATTAAAATTAAATGTTTGTGAAATGTCTTCAATGTGTTTATTTAAATAATTAAAAAATTTTGTAAATGATTTTAAGAAAATGTAAATAGTTATTCTGTTAAGAGTAATTTTTTTAGTAATCATTGTTTATAAGAATATAACATATTAGAAATGTTATAAAATCTTATATTCTAATTACATTACTATATTTATGTATTTAATTAATAACTATTGTAAGATTTATGAAAATTTTATTACTGTTATATTATGTTAAATAATTATTTATTTAAATATTTAAAATTCTTAAAAATACAATGATACTAAAATTGAATGGGATAAGGTCAATAATACCATAAATTTTCATCTTATGATAAATTTTCCCTATTATAGCAATTTTATTGAATTAGAGAGTGTAGAAATCATTGAAATCATGGTAATAATTAAAAGTGTTAACATGAGGTTATGACAAAGTGAAAAGGGTGAATCCATGACCAAAAAATGTAAAACATTTATTAGATTTTATTATTATAAATCAACATCATCTTGTATTCTAAATTCATCATTTCTTACCAATTTAGAATCAATATTTATTTACAATAATCTAATATATTAAATATTCCCATAGATGCCCCTCCATTCACATATAAAATGGAACCTCCAGTTATCCCTTGGTCATAACATTTTACCACAATAGTTTACAATATAGCTATCCAAATATCTCCCCAAAATTTATAAAAACATCCAAGAGTTGTATCTCTCATCTAAATTATAATACTTGAAGGTTCAAGGTTTTTAATTTTTTTTCTAAGGATATGATAGATGTCAAAACTTGACTATTTATTTATTTATTCTTCTACCTCATTCAAATCATCGTTAACCATTCAAAAATACAAAAATAAAAATATAACATTTACTGAAATGTGATTATGATTATGTTAAAACTATTTTGAATCAATTTTTCTATTATATTGAAACAAAATATGTTACTTGTTTGTCTACATAGATTACCACTTCCATGACATGATATGCTTTATTTTTCATCACCAACTCATAGGGATGTTTATGATGATGGAATTTATTAATATAAATTATATTAATTGAAGAATAATTAATTAATGGTAATATAGAATCTTTACATTAAATTTACAACCTTTGGATAAGGATAATGTTATTTGTGTGTATGAGTTTACAGTAACCTCAATGAAGTGATCCAATTTTATTTTCATATATATCATTAATATATGGATATAAAATGTTATTGTTTGACAAAAATATGTTTTCACCATGCCCATATTTTTTAAAAAACTTTACATGTGAATTTTTAATCAAAAAAAATATTTTTATGGAATATTTAATGTCTCTTTTGACTTATATTTAAGTCTTATTCACATTGAGTATTTTTATATATTATATATTGAATGTTTCGAAATTATTTATTAAATAAAAATGATTGTGTTATTTTAATGTATACGTATTCTATATATTTTCACTCAACATTAATTTTATTTGATATTTTGATTCTCGTTAAAGATTCAATTACTTATTCCAAAAAAAATTCATATTCCCTTTTTTTATATATTTTTGAAAATTCGGTTTTAAAGAAAATTGATATATCAATACCAGAAAAAATTCTTAATAGTTCAAAATATTTTTCTGTAAAACCAAAAGATTGTTTGATATATATCTTCTTAGATAGATTCAATTTATTTTATAGTTTCGGTTGCCAAAATGAACCATATAATACTATAATATATTAAAATGACCATTATGAAAATTAATTTTTTGAATAGAATAATAACCTGATATATGAATGAATGAATAAAATTTATTTATCTCACAAATGAAAAAAAAACATATTTGTGTCATGGAATTAATAAATATTTTTAAAAAAAATGAAAAATTAAATGTTTGTATTATTGCAAAATCTAAATATTTAATTGTAATTTTACATGTAATAGAGTAATTTAAAAGAATACATAGTCTTTTAAAATATTTTAATTAATTAATATTTTTTATTATAATTATAAGATAATTTCTTGAGAATAATTAATTTTTCAATGTTTCGTAAAAGAAATTATAATACAGAAATAAAAATTTCTTGAATAAATGATGATTTTAATTAAAATTAAAATTTCTCATATTTATAAAATTACATTAAAAACATTTCTCCCATTATTTAGAAATATACATGGAACAATTACATGGGTTATTTTTAGGGATTTTTCTATTGTTGTAGAAGTTTTTTGAATAGTGAAATATGGTAATTTACAGTATAAGTATATAAATGACTCATTTTGTCATTGAGGACATGTGGATGATATAATAACCTAATATTTTAAACTCGCATATTGTATTTATTATTCTTATACATTGAATTTAACACTAATGATGGTATTTATCCAAAATAATAAAAAAAATTAAATAATCAAAAAACACCCTCTCCTCCACTACAAATACCACCCCTTATCATCCCATATTATATTCATGGAATCTAGCCTACATTCTGTCTAATATAATCCCAATAATCATCCAAATGACAAGTTACTTATGTTAATACCGAAATAAAAAATCCGATTAACTTATAGAGGTTCCTAGGAAAAAGATATTAATGAAGAAAAATCATCATTTTTAATCATAAATTTTCTTTTCTTTTTTCTTATATCCTTTATTTCCCTATAAATAGTTTCTTCTCAACTATAGTATTAAATATGTACAATAATTTTATTATTTTAATTTAATATCCATCAATAAATCTCTTCTACTCTAATTTTATTGCAAAAACTAGAGCATCATTTGTGGGTTGTCAATTCACTACGCCTACGACGACAAGATTAGGATACTAATTACCACTATCATTTATGGTAATAAAAACCTTTTTAAAGATTAAAAATATTATTATATGTGAATTGAAACTTATATAATTTTCTATAACTATCAAATAATCATCACATAAAATAAATTTATTCTTGTTTTCTATGGTCGTATAAACTACCAAAATCAAATAATCTTTTTTCATTAACATTTTAACTAATAAATCGTTATAATTCCAGATAATAAATTTATATATGATAGGATATAAAATTTTATAGATTGATTAATCAAAAAATTTAGTTTTCTAGTGTGGATTCCTTTAAACAAGAACTATAATAATTATAAACAAGGGAACCAACCATAAGATCATGAAATGAATAGTTTGAGAAAAATGAAATTAAATATTAGCACTCATCAGAATGGAAATAGATAAACATAAAATATTTCAATTGAATCCAATATATGTTTAAGATGTTTTTTATTATGTAATTGATTAATTTATTTTTATTATCCATTAGATTATGTAAAACTGAATTACGATTTCAGACATAAGGTAAGGGGTTTCATGTCTCACATTTATTCTTATGAGATATTATATATTCAACACTTATTAAACATATATTGGGTGTGTAAACAAATTTTTTATATATAATATAATGAACATATATATCTTCATTATTTTAATTACTTCATTTTATGATTATAAATTTCAAGGTGTATACAACTTGATTGATTATGAAGTGGTAAAGGTATTTCATCGTACTTTAATTTTTGTATGAAATATGCCTTATTCATCAATTATTTCTTTTATGTACAACCATTATTATTTATGATTATAATTCATCGTAGATTTAATTCAATGTCCATATTTATTATTTCATCCGTATGATGATTTCTTATGTAGTATAATAATTTTTTCAAATAGTAATTGCTTTGATGGTTATTAAATTAGCGAGAGAATAGTGTTAAATGCGTATCATTTACTTAATTTAGATATTTTTTCTAATAACGAATATTGATTCATGAATTAAATATATAGTTTTCATATATGAGGTATTATTTTTAATTTTATGACATATTTTGGAGACTAGTTAATGAAATCCAAATGGGTTGGTGGAAGGATAATGAAATCCCATCGATGCATCAGTAGACTCATGAGATTAAATCAGTTTGAGAGAAACACTTTTCATTTGTCACTATGAAAATGAGATAGGATTATACCGACATAAATAAACAATTCGAGGATGATCTTGATGATATTGGTTCATGTTCAAGATATTCTACATATGATAATTAAGAACCCACTTCATAAAGTATTCAGTTATTATTGTATATGACATCTTTACTACAAAAAATTCTATAAAATAATTTTCAGTCTCAGTTTATTGATTAAGTGTAATGTGTTTTTTAGTTATTCACCATTAAATATATGTTATTCATTATTTATTATGCTTATTTTTTTGATTCATGATTTGGTGGTGTGTAACCCTTGATGGGCTTTTAAGATCAAAATATTATTTGTATTCCTTCAACAGTTAATGATGATTAATTCCTTGAATAAGTTTCAACTAAGAGGTTTATATTCATTTTTTGTGATCATTTTTTAATTGAAAATATAATAAGTCAATCATGTATATATCTAGTTATTCAACAATACGAAATAGAAGAATCCTTCGGGATGTGGTATCATATGTATATGAAAATTTAATAAATTAAACACTGACTCTAGGATAATAGGGTCGGGGTTGTTATAGTTGTTATTAGAGTAGGTTTAGTAGAATATTTTTCTAATATATATAAAATAATCATGATATTTATAACAAATACATGTAGTAAATTTTTTAGTTCAATTCTCATGATGATTATGGGATAACATATTGTGTGTCATTATGTAGTGATGGAATGTAAGGGAAGAAAGAAAATCAATGCACACAAATAATAATGGGATTTACCCACAAAGAATGTAGTAATGGTTGGTGTTGGAGCTAATAATATCATTGAAATATTATGAAAAATTACTCAGGTTATCATGAATAACCATACTACACATATGTTTGTTCATTTAATGATGTATAATTCCCCGTATATTAGTGGGACTACTAATCCAGCGGTAGTAGAGAAAGGGATAAAGTCAGATAAAAATATATTTATGGAATTAGGATGACATAAAAATGAAAACATTGTTCTACTGTTAATTTTACACAAGGGAGATGATGATTAGTGGATTTCATTGATCCGTAACAAAAAAATAGGAATATAATATGAATGACATGGAAATGGTAACTTTTAAAAAACACTCGTTAAAAAATATTTCCCTCATGAAAAACATTATAAGATTAAGGGAATATTATTTATCTTAAATAAAAATGAATAATTTCAAATTATAGATTATAAAAATACCTTGAAAAGAATATCTAGGTATTCTAATGATTATATATGTGATTCGAAAAACATCATGTATCATTTCATTGAAGATCCTAATCAATGTCACAGAAGTGAATATTTGTCTCAAACATTTTAAACTTCTGATGAAATATTATTATGTACCATAAAAATAGAGAAGTAATTTTCTGAACCCTATATTCTTAGGTGAAATCAAGAGAAGAAGATGACTTCAAATAATAACGAAAATTGTAAATAATCAAACAAGAATAGTGGAATGAATAAAATACTATTATGAAATATATATATAAAGAATATTCCTATTAAATTAATTAAAGGAATGACATTTTTTTATAATTGTGTGGTATAGGGTCATTGATAAAATTAATTTAAGAGTAATAAACAAATACATGTTGTTAAATTCATTATCTAAATCCAAATTGGTTGCTATTCAAACCAATATCTTAATCATCAAGATATTTCTCATTAAAACATATATATGTCAAGTAGTCCCCATTATGGAATATAAACATTATTTGTTTGATTACCATAAAAAAATACTTAATATTGAAATTGACATACTCCACGGTATGGACTCAATTTGAAAATATGATGTGAATCATTATTTCATGAAGAATTTAATTATAATTTCTATAAAATATATATAATTCATTATCATTAGAGTAGAATATTAATCATAAGAATCTTATTTAGTTCCACCCCTAGTAGCCCTACTAAATGAAATTCTCAGTGAAAAAGTGAAAATACATCTATGGAAGAGGAGAATAATCATTAAATTAATAAGGTAAAAATATTATAAGAAAACAATGATTTAACTCCTAAGTAATTTCTTAGACACCTTCGAGAGTGTGAAGTTGATTTTAACATTGATTTAATCCCAAATTTGATACTAATATCAAATAATAATTATATAATATCCATTATAAAATTATTGTAGACGAAGTAAAAATTGGAGGAGTGTAGTACTAATGGATTTATTATCCTTAATGACTGTCAACGGGAAGCCCATATTATTTCTATTAAGAATAATGATAGATCCATGAGGCCTTAAATTTTATATATATAAATCAATTTTCTTATAATAAATACCATGTATCCCTTTCCCCACATTGATGATTTATTTGATTAACCTCAATGTTCTGAATATTTTTTGATGATGTACCTTCATTATGAGTACCATAAATTGTGAGTAAAGAAGGATGATATTCCAAAGAAAACATTATGGATGAGGTATAGAATTTGTGGGATTATAATAAATCCATATTAATTTTCTAATGAACCATAATTGTTTATTGATCGGATTACAATTATACTCATGGAATATTTTGATGATTTTGTACTATAATTGTTTCTGATATTATATTATATTCTGAATGGTATGAGGATAATTTGAATAAAATGAGGATTATTTTTTATAATCTCATAAGGAAGAAGTTATATGGTAAATTTAACAAGTGAATTCTTTATTCATGAAATTCTTTTTTTACAGCCATATTATAAATAAGGTTATAATCTCAGTTGATATTGAAAATACAAACGTTATCCAATAATTGCCATAACCACCATAAAAAAATAAGGAATATAGTTTCAAAGATTTAGTATGTTAACATCAGTGTTTCATTAATATATTTTCTTGATATGATAACCTGTTAACAAAGTTCATTCCTAATGATGTTAAATTTTTATGCACAATGAAATTGTATAATGTTTGGATGAATTGATGTGAAAATTATTTAATGATCTGATTTTGACAATACCATTATAAGAATATTGTTTTCTGAAATAGTATACATCTATAAAAGGACATTGTTGTGTAAATAGAAAAAAATGATAAAGTTATGTTGTGTCTAACTGGCTTGTATGGTTCTCACTCAAGCAAAATATTATTATTTGAATATTCAAAAAAACATTTCTATGTTGAGTGTTTGAAATAATTCATTTCACCAGAGGGGCTGAACAAGATTCCCATGTAATGGATCGAGTTACTCAATGATTTATATATATCAATACCCCACCACCCAAAAAATTAAAATAATATTGAAAATTTATTAATCATGAATGATTAGGGACTTCTAGCGCAAATTCGGATTTGTAAATATCCTATGTTCATGGATTTAGTACAAATATACATAGTAATTATTAATGATGGGGAAATTTAACTCCCTTATGAAATGATATTGAAACCATCTTTACTGGATAATAAAAAAACCTCCCAATAAAATGATAAAAAAATTAAAATGATAATTAATGATTATAATAAGGGATATTGGTAGAAATTCTATATGAGGATTGAATTCTGATAATTGGAAAGAGGTTATGAAGTGGAATATTATTAAATATGTTTTGAGATTCATAAATTTTCAATAGCTAAATTATTAGAGACTGCATCATATGTGAGTTACGAAACTTACAACCTATTACTATGTGGAATTGGGATGGAATTACTATAGTCTTCATCACATGATAATAAAATACTACTATAAATATTTATATGGTATTTTTTATAATGAAAATCCTAGGATGATCACATAAAATTTATGGAATATATTTCTAAAGGATTTGGATTCTGGGTTTAATTTTACTACTCTTGAAAATAATAAAACTGATGAATAGTCTGAGGGGAATATTAAAATAGAAGTAATAATCTTTATATCATTCTAAGTTGACATTCAAGGTGTTTAGGATTAGTATTTCATTTTGAATGTTTTTTTCTTGAAATTTTGGTTTCCATTGTAGTATAAAAATGGAACATTACGTCCCATGGTGATGGATCCCCACTCTTTAAGTCTCTCTTCATATTTTCATACTCTCATTATTGTCCCTCCAAATATCTATAGCTTATACATATCATCACGTCCTTGTGGAGATTGGAATTTTTTTAGAATTGTTATTTTTTTACACCTCATCCCCTTGTTTTTCTCCCGGCCTTGACTTCTATGACTTTTTCTAGTTTTCTAAACATTCACGATTAAACCCCACAAGGTTTTACATGATTAATCACTGAGGATTTGGGATGTTGGTGGTTACATTTGGTGTGGCATTTGTTATCTCCTACACATCAATTCTCCACATATACCCTCTTTTCCCTAACCATCATGAGGGACAGCTTTTTTAGGGAAGCATAATGGTGGTTTATGGAATATTAGTTTGGGGATGGTGGTAAGGATGAAGGATCATTCCCCTATGTTCTTTAGTTTTCCCCATTTCCTCTATTGTAATTTGATTCCTATTTTATGGTTTCAGTTTTTTTTAAATTACATCCTACATTTATTTATGTTAAATTTGTTTTGTGTTTTGGTTATCTGGTTATCAATACATATTCCAGTGTTCCAATAGTGGTGATTTGGTATCTTGCAGATTTTATTACTTGATGTTGACATTGTGATATCTGGTATCAACTATTATATGTTTATTTTTTTGTTAAATATATTCTCTCTACTATTGGTCCAATCCTTAATTCCAAGTTTGTATTATGTGACTACCTTTAAATATTTTCAGGGATATATAGATTCTTTTAGAAATCATCTATTGGGAGGTGTTTCTGGAATAGTGTTTTCTCAATGAAGAAGATGGTGTTTAATAAGAGGAATTAAGGCTGTATTATGGTGGTTATATGGCTGTTTTATGATGATTTGATGGTGGTGTGACATGAGTCTTCTTGTCTATGGGATATCATGTAATGGCACTTTTTTCAATTTGTAGGTGTTTTTTTCATGTATTGATTCAGGCCAACAAACCCTCTAGATGATGTCCAGTGGTGTTGATGTTGTTGGTTCTTGGAGGATATGATGATGGAGAAGAGATGATGTGTATATCAAGGTGATGATAGTGTTGATAATGTTGATGTGACCATACATACTTGTACTTGGTCCACATGGTGAATCTCGTGGACATCAAGGAGTCGATTCGGTGGAATTGTGTACCACATTATTATTGAATATTTAGATCTTTTTTATTCTTCCAATTTTGAATATCAATCATTGAATTTTGTAATCCTTCTATATTCTAATTTTATGTGTATAGTTACCACAAAACCAAGAAGTGGCTATTAGAAAATTAAAAAAAAATTAAAGGTTAGCAATGCCATATTTAGAAATATATGGAAATATATTGGGTACTTTAAATTATTGGGATGATGTTTGTTAGAGGAAACTTATTAGAATATAATTTATTGAGAAACAATGAAAAAGGTGAAAACAATTTAGGTTCATGTTAAAGTATCACAAAGTTGGAAAAAGAGTTACACTAACAACCAGAGAAAGGATATGAAACATCAAAATGTGGATAGTTTTTTTTAATTTAACTATAGGGAAGGGGGTCATACAGTTTGAAAATAAATTGAAACGGATACCTTGGTACATCAAATCATTTGAAATTATTTTAAGAGCTATGTTATTATCTTGTCAATTAGAAATACCGCCATGTCTATCCAATGTTCATTTTGTTCTCTGCATATAACTTTTAAAAAACAAAATGGGATACCCAACACATTTTCTCAAATGTGATCAAATATATCTAAAACCTTATTGTTCTTAATATATAGATCCTGTAAGGATTGTGGACACTAGAGAGAATATATTGGGAAATAATATGAATTTACATGTAAAATATATTTGGAGAACCTAGAAAATGGAAGAACCACATTGTTAACTTGTGGATTATATGAAGTAAAATTACCCTCATCAATAAAGTAAGAAATATTCATGACAATGATTAGGAGATATATTTCCAAATAAGGAACAATATAACAACCCTTGATTTTACGGTATGTATCTTTAAAAATAAATTCATATTATTCGATAGTTTACATTGCCCAAACAAATCATGATATGCTATTAATTGTTAAAATTTCCATTATGAATATAAATATAGAGATTAATATAAAAAATTACTTATAAAATTGTAAATAAAATATAGGTGTTATATAAATAAAAATATGGTATATTTATATCCTCGAATTTTTTAATAATTTTTTGTTAAAATAATGAATTAATTGTTGGTATTTTTTAAAAGAAAATTATATATTTACAATTTTATAATTAATATAATTTTTTAAATGAAATTTTATTTTCATAAAAAGATTAATTTATTAATATTTTGTTGTATTATAATTATAAGATAATTTTATGAGGCAACAATTATTGTTTAATGATGTCATAAAATCTATTATAATATTTTAAAATCCATTTTTCTAATAGGTGATGATTATAATTGAATATTAAATTTATAATTGTAAGAAAATTATTTTCCCAAATTGGAGTTCATTTTTTAAATATACACATCGATAAATTTTTAGAAGGATTTTTTTTCTATATTTCTTATATAATTTAATTATATGGGTAAAGTAAAATATAAAACTTTTTGTATAAGTAAATAAATGAATTTTTGTGTTAAAAATGATGTATTGATGAGATAATAACCCATTATTTACAACACACTTCCACTAATTACAATACATAGTAATTATAATCAACATTATTTGTATTCTTGACCCAAAATAATAGACCAAAGAATAAAATAATCAAAAAAACTTCTCTACTCCACTATATATACCAGACCTCAACAACATATAACCTAACACATTAAAAGCCATTATTATTTTCTATGTTCATAAAAAACCATTATAAATCATATTTTCCTCATCCGAGTTCTTTTGATCTTGCCAAAAGAACAACATCAAGATTCTTAAGAAGGTTCACACAGAGACAACATACAATAGGTATAAAACTCTATTTTTCACTTTTAATTTCATTAATTTCTTAATATCTTATCACCTCCCAAATCTAAAATGGATAGGTAACCCTAGTTTAATATTTATACTGGAATTTTATTATTCTAATGGAATATACATAATTTAATATCTTTTATTCTAATATTATTCTAAAAAATAAATCATCATCATTGTGGTGTTGATTCACAGCCTTCGCCGATGATGAGTTTGTGTTTTTCATTACCACGCTGAAGGCTGGTCATGAAACCATTTCTATGGATAAAAATATTATAATGCGTTTGTTAAATATTATTTAGTGTTCTATTACCATTATACAAACATGAAATTAAATAAAATAATAGTTGTTATTAATTGTTGTAAAAACCACCCAAATAAAGTAGGCATTTTAATTAGCATTTTACCTAATGAATCAACCTAAAAAATATTGATATAGGTGGCCAATAACCATATACTTTATAAATTATGACAAAAATGTATTCAAGGATTTTAATATTAATAACAAACATATCACATCTTTATTTTTATTCTATGTGATAATGCACATGATAATGTCCTAAGGATAGTTTTTTTAATAAAGGGTCTTAGCAGATCCCTACTATGATGAGAATCAGGATGTTCTATATCAATATTTTGAATATATGTTATATGGATAGATGATTTTATTTTAAGGACAAAAATAATACAGTTCCTTAGGGGTTAGGACTCATAAAACATTGAGCCCCCTTCTCATCGTGTTCACCCTTTTTAATACCCCGAAAGATATTATGGGAAAGAGACTCGCTAGTAGGAAATCAACATTTTGTAGTTTCATTGGATGTTCAAATTTGTGGAAGTGTGTATTAGTATTTAGACATTAAATATTTTATTAATGGGTATTAAAACTCACATACATAGATGTGTTGATGAAAACTATGAAAACACACAATTCGTAGCGAGGTGAGATATATTGGGTGTGACACCAGAAATACGATATTAATATATTATATGAGAAATAATAAGTCGATTTTGTTTTATAGTGGAACTTGATATCTCAGTCCCTTTTATGGAATTGATATATATTAAATAATTCCATGATCATGGTGAATAATTGGAAATTTCAATTCATAGAGTTCAAAGAATGTGTGATATAACACATGGGATGATGACACTAGAATGGAACCTGCTTGATTAAAGATATCAAGTCAAAGGGATTACATTACAATATAATTGTTCATAAGAGGCGACATGTCATTGTGGAAATAACATCTTTCTCTATGTGTTCGTTTATATTTTTTTAGATGGTATTCATGCACTTTATGCTGGATCCTCCGAATTCTTCTAAGAAAGAGGCCTAGAGGATAACACACTATGTGTATCCAAGTATCATAGTTAAAAATTCATTCAACAAGTTGAATAATGATTATTCTCGGTTTTGGTTTAATAATTATTCAAGAATTATTGATCATATATATTTCAACGCTAGTTATTTGAGAGAATATGTTACGATTAAAACAATATATATTCATGTGAATAATGCTGTGATATTTATTTAAGAAATAAATTTTCATTATTCATGGTCTAATAATGATGGTGGAGAAAATAAATATAATGGAAAAACATATGTACCTGCTGTTTATATTAATATACATACCTTGTAGTTTTTCCGTGTATTTGTGAGAAATAATATTATTAATTTAAGTAAATAATATTATGTTTAATTCCCTCGACGATTGTCAAGGGAGAATAATTATAGTAAAATGTTACTATTTGACTTCGGGTATTAGTAAAATTTTATGAAATGAATAAATTAATTTGTGTAATTAATTAATTTTATTATTTTATGTGATATAAAATCCAATTTCATTATTCTAAATTTCCTAGACATCTATGTGGTTGTGAAAAACAGATATGGGGAATGCTCTCAAGTCAATAGTTAATTCCTTTCATCCAAGAACACTGTCAATTTACGAGATAGATCCTCCAACACCTATTCATGGAGGAATCTTTGAAAGTTGATATAAAGGTGAATGAAAGATGACATCACAAGTAAAGGATCTATTGTGCGAGCATGTAGAAATCCCATTTGCGATGTCCAGATATATGTGGAGCACGTGTGGATCACCACTCGAGGAAGCCAACACATAGATTCTATGATGCAATAGTGGATCACATTGGATCATGACTATAAACCACAACCAGGAGATAATTCCATGAAGGTATTTCTTTCCATTTAATGAAATTAATTATAACATTTTAATGATGATCCTCTCTACAGTTCAGGTACGTCCCTATTTCCTTTTCATTATTCATTCTATTCCAAAGATATGTTGTTTTATCATCATGACAGATCTCAGATTGAACATTGTTAATGGTAAAACTAATGTTTGGTACACCCATAAACACACTTCTGCAATGCCAAGAAACTACAAGTGGTATCCTAGGGGTCGAATTTTATATTATAATTATATAATTTTTTGTTTTTTGATTTACATATTTAATAATTTTTTTGTTTCAATTCGAGTTAATAATTTTGTAAATATGAATCTTAAGTTATATTCACCCTCTATAGTTTCTCGTTCACCATACAGAAAGGATATTTGCATTTATTTTTTATTAAAAAAAATATTGGAACTCATTTAGAGGTGAAAAGGGTCATATCCATACAACAACAAAAGAAACATCGTATATATAGATCCACATGTTGTCTAATCAATCTTTAATGCATTAAGACACCAAACTAAGAAAAGTGTTGGACTTTATCAGAGTCTTTATTACTCAGTCTGTTGACCATAAATAAAGGGCATGTGATTTCTATATTAAACAATTTATGGCCCATTGGAAATTGTTTGTAGTTCCTTTCGGGTTACATTTGGACTGTGTACCTTGTTCCTAGCATGTCCAGCTAGAGAACAGGTTACACAGATACTACACAGCATGTGGCCCACTAGAAACACTGTGTACAATGATGATTTATAAAGTACACCAACATGAAATAACGTCAGGCAAGTACATTTAATGGACTATGAACGATTGTAAACTCTATGTAGTAAAAACAACATGCTGTGTTATAATCTAAATTATGAAGATTTATTAAAATTTATTTTTATATTATAAAAACCCTTGAGACTTGTACCATGGTGAAAGTGTAAATCAGAGAACCAAAACATGATAGGTGTTTTAAAAATATATTTTAATATAAGAATTGTTTAATGTTAATTTTTACTCATTGGATTGGTTTGAAAGTGAATTTAACGGGTTGCCTCTAGGGTACCTGATTCAAAAAAAAAAATTAAATTTTACATTAATTTATCTTCCCAAAATTATGTTTAATGAAAATCTCAAGGAAATTCAGAAAAGGGCATATGATACAATGATTTCTAAGTACAGATAATAATTAATTTATTCTATTGTTACATATATTATACATGACTAATTAAATAATTGAAATCTAGTTTTATTTATGCGCAAATATCAATGAATGTTTGGATGGTCATGAGGTTGACCTAGACCATTGTATGAAGATGGTTGATTATTATTAATTATTATATATTTAAATGGTTAGCAAATGAGCCTTCTCCTCATTAATATTCAGGGCTTGCGTGCCCAATGTTTCTTTCATGTAAAACTCTATTTTACCACTCACCTATATGTGAGATAAAATAATGTGTATTGGATGGAGCTCCCATGCTAGTGGAGGCGGGTCAAGCTAGGAGTCATGGAGTAACCAATCCAAGGAGATACATAGGTGGACATGTGGATAGCTATAAACACAATACCAAATGGTTCAAGGTGTTTCCCATAGGACATTGGATATTTTGTCAACCGCTAGATAAACTAACCAATAGAATGATATCTTGATCATTCTAATTATTTTATTTCTGTTAGTTGCATGGTTTATTTCTTATGGATTTGTCATCACAACCAAACAATTTATTAATCAATCAAGCATGCTAGATAAAATAAAATAAGGCCATATTTTGTGTAAATATTATCTTAGAAAAGGATAATCACATAACTATATCCCACATAATATTAAAATTCATGTAAGAAAGATAATAAAATCGAAATTTACGTATAATGACAAAATCCCTCATGGAAATATTATGTTGGTATAGCCTTCCATAATCTTGGGTTGAATTGAACCAATGCTCAATGTTCTTAAAGAACCTTAATTGGGGGTATTTTAGTTATCAGGGAATTATTTTTTGAAGTTTTCGATTTACTTTACTTTGTTCACACCAAGTGTTGACTGCCACAATATGATTGGGTGTGACCAAGAGACAAAATAAAATGATTTTAGGATGGGGGAGTCCACCTAGTGGATCAAGGAGTGACGAGTTAATGCAGTTTGATTTTGAAAAGTGTACCTAACACCATTTTAGATTCTTGGACAACTCTAGTTAGGGTAATTTAAATGGGAATTTATAACCTATCCACTTCAATATTTTAGGAATATAAATCCACAAAATTTTGTCATGTTAATGTACTAAATCAAAAATCATCTTAATTTTTAGAAATGCAATGAAAACTTACAACAAACATATCATTTGCAACCCTACTTGATATGAAATAACTTCTCACCAACATAAAATTCTAGTAATGGAAGAGGTATTTATGCATCATTCATTGCCATGAGATGAAATTTTATTTGCGTGATGAACATGATCTAGTTGCACCTAGAAATAGGGTCAGTGATGAGTTAATATCTCTCCATATGAAAGATTTGGATGATTCCAAAGATGTCCAATTTTCCATGCTTTCTACCATGTCTAATGATATCTTGAAGCAATATGAAAACATGGAAACATATAGCATTATGTCTCACTATAAGGATATCTATCAAGATAAGGAGATACATAAAATATATGAGATATACAATGCTTTTTTCACAACTACTCTTGGAGAGTCTATTACAGCTGGGCCTCATGTAGTCATGATTATTGGGTACATTGAATGTCTAGAAACCATATGGATTATGTTCTCAAATGGGTTGTATACAGATCTCATCCTATCATCACTTCCCAAGACCTTCTCTAGATTTATTTTCAACTAAAATATGAGAAAGTATTAGAAGAGTCTATTAAAACATCTAACCTTGATTTTATAGGTAGATAATGACATGGTGCATGACAAACCCATAGTCCATATGGTGAATAAGAAGGGGAAGGACAACGAAATGGGGAAAAATATTTATAAATGGAATGAAGCCCCCAAGAACAGTATCTCCAAGAAGGGGACGTTCTAAAGTTAGGGTAAGGAATGGGAGGCTGTATATTTTTCACATTATATGGAAGACCACTAGAAGTGGAACTGCACCTAGAATCACGGTGATTGTATAGGTTTATTTTTTATCGAGGGTAATAATTCCATTTCTACACATTTGGTATTATATAAATCTTGTGGGGCTAACATTTGATTTCAAATGTGAAAACCAAGTAGATTTAAAAATATTTCTAGGTGAGGGTGGATCTTTATGATTCCAATGGTACAAGGCTGGATACATTGGCCATTATCTATTACCACATCTCATTGCCAAATGGTATTTTTTTTGATTTTACATAACTGTTATTATGTTCCTAGTGTTACCATGAACATATTTTTTGTATCATGTTTGTATATTGAAGGATTTATTTCCTTGTTTGTAAATAAGGGTTTATTAATTTGTATTCACAATGTATGTTAAGGTATGGTGCATTTTGATAATGGTTTATATGTATTAAAATATTAAAACCATATATTGGAACACTATAATGAATGAAACTCTAATGAATCATACATCACCTAGTTGTGGAATCACTATCTCGGTCACGTATACAGGAAGTCCTTGAAGAAGCACTGACAAGATGTTTATTCAGACTCTAATTATCTAAAATCAATTTTTAAATGTCATTCTTGCTTACAAGAGAAAATTACAAAGACTCTTTTTGGTTGATAGGGTAATTGTCCAAAAGAGATTCTAGGATTAATATGAATGTATGTCTGTGTACCACTTCCAAAAGAAGATAATGGTTGATATTCTAACTTCATTACATTTATTGATGATTTGAGTCAATATGGATATATCTAATTTATGAGTTATTAATTCTGAGTCCATGGAGAAATTTAAGTAATTTTATAATTGATGTACAAAATCATCTTGGTAGGAAGATAACGAGCTTTGATCAGATTTAGGTGGAGAATTTCTGAACCAAGTGTTCATTGACCTTTTTTAAGAGTCTGGGATTCTACCATAACTCAAACTTACTTATATATAAAATTGGAATGGCTGTAGTGAAAGGAGGAACCAAACCTTATAACACATTGGGAGGTCGATGATGAGTCATTTAGATCTTCTATTTTTCTATTGGGGATATAAATTACAAACATGAGAATAAAAATTAAATCGAGTACTAACTAAGGCAAGAAATGGAATTCCCTAAGTGTAATGGAATGGAATGACACCCATTTGGTCACACACATGTGTGTGAGGATGAATGGAATTTGATAAGGTTTACTCAAGAAATAAACTAGAACCTCGGGAATGAGGTGTGTCTTTATAGGATATCCCAAGGAAATGAAATAATATTACGTATATCACCCATCACACAAGAAAATGATTCTCTCCAGACTAGCCATCTTTCCTTAGTGGGAGTGTATACTCAAAAAGTTTAATGTGAAAAATATTGACTTCAAAGATGTTTATGCTCAATATACACATGAGTTTGTACAGGAAAACGTTCTATAGCCCCCAAAGAAAAAGTTTTAGAATCACAAGAATTACGTAGAAGCTTAGGAGAGGCAAGTGTACTATAGAGATTTGATTTCCTAGTCCCCAAGGATGTTGAATCATTATTATTGGACAATGATGAACCTATATGTACCAAGGATGTAGTATAAAGCTCAAAAGATTCAATATGGAAATAATATAAAACTTGTAAGATTGATTCCCGATAACAAAATCATGTTAGGGTTATGGTAAACTAGCAAGTTGATGTAAATACTACTGGATGAAAATGGGTGCTCAAGAGAAATCTGGACAAGGTCATGTTAGCACCAATAAAGAATGTATAGTGGATAAAGTATTGAGACGGTGTCATGTTATTGACTATGATGAAACCATCTCAAAAATTTCAATGTTTAAATCCATAACAATCAGACATGGAAATGTAGCTTACTAAGACTATGATATTTGGCAGATGGATGTCTAAATAACAATCCTTAATGGGAATAATCAAGAAGATGTCTATATGACACAAATAGAAGGGTATGTGACACCAATTGAATCGAAACGAGTTTTCAAGTACTATAGATACTTTTATGGATTATGGAAAGAATCAATGTCATGGAAAATTATATTTTAGGAAGCCCTCAAAAAATTATGTTTCATTAAAAATGATTATGAGACATGTGTTTATAGGTGTTTTAATGGGAATGTGTTCATTATACTAGTTGTATATGTTGACAACATAATATCTATTGGAAACGATGTAGGAGTATTATCTTCATTTAAAGACACATTGAACAAGGGTTTCTCCATCAAAGACATAGGAAATGTAGACTACATTCTAGGGATAAATATCATTTGTGATTGATACAAGAGCCTTCTTGGACTAAGTCAAGCTGTATAAATTGGAAAGATACTAAAGTGACTTAGTATGGAACCATATAATATTGGATTGGTTCCAATGTCACGAGGCCTACATATTTCTAAGGGATTGTGTACTAAGACACAATAGAATGATGATATAATGAATAATATCCCATACACTTTGGCTATAGGATCCATCATGTATTTCATGTTATGTACCAGGCTTGATGTTACATATACACTGAGCATGGTAGGAAGATATCAAGAATATCTAGAAGATTGTCATTAGAATATAGTTATGATGATTCTTAAGTATCTGATAAGAACTATGGATATGTTCCGGGTGTACAATGGAGATGAGGACCTTGTCATCCGATGGTTTGTTGATTCTAGTTTTTAGACAGATAAAAATGATCTGAAGACTCAATTGGTATATTTTTTATGTCTCATCCTAAGAGCTATGACTTTGACAAGTTCAAAGTAGCCAGTTGTGGTTGAATATTCAGTGGATTATGAATATATATACGCTTCTTATGTAACCAAAGAATCGATCAAGATTCAGAAAATTGTATAGGTCATTGATGTAGTTTCTATTAGTATAAATCCTACCCCATTTTATTGTGATAATACTACAGCAAAGGCTCTTTCATGAGAACCATGTTCACATCAACAGACAAAAATATTATTCGAAAGTATCAAATATTTAGGGATTTATATCAATGGGGTGAAGATATAGTGAACTGAGTGTCTATAGAAGAGAATGTGGAGGACCCCATGACTAAAGGCCAATATCAACAGAAGCATAAATATTGTGTGAGAGCTAACGGGTTAAAGGTTTTCAACATTTGGCTCCAGTACAATTGGGAATCTATTGGAGTTGATGGCCTATAACCAAATCCTTTGTACTTCATGATAACCATTTATTCATGGATTTTAATTTTAATAAATACCATATCACATTTTTATTTTTATTATGTTTGCTAATTCATGTGATAATTTCCTAAGGATAGAAATTTCAGAAAAGGGTTATAGTGTATCCCTACTATAATGAGAACCCAAATGTTCCATAAAACTATTCTTGAATATATATTCTATATTTAGATTATGTCATTTTTAAGGACCAAAATAATACAGCCCATTATGGGTGAGGACTCATAAAACATTTAATCACCTTTTCATGGGGTTATCCCTTGGTAATATCCATGATTATATTAAGAGAATTTGAACCGTCAATAGTAAATCCACATTTCATAGTGTCATTGGATATTCATATCTACAGATGTGTGTATTGGTCCATAGATAATAAGATTAATTTTAATGGGTATGACAAATCACACACTTATATGTATTGACAAAAACTCTGACGACAACCTAATTGTAGTGATGTAGGATATGTTGGGTGAATCATTAGTAATGATAAACTAATATAAATTGTGAGAAAGGATTTTTCAATTATGTTACGCAACTAATTTTGTAATGTTAAGCCCTTTTATAGAGTTGATATAACCTAAATAAATCCATTTCTATGATTTGGAATGTGAAATTTCAATTCCAGGAGGTCATAGAAATAATTATCTAGGACATGGGATGATGGAACTACCACAAAACCCACTTTGTTCAAGATATCGAGACAGAGTGATTATATTACACGGTATGTGTTCGTATGAGGTGACACATCATTGCAGTATTAACGTTTTTCTGTATAGGTGACTTGGCATGTCCCTAGACTCTAACCATGGACATTAGGTAGTCTCCACCTAATTACACTATGAAAGATTCCTAGAGGGTCGCACATTAATTGTATCCAATTATATTACTTAAATATTCATTTATAAAGTTGAATAAAATTTTTCGAAATTTTTTTTATAAGTATTCAACTATACCTTATCACATTTATTTCAACACATGTTATTCAATAGAATATATTATGGCAGAAATAAAAAATTTTGAGGTGATTAATGTAGTGATATTTATTTACGAAATAGACAGTCATTATTCAAAGTCTAACTAGTGTGGTGGAGGAAATAAATATGATAGAAAAACAAAAGTACACATCTTGTATATTAATATACAATCATTATAGGTTTTCTATGGATTTTTTAGAAATAGTATTATATATTTTATTAAATAATATGAGGTTTAATTCACTAGGCATGTGTCAAGTAATAATAATAGTAATAGTCAATTTTATTATTAGACATGGGGTCTTACTAAGAAATAAATGAAATGAATAAATGGCTCTACGTAATTAGTTATTTTTATTATTATATGTAATATAAATCCCAATTAATTTATTCTCATTATCACAAATATTCTCTATGATTGTGAAAAATAGATCTGGAGAATGCTCTCAAGCCAAGACAGAATTCTACTCCTCCAATAACACTCTCATGTTACGAGAGAGATCCTCATATACCAGATCAAGGAGAGTGCTTTGGAAGTGGCTCTCAAGGCTATTGAAGGTCGACATCGCAAGGGAAGGATCTTCTATGATAGCACCTAGAGATCCCATAGATAACATCCATATAAATTTTGAGAACATGCGGATCACCACAAGAGGAAGACTATACTTGGATTCTATAATGTAATGTTAGATCACGTTGGATCAGGACCAGAAATATCGATGGAGAGAGAATTCCATGAAGCCATTTATTATATTATAATTATGTTAATTATAACTATAATATGATGATACACTATTTGGTTTTCAAAATTCTCTATTTTCTTCTCATTTTACATTCTATTCCTATGATCCATTATTTTATCATCATGATAGATCTCATATTGATCATTGTTAAAGGTAAAATACATGTTGTGTACACCTATCAATGCGCTTCCACTGTGCCCAGATCCTAATACACCATAATAAGAAATGATATTTGAGTCCATATAAACTTTTAAAGATTAATTAATACTAAAACATCTCACTTAAAATGCTTTAATACCAATTTCCAAGAACTCCCATAATTATACACTAGGAATCCATCTATAAAATAGTGGAAACAACAATCTCGAAAAAATAAAATTAAACATTATAAATCATTAAAATGTCCATATATGAATTTAATAAAATTCTAAAAAATAAAATATATTTTTAAAATTTTATTAATTATTAAATTACTTAATATAATTTTTTAATCCTAGACATTAAGTAGAAGTGTGGAAAAGTCATATACATAACAAACTGGGTTTCTTATCTCACTGTTATTTCTGTGAGATATGCCTTATTCACCAAATATTCTTTGGGTGTGGTGTATGAATACAACTATTTAATATATAATTTCTCTAATATCTTTATATTCATGTTATTAACTTTTTTATTAGTTGATCATTAAATTAATGGGGCATATGATTCAATTGATTTCAAAGTATTAAGGTTTTTTTATCTGTCTAAAAAATTTTGTTGGAAATAAGACATATTTATCACATATTTCCATTTTGTACTACCCATTTTTATTTTTAATCATCTTTCATTGATGATTTCATTAAATATTCATCTTTATAGTTTTAGGTATATGATTATTTCAAAATCCATATACAAGTTTTGTATATGGGGTTTACATTTATCATAATCTGATTAATATGGAATGAGTGTTAAATCCATATATATTACTCAATACATATATTTTACCAATAAATAGTATTTACACAAGAATTAAATTGACCATTTTGATATATAAGGAATTATTTGAGCATTAATGACAGGGGTTAGGGACTAGGTAATGCAATATATATGGGTTTGGGAATAATTAATGCTCGCACCTCAATGCATATGTAGTCCCATGAGATGAAATCAATTGTTGAGAAAACATTCATCATTATCTCTAATACAAATAATAAGGTTTTATAACCACATAATAAAACTACGTTTTATTGAAAATTATTGATTTTAGTAGATTATTTTCTAGATAAATGAATTCCAATAATGAAGCATAATCTTAATTAAATATTTCATCATTACTATCCATTAGATTTTCATCATAACAAAATATATGGATGAATACTCATTATTAGAGTATTTATTAAAAAAATGTGTCTTCTTTTATTTACCATTCCATATTGATTATTCATTTTTATTATGCTCCACATTTTCTGATTATTGTTTCTATGGTATGTAACCATTGTTGATAATTTAACCTCGCCATTTCATTTGTAAAATTTTCCAAGGTTGTAATGAATAAATCATTGAGAAAGTGTCAATAAAGAAGATTATTTTACTTCTTTGTGTTCTACGATTAATTAACAATGTGATATGAAAACCATGTTTGTATATAGTTTTTCAATACTACTAAATGGATTGGTCCTTTATGAGCCACCCTCTTATATCTATTTCATTGAAACAAAATAACCACTTATTCTAGGATACTTGTGACGAGGATACATCATTTTTTGAGTTTTATAATTGAAATGAAATATGTTATGTGTTTTTATTATGTGGGGTCATTTTAAAATTTTTATTATGATCGTAATCTTGACATAGATCTCCAATACAATGGTAAAGTATTATATTCTATGAAAAACTATATTAGAGTTAATTGAATATGTTATTCTATTCTAAATATATTTATAATGGATTTATAATAATGATATCCAAAAGAACCTATATGACATTATAATTTATTATAATTAGTTTTCATATAAATATTTTTATTTCTTGTGTTAATATAATGAAATATTATTAAATAATCTTACTTTTTCCTCTGAGATTGAAATTATTTATTTTTTATAAAAATTAATTTCATTTATTCTGATGTTTTATAGGAAACAACACTTCTTAATATTATCCTATATTTTGTATTCTAAATTGTTTATCAATTCAACTACACTGTAAATATGATTTCATGTGTTTATAAATGATGATTTTATATCAACCATTATTATGTTAATAAAAAAATCTATTATAAGATTTCATGGTTTTTAAATATAAAAATGGCTTTTTAAAAAAAATCTATGTAAAATAATGATATTTTTATTCTTATATTATATTTTCAAATGCCTTTTATAATTTTTAAGGAAGAATAAGATCACCGATGAAGTAAAATTGGAATTAATTAAAATAATTTAAGAAAATAAAACAAAATTTATTATCAAATTAATTTTTTATGGAAAAATTGAAATTATGTAGAACTAGACACATTGAAATGAAGGAATTTGTTATTTTATTGTAATGACAAAATTATAGCAAACATTAAACATATCGATTCTTGAAATGTATGGAAATGAATTAATATTTTAGGAATCAAGACTATGTAATTTTATAAATATGGTACCATAAAAATATGATTTTTATAGACCTAGAAGATTATAGTAATGGGTTATGTTTATCTATTTTCATTTTTAATACCATAAATGTTAGATGATGTAGTAAAGAATGAATTATGGTTGAAGTAAATGAAAGATAAATAATATAATATTGATAATAATGTTATGTATTATCATATAAAAATACCAAAAAAACATACTTTTATTGATATAGATTTGGTATTTATATCAAAATTTGATAAATATATAAGAGTAATATATAAATAGGGCTGTTGGGTATCCAAAGAGTTGTCACTAATGAGTGCTGTTAACTACAAAGAAATGTTTTCAATGATGGAAATGATTTATGATTTATAATTATTAAATATAATTATATATATATAAAATGTATATTAAAATGAAATTTCATGTTGGTATTCTTAATGAGGAATTTTAAATCAAATAATCAGTCCTGTTTTCTATCATAGAGCGTGATTTAAATGATTGAATATTTTAGGTAGATTTATGTTTCCCCAAATAAAACAATTGTTAGTCTTAATTATATGACACATATATAATAAAAATAGAGCTTCAAATAAGATAGGTACTTCACAAATATTGTCTTAATGTATTAAATAGTATTTTGTGTATGATTAAAGTATATGTGGACAACATCATCAACTGTAGAAACACGAAAATATTATTTTTATAGGTTTGAAAATATAATGTGTTGGTAATTTATGACTTTATGGATTTGAGAGTTTACTTATTCTCTTATGATGTAGGTACATAAAAATAAAAATTCATAATACAAATCATGGATTTTTTGGACTCAGGCATGTACATAATATGTATTAGGATTCAATTTTATATCCTCTAAATAATTTTCGAAATAATTTAAATTATGTGTATAGAAAAAAATTCATATTTTTCTACTAGATTATTATTTCATGGTGATAAAGTGGATAATGAGATATATATATATTGAGCATTGAACTATGTTTTATACTTTAATGAATATTAATATCTAATCACTATAGTTTTATTTAATTTGTGATTATTTGGGGATATTAAGGATTAATAATTCAAATGTTTTGAACCATTCATCATTGGAATGACTGTATTCGACGACTAAGTAAAAATATAGAAATAAAATTCTTTAGGAATGTGGTGGTAGAGGATATTTCACTCACCATGTATGAAAAATAATCCACGTGAATAAACAAGAAATTAGAATGACATAGAGATGTGTTGTGAATTTCAATATTTTTTTTCTACAAATATAAGTTTTATAAAGTTAATAAGTAAACATGTATAGTAGTCTTGGAGAAAAATATATTTAAATATTATGTATTATTTTTTTACTTATCATCATGTTTTCCCGATTTTTACAAATATTTATAATGTATACATGTTCTAGGATAAGTAGTCAACCTATTTTTTTGAATAATTTCATAAAATTATTGATGGTCATAAAAACCATCTCCCCTATTAATAGCTTATTATATTTTTATTATTTGAAATTTTAAGGAAATTATATTCACACAGATGTATGGTGATATAGGTAAAATAATCCATAGATTACTAATTGAATATGGAGAGTATAAATGATGATTTTAGAATCACTATTGACATTGACATGTTATATTATTTCATACACAAATGATTGAATTATATTACCCTATAGGATATGATTTACGTGTTTTCAATGAATAAATTTAATTTGACATGACAAATGGTGATTCACTAGTTATCTCATAAAAGGGGGAAGGGGTTTCTCTCATTAATATTTAACCAAAATGGAAAATCATACCTTGTAATTTTATTTCCAAAGAGTGAAAATGTAGATATATTTATTGCAAAAATTATAGATGATTGAAGTCTGAAATAAAGGGAAAATAATTTATTTTCTAAAATATCTGTGAATTTGAGTTTTATGTTTGAGTTATGGAAGCTGGAGAAATGATTTGATGACTAGTCTCACGTCATAGTGAAAACAAGCGGGTCCTACCCTATTATAGTTGTGAATGAAACATGAATGTGATAATAATATTTATTAAATACGATTAATTGAGAAAATGAACTAGTTATGTAGCATTAAACTACCCACTATTAAGGTTTTTTTAAAAACAATACCTCAATCCATAGAAAGATACATTATGGCGGATATATTTTTTCATGTTGAGAACAATCAACTCCATAAGTACCTAAAAAAATGTGTCAATATTATGAAATAACATAATAGTTATTAATATTGTAGTTAATTGGTCATGTTGAAACATATATGGGTCAAAGTAAACAATTTTTCATACATGATTTATGGTTGAATAAGAATCACCAAGTAAAAAAATTATATTCAAATATTATGTTTTGATGATAAATTTCACACAACATCTAGAAAATGTTATCCAAAGTCAAGGGAGCTTGTATAATTATACAAAACATGGATAGTGTTTTTTAAGAGGTATTCTAACGTTATTTATGTTATATAAAAATATGAATTGGGATTAGTTTTCAAAATAATGGATCGTTACACTCTGAAACCACATGTCAGGTATTAATATAATTCCTGATAGGAAAAGACATCTTATAGTAGTTTGTTTATGATAAATTTCAGTCCTATAAGAATGAAATTGAACTCATGTCATTAATGTAATAAAAAATCTGTAGCAGGTATGGACGTAAGAGGAAACATATTTAGAAAACAATAGTACATACAACAATAAAGGCTATAATTAAGTGATTATTAAACAAAAGTGGAAATTGTTCTTTAGATATGGATGAGGAAAATGTAAAAGAACATTTCTATGGATTTTATAATTCTATAAAACTAACTAAATTGTATAAAATAGTTTAGGATTAATAGGAGATCATCTGAAGGATGAGTTTAATGTATAAAAAGTTAGAGGAGGTTATGTATTCAACTTTTAATTTTCATTTAATTTATTTTTATACATATAGAATAAATAAGGTTATAAAATAATAATAAAGGAAATCATATGTAATTTAATTCATAAATAAGAGAATATTTTAGAGTATTTTCATCAATCATTGAAAAATAAAAAATATAAGCATTGAATTCATGATCGATTGTATAAGATTTATGAATATTCATAGAATAGAAAATATATACATATTAATGTTAATATAATGTGAGAATGGTCATAAAATAATATAAAATAACCATTTATATTAGATGTTTTTCATTAAGAAGTATTATTTAGAGTTCAAATAATTCATCAATACAATAACTTTTTATGTACCACATTGATATCAATGTGGGGAAGAGCAGATTTGGACATGGATCATTGATCATGGATGAAAATTGATCATTTCTAAAATATTTAAATAACCATGTAGTGGAGTAATGGTCTTTTATTACATTAATAAATCTTTGATATTTTATCCATGGATGTATATATGGGTAGTTAAACCAAGAAAAATAATATTATTCATGATTTTTGATTTTATGCATTTTTAGTGAAATGTTATGATAGTTCATATATAATTAATTTTTATTTTAAAAATCATAGATAATATCTAATAAAAATTAAATAATATTAACTTTTACAACACCCTAATTCACCCTCCCCTCAATATGGGGTATTGGTAACTCTTTTAAAAATACAATAACTGACGAAAAATATGTCTAAGACAAGTCAATTGACTAACACCACATATAAATTAATATTCCATCTTTTCACGGTGAATATCCTTTTTCTATATATGGATAATTATCCTTTTAGTTTCATTATTATACACTATAAATTTATTTTTATTCATCCCTAACTATAATGATTCATTTCATAGTAGTAATAATCTTATTTAGCTTCATTTATTAACATTAAAATGGATAAATGATGTCATATGAAAAACCGAAAACAATTAACTCTTACATTTATATTCCAGTTAATACTCTTTCATTTTGATTTCAAATAACATGATATAGACAATTACAACTTGTTTAATTTTTTATTTTCTTGGACTAATTTTTCATTTGAGTATTAACATTATGAAATATTTAGTTATTAATGGTTATCAGTATCACTTCCTCCTATCCACCAACAGTTTTAGTTCAAGGTTAGGAATAATAAAATTATCATTTTTCTATATTTTTATTGATTCCAATTATAATTTCTTTGAAACTAGTTAACATTCTAGACCATATTCATGATACCTATTTAACACAATAAACCATTATTCAAAAATTTTACCCCGCGAGTTATATCTCCCCTTTAAACATGTATTTCTTCTAATAATAGTTAATAATATTAAATATATATGTAAATGCGTGGTTCATGAACACCCTTATGTAGAAAATTACAGATGGATTTTATGAATCAAAACTCTTCTTACTATTTGTTTACAAGTATTCATTGTGGTCCAGTTTTATGTAGTAATTCTTACACATTACTCCATCTAGTTAATTGAATTTGAGGAATAATTCTTCCTTTTATTATAATTTAATTCTATAATGGTTCTAAAAACACTTTTTTATTCAAAAAATACAAATTCTTTAGGATTGAATCCATAATCATTATTCCACTAACATAGGTTGGCTCATTAATAGGTCTATCACTATTTTAGGTAGTGGTATTTTCATGACAACATAGGCATTCCAAGTGATTTTATTGTTAAAATTTCAATAATAGTTCCTTGTATTTATATATATTCATTTATTATTTTAATGTTTCTATCCAAAATTTTCTCAATATCATATTTTTCTTCTTTATTATCCTTTAATTTTTATTTCCTATAAATGATAATTGTTACAAGGACATTGTTATTTATGAATGTTTTAAACATCATTAAATTGTAATGTCACATTTCTTTAACATGCTTAATATATTATTCAATGTTACCAAATTATTTTCTATTTCAGTTCTATTCTAATTTTCTATGGGAGGGGTTGTTCTCCTATTAACATCACTAACTCCATTAAATATTTATGACCCTTCTATATTACTATATTTATAACATATAAGATAGATCATCAAAAATATTATACATAATAAATCTTTTAATATGATATGTTGTAAAATGTATTTTTATATTATTTATCACATCAGTTACCAAAAACATCTGCATGGTTCAACCAATAATTATACAATAGAAACACTTAATTTTCATATTATAAAAATTCCTTTTAATTTTGAAATAATAATCCTTTTATTAACAAGAACTAATTTTATTTTTTTTGCACTATAAATATTGTGTATTCTATGAAATGGATATAAAATTAATTTTTATCCATAGTGTTCATTAACTCCATTTTTTTATCCATGATAATTTTTCATTCTATTATATTATCATCTTATCTATTATTTAACAATGTTTTCCTCATTCTTTTATCCACTATTCATTTATTAATTTATGAGGGATAACGTTTTATTTAAATTTATTTCTTCCACCATTATATCTTTCCCGTAAAAATACATTTCATAGATTTGATGACATTAATATTTTTTGTATTTTCCCTAAATTGTTACTACTTTTCCCAAGAGAAATTCTACTCACCATAATCATTTTTTCCACGACCATCCCTTCTATAAATTAACTTTTTTACTCTATGAATAATTTCAAATTAATTCATCTTTTAATATATGTATTTGATAATGCTTTTATTTTTGTAAGTAAATTCTATGTATTGATAACAATATCTATTTTGACATTTTTTGAGATGCCACCAAATATATAATATTTATTTTTGTAAATTTAATTACATGATTATTAGAAAACATTGAATAGATAATTTATTCCTAATGTATCAAAAACATAATCAGGCATACATATATGCCTAATTATGTCCTTATCCATTTAGTATTTAGTCTTCTTGCTATACATTATTTTTCATTTTTGAATTTAAATAATTTTCCACAACTATTTCTATTAAAATCAAAAAAAAATTATTTTAGATAAATATCAATATAGGGTAATTAAAATATATTCTTTCAAAGGTACTCCATAAGTAATCCTCAATGTCTTCTATAATAATAATGATGTAGAAAATTGAATTTTTTCTATATTATATCATTATTATAACCACTATAAAAAACCATTGGTACCTTTGTATCAAGAACACATTTATTGAACTTATTATATTGGCATAAAAAGTTTTTTACTCAATAATATTTTCATGAAGAACATATAAAAACCAATGATCCACAATTTTAAAAAAATAATTATAACTATATATATAACAGCTTGTGTAATTTGTGATTTCATATTGGTAACAAGTAAAATGTTAGATTTTCATAGATTAATCCCTAAATTGGAACCAATAGGATCTTATATAAATCTATAGGCTAAGAATGTTACAGTTTAACCCCCAAAAAATATTGAGAGTAGGGTGAATAAGATTTCCTAGAAAATTAACTATTTTTACACATAAATGAAACCCATTAATATATCTATATATATTATTTGATGTAGTAAATTTCAAAAATCACTCCCTCAAATATATTCATGTCAAATATCAAACACTCACTCACCCAAAATTAAAATGTTATTTGAAAATTACCTAAAACATAGGTGAGACAACATAGTTAATCCCAAGGTTATAACTACTTATAATAAGGTTAAACATAGGTTGTAAAGACCCATTACATTTAAATATACTATTACTTTAACTAAAAATCCTCTTAAATTTCATAATATATTCCGTAAAAATCCCATTCCACTATATATGACTTAATTACATGATTTGTTCAATGATAATCCATACTTCCCCATGTGGTAGGACATGTTCCATTTGGGCCTCAAATTATTATGAAGGAAAAAAACTATAATTTTGGATTTATACCCCATCAAAAAATAAATATAATAGAAATCCTATATAGAGAATGTGTACTATGCATTACCAATATATCTTTCCAAATGGAGTGTTCTCATCAATAATAATATTTTTGAATAAAGATAAATGAACTAAATATATCACACAATACACCACCCCTCCCATATAACCATGTAAATAAGGACCTTCCACATGTAGAACTATGTATCCTCTATATAACCCATCCTCCTTAAAAGTTCTTTCTACCTCCCCATAAGCATAAGGTTCTCCATGGGTGTATATTCATAATGGATGTCGATGAAACCCCACATAGGATAAGTGAATAGGGATATGATACAAGGTATTTTACTCAAATATTATTTTATCGTTGTGAGTTACACCATCCTTCTGTGTCTTTAATCCATGATTCCTATTACAACAATCACACTGCTACAAACACCAATCTATGAATGTCAATTTCATTACAATAACGATGAGTCCACTAAATTTTTTGTTGGAAAATTTTAATAAAACAAAACCATACATTGTCATACCAATTTGTTTTTAAATGTTATCCCAAATGATACAATCCCACCAAAAATTTTATAAGATGTACCAGATGAATTACCAACATTGGTTCTTACAACACTGGAACCTTGAGGATATGTAAATAACCTTCTTCAAAATGTTTTCATCTATAGGAATATGTTTTTTCCTCACCATCCAAACCATAAAATTAATCATATATTGTAATGAAAGAATATGATAACTCTTTAGTATATCTTATTATAACATCAGTTGCATACATCAGAATATTATACAAAAAATGACGTCATAGTGTACCATGATATGAAAATATGTTCTTGTTAAAATGATATAATGATTAGGTTTTAGTCACTGTAAATCATAGACCTTACAATGAATGTTTAATAATCACTCACTACTCACCAAATGATTACTCATTTTTCTAATTTCACTATTATTTATCTTCAATATACCCATGTAGTTTATAAACATCTTGGTCACATTTATATCAAAATATAAAGGTATTATTTATTATAACAATAAATCCCATATTTTTTAATTTTTTGATCTCAATTTTTTTGTGAGGTGACAAAAAAATTACATACATACAAAATAAATCCTTTTTGATGAATATAAATTATAAATAATAAAAATAAATACTAGAACTATAAAGTTTTATTTTATTTGGAAGCATGAAAATATAAAACATTTCTGAAAAAAAGTTGTAAAGAACCTCCAAATACGATCTATAAAAATAAAGACCATATTTGAAATACAGTATATAGAACAATGAATTTTATCCTCTATAAAATGAAACATAATAAATGAGGATCTCAGATTATCTGTAACTGTAAAAAATAAATTTATCATTTAAAAAAATGATAAAAATATATAAAAAATGATATTTAAATTTCAAAATCACTCACAACATTTCAATGACCTTGAGCAGGAGTTATAAAATAAATATTTAGTGTTCATAAGACGTGATTAAAAATGGAATCAAATTACATGACTGCTAGAAGAATAACATTTACATATGATCACTTTATAAAATACTTTTCTAAAGTGCATCATAATAATAATAATATAAATATTATGTTAAATATATCCATCAAGATGTTCATCATGGGTTAGAACTAAGCTTACCTCCTATGTACCAATGTTGCACATAGGATAACCTCCCGTGTATCATCTTTTAGGTTTGGAATAACATATCATGTACCATTTGAGCTAATAAACATTTAATATTTATTAAATACACAAGACATATAAAAAACAACTATTAAATAATCATAATCTATTATTATGATTTCTATAAAACAATAAAAACATTATCCTTCCATCATAACCCAACCAATGGAAATAAAAATGGTTTTCATCAAAATTAAATCACCATGTTTGTAAATTATACAGAGAAATAATGTTGATAGAATCGTAGATTAATATCCCTAGTGAAGCCAATGTCCCTTAAATATATGTCATCATAGTTGAAAATTGATTTTTAATGTTCATTGGAAAATTTCGTTTGGAATGTGGAATTTTAAATTTTGGAATCACATTGTTGGTCAGTCTGGTTAACTAAATAGGGGATGGGTAGGATAATTGAGAATGAAAAAAAATTTATATTTAAATTTATTTAAAATTATATCCCAAATTTTATTAAAATATCCCAATTATCTATAATAGTAGTATTTTTTAATTTCATCTTTCAATATTATTCCTAAAATATCAATAAAAATATAGTAAAAAGGATAAAAAATAATTTATTTATTGAAACAAATTTACCACTATAAAACATGGTATGTTAAACATAAATTAATTTTAACTATCAATGAATTATATTATTATATTTTTTATAAAATGGGAAAAATAATGTATAAACATAGGGAAAAACATAAATCACACAGAGGATTTTGACAATGGGTTTAATCCCAATCTGTGACCTAATCTACTCCACAGAGAAAATATATTCTACTAATAGTTTATCAAATAATTAATAGATAAAAATAGATCAATTTTATTAAAAAAATCATTAATAAACTCTATGATAAAAAATCACATTACATAGTTCTATAAGTGATTTTATGGGTGACGGTGAATAAATTAGAAGGCATCTTGTACTCTATAATAAAAAAAGTATTATTCATAAAATATAAAAAAAATTAAACAAACAAATCTAAAATTATAATCTAAAATAGAGGGAAAGGGAAACTGAATGAGAGAAAATTCAATTCAGATCAGTTGGATTAGCTTCTATTGTTTTGGATTCCTTAAATTTGTCGTCGAAATCACTCATCTGAGTTTACAGATAATTTTCGTTAAAATATAGTTTCATTAAGTGCACTAAACATGTACTATATGTATCAAAATATCTATAAATCATTTGATTATATTCACCATTATCTTCTATGGTTGCATATTCATCATGTGGAGATATTTTCTCTAAAATACCAATAAATGAATATTAATTGTTTAAACCTCTTACTCACTTTATTAATAAGTGTAATGGAACTATAATTAACTAATTAATATATAGATATAGTGTATTTAAAAAAACTACTACTTTGATTGGATAGGGTTAGTCACATTCTATTAAAAAATAGTTACATTTTATCATGTTATGTTTAAAATAAAAACTAAGAACTAAAAAACCATAACATAGTACATTAACTTTATTTATTCATGTTTTCACAACATTTTTTACATGATCTCTTGACTTTTTCATGCAGTTACAATATTGCATCAAACGACCACATCATTTTAACCGATGGTATGGAAAATTCTTTTTTTTTCGGTACACATCCTCTCACAATCACTTGAACTAATCTTACAGTGTGTGTATATCTCTACATTAAGTTATAAAAACAACACGTGACATCATTAAAACACTAAATAGATATTTTTACAACCACCACATGGTAATGGGTAATTTATGTAGTGGTTTAACATCAATGTAATGTTGGTTTAATACAATATTTTTGACCTAAACATCAGTGCATGGTCATTTGATTTCACATTTGGTTAGTTACCTTAAAATGTGTGGTAGGTTCCACATGGTCACTTAATTGTCATAGTCAGTTTAAATTATTCTTGCGATAAGTAAATTACCCTCGTGGTAGGTTGTCACTTACGATTCTAAACACAAACGATTTTATAATTTTCTCCACAATATAGGTGAATATCATAAAACATGAAATTAATTATAAACATAATAAAAATTATTTGGGATTACAAAAATAATGAATTTTTGGACTACAACGAATATATACCCCATTTGCTGAAAAAATTAATGACACATAAAATGACATTAATTTAGTACATGAATAATATAACAGCAATATATATTATTTACTATCTTTATGTCTTCTTAAATTCCACAGTTTTTATTTTTTGTAAAATGGTTTTTACAATTTATCCACCTGTTGGGATTAGAAAAAAAATAGGAGAACATGTGACTAGGAATAACAAATAAAATATAGAAAAATTGAAAATAGAAAATAACTAATATTGAATAATTTTATTTGGATAATATAAAAATAAATTACATAAAAGGAAAATTGTGTGTCCATATTTTTAGTTATTATTATTATAAAAATTGACACAATAATAATATTATCATTATTAATATATAAATTCTCATAGAGGTATAAGATAAGGCAGGCATGGTATATTGTATTAGTAGTGGTACATAACATGTAGTATGATCCAAAATGAAAACAATCCCAGAAAATAGTATGAGAGTATTGACTGTTTTCGTAGGAGATTTTGAAAAAGGGTTAACGATTGTGGTGGAAGAAATTGTGGTTAGGGAAATAAGATAGAGGGGATGGGAAATAATAGTTTTTCTTGTAGTTCATATGTAAGGTACCATCAATTGGGTAACAATTTTGACATATCCCAATCCATGAATACCATATAGAAATAGTCATATTTGTTCTCAATAAAGGCTTCCCACATTACATTAAAGAGTTCTATTATCTCCACTTCATAGGTAATATCCTATGTCTGATGAGGAGTAATTAAATAATTATATGGTAGAACTAAATAGGATGATCATGTTGTTTGGTAGTAGAATTAGAATCTTGAAATGGTAGATTCAAATATCTTTGGTCAACCTCTGACATCATATAAGAATAGAATTCCTACAAACACCTATTTTTTCATTTAGGTACTTAATATCATTCCTTATTAGTTACATATTGAGATGAAATATTGGCTACATATGACCAATGAATGAATTATCCACCCTTCATATAACTTCATTAATAATTGGGAGTACAAGAATTCTAAAAAATTGATTATTTATTTCTCTACTCCCATACTGTCATATATAAAATCATTAAAACAAGTTATGTAACATGATAAATTGAAATACTAGAAGGAATTTTTAGAGATATTGAAATAGGTGAATAAAAATATAACATTCTACCATCATTATCAATATAAATTGATCTTAGTCCCATAGATTTTTTTTCAGGTATATCACCGCCATATTTTTAAACCTCAATTACAACCTTCTTATGAAATTTATCCTGTCCAGTTTGACTACTCTTTATAGATTTTGCAACATTATATGAATTATTAGGACCAAATTTCCCTTCCAAGACTTGATACATAGGATTACATATTAGATATAGCTTAATTATACCTTGAGTTTCAATTTGATGGACTAAATATTCTTTTAGAATATATTTAAAAAATTTATGGATGGTCCTACATCAGGAAGTGGAAATACACTATTACCATCATAATATTTAAATTTAGAGTAGTATATGAATAATAATATAGACCCAAGGTATTTATTCCCATTCTCATGTGTATATGGTATATATAATCTATTTGTGTTTCCATTTAGATGATATTTATCTGATATTCATACATTCTCTTTATCAAATCCAATAAATAATTCTATTTAGGTTTATCCCAATAACCAGAGATATAAACCTCAATATTAAAAAGGTCACCATATTTTATCTCTTCTTCCTTATATGGTAATGGTAGTGTATATTTTGGTTTCATAAATTATATAAAAGGAGATAAATTATTATTTTCCTTATGGGACACCCGGTCTTCCTCATCAACATCAACAATCACCATTTCTACTAATTCCTAAAATTTATCCCTAGAAGAACCCACATTATAAAAAAAATTATAGAAACTTTTATCTAGATCATTAATTGGTTATAATATATCCCTTAGTATAAAATATATATTTTAGGGAATACTTTATCATATAATTTATTGGGTTCTATTACCATTTCCCTTTTCCAACGATTTCAATTCACAATCATCTATATACAAATTATCTTAGATAATAAAATTCTATCTGAATAAGCTTAGTTTTCATAACGTAAAGGGACAAATCATTATTAGACCAATAGGGTTTGAATGTGTTTTGAATGAGTTATTTAATTAAATATTGAAGGATGGTTACATAATTCATATATGTGACTCATAAAATATTTTTAAAGATTGGTCTGATATCCATTTTTCATTATGAACTAGAAGAAAATATCATAGACTATAGAAATAAAAAATTAATTTTCCATGATAGATCTAATGTTGGTTAAATTTTGGACTCCAACCTACATTATCTATTGAGTTCTATAGTAGTTTCTCTGGTATTTTAGTTTTTAGTAATCTATTATAAAGCACATTTATGTTCAAAGTATGCTTGGTAAATTATACCTTAACATTGATAATATTAATTTTAAACCTTAAGTGTTATATTTAAGAACATGTACCATTTATTGAATAAAATATCATCCTTACAAATTTTTTATTAAATTTATGCTAATTCATTTTTTCATAGGTATAAATTCCCAATGATCATAAAACACATTAAATGGCTTTGGATGTACATACAAATTATTTTTCTGAATCTAATTATCACATATTTGATTTTGAATAACATTCCATACTAGTTAATTGATCAGAATTATACTCTACAAATCATCTTATTTCTCCGCAAATACAACTTGATCATCAAAATGTGGGTTGAATAGTTTCATTATAAAACTCAAGAAACAATTAGTATTATTATATCTCTTCACTAGAGTTTCAATAATAATAGGTGTGAAAATGGGAGAATTGGTCATCATTGGAATTATCAGGTGTCAGTTTAAATATAGAAGGCTCATATTTCATAAGGTATTACAGAAAAAGTTATGTTTCTAGAAATTTAATTCATCAAAAAGTGAGGAATAACTTTTCATGAAATGTATGTGTGCAGATTCCTATTAACTTTAATTTTTTTTTCAAACATTAATGGAAAAAATAATTAAAATAATTAAAAAAATTCCACAAAAATGACAAAATAAAAATTCTAACTACAACTAGATAGGGTTTGTAAACTAACCACGTGAGAACGAAATAACTGTACTAATAGGTCTAAAAACAATGTATTAATTATAATTATATTGAAGATATGAATTAATCAGTGCCCCTTAAATTTCAATGTGAATATAAATCATGGTTACATTACGATGGATCATAACTAAACTAAAATTAATCTTCTAAAATGAATTTAATAAAAAATCCAAAAAGGAATTTATAAATTTTAAATAGTTGATCATCACTAATTCATGCCAAATATTTTTTATTCTTTGACTATTCAATGACATTGTAATTATTTCTAATTTTTGATGGTTTTTTATACTGAAATCTATGGAAATATCTCATATTTGAAAATTCACATTTAAATATTGATGTATAATATTTATCTGTTTTGTCATTTAATTTGATACCACATTTTTAGAAATATTTATATCATTTTTATGGTCACAATTTATAATAAAATCAAAAAAGTGATATCCATATTATAAGAATATATTTTTCAACCACATAATTTATGTGTAATGACAACAAGATTTTATGTAATCTACATCAACCGTTTACAATGAAACAAACTTATATATCTTACTACACCAAAAAAATAAAGACATATATAATTATGACATGTTATAGAAGTTATATTTTAATATAACATAGAATAACAAAAAATATTCTAGAAATAACAAACTAACTCAAATACAATTCCTTTAGGGTAAAACATTCCAATTTTTTTATTCTTGATGTATTTATAAATCCTTTTCAGTGTATTTAAATGAAATTATTTATGGTTTTCCTGAAATAATTCACCTATGGACACACTGAATGTAACACCCCAATCTTCTATGGTACGCTTCTCTTTGAATAATGTGATAGCGTGTGTTGTACGCAACACCGAGTTCTAACACACCGTAAGCAATCAAACTAGCCGTTATGAATAGTAATACCTACTTTTTGAAATTATATATATATTATATTTCAAAATGGACTTCATTTTTGGATTCGTAATATCGAATTTAGCCTAAGGTGAAATTTTGGTACTTTTCGGATAACTTTAATATTTTGATGAATAGTGAAAATTACTAAATTTTAATAAAAACAACTTTTTTAATCAAAATAATTAATAGTGATAAATTATTAATTTGAGTGGTTTTAAAGTATATTTAGAATATAGTTTTACCATTTAATATAATTTTGGTCATTGGACATAATTTTACAATTAAACCGAACATAAACAACTGTCAATCTTTTGATAGTTATTATCGCTTAAAAACACGCTTTTTGTTTTGACAGCGGGAATTAATTTTAAATTAATTTCTGCCACTTCTGTGTTTTGAATTTAGAAAAATGGATTCCATATTTGGAATCAGGATTTTCAAATTGTGTAAATAGGTAACTTTTATTTTTAGACATTTTGAATAATTACTGCGGTAAATATTTTATTTACCATGGTTAAGGGTAAATCCGATAAATAAGGGTTAAAAAATAATATTATAATAATACTAAATTACCCTAAAACGTGTCATAGCCTTATTGGTTGAAACATGTTCGACCATAGGCATATTTGGGTAGATTTTGGGACCCCATGGTGCCACTTGTAGGTGATAGGGACATTTTATTTTAATTAAGTTAAAATGAATACAAAAAATGACACAAGCATATATCTTTTAGAAAAACAATTCCTAAATAGGGATATATATGTTGTATTTTAGATTATAAATATTACTTAGAAATATACAAAGAGTTCCTACATAATTATATTTTATTTATAATTTTTAGACATTATATAAGTTAATTTATTTATGACACATTGATGATGAATTAATTACTATAATAGTGAAAAATTAAAATAATTGATATTATAAATACCCAAATAAATATAATATGAAACTTTTAATGAATTAAAATAATTTTATAGGATAATAGGATATATTAGGAGTTCTTTAATTGACTTTTTTGGAAGTAATCAATATGTTATGAGTTTCACAAAAATCAACTATTGAATAGTGTCAAAATTGACATAAAAGAGTTCTTAAAACAAATATTATATTATTAATTGATATTAAATTCCTAAAAATCTAAGGTTCGGCCAATAGACTTATATTATGATAGGTTCATCATTAATGGACCACTTGGGGTTCTCTTGGATTTATATAGTAAGTTTATTAACCATATTATATGAAAATACAAAGAGACATTGTAAAAGTGAAAGTAATTAACTTAGAGTTAATACTTTAAGATAAGGTTAATATAAGTACCCAAATCTGTCTAAATTATATTGGTTAAGTTTTTTTCGACCCATACGCACCTTAACCTTTGAATAATCAACTTTTTAGCCATTGGAAACCGAATATGAATTTATTATAAACTAATATCTCTAGCTTTTCCAAAGGTGCCCCTCACCCCTCTTATAAAAGGGCACTCCTCCTTCTCATTTATTCACACCTTCAAAGCCTTTTTGTTTGGACAAACTCTGCACAAATACTCTACCAACATCCCTCACTACAACATAGAGGCCTTAGTTAGATCAGAAAGCCAACCTAAGGAGCCCTTTTGATCAAATCAAAAGAAAGAACCCGGAGAAGAGGTAATGATTTCACCACCCTTTTCCTAGTTCATTTCTTTTTCCACTTCTTCTTCCTTTGTTGTTACCATTCTAAAATAATAATTCCAGTATCATATATATACTGTGATGTTATTATAAATATGGTACAACCATATTCATTATTCTATCCACCCTTTGAATAACATGTCACCATACGTGCGTACGTACGGCTTACCGTCTCCACGTCATGGTGTAATTGTTATTCAATATATTATTATTTGGATGGGTATAATAATGATATGTAACTCATGTAAATAATAAATATAACATGTTAATGATTCTGAATATATGATATACCATCCATTTATATATTATTTTAGAAAAATGATATTGTCGCTCGTGCATACGTACGGACTACCGTCTCCACGAATGCGATAAGATTCATTCTCCATCATATCCATTCAAGTATAATTATCATTTGATGATTTAAAAATGATGTTTAAGGACTTGATATCACTCTGGATATGAATAATATACAACCTATCCATTATAAACATGTCTTACGTAACAAAACATATAAAAGAAAACAAGAAAGTTAACACCCGAAACAACGATAATACTAAGATATTATTATCAAATCAATATTAAAAGATCATATATGATATCAATTTAATGTATATGACTCTTGTATAATTTAATAACAATTATTTTACCATTATATAGGAGGTTAACCTACCCAAACCAAGGAAAATTACAAGGTAAGGGTTATTTCACAATCTCTTCATCATCCGAGGTTGTTTATATGTAATAATCTACTGGGATCTCTTTATCATCCACATCCATGTTTTATTAAAAATGTATTTCAAAACATTTTTATTATTTACAATAATATGGGTTAAAGTCATTTATACCCTTGTTTGACTTTTTATAAGAGGAATATTTCCGTCGTTTTAAAAACAAGGTCCTTTTATCCTTTTTGACAGAATTAAGGTAAGAAAGTTTTTTTAACTTATACAGCGGGTGCGGTTATTTTCCGCTGTTATAAAATCTTCAAAGCTTTCCTTACAGTCGTATAAGAATATTTTCAAGAAAAATGTTTTATTTTATATGGATCTTTAATTATTTCCAAAATAGAAAGAGATATTTCTCTAAAAAGTGTTTTGATTTCATCTATGTCAACATCCTTTGATGGATTTTATGATTATTTGAAGTTGATTTATTATGATACAAAACTTCTATATTGTATTGAAGGTTTTGTGATATGTTTGACTGTGGATGTGCTATTTTTATACCATTCATAGTTTATGGTGAAATTATTGACATTTCTTATGCTAGTTTTAATACGAATGTTTATGTTTTGTTTAAACCTTTTCATATGGGAATGCATTGGACTTAATATGTGACGGGTGGAGCCCGCTATAGCTCCTCGATGCATCGGTCGGTATCATGAGACAAACTAGTGTCTTGGCACAAGGCCTTGGAAAAATTTTATTTGTAGTCTTGGTACGAGGCCTTGGCTATGTGGTTATGATTGTCTGGCATTATGCATTCCAACATTATGAAAGTGGTTATTGATTTTTCATGTGATTATTCGATTAGTAGAATATCCATGTGAATAAGTAAATGACATTATTTAATTTTATTTATGCCATACCATGTTGAAAGTTCAAGTTTGAAAGGCTTTTGTATTAGTTATACATTACCTTAAATGTTTATTCTTATTTATGAAAGTTTCCACTATATTGTTATCCTTACTGGGAATTTGAGCTCACCCCTTTTCTATGTTTTATTTTTTCCAGGAAGTGAAGAAGTAAATTATGAATGACCTGCAGGGATATTATGTGGGGATATGAGTGTGGATTATGGAGACAATATGTTGTTGTAGTAGTTTTTCATTTTATGATGTAATGTAAGACTTATGAATATATCAAGTGTTTCCATGGCTACTAAACCAATCGGTCTTTCGAGATTTTATCTTTATTGTGATCATGTCAATGTTATGTAATAATGCACCGACTCTGGGTAACTAGGGTCGGGGCATTACAGTTGGTATCAGAGAAAGTTTACTACAAACCTTGGAAGCTAGATTTAGATAAACTCTGATTAGAGCACGTAGACCTAAGATGAACTTTGAGGATTAGTATAGAATAACTTCCTAGAATTTTGGTATTGTAGAGATTTTGTGAGTTTTCTGAGCAATACATCCCTGTCTGGATATGAGCAGGTAGAGGCGGATCTGGAACAGATGTACCTAGGGGTAAAACCCAAAAACACCGCTTTGAGCTAGACTCGAACGGGAATTGGTGGACGACAACGGGCCTTACTGCACTCTTGGTTACGACACTCCCGGGGGATATTCTTAGGATAAATCTCATTTTCATTACAAATTATTATGAAGGGTTTATGAGTGTATACTTACTCAAAGAAAACATTTTTATGATTATGGATTATATCCATAGATAGTTCAATTTATGTTAAGTGTTTTATAAGTATGGGATTGTGTATTTTGATTCATAAACTGATCTAGTTTATGCCATTGTTTAGAAATGGCGCCTAGTGGAAGAAATGGAAACCGTATCAATGTACGCACTCCATGTAGGGATTTCCCTCCTGCTCAAGATAATTATAGTGGAGTTGGTGATGCAACTGGTGCCGATCAGCTAATCACCATACTGGGACAACTTACTCAGGTTATGAATAATAACCTTAACCGTATGGAGCACCCGGATCCACAGCATGGAGGATCAATGTTAGATCGATTCACGAGGCAAAAACCACCAACGTTCAATGGGAGTACAAATACCTTAGCAGCTGAGCAATGGATAAATTCACTAGAGAAAATATTTCAGGCTTTGGGGAGCAGTGAAAGGGAAACGGTTATCATGGCAGTTTACCGCCTCACTGGAGATGCTGATCAATGGTGGTCATTGATTCAAAATACGAAGGAAGATGATGAAGTATCAAATATGGAATGGAGAGAGTTCAAAGATCTATTTTTAGAAAAATACTTTCCTCGCGACCATCGAGCAGATATGGAAAGGAAATTTCTGAGTTTGAGACAGAAGGAGGATGAGAATGTCACAAAGTATGAGGCTAACTTTACAAGGTTAGCAAGGTATGCTGGTGATTATATACATAACCCAAGAAGTATGATTGATCGTTTCATTGATGGGTTAAAACCATTTCTTCATCAAGCATTAGTCTCACAATCCTTTTCTTCGTACGAAGACATTGTCTCATGTGCTATCAAGACCGAAAAGGAATTCTCTAAGTCTTATGAATTTAAAGCAAAGAAATAGAAGAAGTGACATGCTGATCAATCTGGGAATGGAAATAAGGGGAAGAAGGGAAAGGTTGAATATACATCTTGTGGTAAATACGGGAAGAAACATCCTGGTACTTGCTTGAAGGGAATGGGAGTCTGTTACAAGTGTGGTGAAAAAGGCCACCAAGCTCGTGATTGTAAGGGGAAGAAGGAAGCTACCAACGTTCAGTGGTACAATTGCAAGGAGATGGGGCATTATGAAAATGAATGTCCTAAGAATCAGGAGAACTTACCTCAGAAAAGGCCAAGGGATCAAGGCCAGGCTTATGCTATCACTACTGCTGAGGTAGAAGCTCCGAAAGATGTGGTGGCAGGTAATTTAATGGTTTCCTCAATTTTAGCAAATGCATTATTTGATTCTGGATCATCGCATTGTTTAATATCTTCCCATTTTTCTGAGAAAATTATATATTTCCAATTTGATTTAACAAGGGAGTTTTCAGTTAAAACTCCTAAGGGAAGTATCATTGCAACAAAGTTTTCTGAATCAGTCCCCATTAGAGCAGATAAATGTTCGTTATCTGATGATCTCATCATCATACCTATGATTGAGTTTGATATAATCCTCGGTATGGACTGGCTTTCGGACTATGATGTGATGATTTATTGTAAGAAGAAAGAGGTTACGATTCTTGATGATAATGATAAGGAACACCTTATCTTTAGAGCAGAATCGTCACCACCTAATTCTTATTTAGATCCACCCCCAGTAGCTCAACTTAATTCAATTATTGGGGAGGAAGAGAATGAAATAACTGTCGGCGAGGAAAGGAATTTTCAAATAGAGGATGTACCTATTGTGAAAGAATTTGTAGATGTATTTCCGGAAGATTTACCTGGACATCCTCCATAACGAGAAGTTGAGTTTTCCATTGATTTAATTCCTGGATCAAGGCCTATATCGATGACCCCTTATAGAATGGCCACTATAGAGTTAGTCGAACTAAAGAAACAACTAGAGGAGTTGAGTAATAAAGGATTTATTTGCCCTAGTGTTTCTCCATGGGGATCCCCTGTTCTTTTTGTTAAAAAGAAAGATGGATCTATGAGGTTATGTATCGACTACAGGGAGATTAATGCTATAACAATAAAGAACAAGTATCCCCTACCACGCATTGATTATTTATTTGACCAACTGCATGGAGCTCAATACTTTTCAAAGATTGACCTTCGATCTGGATACCATCAGTTGTGTATGAAGAAGGAAGACATTCCGAAGATAGCATTTTGAACCAGGTACGGGCGTTACGAGTTTACTGTAATGCCATTTGGATTGACTAATGCACCCTCTGTATTCAGGGATCTGATGAATAGAGTTTTCAAGGAGTATCTCGATGAATTTGTGGTGGTATTTATTGATGATATCTTAGTATACTCTAAAAGCTACTAAGATCATGAAAATCACTTGCGCATTATCTTGAAGACTCTGAGGAGGCATAAATTATATGGAAAGTTTAGCAAGTGTGAATTCTAGCTTCATGAGATTTCTTTTCTTGGCCATATTGTCTCTAAATATGGAATATCTGATGATCCTTCTAAGACCAAGGCAATCCAAGAATGGCCAACACCTAAGAGTATAACTGAGGTACACAGTTTTATTGGTTTGGCAGGTTATTATCGATGTTTCGTCCAGAATTTTGTCCGATTGGCTAACCCATTAACGAAGCTCACACCTAAAGGGGTTAAATTTGTTTGGACAAAATAGCGTGAAGAATGTTTCGAAGAAATGAATAGAAGATTAGTCAATGCTCCTATATTGACTCAACCATCGGGGAATGATGGGTTCGTTATTTGTAGTGATGCATCAAAGAAAGGACTTGGTTGTGTCCTTATGCAGAATGATAGAGTTATTGCCTGTGCATCACGACAGTTGAAAATTCATGAACAAAACTATCCTACTCATGATCTCAAGTTAGCAGTTGTGATCTTTGCTTTGAAGATATGGAGGCACTACCTTTATGGTGAAAAATGTGAGATTTATACTGACCACAAGAGTTTGAAGTATATTTTCTCACAAAAAGAACTCAACATAAGACAAAGGAGATGGCTTGAATTACTCAAGGATTATGATTGTACGATACACTACCACTCGGGGAAAGCAAACATGGTGGAAGATGCTTTGAGCAGAAAAGACCATGGGGTTTTGAACAATTTGAGAATTGAAAGGGATCCAATTTTCATGGATCTAGTGAAAATGGACATGGGAAAAACCAGGGAAGGCGAAACATCAATGCTTTTTCAAATGGTTTCCAAACCATCTTTACTAGAATGGATTAAGTGTTCTCAGACCGATGATGAAGAATTTCAAAAGATGATTAAAGCTGTGAATGATGGGAGATTGAGAGACATTGTGTATGAAGATGGAATTTTGAAATTCGGGAAGATACCTTGTGTTCCTGATTTACCTGATCTAAAAAGGGAATTGCTGGATGATTCTCATGGTTCCAATTTCTCTATACACCCTGGGAGAACCAAAATGTATATAGATTTGAAGGAACATTTTTGGTGGGACAACATGAAGAGAGAGATTGCTGATTTTGTGTCAAGATGTATGGTTTGTCAACAAGTGAAAGCTGGAAGGAAACAGCCTGGAAGAGTCATGCAACCTCTTCCCATACCGGAGTGGAAATGGGACAATATTACGATGGACTTTGTCATGGGGCTACCAAAGAATCCTAGAAGGAACGATGAAATATGGGTTATTGTTGATCGTCTTACCAAGTCAGCACATTTTCTTGCTATAAGAGAAGATCTACCCATGGAACGTCTAGCAAGACTATATATTAATGAAGTTGTGAGAGTTCATTGAGTACCCCTATCGATTGTTTCTGATCGTGATCCCCGTTTTACTTCATGATTTTGGAAAAGTATTCAGAAATCACTGGATACTTAACTTTATTTGAGCACTGCTTACCACCCTCAGACAGATGGACAATCAGAACGGACTCTTCAAACCTTAGAAGACATGTTGAGATCTTTCTCACGTGACTTTCAGGGTATGTGGGATCAATATTTACCTCTGGTAGAATTTTCCTATAACAATAGCTTCCATTCGAGTATTCATATGGCACCATATGAAGCGTTATACGAAAATAGATGTCGTACACCAACCTGTTGGGATGACGTTGGTGAATGAAAACTTGTAGGCCCAGAACTGGTGGAGGAAACGGTGGAAAAGGTGAAGGTAATCCAAAATCACATCAAAGAAGCTCAAAGTAGGCAGAAGAGCTATGCCGATAATCGAAGTAGGATTTGGAATTTCAAGTCAGTAATCATGTTTTCCTGAAGGTATCTCCTTGGAAGGGAGTCATACGTTTTGGTAAGAAAGGTAAATTGAGTCCCAGGTACATCGGAACTTTCGAAATTCTAGAACGAATTGGGGCTGTGGCTTACTGATTGACAATGCCGCCAAGTCTCTCCAAAGTTCACGATGTGTTCCACGTATCTCTGTAGAGGAAATACATGCCTGACCCAACGCATGTACTCACCTATGAGGAATTAGAACTGGAACCCGATCTGTCATATTGCAAAGATTCCGTCAAGATTCTTGATATGAGAGAACAAGTGCTGTGAAACCGGACGACGCGTCTGGTAAAAGTTTTGTGGAGAAACCATAAGATGGAAGAGGCAACATGGGAACCCGAGGAACTTATGATGAAGAATCACCTGAGTCATTTCATGTGATAAATATTCTAGAAATTTCGAGGAAGAAATTATTTGAAGGAGGGGAGAATGTAACACCCCATGCTTCTACGATATGCTTCTCTTTGAATAATGTGATAGCGTGTGTTGTACGCAACACCGAGTTCTAACACACAGTAACCAATCAAACTAGCCATTATGAATAGTAATACCTACTTTTTAAAATTATATATATTTTATATTTCAAAATGGACTTCAGTTTTGGATTCGGAATATCGAATTTAGCCTAAGGTGAAATTTTGGTACTTTTCGGATAACTTTAATATTTTGATGAATAGTGAAAATTACTAAATTTTAATTAAAAACAACTTTTTAAATCAAAATAATTAACAGCGATAAATTATGAATTTGAGTGGTTTTAATGTGTATTTATAATATATTTTTTCCATTTAATATAATGTTGGTTATTGGACATAATTTTACAATTAAACTGAACATAAACAAGTGTCAATCTTTTGATAGTTATTATCTCTTAAAAACACGCTTTTTGTTTTGACAGTGGGAATAAATTTTAAATTAATTTCTGCCACTTCTGTATTTTGAATTTAGAAAAATGGATTCCATATTTAGAATCAGGATGTTCAAATTTTGTAAATAGGTATCTTTAATTTTTAGACATTTTGATTAATTACTGCGGTAAATATTTTATTTACCATGGTTAAGGGTAAATCCGGTAAATAAGGTTTAAAAAATAATATTATAATAATACTAAATTACTCTAAAACGTGTCCTAGATTTATTGGTTGATACATGTTCGACCATAGGCATCTTTGGGTTGATTTTGGGACCCCATGGTGCCACTTGTAGGTGATAGGGACATTTTATTTTAATTAAGTTAAAATGAATACAAAAATGACACAAGCATATATCTTTTAGAAAAAAAAATTTTAAATAGGGTTATATATGTTTGATTTTAGATTATAAATATTCATTAGAAATATAAACATATTTCCTACATAATGATATTTTATTTATAATTTTTAGACATTAAATAATTTAATTTATTTATGACATAATGATGATGAATTAATTAATATAATAGTGAAAAATTAAAATAATTGATATTATAAATACCCAAATAAATAAAATATGAAACTTTTAATGAATTAAACTAATTTTATAGGATAATATGATATATTAGGATTGATTTAATTGACTTTTTTCGAAGTAATAAATCTGTTATGAGTTTCACAAAAATCAACTATTGAATAGTGTCAAAATTGACATAAAAGAGTTCTTAAAACAAATATTATATTATTAATTGATATTAAATTCATAAAAATCTATGGTTTGGCCAAGATACTTATATAATGATATGTTCATCATTAATGGACCACTTGGGGGGCGCTTGGATGTATATAGTAAGTTTATTAACCATATTATATAAAAATACAAAGAGACATTGTAAAAGTGAAACTAATTAACTTAGAGTTAATACTTAAAGATATGGTTAATATAAGTACCCAAACCTGTCTAAATTCTATTGTTTAAGTTTTTTTCGACCCATACCCACCTTAACCACTGAATAATCATCTTTGGAGCCATTGGAAACCGAATATGAATTTATTATAAACTAATATCTCTAGCTTTTCCAAAGGTACCCCTCACCCCTCTTATAAAAGGGCACTCCTCCTTCTCATTTTTTCACACCTTCAAAGCCTTTTGGTTCGGCTATACTCTGCCTAAATACTCTCCCAACTTCCCTCACTACATCCTATAGGCCTTAGTTAGATCCGAAAGCCAACCTAAAGAGCCCTTTTGATCAAATCAAAACGAAGAACCCGAAGAAGAGGTAATGATTTCACCACCCTTTTCCAAGTTCATTTCTTCTTCCACTTCTTCTTCCTTTGTTGTTACCAGTCTAAAATAATAACTCCAGTATCATATATATACTGTGATGTTATTATAAATATGGTACAACCATATTCAGTATTCTATCCACCCTTTGAATAACATGTCACCAAACGTGCGTACGTACGGCTTACCGTCTCCACGTCATGGTGTAATTGTTATTCAATATATTATTATTTGGATGGGTATACTAATGATATGTAACTCATGTAAACAATAAATATAACATGTTAATGATTCTTTATATATGATATACCATCCATTTATATATTATTTTAAAAGAATGATATTGTCGCTCGTGCGTACGTACGGACTACCGTCTCCACGAACGCGATAAGATTCATTCTCCATCATATCCATTCAAGTATAATTATCATTTGATGATTTAAAAATGATGTTTAAGGACTTGATATCATTCTGGATATGAATAATATACAACCTATCCATTATAAACATGTCTTACGTAACAAATCATATAAAATAAAACAAGTAAGTTAACACCCGAAACAACGATAATACTAAGATATTATTATCAAATCAATATTAAAAGATCATATATGATATCATATTTATGTATATGATACTTATATAATTTAATAACAATTATTTCACCATTATACAGGATGTTAACCTACCCCAACCAAGGAAATGTACAAGGTAAGGGTTATTTCACAATCTCTTCATTATCCGAGGTTGTTTATATGTAATAATCTACTGGGATCTCTTTATCATCCACATCCATGTTTTCTTAAAACTGTATTTCAAAAGATTTTTATTATTTACAAGAATATGGGTTAAAGTCATTTATATCCTTGTTTGAATTTTTATAAGAGGAATATTTCCGTCATTTTCAAAACAAGTTCCTTTTATCATTTTTTGACAGAATTAAGGTAAGAATGTTTTTTTTAACTTATACGGCGGGTGCGGTTATTTTCCGCCGTTATAAAATCTTCAAAGCTTTCCTTACAAGATTATAAGAATATTTTCAAAGAAAATGTTTAATTTTATGTGCATATTAAATGATTTCAAAAATAGAAAGAGATATTTCTCTAAAAATAGTTTTGATTACATCTATGTCAACATCCTTTGATGGATTTTACGCTTATTTGAAGTTGATTTATTATGATACAAAACTTATATATTGTATTGAAGGTTTTGTGATATGTTTGACTGTTGATATGCTATTTTTATTCCATTCATAGTTTATGGTGAAATTATTGACATTTCTTATGCTAGTTTTGATACGAATGTTTAAGTTATGTTTACACCTTTTCATATGGAAATGCATTGGACTTAATATGTGACAGGTGGAGCCCGCTATAGCTCCTCGATGCATCGGTAGGTCTCATGGGACAAACTAGTGTCTTGGCCCAAGGCCTTGGCAAAATCTTATTTGTAGTCTTGGTACGAGGCCTTGGCTATGTGGTTACGATAGTATGGCATTATGCATTCCAACATTATGAAAGTGGTTATTGATTTTGCATGTGATTATTAGATTAGTAGAATATCCATGTGAATAAGTAAATGGAATTATTTCATTTTATTTATGCCATACTATGTTGAAAGTTCAAGTTTGAAAGGCTTTTGTTTTTGTTATACATTGCCTTAAATGTTTATTCTTATTTATGAATGTTTCCGCTATATTGTTATCCATACTGGGCATTTGAGCTCACCCCTTTTCTATGTTTTATTTTTCCCAGGAAGTGAAGAAGTAAATTATGAATGACCTGCAGGGATATTATGTGGGGATATGAGTGCGGATTATGGAGACAATATGTTGTTGTAGTAGTTTTTCATTTTATGATGTAATGTAAGACTTATGAATATATCTAGTGTTTCCAAGGCTACTAAACCAATCAGTCTTTCGAGATTTGATCATTCTTGTGATCATGCCAATGTTATTTCATAATGCACTGACTTTTGGTAACTAGGGTCGGGGCGTTACAGTGAACATATTATGTAGTTGGACAAAAGATTATATAATGGCATGGCCTTAGAAAATTACATAATGTTGAATTAAATTAATAATTAACATTGACGATCTTTTCAAGTTTAGAGTTTTAGTGAATTAAGTCATAACTATTACACCTCAAAAGATTATAAAGTAGACACTTCTACACAGCTTCCATTTTTCATAAAAAAAACTCTTAAAAAAAGAAACATGACTAGTTCCATGTTTTAGATAGAATGTCTTTCCATGATCCCATCCTTGTCCCTATTTAACTTTAAATCCTGTGGAAAGCATTTCAAAAACATGGGATGAGAATACAAATCATAGTAAGGGATATAAAAATATAGAAAGAAAACTTTTAGTCCATGTAAATGTAAGAATCAATGAAATCATACTTTAATCATAAAACATAAGAACCTTAACAAACCTCAAGTAATCATAATATTTATGAATAACTCATATAAATCATAAGACATAAAGGTAACTTGAGGCATTCATAACATTCTTTAGTAGAGATTAACCCTCATGGTTACATTTGGCATATCCATCGTTATATATTACCTAAATCTCTTCAGAGAATCCTTAGAGATAAACTCCTTCATGTTACCCAATGCATTGGAGAGATATCATGGGCTCACCCACCCTTAGTTTATCAACGAACCACCCGACTTCATAAACAATGCCCAAGATCGATAACATAAACATAACACATAACATAAGCACAAAGGAAAGATAACATTTCCACATTGAAATAAAAATATAACCTTTTAAGATATTGAAATAATACATCCATTATGAAACCATTTTCAATACCAAAATATTTAAAAAGAGTATATGGTATTTATTTTTCTTTTAAAAACATTACTGCTTGATAAGAAAGCCAAATATCAAATAATACTCGTGGTGGCAGAAAAGGTCGTTCTCACCGCTGATGTAAAAAAAGATACAATAATTTTTTCCATTTAGAAAGAGTATTCTTAGAGAGAAGATTCTATTTGAAGGAAATGAAAATTCAAAAGGGTTTTATACACCGTATAAAAGAAAGTCGTGTATATATCATCGGATGCCTCAATAAAAGGAGATTGAGACGAATTCCCTTATAATGACGGTATCCATTGATTAAGGATAAATCAATGACATAATTATGTGTGACAAATATAAATACACGCAATATAAAGGATATTAATTTTAAAACAAACTTATGTCCTTCAAACATATTCATATCAAAACATAATCAATAATTATTGGTTTCACCCAAAGTATTGAAATTGGGTAAAGAAGTTCCCTTATAGAAATTTGACAGCCAAACAGCATCACTTTAAAATTCATAAAATTAGTTTATGATAGATAAAAAGGGTATCTCATCACATGAACATAACATTTACAAAAATAATGATATATAAGAACATATCCCAACATAAGAATATGTAAATTAAAAGACCTAACAAAAATAAGACTTTTAAAAAGAGGAGGTTGAAAGGTTCCCTTACTGATTTGGGTAACTATCGAAACGTACACCCCATGATAGAAGGAACATAAAATTAAGATGTATATACCCATAAATTAAAGTATATTACACAAAGAAAAAAATCATTTTAAGTACACACCCCACACAAAAAGGAAATAGTGGAAAATGTAGCATGAATCTCACGGGAATAAAAGTGAGATGAAAACCCCCTTACCTCATTGTAATCCATCGAATCGTATGAACAAAAGATAATAAACACAAAATTAATAACATAATAACATGAATATAAATAGAATTAGGATAATATATATGAAATTATAGTACAAAATACACCACATTAAATAAATAAGTGGAGAAAAATGGAAATCCAACGGAATTAAAAGTGAGATAAGAAATCCTTTACCTCGAGTCTGAATTGTCTTGTTCATTTCATTATATTCATGAATAATAAACCTTGGTAAATTTAAAATTTCTTGAGTAATTCCTTTAATGATTATTATTTAATTCATATAACATATTATCATGTTTTAATAACTAGTTAATTATGTGAGATCATATCATACGTTTTGTCGATGTTCGGTACATGAGTCCAAAATGAACTTGTTTGAAGGGAATTGTCCATGTAGTCATAAGTACATCATCTCAGGAATGGTGTTAATGATTTAAATATAATATATATTCAGTATAAATTTATTTAATAAAATTCCATAATGTTTGGAGATAAGAAATTAAATGTATCGTTCATTGAGACGGTAGGTCGTACGTACGCATGAACACTACTTTCAGTTTTTGTCATGTTAATGGACTTTAAAACTAAATGAGACGTTGATATATTATAATTACAGTATAATATATATGTTATATATGTAACATAATTTCATTAATTACATTCTATATAAATTCCATGTTTGGCATGAACGAGTCACATCACTTGAGGGGGTAGTTGTCCACACTTCCTCAAATGAAATTATCGCATTTGCAAAACCTGAAAAGCATAAAGGTATGTTTTAAATATAAAATTCATAAGCATAGAAAAGAAATAAATATAATATATATCATATATAAATATATTACTATTATAATGGAGACCATGAGAGGAGTTAAAAGAAGATTGAACAATCCTTGTTTTGTTTGGCAGTAATTCGCCACCCATAGAAACAGTATGTTCTTTAACCATTAGATGGAGGTGTGTGTAAGTGTAGGTAAAATAATTTTAATTACAGAATCCTAGTATATTGAGGATATTTTTGTTATTATGGGATCAAATAATTAGAAAATAGTGGTGAGTGAAGAAGGAAGATAAAAGAATAAAACTCGGGAGAAGACATTACCTCTAAATCGGGTAACACATTTTGATTTGAGCCAAAGGATTCCTTGGAAATACTTATGCACAAAGTGAGGATTCTAGTTGTAATAAATGTATGTGGAGAGGTAATATGAGTAGTGTTTTGATGAGCCAAGGGATTGAGAGGTGTGGGTAAGGGGGTAGATGTGGGGGCCTTTTATAAGAGGGAAGATGGTTACTTTTGGAAATTCATGAAATGTTACATTATTATAAAATGATTTTAGGATTTTAATAGTCCCAAAATAATATAATTTGAGGATAAGGTGATTAGGGTTCTAAATAAATCCATAAAAAAGGTTTTAAAAATTATTAATTCTTATATTTTACCTTATCTTTTCATTTCATTTAAATAGTTCATTAATGAGGTAATCACTACATCATCATGGTGTTATAAATAAATAAATTTATTTAATATCTAAAAATTATAAACAAATATGAACATGTAGAAAATTTTTTTAGATTTCCAATTAATATTTATATTCTAAGAGATAATTTATTTATACAAAATTAAAATTGTTTTACTTAGGATATACAAACCTCTGGTGTATTTCTCTTCTTTTTTAGAAAATAATGCCACAAATGTCACTATCACAACCATGCAACTCCATGGGCCCTCAAGTATGGTATAATACTTCCCATGGTAGGACATGAATAAAAAAAGGATTTGGAAACATGTTGGGGTCATTTTATATTATTATAATATAATTTTATTACCCTTAACTACACGATTACTAATTAATCACGATAATTAATGATAATTGTCGTCATTAATATTCATAATGTCCAAAAACAAAAGAGTCATAATTAAATAATTTGGACCTTATGATTCCAAATATGGAATCTATTTTACCAAATTCCAAACATAGAAATTTCATTAATTAATTTAAAAACAATTCTCGTAGTCAAAACCAAAGACGGATTTTTAAGATGTAAAAGTTTATCAAAAGATTGTCTTATTTTTACATCCAATTGAAAATTGAAATTACTTCCAATGACCAAAATGGTTTTAAGTGATAAAAACATAATTAAATTACACATTAAAACAATTTAAAATTACAATATAATAATATAGGTAATTTGGATGAAAAAGTAGTTTTGAATTAAAATAATGTATTTTTAACTATACTTTAAAAAATGAACATTATCATAAAAATACCAAAAATTCACCATAGATATATTTGATTTTAAAAATTCAAAAATGATGTTAATTTTACCAAATTAAAACATATATGTTTCATTAATAAATTATATAAGTAATTCTCGCTGTCAAAACAAATAGTGTGTTTTTAAGAAACAATATCCATCAAACGATTGACACTGGTTTATGTCCATTTTCAAAGTGAAATTGATTATAATGACCGCTATTGGATTAAATGGTGAACATATATTTTAATTACTCTTCAAAACCATTAAAAAAGATAATCTAACATATAATTAAATTATATTAAAAGTAGGTTTTGAATTAAAATAAACCATTTTCACTATTCATTAAAAATAAACTTTATTGGAAAAATACCAATAATTTACACATAGTAAATTCTTATGTCTTGATTCAAAAGAAGGATTTTCATATAAAAGTTACAAAAAGTAATTTAAAAAGGTTTTTCCATCAAAAGGCATTTAATAAACCTTTTAATGAATATTATCATATTTATGCTTATAATTGGATTCATTCTCATTTTAAGCCTTTAACATTCATTGGATAAATGTTAAAATATTTAACAAACATATATAATCATTTTTTTTGTTAGTTCTGCTCATTCCATCCCTTACAAAGTCTAGGTGTTTACTACCATTTAAAATAATAATATTATATTATTAGTTTGCATCATAAGATTTCAATGATACTCATTATTACATATTGGGTACGCTATCAAACATAGCATCCCCTTTAAATTATTCTTAAAAGGTTATTCACTAATTTTATTAAATATGAAAATTTCATAATATTTATTTACATTTCATGTTACATCCCTCCCCCCTTTTGGTAATTGCGTCGTTACAATTTTAAAATTGGGCTCAGAAACTTCCTTAAAAGCCCACATTAGAAAAGAGGTCAATAAAACTATCACTTTAAAAGAAAGAAAGAGAATTACAATGGTCACCTGGTATAACTTATAGTGGGATCCCATGAAAACTTGGATATGGAGGAGAAATTAATTGTCAAGTTCTGATGAAGAGTGATAGAAAACATGATCCGGAGAATGTAAATAATATGAAATCCACAAACATGTGATGGGTTAAGTGGTATTTGATTCCGCATTAGGAAAAGTTAACAGACAACGTTTTTGTTTTAAGATACATTTCATTTAGGAATTTATTTATGAGCTTAACTAAAACATAAGTAATCATACTTACTTATCATGTAGACTTTCGTGTCTTACTAGATTTCTAACACAAACTCATATTTTCTCCAAAAGAAGAGTATTTAGGATGACTTTTTCACATTAAGAGCACTATAATCAACTTCTAGAGAATATCCTAATCCACAAAAGAGAACTATATATTTCCCATGTATTTAGAACTTAACAAAAACCAAAATGGTTAGTACGAGATCAGGTAAACCCCAAAAAGGATAATCTTTTAAAAAATGAAAAACTACTCTTAATCTCGAAAATTATTCAAACAAAACCCAAAGTTCAACAAAGACCATTAAATAAACCGTTATCCATAAAATTCTTCAAAATTAATCTAAAATAATATTGAAACCCAAATCTCATAAGGCTTTAATTACATAGTATTCCAAGATAAATCCTAACATTTATCTCCAAATAACATAAGTTACTCACAAAGTCTCACATAGAAAAGTAATTAACCTAATCACATATTCTCCATGATAGTTTAATCATTTTCATAAATAAACTAAATCATCATATGTCCACAATAAAAACATAGATTCTTTTACACTAAAATGTATACCATTATTCGACAATTTAAATCCCATAGTATTCTATCTTCCTTAGGGATATAGTGTTTCGTCAAAAGAGATAACATATTTCACAACAAACTTTATCACATAATCATGAAATCATTTTCTTATACAAAGTTTATCCATTTGATAAAACATATATTCCAAAATAAACTTATTATTGTTCTATAAAATTATTTTACTAAAATAATAAGTCATACTAACCATGGACTTTAACTAGGAAAGTGGTAGGCGATGCTCCCTTGTCGCCCTTCGGTTTTAGGTTCGATTCCTGCGGCCTTACCAGATACGACGGGTTGTCACCCATCCTACGGGTTGTCCTTTTTATAAAACTCAAAAATAACCCGAACATGTTTTAACCTAAATGGTTTCCTTATAGCTCTCATTTTCATCAAAATTCATTATGATCTCAACATATTTATTCTTGAAGGCTTATTTCACCACCATTAGATAAAATAAAATGGTCCTGAAAATGAAGAACATCATGCCTTGATCTTGGTGTCCATTTGGTTTCATCGTCATCTTGTTCATGTAGGAAGGAGGTCCATGCATTGCAACAATGATTTAGATATCCTTCAAAATCATTTTCTTCCTCCATCCAAATACACCTTGTACAACATGGGTCATATGGGTGTTCACAGAAAAATAGTTTTGGAAAATAATCATGTATGATATATAATTTCAAAACATTTGATATAAAATGATTTCTATAAAATAGCCGAACCAAATTTGAGTTGAAACTTTCAATTAATGGTCCTTTTAAAATATCATAGGTATGTGATGAGAGATTATATTATAGAAGAAAATATAAATAGGTTGTGCAAGGGTTTCCTTCTTCAGCAACATTTTTAAAATCATAATATGCTTCAAAATCTTGTGATAAGGTAATATATTTAAAAATGCCTTGATAATATTTACCATTCTTGAAAATATTAGAATATTCTGAAAATAGGATTTTTCTAAATATAAACCATGATCTATGATGATAAAGAGGTATAGTGGAGGTGTTTGATATCTGAAACAACTTATTGCAAGTTACTTGTATGCTAGAAATAGTTTCACAATCATCCAAACATGACTTTGAAATAATTATTGAAAGCATGTCCTCCAAAAGAGATAGGAATGTTGTTTGAGTTCCTCCTCCTTCCATTGGTAACTGACTTTACTTGATATGAAAAAGTTATAAAACAATGATTTAACATAAATAACAGATATAGGGACTAACCATGTGTCTAACGAAAACTCTTAATCCCTAAAGTTTTCTAAATTGACCTCTGATACCAACTATAAGGACCAGACCATAGAACTTTACAAAATATTTAATTAAATGAATAATTCACATTGAGGATATTTTCAAGTGTAGAGTTTTATTGAATTAGGAAATAACTATTACATCTCAAAAGATTATATAGTAGACACTTCTACTTAGTTTCCATTATTTCATAGAATAATTACTCTTAAAAAAAGAAACAGGACTATTTCCATGTTTTAGATAGCATGTATTTCCCTGAGACCATCCTTGACCATATTCATCATTATGTCCGGTGGAAAACATTTCAAAAACCTTGGATAAGCATAAAATTCTCAGTAAGGGATATAAAGATATCGAAAGAAAACATTAGTACATGTATATGTAAGAATCAATCAAATCCTACTTTACTCATAGAACATAATAACTTTAACATACCTCATGTAATCAAAATATTTATTAATAACTCATAGAAATCATAAGACATAGACAATTCCCAAGAACCATAACTTAAACATAACACATAACTTATGAAAAAAAGAAATATAACATTCCCACATTGCAACAACTGTATAAATTTTTATGATATTGAAATAATACATCCATTTTAAAAACAATTTCCAATAGAAAAATACATAAAAAAGTATATAGTATTTATTTTACTATTAAAAACATTAAGACTTGTTAAGGATGAAAAAAATAAAATAATACTCGTGGTGGTGGAAAAGGTCATTGTCACCGCTTACATAAAAAAAAGAATCATTCCATTTTGTTGTTTAGTAAAACACTTCTTATGGAAAAGATTGTGTTTGAATGAAATGAAACATCAAAATGGTTTTATACACCGTATAAAATAATTTCGTGTATAAATCAAAGGATTTCTCAATAAAAGGAGATTGAGACGAAGTCCCTTATAAAGATGGTATCCGTTGATTATGGATAAATCAATGACATAATTATGTGTGACAAATATAAATACGCCCAATATAAGTGGATATTAAGATTAAAATAAACATAGGTCCTTCACACATATTCATATCACGACATAATCAAGAAGTAGAGGTTGAACCCAAAGAATTGAAATTGGGTAAAGAAGTTCCCTTATAGAAATTTGATAGCCTAACGGCGTCACTTTAAAATTCAGAAAATGATTTAATGAAAGATAAAAAGGGTATCTAATCACATAGAAATAAAATTTACATAAATAAGGATATATAAGAACATATCCCAACATAAGAAGATGTAAATTAAAAGACCTAACAAAAAGAAGTATTTTAATAAGAGGAGGGTAAAAGGTTCCATTACGGATTTTGGTAACATTTGAAACGTACACCCCATGAAAGAAGGATCATAAAATGAAGATGTAAATACCCATAAATTAAACTATATTACACAAAGAATAAAATCACGTTACATAAACACACCACACCAATGGATATAGTGGAAAATTTAGCATGAATCTCCCAGGAATAAAAGTGAGATTAAAAACACCTTACCTTGTTTTAATCAATCAAGTCGTATGACTGAAAGATAATAAACACCCAATGAATCAAATAATAACATGAATATAAAAAGAGGGATGATAATATATATTAAATTTCCGTACAAAATACACCACATTCAATAAGTAAGTGGCGAACAATGGAAATCTCACGGAATTAAAAGTGAGATAAGAAATCCCTTACCTCAAGTCCTACTTGTCTTTTTTGTTTCTTTATATTCCTAAATAATAAACCTTGGTCAATTTATAACTGTATAACAACTTCCTTTAAAATTTATTATTCAATTAATATCGCATATTTTCACATTATTTTAATTAGTTAATTATGTGTGTTCATATCATACGTTTTGTTGATGTTCGGTACATGAGTCAAAAATGAACTTGTCTGAAGAGACTTGTCCATGTAGATTTAAGTACATCATCTCTGGAATGGTGTTCATTATTTAAAAATCATATATATCCAGTATATATGTATTTAATAATATTCCATAATGTTTGGAGATAAGAAATGAAATGTACTGTTAATGGAGATGTTATGTCGTATGTACGCATGGATGCTACTTTTATTTTTTGTCATATTAATGTAATTTAAAACTATATGAGACATAGATATATTATATTTCCTATATAATATATATGTTATATAGGTAACATAAATTCATTAATTACATTCTTTATAAATTCCATGTTTGGTATGAATGAGTCACATCTCTTGAGGGGGGGGGGGGGTTGCCTACAGTTCCTCATATGAATTTATCGCATTTTCACAACATGAAAAGCATAAAGGTATGTTTTAAATATAAAATTGTCACATATAGAATTACTAATTTAATATAATTTTTTTATTTTATTATTTCTGGTCTTTGATTATTCATGCCGACGATCGGGATGAGTCCCAGATTAATTTTTTTTTTCTTTTAACGCATTTACTGGGTTTCAGAACCGTGTGCGGCTGCCGCTCAGTTGTAGTTCACCTCATTGTCGGCCCAAGTGTCAGTAATTTTCCACTTCATTATTATTTGTATTATTATTTTTTATAATATGTTGTAATTAAAATATTTTTTTATTAATCATGATTTCATGGTATTTATTATTTTTATTCTTATGCTACTATTATTATTATTAATATTATTAATATTATTATAGTATTATATTAATTGATATTATATTTATTATTATTCTTATTCATATTCTAATAATAATATTATTATACAAAAAAAGAACCCTAACCCTAATTCACGCTACCCCCCATCCTTCCCCTTTTCTGTGATCAGCCACCGCCCTGTCCCCTGGGAACTCCCCTCATCCGCCACCACCCCCAGTCGCCCTCCTACATCACCCCCAGGCCCGGCCAGTGCCGTCGACCCCTCACCACGCCGCTCCCTAAGTCGCCTACGACACTCGCTTCTTCCCGCTCCTGCACTCTCACACCCCGATCACCCCGGCTCCACCTCACCCTTGCTCTGCATGACCCGCATCCCCTCCTTGTGCAACCAGCCACCCAACCTGCACGGCCCCGACCACCCGGCTCCCGACCTCACCGTCCTCCACTGCCAGTATCTTCCATCCAGTGCTCTGGCGCCACCTACCAGCTCTTCCGGTGAGCGCCGCCGCCTGCCAGTGGTCTCTGGCCCCCTCCGGCGACCTCTGGCTGAGCTTCGGTGAGCCCCGCCTCTATCCAGTAGCCCTCCGATCGCCGTTCTGGAATCCTGTCCACTCCCGACCATTTTCCTGGTGCTTTGGTACGCCCTTCGGCACTCCTTCTGGTGTTCCATCTTCCTCCGGCGTGCCTACACTGGATTTCCCGACCGCCGCACCTTTGGTCGGTCGTGTTCCAGCCATCCGCGGTCCAGCCAACTGCCTGATACACCCAATTTGTGTATACATTTCTATATATATAATTGAAGATAAAAGCATGTTTTCATCAAATATCTGTTGTTTCATGAACATATTCTTTGATTTTTGTGAATCTGTTTACTTACAGGATCTTTCTGGCTAAATACACGGATCAAGGGAATTTTGTGAAACTTTTGAAACTACACGGCGTGTACTTTCTATACACGCCATGTACATCCATACAAGGACACAGACCAAAGCAAGGAGTACATGCCCATGTCACCAGGTAGAGATACACACTGTGTGCAACGGCGTTACATTTCATGTACCACTTTCTAGAAATGGTGGTTACAGAGAAAAGTCTACACGCCCATGTGGTCGTTAAGAGAGACACGACATGTTTAAATTTCTACACAGCGTGTATGCTTTTCTAGAAGGGTCTGACGGCCTAACTTTTGATAAAACACACTAGGTGTGGTGGTAATACACACCATGTACCCTCAACTTGTAGGCAGCGCCGTGTTCAAAAGTAAAAAACGGTGTGTTTGTCCACCTGCCAGTAGAGAAATTGGTGCCCAAACGCGTTGACGAGAAGTAAACGGCATGTACTTTTTATACTTTTTGTGTACAATATTTTTTTATAAATAAATGCCTTGGCCTACGGATTTTTGGAGTTCGAATCCTTCGGAGGAGAGAAGAAGCTATGTTTCTACCATTTCGAGAGCCACTGTGGTGCCGTATTTCCACTACTCCACCTTCCAACACCCCTACCTCAACACTTACACGATGAATCCATCAGGTATCACATGTGTCGTTTCTTCTCCACTTTCTATTTGTAACTAAACCCCTCGTGTTGGGGATGTGGTTGAAGGGATCGTAACTTGTTTCTTGTTTTATATAGTTGTGTTTTATCATTGTAATTCATCTTAATCTTCTTAATCTACTGTTAAATATAACGGAGAATTCTGACTCGGACCAAGGGAATAATTCTCAGCGATACAAAGGAAAAGTAATAGTGAAAACATCCATGATAATTGGATGGATTTCACCAATTCAAATAATGGACTGAACAAAATAAAGAATTAAGAACACTGACTACCGGACCAAGGAGTCAACTGCTCTAATTCCAAACAAGTGGAACCGGACCAAGGAAATCATGTAACAAAACAAAATCCAGAATGATTGAATTATTATGAACAAGATAACCATTTAAACAATCTTCTTAAAACCTCCTTAATCACCACATCCCCAACACGTCTTTTATTCCCATTTTAAAATATCTTTAAATATACCCGTTTTTTTCTTTCAAACTGTATCCATTTCATCAAATTAAATCAATTTAGTTTCTATCAACCCAATCACTTCTAAATTCTGCATACTTCACCTAATTAAGTATTAACTCAATTGAATTCACGCACTCCATAGTTCCTTGTGGATCGACCCTGAACATATGCTATTTGAAATTTCTAAGAACGGGTAATTAATTTGGGATGCATAAAACTTCAATCAATGATAAGAGAGACCAAATTTTGGCACCATAGCTGGGGATACCGTTTGGTTTTAGTGCTAAGATTCAAACTGTGTTAATAATTGATTTAAGTGAAAATAAAAAAAAATTATCAAAAATATCATTTCTAATCCCATTTCAAATTTTCTTTTTTATTTTACCCTTTTATGCCTGGTTTTCATTTTTGTGTTTTGCAGAGCTTAATGTGTATTTTTAGACGTTTTACATGATCCAGAAGCGCCGAGTCTTCAGAATTCGTTCCGCTTGACCCGGAAATCGAACAGACCTTGCTTCATCATTGGCATACACGGACAGAAAATCACAACTATCAACAACAACCCATGGCGAACAAGGAAGAGGGAGCACCAGTCGTAGATGTTGTGACTGAGAATTAGTACCAGGATTAGCAGCCTCCTGCTGCTGGTCTACCGGAGCATTCTCCTAGAGCCTTCATGGAATTCCTCCCAAGGGATTACCAACAGCCGCTGGAGCAACTCTTCCCATGACCATACTTTTCCCCTTAGGAGCAGTTTATGCAAGCTCCACCCCATCAACAACAACCTCCAAGACGTACCCTTATGGAGTACAGACTTCCATCGATTCACGGAGCTGATACGGGTATCGTTCATCCTCTGGTCCAGGACCAGTACTTCGAAATCAAGTCTGCTATCATGTAGCTGATCCAGAACACAGTCCAATTTGGAGGCTTGGCTAGTGAGGACCCGAACGTCCATCTCTCCAACTTTCTGGAGATCTACGACACCTTCCTGTACCATGGTGTGTCAGAGGATGCCATCCGTCTTCGCCTATTCCACTTTTCTCTACCGGATAAGGTGAAGGACTGGATCAAGGGGCTCCCACAATGATCTATCTTCACCTGGGAGGAGCTAACCCAGGCATTCCTATCCATGTACTTTCCACCATCCAAAACGGTGACACTCCGGAATGAGATCCATAACTTTCAGCAGCATGACTCCGAGTAATTATACGAGTCCTGGGAACGCTTCAAGGAGATGTTACGAAAATTCCCCCATCACGGACTCCCACTCTAGATGCAAGTCCAGACCTTCTACGAAGGACTTACCACGAATACCAAATCTGTGGTGGACGCTGCTGCTGCAGGAACGGTGATGCAGAAATCCCCCGAAGAACTATTTGAACTACTGGAAGACATTTCATCCAACAGCTTCCAGTGGCACTCCGAGAGGGGGACTCAAAAGCAAGGTATGCACAATATTGATGCTACCACTATGTTAGCTGCTCAGTTGTATGCTGTGTCCAAGAAAATCGATGCATTGAACCTCAAAAAATCATCTCCAGTTCATGAGGCACACCATCAAGCATGCGGCGATTGTGGTGATAACCACATCATGGGAGAATGTTCGGGTTCAACTGGAGGCCCTTCAACGAGCGAGGTGAGTTATGTTTCCCAAAATCGAGGGCCCAACCAGTACCAGCAGTACTAGAACCTGAAATTGCGAGATCACCAGAATATAGGATGGGGCCAACAACAACAGAATCCTCCGCCCCAGCGACTGCCCAACTACAACCATCCTCCATACCAGAACCAATACCAAAATCCTCAACAACCCCAGCAGGGTCCTTATCAGCAACAAGGGTATGAAAAACCTCATCCACAGTAGCCACGGCAGCCACCTCCTCCACCAGCTCAACAACCACCTCAGCAGGAGAAAACCTCAAGGTTAGAGGATCTAATGACTAAATTTATATCTACAGCTGAGACTCGGTTCCAGAATTAGGAGGCTTTGATTCGAGGCTTGGAGAATCAGACTGGCCAGCTGGCAAATCAACTCTCAGGGAGGCAGACCGGTACACTACCAGGGAATACTGAAAAGAACCCAAGGGAGGAGGCCAATACTATCATTCTCTAGAGTGGAAAAGATCTCCAACAGAACCAATCACCACAGCAAGGTGCATCCACACCCACTGTTGATGAAAAAGGTACCAATACCAACCCCTCCTCATCCAAAAGCCTGCCGAATGCGGCTTTGAAAAATAAAGAAAAGGAAGTAATCCAACCATTCAAGCCTGCCTTACCTTTTCAGGAAATATTGAAGCAGAGGAAGCTGGACCACCAGTTCGGAAAATTATTGGATGTTTTCAAGAAGCTACATATCAACATACCATTTGCGGAGGCCCTGACACAAATGCCAATATAAGCCAATTCATGAAGGAAACCCTCTATAAGAAGAGGAAGATGAAGGATTTGGGCGTTTTTTCACTAACGAAGGAGTGATCCACGGTGGTTCAACATTCCATTCCTCCCAAACCCCATGATCTAGGTAGTTTCACCATTCGTTGTACTATTGGATCCTGTGAGTTTGGGAAGGCCCTCTGCGACTTAGGGGCCAGTGTGAACCTCATTCCCCTCAGAGTTTTCAAGAATCTGGGACTCAACGATCTCAAGCCTACCCACATATCCCTTCAACTTGCTGATCGATCCATCAAACACCCGAATGGACTACTAGAGGACGTACTGGTAAAAGTGGGTAGGCTGATTCTCCCTGGTGATTTCATCATCCTCGACATGGGGGAAGACAAGAAATCACCTCTTATACTTGGAAGACCTTTCTTGGAAACTGGGAAGGTACTGATCGATGTGCACCAAGGAGAGATTATTTTTCAGGTAGGTGATGAAAGAGTTTCCTATAACATCCTCAATGCCATCAAACAAGCTTCCATATCCGAGCATGAGGACTTTTATGCAGTGCCCACCATGGTTAATCATTTTAGACAACAAGGGGATGGTCTAGGATGTTATTATATATAAAATAATTTAACTATTCTAGATATTCTATTAGAATAAGTTCCAGAAGACTTGAAATTCATAGAAGGCCAGGGCGGCCACTATTGGAAGTGTGCATATGTTCTTGATAGTTTGGAAGGGGATGAGGTGAAGCCACTTGTGCCTTTTATTTTAAAGGCACCTGAAATCGAACTGAAGTCTCTTTCATATTCTCTAAAGTATGGGTATTTAGGACCCAATGAAACTGTGCGTTTTATACTTAATGAAAATCTATCACAGGAGCAGGAAGATGCACTTATGTAGGTTCTCAAACTGTGGAAGCATGCTATTGGGTGGACAGTCGCTGATCTGAAGGGCATCATCCCTACCATTTTCACTCACAAGGTGCTACTTGAAGAGGGTGCCAAGCAATCTCGGCAACCACAACGGCACTTGAATCCTCCCATGAAGGAAGTTTTAATGTATAAGGTCATCAAATTATTGGATGCAAGCATCATCTATCCCATCTCAGATAGTCCGTGGGTGAGTCCTCTCCAAGTGGTAACCAAAAAGGGGGGTATCACTATGATTTCAAATGAAAAGAACGAGCTCGTCCCTACACGCACTATCACGGTCTGGCGAGTCTATGTGGATTACTGGAAGTTAAACAATGCCATAAGGAAGGATCAATTCCCCTTTCCATTCATTGATCAAATGCTAGAGAGACTAGCAGGGCACAACTTCTATTGCTTCCTTGACGTTTTTTCTGGCTATAACCAAATCTACATTGCTCTAGAGGATCAAAAAAAGTTCACATTCACTTACCCATATGGCACATTTTCTTATCGAAGGATGTCTTTCGTCATGTGTAATTCCCCCACCATCTTCCAGCGCTGTATGATAGCCATCATCCACGATATGGCGGAATGAATCCTGGAGGTATTCATGGATGATTTTCCATTTACAGAAAAGCATTCACGATTTGTTTATGACACCTAGAGCTTGTTTTGGAACGATGTGAGAACACTAACCTAGTCTTGAACTGGGAAAAGTGCCATTTCATGGTGCAAAGTGGCATATTCCTTGGACACAAGAATTTCAGCAAAGGGGATAGAGGTAGACCCGGTGAAGATCAAGGTCATTTCACGACTACCTATACCGACTTCCGTCTAAGCCATCCACAGTTTCCTCGGGCATGCAGGTTTTTATCCGCGTTTTGTCCGTGACTTCTCTGAAATAGCCCAGCCCCTCACCAATATTCTATCCAAGGATGCCATTTTTGAGTTCGATGACACTTGTATCAGGTCTTTTGAGCATCTAAAGCAGCTCCTGGTGGAAGCTCCGGTTATTATTTCTCCCAACTAGGAGGAAAAATTTGAGGTGATGTGCGATGCGAGCGACTACGCCATGGGAGTAGTCCTGGGACAGTGAATTGACCGGATTTTCAGACCTATCTATTTTTCCAGCAGGACGCTCAATGAGACACAGATCAACTACACTACCATAGAAAAGGAGATGCTTGCAGTGGTTTTTGCATTTGAAAAGTTTTGTTCTTACTTAGTGTTGTCTAATGTTATTGTTTATTCTGACAATACAGCAATAAAGTACCTAATTAACAAGAAAGATGTGAAGCCCCGATTTATCCGCTGGGTACTCCTCCTGCAGGAATTTGATCTTGAGATCCGAGATAAGAAACGGAGTGAGAACATCATTGCTGACCATCTCTACCGCCTCTAGCTGCCGCATTTGGAGAACGAAGAAGATCAGGAGATCAGGGAGGATTTTCCTCATGAGAACCTCTTTTCGATCAGAGAAACACCTCGACTATGGTAATATGATATCGCTAATTTTCTGGTTACTGGTGTCGTTCACCCCGACCTCTCCTTCTAGTAAAGGAAACAATTTTTCTATGATGTGAAAAGGTACTTCTAGGAGGATCCTCTGCTATTATGATCCTATGCAGATGGAGTGATCTGCCGTTTCATCCCAGGGAATGAAGTTCACGGTATCCTAGAGTTCTGTCACACCTCACGAGTAGGAGGACATCATGGGCTGGACCGTGCCATAGGTAAGATCATGCAGTCTAATTTTTCTGGCCCACCATGCATAGAGATGCATGGGGCTTTGATTCCTATTGTGATCGGTGCTAGAGGACAGGTAATGTGGGACATTGAGCCGAGATGGCTCAGCACCTCATCCTGGAGGTCGAGATTTTCGACATCTGGGGCATAGATTTCATGGGTCCATTTCTCCCATCTTTTGGGAACACTTACATCCTGGTCTATGTCGACTATGTCTCCAAATGGGTGGAAGCTACTTCTACAGCTCACGACACAGCCAAGGTAGTCATAAATTTCTTAAAAAAAACTTATTTTTAGTAGGTTTGGAGTTCCATGAGTACTGATCAGCGATAGAGGGACCCACTTCGACAACACACTGATGAGAAGACTACTATTGAAGTATGGAGTAATGCATCAGATGGGGACACCATATCATCCCCAGTTAGTGGACAGGTAGAGCTCTCCAACCATGAGCTCAAGAAGATCCTCGAGAAAACAGTGAACACTTCACGGAAGGACTGGTCCAGGAAGTTAGATGATGAATTGTGGGCATATCAGACTGCTTTCAAAACACCACTGGGAATGTCCCCGTTCCACCTCGTCTATGTCAAGCCCTGCCATTTTCCAGTTGAATTGGAACACAAAGCCTACAGAGCCTTCAAAGCCCTAAATTTTGATCTGATGTCAGCTGAAGAGAAACGGAAGTTCCAACTGGTGGAACTAGATGAGATTCGGTTAGAGGCATACGAGAACGCCAAGTTGTAGAAGTAGAAGACAAGAGCCATTCGTGACCAGATGATATCACGAAAATCATTCGTACCTGGTGATTAGGTACTTCTCTTTAATTCTCATGTTCTCTTATTTCTAGGGAAGGTGAAGTCACGCTGGTCGGGACCATTCCACGTTATCCACGTATTCCATCATGGAGTGGTAGAAATTTCTGGGGAAGATGGTCAACCATTCAAGGTAAACGGGCAGCGGTTGAAAGCTTACCATCCTACAGACAGCATGGTGGGAACGTTTTCCACCATACTCCTCAGGTAAGCAAGGTAAGTAGGTCGAGCCAACGAACTAAAGCAAAGGCGCTTCCTGGGAGGCACCCTAGTGGTTACACGCCATGTCGCACTTATTTACACGACATGTACTTATCTTTTTAATTTGTAATATTAATAGTATAAATATATAGAATAACAAATAAATAACTAGGGATGATGCCGGTGCCGATGGAAAATTCACTAAAGTTTATTCGAGCCGTCCTCGGTTCGAATCCTCCTGACCTACCTTTGACACGGGGTTCCTCCTTTTAATTACATGACATGTGTGGTATTTTCAATCTATATATATATATATAAATGTGTTTCATAAAACCCGTGGTGGGGATGGACCGGTTGGCTAGAATCGTAATCCGGTTTCAAAAGTCCTGGGTTCGAATCCAGAAAACCGTTCCATTTCCATCATTTGTTCTTTTAATAAAACCACACGACGTGTACTCTGATATACACCTTGTGCGACATGATTTTTCACATATAAATTAAAAACGTATTAAAAATAAGAAATTACATGCGGGTGAAGTTGGCGTATTGGAAATGTCTCGGCACCAGGTTCACTAGACCCGGTTTCGAATCATGCTAATCTCCCGGCTTCACCCCCATCCTTTCCTATATAAAAACCACACGACGTGATTTTATTTCTTTCCATGTGTATAGGCCGTATAGAATAAATATATATATATATTAAATATGAATAGCAGAACAACCATTACTCCAGTGGGTGAGGGAGTTCATTCGAATCAGCCGATCGCCGGTTCGAATCCCGCCCCAAGCACCAGACCAAAGGTTCTACTACTCTTTTTCTCATTTTAAAATACACGACATGTATTTCCTAATATATGTCATGTATAGGTTTATGTATAATGGTATTTGTAGATATATTTATTGGATTTTAATTATTAATAATAATTATTATATAGTTCACTATAATAATTATATGTTGCAATTAATTAAATAAATAAAAATAAAAAAATAGGATACACGGCGTTTACCAAACATACATGCCGTGTACCACAGCTATATAAGCTGCGGTCCACCTGGCTTGAGGCCATGTCGCACGACCATCCCAATTTCCTCCCCTCTTCCCGTTTCTTCTCCCAAACACCACCTGAACCCCACCTTTTGCAAAATCCGTCGATTTGGGGTGTTTCAAGTTCTGGTTCCTCTCACATTGTGATCCTACATCCTAGTACACCATTCTACACCCTCTGTTTCAAATTTTTAGACTCATTTAGGGTGTTTTTAGGATCGGCCGACCGTTCGTCTTCCGGTAGTACATGAACACGAAATGAAGAACACATGTCGTGTACATCTGAACATGACCTCACAAAGAATTTTCTGAAATTTGAATTTACACGATGTGTATATTCGTTACACACCGTGTCCTTTTCATCATTCCCGAGTACACCTTTGCACTCAACCTGAGACACCATTTTCATTTACACAGCTTGTGTGTTTGGTACATGCCGTGTCTATTGTTTATGTTGGCCCCTCTGTGTGTGGCACATAACACGGCCTGTCACCCCATTTTCCCGAACACGGCGTGTATGTTCGATACACGCCGTGTCCGTTATATCTGTCAGCGGCCCGTGTTTACCCTCCGCACGGCAACTCACCCTATTTTCCTTTACACGACATGTGTGTTCTGTACACGATGTGTCTGTGTGATGTTTGATCGGCCCGTGTCTCACCCTCTACACGGCTATGTTCTTCGTGTGCAGTCCACACCATGTCCTGTACCTACACGGCGTGTATTGTTTTTCTATGAACTGATAAAAACATAGCCATGTCATTTGTTCCACATGACCACCAACACTTTGAGTGAACACGACGTGTATGTTCGGTACACGCCCTGTACTTTTCCTTGGTCCGTTTTAACCCTCGGCATGTCTGTCCAGAGAACACGGGATACTCTCTATTTTGGACTACACACCATGTACTCTAGAGTACATGTTGTGTACTGTTCTTTTCCAGTTTTGTCACATTTTCTTTGTTTTTTTTCCTTTTTCTTTTTTCTTTTGTTTTGTATTATTTTTCTTTCTATTTCAGGATATGGCAGATCACGATCCTTCGTGCAGGAAGTGGCCAGCCTCTTCCACTGAGGGCGAAGAGTCCAGTTATCGTCAGATCCAACTCCGACCAACTAAGAAGCCGGACCCTGACGCTCTGGTATTTGAGCTCCCTCTGTTGGCCATTCTGCCACCACTCACTCCCTCAGATGAGGCTGGGCTTACTTCTGCTGCACCAGATGAAAATTTCCCTATACCCTTATCCTCAGTGGTTGGTCCCTCTTCGAGGACACCTTCCACCGAGCCACCTTCTCCTTCGGCGGATCCACCTCCAGAGCCAGATGTTGTTGATGCACCGACACCTGGGCTAGGACCAGCAGGTTCTCCCTATCCCTGCATGGTATTCTTGGTCACCGACCTTGCCTACGATAGGCTCCGACGCTTCTCTTGTCAGCCGATACCATTGAGCAGCATGTACCTTGACAACAGCATTCCGCAACAGCTCGTTATTTGGGAGTAGTTGGAGGTACTTCTCGGGCACAACACACTCCTCAAGATTTTCCATGTCAGCACTCCTGTGTTCCGAGATTTATCTTCGGAGTTTTCGGCCTCCTTTTAGTTCGATGGAGTGGAGTACCGAGAGACACCTGGCGATGCGGTGCCATTAGTTTGATTTCAGCTAGGCGTCCGAGGTTTTTCTCTGACGATGATAGAGCTTGGCCGAGGGTACGACTTCTACCCCCATCCTTTCACCCATCCCCCCATTTCTGACTTAACCCGTCCTGAGCACTCTGACCTCATTTCCATGTGGTGGGAGATCGCTGGGTCTTACCATCGGCACTCCCCCACTTCCCAAAAGAGCACTCTTATAGCTAACCCCATCCTTCGCTTCACCCACCGGTGCTTCAACGCCATCCTTTTCCCCCGCCATGAGGATATGGGGGTCATGACCGTCCGTGACATGGAGATTCTTACATGTGTCATCCAGCACGCCTACCCAGACCTCCCCTATCTTACCACCTCCTATTTCCACTCCATGTTTACCAGCTGTCAGGGCAACATGAACGGCGGGTTTTACACCACCTGTCTTGCCCACCACTTGGGGGTATTCGAGCCCTCATAACCTCATGACGTTATAGGTTCACCCCTGCGGATGGACTTCATCATGCTCATTCGCATGGGATTGGTCTGGAAGCAGGGGGTGCCTATATCCTTGCTCAGGCTCGAGCCCCGCCAACGGCTGACCCCCCCTGCCCCACCTACTGACCTCGCTCCTCCTTCCCCACCCCCTCCAGCTTCTCCACCTCACCCACCTCCTACTGACACCACTTCTTCTGACCTTCCTTCTTCTGTTCCATCCCCTATCCCACCTACCCCCACACCCTCGGTCGATCCGGCCATTTCCCTCTGCCTAGCCACGATGGAGTAGAAGTTAGCCCGTATCATCAGCTTCTAGGACACCATTGCACGCCATTTGATTTGTCTGGACGGCCTACCAGGACTGGATGGAGCATCTGTTGGTGCATATTGCTCAACATCTTGGTGTTCCACTAGCTCATTCACCAGCATCTGCCTCTGTTCCTGGACCTTCTACTGCTACTCCACTGCCGTCTCCTGCGCCGGCCACAGATTCCGTTCTGATGACTATGGTGAGCTCTACTGCTGCCACTTCTGTCGGGCCAGGGCCTGCTTCTGAGCTTCCGATCCTGAGTCTAGCACCTGCGGCTCCTACTTCTTCAGCTACCCTTCCCGATGCCGAGTCAGAGCCTCCCCCTTCCACGCCTCCTGCACCATCTCTACTGGCCGATTCTGTATAGGATGATGCCTCCCCTATGGTGACCCCATGATAGTGACATTTTTCTTTATCTTATATATCTCTTTTCTTTCTTTATGGATTTACTTCTTCCACTACTTTCCCTCATTTTTCCCCCATTTCTCCCTGTTCCCCACCCTTTACCTTCGTATTGCACTTGGTGGACCATGTATAGTATTAAATGTGGGGTAGCATCTATCTATTTCACATTAGTCTTTTCCCTTGAACTAATATAGGAGACATCATTATTAGATTCCATATCTGAAAATTTAAAGCAATTTTTGTTAATCAATATTATAAATGCTAGAGTAATCAGTAGGAACTTTTGGAAATGTTACATGCTTATTTTAGTTTTTAAGTATTTTAAAATGATTGCTGATATAGTTTCAATTGAAACCTTTCATCCTTGATTAAATTACATTTATTAGGCTAATCATTTATATGCATGTAATGACCTGATTGTCCCTTTATTATTTTTCCACTCCTGAGAGGCATTCGAAACACTTTTTCGTGTTTCTTTTCTAATACCGTCTTTCTTGATATATTCTTAGGATATGAATCACTACCAGAATTCTCTTGTTTTTATTTTCGAAACATGAAGCGATTTTGAATTACATTAACATGATTGAGGCATTAGATTGTTTCCACCCCTTTATCTTGAGACCTACCCTACATTTAATCTTCGTTAAACCCATAGAATCCATGAACAACTTTTATGGGAAGCCACATTACAGGCCTATTTCCCTTCCTACCCTATTTCTTTTTAAACTTTTCATGATTATTCATTTAAGCTCTAAGGAGGGAGTTGGCAATATATGGCATATTTTTGTGTGCAGGCATGAAATAAAGTGTGGGGGAGTGCCTCTTGATTATTTGGCGCAGAATGGGATCCAAACATCTACTCATTGTATTCATAAGTGTTTCCCTTGTGTTTTTTAAAAAAAACAAAAAAACAAACAACAAGTGAACCTTATGCATATTTTCCCATGAACCCTACTTTCCCAAGGAAGATGGTGACGATTACAAAAGCCTTAGACTGAGCTTTTGAAGGATGTATTTTCAGTGAGTTTTATTGTGAATATCATTCAATTTTTTTTAAAGGAATTAGCCTACCTTTTTCATGCCTCAGAATTTTTTTTCACATCTGAACCTACCAACCCTTATCCACAGAAACATCTAAACCTTATTGATAAATCGCTCATGATTTTTGTAATTTAATTTTTCTGAAGAAGAGAACACGATATCTTGAAAACCTATGGATAGAGTGTATATACCTTAGATTGCTCATAACCCTGAATAAAAATATCTTAAGAGTGGAGTGAGATTTTGACTGGTAAGGTAAATCACCAAATGGCATGCTTATTTTTGAAAGGATGAAAAAAGTGTTGAAGAGGATGAGAGTAGTTAATTGCATTATATATGAGGCATGAATTCAATATCTTATGAATTGAATTTTTTTGTACCATTAATAATATTTCCTTAATAACTTTATCAGTTATACGTTTGATTAATTAAATTCCTTCCTTTTAAAGTATAGGCTCTCTTAATTTGATGTGGAGATTTTCCTTGAGGTCAAGCAAACGACTAAGTATGAGGGAATTTGATACACCCAATTTGTGTATACATTTCCATATATATAATTGAATATAAAAGCATGTTTTCAGAAAATATCTACTGTTTCATGAACATATTCTTTGATTTTGGTGAATCTGTTTACTTGCAGAAGCTTTCTGGCTAAATAAATGTATCAAGGGATGTTTGTAAAACTTTTGAAACTACACGGCGTGTACTTTCTATACACGCAGTGTACATCTAGACAAGGAGATGGACCAAAGTAGGGACTACAAGCCCATGTCACCAGGTAGAGATTCACGCCGTGTGGGGCGGCATTACACGCAGTGTACCACATTCTAGATGCAGTGGTTACTTAGAAAAGTCTATAAGCCCATGTGGAATTAAAAGAGACACGACATGTTTAAATTTCCACACACAGGGTCTGCTGTTATAGAAGGGGATGGAGGCCAAACTTTTGATACTACACGCCGTGTATGGTGGCGATACATGCCATGTACCGTTAACTTGTAGGCAGCGGCGTGTTTAAAAGTCAAAAATGGCATGTTTGGCCACCTGCCAGGGGAGAAAGTGGCGCCAAAATGTGTTGATGAAAAGTACATGGCATGTATGTTTTATACACACCGTGTACTTTATTTTTCTATAAAATGAGGCCTTGGCCTATGGATTTTTGGTGTTTGAAACCTTCGGAGTAGAGAAGAAGCTCTGTTGCTACCATTTCCTGATCCACCGTGGTGCCGTATTTCCACTAATACACCTTCCAACACCCTACCTCAACCCTTACATGATGAATCCATTAGGTATCACGTGTGTCATTTCTCCTCCACTTTCTATGTGTAACTAAACCCCTTGTGTTGGGGCTGTGGATGAAGGGATCGTAAATTGTATGTTTTTTATATAGTTGTGTTTTATCGTTGTAATTCATCTTACTCTTCTTAATCTACTATTAAATATAACTGACAATTTTGACCCGAACCAAGGGAGGAATTTTCAGCGATACAAAGGAATATTAACGGTGAAAACATCCATCATCACTGGAAGGCTTTCACCAAGTCAAATAATGGGCAGAAATAAATAAAGAATTAAGAACACTGACTACCGGACCAAGGAGTCAACTGATCCAATTCCAAACAATAGGAATCAGACCAAAGAAATCATTTAACAAAACCAAATCTAGAATGATTGAATTATTATAAACAACACAACCATTTAAATAATCTACATAAAACCTCCTTAATCACCACATCCCTGACACGTCGTTTCTTCCCATTTTAAAAGAACTTTAAATTTACCCGTTGTTTTCTTTCAAACTTTATCCATCTATTCAATGTAAATCAATTTAGTTTCAATCAACCCTATCGCTTCTAAATTCTGTATACTTCAGATAATTAAGTATTAACTCAATTGAATTCATGCACACCATGATTCCCTGTAAATCGACCCTGAACATATACTATAATAATGTTATAAGAATGGGTAATTAATTTGGGATGCATAAAACTTCATTCAACGATAAGTGAGACCACCGCCGCTGCCTTGCGCTAGCCATCGGCGCACCTGACAGTCATCATGTGTCCCCCGACGATGTTTGTGCCTGAGCGCGCTGCCCCTTCTGACTGGCACATGACCCCGTGGGTCAAGTGCGTCTCTGCACCAAGGTAATATTTATGATGTGAATCTGTTTTAGTTTACTTTATATCAGTGGTTGTCTATGTTGGTTTTTTTGGTGTTTGTTGCAGTGCGTTAGAGGAATAATTACACAACGATGTGGTCTTCTTCTTGCGTGTGCGTATGCGCCTGCATGAGGTGTGTTGCATCGTCAAGTTCAGTTTGCGAATCAAGGTAGGTCTCCCACTACACTTTAATTTAAATGTGGAATTTATTTATTCCTTTCCTTTACATTTAATTTCATAGAATTTACAGTAGTATTAGATAGTTATTTTTAGTATGGTAACCTGCTGAAAATAGAAGTTGTTTATTTCTTACATTGCACTAAAAGTATTTTTCATGGATTTTAATTATGTGTTTTTCTTGTGATATTGATAAATAGGTTCTTTATGAAATTTGTAAGTCATCATGAAGTGTATTTTGAAATGGTTTTGCTGTGTGTAAAATGGAAGGTGTACTGTTTAGGGTAAATGGTGTTCTCTTAAAACATTGAATAGGGAAAATTTTGGTTTGTCCTTCAAACTTGATTTTGGAAACTTTCTTTGTGGTTCTTATTTTATGAAAATGTTTTCCTTTTGCGTGTGAAATTTTTTTCAGATTTCATTTGGGAAATAGAGTTCCTTCAAAAATTTATAAAAGGCCTGTTTGGATCTTGATGAAAGTGGGTATGTTAGGATATTGGAAAATGGTTTTAATTGTGACACCAATGTGTTTCAGTTCTAAATTTCTAATTTAAGTTTCATAAATGAGGTTCTAAGTGTGTTTCTAGTTTTCAACTGTATGGCGTGTGTTGCGTCTTTTGGAAATGTTTTGGTATTAAATGGTTGTTGAGGCCTGGTTGGCACTTTAAATAAAAATGGTTTCATCGGAAAACCCTCCTTGGATTGGGTCTTCACCTTGTGGGTTGACGATAGATGGAGGTTACCGCGGCATGGGGTTTTTCTTATGTGATAATGGTTTAAAGGAGAGAGTTTTGTTCTTTGGGGTACTCAGGGGTGTTTTTTTTGTGTGTGTGTTGATGGTGTAAGATGATAATGCATTTGTTTAATTAATTGACTAGTATTTGTTGAATCACCCCCTTTTTAGTACTCGGCATGGGATCCTGGCATAGTAAGTGAACTTTTTGTGAATGATTGTAGTACTAGTTTAGATTACGCACTGGATAGTGGCCCCATAGCAGGGGAATAATGAGTTATTACTACTATGGGGATTAGGCCCCTTGGTTAGGCCATGTAGAGATATGCCGAGCGTTAGGGAATTATGACGTAATCGAGTTAGGGAATTTTTTCAGGATGAGTCACATGTATGGTATGTTATGGATTGTTCATGAGCTCATGTGTTTGTCCCATGTATTTGGGAACTCTGTTTTTAGCAGTGATAAGTGTAGTGTATGTTGTTATACATGCATTTCCCATACTGTGTGGCTTCTAGTGTTCCTTTTGGTACATTGTTCATTTTGCGAAAATGGTTCCAAATGAAAATGTTTTATTCTCTTTTTGTAAAATCCGAAATGTAGCATTACTCTCCATTTGAAAATTCTTTTAGCACTAATAAAAGGAATCTAACTTTTATAAATGAATAAGGGAAATGATTTGTGTTTTGTTTTCAATTGAAGTATTTATAGAAGCATACTTTTATACATTGTAGTTCAAACCTGTATTTTTGAATTCTTTATTTATTGGATGTGCTTTGGGATTTTTTGTTGGTCTCACCTAATGATATTTTTTTCTCACGCATATCGTTTACCATTTTAGTTACAAGTTCCTTTGATCAGTTATCTTGATTTGTGATGCTCAGTGTTGGAGCGAGGTTGGTCCTTTGTTTGGAGAGTGACCCTTGGGCTCACATGGAGTTTTGGTCATAATTGGGTTAGTGGCATTATTGGCTGTTCTTTATTTATTTTCATTTGTTCTATTTTTTCCTACTGCTTAGTTTATTTTCTTTGGTCCATATCGTTCCCACCTGTTTAATTTTGATGCCCGACACTAGTCGCCAGCCCATGGGGATCGGGAACACCCCTAGAGCAATGTCGCAGCCAGCTCGGGTGACTGGTTCAGGGTTAACCCGGGTTGGTTCGTGACAAATTTTTATCCAAGGTAGGTTCTTCTTATTTTGTGTGTCTAGTAGGTGGAGATTAGGATTTTCGGGACTCAAGAGTTAGGTATGGGAAGGATGTTATGAAACCTCATCCATTCCGCACCTCAAGTCGCCAGGAATAGTATGGGAATTGATTCTTTGTTTCGTTATGGTTTGTTTTGGATTGTGGGATGAAAACGGAGGTAAATCGATGTTGCATCGTGATCTCACATGGAGTAGTGAACCATGAGAAGTCCGGGTACACGGTTTGAATTCCTCCTAGTTATTGACCCTTAATTGGGGCATTTCCCACTACCATGTCTCCATGGTAAGTGTGACCACTAGACCCTCACTCCGGTGGTGTGATGTAAGTTGAGTGTCATTTTAATTCTAGTTAGTGTAAATGTGTTTTTGGAAATGAAAAAGGGTTTTTGAAACTGGGAATAATTTCTTTTAAAGGACATTTAATTTATGAAATGGGTTTAAAAAATGAAATCCTTTGGTCTTGAAAACATGTTTTTTCGTGGAAATTGGTCGAGAATGGTTTGGGGTGGAACCTCAGGTACTCCTTATGAACATTTGAACGTGTGAGAGGATTCTTGGAAAGTGCACGTTGGTGTGTATGAATGAATGTTGTTGAGGACATGTGCAATGGTTCACGTGATTACCTCAGTGTCTTTGAAATTAACGGCAAGACCTTATTTTCTAAATTGGCTATTAAAGTGGAAAATGATTGTGGAAAGTGATTTTGGTTTGAAAAGTGGATTTGGTATTTGGAAAGTTGTCTTGAAAGAAAGAGGTTTTGAAATAAAAAAAGGTGGTTTTGGAATCTAAAACGAAACATGACTTTTGGATAGGGAATTTTGGATTGTGTTTGTGGTTGTTTGGTTTTGAGATGTTTTTTTTGGATGAGGGTGATTTATTGATGTTGCTTCGATTTATATTAGTTTTAGCTTTGTTTTATATATGTTGTTCAAAAATACCTCCTAGAAAGGTCCCCAGAGTTTTGATGATTGGTGCCTAGTTTTTGGTCCTTCTCTGACTTTTTCTGTACTTCATTGTGATTTTATTATGTAGGAGACACTAGAGTGCCTTGAAGAGGTCATGTGCATCTTCAGGGTATTAGAACTCCCAATGTTGTCAGAGTGCATGTTGTTTTGGTTCTGTTTGAAGATTCGGCTTTAGAAGAATCAGAGTTGTTCTCCCTGCCATCACTGCAAGTTGAGATGACATGTGATGTTTTTAAATCTATCTTCGTTCAATGGATTATACCTGAAGAGGTGAAGATGACGAAAAAGGTAAGAGATCACATGTATTCAATTGGGCCAACAGACGGTGAAAGCATGTGTTCACAATTTCAAGGAACTTATGTCTTTCTCTGGTGGTAGTGTCGTAGGATTCGGTGAAAACTACTCCCTTTATACGGGATCTTTGTCCAAAGATCAAAGAGAGGGTCCTCCCATTTTGGGGCCATCATTTTGAGAAGTTGGTACATGAGGTGTTTTTAGCTGAGTCGGCCTCTAGAGCGCAGATATTTGGCAATACCCCATATACAGTTGCTCGTGAAGGACCCCCATTCGGCAAGCATTATGTGTTAGATTGATCTGTTTCTAAAGAGTCCTCTATAGTGACATGGGTTTCCAATTTGTCAGATTTTCCAATGGTGTGCCATAACTGTGGACGTTTAGGGTATGTAAATCCACCATGTCACACCCCACCGAGGACATGTCATAATTGTAGGAGTCTAGGTCATTTAGGGAAGTTTTGTAGGATGAATCGTCTGAGGAAGACACTGTGGCCAGTAGATTCCAGTGCCTAACTATGAGGCAGGAGATGCATCATCCATCAGAGCCCCAGCCATAGGTCTTGGGGTGAAGCTCGCCCGCAGTTAGATGTTGTTGGGGGTGTGACCCCTCAGTTCAGGTTTCATGTTCTTTGTTGGAAACGAACCATTTAAAGTAATTTTGTTCTCATCCTTACAATGTTAATGTTTTGGCGATGTTGTAGGTTCATTTTGTCGTCGTTAGGTTTGGATGAACATGTTCATTTTTAATTCAAATAGTCTCGTTTGTCTGATTATGGTTTTCTAGATCATGACTTTTTCTTAAAAGTTAGTTTGGACCTTTCATGGATTAATCGTGTTTTAGAAGTGTTCGTTGGCAGATATACGTACCTGTGGAGGAGTCCAGGTTTGCGGTTATGCTCTGGTTTACTGCTTGGGTAATGTTCTTCTTCGAGTTTTCTCTAGTGTTCGAGCTTTATTTGGTCTGAGTCAAGAGCTCAAAGTTTGGGAGAGGTGTTGTTTCGCTCGTGGTATAGTGGTTAGCCTAGATCTGTTGGGAGTTCCCATGTCACCGCCCCTTCTCGAGGTGGTATATTTAGGTGTTAACATTCCATGATAGTTGAATTCTTGTGCTAGGGAGAACTCTATCATGTTCTCTCATTCTCTTGTGGTGTGGTTCCTTTCAGTTTCAATTGTTCATGGGTTCCTGTTTGGTCCATCGTTCAGCTGGGTGTCTTTCTGGGGGAAGAACGTTTCTGCGGTGGGTAAAATTGTCACACCCTGAATTCCTAATTTAATTTAATTTTAAAAAAATATTATTTCTAGGCTCACCATTTTGGCTCAGAGGTCCGAGCTATGCCCCAGATTAAAATTTTCTGTCGTTTAATGCCTTTACTGGGTTTCGGATCTGTGTGCGGATTCTGCGCAGTTGGAGGTCGCCACGCAGTTGGCCCATGTGTTGGGCATTTTCCCCTTCATATTTTTATAATATGGTGTAATTAAAATTATTTTTTTATTTTTATTAATCTTCATTTCGTTGTATTTAATATTTTTATTCTTGTGATAGTATTATTATTATTATTATTTTTATTTTTATTATAGTATTATTATTATTGTTATTATGTTTATTATTATTATTATTAAAATTGTAATAATAATATTATTATAAGAAAAAAAAGAACCCTAACCCTAATTCACGCTACCCCCTCCTTCCCCTTTCCTACGCTCAGCTTCCGCCCCCACCACTGGGACCTCCCCTCATCTGCAACCACCCCCAGCTGACCTCCCGCTTCACCCCCAGACCGGGCCAGCGTTGTCACCCCTGCACCCCGCCAGTCCTCGTGCCACCTCTGGGGGTCACTGCTCCCCACTCCCGCACTCGGGCAGCCCGACCACCCCAGCTCAGCCTCGCCACTGCTCTGCGCAACCCCCGCCTCCTCCTTGTGAAACTAGCCAACAAGCATGTGCGGCCCCGACCTCCCGGCTCCCACCTCCCTGACCCCCGCCACCAGCAATCGTCTGCCAGCGCTCTGGAACTCCCTGCCACCCCTTCAAGCGAGCCCCGCCACCAGCCAGCGGTCTGCGGCGACCTCCGGTTGAGCTCTGGCAAGCCATGCCTCCGACTATCAGCCCCCTGGCCAACATTCCAGCATCCAGGGCACTCTCGACCTTTCTCCCGGTGCTCTAGCGCACCCTTAGTCTTTCATTTCGGCTTTCCCACTTCCTCCAGTGCGCCTGCGCTGCATTTCCCAACTGCCGCACCTTTGGCCAGTCGCGTTCCGGCCTTCCGTGGTCCGTTTAACCACCGCTGCCTTGCTCCATCCAGCGGTGCACCTGATGGTCTGCGGGCGACCCCCATCGGCTGTCGTGCCTGAGAGCGCCACCCCATCTGACTGGCGTGCTACCCCGTTGGTCAAGCACGTCTCTACGCCGAGGTAATTATTGTGACGTGAATATGTTTTAGTTTATTTTATATCAGTTGTTGGATGTTTTGGTTGTTTTGGTTTTTGTTGCAGCGCGTTGGTAGAATAATTCTGCAACGCAACGGTCTTCGGCTTGCGCGTGCGTACGCGCCTGCATGATGTGTGTTGCGTCATCAAGTTCTGTTTGTGAATCGAGGTAGGTCTCCCACAAAACATGCCTTTAAATTTGATTTTTTTATTCCTTGCCTTTACATTGAGTTTGAGTAAATTAAAAGTAGTATTAAATAGTAATTTTTATAATGATAACCTGCAAAAAATGAAAGTTATTTCTTTCTTTAATTACACTGGAAGTATTGTTCATTGATTTTAATTCTGTGTTCTTCTTGTGATATTGCTAAATTGTTTCTTTATGAAATGTGCAAGTCATGTTGAATTGTATTTTGAAATGGTTTTGGTGTGCATTAAATGGAAGGTGTACTTTCTATGAAAAATGGAGTTCTCTTAAAACCTTGAATAGAGAAAATACATGTTTGTCCTTCAAACATGATTTTGGAAACATTATGTTTGGTTTTTGTTTGATGATAAATATTTTCCTTTGCCTCGTGAATAAATTATAGGATTTCATTCGACAAGTAGTGTTCATTAAAAAGTTATAAAAGGCCTATTTGGATTTTGATGAATGTAGGTGCATTTGGATATTGGAAAATGGTTTTACATGTGACACGAATGTGTTTTAGTTATAAAAGGCCGATTTGGGTTTCTTAAATGAGGTTCTGAGTGTGTTTCTAGTTTTCAATGGGATGACATGTGTTGCGTCTTTTGGAAATGTTTTGGTATTAAATCGTTGTTGAGGTATGATTGGCACTTTAAATAAAAATTATTTCATCAGAAAACCCTCCTTGGAATGGGTCCGCACCTTGTTTGGTGATGAAAGATGGGGAATACATTGGTTTTGTGTTTCCCTTGTGTGATAATGGTTTAAAGGAAAGGGTTTTGTTCCTTGGGGTAATGGGGGTGTTTTCGTTGTGTGTGTGTTAATGTTGTAAGATGATAATGCATTTGTAGAATTTCATTTATAGTATTTGTTGACTCACCGACTTTTTAGTACATGGAATTTGAACATGGCATTGTAAGTGAAATTTTTGTGAATGATTGTTGCACTATTTTTGATTACGCACTGGCTAGTGGCCCCATAGAAAGGGAAAACTAAGTTATTGTTGCTATGGGGATTGGGCCCCTTGGTTAGGCCATGTAGGGCTATGCTGAGCGTTACTGTGTTAGGAGGTCATCGAGTTAGGGAATGCCTTCATGATGAGTCACATGTATGGGATGTTTTGGATTTTTCACGAGCTCCTAGGTTTGACCCATGTCACTTGGCTTTTTGTTTTTAGTAGTGATCAGTGTATTGTTTGTTTTTATACCTACATCTCCCTTATTGTGTGGTTTCTACTGTTCCTTTTGGTACATTGTTCTTTTTCTGAAAATGGGTTCAAATGAAAATGTTTTATTCTCTTTTTATAAATACCAAATTTAACATTACTCTCCATTTGAAAATTATATTGTCACTAATGAAAGGAATCTAACTTTTAAAAATTAATAAGGGAAATGATTCATGTTTTTTTTCAAGTGAAGTATTTATGAAAGCATACTTTTATACATTATAGATTAAACCTGGATTTTTGAATTATTTATTTATTGTAAGTGATTTGGGATTTATTTTTTGGCCTATCTTTTACTATTTCAATTGCAGGTTCCTTTTATTAGGTTTCTTGGTTCGTGTCGCTCAGTGTTGGAGGGAGGTGGGTCCATTTTTTTTAGAGTGACCCATGGGGTCACGTGGAGTTTTGGTCATAGTCGGGTTAGTGGTGTTGTTGGTTATTCTTTATTTACTTACTTTTGTTAAATTTTTTCCACTACATAGTTTATTTTATTTTGGGAAAAATTGTTCCCACCTGTTTAATTTTGATGCCCGACACTAGTTACCAGTCCGTGGGGATGGGGAACTCCACTCGGGCCATGTCGCGCGCTGGCTCGGGTGACCGATTCCGGGGATACCTGGTTGTTTCGTGAAAAATTTACAGAATAATAGACAAGACATAAATATAATATATATAATATATAAATATATTGTCATCATAATGGCCACCATGAGAGGTGTTAGAAGAATATTTAACAATCATCATTTAATGAGGCAGTAATTCATCACCCACAGAAATAGTATGTTCCATAACAATTTGATGGAGGTATGTGTAAGTGTTGGTAGAATACTTTTCATAACAACATCCTAGTATATTGAGGATATTGTTGTTATTACGGGATTAAATAATAAGAATATAGTGGCGACTAAAGAAGGAAAATAAATGAAAGAAACTCGATAGAAGACATCACCTCTAAATCGGGTAACTCTTTTTGATTTGAACTAAAGGCTTCATTGGAAAGACTTCAGCCCAAAGTGAGGCTTATTGAAGTTAGAGAGGAATGTGTACATATGATATGAACAAATGTTGGATGAGCCAAGGGATTGAGAGGTGTGGGTATGGGGGTAGAGGTGGGGGCCTTTTATAAGAGGGAGGAGGGTCACTTTTGGAAAGACTTGAAATGATACATTATTATAAAATGATTTTTGGATTTCAATGGTCCCAAAATGATATATGTTGAATATAAGGTGATAAGATTTCTAACTCCACCCATCCAATAGGTTTTAGACAATTTTTTGTCTTATATTTTACCTTATCTTTTCATTTTATTTAAATCATTCATCAATGAGGTTATCACTACATCATCATGGTTTCATAAATAATTTTTTTTTTATTTAATGTCTAAAAATATAAAATAAATACCAAGATGTAGGAAATATTATTAGCTTTCCAATGACTATTTATAGTCTAATATATCATCAATGTAAAGAAAATTAAAATTGTATTACTTAGGATATACCAACCATTGTTATATTTCTCTTCTTTTTTAAATATAATGTCATAAATGTCACTATCACAAACATTTGACTCCATGGGAGCTAAAGTTTGGAATAAAGAATCTCATAGTCGGCCATGACTCAAAAAAGGGTATTTGTACACTTGTTGGGGTCATTTTATATTATTATGATATTATTTTATTACCCTTAACTACCCGATTACTAATTAATCACGATAATTAAAGATAATAGTCGTCGTTACAATTCATAATGTCCAAAAACAAAAGCATATTAATTAAATAATTTGGACCATATTATTCCTAATATGGAATCCATTTTACCAAATTACAAACGCAAAAATTTCATTAATTTATTTAAAAATATTTCCCATTGTCAAAACCAAAGACGTGTTTTTAAGATATAAAAGTTATCAAAAGAATGAATTTTTTACTTCCAATTGAAACGTGAAATTACATAAAATGACCAAAATTGTATTAAGTGATAAAAACATAATTCAATTACAATTTAGAACCAATTAAAATGACAATATAACTACATAAATAACTTGGATAAAAAAGTAGTTTTGAATTAAAATACTCTATTTTGACTATTCATTAATAAATGAACATTATCAGAAAAATACAAACAATTCACCCTAAGATATATTTAATATTCCAAATTAAAAATTGATGTACATTTTTTCAAATTAAAAAAAGAAATCTCATTAATAAATTATATAGGTAATTCCCACTGTCAAAAAAATAGCGTGTTTTTAGGAAACATTATCTATCAAAAGATTGGCCAATTTTTGTGTCCCTTTTCAATGTGAAATTATTTCTAATGACCACTATTGAATTAAATGGTAAAAATATATTCTAATTTCACTTTAAAACCATTTAAAAACATAATATAACCATATAAATAAATTAGATTAAATGGTTGTTTTAAATTAAAAGACAATGTTTTTCACAATTCAATAAAAAATGAACTTTATCGGAAAAATAAAAAAATTTACACAAAGTAAATTTTGATGTCTTGATTATAAAGAAGGATTTTATTTTTTCAAATATAACATATTAATGTCACAAAAAGTATATTTAAATAGAGTTTCCCATCAAAAGGCGGTTAATCGACCTTTTAATGAATATTAGAATATTTATTCTTAAAATTGGATTTCTTAGAATTTTAAGCATCTAAAATTTATTAGATAAATATAAAAATATGTAGAAAATATATATATTCACTTTTTTAGTTATTTCTATTCATTACCTCCATTACAACGGTTAGGTGTTTACTACCATTTACAATAATATAATTATATTATTAGTTTGCATCGTAAGATTTCAAAAAAACTCGTTGTTGCATATTGGGTATTCCATCAAACATAGCATCCCATTTAAAGTATTTTTAATATTTTATTCACAAATATTATTAAATATGAAAATATAATATTCTTTATTTACCTGGGATGTTACAGTTTACTATAAAAGTATTAAATGTATACCTTAGTAAGTATTTTTTATCTACATAAAGTTTAGTTTCATCACGATGTCACTCAAATATTATAGTCATGAGAGTATAACAATTATTTGTGTAATCCTGTCCAATAAATTTAAAATATACTTTTTATATTTTCATAGTTTTCAAACAATTAATTAATTTGTTAAAAAATAATAAGTCCATTTATTTATTTTATCTCAACCATAAAACTCATTTCAAAATTTACTTCCATGATTTGAAATTTGAAAAAATAAATAATTTTTAGATGATCCAAAAATAATATCATTAGTATATATTTAAAAAAATAAAACATCCATTGAGATTGATCACATAAATAATGATGGGTCAGAAACACCCTTTATAAAACCATTTTAAATAATAATTGTTTTCATCCAAACATATCAATATCAAGGATATTTTTTTAGACCATAAAAATATTTTGATAATTTAAAAACATGATTTTAATAATGTGATTTTTGAAATCAATGAGTTTCTTGAACAAATACATCCCCAATAATAAATCCTTTTAGGAATTCGAATTGGAAATCTGTTTGATTTCGTTTTAATTAATATGTGTAACATTTGAAAGAAATGTTTTAATTGAGTCAAATTTTTCTAATTGTAAAAACTATTCCTCAAAGCATGTGCATTATTTGTGATTATCTACATATATAAAAAATCCTGATTTATTTCTAATGGATCTTCTAGACCAACCATTCTTGTTAATATACCCACACTTAGTTCCAACAGTTAGGTATTCATTATGTCTGTCTACTAATTCCAAGGAAGTATTTATTTTATACTGGTTCAATCACTCTTGAATTTCTATTACTCGTTGTTTATAATTAATTTGTTCAATAATTTTATTAGGTTATAGGTATGAAAAATGAAACTGATGTTTGACCATGTATCCTTGTGATAGTTCACATTTAGTTAATTTTTCAAGGTCCCCTAAAAAGAATGACAAGGAGTTTTTTATGGATCTAAATGTTCTATGAATAGAAGAACTATATTTTTCAAACCTTCTTCTTAGTGCAGAACAAATTTGGGACCACTTCTCAATGATTTATCTGGTAAATTATTAGAAAAAATCAATTGATTTAGATGTATAATTGATATACACATTTGAAATATCATCATCATGATTTTCTAAAGAATTGTTTTATTCTTGTGGATATGAATGATATATTGTGACATAGAAAATTTATTCCACAACATTATATTTATTGGTAATGATTCAATATGATTTAATAGGGTTTGAATTAAATGGAAAATTATTTCATTCATTTATGGTGAAATTTTTAATTGATTAATTTTTCTAAAAAAAATATAATAATTAAACCCAAAAACTCTAAAATAACAACGGGTTTTCATCCAGTACATAAGTATTATGGATTATTTTTAGTGATAGATCTTATAAAAACACTATTGAATATATAATGAACTGTTCGAATAACCTAAAAACATAAAAACATATTAATTTAATTTTAACTATTCTTTATTCTAGTTATTTATTGACGTGTACTATTTCTAATAAAAACAATCAATTTTTAGGTGATCTAGGTGAAGTAATGATATTAACTAAACATTTATCCTGATAATGATGTTTGATTTTCCACTATCAGCAAAAGTGACATTCTCCCCATCATCCTTTAATTGGTTATTGAATATTAAATATCCCATATTTATATATAAGTAACATCCACTATTAGGTTACGACATATTCTTATTAGTGATATTTATGCTTTTTCCTACAATAAAAAAAATAAACAATGATCTTGGTACAAAGGTATTGTTGGTTAAAATTTGGATAGCCAAAAAAATAATTAGAATAAATTTTTTATAGGTTTTTTTTGGAAAATTATTAATTAAATTTAGATATAAAATTAATTGTATGTTCAATATTCATAGAATAATCCAAAAATAATATAATTATTAGAAATTATTGTTATCTAAGTTATAATAAAATGTATTTTCTAATGTTTATCTGGTTTTATAGGATTATAATAAATCCCAACACATAGTTTAGATAAATCCTAACTTCCCAATGTTATATATGGTTTCCATTATTATAGGGAAATTACCAATATCAAATTTAATCTTTTCATATATTTTCTCAGAATATGTATTCTATATTAAAAAATAAGGATTATTTTCTTGTAACAATTATATGGGATGAATTTTCAAAATCACATAACACATTAACCTTTTTCCTATTTTTATATTATTATTTTAAATAATTCCTGGAATTTTTTTGTGCAACATACTTGTTTTCTAATTCCCCATTAGCAATTAAATATATATTATTTTTCATTAATATCTTATCAGGTCGATTCTACATCATTAGAGTTATCCTCAAATGAATTCCATGTATTTTTCTTTTATCTTTATATTCTATTCTCTATATTTTAATATCATGATTTTTATTTTTGATTCATACATTCATCCATTATGTGTCCTTTTAATTTTCATTAATAAAAATTGATCTCATTAAATGATTATTCATTTCTCTAATGATTTTTACATCTTCATATTTGGAAATATAGTTAAAATTCTGAAAGAAAATATAAATTTTTAGAATATGGTAAACATTATGGTAAGATTAACTCTTTATTTTTCAAGTCCATTCTCATATTCACATCCAATTTTACTATAATATTTAACCACTTATTTTTTCTTCTTACTAAGATTCATTAAATTTAATATATATTATATGTGGTTTATCATCCACGTGTTTTCCCTTCATCTATTCTTTATACATCATTAACTTTCATATTACAATATTTGATTATTATGTTCTGATGTAACATGATTCTTAGATAAAAACTATTGTAACGCCACATCTATCTAGAATAAATCATGAAATACCTTTTATTACCACATGTACATTCCACAATATTTTGTATATGAGTAGATCCCTATATTAGAGAGATAGTTTCTACAATATATCTTTTAAAATTATTAATTACTTAATTCCCATTCTCATTTTATTCATAAATCTACCAAAATAGTAATAAATTCTCCAAAATATTTTCATTGAGGATTCTAAAATATTCCAATACATATGATAGAAAAGGTTGGTTTTATTTAAATATATAATTTTTTTTAGATTAGTGTTGGTTTTCTTGGTCATTTGGAATGCAAAATTGGCACCAAAACATTATTCCATCAATTTTTCAATTTATTGATTTATGAGTTCAAAATTATTAACAATATGGTCAGTTGAATTCATCATTTTTTAATTTATTTCATCCTTTTTCACATTAATTAAACACACTTTAGGTATATTTCATCAAGATATAGGTACTCTTATTATCAGGTCACATGACATGTTCTTACAGTATGAATATATATTTAAGGAATCACTAAAAACACATTCAATCAATAAATCACATAAGATAACTTTTTCTTATCCTCACATGGTAACTCTGTAGTTCATTTGGTAGGTTTAACATTAACATTCGGTATGTTAAGTACACATTAAATCACTTGAAAAATAATGCACAATATTGTCAAACTATTCCCACGGTATATAAATTAAATATGTTTTATGTTATCATGGTAGGTTCTAGGATTATCCTATTTTATAGATATTTTCTTAAAATTATTGACTATCATGAAACATAAAATTCAATATAATCATAAAATTTTTGATTTTTGGTCATTAAAATTAGGAGGTTCCAAAAAAATGAAATGAAAAATAAAATCACATGTAAATGCATTTTAAATATTAAGGAAGACATATTCATTGAAAAGAACCATGAAACATTTAAAATAATTTTAAAAACATTGAGTGGTTTTAATGATAAGAAAATTTACTCATCTTAAATACCATAAAACAATGAGTTTTTATACCCCTGGTAAACCTACCACATTTAGAAACCTAAAAAATATTTCATTTCAATCATTTTAGATAATGAAAAATAATGGGAACATATTATTTCTCATCATATTTAAAAAATATTGAATAAAAATTTTAGAAAAATTTTAAAAAAATATTCTCGGTCGAATATAAAAATGTTTGTTTTCCATAATAAAATTTTTAGGTCCTTTGAGTAGTTAGAGAGATAAATGTTAATTAATAGCTATTGATTTTGGAAAATTAAAAGTTTATAATAAAATATATATGATTTTAAATCGATAAATTATTTAATGTCCCCATCAAAAAATTTAAGCATTAAAAATGCTAATAAATGTGGAATTGTAACGTAAATCCCTTACCTAAAATTTTTAATTACTTCATAAGTGTATTAATCTCATATATTATAAATTAAAATTCATTAATATTATTTAAAAAAAACACATTCATATATTTAATCCCTTTTATGATTTGTGTAAAATATCTTATTACACATTTATTAATATTTGTAATGCCCATATTTTTTTTAAATAGTAAAATCATATTTGATATCATATATGAAATGAAACATTAATCCTATAATAGAAATTAACACCCCATGAATTTATTATATGTTTATTTTTAAATAAATTCTATCACTTTTATTGAGTTTGATAAATGTGCCACTAGGTTTAAAAAAACACAACACTCTATTTAAATACTGTTATTTAGACACATACATTCTAACTAAGATACAATGTTTGAAGGTATGAATAGTAATAACGAAATTATGAAAATTATATGTTTTAAAAAGTTATAATATAAATTCAATAGATATATTAGTTTGAAAGAAAATAAAAATAATTTTAAATAAAAAAAAGTGTTTTCCATAAAATATATATTTTCTAACATATGATTCAGTCACAATTTTTTTAACTATTTTAAAAGAAAATATTATCAACCATAAAAAAATTATTCGATAAAATAGAAATATATTTTTATATCTAAATGTAAAAAATTTCTTTGGGTTAATTTTTTATAATTTTTTAAAGAGATTTAATCTTATTATAAATAGTGAACAATGATGTTTATTTATTAAAAACAAAATTTTCAATTTCTTGTACAATACCAACCAAAAGAACTCACAACCTCAGTTATTTGTTGTATTTTTCATAAATCCATTCTAGGAAGAGTACAGGTCAAACCTGATGAGGTTGCATGAAGAAGGGGTAATGTTCATAACTATGTGCTTAAAATTTATATATTATTCTAAATTCTTATAAAATTATTAATATATGATAATATAATGACCCCAATATATGAAATATTATAATATTTTATTTTTCACGCACCAACCTGGGTAGACCTTAAACCTGTCACCTGAGCCGGTCAGCGACATGGATCGAAGGGCGTTCCCGGTCCCCACGGGAGGGTAACTAGTTTTGGGCATCAAAATGAGGCAGTTGGGAGTGGATTGGCCCATAAACAAAAGACATATAATTAAATATAAACTACAGAACAAAAAAACTATCATAGGAAATAAAAAATAACTACATAGAAAAACATAGTTCATGTGACAACATGGGTCCCCATGGAACCCATTACCACTCTCTCTCTATGAGAGACCTGAACTTGTGGAACATTACCCAGAAAAATAATGTTGGCATGGCCACTGATATTCTCAACAAGAATTCCAAGGATAACAAGACCCTATGTATTTTCCGTTAAAAATAAACCCAATCATGATAGTTTTAAAATATGACATATTAAAACAATTTTCATAATTTTTTTCATAATCAATTAATTTTTTTTAAGGAAAACGTTTATCTTCATATATATTTTCAAAATAGATTCAGAGCATGCATTAACATTCAAAAATTAAATAGAATAAATTTAACTTAATATATGGCTTTCAAAAGATATGGAAAAATAATTCAACAGCTAACATGAAAATCACATCACAAGAATCATGTCATAAACGAGAACCTAGGGAAATCCCTATTGGTATCTAGCATTAGTGGAACCCTAAAGACCTCCTACCTTGGCGAAACGTGGTATTGCAACAATAACTAATTTCATTCTCATTCACAAGAAACTAGTACGGACCACACCCATAACCTAGTGGTCTCCAACCATCAAAATATATAGTTTTGGTTGTAATATTCAATCCATCTAAATGAAACATGGATGAACCACTTTCAAATCATCTAGAATAGAAGTCCTATTCCCCCTACAAAGATACTTCAGGCTTCCTATTTTCTTTATTTCAAGGGGTGGGGAGTTTTTATAAAACAATCATATATGAGAATATCATTTTCATTATTCAAAAACACACTCACACTCTCCCATCAATCTCCCACCATTTGCATATCCCACTCCCTTCTTTTTCCATCACACAAAATTTCACTTTCCACTTTGTTATTCACTTTTCACACATCACCCATTAACACCGGCATCACATTTCTCAAACCAGTGGGAATTGTTTTAGGTATGTTTTCAAATTTTTTTAAAATCATTATTAATGTTCAAAATGAGATTGTTCATATAACCAAAATTTACTTTTCATTTTAGTACAAATAATCACGCAAACTCTTCAACGTCTAAAATAATTTAAAAACATAATTGAACAACCAAGGTACTAATTATTTTAATACAATATTTTACTCATGATTACAATGATGAAATCCTTATTAGAATGTAAAATCACCATTTCATTTCAAATTCACTCAAAACACATTTTTGAAATCTCTTGGAGATCAAAAAAAATATACATGTCTTCAGTCATTTATTATGAAACATCCTAAAAGGGAAATTTTCTTTGGAAATATCTGTTACACGTTCAAAAAAAAATTCAACAACCAAACATTACATTATGTTCCAACTAGTCATTTATATTTTTCAACATCAAAATCCACATTTTCTATGGGAATTTCAAATATCCAAAATAAAAACATACAACATAAAAAAATGTATAAAATGATCCAAGTCACTAATAATACATTAACCGACACCTTTGAGATTTTAGAAATTCCCATGAAAACTAAAAATAATTTAGAAAAATCTTTTACACACTTACGCCAATTTAAATTTAATGACATCGTATAGCCCACCCTAGAGAAATAATACATGTAATTAATAAACAAAATACATGTTGAGAAAAATGGTATACCAAATATATAGTTTGTTTATAATGACCCATACTTTACATACATTGTTATTACTTTAGAATTGAAGCACACTTATTACAACATATAACAAAACCAAGAAAGGACCGTATAGGTATAAAGTCTTTAGAAACTGGGAAACATAAACAACTGGTTCATAAAGTATCTACATTGCCTCCCATTTATTTCATCATATCTAGAGTCCCTTTTTGGCATATCCTACTTAATAACCTTCTTCCTGACCTGGGGAAATAAAACATACAAAAGGGTGAGCTCAAATGCTCAGAAAGGGTAAAAAAAATAAGTATCAATCACATCATATACATAAGAACATAACTTTTGAAAATCTTAACCTGCAAAAGAGATCATAATATCATAACATGGGATAAATCATAGAAGTGAAATGTAATCCCAATAATCATAACATAAAAGATGAAACTTTGTGTCATACACACATAATCATACAGAATCATTTCTTATTAGTCAAGACTCATTTCCAATACTATCTTAGTGGACAAATTCCCTTTCTGAACCGAGTTCACTCCTCGTTTCAGTCCTGTTTCACTGAACTGGTATAACCTACCGTTCTAGCCATGTCTATCTCATGAGATATAAAATCATTAATCAATGCATTTGAGGGAGATATAGGTCCCACCCATCTCATAATGATACCATTCTTATGTGTGCCACAAAATATTAAATCAGACATCATTGCATAACCCATGTAATAAAAATGGGATTCTTAAACAACATGACATCATAAAACAATTCATATAAGATAAAGGAATTAATAAAAATATTTCCATCACAACATAATCAGATCCATATAATAATAGGTATAGAAACAGAACCCTAAATTATCTTAGATGGAAAATAATTTTGATAAAACACTTGAACTCCATTCTTGAGGAAAATATCCTTTCTACTTCAAAAACATTTTTCCTTTCTTAACATGTCATACCATTTTAAACTAAAAGGATTTGATTAAAAATAAACATGGAAACTTTTAAAGGATGATTCTTGGAAATAATGTTTTAAAAATCCATTCATGCCGTATAAGTTAAAAACATTCTTCATACTTCTGTCGGAAAAGTCAAAAAGTTCCTCGTACGAAAAACGACAAAAGATTCCATTCATATCCTTTACTTAAAAATCACCGAAGGGTAGTATTTGATTTAAACAATTTTAGGTGGATGGAAATAACATTACATATTGAGGAAACATGGATGTGGATGATAAAATACACCCCAGTAAATACTAAAGTATAAACAATCTCGGATAAGAATGAGATTGTGATATTTCCCTTACCTTAGATCCGATATGCTTTGTACATGTCCGAACCTCCTATATAATTATTTAAATAATTTTATTGACTTATTCCAGAATCATAATTATTTTTATGATATCATATATGGTCATATTCTTAGCTTCTTAGTAGTAATATTTCATTGCTACTTGTTATTCGGGTGTTTATAACTTTTTGTTCTTATGCGTGTTTTATCAAATATATTATTATTTTTCTCTTTAGGTTATAGATACCTCATTTCCAGAATGGTATTAGTGTAATATATATCATATTAATTCATTCAATTCATTTATATAATCATTAGGAAATGAAGATCATGTAGAACGAGTCGCATCACATCGTGGAGACGGTATTCCATACGTACGCACGAGTGATGATATTGTTCCTATGATCGTGGAATTGAATTGGAGTGTATGTATAATATTTAAGAATAAATATAAATTTATAATAGTCATATATAGTCATTATTTTCACCATTATACCCATCCAAGTAAGGTGGTGGTAGAAAACAGATTACACCACGGCGTGGAGACGGTATTCCGTACGTACTTACGCGCGGTGATTTCTTTTTCCGTAGGATGGATAGATGGTGAAATAGGGTTGTTTCATACTTATAATAACATATCAGTATATGAGTTATACTGATGTTATTACTTCATAATTAAACAACTAAGGAAGAAGAAGTGGAAGAAGAAATAAAGATGAAATAATCAGTTACGGACATTACCTCTTCTTTGAAGTGCTTCATTGAGACCTTCTTTTAAGGCACTAAAATTGGTCTTTCAAGAAGACCAGGACCTCTAGGATGTCTTTAGGGAAGTGGAGAGGAAAATCTGGCAGGGGTTGGATGATCTTGAAGGCTCAAAGTGGTGTGAGGAAGAGAGGGAGGAGGTGCCATTTTATAAGGGAGGATATGGGCACCATTGGAATAACTAAAAATATTATTTTATTATAAAGTCAAGTTCGGTTTTAAATAGCTCCAAATTGAGTTATTTAGATTCTAAGGTGGGGATGGGTCTAAATACTCTCATAAAATAGAATTTAGACATGTTTAGGTCATTATATTAACCTTATCTTTTAGTTTTAACTCTTAGTTAATTAGATTGACATTTACCATGTCACTTTGTATTTTTATATTATATAGTTAATAAACATACAATATACATCCAAGAGACCCCCAAGTTGTGTTTTATTAATATATATAACCTTATCTAAGTCATTTGGCCGAACCATAGATTTTTAGGAATAAAATAACAATTAATAATATAATATTTGTTTTAAAAACTATTTTATGTCAATTTTGACACTATTCAATAATTGATTATTTTGAAACTCATAACAGAATGATTACTTCGACAAAAGTTAATTAAATTAATCCTAACATGTCATATTAACCTAGAAAATTAATTTAATTCATAAAAAGTCTTAAATTATACTTATTTAGGTATTTATAATATCAATTATTCTAATTTTTCACTATTATGGTAATTACTGCATCATCATTGTGTAATAAATAAATTAAATTATATAAAGTCTAAATATTACAAATAAAATATCATTATGTAGGAAATCTTTTTATATTTCTAATTAATATTTATAGTCTAATTTATCTTATGTATAACCTTATATTAAAAATTATTTAGTTATTAAACTTTGATTTTAACTATTTTAACCCTTCTTTAAATAAATTAATAATAAATGTCCTAATCTAATCCAAGTGGTCCTAAATGGTCATATTTTATTCCTAAGGATGTTTTTGGTCGAATTAAACTTTTCTAATAGAATTAGGACATGTGTTAGGGTAATAATAATATCTTTTGTACCCTTAATTACCCTATTTACTTTTAACCGTGGTAAAAAAAGTAAAAAATTACTATTCACCAAAAATTATTTTCATCTCATTAAACCAAATTTTAGTCCTTGATATTAACCGTGGCTTTCGGATTTTCGAAATTCCACTCACAGAAGCGGTAAAATTAAGTTTTATGAAAAATTCAGTTTTTTTTAACTACCACTTAGTGGTTTGAATATTTATCAAAAATTAAAAGTTTTCAGAAAAAATACCAATATTTCACACTAGGCTAATTTCAATATTCCAAGTCTAAAAATGAAGTCCATTTTGAAAAATAAAATTAATAAAATTTCAAAAAGTGGTTATTACTATTCATAACGGCTAGTTTTAATAATATTTTAATAGCATATCATTGTTTAGTGAAACTTGGTATTGCGTACGACACAAGCTATCGAGGAAGCTCACAATTTCGTGTAAAGCAAGACAAGCAAGTGTTGTGTGTAGAAAAAGATTCCTTTGATGATTTATATGACATAAAAACAAAATATTTCACATTAATGTCTCGGGTGTTACATTCTACCCCCCTTAAAATGAATTTCGCCCTCGAAATTCGTCCCTTTGTAACAACCAAATGAGGATACCTCTCCATCATCATATCCTCAAGCTCCCATGTAGCTTCTTCTAATTGGTGGTTCCTCCATAAGACTTTCACCAATCGTGTGGTATTTTTTCGTAGGACTTTTTCACTACGATACAGAATCTCTATCTGTTGTTCTTTATAAGAAAGATCTTGCTTAAGCGGTACAACTTCTGAGCTGAGTACATGTAAAGGATCAGGTATGTACTTTCTCAGGAGAGATATATGGAACACATCGTGAACTTGAGAGAGATTTGGTGGAAGCGCTAATCGGTAATCTACCTTCCCAACATGATCCAGTATTTCGAAAGGACCGATATATCTAGGGCTCATCTTCCCCTTCTTTCCAAATCTCATAACTCTCTTCCAGGGAGATATTCCTAAGAACACTTTATCACCCACTTCAAACTCTAGGTCTTTTATTCGGTTTCCGGCATAAATTTTCTGTTGACTCTAAAGCTGCTCTTATGTGTTGTTTAATAGATCTGACCTTTTCTGCCATTTCATCAACGAAATCAGTTCCTAATAGCTTTCTTTCCCCAATTTCATCCCAGCAAGTTGGAGTCCTGCATTTCTTTCCATAGAGAGCTTCATAAGGAGCCATCTGAATACTGGAGTGAAAGCTATTATTATAAGAAAATTCCACCAAAGGTAGGTGTTGATCACAAACACTGTTGAAATCCATAGAGCAAGCTCTCAACATATCTTCTAGAGTTTGAATTGTTCTCTCAGACTGACCGTCTGTCTGAGGATGATAAGCAGTGCTGAAACTCAACTCTGTATCTAGAGTATGCTGAAGACTTCGCCAGAACTTTGAGGTAAATCTCGGATCCCGATCAGATATAATAGAAAGTGGTACTCCATTATATCTTACCACTTCCATTACATATATCCTGGAAAGCTGATCCAGAGAGAAATCCTCTCTAATAGAAATGAAGTGTGCAGACTTTGTAAGACGATCAACTATAACCGAGATAGCATTATTTCCTTTGGATGTTTTAGGAAGTCATGTGACAAAGTCCATAGTGATGTATTCCCATTTCCATTCGGGTATGGGTAATGGTTGTAACATCCCCTTAGACTTCTGTCTCTCAGCTTTAACTTGTTGACAAACCATGCATTGAGAGACATATTTAGCAACATCTCTTTTCATGCCATCCCACCAGAAGTACTCTTTCAGGTCCCTATACATATTCGTGCTTCCAGGATGAATAGATAATGAAGAACTATGAGCCTCATCCAGCAGCTCCTTCTTTAATTCGGGGATGGGAGGAACACAAACCCAATTCCTGAACATTATTATCCCATCACAATCAAGGTTGAATTCAGGAACATTTCTCACCTTCTTTTGTAACTCGACATCTTCTTTCTGTGCCTCTTTAATCTTCACATGTATAAATGGTTGAACATTCATTTGAGAAAGATAAGATTTTCCCCTTCCATTATAATTCCAAGATCCATTCTTTGTAAATCCATAAATATTGGATCTTTTGTGATCCTCGTCATTGATAAACTGGCATGGTCTTGTCGACTTAATGCATCTGCCACCTTGTTTTCTTTCCCAGGGTGGTAATGGATTGAGCAGTCATAATCCATAATTAGCTCCAACCATCTTCTTTGGAGCATATTCAGCTCCATTTGTGTGAAAATATTCTTTATGATTTTATGATCAGTATAAATATCACACCTTTCACCATAAAGGTAATTCCTCCAAATATTTAATGCAAAGATTGCCATAGCTAACTCCAAATAAAGAGTTGGGTAATTTTGATCATGTATTTTCAACTATCGTGAGGCATAAGCTATCACCATATCATTTTGCATAAGAACACACCCCAATCGTTTCTTGGATGCATCACTCTAGATCACAAACCTTTCTCCACTACAAGCCAGTGTGAGCACATGTGCACTGGATAACCATCTTTTAAACTCCTTGAAATTCTCTTAACATTCCTCCGTTCAAACAAACTTATCTATTTTCCGAGTCAACTTGGTGAGTGGATTAGATAATCGTGAAAAATCTTTCACAAAACGTCGATAATATCCATCCAAACCAAGAAAACTTCGGATCTCGGTTACTGTTGTTGGTCTCGACCATCTTTCGATAACCTCTATTTTTTCTGGATCCACAGATATCCCCTCTTTTGAGATTATGTGACCCAAAAATGCATCTTTTTTAAGCCAGAATTCACACTTGGAAAATTTGGCATAATGCTTCTCCTTTTTCAGGGTCTTTAATATAATTCTCAAGCGATCTTCATGTTCTTCCTTACTCTTTGAATAGACAAGAATATCATCTATAAAGACTACCATAAACTGATCAAGATAGTCTCTAAAGAATCTATTCATTAGATCCATGAAGATTGCAGGGGCATTAGTAAGACCAAATGGCATCACTATAAATTCATAGTGTCCATACCTTGTACGGAAAGCCGTCTTTGGTATATCCTCCCTTTTGACCCTTAATTGATGATACCTTGAACGAAGATTAATCTTGGAAAAGTATTGAGCTCCACTTAGTTGGTCAAATAGGTCATCAATGCGCGGGAGAGGATATTTGTTCTTGATAGTGATCTTGTTAAGTTTTCGATAATCAATGTCGGGTCTCATTGATCCATCTTTCTTCTTAACAAACAAAACAGGTGCTCCCCAAGGTGACGCACTAGGGCATATGAACCCCTTATCAAGATTCTCTTGGAGTTGCTTCTTCAATTCCTGCAACTCAATTGGGGCTATTCTATAAGGTGTCTTTGAAATAGGCAAAGCAGGCGGTACGAGTTCTATTGAAAACTCAACTTCACAATTCGGTGGAAGACCCGGTAATTCATCCAGAAAGACATCATCAAACTCCTGTACAATGGGAATATTCTTAATTGTGAGTTTCTCTCCAACCATTTGAGATAAATAACATTCATTTAGTGGAACCAAGACCCATTAGATGGAAGGAATTTCCACTGGAAGGTTATGTTCATCCATGCATCGATAGACGATCATAGATTGATCTAGAATATGAAATGTGACTTCCCTTATTTGTAAATTGATATGAGCTCCATGTAGAGAAATCTAATCCATGCCAAGAATCACATCAATTTTCACTATAGGAAGGATCACAAAATTTGCAGGAAGCACTTTCCCACAAACTTCAATCAGAGAAGAATTATAAACATTTGATGCGACTGTTGTGCCATTAGTTGTTGTCACAGCTAACTCAACATCTAACTTTTTAAGTAATACGGTGATATCCTTAGAAAATTCTTCAGAAATAAAGGAGTGGGTGGTCTAGAATCAAATAAAACATTTGCTAATTTAGAGTGGATGGTATGTGTACTTTCACCACATCATTATCGTACTCCACATCGCTGATAGAAATTGCATGTGACATTCCTTTGTCTTTAGCCTTAAGTGTTTGTTGACGTCGACCATCATCATCAACCCTTGGATTTGGTCATTGATTGGCATATTGCCCCATCTCCTTGAACTAGAAACATTGAGGTGTAGTAGGTTAATTCTTTGCATCCCTTCCATTGTTTGCATCATTAGACATCTTCTTCCCATCATTACAGCATTCAAATTCCTGATGACCTTCCTTTACACATTTGAAACATTTACTTGTCCCTTTAATACAACTCCCTCCATGTTTCTTTCCACACTTTGAGCATAAGGGAAAGCTCATCTTCTCTTCAGTTTGCTCTTTATATTTTCCTTTGAATTCCATTTTCCTCTTATTATCAAACCCATATGACTGATGGGTTACTCCAATCTCTATCTCAACTTTGAGATCACATCGAATGATTTCCTCGTAGCTATTGAAGTCCCTTATGGATAAGGCCCTTCAAAGACTTGGTTTTAAGCCACTAAAGAATTGATCGATCTTACTCTCAGGTTGGATAATAATACCAGAAGCATACCTTGCATGTATTGTAAAATTTACTTCATAGGCACGAACAGATTCATCATCCTTTTGCTTCAGTTCAAGAAACTCTTTCTCCATCTTTGTTCAGAGAATACGGGGGGATGTACTTATTGAAAAATAAGTTCTTTAACTCATCCCATTCCTTGGACTCAATTTCATCCCTTTGCCTCATATTCTTAATAAGATTCCACCATTGATCAGCATCACCTTCCAAATGATACACTACTAAGATGACTTTATCATGATCAAAACATTGAAGAACTGAAAATAGCTTTTCAGTAGTACTAATCCATTGTTCAGCAACTAATGGATCAGTAGACCCGCTGAATGAAGGTGGACGCTATCTCAGAAGGATTCAACAGAATGTTTCTCCTTCCTTTTCTCATTTGGAAGTCCTGCATGATTCATATATTGAGAATTTTGCGTGAGCATGGCTACAAGATTTTCCATTCTAGCTCCCATAACATTTAGTTTCTCATGGGGATAATCATTGCATTGCCCATCGCATTCTGCATTAACACGGTTCCTTCGGTTTCCAGCCATTGACTAAAACCATGAAGAATAGTGTGAGAAAAACTAATTATAATAGTAACACCACATAATCATGAATAAAATTTCACACTTAAGGTCTTATCCTAGGTTATTCATGGCCATTTCTAAAACAATAAGATTGTGTTCTAAGCTTAGACTTATCCGTAGGGTTCTTACTAAGTCTTTTGCATCCTAGTTTCCAAAGGTTGACTATACCTTTCCTCTGATACAAATTATAACGACCCATACTTTAAATACATTGTTATTACTTCAGAATTGAAGCACACTTATTACAACATATAACAAAACCATTGAAGGACTGTATAGGTATAGAGTCTTTAGAAACTGGGAAACATAAACAACTGGTTCATAAAGCATCTACTTTGCCTCTAATTTATTTCATCATATCTAGAGTCCCTTTTTGGCATATCTTACTTAATAACCTTCTTCTTAACTTGGGGAAATAAAACATACAAAAGGGTGAGCTCAAATGCTCAGTAATGGTAAACAAAAGAAATATCAATCACATCATATACATAAGAACATAACTTTTGGATATCATAACCTGCAAAAGAGATCATAATATCATAACATGGGATAAATCATAAAAGTGAAATGTAATCCCAATAATCATAACTTAAAACATGAAAATTTGTGGCATACACACATAATAATAGAGAATCATTTCTTATTAGCAATACTCATTGCCAAGACTATCTTAGTGGACAAAGTCCCTTTCTTGAACCGAGTTCACTCCTCATTTCAATCCTGTTTCACTGAATATGTATAACCTACCGTTCCAGCCATGTCTATGTCATGAGATATAAAATCTTTACCCAAGGAATTGGAGGGATATATAGGTCCCACCCATCTCATAATGATACCATTCTTATGTGTGCCACAAAATATTAAATCATACATCATTGCATAACCCATGCAATAAAAATGGGATTCTTAAACAACATGACATCATAAAACAATTCATATTAGATAAAGGAATTAATAAAAATATTTCCATTACAACATAATCAAATCCATGTAATAATAGGGATAGAAACAGAACCCTATATTATCTTAGATGGAAAAGAATTTTGATAAAACACTTGAACTCCATTCTTGAGGAAAATATCCTTTCTACTTCAAAAACATGTTTCCTTTCTTAACATGTCATACAATTTTAAACTAAAAGAAGTTGATTAAAAATAAACTTGGAAACTTGTAAATGAAGCTTCTTGGAAATAATTTTTTAAAATCCATTCATGCCGTATAAGTTAAAAAAAACATTCTTCGTACTTTTGTTGGAAAAGTCAAAAAGTACCTCGTAGGAAAAACGACAAAAGATTCCTTTCATATCCTTTACTAAAAACTCACCGAAGGGTAAAATTGGATTTAAACAATTGTATGTGGATGGAAATAATATTACATATTGAGGAAACATGGATGTGGATGATAAAATACACCCCAGTAAATACTAAAGTATAAACAATCTCGAATAAAAATGAGATTGTGATATTTCCCTTACTTTAGGTCCAATATGATTTGTACGTGTCCGAACCTCCTGTATAATGATTTAAATAATGTTATTGACTTATTCCAGAATCATACATATTTTTATGATATCATATATGGTCATATTCTTAGCTTCTTAGTAGTAATATTTCATTGCTACTTGTTATTCGGGTGTTTATAACCTTTTGTTCTTATGCGTGTTTTGTCGAATAAATTCTTATTATTCCCCTTTGGTTATAGATACCTCATTTCTAGAATTTTATTAGTGTACTATATATCATATTCATTCATTCAATTCATTTATATAATCATTATGAAATGAATATCATGTAGAACGAGTCGCATCACATCGTGGAGACGGTATTCCGTACGTACGCACGAGTGATGATATCGTTCCTATGATCGTGGAATTGTATTGGAGTGTATGTATACTCTTTCAGAATCAATATCAATTTATAATAGTCATATATAGTCATTATTTACACCATTATACCCATCTAAGTAATGTGGTGCTGGAAAATAGATTACACCACGGCATGGAGACGGTATTCCGTACGTACGCACGCGCGGTGATTTCTTTTTCCGTAGGATGGATAAATGGTGAAATAGGGTTGTTTCATACTTATAATAACATATCGGTATATGAGTGATACTGATGTTATTACTTCATAATGAAACAACTAAAGAAGAATAAGTGGAATAAGAAATAAATATGAAAGAATCGGTAACATACATTACATCTTCTTTGAAGTGCTTCTTTGAGACCTTCTTTTAGGGCACTAAAATTGGTATTTGAAGAGGACCAGGACCTCTAGGATGTCTCTAGGGAAGTGTATAGGAGAACATGGCTGGGTTTGGCCGAGATTGAAGGCTAAAAGTGGTGTGAGGAAGAGAGGGAGGTGGTGCCCTTTTATAAGGGAGGAGAGGGGCACCTTTGGAATAACTAAAATTATTATTTTATTATAAAGTCAAGTTCGGTTTTAAATAGCTCCAAATTGAGTTATTTCAAATATAAGGTGGGGATGAATCTAAATCCTCTCATCCAATAGAATTTATACATGTTAAGGTCATTATATTAACCTTATCTTTTAGTTTTATCTCTTAGTTAATTAGATTGACATTTACCATGTCACTTTGTATTTTTACATTATATAGTTAATAAACTTACCATATATATCCAAGAGACCCCCCAAGTTGTGTTTTATTAATATATATAACCTTATCTAAGTCATGTTCCAGAACCATAGATTTTTAGAAATAAAATAGAAATTAATAATATAGTATTTGTTTTAAAAACTATTTTATGTCAATTTTGACACTATTCAGTAGTTGATTTTTTTGAAACTCATAACAAAATTATTACTTGGACCAAAGTTAATTAAATTCATCCTAACATGTCATATTAACCTAGAAAATTAGTTTAATTCATACAAAGTCTCAAATTATACTTATTTAGGTATTTATAATATCAATTATTATAATTTTTCACTATTATGGTAATTACTGCATCATCATTGTGTCATAAATAAATTAAATTATTTAAATTCTGAAAATTACAAATAAAATATCATTATGTAAGAAATATTTTCAGATTTCTAATGAATATTTATAGTCTAATTTATCTTATGTGCAACCTTATATTAAAAATGATTTAGTTATCAAACTTTGATTTTACTTATTTTAACCCTTCATTAAATAAATTAATAATAAATGTCCTAATCTAATCCAAGTGGGCCTAAATGGTCATATTGTATTCCTAAGGTTGTTTTTGGTCGAATTACACTTGTCCAATAGAAACAGGACATGTGTTAGGGTAATAATAATATCAATTTTACCCTTAATTAACCTATTTACTTTTAACTGTGGTAAAAAAAAGTAAAAAGTTATTATTCACCAAAAATTATTTTCATCTCATTGAACCACATTTTAGTCCTTTATATTAACCGTGTCTCTCGGATTTTTGAAATTCCACTCACAGTACCAGTAAAATTATGTTTTATGAAGAATTCAGTTTTTTTAACTACCACTTAGTGGTTTCACTATTCATCAAAAATTGAAAGTTTTCAGAAAAATAGCAAAATTTCACCCTAGGCTAATTTCAATATTCCGAGTCCAAAAATGAAGTCCATTTTGAAAAATAAAATTTATAAAATTTCAAAAAGTGGTTATTACTATTCATAACGGCAAGTTTTAATAATATTTTAATAGCATATCATTGTTTAGTGAAACTCGGTATTGCGTACGACGCAAGCTATCGAGGAAGCCCACCATTTCGTGTAAAGAAAGCCAAGAAAGTGTTGTGTGTAGAAAAAGATTCCTTTGATGATTTATATAACATAAAAAAATATATTTCACATAAAAGTTTCGGGTGTTACATTGTTTTAGAATGTTACCTCTTTTATATCACCTCCTTGAGTGGCACATTATGGAACATGGAATTTGTGTTTGGATAAGACAAGAATAACATGGGTTTAGAGAGAGTTGTTAGGAGAGTATTTTTAAGATATTTGAAAATATTAAATGACTTTTTATGAATGGGTTGGTGATCATTTGTATTTATTTTTTGGGATGGGTTGTTTAATCTTATTGGATACTAATTATTCTATATTTAAAGCCAACCACATTTCAATGGAATTATTTCCAAATAATTTTTTTTATAATTTAGGTTTTAAATGATATTTAAGGATTATAAAAACATCAAAATACCATTTAATATTTTGTTTTTTATTTATTTATCTTTTTACATTTTAACTTTTTCTAGCTACATTATTCATCCTCTTCTCCGATAAATCGTTTTTACCACAATAAAGTTTCTAGAAATAATAATAAAAAGGACCATATAACATAATATTGGCAGCATGATTAAAAATATTGAATTAATATTCTAAAAATTCAATAAAAATATTTTTTTTAGTTGCATTTAAAATTAAACCATCAAAACACGTTGATGACCAATTTAAAAAAAATTGTATTTATGCCCAAAAAAGTAATTAACCCAATATATTGATTACCAATTTTTTTAATTTAATTTATAACATTAAATAAAACTAAAAAATACTTCTGTTACATTTAGATAAATTAAAAATAATAAAATTATTTATAAAAATAAATAAATTGATAGTCTTATAGAATTAATTATATTTTTTCTATTCATTGAAAATTAATATTTTTTTAAAATTATAAAAAAACATTATCATAAGATAATAATTAAATTATACAAAAATTATTTTATTTTAATCATATAAATTTTTTAAATGTATCCAATTTTAATTATATTTATTTTCACATATAATGAAATAATAATATCTTTTTCTAAAAAATATATTTTAGGAACAAAATTACATTACTAAATATTATGTGGATATTCACTAGAATTAATTAATTATTAAAAATGAGTTTTATAATTATATATTTCATAAATAGGTTTTTAAAATTCATTCCCAACAATTTAATGGCTTGTTTATAATGGTAATGTCAATATAATAATATTTTACAGCTCTTTCAAGGTTGGTGTTTTATAGAATCTATGCATTCATGGAGATTATATTTAGCTTAAAGAGACATAACATAAAATCACGATGCGTTCCATACCAACTCAATTAAAATAAAATTTTCCTAATAAATTTATTACTATAATACAAATATATCAGGATACCATAGAATCATCACATCCTTAGGTTCCCATGTTGCATACACAAATTAGTGGTTTCCCTACAATATAATAACAAGGTTAGAGTTTTTATTTTATTGAACATTGTCACAATGATATATAATAATTTCCAATTTTTCTTCATAACTAAAAGATTTCTCCATAAGCATAACCTATGTGTTTAGTACATGTGATGGATCCGGTATATACCTCATACAAAGATATTCGCGGACCAAATCATGAACAAGATAGAGATTTAGTGGAAGCTATAATAGATAAACTAACATTAAAATATGATAAAAGATAAAAAACAGATCCTAATATTTTAAATTTCAGATAAAAAACATGTAGATATTATAAAATCCTTCATTATAAACCCCCATGATAAAGTCCAATAAAACATACTATTAAAAAATGGAATGTAACTGTTGAATATTATTACAAAACATAGATTTTGATTTTTACAATATTAGTGGAATTGAAAAATAGGTACTTGGAAAAGAAATATATATATCATGTTTTAATGAGGAATGATAGAGAAAACAATCAATATATAGTTAATGACTAGAATACCATATAACAAATATTTCCTCAAATGGTAATTGAGGTCATAAAAAGGATTATAATAGGATATTATTTTATTTTATAATCCTTGGAGAAGATATTATTGCTTGATTTTAAATCATATATACTTTATTACACTTTTTTTTATACCTTGGTAAATTTCATTATCCTTTTTTATAATGAAAAATGATCATGATATTTTTGTTCCAAAATAACTAGTGGATCATTTGATTCATAATGGGAAAACTAGTTATTCATTATGTCTTTTTGGACCATAACAAATTGGTTATCACATGTTATTCAATATTCATAAATCATACAATGTTTATGTAATATATTAATCTCAAAAAATTTTACTGTTGTTCAATGTAAACAATTTCATAAATGGTTACTCTTATGAACAATTCAAAAAAATCCAAAACATTCAAATGTTTGTTACTAAATTTTGAAAATCAACATATCATTAATCCCCTATAAACTATGATGTATCTCTTAATTGAATCACATAAAAAAAAGATATGTTATCTATTATGTATTCTCTAGATCATCATAATAACCTGAATTACCAAAAAAAACAGTGAAAATATGCATTCTTTTTCAAATTAACAATTCCCTCATACCATAAATCCGAAATTCTATAAAATAAACATATAAACCATCTTTTATACATATTAATATTTATTAAGGAGTTCATAAATTCAAAACAATTTATTTATCAAATTCAAACATCTCTTTATAACAATATTACTAAAACATGGAGGACAATTAAGGTTATTTTTTCAATTAATATTGTGTTTTCCAAAAATATCACCGTATGAATTCAGTCGCTTTTCATGGTTACAGGTACCATTGAAAATATATATTAAATTCATAAATAATAACAATAGTGGAACAATACATAGACATTTAATTATACCATAATACCACAAAATTATTTATATAACATTATTCATGAAATCCATTACATAAATGCTTAATCGTTCAACTACCTTTTTAAACAATTAACAATGATTTTTCATTTTATTCCTTAACACTTCTTCCATTTTATATTTCATTTAAATTATCATTATCATCATCAAGAAAACTCTAAATCAAACAACCTTGTAAATTTTTTTATTGAGATATTACCTAAGGTAATTGGTTTTAATAGTGATCATAAAATCCACACTGAAATCATTAATCTATCAATGATGACTTAGGAATTAAATTATTCTTGTCTATTTTATTAATTAAACAATTCAAATTTCTATTATAATAGCTTGTGTTGTTTCCTTCTCTTCTAAACTCAATTCATCTACGAATTCATATAAAATATTTTCATTGAAACCTCTTACCACATTTTTTAAATGGGGAAAATGTATCATTCTTTAATTTATTTTCACCATGAATCTGAATATTTATATTATTATATGGGCTAAAAACACAAAAAAATGTAGATGTTTTAGATCATATTATGAGATTTATGATTTGTAATAATAATACGAGTTCACATACTAACTCTGATTTCAGCTGGTTTCTCACAAGGAATATCATTAAATTGTCCAATACATTAACTGTTAACATGAATCCACCCAGATCCCTTCATTGACTAAAACAAAAAAAATACTACATGGGGGGAAAATAAAAGTGGTAAACCCACATAATAAAATGAAATTTCTAATAAAATTTCAATCCATGAAACTATACGTTTTACTTACGTTTTTCACTATCATTACCAAAACTATACTATGGTGATATATTCATATTATTAGGTATATTACTAATGTTTTCTCATCCAACATTGCAAATAGAATCAAAATATTACATTAATATTAACCATAAAAAACATTATTTCCATAAATAGAAATTATATCCAAATATAATAATTTTCAGTACATAAGATCAAAAAAATGTCGGAACCATATATGTTTACAGTCCTTAGAAATTTTGACAAATTATTAATTTTTCACGAAAACATCTATATCATCTCCGAATTATTCCATACAAAATAAAACCCTTTTTTAAATATTATATATAATAAATTAATTCATATAGTGGTGAAAATAAAATGAAGAGTATTGTGAACTCAAATACGCAGTGAAGGTAAACAAGAGTGAATTTAATAATTACATAGGCATAAAATGAGCATAGGGATGTGAAAACATGAACAAAAAATTTGAAAATATTTACCCTCTATAACATAGATTCATAATCTTGATTTATAGAATAAATATTGGAAGATAATATTACATGAATTATAAAATAATCTGTGAACATAATCCATTATAATGTCACATTAACATAAATCATGAAATTTTTTCATACACAAAAATCTATAAAATAGTGAACATGTATAAATATAAACATGTTCACTCAATACATTAAGAAAATGAAACTTGTACTTTTAAAAAAAAGATAGTACATGAAATCTATTTCAATTAATAATCCTATAAACATGAAACCTAGGTCAACACATAAACTTATGAACATTATAACAATGATATCACAGAGAATTGTGAATGTGAAATCAGGTTCATGCATAAATTACATACCTAAGGAGTTTTCCATATTCACTCAATTCATTATAGGGAGATATAGGTCCCACACATCACATTATTACAACAATATATATTAATTTTTTTATGGTTTTCTATGTATATGATTTTAAAAATGGATTTCCTTAACACTTTATTATAACATAACACGTAAAAAAATGTATCATAAATATCATTAAATGATATATATAAACGAACCATAAAAAGACTAGGGATAATAACCATGAGAAATATCCTTCTTAAATCATATATAACATAAAATAAATTTTCCATAGGTGGAAAATAAAATTGACTTTTCACTTGAAATAATTATTCAAAAATAACATCTCGATTTTAAACTAAAAATTTTCAAGGAGACATTAAATTATAGTTGGTAATATTTTCATTGAAAATATCCTTAAAATATATTAATGTAATCACCAAATAATTAGGGTGTCAGGATTTCAAAAAAATATTCACAATCCATATATATAAAAACACATTGCTTCTATAATTTTTTTAAAAATGTCACAATGAAAATTGTTTACAAAACTATATAACGAATCCTTTCAAACCATTTTATAAAAAGTAAAAAATGATAAAAAAATAAAATTAAAAAACATAATATTACATATATAAAAATATTTTTTGGGAAAAAAACTTCGAAGAATTGGTTATAGAATAATAATTGAGATTTAATGGAAATATTAAAAAGTTAATATTCTAAAATATATTCCATTATAGATATCATATAATTGCAATAATATTTAAATAAATGAATATAATGTGTCTATCAATTAGAAATCAAAATAAAATAGTTTGAAATAAAATATAATGAAATTACAATTCTTCTAACATGTATTCTTAATATGGGATAAGTAACAAAGTATAATTTCAATAGAATGATTGGAAATTGAGTTAATAAATTTTTTACCACGTTATAATCTGTCAAATCATATGATCCAAAAAAGTAATCTTTATTTAATGGAAAATTAAATTCCATGAAAATAATAAGATTTATGATATTATATATCAAAGGGATTTATATATACAAAATAAAAATATATTTTTTGAATAAGTCGTATTCATCGTAGAAGTAATACTGAGGAAAAAAATCCTTACCTCAAACCTAACATTAACTTTGTGTACAGTAACATCATGTATAATGGGTCAAATAATGCTATTAATTCATTAATGAAATATATATATATATATATATTAGAACATATATAATATTTTATAATATCTTACTACCTCTTAATTAATAATATTTTATTATTTTTAATGTTTATGGAGTGTTAGTTTCATGGTTTCATGATTGATACATTTTTATATACAGAAAATCATTTTTTTCCTTTTTAAGAAGTCGATTTATGGGTTCCCGATACCCTAACCTAAAACCACAAAAGCACAAACAAAACAATACAAAAATACTTATATGTCATAATAACCAGATTCATCTCCGCATCCCAAGCTGGATTCATCTTCACTAGCAGCCGATTCCCATTCTGGATGCCTCAAAAAACATCAACATTGAACCCGACTCCATAGCTGATCAAGAACCGAATGGTCTGGGTAGGCCTTCTTGACCATTGTCCCCTTTTTAAAAGCCAAATACACCTATCTATTCTGCTTTGATGAAGATCTAGTCCACATTGGCCTTGGAGGAAATGAGTAGTCCTTCCATGGTCTTCATCTTGGAGTAGCATACAAAGGGCCAGTAGCAGAAGCCAAATTCAAATTCCCACTTTTAACAATGTCACTAAATGATTGTCCGACTGGAGCACTCTCATTCTCTTTGCCTACCCCATAATTCCTACTTCCAAATCCATCTTTCTCCTTCAAAGCAGCATCAGAAAACTCCGAGTTATTCCCTGGACTCTGGATTGGAGTTTGACAGTCCATTAAAGGGCGGAACCTAACATCAGCAGTGGCACATTAAATAACTGATTCAACATTATCCCCTAGCCTCAGGTTCATGCTCTCCACCAAAGGGCCACTCCTTGCCCCATTGTGATTGTTTCCCACTATCATGATCCCTACATCATGGACCAAACATCCATACTTCTCCTCCTCCCTGGCTTCCTCACCAACTGAATTTGGGTCAAGCACCCTAAATTCAGACTGTTGGACTTCCAAAGTCTCTGTACTCAACATTTCTTCAGAAATCCCTTCTAACCTGTTACTCAATGCAATAAATGGTTTAACCAGAGGATCATGGTTTTTAGAAGCCTTAACATTGGATGTAGTGTTTTCCTCTGCAGTACTGGTGACATTCCCTTCCACACTCTGCTCAGGTCCCAAACCAACCATGTTAGCCGTAGGAACTCACAAGTCCCGCATTAGCCTTTAGAAAACCCCAGATACCATCAGATTTACCTGGTTTTCCTTAGCACCTGAGGCTTTAGTGACCCAAGATTCCTCAAAGGACACCTTACGAGGCCTCGCTGGATAGACAACACCCATATCACCATACCGGGGAGAAACCCTTTCTTCGTCAACCGGTTCCATAGTTGTTAAAACCAGACCCACCTTAGCAACACTTCCTGCACCATCCTCGACACCCATAAGAACAAAAATCCCATTACAACGAGCCTTCGACAACCATGAAATAAGTTCACGTAGGAAAAACTCGACTGAATGCCCCAATCTCTTCAAAGAGACGCAAAATCTAGTCCAATTCTCATAAACAACTCTCTGTTTGCATCGGTATTCCTTACCAATTGTGTTCAAAACAAAATCAAAACGGGTGCGAGAGGCTTGAATTTCAACACACACCCAGAGATTCACCAGATGGAAAACCGCATCTGTACAGTTGTTAGAACAAAGATAACTACCAAGAAAAGTTTCTAACATGCGGATAATTGAAGGGTTTTGAACGGTAAAGGAAGGGATGGAAAACTCACCCAACCCGCAATGGATGACGAGTCACGCTTCACATGAAGATTGAAAGACCAACACAAAAGAAGAAAACGGGATCCATTGAAGCTGTGAGGAGCCATCGAGTTAGAATTTGGTTGAAGCAAGAACCATCTTCTAGTTGGAAATATGGGGAGTATTATTTTTGGTATATATTTAAACAGATTAATGTCCTATGAGGATAAAGTGGATGTTGTGGAGTGGTAAATATAAATCATTAGGCGTGGTTTTTAGTAATTAAATAACAATTCTATTATATTTAAATCCAACCACAATTGGGTAGAACTAACAAAAATAAATTTTTTTGATAATTATTTTTTAGGCCATATACCTTCAATAAAAATATCAACCACCAATTTATTATGTTTGGTTTTATGTATTAAATTATTTTACCATTTAACTAAAACCTATTAAATTATTTTACCCATTTTGTGGTAAATCCATTTAATTCCATGATATAATTTTATTCTTATTAATGAGAAGGACAATATAAAATAATTTTTACCGCATGATTCGAAAATTGGAATAAAATTTTAAAAATTAAAAATATTGAATTTTGAAAATTACATTTACTTTTAGACTCTAAAATACAATAAGAAACATGTTTTTTATATTATTTTTAATCCAAATAATATAGTTATGTTAAAATAATTAATTAAGATTAAGTAAATATAATTAATTAGATTATATATAACTAAATTTTGTTTATGTTACATTGATATCAATTTAAAATAATAAAATTTCATTTTATTATAATGAAGATGCGGGTCTTAAAAAATCCTTACTTTTTTAAAAATCAATGAAAAATAAAACTTCTATAAAATAATAAAAAATTCATCGTCAAATAATTATGACATGTTTATTCCATAAATAATGTTTATTTTATATATCATATTTTATGAATGTTTAAAAAATTTATTATTTTTATTTTCTCATAGAAATAAATGAAAAACAATTTCTTAAACGAAAACATATATTTCAGGAAAAAATGACTTCACTAAATATTATGTTCACATTAAAAATTAATTAATTAATATGTTTAAAATGTGTCATCCAAGTATAATTTCAGAATTTGTTAATAATATTAATTCCGTATAATTTAATTACTAATAAAAATTGATATTTTTTTAATATTAATATTTCAGAGAATGTTTAAGCTCATCATTCTATGTGATGTAAGTTATAAATTATATTAAATTTATTGAAATTGAAACATAAAAAAACCATGAGTTTTTATAGTTAATGTAATTCCTTACCAAATAATATATCAATTCGAATAATAGATATGATAATAAATCCATCAAATTTATAATTTTTATGTGTCATAATCGTAATTTCATAATAAATCCTTATGATTGAAATATTTTAACAAAGAGTTTAGGAAGAAATATACATTCCTATGGTAGAAGGGAAATATATATTTTTTATTGAAGAAATGGATGATATATAATAGTGATAGGCTCAATAATATAGTAAATAGTGTTCATATTTTGGGTTATGATTAATGTACCTTACACCATATCATTGGTAACTTCCACCTCAATTATAGTGATCATTTATGCATTTCCTCTTCTATTCTACCTCTTCTATGGTATGTTCCATTGTTGAATATGGATGTTGTGTGAATAATTATCCATTTATTAAAAATTTATCACATTAATTATTTTATTTTTTCCCCTTGGATTAATTATCTATATAAATAATTTCATCGAACATCTATAAAACTCCGATTCCCATAAAAAACATTGAAGATGTTTTGTCTAAAAAAATTTCAAATATTACAAAAACATTTTTTAATTTCATCGTATACATTGACGAATTCCATTTTAACTATTTTCATTATAATGATTCTTCTTTTTATTACACGTTATTATATTAGATATAGATAGCCAATTCTCAATTTTTGTGGCCCATAATACGATTTCATCATATAATGATACGAATTGAGAAACCAGATCATTTCATAGTCTTGGATTAATCCCCAATAAGAAATGGTAAATCATAGATTTTTTATTTCATATAAAATCCATAATATACCATACTAGTTGGGTAAAGATTAGACCGCACTCAAGAATACATTATTTAACCTTTATTATTAAGAAAATGAAATTTCTCTTTACTCCATTTCATTTCTCATGAATGTAATATTTGTTGACAAAAATTTCAAACAATTAATTCCATTCCATTTGTTATATTTCCTCTTCCTCCATTGTATTTTATATTAACACCCACCATTAATCATTATCACCAACTATATAATATACAATATGTATAAAAGTTTCATTTTTATCTTATCATATGGTAATAAATATCTTTCCAAGAGACTTTATATATTGATCATCTACCAAAACTTTATAGGTCCAAAAAATGATGGGAAATTCTATCACATGATGTGACCCAATAATTGATAATCACAATTTGGACCTAATGTTTCTCAATTTAAGAAGGGTCACAGATTCTATCCTAGGTATTATGCCACAATATATCGACTATCTTCTCTGTTACAATACGAACTACATGGGTATTCATTGTTTATACTTCTACAAAAAAACCATTTCATAACTAAATTTTATATTGGATTTAATCCGGAGAAATGGAATATATTTTATTATATTGTGAAATTTTTATTTTAATATTATCATATATTTTTTATAATCCATTATAAAAAATAAGATAAATTAAAAATTTATTATTGGTAATACTGGAATCCAGAACATAGTTTCGCTTGAATCATATATGGACAATTAAAATATTTTGAAATAATTTATAAATTTCTTAATGAAAATTTGAATTATCCAAAGAATAACAACCATGAATGTTGAAGAAATTACAATTTAAGGAAACATTTCAGGAACCATGTGATGATCATGTTAAAACCACGACACCCATTTCAGATTTATTATACCTAGGTTCACTTGTGCCATAACCGTATATACATTTTGTATATAGCATTCATGTAATTATATTATAAGGCACATAATTTATAAATTACCGAAAAATGTTATTTTAATCTAGAATTTGACATATCTTCAAGGTATATCATAGGGTAAATTTTTCTAATATATGTTTTCCATAATATAGTTCCTATGGATTCTATTAAAAATCCAATAATAAAAAATATAACAAATGCAAAACATGTACATACAAGATGGTGGTTACTTTTTTACATTGTCATAGTTACAAGGATTTAAATACCTAATAACTAATCAATTTGTTAGTCCTGAAGATTTAGATATATACATGATACTAATTCTATATTATAGATATAATTTAATGAATATTAAATGAGAGTATTCAGGACCCTAAAACCAATTTAAATAATTCTACTTCATATCCATGGGAAAGAAAAAAAGATTGGTTATCTCAATTTATTGGTAATGATTATGTGATATGTAATATTTCATGAATAAATAATGAATAGTCATTATGTAAAGTTAGATATTTGAAAACAAATTTTATTTAGTCAATAACATTAACACAAAGAGTAATATGGTTGGAATAATTAATGATAAAATAATGTTGTATAAATTATCACATGATCGTGAAAATAATCTTTTTGTACTATCAATAAAATATTCTAATTGACAATAGTAACTCAATTCTCATTGAAAAAAGTACAATATTTTTCATCATTATGTTATAAACCATGATAACTATTCCATTAAAACCTTTCATTGTGATATTTAAATAAATAGAAATGAACCATTAAATTTTGACAATTTATTGGTCTCATGAAACCTTTAAATGAAAAACTGAGATATATATTTATGTTCCCCTTTTGACCCTTAATGTTTTAAAAAATAATCATATTTTAAATTATTTATTTACCTCAATAACAATTTGACTTATTAATAAATATATGTACTGGGTAAAGAATATGGATTGATTAAGATATTCCCTAGTTAATTAAATATCATTATTAATCGACTAAAATATGAAAAAATAGTATACATTATATGAACATGTAATATCCATGGAGAAAATAATATGTATATTTAAGATAAATCTAATTTAAAAATAAGCATTATCACAATAAAGTGATTGTATCAAAAGAAAGTTATCATCAAAAAAATTAATTATGTAAGGAGTGGTGACCATGGGTAAATTGCGAATATAGGATTCGAAAGAAAATAGAGTCATTTTAATCAATAAATGTAATAGAAGAGAAGTATAAAATATATATTTTAATAAATATTTTTATTTTTATTTATTTTGATATATTTATTTATTTATAAAAAATTATTAAAATAGCTTTGGTGGTGTGGAAATCCATATTTGTTGTATTTATTAAAAAATAAACCCTTTGAAAATTTTAAAATGTAACATGCATTAAATTTTAGAAATATAAAATTAAAATACTATTTAATATTAATAAATTATCTAAAAATTCCTTAAAAAATTAGTAAAAAATTTAAATATTCAAAATAATTATGAAAAACATGGACATTAAAAAAATTAATTAAATGATAATTAAAATCAATTTTTATTTTAAATAATTATTTTCATGATTCATGTACTAAATAAAGGGAAATATGGAGAAAATAATGGAAAATACATAAATTTATAGTGACAAATAAATTTACTGGATCTTATTATGGATAAATGATAATAATCCATCAGTAAAAATAATCGAAATCCCAAAAGAATGTGATATAGAAAACAATATTCTTACCACTTTAGTATGAAAAATATTTTTTATCCCTTGAAATAATATACTTGAATTGAAATTAAAATTTTAATAATGAAACATGTATTCATGTAAAATATATCAAAAGGGTAGAATATACATTATATAAATGTGAATTGGTGAATAATATCAAATATGTATCAATCTATTATAAATTGAAACCAAAACTCACACCACACACATTGTTTTATATTTTCTTCATTAACAAAATATATGAAATATTTATTAATTTTATTAAGAAATAAAAAACCATAATCATATTTATAGTATTAGATATTATTCTCTTATAACATCGTACCACCTTTTTGTTAATAATATTTCATTATTAACATTTTTCTAAGTGTTACCTACTCTATTTTCCCTTGCAAGTATTGTTAATGGCGTTAATGTTATTTTCCATAGTATATTGATACCTAATATAAATAATTATATTAGATTCATAAATATATAATTTATTCCTTTGATATATTTTTTACAATCATTCATGAAATTGATCATGGAAAATGATATCATCGATTCATGGGAATGGTAGTCCATTTGTACGCATGAGAAATGATATAATTACCCTTCTGGGTGAAAGGATAAGGTAGAGGATAATATATTAATTTTGAATAATTATAATAATTTCATTTTAATAAAATATATTAATTTTTTAAATCATTAATATTATTCATGTGAGTAGGATATGGTAAAAAACTACTCCAGTTTGCAATATGGTAGTCGACCATACATGTGAACATTGAAATTATGTTCCAGTTGATGGAAAATGATATGGATAGTTATTGTAACATAAAAAAAATAAAATATCATTAATGGGAGATACAATTGATATTATACAATAATTTTCAATAAATAATTTATGGTAGAAAAAGATAATTTTAAATGAATGTTATTGTAAAGACAATTATCTTTGCTTAGAGAAGCATTATATGAATATCATAATAAGGACCAATGATTAGTATTATAGGATGAAAATCATCTCAAAATGTTTATAAGGATGTTGGGGAGAGGTTTTAATGGTTTTATATGCTGAATTTATTATGTTTTATTGTGGAAGAAATGGCAAGGGATTTCCTTTTATATGTGATAAAGGGGACAATTTGAAAACCACTTCATATTTTCTCAAAAGAGTATAAAATGATAATTTATTACCAAGACTAATTCTTCTAAATGACATTAAATAAGAATATGGTGTATGATAAGAACTAAATATTTTTATAAATAATTTTTTAACAATTATAAAATTGATTCATACTCTGATCAATTGATTTAACCCCCCTAAAACGTATTTTAAATTTAATTGGTGTAATTATTATGTATATGATTTTACTATTTGTTATGAGAAACAAAAAAGCAAAATTATAAAATTACTTTAATTATTATAATTATATATATATAAATAATTTTTTATAATTTAATTAATAAAATTCATTTATTTTTTATAAATAAATCCATAGGTTGTTTTGTAATATTTGTTTTCTAGAAATTTATTTTTCAAGCATAAATATTATATTAATTGTACGAGTTTTTTGAATAATTATATATAATTATATTCATATTTATGTATATATATAATCCATATATTTTATTTATATCATTCATCATTATATAATATTTTATTTAATAAGAAATGTTAGATATTATACATTTTTAATCAAATACTGTTTTTTTGAAAAATATTTTTTTTATTAAAAATATAGCTTTTATATTCAATTTTCTCTATCATTATTTATATCAATTCCTAAGTAAAAAATTTATTAATGTGACATATTATTATATATTATTATTAGTATATATTTTAATATTAAAATAATACATTATTAATTTACTGTAATAACTTATTTCTTCTTAAAAGATTCGAAAAAATCATTATAGGGTTATTCTAACCGTGAATGTTCATAATCGATATTCATCCTATCATATTATAATTTTTTTGAAATAAAATATTATAATTGGATTTTTGCAATAGTTTATCATAAATATAATGATAATTTACTATAATTGAGGACTATGTGTTAAAATAACGCAAATTGTTTAACGTGTATACCTTATAGTGCCACCTTAAAAACCATCCCATTTTGTATCAGTGAAAACATCATTAATGGATGGTTACCAAATGAAACAAAATTCTCTTAATCCCATATCTCGTGAGTTGATAATTACCAACCATCCAAGGCTGTATGAGAACCACTATACTTATGACTATTAATGGATAAGTCATAATCTAAACCATTTATATGAATATATTTTTTATACTAGTAAATTATCCATTACTATAAATTGAATTAAAATGTTTCTAATAATATGAATTTATATTGTTGACAAATCATTGTGGGGATCATGGATATTAAATGAAATGGTTTTTTTTATGAATGCACAACCTTAAAAGGAACTATCATGGTCCCCATCACATGACTATAAAATTTATAATGGGCCTAATTATATGTCTCAAAATACAAATATTTTTACTTTAATTATATGGTTATACAGAGACCAACACTTTTTGGCCTAACCATAACTCTTCTTTCCCCTCTCTCTATAGACTCCTCTACCATCCTAGATTCTCTAAATCTCTATTCTACCCATTTTATCCTTCTATCAGACCCTATGATAACCACTTTATGACTTCCATGGAGACATTAAATCTTATAATGACATATCTTAGTCTTCTTAAAAAAAACTTAATTCCATGATTTATCCATTTTATCCACCCTATATGACACGAATCTTCTATGTAAACATTTTTTCATTCACATATGGCATTAAACTTTTAATTTTATACTATTATGAACATTAATTATTAAGCACCACGTAAGCACAAAACATAATGAAAGGAACAAATGATACCCTATTCTTATATGACATGATGATTTTAATTCAATAAAATTATATTAAATATAAATAATATTAGATTAATCCATTTCTGCATAGGTGTTCTCCGTAAGAAATGTTTTTTGGTGATGTAAATGAAGATGGTATTGATACTGTGCCAAATTTCATGAGTAAGACTAAAATATATAATAAAATATATGAAAATTAAATAATATTCTTCTTGAGGTAATTATAAATCCTAACCTATTTTGTTATGGATGATATTCTTGTTTGGATAAGAAATCATTTATGACTTCTCACTAATATAATGAAAATCCATGCTGAATGAGAATGTGAAAAACCATAAAATAATCTAGATGGATTGAAATTATATCATAATCCAAAAATAAATTAAGGAATGGTCAGTCATGTTTTAGTGTATATTTATTTATTATAATTTCTTTATTTTTATTGAAATGTATATTTTTATTTAATATCCCAGGGATATTAATTTTAATGTAATTAATTTCTTATTATTATAAAAAATAATAAATTAATGTGGATTTTATATTTTCTAAAAAATTATGATATCATATGAGTTGGATTTCTTTTTCTTTTTCAATGTTATATTTTCATATAATATACAAAATATTAATTTTTTTTATTTATTCAAAATTTATTTAAATAATTGTATTATTATTAAGTAGCATTGGGCATGTTTATATTGGTTTCCTATAAGGAAATATGAATCAAATTGATTAAATCACAACATTTGATTAATGGGAACACACTTTTTTGGAATGTTAATTCTTATAAATTGAGTCATCAACTTTGTATACAATTTAAAAATTTATATTCTCATTTTATTTTAATTTTTTCATCTATTTCATTTCTAGTTTTTTTTCATTTTAAAAAATTAATAATAAAAAATGGCTATTGTTAAATGATTTTAAATACACATTCATTGTGTATCAATATTACAATATCTTTTAATATATTATAATTTAGTTGTTTTGATAGTATGTTTTCAGGAAATATTTTTTAAAACATTAACATCAATATTCTTGAAAAACACATTGAATCTAAATTTTTAGCCCCATCAACTGGATTTATAGTTTATATATTCAATATATTGTGGGAAATAAACACCATATTCACTTAATTTATATTTGACAACATTTAAAATAAAAAATTAAGCATATAAATTTTTTTACCAAGGATCCATAAGACTATAAAATATATTTTTATGATCAATTACGATTTAATAAAAAAATATAGAATATTCATTGATAAAATTGTTTAATGTTATTAGATAGAATTATCTGAGGGACTTTATGACTTAGTAGAACATTAACGAAGGGACCTTTAACTATATATTCTGAATAATTAGATTTTTTTAACACAATACATATTGTATCATTATTCAAGGTTTTCAATGATAACAAATATTATTCATGAAAATGATTTTTTCATATATAAAAAATAATTAAATTAGAATTAATTACGAAATATATTCAATGGATATTTCTAATATTTCAATGATTTATTTTCAATTTCAAGAATACTATTTTATTTTTATAGTAAAACCTGAACTTCATGTACTAAATATCCTTTTCTGTATCCTTATCAATTATCCTCAGTTCACTAGTAAGTTCATAGTCATTATATATATATATATATATGTGAAATTTAAAATACCTTCATCATTGGAGTAATATTCCTCCAATTATAGTTTTTCATTAAAAAATTATAATAAATTTCTTTTTAATTGATGTGTAAACCCTTCCATTACATTTCAAAAAACCATTACTCCATTATAAACACTTATATTAACGGTTCACCTAGTTTTTCATCTATATTGATCATCTGTTTACTTTTTTCATCCTTCTTAGGTAAAAAATAACAAAAATTAACCATGAATGCTACATTTACCCTTAAATATATCATTAAAATATATCATGGCATACAGAAATAATGAGTGGGCTCATTGAAATTTTTTATTTCTTAATAAACATTATTTTAGTCATCATTTAAATCATAGATTAATTGTGTATATAACCTTTTGATTCTTTAAAATTTGTCACATTAAAATATTTTAATTTCCTTGTTATCCCTCGTAATCACATCATATCATTGGATATCAATAAATTTATTATAACGCCCCGACCCCAGTTGCCCAGAGTCAGTGCATTTTTGCGTAACATTGGAATGATCACAAAAGATCAAGTCTCGAAAGACTGATTAGTTTAGTAGCCTTGGAAACACTAGATACATTCATAAATGTTACATTAAATCATAAAGTGAAAAACTACAATAACACAGTATCCCTTTTCTACACTCATATCCCCTTCAGACTATCCCTACAGGTCATTCCTAAAATACTTCTTCACATCCTGGAAATATTTAAACATTGAAAGGGGTGAGATCAGATGCTCAGTAAGGATAACAATATAGAAGAAGCTTTCATAAATAAACATAAACATTTAAGGCAATGTATAACTAAAAAAGCCTTTTAAACTTGATCTTCAACATAATATGGAAAAAGTAAAATGAGATAATGCCATTTACTTATTCACATGGATATTCTACTGGTCGAATAATCACATGAAATATCAATAACCACATTCATAATGATGGAATGCATAATGCAAGACTATCATAACCACGTAGCCAAGGCCTCATGCCAAGACCACAAATAATATTTTGTCAAGGCCTCGTGCCAAGACACTAGCTTGTCTCATGAGACCTACCGATGCATCGAGGAGCTATAGCGGGCTCCACCTGTCACTTATTATGTCCAATGAATTCCTCATATGAACAGGTTTAAACATATCATAAACCATAACATAATTGTATCACATAAAACATGCATAATGGAAACATAATATTTTCATACATCAATCACAAGATATCAATACAACACATTGATATAATAAAAACTTTATCAAAAACATTCTCAAAAAAAAGTAAAACATGGTATTTATATTTCTTTAAAAAAATTTATGGATTATAGAGGAAGCCGAAACTCAAATAATAGTCACGGCGGCGGAGAAGTCGTTGTCTCCGCTTACGTAAGAAAAAACATTCCTTTTATCTTTTAGTAAAACTGCTTTTTATAAAAATATTCCTTTTGAATAAAAGTAAAAGTCAATGGGGGTTTATACACCGTATAAATGAAAGTTGTGTATAAAACAAAATATGTCTCAATGAAAGGATATTGAGACGAAGTACCGTACAAAGATCATAATTAAATAAAATAGATCTATTATATATATTCCCTATAAGTACACAGAAATAAAGTAAAAAATACAAGATAGGACATGATAATATCATGACATAATTTGAATTAGGAGATTAACCCAAAAAATGAAAATTGGGTTAAGAAGTTCTCTTACCTCTTGTCTGAATTCACTCGACCATTCTTTAATCTCCTGAATAATAAACTAGAGTTAATTTATAATTTCTTAAGAACCTTTTTCATGTTTATTATTCATTTTATATCACTTATTACCATGTTATGAACATTATGCAATTATTTATGTAAATAACGGTAATTTTGATGATCTTAGGTACTTGAATCAAAAATAAACTTCTTATAATTACACTTTTTTCATGGGGTAATATATCAATTATATAAATAATTATATTAATGATTTATATATCATATACATAATATATATCCAGTATATACATTCATTCATAATATTACATAATATTTAGAGGTAAGAAATGAAATGCACCGTTCATGGAGATGGTAAGCCGTACGTACGCATGAACGCTACTTTCATTTCTATTTTTTATTTAATGGAATGAAGTTATAATTATATAAATTTATAATATAATTCCAGTATAATATAATGTATAATACCATTTACTCCATCCTTTATACATCCCACATATGGCATTAATGATTCAAATCACTTTGTGGGGGCGGTAGTCCGCACTTCCTAACATGAAATTATCGCATTTACCCATAATGAAAATCATAAATTATGCCACAAATGAGAAATACAGAATCATAAGGAAAACATAAAAATAATATATATATCATATATGAAAATATTGTCATCAAAATGGCCACAATTAGAGGTGTTAAAAAAATATTGAACAATCATCGTTTCGTGAGGCAGTATTTCGCCACCCACAAAAACAGTATGTTCTTTAACCTTAGACGAAGGTGTGTGTAAGTGTAAACCAAATAAATATCATATAAACATCCTAGTATATTGTAGATAATGGTGTTATTACAAAAGAAATGAATAAAAAGTGTTTAAGGGGTTGGAGAAGCAAAATAAAACAAAACAGCATTAGAGAAGACATTACCTTAATATCGGGTAACTCTTTTTGATTTGAGCCAAAGGTTTCCTTGGGAAGACTTCTGCCAAACGTGAGGCTTCTAGGAGTAAGGTAGGGAATTTTTGAGAGTATTTGGGAAGATTTTGTCCAAGACAAATGGATTGGAAGGTTTGATTAAGGTGGTAGTGGTGGGGCCTTTTATAAGAGGAGAGAAGGGGCACTCTTGGAAAGATTGAAATGATACTTTACTATGAAATGATTTTTTTTTCAGATTCTAAAGATCCCACACTTTTATATTTCAAGGATAAGGTGATAAGTGTTCGAAATATACTCATACAATAGGGTTTTTACAAGTTTAAGTCTTAGATTTTACATTATCTTTTCATTTTATTTAAATCGTTAATTATTGAGGTAATCGCTGCATCATCATGGTGTCATAAATAATTTAATTTATTTAATGTATAAAAATTATTAAAAAATATAATAATGTAGGAAATATTTTTATATTTCTATTGAATATTTATAGTCAAAAATATGACTTCTATAACCCCATTTAAAATTTGTATTAGTAAAACAACTCTTGTTTGTGACATTTTTATTTTAACATTAAATAAAAAGTTCTTAATGTCCTTTTCCTACCAAAGTGGATACATGGGGTCCCCATTTTGACCCATGGATTGTCTTGGTCAGACATGACTCATCCAATAGGGGTAGGACAAGTGTAATGGTATTTCCATATTTTTATAATATCATTTTAACCTTAAATTTCACTAATTACCTTTAATCGTGATTAATTAAACTTAATAGTTATATTCAGCAAAAAATTATTTCAATCCCATTGAACCAGATTTTACTTCCTAATGAAAACCTTGTATGTCGAATTTTTGAAAATCAAATCACAGAAGTGGTAATGTTTCATTTAAACGAAAAATCAGTTTTTTAACTACCACTTAGTGGTTTCACTATTCATCAAAAATTTGATGTTCTTAGAAAAATACCAAAAAATTCAACTTTGGATAATTTCGATATTCCGAATAAAAAAATGAAGTCCATTTTGAAATATAAAATTTATAAAATTTCAAAAAGTGGGTATTACTATTCATAACGGCTACTTTGATTAGTCGAGGTGTGTTAGAACTCGAACTTGCGTACAATGCAAGCCATTGCATTATTGAAAGAGAATCATATTGTGAAGGCTTGGGTTGTTACATTCTCCCCTCCATCAATAAATTGCGTCCTCACAATTTAAACATGTTCTTCGAAAATAAAAGGTTGAAAATTGAAAATACCATTGTGGAAAACCCACATCAAAAATAGGATTAATGAAAATATAACATTAAAAGAAAGAAAGAGAGGTACAAAGGTCACCCTAGATAGTACATACTAGGATTCTATGAAAATATGGATATGGAGGAGAAACAAACCATCAAGGTCTGATGGAGATTTGTAGAAAATATGATTTGGAGAAAGTTAACCACAAGAAAATCACAAACTTGTGATTGGTTAAACGGTCATTGAATCCACAATTGGAAAAGTTAAACGACAACGTTTTAGTTTTAAGTTACCTTTTATAATGTTGAGGAATTTATTTAGGAGATTTACTAAGAACGTAAGGGAATATACATACTTGTCATGTAGACTTTCATTCTTTAATAAATTTTTACCACAAACCCATCTTTCACTCCAAATGGTAACAAAACTCAAAAATATTCTATTTATCCTAATTTTATAAGGTTCTAAATATTACCACATACTATTTAGATTAGGAAAACTATTTTGAAATAACCAGGGACTTCTTGTAGGCTAGTGGTAGGTAATAAATGCTTGTCGCACTATGGTTGTGGGTTCGATTCCTGTATCTTTTTTCGACGCGACAGGTTATCCCCCAACCTGAAGGTTGTCCTTTTCCTAAAACTATAGTGTTATAATATTCCAAAAATAATCTTCAGAAATGTTTTAACCTTAAATAATACTATCCAAAGTTAAACTTAATCCATTCCGACCTTTATAATTATCCAAAATACTGATGTCCAGACTTTTTCTAAAAGGTCTTTAAAATCCAAAATCAATTATAACATCAGATTCCCCAAACAAAGTAAAGTTTCTCTTATTGTCACATATTAAAAATATGATTACCTTCATCATGTTAAATCCTTAATGAAAACAACAAGTACTGTCGTACAATCCTTATATATATCACATTATTCTTATAACCAGAATTTAATCCTTGAGTCCAAAAGAACCAATACATTAATTATTCCACTTCAACTGTAGTAACAGCATAAGATTGTCCTTGATCCCTTGGCCTTTTCTGAGGTATGTTTCCCTGACGCTTAGGAAATTCATTTGCATAATGCCCCATTTCCCTACAATTGTAGCATTCAACATTGATAGCCTCTTTCTTTCCCTGGAAATCACGCGCCTGGTGACCTTTTTCTCCACTTTTACAACAAACTCCCATTCCTTTTAGGCAAGTACTAGGTTGATTCTTCCCACAATTATCGCACAATAGAAAATCCTTCTTTCCCTTTTTCCTTTTATTTGTCTCTTGTTCCACCATTATCTTCTTCTCTTGCTTTACTTTATTGTCATATGATTTAGAGAATTCATTTTCTGTCTTGATAGCACATGAGATAATATCTTCGTATGACGAGAAGGATTGTGAGACTAAGGCTCGACGGAGAAACAGTTTTAACCCATCAAAGAAACGATCAGTCTTACTTCTTGGGTTACGTATATAATCTGATGCATGTCTCGCTAACCTTGTAAAGTTGGACTCATACATTGTGACATTCTTATCCTCCTTCTGCCTCAGACTAATAAATTGTCTTTCCATATCTGCTCTATGATCACGGGGAATGTACTTTTCTATGAAAATATCTTTTAACTCCCTCCATTCCATATTCGATACTTCATCATCTTCCTTTGTATTTTGAATCAATTTCCACCATTGATCAGCATCTCTAGTGAGGCGGTAAACTGCCATGATAACCTTTTCCCTTTCACTACTCCCCAAGGCGTGAAATATTTTGTCTAAGGAGTTTATCCATTGCTCAGATACTAATGGATTTGTACCCCCATTAAATTTTGGTGGTTTTTTCCTCATGAAACAATCTAACATTTATCCTCCACGTTGCAGATCAGGGTGCTCCATACGAGTAAGGTTATTATTCATAACCTGAGTGAGTTGTCCCAGTATGGTAATAAGTTGATCAGAACCAGTTGTATCTCCAGCTCCACAATAATTATCTTGAGCAGGAGGGAAATCCCTACACGGAGTGCGTACATTGATATGGTTTCCATTAATTCCACTAGGTGCCATTTCTAAACAATGGCATAAACTAAATTAGTTTATGAATCAAAATACATAATTCCATACTTGTAAAATACTTAACATAAATTGAACTATTTATGGATACAATCCATAAAAATGTTTTCTTTTAGGAGGTATATACTCATAACCCTTCATAGTGGTTTGTAAATAAAATGAGAATTATCCTAAGCATATCCCCCGGGAGTGTCATAACCAAGAGTGAAGCAAGGCCCGTTGTCGTGTACCAGTTTACGTTCGAGTCTATCTCAAAATGGTGTTTTCGGGTTTTACCCCTAGGTACATCTGTGCTAGAGCCGCCTCTACCTGCTCGTATCCAGACAGGGATGTATTGCTCTGAAAACTCACAACATCTCTATAATATCACAATTCTAAGATGTTCTTCTATACTAATCCTCAATGTCTATCTTTCGGCTATGTGCTCTAATTAGAGTTTATCTAAATATAGCTTCCAAGGTTAGTACTAAACTACCTCTAATACCAACTGTGACGCCCCGACCCCAGTTTCCCAGAGTCGGTGCATTATTTCGTAACATTGGCATGATCACAAAAGATCAAGTCTCGAAAGACCAATTAGTTTAGTAGCCTTGGAAACACTAGATACATTCATAAATGTTATATTACATCATAAAGTGAAAACCTACAATAACATAGTATCCATTTTCCACACTCATATCCCCTTCAGACTATCCCTGCAGGTCATTCCTAAAATACTTCTTCACATCCTGGAAAAATTATAACATTGAAAGCGGTGAGCTCAAATGCTCAGTAAGGATAACAATATAGCGGAAGATTTCATAAATAAACATAAACATTTAAGGCAATGTATAACTAAAACAAAAACCATTTAAAATTGATCTTAAAAATAATATGGCAAATGTAAAATGAGATAATTCCATTTACTTATTCACATAGATATTCTACTGGTCGAATAATCACATGCAATATCAATAACCACTTTCATAATGATAGAATTCATAATGCCAGACTATCATAACCACGTAGCCAAGGCCTCGTGCCAAGACCACAAATAAGATTTTGTCAAGGCCTCGTTCCAAGACACTAGTTTGTCTCATGAGACCTACAGATGCATCGAGGATCTAGAGCGGGCTCCACCCGTCACTTATTAATTCCAATGCATTCCTCATATGAACAGGTTTAAACATATCATAAACCATAACATAATTTTATCACATAAAACATTCATAAAGGAAACATAAGATTTTAATAATTCAATCACAAGATATCAATAAAACACATTGATATAATAAAAACTTTAGCAAAAACATTTTCAATAAAAAAAGTAAAACATGGTATTTATTTTTCTTTAAATAATAGTTATTGCTTATAGAGGAAGCCGAAACTCAAATAATAGTCACGGCGGCGGAGAAGTCGTTCTCTCCTCATACGCAAGAAAAAACATTCCTTTTTTCGTTTAGTAAAAATGATTTTTATAAAAAGATTCCTTTTGAATAAAAGTAAAAGTCAAAGGGGGTTTATACACCGTATAAATGAAAGTTGTGTATAAAACAAAATATGCCTCAATGAAAGGATATTGAGACGAAGTCCCTTACAAAGATTATTTTTTAAATAAAATAGATCAATTATATATATTACCTATAATTACACATAATGAAAGTAAAAATACAAGATTGGACATGATAATATCATGACATAATTTGAAAGTAGGAGATTAACCCAAAGAATGAAAATTTGGTTAAGAAGTTCCCTTACCTCTTGTCCGAATTCACTCGACCGTTCTTTGATCTCCTAAATAATAAACTAGAGTTAATTTATAATTTATTAAGAACCTTTTTCAAGTTTATTATTCATTTTATATCACTTATTACCATGTTATGAACATTATTTAATTATTTATGTTAATAACGGTCGTTTTGACGATCATAGGTACTTGAGTCGAAAATAAATTTCTTATAATTACACATTGTTCATGTGGTAATATATCCACTATATCCATAATTATATTCATGATTTATATATCATATAAATCATATATATCCAGTATATACATTCATTTATAACATTACATAACATTTAGAGGTAATAAATGAAATGCACCGTTCATGGAGACGGTAAGCCGTACGTACGCATGAACGCTACTTTAATTTCAATTTCTTATTTAATGGAATGAAGAAATAATAATATAAAGGTATAATATAATTCCAGTATAATATAATGTATAATACCATTCACTCCTTCCTATATACATCCCACTTATTGCATTAACGATTCAAATCACTTTGAGGGGGCGGTAGTCCGCACTTCCTAACATGAAATTATCTCATTTACCCATAATGGAAATCATAAAGTATGCAACAAATGAGAAATACAGAATCATAAGGAAAACATAAACATAATATATATATCATATATGAAAATATTGTCACCAAAATTTCCACCATTAGAGGTGTTAAAAGAATATTGAACAATCATCGTTTCGTGAGGTAGTATTTCACCACCCACAAAAAGAGTATGTTCTTTAACCATTAGACGAAGGTGTGTGTAAGTTTACACAAAATAATTATCATAAGAACATCCTAGTATATTTTAGATACTTTTTTTGTTACAAAAGAAAGGAATAAAAAGAGTTTAAGGGGTTGGAGAAGAAAAATAAAACAAAACAACAATAGAGAAGACATTACCTTAAAATCGGGTAACTCTTTTTGATTTGAGACAAAGGCTTTCTTGGGAAGATTTCTGCCAAAAGTGGGGCTTCTAGGACTAAGGGAGGGATTTTTTGAGAGTAGTTGGGCAGAGGTTGGCCAAGCCAAATGGCTTGGAAGGTGTGAGTAAGGTGGTAGTGGTGGGGGCCTTTTATAAGAGGAGAGAAGGGGCACTGTTGGAAAGATTGAAATGTTACTTTTTTATGAAATTCTTTTTTTCGGATTATAAAGGTCCCACGCTTATATATTTTGAGTATAATGTGATAAGGGTTTTAAATATACTCATCTAATAGGTTTTTGACAAGTTTATGTCTTAGATTTTACATTATCTTTTCATTTTATTTAAATCGTTAATTAATGAGGTAATCGCTGCATCATCATGGTGTCACAAATAATTTAATTTATTTAATGTATAAAAATTATAAAAAAAATATCATAATGTAGGAAATCGTTTTAGCTTTCTAATTAATATTTATAGTCAAAAATATAACTTGTATAACCCCATTGAAAAATTGTTTTAGTAAAACAACTCTTGTTTGTGACATTTTTATTTTAACATTAAATAAAACGTTTTTAATGTCATTTTCCTACCAATGTTGCTCCATGGGGTCCAAAAGTTGACCCATGGATTTTCTTAGTCAGCCATGACTCATAAAATAGGTTTAGGACAAGTGTAAAGGTATTTTCATATTTTTATAATATCATTTTTACCTTAAATTTCAGTAATTACCTTTAATCGCGATTAATTAAACTTAAAAGTTACTATTCACCAAAAAAATTATTTTAATCCAATTGAAGCAAATTTTTCTTCCTAGTGACAACCACGTATATCGGATTTTTGAAAATAAAATCACAGAAGTGGTAATGTTTCATTTAAATGAAAAATCAGTTTTTTAACAACCACTTAGTGGTTTCACTATTCATCAAAAATTGAAGTTTTTCAGAACAATTCCAAAATTTCACCCTAAGCTATAATTGATATTCCGAATAAAAAAATGATGTGTATTTTACAAAATTCCAAACATATAAGTTGCATTAATTAATTTTATAAATAATTCCCGGTGTCACAACAAATAGCGTGTTTTTAAGAAACAATATATATCAAAAGATTGACAATTGTTTAAGTCCAATTTCAAAGTGAAATTAATTATAATGACCACCATTGGATAAAATAGTAAAAATATATTCTGATTATACTTTAAAAACACTCAATATTATAATTTATCACTATAAAATATTTTGATTAAAAAATTTGTTTTTAAGTATTTTTCACTATTCATAAAAAATTGGATGTTCTCAGAAAAATAACAAAAAATTCAACTTTGGATAATTTCGATATTACGAATAAAAAAATGAAGTCCATTTTGAAGTATAAAATTTATATAATTTCAAAAAGTGGGTATTACTATTCATAACGGCTACTTTGATTAGTCGCGGTGTGTTAGAACTCGAACTTGCGTACAATGCAAGCCATTGCATTATTGAAAGAGAAACGTATTGTGAAAGCTTGGGGTGTTAAATTTATTATATTATAAATTGTCTAGTTATAAAAAACATAATCCTCAAGGGATGAAATATCTAAATCAGAATTATCAAATTTAATCTCCATCAACTTTTTTAGCATTATATGTTTCTCATCAAATCGGCTATTATTTTATATTGTGACTAAATATTTTGTCACATTATAGAAAAAATAATCCAATAACTCATATTATTCCATTAAAACATACTAAAAGTGTGGAGAAAGTTTTTTCATAATAAAACCCATATATTCTTATAAACCACATGTAAATCAAGGGTATTCCATCAAATTAAATTTATAGTTTTCATACCTATAATTCATTTCAAAATATTCATTGATAATTATTAGAATAAAAAATATCTTGTTGTACAATCATATTTAATACTATTAATACCATTCAATGTGTATCTATATAAAAACCATTCTATGTGGTAATAAAAATATAAATTAAATGAAATAGATGATAAAGAAACATACAATCCTTCCATTCATGATGTCCCTTCAAAATTTCCATTAATTATTTTGTAATTGATTGTTTTTAGGTATTATTTATATATCTTATTTAAATATTATATTAGTAAAAATAATAAAACTCTTCTCTATTGCACTATATGGTTTGATTTTAGTAATGAATTAATAATAATAATGCTTTAAAGAGTGAATAATATGATATTGAATGAGTTTCTTCTAGAAAAAAAACAATAAAAACAATCTATAAACTCTAATTAGTATATATGTTTGACGTCCCAGACCTGGATGCCACTCAGAGGTTCCTTGAGCCCGATGGGTCATTAGTCCACAAAACCATCTCCTCATGTGAATGATATTGTCCACTAGTAGAGAGGTATTCTTGTGTGTTCTAGGGGATAAAATACACTCATTACAATAGTTTTTCATAGATGATTAAAAAGAAGGAATTTACATAGTGGAAGCAATATAAAAAAATGATAGCACATGGGAGAAGTAGTTTGGAGAAAAAACAATATGTGAAACTCATAATACTATACAAAATATGATGATAAATTTCATGTATCTTGAAATAGTGGAAACATGGATACATAGAAGCAGACATTACATTATGTAAAAAATTATAAAAATGTGCCTGACAACTATCCCAAGAATCCTATCCTCTAGTATACCCATCTTTGACCATCTTCATCTTATAAAATAAATCATCCATGTGCCTGATGAGGTATGGTTCCCTTTACAAACACGTGTAAACTTTTAAATATCCTAGTAACATTGAATGTATGGATATGGCATGAAATAAAGATCTGTAGGCAACCAAAAATAATGTATATATCATCATTTCAATGTAATAAAAATAGAAATATTGTCAAACCATTCATATAGAAAAAGTAAAGTTGGATATTAACATAAATTACGAAGTACCTATATCATCCCTATGCAAGTGTATGATAATATATCCATTTCAATATTTTATTATCTCTAGTTTCAATATAAATAAGTCATGTGAGGCATAACTAGAACTAGCATCCTAACAAGATAATAGTCAATGATCAGAGATAGTGTAACATCCCAGGTAAATAAATAATATTACATTCTAATGTTTATCAATATTTTTGAATAAAATGTTAATACTAATTTAAAGGGAATGCTATGCTCAATGGCGTACCGAATACGCAACAACAAGTTTCTTTGAAATCTTACATTTCACACTAACAATATAATAATATTATAATAGTTAACACCTAGCTGTTGTAATGGTGGGAATGAATAGTAATAACTACAAAATTATTACAAATGTTTGTTAAATATTTTTACATTTATCCAATAAATGTTAGAGGCTTAAAATGCAAATGAATCCAATTTTAAGCATAAATCTTCTCATATTATTTAAAAGGTTGATTAACTGCCTTTTGATGGAGAACCATTTTTAAATATACTTTTTACAATTTTATATGTTTTTTCTGGAAAAATAAAATCCTTCTTTAGAATCTGGACGTCAAAATTTACTTTGTGTAAATATTTGTTATTTTTCATAAAGATCATTTTTAGTGAAAATGTTACATTTTAAGTCAAAACCTCTATTTAATCTGAATTATTTATATGGATAGATTATATTTATAAATTAGATTAATGTGTATTTAGAAAATATTTTTAACTTTTAATCCAACGGTGGTCATTGGAATTAATTTCACTTTGAAATTGGACTTAAACTAGTGTCAACCTTTTAATATATATTATTTCGTAAAAACACGCTATTTGTTTTGACAGCAGGAATGAATTATTAAATTAATTAATGCAACTTATATTTTTTAATTTTGTAAAATAAACATCATTTTTGAATTCAGAATATCAAATTTATCTTAGTGTGAATTTTTGGTATTTTTCTAAAAAAACATCAAATTTTGATAATAGTGAAACCACTAAGTGGCAGTTAAAGAAACTGATTTTTCATGTAAATGAAACATTACCACTTCTGTGATTTGATTTTAAAATATCTGACATATATGGTTTTCATTAGGAAGTAGAATGTTGTTCAATGAGATTAAAATAATTTTTTGGTGAATAGTAACATTTAAATTTTATTAATCGCGATTAGAGGTAATTAGTGTAATTTAAGGTAAATATAATGTTATAATAATATGAACTGACCATGAAACATTTCCTACCCTTATTGGATGAGTCATGACCGACCAAGAAAATACATGGGTCAATTTGGGACCCCATGGAGCCACATTGGTTTGAAAATGACATTAATAAATTTTTATTTAATGTTAAAATTAAAATGTCACAAACATGTATTTTTTACCAAAAAAATTTTTACATGGGGTTATAAAATTTATATATTTGACTATAAATATTGATTATAAAGCTAAAAATATTTCCTACATCATTAATTTTTTTATAATTTTTAGACAATAAATAAGTTATTTTATTTATGACACCGTGATGATGCAGTGATTACCACATAAATGAACTATTTAATTAAAATAAGAAGATAGGGTGAAATCTAAGCCTTACACTTCTCAAAAACCTATTGTACAGGTGGATTTTGAAACCTTATCACCTTATCCTTCAAATATATCCTTTTGGGACCTTTAAAATCTGAAAAATATTTTTATTATAAAGTAATAATTTATAACTTTCCAAGAGTGCCCCTCCTCTTCTCTTATAAAAGGACCCCACCTCTACCACCACACTCACACCTCTCAAGCCTTTGGCTTGGAAAAACCCATCCCATTTCATCTCTCCACATCCCTATATTCATCATTGAAGCCTCACCTTTCGCAGAATGCTGTTCAAGAAACCCTTTTGGGTCAAACCAAGAGGAGTTACCCGATTTAAAAGGTAATGTCTACACTTGTGTTATTTTGTTTTATCTTTCTTCTCCAAACCCCTAAACTCTTGTTATTCTTTTATTTTGTAACAAAACCAGTATATTAAATATACTAGGATGCTTTTATGTGAAGTATTAGAGATAAACTTACACTCACCTCCATCTAATGGTTAAAGAACATATTGTTTCTGTGGATGGCGAATTACTACCTCACGAAACGATGATTGTTCAATCTTCTCTTAACACATTTCATGGTGGCCATTATGATGTCACTGTATTTTATATATGATATATATGGTATTTATGTTTTCCATATGCTTCTATATTTTATATTTAAAACATACCATTATGCTTTTCATATTGTGCAAATGCGATAATTTCATACGAGGAAGTGTGGATTACCGCCCCCTCAAGTGATGTGACTCGTTCATGCAATAAATGGAATGTATAAACAATGAAATTAATGAACTTATTTGACCTATAAAACATATATATTATACAGTAATTATAATATATATATATATCTCAATTATTTTTAATTCCATTAATATGTCAAAGAAATGAAAGTAGCCTTCATGTGTATGTATGGACTACCGTCTCCATGAACGGTGCATTTCATTTCATATTATCTGAAAATGTTATGGAATAGTATAAAATGAATATGTAATGGATATATATGATATTTAAATCATTAATACTATTTTGGAGATGATTTACTTATAAATACATGGACAATCATTTTCAAACAAGTTCATTTTTGTCTCATGTACCAAACATCGACAAAAACGTCTGATGTGAACTCACATTATTAAACAGTTATTATAACATTATAATATTTGATATGAACTAAATAATAATATTTAAAGGAGGAACTTCAGAAATTATAAATTGACCAATGTTTATTATTTAGTAATATAAGGAAACGAACAAGACAAGTCAGACTTGAGGTAAGGGATGTTACATTTCTCTTTATTTTTAAGTACTCTTTTTATGTAACATACTTTAATCTCCTATTTCATATTTTGGGGGATGTTATTTTATATTCAAATTTCTCTAAATTTTATGTTAATAGGATGGGAGAACCTATTTTATCTTATCAATCAATTTTTTGAAGTTTTATGTGGCACTGTTAGGCTGCCGAATTTTAATAAGGGTATTTTCATCTCACTTTTTATTCTCGTGATATTCATGCTACATTGGACACTATTTCCTTTTGTGTGGTGTATTTACTGACCATTATTTTACTATTTGTATAATATACTCTCATTTATTGGTAGTTACATCTTTATTGTATGACCCTTCTTTCATGGGGTGTACGTTTCGAAATTTGCCCAAATCGGTAAGGGGACCTTTCACACTCTTCTTTTAAAAAAACTTATTTTGTTATGTTTTTTAATTTACATATTTTTATGTTGAGATAGGTTATTATATATCTTTATTGAGGTAAATTTTATGTCCAAGTGATGAGATACCATTTTCTCTCTCATCAACTAATTTTGTGAATTTTAAAGTGATGTTGTTAGGCTGTCGAATTTTACCAAGGGAACTTTTTAACCAAATTTCGATTTCCTTGGGTTCAACATGTAGTTATTGAATATGTCATCTGTTGAATATGTATGAATGAAATTCTATTGTTTTACTCATAATATCCACTTATATTTTGTGTATTTATATTTATCACACATAATTTTTAGATTGATTTATCCTTAATTTAAGGATACCTTCATTATAAGGGATTTCATCTCATTTTACATTTCTATTAAGATTTCATTGTTGTTGTCCACCAATTCACTCTTATATGGTGTATATACTGTCCTTTGGAATATTATATAATGAATCCATTTATTCTCATGATATTATAATGTTCTGATTAAATGTTATTCCTCAATTATTGTATTCAACTGTCTCTAATTTCGGTAAAAACCCTTTAACTAAAATGCTTTCTTTAAATGTTTTAATGATTTGTTCTTATTAATATAAATGTTTTCAAAATGGTTTTAAGGATTTATTTATATGGATATTAATGGTTTAAAATGATTAAATCCTCAAGGTGGGATGGGACACTTTGATTCAAAAATATCTTTATTAAATTATTTAAATGGTTTTTTTGAATGGATTCATTATTTCAATATCTTAAAATGTTATATTATTATTGCAATGTGGGAATGTTATGTTTCCTTTATTCTTAAGTTATGTGCTATTATTATGTTTTGTTTCATGGGAATTGTTTATGAAAACTAGTGGTTCTTTGGTAAAATAAGGGCGGGTGAGCCCAATATAGCTCTCCAATGCATTGGGTAACGCGAAGGGGTTAAACGCTACGGTTTACCCGAAGATATTTAGGGAATATACTTTGATGGGTATTCCAAACGTTACCATGAGGGTTACTCCCTATGTAACAATGTTATGAATGCCTCAAGTTACCTTTATGTCTTTTTATTTCTATGAGTTATTCGTAAATCTTTTGATTTCATGAGGTATGTTAAATTTATTATGTTTTATGAGTAAAGTATGATTTCATTGATTCTTATGTATACATGGACTAATGTTTTATTTCCGTATTGTTATAAACCTTACTGACCTTTTTATGCTCATCCCAAGTTTTTTTGAAATATTTTTCACATTACATAAAGTTGAATAGGGTCAAGGATGGGATTAAAGAAATGTCAGGCTGTCTAAAGCAAGGAACTAGACATGACTCTTTTGTTCAAGAGTTTTCATTTTTGTCAAAAAAATGGAAGTTGAGTAGATGTGTCTACTTTGTAATCTTTGAGATGTAATAGTTATGTACTAATTCTCTAAAACTCTAAACCAGAAAAGATACTCAATGTGAATTATTCATTTAATTCAATAATAAGTAATGTTTAAGGTTGGGTCCTTATAGTTGGTATCAAAGGACGGTTTAGATAACTTTAGATGTTAGCGTGTTAAGTGACAAGTTTTGTATAACCACAATAGTTATTATATTAGATAGAGTCATTGTTATTTTTGATGGTTGGAATGAGTTTGAGATAACTTGGATAAGTATATCTTAGTGATTATCATCCTCTTTAATACATAATGATTTTGTTGATATAATCACACTGGCATTTCTGGTTTTAGTAAATGGATGGATCTAGTATGCACCAAAGTGACAATGGGTTTGAAGGAAACTGTGGTGGTTCTTTGATTAAGAGACTGGATGAAATGGTGGATTCAATGAGAAATCTCGTTGTTACTCTAAACTAACTATCAAGAGTCGTGATCAACCACTTGAAACTTGGTTAGTTCTCTAATGCATCATGTACGAGAGAACCTACTCGAAATGGATTTTTATGTAATAATTATAAAGGTAACCATTAGGGTTTATATGATCCTTACTTTTGTGGTAATTATGGGGTACTATACATTATGAGGGAATATGAATGACATGAGATAAACTTGAGGTTAAATTATGTTATGGTTATTTTTGAAGATTTCATCTCATTTTGGGGACTGTTTTAAGATTTATATAGTTTTGGAAAAAGGACAAACCACAGACCGTGTGACAACCCATCGTGTCGGACAATGCTACGGGAATCGAACCCACAACCAAAGTGAGACTGGTATTTATCGCCTACCACCGGACTACGTGAAGTCCCTGGTTATTTTGAATAGTTATTTTTAGTTAGATGATTTTATGAATCAATAGTATGTTGAGTTTGGGTTATCTATGTAAATTTTTAACCTATCATGGAGGATATGTGATTAGGTTAATTACTTTTCAGTATGAGACTTTAAGAGAAACTGATGATATTTGGAGATAAATGTTAATTTGTACCTTGGGAGACTATGTGATTAAATCCTTCAAAGATTTGGGTTTCAATCTTAGTTCGGTTTACATTGAATAATTTTATGGAAATTTTTTTTATTGAATGGTCTTCGGTGAACTTTCGGGCTTTTTTGACAAATTTTGGAGATTTGGAGTAGTTTTTTTTGTAAAAAAATATATCCTTTTTGGGTATTATCTCATCTCGTACTAAACTTTCTGGTTTGGTTTTGGATGAGATCTAAATACATGGAAAATATATAGTTCTCTTTTGTGGATTAGGTGATTATCAAGAAGTTTATTATAGTACTCTTAATGCGAACAAGTCTTCCTAAATACTCATCTTTTGGAGAAAATATGAGTTTGATTAAGGAATCTAGTAAAAGTTGAAAGTCTACGTGACATGTAAGTATGTTTCATTATGATTTAGTTAAGCTCAAAAATAAATTCCTCAATGAAGAGTAACTTAAAACAAAAATGTTGTCTATTAGCTTTTCCTACTGGGGAATCAAATACCGTTTAACCCACCGAATGTTTGTGATTTTCTTGTGGTTAACTTTCTCCTATACATGTTTACTATCACTCTCCATCAGAACATGACCCTTGTTTTTCTCCTCCGTATCCAAATTTTCATACTTGGAATCCTATTATGGGTTTACTCAGGTTACCTTTTTACTTCTCTCCCTTTCATTTAAAGTTATAGTTTTACTGACTCTTATTCCAATGTGGGACATTCAATGATGTGTCCAAGCCCATTTTTGAAATTAAAAGGACGCAATTCCCAAAAGGGTGGAAGGATGTTACATCCCAGGTTAATAAATAATATTACATTCTAATGTTTATCCATATTTGTGAATAAAATGTAAATACTACTTTAAAGGGAATGTTATGCTCGATGGCGTACCTAATACGCAACAACGGGTTTCTTTGAAATCATACGTTGCACACTAATAATATAATAATATCATAATAGTTAACGCCTACCCGTTATAATGGAGGGAATGAACAAAAATAACTACAAAATGATTACATATGTTTGTTAAATATTTTTACATTTATCCAATTAATGTTAGAGGCTTAAAATGCACAAGAACCCAATTTTAAGCATAAATCTTCTAATATTCATTAAAAGGTTGATTAACCACCTTTTGATGGAGAACCCTTTATAAATATACTTTTGAAAATTTTATATGTTGTATTTTCCAAAATAAAATCCTTCTTTAGAATCTGGACATCAAAATTTACTATGTGTAATTTTTTTTTATTTTTCCGATAAAGATCATTTTTAGTGAAAATGAAGCATTTTTATTCAAAACCTCTTTTTAATCTGATTTATTTATATGGATATATTATCTTTTTAATTTATATTAAAGTGTATTTATAATCTATTTTTACCGTTTAATCCAATGGTGGTCATTGGAATTAATTTCACTTTGAAATTGGACTTAAACTAGTGTCATCCTTTTAATAGATATTGTTTCTTAAAAACATGCTATTTGTTTTGACTGCGGGAATGAATTATTAAATTAATTAATGCAACTTATATATTTTTAATTTTGTAAAATAGGCATCATTTTTGAATTCCTAATTTCAAATATAGCTTAGGGTGAATTTTTGGTAATTTTCTGAAAAACATCAATTTTTTGATGAATAGTGAAACCACTAAGTGGTAGTTAAAGAAACTGATTTTTCATTTGAATGAAACATTACCACTTATGTAATTTCATTTTCAAAATATGATAGACATGGTTTTCATGAGGAAGTAAAATTTGGTTCAATGAGATTAAAATAAATTTTTGGTGAATAGTAACTTTTAAGTTTTATTAATCGTGATTAGAGGTAATTATGGTAATTTAAGGGAAAGATAATGTTATAATAATATAAAATGACATTGACACTTGTACTACCCTTATAGTATGAGTAATGTCCAACCAATAAAATCCATGGGACAACTTGGGGACCCCATGGAGCCACTTTGGTTGGAAAATGACATTAATAACTTTTTATTTAATGTTAAAAAAAATGTCATAAACATGTATTGTTTTACTAAAACAATTTTTACATGGGGTTATACATGTCATATTTTTTACTATAAATATTAATTAGAAAAATAAAAAATTTCCTACATCATGATATGTTTTTTATAGTTTTTAGACATTAAATAAATTTTTTATTTATGACATAGTGATGATGTAGTGATTACCACATAAATGAACGATTTAAATAAAATGAGAAGATAGGGTGAAATCTAAGACTTACACTTGTCAAAAAACTATTAGATGGGTGTATTTCTAAACCTTATCACCTCAGCCTCAAAATATATCCTTTTGGGACCTTTAAAACTGAAAACGCATTTTATAATAATGTAATATTTTATAACTTTCCAAGAGTGCCCCTCCTCTTCTCTTATAAAAGTCTCCCACATCTACCTCCTTACACACACCTCTAAAGCCATTGTCTTGGACAACACCTGCCCATTTCATCTCTCCACATCCCTCTCTTCATCATTGAAGCCTCACATTTGTTAGAATTCTCTTCAAGAAAACCTTTTGGTTCAAACCAATAGGAGTTACCCGATTTAATGGTAATGTCTTCACTTGTGTTATTTTGTTTTATCTTTTTTCTCCAAACCCCTAAATTCCTGTTATTACATTATTTTGTAACAAAACCAGTATATTAAATATACTAGGATGTTGTTATGTGAAGTATTCTATCTACACTTACACATAGCTCTATCTAATTGTTAAAGAATATACTGTTTCTGTGGATGGTGAATTACTACCTCACGAAACGATGATGGTTCAATATTCTCTTAACACCTTTCATGGTGGCCATTATGATGTCACTGTATTTTATATATGATATATATGGTATTTATGTTTCTAATATGCTTCAATATTTTATATTCAATACATACCTTTATTCTTTTAATGTTGTGCTAATGCGTTAATTTCATACGAGGAAGTGTGGAATACCACCCCCTCAAGTGATGTGACTTGTTCATGCAATACAAGAAATTTATAAAGCATAAAATTAATCAACTTATGTGACCTATAAAACATATATATTATAATGGTATTATAATATATATATCCCTCAGTTATTTTTAATTCCATTAATATGTCAATGAAATGAAAGTAGCATTCGTGCGTACGTACGGACTACCATCTCCATTAACGGCGCATTTCATTTATTTTTATCTCCAAATGTTATGGAATAGTATAAAATGAATATTTACTGGATATATATGATATGTAAATAATTAATACTATTCTGGAGATGATTTACTTATAAATACATGGACAATCATTTTCAAACAAGTTCATTTTTAACTCATGTACCAAACATCGACAAAAACGTATTATATGAACTCACATTATTAACCAATTATTATAACATTATAATATGTGATATGAACTGAATAATATTCTTTAAAGGAGGATCTTATGAAATTATAAATTGACCAATGTTTATTATTCAGGAATATAAGGAAACGAACAAGACATGTCGGACTTGAGGTAAGGGATCCTACATATCTCATTATTTTTAAGTACTCTTTTTATGTAACATACTTTAAGCTACTCTTTCTTATGTTGGGGGATGTTCTTTTATATTAATCATTCTTTAAATTTTAGGTTAATATGATGAGAGACCCTATTTTATCTCATCAATCCATTTTTTGAAGTTTTATGTGGTGTCGTTAGGCTACCAAATTTTCATAAGAGGATTTTCATCTCACTTTTTATTCCCGTGAGATTCATGCTACATTGGCCACTATTTCCTATAGTGTGGTGTATGTACTGACCATTATTTTACTATATGTATAATATACTCTCAGTTATGGGTAGTTAAATCTTTATTGTATGACCCTTCTTTCATGGGGTGTACGTTTTGAAAGTTTCCAAAATCGGTAAGGGAACCTTTCACACTCCTCTTTTAAAAAGACTTATTTTGTTATGTATTTTAATTTACATCTTTTAATGTTGGGATATGTTATTATATATCTCTATTGATGTAAATTTTATTTCCAAGTGATGAGATACAATTTTCTCTCCAATCAACTAATTTTAGGAATTTTAAAGTGACGACATTAGGCTGTCGAATTTTACCAAGGGAACTTTTTAACCCAATTTCGATTTCTTTGGGTTAAACATGTAGTTATTGAATATGTCATCCATTCAATATGTGTGAATGACCTTTTATTTTTTTAAACTTAATATCCACTTATATTGTGTGAACTTATATTTTTCACACATAATTTGGAGATTGATTTATCCTTAATTTAAGGATACCCTCTTTATAAGGGATTTCATCTCATTTTAAATTTCTATTGAGACTTCATTGTTGTTGTGCGCCAATTCACTCTTATATGGAGTATATAATATCCTTTGGAATATTATATCATAAATCCATTTATTCTCATGATATTATAATGTTCTAATTAAATTTTATTCCTCTATTATTGTATTCAAGTGTCTCTAATTTTGGTAAAAACCCTTTAACTAAAATATTGCATTAAATGTTTTAATGATTTGTTGATATTAATATCCATGTTTTAAAAATGGTTTTAAGGATTTATTTATATGGATATTAATTGTTTAAAATTTTAAAATCTTCACGATGTAGTGGGACACTTTGATTAAAAAATATCTTTATTAAATGTTTTAAATTGTTTTGAAAATGGTTTTGAAAATGGTTTTTTTGAATGGATTCATTATTTCAATATCGTAAAATTTTATATTGTTATTGAAATGTGGGAATTTTATCTTTACTTTATTCTTAAGTTATGAGCTATTATTATGTTTTGTTTCTTGGGCATTGTTTATTAAAATGGGTGGTTCCGTGGTAAACTAAGGGCTGGTGCGCCCGATACAGCTCTCCATTGTATTGGGTAACGCGAAGGGGTTAAACGCTATGGTTTCTCTGAAGAGATTTTAGGGAATATACTGTAATGGGTATTCCAAACATAACCATGAGGGTTACTCCCTAAGTAATTTTTTTTGAATTCCTCAAGATACTTTATATCTTATGATTTCTATGAGTTATTCGTAAATCTTATGATTTCATGAGGCATGGAAAATTGGTTATATTTTATGAGTAAAGTATGATTTCATTGATTCTTATGTATACATCGACAAATTTTTTCTTTCCATATTTTTATAACCCTTACTGAGCATTTTATGCTCATCCCATGTTTTTTTGAAATATTTTTTACAGGACATGAAGTTGTAAAGGGTCAAGGATGGGATCAAGTAAATGTCATGCTGTCTAAAACAAGGAACTAGACATGATTCTTTTGTTCAAGAGTTTTCATTTTTGTGAAATAAAAATGGAATCTATGTAGATTTTTATACTTTGTAATCGTTGAGATGTAATAGTTATGTCCTAATTCTCTAAAACTATAAACTTGAAAAGATCCTAAATTTGAATTATTAATTTAATTCAATAATAACTAATGTTTAAGGTCGGGTCCTTATAGGTAGAGAAATGAATCTTGTAATGATAATAATATTAAATATTTTTTCAATGTAATAAATAATGAAACCTTGACACAGAGGGTCTCCACCTCCGCAGTAAATGCAATATCGCTAAAGGGTAAGTGTTTAATCGAAGTCTAATAGTCTAAGGAATTCCATATAAATGTAAATGTGACTAAATAAATGGAGAAAACCAAAGGAAATCACCCATGTTATAGTGTGATATGCGATGGAAAGGGAAAAAGGATGTATCCGAAGAACATCATGTATTTTTATGTTTTCAAGGATCCATGGAGTCTATCCAATGGATCATGTGATTTTAAAGGAGGTATATAATAGTGTCATAATAAGAATACAGTAATTTATGAAGATTGTGTTACTAAGAGGGTCAGCATCATGACAACCAATATTGTTGAATTGGAATGGCATACATGACTATATAACGAATTCAATCTGGAATCCAAAACCTAAATCATTTATGAAAACTAAAATTATAATGTTGTTAGGGTCTATATGGAATTTTCACCATATAATTGAATAACTAAATAATTAATTCTATTTAATAATCATACCATTTAGAGACCATCTAGTTCATAAAATTCTCTTCATTAGTGTGACAAAGATATATACCCATGAAACAATTACTAATACATTTATGTCATTTTAATTCTCGAATGTGCACTCTACTACCATCCTCAAACATGGAATGAAGTGATATAGATTTTTAACTGAGTTTATCAATAACAATTCATTAGAACATGTTATATAGATAGTAAATCATCAAATTAAAACAGTTAATCATTCATTAACTGTGTAAATAAATTTATTTATGATGGTAAAGTGAGAATATCAAGGCTAACAAAAAAATTAAATGGTAATTTTAAATTAGTAAAGCTTACCATTAGCCGGGCTAGGCCAAGGAAAAACTAAATATTGCTATATAAACACATATCAAAGCACGGAACACCATATTATGAAAAAACAATATATATGGGTTTCTGTCATTATGGATTTTACCACCAACAATGAATAACTTATATGTAATTGGTATTATAAAATGGTTCTATCAACTTAGTTTTAGGAATATAATTAAATCAAATGAATCCCAGTGAAATCAGTGCACCTATATGAGAAATTATAAAAAAATGAATCCATAATGAAGTGTTATAGATAACATAACCCTTACTCATATGACTCTCATCATCTATTATTAATGTCTAATTTTTCATAGATTGGAAGAGATATGAAGAATAGATCAAATCCTAAAATTGGTTTACAAGAGCATGCATCTAAATGGTATCATATACCATAAAAATTACTATATAAATTTAATGATGTTTTCTAAAAATATCAAGATGAATTTAATGAGATAAATATATGATTGATGAAACATTTAATGGATGAGTTCTTTAAATTCCAAGGATATTCTTGAATAGGGATCCAACATAGGGGAAAACAAGGGGATGCCCACTAGAAAAAGAATAAGGAAAAATGGCTTGTTTTAAAACATAATTTAACTCTAAAACTAAAAATTCATCTAAAATCCTTTTTCATATTTTTTATCTGGAAAATTATCCTAATTGTATTCCCCATGTTGTACTAAGGGTAACCCACACAGTTAGACCATATAGTTAGAGAATCTATGAACCAATCATATTAGTTAACTTGACAACATTTATGTTGTTTTGAGCATGGTTGTATTGCCCTTGGTACATGGTGTGAAAAAATAGTTCACCATGTACCACCACAATACCCATCACCACATAATTAGATGAAACCAAGTGGCCTGGCTTATACAGTTTATACTAACCATGGAACTAGTCCATTTCTTACACTGATTTGGACTCCGAGCTTAAAAGAACTTCCAAACACCCACAAAACCATATTTAGCTCATGAAGAATCGATATTAGGATCAAAATAAGGAATTATTCCAATCTTATGAGGTTTTTTACTAGAGATAATTACTATGTTCATACATTCTTCCCCATATAATAGAACACTTTTCCAAGTCCACCATCTAGGGGAAGTAAAACACTATCTGAGAACAACTCTGGCCACTGATCAAATACCACTACCTCCTGCTCCAAATCATCTTTTGACATAAGATCATACATGCATATCAGTTGTACAACAGGGAAAAACTAGACTGATAGAGCTATTGTGTCTGGTTTGAAGATGCATATACGATATTCATCAGATGATTCATTAACACCTAAATCAATTTTTCTATATCAAATGATTGATATGGGTGGTCATAATTTTGAGGATGATTACAAATAATGAACAAATCATTCATAATATGGTACCTATGAGGTAGTAGAAATAGATAGGCTACCCGCATGACTCTCTCAAGAATATAAATCTTCTTAAAAAATATTGGTTATAACTTTACTTGATTTGTTATAAATCTATGTTATAGCCCGGGTGTTACCAATATAATAACATGATAACTAACATCAATCTAAATTGGGTTTTTATAGTGATCGACGTAAGATTTATTTATAAACTATGTAGTAGAAATACGCTTCCTAATTAGCTAAACCTAATATAATGTCTCATGAATGAATCAAAGACCTAGTAGGGCATCCTCCTCTTCCTCTAGCCAGCATATAGGTTAATTAAATGATCTACCATACAAATAATCAAAAGTATCCACCTATTATTTCATCTAAAATTTGTTATTATAAGCAAACTCGACAAGGGGGATTTAATTCTCCAAATAAGCATCAATGTTAAGGACACATTACTAGATATTTTTCTATAGAACACGTATCCACGTTTCTTATTTTCCATTAGTATGAGGATTAAATGATGTTCTTATAAGCACCCATATTCCCAATGATTTCTACAACTGCTACTAGAAATGAGACATAAAATATGATTCCCTATCTAATATGAGACTATAAGGGAACATGTGGTTTCTAATGATATCACATACATACAATATTCCTATCTCAACTAATAATACAATAATATAAATATGGAGGAATGGGGAATCATTCAAGAGTCAGTCAATAAATATCCATTAATCATCTCAACCAATAGGACCCCCAGAATGTCGAATAAACATTCTATAAAAAAATATTCTTATATTTATTCTATAACTCGAAGCATATTTAGTAAGACATTATGTATCTAGATATACTCCATCATCTAATGACATGTAAAATTCTTAGTGATAAATCCTCATATCTAACATTTGTTTTTTAGGGAACCAATAATGGTATCACATATCATAATACACAAAAAATATTCCTAGATTAACTTCCCACATTGAAGTATGGGACTGAAACATTACTATCTATTTCATATCTATTAAAATCCAGACACATCCAATTATATGAAGGATGTCATCTATTCCAAAATAAAAATATGGGTGCAAGAAATCTGTTAAAATAATCTCATGGAGAACCAATCTTTGGGATGTAAAACTATCATTCTCATTATCTTCACAAGGATGTAAGAGTCCAATTTAATGGATAAGAGGTGGGAATTATCTTGAATTTCATGAAAATCAGTATAAAACTCAGAGAAAAGGGCCATTAATCTCTATTATTCTCTTAAATCATGTAAATGTTATGCCACCGTTTTTGGACAATGTCACTCAAATGCTCCATTTTCTATTCTAGACATATATGAAATATCAAAGTTATATGAATGAATATATTCAACCCAAATCTACAATATTATATTCATGTAAAATTCAGTAATTCTTTATTTGATACTCATGTAGTCTGTGTAAATTAGAAAACACTCACATCTCAGATAGTCTCTCCTGCTACATAAGGCATTGAAAACTATTATCATCTCATGGTCTGGCATCAGGTAATTTATCTCATGAGCCCTCATATAATGAGATCCATATGAAATGAATCTATCCTTCTATATCAGTACTACTCAAAAGTTGATGACTGATGCATCACATAACACTATATCACATCTTCTAGGATTTGGAAAAATCAATATAGGTGTTGGGACAAACCTCATGTTTAGCAGCTAAATGGGGTTTTCACACATTTTTAACCACATGAACTTGATTCCATTATTTTTAAGACTAATAATTGTTCTCGAAATCCTGAGAAGTTATGTATGAAATGACTATAATACCCATCTATCCCCATGATAGCAAATTTACTAAACATGTTTTTAGTATTCTCCCATGTAACCACAACACAAACCTTTCATAATTCAATTAATACTATTTATTCCATGATAAAATTACCCATTAATTAAATATGTTTAATCTATAATTTTTACTTTGAAAAATACCTATATAACTGATGTTCTCTCAGTGTACTAAAAATGATTTCAAGGTTCTTATCATGGTCGTTAAGAGTGTGAGAGTACACCAAATATTCGTCCAAAAATACAATGAAGAAATAATTTAGATAGGGGTGGAACACCATATTCATTAGATCCCTTAAAATGAAAGGCATGTTTGTACGATTTAATGACATAGAAAGGTACTCATATAGGCCAGAACTATTATAGAATGATGTAGAATATCGGTATTGTGGTCAGACATGAAACTAATGATATCCCCATCTCAATTTGATCCAATAAATAAATCTTGATAATTAGAGATGGTGAAAAAGATAACCTATTAGATGTAGTGGTTAATGGTTCATGATTGTGAACTACTTCAATCTTCTAAAATCATTTTATATATGAGGGGAGTCATCTAGCTTTTTTGAGAATAACATAGGTGAACATCATGTGGATGTTCTATGACAAATAAAATAACTGGCCTCTAGATCCACTAAATTATATTTAAGAACATAGAGCATTGTTTTGTCATCCTGTATTTAGGAATGTACTCTAGAGTTTCTCTTGGAAGTATCTAGATCCTAAACTCTACATCTCTTTTAATAGGTATTCTAGAAAATCATCCAGAATGTTTCCCATGAAACTTTATAATATTTCATGAAATTCATCTAGAGATAAACCCAAATCCTCCATCTAGAGATAAACCCAAATCCTCCATGAAAATTGGATCTTCAAAAATCATGGAGATTTTAGTGATGTGGATAATATTTTGATGATATTAAAAAAAACTCTAAAGTACACAACATATTCTACAGCCCTTTTCTAATTATGTACATGCCATAACCAACACACATCGTCACATATGAAGGAATATAATTGGAACCTAATTTATATTAATGTGAATATCATATCCAGTTTCTAGATACTAAGTGCAATGACCTAGAACTCTATCAAAAAAACTTATCTTTTTATGTTTATCACATATAGTATTGAGCATATATAATCACTTATATAATATAAAACAATCGTCATAAGTGAATAATGAATGGAATAAGAGGTATTTATAATAGATAATTAACCAATACCTCTGAAAGGGTAACATGAAATTCAGAATAGTAATATGACCCTAGTGAAAGTTATATCGGGCAAATGAATAGTAATATCACCCATGTTTGTATAAATAAAATTCATGCATCTTATGGTTAAATGTATGAAATAATTGTATCATAGTATAGCTAAATGAATATTTTAAAAATTAGTTTCTATGTGTTGGTATCCTTGGGAGTCATAAATATTTAATTAAATTTTTTTAATTAATAATTTTATTTTAAAAAAGGTATTTTAATAAAACATATTCATAATTCAATATTATTTGTCTTTTAATTATAGGATAATTTATAATATCTTAGTCATTTTTTATAATGTTATTAAAATAGTTAAAATTCTAAAAAATATATATTTTGATTAAATTATTATTCAAATTAAATATTAATTTTATCATATTTAGATAAGTATTCTAAAAAATTGAAATTTATTTTTTATTTCTAAAAATAGTATAACTCTTAGGATAGTATTTAGGAATTTTTTTAAAGTAAAATAATTTTTTGTAAAGAGGGAAATACAATAATTTATGATAAATGTTAAATAAATGAATTATTAATTCAAATATAATGTATGGCTGAGGTAAGACTATATTATAGAAATATACTTCATTATTTGAATATGTATTTTGATAATGATAAAAAAAATTCATAGTTAGAGCCCAATATAATAAAAAATTAATTAAATATTCAAGAATAACCCCTCTGTTTAAATATAAATACCATCTCTCGCCACCCCATCTCCTCACACATTCCAAAAAAATAATCCTTGTAAAATTTCATTCCAATACTGTTCCCAAGACCGTCCACCATGCGATGGAGATAATATTTATTCATCAATTAACCAAAACCATTTCCCTTGGGATATTTTCAAGTAAGAAATTCAAGAGGTAATATCCTCTTTCTTTTCCTTTTATTTTCTTTCCATGTTCTTTTTTTATAATTCAATCCACACATACACTAATCCAAATGGAATGATAACTCCAATATGTTATCTATAATCGAAATTTTTTTCTAATCAATAAATATACCATTATACTCATTTCATGATCTCGTTTATTTTAAAAACAAAATCATCATCCAAGAGGTGTTGATTTACAATGTTCGAGGATGATGAAATTTGGTTCTTTAATTTCTCTATCAAGGATTGTAATGAATCAATTTTTTTGGTTCAACAAAACATTAATATTTTTAATAAATTTTTTTTTGTTAGATAAGTATCATAATTATAAAATTGTGAACTATAAAAAACAAAATCAGTTCGTTACGATCAATAACCGCTAAAATAATGTAAACGATTATAAATAAATTTCTTATATAATGATTCATCCTAATACCATATAAAAATTTATATATATGAACATTGAAACATATATATTTTCATTAATAACACATAAATTAAATTATGGAGAATTATAACTATTCCATATGAACTTCTATACTCATGTACAAGTATATTGATTGTGAAATCCAAGGAAACAAAGACTACCGTGCAAAAAAATTATATCTAATAACACATAACAAATACTATAAAAAATCTAATAAAATTATAATAATTAATTTAAATGTATATATGGTTCTAGATAAAATAATTAATGGATTTAATTTGATTATATATGTCATTAATGTAAATTGCATAAAACAATCAGTTATAAGGTTGGGTTTTCTTCCTGAACCTGTATTTTCATTTAGGTTATTCTTACCTCCTATATAAAATAATAAAATTTTTATTTAATTTTTCATACATAGTCTAAATGCGGTTTATACATTCCAAAATAATTTTTTCATATCAATTCATCTTTTTTATGAAATTTATGTTTTTTCAGTGTTTCTTTTTCAATTATTCCTAATAAACAAGGCAGGTTCAAGGGAACATATCAATTTTTTTTCCAATTTTTATCTATCATCTATTATTAGTTTTATGGAACCATTATTTTATAAAATAAATAATGTTGAAATGAAAAACTATATTTTTTCATTAATGGTTTTAAAAAAACTATTATGAAGAATAAAAATGATTTTTCCAAAAGATCTCTTCTTTCCAAAGTTAGAGGTTTATTTCTATCTAGAATCCCTCAATGATTTTATTAGAGAATGTTTTTATATTTCAACACCACTATTTAATTTAATTTATTATTGAAATTTATAACTTACAATTTACATATATCATATGTAACTAAATTTTGTATTAATGGTTTGATTGTGGATGTGTTATCTTGATACAATACATCACATTATTAAATTGTTTAGTGATTAGTATTACAGATTATGGAATTTTATTTAAATTTCATTTGTTCATGATTTATACATTTATATCCATTCATATTAGGAATTAATTGGAAATTTCAAGTGATGTGTGTGAATGTTATATCCCCTCAATGCATTGATATTCCTAATGAGACAAAAAAAATTTGTTTTGGTTGAGGCCTTACCCTAGTATTTTTAGATGTCTTGGTCAAGTCCTTAATGATATGTTTTAAATGTCCACAATTATCCATCTTCTCATTATAATATCTGTAATTAATAAAACCTATGATAATTGACTATAATTATAAACTTTATTGTGGTTCATTTTACTGTGATATGTTATATGGATTTACTTACTCATCTTTCATTATTTCCATAATATGATCAAGGTTATTTTTAAGGGTATGTGTTTTTATTTATTCACCATATCAAATGTTAATCTTTATCATAAATTGAACTATACTACCGACCATTACTGAGTGTCTGAGCTCACACCATTTCTATTATTTATTTTTCCCTTGGATGCATATATGAATATTATGAATGACATTCAGGGATAATTAATAAGTTAGGGATGTTTCCAATGGAATTTATATATTTTATTTCCTTTAAAATTGTAATGTAAATATTATTTTGGTATTTGGATTTATAAAACTACTAAATTATTCTAACCATCTTGGAGGGACATCATTGTAATGATACCAATATAATTATGTAATGCATCTGCGCTAGGATACTAGGGTTGGTATTTTTAACGTTGGTATCAAATGATGTTTAGTAATCATGGAAATTAGATTATAAAAACATATTATAGAACATAATTCTAAGATATACTTTGAGGATAAGAATTCAAAACATCCTATAATTTTGGTATTGTTGATATTATGTTTAATTTCCTAGTAATACATCCTTATCTAGATACTAAAACTAGACATAATTTTGGTACAGATGTAACTAGGCATAATAACTTTAACAATGTGCCCCGAGCTTAACTCAAGGTAACCTGGTAGTCAAAAATGGGAATTATTGTTCACCTGGATTGACACTCATATGGGATATTATTATTATAAGTCACATTTTCCATATAAAACACTATAAAATATTTATAATTAAGTAAGTCCCTAATAAAAACATGTTTATGGTAATGATATTAGATATTAATGAAATATAAATTTAGGTTATGTGTCTTTATAGTTTGAGAGTATACATTAAAACTCATAACATAATATAGTGTATTCAATTATTTATTAAAGGATCAAAGTGGACGTAATGTAAAATGTATCAACACATGTATCCTATAGAGGGATTTCACTTTTATGGATGATAATGATGTCAGTATTGGAGATGTGACCAGAGTTGAGAAACATATATATATAAGAGGAAAAATGACTTTGGATTTTAAAATGACCATCCCTATATAAGGAATTATAATCCAAAATGTGGGGGAGAAAAGTTAGACCGCATTAGTAAAAACAACCTTCAGGATTTAATGGCCCTACTAACCCATTTCTAGCCGATCAGTGGATAAGTTCATTAATGATCATATTTATCACTCTATAATGTGAGAAATGGTAAACAGTTTTCATGGTATTTTATCATATATCATGATATACCGATCAATGGTGGTTACTAATTCAAAAGAAAAATGAGGTGGAATAAATTAAAAATATGCAATTGACATATTTTATGGAAATTTTCCAAGAGAAATATTTTCCTCATGACCAACTAGAAGATATGAAAATAAAATTCTTGAATATGATTAAAAATGAGGATATGTTTGTTTCCATGTATGAAAATAACTTTCCAAGGTTAGAAAAGCATGATGTGAACTTCATACGTAATCTATGGATATATCATGATTAATTATTTTATAGTTTAAAACCATTATTTTAAATGGAACTTATTATCAAAACATTATCATCATACTAAGCTATTATATCATGTGAAATCATGTAGAAGAAATAATTATCTAAATATTATGAATTTAATGGAATTAAAGAGAAGAATATTGTGGTTTAGGAATGAATAGATAAATGGATGAAAAACGGTATTTTCATGTATATGATACTTGTGGAAGGAAACACCCCATAGCATACATACAAGAAAATGGAGTTTTTTATAAGTGCTGAGAGAAAGGACACCATGACTGAGATTTCAAGGGCATTCAGGAATATATCAATTTAAAATGAAATAATTTTAAATAGTTGGGTCATTATGAAAATTATTTTCCAATTCATCAAGGAAACCTTGCTAATAAAAGGCTAATAGAGAAAGGTTAATTTTATGGAATCACAACAATTGTAATTAATGTTCCTAATTATGTGCTTTGAAGTACATTAATCATTACCTAAAAAATTGTCAATGATTTGTTTAATTTTTTATCAATTCAATATTTTATAACATCCTAGTTTTTAAAGAAAATTAAACATTTACCTTTTGATTTAATAATAGGGTTGTCACACAAAACTCTTAAGTGATGTATCATTGTAACGATAATTTGTCAATTTTTCCCTTTTATGAGACAAAAATATTCTATAATTTTTGACCTTATCATCATTCCCATGTTTGTCTTAGATATAATATATGGTGTGAATTTAAATTTAAATTATGATTCCAAAATTTATTACAAGAAGAAGGATGTTATAATTGTTATGAATGATGTTGAGTCCCTTATCTTTATTGAAGAAACATCACCCTATGATTCTTATCTACATTCACACATAGTAGATCTACTAAATTCAATTATTTGGGAGAAATATAATGTAATATATATCAGTGAAGAATGATATATTAAAATTGAGGATGTACCTATTGTGAAATAATATGTTGATATATTCTAGAGAATTTACATGGAAATACTATGGAGAAAGAAATTGAAGTTTCTATTGATATAAATCCTAGTGAAAGGGGAAAATAAAATAATCCTTATAGAGTGGTAAAATAGTAATTAGTACAACTAAAGAAAAAATGAAAGGGATTGAGTGATAAATGATTTTTCCAACCTAGTGCTTCTACATGGGGAGCCCATTTTCTCTTCAACTATAAGAAAGACATATCCCAGAAGCTATTCATTTACTATTTAGAATTTAATTCTATTATAATAGAGAAAAAATATCAACTTCCTTATATTGATGTTTTATTTGATCAACTTTAAAGAGTACAATATTTTTCAAAGATTGAACTTGGTTCTGGATATCATCAACTTTGTTTGATAATGAAAAATATTATAGTGATAGCATTTCGAACCAGGCATGGACATTGCATGATTATAATAATTCCATTTGGACTAACTAATGTACCATATGTTTTTATGGATTCAATTAAAATATTTTTCATGTAATAACATGAGGACTTTATTATGGTATTTATGGATGATATGTTGGTATACTCCAAAATCTACGATGCCGGTGATAATAACTTTCAAATTCTTACGAATAATCCTAGATGAAATGAAATATATGGGATGTTTAGAATGTGTATATTTTGACTTCAATTGGTTTCCTTTCACATCCATATTCTCTCAAAGGATAGAATCTCATTTGATCCTTTGATGAAATTGGTGGTTCAGGAATGTCTTACACAGACATACATAACTTAGTTACATAATTTTATTGGTTTAGCAAGTTATTATCATCATTTCGTTCATAAAATTTCCTGATAATCAAACCATTTAACCTTGAATACTCATCATGGGGTTATGTTCGTAATGAAAAAAGACTATGAAGAATTGTTTATATTATTGAAGAGGATATTATTGGATTCATTGATCATGGTTTTACCATCAAGAAATTGTGGATTTGGTATTTATAGTGATGCATCAACGAAAGGACTCTCTGGTTTGTCCTTACAAAAAATTATAGAGGTATTTTATATGCATGAATTATTTTAAAAATTCATGAATAGAACTACCAAACTCATGACCTATAGTTAGAATATATAACAGTTTCTCTGAAGATATGGATACATTATCTCTATAGTGAAATATGATAGATATATAAATATTGTATGAGATTAAAATACATCTTAAAATCAAAAAGTTACATAACATGAGGAAGAGTAGATGGCATAATATACTAATGGATTATTATTATTCAATACAAAAAACACAAAGATAAGGGGAATAAGATAGAAAATGCATTGAAAATGAAAGATCGTGGAATTGTAAATAAAATGATGATTGAAAAAGAAACTATTTACATGGATCTTGAAAAGATTAATATATGAAATATCATGTAATGAGAAACATATTATCTTTTTCAATAGGTTTCCCAACTATAAATATAGGAATGAATAAAACGTTATCACTGTGATGATGAGAATATTCAAAAGAAAATTAAATCTGCGAATGATTGTACATTACCAGTGTTTTTGTGTGAGGATTTAATTATGAAATTTGGGAGAAGGCTATCTATTCCCTCTATACCTGAGATAAAAATGGAGTTATTAGATAATACATATATCTTTAATTACTCTATACCACTTGGTATAAAAAAGATATATATTGATCATAAGGAAAATTTCAGCTGGGACTATATGAAGAAAGAAATTAATAATTATGTATCAACATTATTAGTATGTCAATAAGTTAATGTTGAAGAAATAAATAATATAGGATTCATGAAACCCGTTGCTATTACTAGATGGAAATAAGATGACATCACAAAGGATTTTAACATTTTATTAAAACAAAATCCATCAAAGAATGATGAGATATGGGTGATTAGTGATCAACTTACCAAATCTTCACATTTTAACCCAATAATTGATGATTTTACAATGGATCGTATTTCATGACTCTATATAAATAATGTAATTATAATTTATGGACCAAATATTCCTATTGTGTATGACCTTTATAAATGTTTAACATCAAACATCTAGAAACATCTTCATAATCCATTAGATCCTGAACATTTTTTGTGTACTTCTTATCACCCTAAAACTGATAGGTTGTCTTGAAGGACCATTAAAATAGTATAATAAAAGTTGACATCATGATCCTATGACATTCAAGGTGTGTGGGATGAGTATTTTTATTTGGTAGAGTCTTCCAAAAATATTAGTTTCTATTCATGTATTCCAATGGCACCAAAGGAAGCATTGTATGAAAATAGATATTATACACCAACATGTTGGGATGGAGTTGTTGAAAGGAAGACTTCTGGCCCAGACGTTTTAGAAGAAACAAAAACAAAGTAAAAGATAATAAACACCCATTTCAACAAAACTCAATGTATAAAACATTACTATGAAGATAACAAAAGAAAGGATTGATAATTTAATATTGGATATTCTATTTTCTTCAATGTATATTCATGTAAGGGTATTATAAAATTTTTGAGGAATGAGAAAATATAACCTAGGTATATTTGTCCATTTAGATATCCTCAATAAGATTGTAGTTTTGGCTTATCATTTGTAAATTCTTCATATCCATTCCAAATTAAATAATGTGTTCCACAAGTCGTAATTTTGGAAGTACATACCAGGCCCAAAATAAGTAGCCACTTTTGAAGAAATGAAATTAGAACATGAATTATCTTACTAGGAAGAGCCAATCTAGATTTGGGACATTAAGGAAAAGGTGGCGAGGAATTGGATGAATTGGATGGTAATTGTACTTTTGAAAATTCATAAAATTAATCTTGTGAAGTGGGAGCCTGATAAGACTTTGATGAAGTACTACCCAAATCTTTTTATGTTGTTCCAATATAGAAATTTTGAGGAAGAAATTTATATTATAGGCAAGATTGTAATGAACCCAATCTCTATAAAGAAAATCTCCCTTCATAATTTTTATTAATATTGTACACATGACATAAAATCGCATACATAACATAATACAGACATCATAAATGAAGAATGAATGAATTAAGAGGATTCCATATATGTTAAAAATCCAATACTGATGAAATAGTAACTTGACTTTAGGAATACTAATATGACACTTTTGACTTGAAAAGTGGCCAAATTAATAGTAAATTGTACGATGTTTTTATTAATATAATTTAGGTATCTAATAAATGAAATTATGATATAGTTATATTATAATATAAGTTAATTAATGTTTTTAAAATTATTAATTATGTTTTGGTGTTTTTGTGAGTCAAAAATAATTATTAACGATTTTGTAATTAAAAAAATTAAAAGAAAAATAATTTTCATAAATTTTATTCATTAAACAATATTTTTTTTATTATGATTTTAGGATACTATAATAAGACCATAGCTAATTTTTCTGAACGTTGAAAATCACATTTAATTTTATAAAATCTATGTTTATAATAAATAAAGATTTAAAAATTAAATTTATCATAATTGTAATTTTTTTCCTAAAATGGGGTTCTATTTTTATTTCTATTATTTTATAAATGATTATAAATAATTTTTGGAATTATTCATAAATATATGAATTTTGTGTGAATAATAAAATATGATAATATATGATAAATGTTAAATACATGATTTATTGAGTCATAGGTGTTGTATGGATAATAGAAGACCATAATCTTGAAATATGATTAATAATTTTAATATATTTAGTGAGTTTTCTCAATCTATTCATAATGTTGAGACAAAATAAAAAACATTAATAAATATTCAATAACACCCTTCTCCTCCACTATAAAAACAACCCCTCGGTACCCCTTATCTTCACTCCTTCCATGCATTGAGCCTTTTCAAATTTCTACAAATTAATCTTCCCAATACCCTCCCCCATGTCTAGGAGATCATTTTCTCATAGAAACACCAACCCCAATTCCATAAATAGATTCTTATGGAGAATAATTACAGAGGTAATATCTTCTTCATTTTCCTTTTAATATCCTTCCATGTTCTATTATTTTATAATTCTATCCTAAAACCCTCATCAAAATAACATGATAAATCTGGTACCTTCCATATAATTTAATATTGTTATTATAATATAATAATTCAACATAAATCTTATATCACACCCTATTCTATTTTAAAAATGAAATTATCATCTGAGCGGGGCGGATTTACCTCCTTCGTGGACAATAGATTTTTGTTCATCAATTTCATTTTCAAGGATTATAATGTTAAATTTATTTGGATAAATCAAAATATTATATATGATTTAAATACTTTGTTTTTTTATATAAGTAATATATTTTCATAGTACTAAATTATTAAACAAAATGAGTTTTTTATGATCATTAACCGCCTTAATAATGTAAACAGTTATCATTAAATGTCTTATCTAATGATTAATACTCATACCATATATCAAAATAATATATTTAAACATATACAATTATTTATGTTTTTTAATATCATATAATTTCAATTCTTGTGAAATATTCCATTCCATCGGATCTTCCATACTCATATAAAAGTATACCGATCGTGAAATCCAAGAAAACGAACGCTCTCGAGCAAACAAAAATTGTATCTTATAACACATAAGAAAGGACTTAAATGAAAGTAATAAAATTATAATAAAAAAATTATATAAGGTTATGAATTAAATAATTAATGGATTTAATGTTTTTATACAATACGTTAAGTTCTTGTAAAAAACACATTAATACATAATGTATGGTTTTCTTCTCGATCCTCCATTTCCAATCGGGTTATGCTTTCTTCCTCTATACAATAATTTTATTCAACATTATTTAATACAGTGATTTTAAATTCATTTAATATATTCTATAATAATTATTCCATCTCATATCATCTTTTGTTTATAATTAATATATCTTTTTTCATGGTTCCCTTTATAATTCTTCCGGATACGCATGTCAGATTAATGGGAATGACTCAATTTCTTACCCATTTTCAAGTACCATACACAATCTATTTTAAGAAACCATTATTTATTTAAAATAAATAATTTTTAAATGAAGAACTATAATATTTCATTAATGTTTTTATAAAATCAATTTTAATGATAAAATGTAATTTTTTTCAAAATAACTAATGTTTTTAATGTAAAATGGATATATCTCTCAAGAATCCTTCAATATTTTTAATAATGTATTCTAATCTATTTCAATAAATCTTTCATATTTTTTCATTTATTGATTTTTATATATTATTGTTTTAATATATCATATATTATTAAATTTTTTATGACCATTTTTACTATGGATGAGCTATCTTGATACCATTCCACATGTTTCTCAGATTGGTTGGTGATTATGATTATAGATTTGGGAGGGTTATTTACATTTACAATATTTTTTTTATGTATTTCCCTATAAATATTAGAAATTAATTTTATAGGGATAGTGATATGTGGGGAACAATATATCCTCTCTATGCATTAGTAGATCTCATGAGACAAAATAGAAATGGTTTTTGGCTGAGCCCTTACCCTTATATTTTCTGATATGTCGGTCAATCCTTGGATGTTATTTTTCAGATGATTAGAATTATTAATTCAATCATCAAGAAATTAGTAATTGAAAAAGAATGTGATATTTTACTATTATAATATCCATGATTAATGTTAATTCACTTATAATATGTTATATGGATTTATATACTGATCTTACACTCCATCCATGTTATGATCAAGTATATATTTTACATCATTTGTTTTATGATCATCATAATAAATAAATTTTTTTGTTTATAATAAAATATGATGTACTGAATAAACTTGATGTGAATTTTACCTCACTCAATTAATATGATTTATTTTTCCCCAAGACGCAAGTATGAAATATCTGAAATCCTTTCAAGGATAATCTAGGATAAATTGATTTTTCCAATGGAATTTCTATATTCTATTTCTTTTCAATAAGTAATATAAATCTTGTGTTTTTATGTTGTTTTGAAAATCTTCTACTCTATTTGGTACTGCTGGATTAGAGTTTCTTATATTCATACTATTATAATAATGTAAGGAACATACATTAGTCAATTGGGGTAAGGGTTTTACACGAAGGAACATGTATACAAGAATCACATGACTCAGCATGTAGTGGAAAATTCAAAAAATTAAAAAAAATTAAGTGTATATGTGGGAAACATAATAATTTATGAACAATACCTACCCATATATTTTAATGAGTTCATGTACAAGAAATTTTTAGGATTAACGTTTTTGAATGGGGCAAGAATTTAATACCCCGTGATTTAATTAAATGCCTCTTCTAAAATCAATGATCTTTTACAGTTTATGTTCCTTGAATCCATGAGTTTAAAACCATAATATGTTATAAAATATGACTATTTTAATATTAAAGTGAAAATTAAAAATATTAATATTTCTAATGTATTAATAACTTCTCTATGATGTATTTATAAATAATGGGTTACTTATAAAATGAGAATATGTTATATTAATATTATTGAATACCAAAAATAATGTTTCAATAACCATTTTTTAAGTGATGGTTTATTTGTTACACACAAATATAAATTTAATGTTTTATAGTTAACATAATGATATAAAAGAAAATTAATTTTTTAAAATTTATATATATTTGTATTATGACTATATTATAATATTATGATACCTTAATTAATTTTTCAATGATTCATAAAAATAGTGAAAATATGAAAATTGATTTTTTTAATTTAAATGATGATTTTATATAAAAAAATTATCATATTTATAATATTATTTTATTTAATGGGATTAATTTTTTAATTATACACATTGATGAATCATTAATCTATATTTTTGGTGTTTTTTTATAGAAGATTAATTTTTGGTAAATAGTGAACGACTTTAATTTAAGGTATATTTCAAATACATAAATTTTTGGTTCATGGATGATGTATGGATTTTGTAAGACAATAAAATCTAACTATACATCTCTAATTACTGTGTTTATTAAAGGTAATCATAAATATTAATATATGTGATCATAAATGACAAATACAATAATAAAATAATAAAAAGACATCCCTCTCCACCATAAAAATACAACCCCTAACAACATCTTCTCGTCACATCTCTGAAGCCTTGAAGCTTTCAAAATTTTATCATAATAACTCCACTCAAATTTAGTTACATGATATACTCATACAAAATACTTTTTCAATGATAATTATGTTGGTTCCCAAAGAGTGGAATTGAAGAGTTAAAACGCCCTTTCATTCTTTTGATTTTCTTTGATTTTCTTTTCATTATTATCCATTCCAAAACTCCTATATCCAGAAATTCCAAATAACTCTAATATATAATATTTAATGTAATATTATTTTATTAATTGTATATCCACCATTAATTCTCTTCTCTTTCCTTTTTTATTTTAAAAATTAAATCATCATCTATGTGGTTCTGATTTTCCGACTTCATGGAAGACATGTTTTCATTTTTCCAATTTCTCTTTATTGGATGGTGATAAAACAACTTGTTGTAAAAAAATATAATATATTTCAATAAACATATTTATTCTTCTTTAACAAGTATATATACAAATTATTAATACATAATACAAAACAATTTCATGATGATAAAAAACACAAGAATAATATAAATGTTTAACAAAAATGTTTTATCTAATGAATCATACTCATGTTTGAAAGATGATATATAATAACATGAAATATAATATATGTTAATTAATATAAAATAATTTCAATTATTTAGAAGTATTTTAATTATATTTACCTTTCAAATATGTATACAAGATGACAAATCATTAAAACCAAGGAAACGAACACTCCGAATGAAGAAATTGAATCTCATAACTCATAAAAGAACAACATAAATAAACAGAATGAAGATTTAATAAATAATATACATGTGGAATAAGTACTTCATTTACTGATTAATGAATAATATTTAATTATCAAGGACATTATGATTAATAGTAGAACTCTCTTGGAAATTAGGTAATGATTTCTTTATGAACTCAATTTTTTCACCGTGTTACACATTATCTCTATTTAATCCAATATAATTCTTTTTTATTTTTATGAAATTATAATAAAAAATGATTAAATTTTCTAAAAAACGTATCTAGACCATTTCATATTTATTTAAAGGGGAATACATATTTATACACTTTTCTTTTTAATATCCTATTGAAAAGTAAGCACAATTAATGGCAACCTACAAATTTATCGCCCCTTTTTAAGGAAAAAACATAATATGTTTTATGACAAATATATTTTTTTAGAAGTGAATTTTTTTATCATGAATAAATATATTCTCTATTCTTTAGTATTAGGTAAATAATTATTCTTTTTATAATTCCATATTTCTTTTATATTTTCTTTTAAGAATCAAATAAATGGTCGATTTCTAATGTTTCTAAATAACACTTTTTACATGTCTTCACTTCTTTCACACATACTTTTGGCCTAAAACAACATTTAATTTACATACCCTTTCTTTTATAGTATATACATGTTTAGAATATGATTTTTTTAAAAATACATAGGTTTTTTTAAAAGAATTATTCTTAGTAAATTAAATGGTTTATCTTTTTGTAGAATTACTCAATTATTTTATTAGATTTTTTTATATCTCCATGGCATATTTTAAATCTTATTATTAAATTTTAACTTTGTTGTATGATGTCAGAAACCATTTTTTTATATAATTGGTTTATGATCTGTGTGAATGATGATGTGATATCATGATACCATCCACCATATTATTGATAGTGGTTACTGATTATGTTTAATAAATGTGGGTATTTATATATTTTTCTTATTTATTTGTTTTCTATGATTCCCCAAATTTATATGATTGACGAACAATACTTATTATGCAATTTTAGTGTAACTTTTTATCCCCTCAATCCATTAGTATGTCTCTCAAGTCAAATAATATTGGTATTTGGATGAGGCCTTAACCATTATTTATTATATGTATTTCTGAAAGATTCAAATATATGTTATAGATATCCCAAACTATGCATTTTATCATTATGATATTAGTAATCTATAATCCATGATTTTATCAAACACGTAGAATTTTCAAGGTTAAGTTTCATTCTAATGTGATTATATATGTGAAATATTTTTATTAGCAATTATACATTTTATCATATGCATATGATTATATTTTAATGTAATGTGATTTATGTTATTCACCTTTACTTTGTTATTTTTTTATTATATTATCTTGAATTACAGATCCATAATGAGCCTCATTTTAGTAATAAAATTCTGTATGGTGCCGACTTTGGAATTATAGGGTTGGGGTCCTTAAAAATATGGTGTGATCTATCTCTACAAATCATATATGCTCCATTTCATCCAAACTATATAAATGTGTGTAATATTGTGGAATGAATTATTGGTTAATATAATCCCTACTAATAGAGTCATAAATATATCCATTGGTTTATTCATTACTATTATCTGGCTATAAATTCTTAAAAAAGAATTAACACACAATTTCAAAAATTCTTTATATTTTTTTACTTATTCAAAAACATGTCATTATTTATAATAAATACAGTACATAATATATTATTTAAATCACTCATAATGTAAATAATAGACTTATAATTTTTTATAATTTATTCCCTATAATCTAACTGACATTTTAATGAATAATTCTTAATGTGTGACTCACTGGAATATCCCATTTCTTGTGTGGAGATTTAAAAATCATACCCTTTTATCATGAATAATAGATCCAAATTATAACTATTTATTATAGTTCGATCATGATTTTTTTTAATGGTTAATCATATTTTATAGACCAATGTAGCCAAATATTTGATATATCATTAATGTTTCTTCTTATAAACTCTTATATTGTTAATATATCAAAATAATCTAGAAATAAGATTCCTCATATTTATTCTCCACACATTGAAGAATATATATTTCAAAATTATCAAAAAAATCCATATTTGAAAAAATAATTTCCTTCATCATAGACATGAGGCACAAAAATTAGATTATGTTTATACCCATCACTAATCAATTTGATCTTTTATTCAAGCATGTCTCCAATTGTGATTATTAAACCAACACTATTTATTTAGAGTAAATCATTTTTACGAAATGTAGTAAAAAATTAATTTCTATTATAAAAATATATTTATATATTAAAATATCCTATCATATGTGAACTACATAATTATCCATAATTCAGGTATGATTACATTGATATTATTTGTCTCTGACTTCAATGACCAACACATTCTCATACATTTTTAAGTTTTTTTACAATTTTGAGTATTTCAACTAACACATTGTTGAGTAATTAATATATTTATATGATCATTAAAAATGGGATCCAGTTGGTCAAACATTTTTCAATCTTTATCAAATGATTTGGAGTTGTAACTATAAATAAGTTCATTATTTTTATTCTTTATGAACACATCTAATTTTAATGTCATAACCCCCTCAAATATCTACCTACCAAATCCACTAGGCTTGTCAAAATATATTTCATATAACCCATATGAAAATTCAATTTCAAAATATAATACATTCCATTATACACAACTTGTTATGATGAACTATACACTTTTTTCTCCTTCACAGATTCTCCATCACTATTAGTAAACTTTTCAGATTAAAATTTTTAGTATAATTGGTAGAAATATCTTCTTTATTTAATAATTCATCAAATCCATTTTAAATTTACCATTTTTCGAGGTTCAAACCCTAGATATATCTACTATAGTACTTTTATTAATTTAGGTAGACTTTTATGTTTCCAAAAAATTAAATTTATTATCCCATGTCTTTGCATGCACATTTCCAATCAACAAAATCATCAAAAAGAACTACAACATCTTGAATAAATATTTGGATGATTGCTATAAAAGTACCTATTTCATTTAACACATCAATAAATTTCTATTATAAAATCTCAAAATTAATCTCCTTTTCATTACCCATTCCTTCTAGTTTTATAGTTTATTTTTTCTCATTAATTATTTCCTACATAATGTCATTAATTTCATTTATCAACTAAAAAACATTTCTAGTATCGAAGACACCATTATTTTCAGGTGATTAACTTTATTTCGGTATATTAATTTTTATAACCATTGCAAAAAAATTATTTGAAGACATAACTTAAATTATCGGTTGAGCATTAATTCTAATTGACTTTATTCAAGATGACTATTATTATGGATTTTATCACTAGTGAATTATTTAGCATCGCCATTATAAATAAATATTTTTTCTTTAACTCCACTAGTGGACTCATATATATATCTTCCATTACAAATATCATCATATTAATTCAAAGATAAAAAAACTTCTTGAATTTTGTTATATTGTTACATTTCCCCGTTAAGGAATATTTTGGTTCATTCTTTTTTGAGGAAATTCGTATATAGTTACCATTTAAATCAATGATATAATAATACTTAAATATCAATAATATTTTTCTTAAATTCATATTAGATCCGTACATGAAACATTTAATTGGAAGATTACTAAAAAAATTCCTTTTTCGCATTAAATTATTCATTAAATCAATTAATTGAAACATTCAAATTTTGTATGCATATATTATAATTTAATAGATTCATCTAAATCAATTTCATTTTTATTATTTCTCATTTATAAACTCAATGATTTATAGTAAATGGGGTTATCATACTTTATCCTTCTCATTACCTTAATTCCCATATATATTTTATAAGAAATCATAATGTTTTGAAAATACAACAATGAATTTGTTCTCAGATCATAATATTAAAGTATAAAGTCTTTTACCTAAAAATTGTCCTAAAAATACCCAGTATGATCAAAAAAACTATACAATCATCTAAATTAACACAAAAATAATTTATTATCATAAAAAACATCAAATATAAAACATCTTTCATCCAAATTTTATTTACTAATAATTGTTATATCATTATATTTCAATATTAAAATATTTAACTTATCTTTTATAACATTCTAATTATTATCATATATATTTTGAAATTTATCATAAATTTAATTCTCTAGTTTAATTGTTTTCTCTTTGACAAAAAACTATCTAGTATGTAATAATGAAATTAGATTTTTCGGTTGGATATCATTCAATAAATTATTTCTATCTACAATTATAATTACAACACTTTTAGTATAAGGAAAAAACTTTTGCTGGATGCCTCCATTATGAGATTGGTTTTGATTTGTATGTTGGACAAACTACCTCCTCCATGAATAAATATGTTTCGTATTCCTTTACCTCCATACAACGATTAATTTAATAATTATATTAATAAATAAATATTGGTTTTATTATATGTTTAATGTAACGGTATGAAAATCTTAGAACCTACAAACAATATGAATAATTAATAATCATCATAAATTTAATAACTTTAAAATAGAGTAATAATGGGAACTTTTTTTCAAATTATCCTATGTTTTCATATCTATTAATAAATCATATTTTTTTTCAAAATTATTAAATATAATAGTTAAAAACAAAAAATAGTATCATTTGATTTCTGGTATATTGATATTACAACAACACAACTACATAATAATAAATTAAATTTGGGTATGTTCATGATTTTGTTGGTTAAATGAACTACTATAAAAATAATATATGTTAATACAATTATAGGTTCAAAAGGGCCTAGATAACATGGGGCGTGGTGAATCAATGTATGAATATTCTTTTTATAATGATTCATGCACTAGTGAATCATGAACTCTTTATTATAAGTACCACCTTTTCAACTTATGTGTTAATCATGATCATGTGACTTCCTTCTTTATATGTTGATGATTCTTTGAATGTAAAACATGAAGTAAAGTAGAAAAACTTATTTTGACTCTGTTCACCAAATTTAAGATACATCCTAGGATAACACCATAAAAATGTTTTGATGTTTCAAATCTACTGTGGATCTATACAAAAATGATGTTCAAGATGTATCAATTCAATTCCTAATCTCACTGTCTTTACAAGGTTTGGGGATAGATCACTGAATATCCAAGGGTCACTCCATACAACTCATGCACTAGATCACTACTAGTGGAATGGATTGTAATCTTCGTCTTTCTTTTCTAATTGCTCGAGATGGGATCCACACATAGTTTGTGGAAATGTAGGATCTTTCAGTTTCATTAATGCACACAATCTCAATTATAGATATATTCCCTATTTAATTCCCACATTAATCCAATTCATGAAAAAAATTTACCATATATCAACTTAGAAATAATTTTCATGACTTTTGCAATGATCACTACCTTTTCAAATCTCACATCTTTCAGCAAGCACACATATTCTTCACAAATATTGTAACATTATTAATGCTCACTACCTTTATGAAGCATAAAATTTTCAAGAAACATACATTTCCTTCACAATGCTCATAATTATTGGTTGAAATTTTATAGAATTCATGAACATTAAAACATTATCGAAGCATACCAATTTATTTTGTCATTTATAACCTTTACAAACTACCTTCCATTGTGATCTTTGGCACAATAACCTACTTCGAGAACCACCATCATGAATATGAATCCTTAAAATCATTATTAATTATTGATATATTTTGAAATGGTGTAGAGGCATATTTCTAGGAGTTTCTAGATTTATTGAAGCATCCATCCTTATGATAACTATTTCGTGATGCTCCCTTATTATAGTTGAAATATTCCTTGTCACATGAAGCACCATGGGATTTTTTGTTAGCGATTATTGATGTAGTAATGGTTTTTAATGTCAAAACCATTATTCATTCATTTACCACACTTTCGGAATCCCATTCATATTAAAACTCGTGAATTTGACATATTTTCATAAGTAATTCATGGATATCAAATTATCATTATAATGAACCTTACTTTTATCAATGAAAATTCCTCTTGATCTAATTAAATGTCTTATTATGCAAAATGGTTATATAAAATATAAATATCCAAGGTTTTTTATTTTTTGATTTCAAAATAATGTTAAGAATTCATATTGTTGCTAATATAGTCATTGAATAGTGATCATAGGATTAGATAAAATATAGGGCTTGAAAAAATCCAATTTACTTAGACATAGGAAGTGATGGCCTCATCTAGTAGAATTTCTCCAGAAAGAAGCATATTTGATAGAAATATGAAAGGAGTTGGAATCATTGGGATTCCCTATTTACCAAGTCCAAGAGGAGCTTCAACATGTTATGTCACGAACCATCCTTGGGACCAGTGTCGTGACTAACCCAAGCCCGCCTCCCATAGGCCAAGGGCTGGAGACTAGCACCAAGGAGTAAATCCCGTCAAAAAGGGGAAGGTATTGCCTTTATAAGTAAACGAACACCATAGAGTAAGCCAGCAGAAGTAAACACTAAGTAAACTAAGTACAAGTAAGTGTGGAAAGTAAATGGGCCAGAATACAAACCCAAACTTAATGTAAAGTACAACTGGAAAGAAAGTACATCAACTGAAAGTAAAGCTGCAACATCGAGCCGTACACTGGTAGTCCCACCTGAAGGGTGGGTACAGATATCCACCTCAGCAACTCGGGTCCAGCTGTCTGCTCCGTGTACATCCCACCCAGTGGTCCACCTCTAGGTATCAACTACTCCACTAGCCTCTACCACGATCAGTGTTGTCCGTCGTCTGCATCCAACACAACTTAATGCGGGAATAGCCCGTGTAGGGGTAACTATACGCTACTCAGTAGGGACCTCGAGACCCCTAAAGGTCTCCCAGAATCCCCGAAGGAAAATCCACAAAAGAAAGAAAAAATCACGATGTAACAACCAACACTACTTAGGTATATGCCCTTACATATACCTAAGACATCATTTCCAGTTCGGCTCCAGCATCCGAGCCCAAGTTCGATCATGTCCACACAAGAAAACACAACAGAATCCACATAGGAAAGAAAGTCCATCATATTGAAGATAATGATTGAAATTCTGGACTCAGCTCACACAGGTATACCTCTTCGGTGATAGAGATGATCAGATATAGCCACTGATTCATCTAAGCTGGGACCCACATAGGATGCTAAACCAGCTACTCGGCCAGACCCATAAGGGATAACAAGAACAGAGTCAAACACTGCCAGACCCACGTAGGATATAAGAACAATAGTCATTGTCGTCGAACCCACATAGGATTTCAGTACAGTCTTCATTTCTGCTGAACCCACATCAGATTTCAGTGCAGTCTTCATCTCCCTCAAACTCGCATAGGATTTCAGTATGGTATTCATTGATGCTGAAACAACATAGGATTTCAGTATGGTCTTCATTGTTGTCGAACCCACGTTGAATATCAGTACGGTCTTCATTACTGCCGAACCCAAATATGATTTCAGTGCAGTCTTCAGCTCTGTCGAACCCACATAGGATTTCAGTACGGTCTTCATCACTACCGAACCCACATAGGATTTTAGTGTAGTCTGAATCACCGTTGTAACCATATATGATTTCAGTATGGTCTTCATCACTCCCGAACCCACATATGATTTCAGTGCAGTCGCCAAAGTCGCTGTCGCGGCCAGCTCTAGGGTTCCCGCACACAACATGCTCATTTCAGGAGGGTTCGCTCCATGAGCCAAGGGGTCTAGACATCAACTTACACGTAGTCCAGAGATGATGTATCTCAAAGTTCCGTCTTGACAAGAGGAACTCAACGTGATAGACGGCGCGTCAATCGGACACCCGATCTGAGAGTTATTGGCTATTTCGTTCTAGGGGCCCGATTGGTTTTTAAGTCAAAACCATCCGACCACACTTCAACTGCGTCCAAACCTCGAGCAGAGTAATCCAAAAGGTTCATCCCACTAATAGGAATCTAACAAAGTCGACGGCACATCAATCGGACATCCGGAGCTCAAGATATGGGCAAAAGACGTAAAGTGGTCTGAAAATGGGGGGTATAGGCCTGGTGTGACCCGACCCAACCCCCCCCCCCCCCCACCCCGAGTCAGCGCGAACTGGGTAAACCCGAATCGGGTCTGGGTCCAACCTATTAGGGCGTGGCCCGGCCCAGCCTGGCGCGCTCGCTCGGCCGCGTGGCCATCTCAGCCAGCGCCGTGCTGAGCCGAGAGGGGGGGGCACGCTGCCCCTCTAATTGATGAGTCGCGGCCCCCGTGTGGGTGAGCCACTCCTTCAGCCAGCCGGGGGTTACGACCCTCAGTTTCCTAGAAGCCGGCTAGCCCGGTCTAGCCTGCTGGAGCTGATGCCAGGGGACCACCAGGGTCCCGCCGTTCCGAGGTGCTGGCGGCCAGTGGTTCCGGCCACCCGGCCTTGCAACTCCGCGTCTTCGAGTCGCGACCCTGTCCGACCGGCGCGGTGTGATGGCACCGCGCCCCTCTGCCGCGGTCCCGCACCGGCCGTGGTATCTTCATGGTTTTCCGGCACGTCATGACGGTGTCGTGCCCCTTCGCTGCGGCCCGACTCCAGCCGCGGGTTCATTCGTCCTCAACGGCGCGGCGTGACGGCGCCGCGCATCTTCGTCGCATTTCCCATGATTTCGCGCGGTTCTGTTGCATCGTTCCACCTTCTTTCAAACTGAAACAACACAAAAACAAAAAGGGGGAGGAGTATCGGCCGTGTTCGTGCGGTCCAACCTCCTCCCGATAAGTTGATATCACGCGGCCCAAGGAAAAAGACGAAGAACGACAAAGGATAAATTCACATCAAAAACAAATAACCCCTACCTCAAGCGTTTGTTGAACGAAGGATCGTCGTGGGGAAGGGACGTCTCGGAAGACGGGGTCGCGGAAGAAGGATCGTTGGTGTCCCAGTACATAGTGTCGCGTCATCGATCTCCGAAGAACTTTCATTCTTCATCTCCCTTTGTCGGAGGTCGGTGTTCTTTGTCGGTGACGGTGCGTTCTTCGCGTTCTTCAAGGAGGAAGAGGAAGATTCCAATACATGGGCTCTCCTCTTCAAATCCTCCTCGCACAACGAAACAACATCATAAAATAAGGCTTTTCATTATTTTATTTCTCATTCCAACTGTTTTTGAAATTCAAAAACAGATCACGATTTAATTAATGAGCATTGACCAATTATTGAGGCGTTTAATAATCCTATTAAACGCAAGCGTTGACTTGGAATTAAAGAGGAGGGGGTGCGGGTGATTTACCATATTAAATGCACGTGGGAGGTAAAAGGTAAAAAAGGGGTGGGGATTGTGTGTGCCCCACCTCACTAATATCCTACCTAGGAGTTACCATATAAGTTGGTCCCACTCCAACCACCAAGCCTAGATTAGCACTACTAAGAATAAAAATAAAATCTATTGTACAATATTTTATTTTATTCTTTAGTTAACCCAATTGATTAATAACCTCACCTGAGAAAACGCAACTCCAGAAAAGGTGTTCTTAAGAAATTACATGCGATGTGATTCAATCGATACCCTCAGAATTCGATTCTGAGAACCGGTTCAAAAGGTAGGAAAACCCACTCGTTTGTTTACTAAACATACTCAAGATAAACTTCGGAAATTGATTCTGGGCACACTGGGCCTCAGAATTAGGTGTTGTCAAAAACTGCAATCTTCTAAAATCTCAATGAAAATTAAGAAAAATTTTCCCTTGAATTTTAGTGGTCTTTACATTACTCCCACCTCAGGACTTTACGTCCCTGTAAAGATACATCATAAACTAGGGGAACAATTGTGGGTACTGAGCATGCATCTGAGCCTCCCGCTCCCAAGTGCTCTTCTGGAGGTTCCTATGCTACCAACTGAAAAGCACTAGAGGTATCGACCGTCCACGTAGGACCGCTCCTGTCGATCCTCGATCTCCACCGGGACCTCCACAAAAGTCAACCCATCATCAATGTCCAGCTCCCCATGGTCGATGATATGCATCAGGTCATGCACGTATCTCCACAGCTGAGATACGTGGAAGACATCGTGCACTCGGTGCAACTGAGGTGGTAGAGACAGGTGATAAGCTAACTCTCCTATCCTAATGAGGACCAAGAATGGTCCGATGAAGCGCGGAGATAACATGCGGAATTGGACAAATATCCGTAATCCACGTCAAGGTGAGACCCGCAAGAAGACGTGGTCACCATCCTCGAACTCCAGTGGACTCCACCTCCTGTCAACATATGAATTATGTCATCTCTGAGCTGTCCTCATCCACTCCAGGATGACCTGGACCATCTCTGTTCCCACCAGTGCTGACTCCCCAGGGTCTGTTCAGCATAGTGGTGATCTGCAAGGTCGGTCGTACAATGCCCCATATGGTGTCATCCCGATGTTGGAGTGGTAGTTTTTTTTGTACGCGAACTCCACCAAGGGTAGATGGTCCTCCCAACTGCGACCAAAGTCGAGGACACATGCTCGGAGAATTTCATCAAGAGTATGAATGGTCCTCTCCGTTTGACCATCCGTCTGAGGGTGAAAGGTGGTGCTCAGTCATAGTAGTGTCTCGAATTCCTCCTGCAACCCCTTCCAATGACTAGAAGTAAAGAGAGAATCTCGATCGGAGATGATAGATGATGGCACAACATGAAGCCATACAATCTCTTAAACGTAGAGACGTCCCAAGCTCTCTACTTATCCTTTCTCTCTGATGGGTAAGAAGTGGGCCAACTTGGTGAGTCGGTCGACAATCACCCAAATGGATTCATGACCTCTGGAAGTACATGGAAGTCCAGTCACAAAATCCATAGATATCTCGTCCCACTTCCACTTCGAGACCTCCAAGGGCTATACCAAGCCTGCTGGTACCTGGTGCTCTACCTTCACCTGCTGGCAGGTGAGGCATCGAGAAACAAACTCTGCCACTGCCTTCTTCAAACCCGGCCACCAGTGTTGTCGTCTGAGATCCTGGTACATCTTCGCCACTCCAGGATTTATAGCCAAAGGGGAAGTGTGAAACTCTATCAGCACCTCCTCCTGTAGAGCAGCCGGTACCATGGTAGGTCCTTTGATAAGGACATCGTGCCCTCCTCCTATGGAGAATCCATCAGGTGCCTTTCCTGATGATATCTGTGCATGCCGTGTCTCACAGTCAGCATCCCCACACTGTGCCTCTCTGACCCACTGCAGTAGTGGAGGAGTGACTATGAGTGACTGAAGATAGTCTGCTCCATCTCTATCCACGAAGGATATCTGCAAAGTGGCTGGCTGCTCCGTCACCTCCCCGAGTAGTTGGATGCCCATACACCTACTGGGAGCATCGACTACTACGTTCCCTTTTCCAGGAGTAAATACTATCTCAAAGTCATCGTCCTGGAGGAACTCGATCCATCGCCGCTATCTTAGATTCAGTTTCTTCTGCGAGAAGATATATCTGAGACTCTGGTGGTCAGAGTAGACTGTAAAGAGCTCACCCATCAGATAGTGTCACCACATCTTCAGAGCTAAGACCACTACTACTAACTCTAGGTCATGGGTAGCGTATTTATGCTCATTCTACATCAAATTATGTGATCCATAGGAGATCATTTCCTACTCCTGCATCAGGACATAGACAAGTTCGGTCCCTAATGCATCACAGTAGACTACGTACCATACTCCCTCCTCGGGTAGCCTCAAGATAGGCGCACTGGTCAATCTCTATCTCAACTCCTAGAAGCTTTGCTAACATCTGTTTTACCACACAAAGGGTTTCCCCTTCTTCATCAAAGCTAAGAGTGGTGCTGCAACTTTAGAGAAGTCTAGCACAAATCTCTGGTAGTACCTAGCTAGACCCAAGAAACACTGCACCTCCGTCACGCTCCTGGGTGGCTCCCATGCTAGAACTACCTCGATCATCGCTGGATCTACCGCAAATCCCACCTTAGAGATTACGTTTCCCAATTAGTGGACCTCACGTAACCTAAACTGACACTGTGAGAGCTTTCCATAAAGCTGGTGATCTCGGAGTGTGTCTAGTACAACCCGCAGTTGGTAGGCGTGCTCCTCCTCAGTGGACGAGTATATCAATATGTTGTCGATGAAGACCATGAAAAATCGATCAAGGTATGGCTGAAATATCTTGTTCATGAGACTCATGAACAGAGCTAGATCATTGGTTATGCCGAAAGGCATAACCAAGAAGTCATAGTGGCCATACCGACATCTGAATGTCGTCTTCTTCACGTCCTCGTCTCGAACTCTGAGCTGATGATAGCCTGATCTAAGTTCTATCTTTGAGAACCACCATGCTCCCTTGAGCTGATCTATGAGGTCTTCATCCCTCGGTATCGGATATATGTTCCTCACGATCACCTGGTTCAGGCGAAGATAGTCAACACATAGTCACAGGCTCCCATCCGCCGTCTTGGCGAACAATATCTGGGAAGCCCAGGGTGAAACACTCGGTCGGATGAATCCCTTGCTCTACAAGTCCTCCAACTATACCCGTAGCAGTATAAGCTCAGAAAGGGCCATCTGATATGTTGGATTAGATATTGGGGTTGTCCCGGGTATAGGTCAATATAGAATTCTACCTCTCAGTGAGGAGATAGTCATGGAACATTGTTAGGGAAAACGTCCGCATACTGATCCACTACTACAGGAAAACTAGGACTCTGCACGCCAACTGGTCCTAGGATGAGGCTAGCCAACTGATGAGTGATGGGATGTCCTCTCCTCTGTGTGAGTCCATCCTGTGCTGCAAAGGCACCCTTCTCGCCGGTGATGGTGAACCTACTCCCATCGGTGCGAACACACCGCACCTTGCGCCTAATATTGTAAATCTGAACATGGACTGTAGATAACCAATCCATGCCCAAGATGACGTCGTAAGGCCTCGACGCAACTACAAGAAGATCCCAGCCGAAGCTCTTGCCACCTAGAGTAATCTCACACTGCTGGAACTAGTGCGTAATCGTCGAGTCTGCTCCTGTAGGAGTCTCTAGCCTTAAGAATAGAGCCAACGGCTCCGTCAGAATCTCTGAGCTCCAAACAAGGGTATCAGCAATAAAAGAATTACTCGCTCCTATGTCTATAAGAACTCCATACAGAGTGGAGTAGAAACAGATTATACCTTGAATCATCTCTGGAGCACTGTGTTCATAGGCCTCTGCTGCCAAAAGCTGAGTCTGTCTCTGCCCGCCAGCTCCCTATGGCCGGGGTGGACCTCCTGGTGGTGGTGGTGGTAATGCCTCAAAGCATCTCCCACCACCTGCTGCTCGGCCAGCTCCCCGGCTTCGTCCTCCTGATCTCGGTGGACTACCACGGAGGACCCTTTGCCTCTGCCTGGGTGGCCCCTCAACCATCTGTTACTCCTCTGCACGGCGGGTCGGGAGGTCACGAGCCATGTGGCCCTAGCTGCCGCATGCGTAGCACTGTCTTCTCCTTGGAAGGCTGGCTCTGTGCCCTGTGCCCCACACCTTTGAGCCAACATCCTGAGGTCGTCTACCTAATGGTCCAGTCCGCCTGGACCCCTGTGACATCCGTCAACTGCTAGCTGCAGACGACTCTACAACATGTCACCCTGCGGTAGGTCTCGCTGTTGGCGTAGGCACGACAAGAAAGATCTCTATGAGAAGAGCTCGCTACAGTACTCCTTCCTGTGTCGGAATGCTGAGGGAGATCATCGATGCCATGATCTCATGCCTCAGTCCCTAGTCGATGGTCCAGGCCTGGAAGAATGGGTCGCGTATGATGTCCGTCAAATAGCACGAGAGGTCGGTAAATCTCGCCGAGTACAGGGAGACCGTCATGCTGCCATGCCGTAGCTGTAGAAGTTCCTAGATGTGCACAGCACGGAGGGTGGCTGCGGAGAACTCCGTGCAGAAGAGGTTATCAAAGTCCGTCCAGAGGAGTGATTCCTCGTCGTGCACATAGAGCATCAAGCTCCACCATCTGCCTACTTCCGCATGCAGGAGGCTCGCTGTGAGGATCACCATCAGGTCAGCTGGTGTCCCCACTAACCTGAAAACTCGAACAACTGCCTCCAGCCAATCCTCGGCTGCATGAGGGTTCGTCTCCTCATGGAACCTAGGCGGTCGCTGACGCTGAAACTCATGTAGTGCACTAAGGCGACGTGCACTATCAGCGGTCGAGACTGGTAGCATCTGTGGATCGGCGGGTAGAGGTACCGTCGGTGCCTCCGCTGTCAAAGGGCCATGCAGAGAGGCCTCATCGCTCTGTGGGCTGTCACCTCACATGATGCTCAGAACCCTAGCTGGCTGCCATCGTGGGGCCATACGGAAAAGAAACAGGTGCACCATGGTCAAACAGTATATCTGGTGAGCTGACACAAAGTAATCACAAAGAAAACTTTTGAAACAGACATGAAATCAATGTTTTCGTGCATTGATTCGGACAATAAAAATCAGGGTCCTGGTGTACAGATACGTCGGCCACTGCACCAACACTGGACTCCCTGAACTGATAACCACACTCAATACCCTTAACACTACTGCTTCACATAGAAGAAAGATCAGATTCCAGAGTTCTGAGATAGAACCGAACTCCTCTGATACCAATTTGTCACAACCCGTCCTCGGGACCCATGTCGTGACTACCCCAAGCCCGCCTCCCATATGCCAGGGGCTGGCGACTAGAACCATGGTGTAAATCTCGTCAAAAAGGGGAAGGCATTGCCTTTATAAGAAAAAACACACAACAGAGTAAGCCAGCAGAATAAACACTATGTAAACTGAGTAGAAGTAAGTGTGGAATATAAATGGGCCAGAATACAAACCCAAACTGAAAGTATAGTACAACTGGAAAAAAATTACAGAAATTGAAAGTAAAGCAGCAATGTCGAGTCATCCACTGGTAGTCCTACCTGATGGGTGGGTACAGATAGCCGCCTCAGCTCCTCGGGTCCAGCCGTTCGCTCCGTGTACGTCCCGCCTAGTGGTCCACCTCCAGGTACCGACTGCTCCACTAGCATCTACCACCATCAGCGCTGTCTGTCGTCTGCATCCAACACAACATAGTGCGGGTATAGCTTGTGTAGTGGTGAGTATACGCTACTCAGTAGGGACCCCGAGACCCCCGAAGGTCTCCCAGAATCCACAAAGAAAAATCCACAAAAGAAATATACAATCACGAAGTAGCAACCAACACATCTTAGGTATATGAACATACATATACCTAAGTCACCAATTCCAGTTCGGCTCCAGCATCCGAGCCCAAGTTCGATCATGTCCACATAGGATAACACAACACAATCCACATAGAAAACCAATTCAATCATATCGAAGATAATGATTGAATGTCAAGACTAAGATCACACATGTATACCTCTTCTGTGATAGAAATGATCAGATATAGCCACTGATTCATCTATGCTGGGACCCAAATAGGATGCTAAACCAGCTACTTTTCCAGACCCACAAAGGATAGCAAGGATAGAGTCAGACACTGCCAGACCCACGTAGGAATCAAGAATAGTAGTCATTGCTGTCGAACCCACATAGGATTTTAGTACGGTGTTCATCGCTACCGAACCCACATAGGATTTCAGTGCAGTCTTTATCTCCATTGAACCCACATAGGATTTCAGTATGGTCTTCTTTGCTACTGAACCCACATAGGATTTCAGTAAGGTCTTCATTACTGCCTAACCCGCATAGGATTTCAGTACGGTCTTCATTGCTGCCGACCCACATAGGATTTCTGTGAAGTCTTCATCTCCATCGAACCCACATAGGTTTTCAGTACGGTCTTCATCGCTGCCGAACCCACATAGGATTTCTGTTCAGTCTTCATTGTCGTTGATCCCACATAGGATTTCAGTACGGTCTTCATTGTTGCCGAACCCACATAGGATTTCCGTGCAGTTGCCATAGTCGTAGTCGCAGCCTGCTCTAGGGTTCCCGCACACAGCATGATCTTTCCGGGAGGGTCCGCTCCACGAGCCAAGGGGTCGATACATCAACTGACATGTAGTCCGGAGTTTATGTATCTCAAAGTTCTGTCTCGACAAGAGGAACTCAACGTGACAGACGGCGCGTCAATCGGACGCCCGGTCTGAGAGTTATTGGCCTTTTCGTTCCAGGGCCTCGGTTGGTTTTTAATTTAAAACCTACCCGACCGCACTCCAATTGTGTCCAAACCTCATTTGGAGTAAGCCAAAAGGTCCGTCCCCCTAAGAGGAATCCAACAAAGTTGACGGCACGTCAATCAGACGTTCGGATCTCAAGATATGGGCAAAAGACCAGAAGTGGTCTGAAAATGGGGGGTTTGGGCCCGGTCAGACCCGTCCCACCCCCCCCCCCCCCCGGGTTGGCCCGAACTGGGTCCGGTTCCGGCCCGGTGGGCGCGGCCCGGCCTGGCGTGCTCGCGCGGCTGTGTGGCCAGCTCGGCCATGGCCGAGCTGAGCGGACAGTGGGGGTGCGCTGCCCCCCTGATTGATGATTCGCGGACCCCACATGGGGGGGGCCGCTCCTTCGGTCGTCCGAGGGTTACGACCCCCTGTTTCCTAGAAGCCGGCCAGCCCGGTCCGGCTGGCTGGAGCTGCTGCCGCGAGACCGGTGGGGTCCCGCCCTTCCGAGGTGCCGGCGACCGGTGGTTCCGGCTGCCCGGCCTTGCACCGCTACGGCTTCAAGACGCAGCCTTCTCCGACCGACACGGTGCGACGGCGCCACACCCCTCCGCCGCGGCCCAACAAAGGACATGGTATATTTGTGGTTCTCCGGTGCATCGAGATGGTGCCACACCACTTCGCTGCAGCCCGACTCCAGCCGCGGGTTCGTTCGGCCTCAACGGCGCGGCGCAGCGGCACCGTGCATCCTCGTCGTATTTCCCAGGATTCCGCGCGGTTCTGGTGCACTGCGCCGCCTTCTTTCAAACCACAACAACAAAACAAGAAAAAGGGGGAGGAGAGTCAGCCGTGTTCGTGCGGTCTGACATCCTCCCAATAAGTTTATATCAAGCGGCCCAAGGATAAACACGATGAACGACAAAGGATAAATTCACGACAAAAACAAATAACCCCTACCTTAAGCATTTGTTGAACGAAGGTTTGTCACGGGAAAGGGACGTCGCAGAAGAAGGATCGTCGGCGTCATGTTACATGGTGTCGCATCGTCGATCTCTGAGGAACTTGCGTTCTTCTTCGCCCTTCATCGGAGGCCGGCGTTCTTCGTTGGTGACGGTGCCTTCTTCACGTTCTTCAAGGAGGAATATGAAGATTCCAATACTTGGGCGCTCCTCTTCAAATCCTCCTCGCACAACAAAACAACATCATAAAATAAGGCTTTCCCTTATTTTATTTCTAATGCCAACTGTTTTTGAAATTCAAAAACATATCATAATTTAATTAATGAGTGTTGACTAATTAATGATGCGTTTAATAATCCTATTAAACGCGAGTGTTGACTTGGCATTAATGAGGGGGGGTGCAGTGTGGGTGAGTTACTATATTAAATTCACATGGGAGGTAAAAGTTAATAATGGGGTGGTGCTTGTGGGGGCCCCACCTCAATAATATCCCACCCAGTAGTTAGGATATCAGTGGGTCCCACTCCAACCACCATGCCTAGGTTAGCACTAGAAAGAATAAAAATAAAATATGTTGCACAATATTTTATTTTATTCTTTAGTTAACCCAATTAATTAATAACCTCACCTGAGTAAATGAAAATCTGGAAAAGGTATTATTAAGAAATTACCGGCACTGAAATTCCATCAGTGCCCTCGGAATTTGATTCCTATCAACTTTTCAAATGTTAGTAAAATCCGCTCATTCGTTTACTGAACATACCTGAGCTAAACTTCAGAAATTGATTCCGGGCACACCGGGTCTCAGAATTAGGTGCCGTCGTAAACTGTATTCTTGTAAAATCCCAAAGAAAATTAAGAAAAAATTTACCTTGAATTTTAGGGGTCTTTACATGTTAATCTCATGTGGAATCACCTATGAGAGAAGTGGAAGTTTATAGAGATTACCAAACAAGCGATGTTATTTGAGCCACCCCAAGAGTTGGTACCCATTAAACACCTTACCCTTTAGTCTTATGAGGGTGTTATAAGTGTTTATGTCCCAAGACCCTAGCTCTATAATTATGTACACTATTATTTTATTTAATAAAGAATATTCATTCATTTTATTATTGAGAAATTGTAAATATTTTTTCAAAGAAGAAATAGTATTTTTCGTTAATATTGAATTTAGAAATATATTTTGATGAATTACAGGATTTTTTATTAAATCATATTTTAGAAAAATATTATCACTAAATTAAAATTTATTAAATATAAATGATCATATAGTTTTTATGAATACAATGGTAATTTTTATTATGGTTTCAAAGTTGTTTTGTCAAAACCCATAAATTTTAGATAAATTAGAGTTTCTATTTTAAAAGTAAAAATTCACATATTATAGAAATTATCTAGATAAAATTAATATTATTTTTCGAATTAGGATGTCGAAATTATCCAATGAGGAATTTTTAATAATTATATTTGAAAATAGAATTTCTGTGTAAAAATAAAATCATGCTTAAATATATGATGTGTTTTATGACATCATAATGATCAAATGTTGACATAATAAATTACTATAAACCTTATTATCATGCAATATATGACTTATCGTTAGAAAAATATGTAATTTTCAGTTTTTTTAAAAAGCATTAACCCCCCCCCCCCCCAGACTTCTAAAAAGTTTTATCATTTTAAATTGATTTTTATGAGAGTGTGACTCAACTCCACATAAGAAAGATTTATATTTTAATATGTTCATCCATTGACCTTATAAAATATTGTTTATCACTCCCGTTTTTCAAAAACCATGGGCACAAACATTTGGTTGGGTTTTTATGCCCTTTTATTTTAAATTATAAATGTTGAGGTACGATTTAACTCCTCCATATATATACCACTTTATTTTTATTGATTAGATACCCCTTTGTGTCTCATTAATTCCTTTCATGTACACCCATTACTATGCCAAAATTATTTAAGGAATTTATCTCTTATTGTTTACATTCAAGATATTCTTTTATAATATGAATATAAATTACATTTAATATGTTCGAACATGTATTTATATGACCCCCTTACTATCCATTATATTTACATATGATGATACACCCCTTTCTCTTTCATCAACCATTTTTGAGGAATCTTGTTTCATGATGTCATGGAGCCAAAATTGCAATATGATATTTAATGCCAAAATCATTGTGTGGTGAATACCATTCCCATTTCTCAATCATTGAAATTAAGCAATTTTCATGGACACTTATTGATTATAAAGATTCATTTTTGAATTCCACATTCCATTATCTTTTAATAGATGATGATATTTATTGATTCTATTTTGTATGATCCATGTGGAACACTAATGTATGAAATGAAATATTTAAGAATGTTGTGCCCTGATAGCACTCCAATTCATTGGGTAAAGATTAGTATTATGAAATGTCATGTTAAATGGTGGTTTAATTATGATAATTCAAGTTTAATGAGGGCTTACTCATGATCTAAGTGCAATGAGCCTTGTCTCATGCTAATTCCATGAAATGTTTTCTTTCAGCATTTCCATGTTATATTAATTAAGATATATCATGAAATTATGTTCATGTTCCTATTATAATCCTTTCATATGTCTATTTTCTAAAATTTAATGTATTCATTATGTTATTCCATGTTTAATCCCTTAATGGTCATTATAGATCACCCATTTCTTATGCTTGTTCTCAGGTTATCCCATTCAATGTTATGTACGAGGGAATATAGTTGTCATGAAAAAGAATATTTCAATGAAGATGTTGGGTTTTGTGTTTTAAGATGTTATGTAATGTTCCTAAGACCCAAATACAATATACCTCTTGATCTTATAGGTTTTATCAATTTAATATTTTATTTCATAAATCATGTATAAGTTTGTAACAAAAAATGGGGTTTTTATAGTTGGTATCAGAGGATAGGTTTTATTTATTTTTTGGATTAGGACTAGAAAAATCTAGTGAAATAAATGGGGATAAAACTATGTATAATAAAAAATCCCTATGTATCAATGTTTATTTATTAAGTGTTATATTACTCTAATACGTCCCTATATGGATATGAGCAGGTAGATGAGGCTCTTGCACAGATGCATCTAAGAGTGAATACTCTGATAAGGAGTTTCGGGCTTAAGTCGGGGTATCCGTGTACATGAAAATGGGCCTTGATACAGTCTTTGTTATGACACTTCCACGGGATATTCATTTTTAAATTAAATATCATAGTACGAACAAGTATTATGGGTATAAAAAAATCCCGTTAGAATATATTTTGGTAAGTAGATCATAGACAACATAGATTCAACCCTATAAATTCATAAGTTAATGAAATAAGAGTTATGTATACATCATCAATTTTTTACTTGGATTACCCGTTATGTGTTACCCCTATAATTTCATTTTTTTTTCCAGCCATTGGCCAGTAATAGGAGGACTAAGGTGAACAACTAATTTCATGATCAATGTGTTGATTGTTCTAATGAGATTCCAAATCCAAATGGAGCGAGAATCGAAAATTATGTCATCATACTTTCTCAGTTAACTAAAGATTTTAATAGAAAAATTGGTCAAGAGGAACATTAAAATACTCATATGAAATAACACACCACAATAGAGAGATTCATTAGACAAAGGCCTCTTAATTTTAATAGATCATCTAATCCCTCAATTTTTAAATAATGGATTAGTTCGATTAAAAACATCTACTTTATCCATCAATTATCCGAAAAAGGGATGTTTCTTCTGGATGATTATCATATGGAGGTTGAATCCAATAAATGGGGGACATTGACAAAAAATACGAGGCCTAAAAAGAGATAGAAGAATTGGTAAGGCTGGATTTTGTAAAAATGTTTTTCAATATATATTTTCGTCACACCCTCCGACTTAAGATGGAAAGGGACATCCATTACCTCAAGAAAAAAAGACAACAAATCCATCAGAGAACACAGGGAAAACACCAGAACGAATTCACAGCATGCATCTTCCTTTGACGTTACACACAAATGTAATGTTAAACATTTATTTTCTGGGTTGAAACCTAGCCTAAAAAAATCCCCAGCGATCTGCAACTTTGATTGCTATGAGTAAATTTTATAATGTGCCCTCAAGGTCAAAATGGATATTATGGAATATTAGGGGTATCCTGGTGATAAAAATCCTAATGTGGACTTTTTTTCTGGAGGTCCGATGGTTAAATCCAACGGTGCTAAAAAAATCTTGTAGCCCACTTGCTAAATGTGCATAAAGAATCACCTGGGTCTTTTCCTGAAGGGGACGAGGAAATTCTTTAGGTGTAGAAGAGAAGGGAACCAAACTATTAACTATTAAATTAAACATGTGGCTCTGATAGAGGATAGGAACTCTCCATTAGACTCTAAAATGAATTGTTCTTTGCTTTAATGGCATATATCCATGGAAACTTGTAAATCAGTTACCTAAGGAAAGGGTTTTTTGAGGCAACCACCGACCTCTAAGACAGCCTGGGTGAGAATTTTACATACCTATTGCTGAAATGAACCCCGACAATGAAGTGGTGACATGTAATCTAGTAATTAATTCAATAATAGCGAGCGTAACATTTTATTATAGTTCTACACATTGTTTTATATCCATCATGTTTAGTAAAACAATCCCATCACCAACAAAACTCAGGGTTGTATTGTTTTTAGTGAGTACAAAAAATGTGGGAATCATGGTAACCCATGAATATAACTCCTCCCCTGTCAAAATTTAGGCTATGTACATCCCATAGAACCACGTTATACTCTCTCTAGTGGATTTTTATACTTGGTGTTCCTAATATTGAGACAACATAAACTACTGTGAGAGGGAAATCACTCTCTACATGGAGAATCGATCCCTGATTCTATACAAGTGAACAGAAGAAGATAAATCTTCTTTACCACCATAATCTCAAGAATTAATATTAATTCCCTAGGAGCATGTGTATCTTGCTCAGATGATTGAGTCTAATGGAGTAACCATCTTTGGATACATGAATATTGTGAGGCAATTTTCTAAATTATTCTCAAATGAATTTACTAGTCTTCCTCCTATAAGAGATGTTGAATTATAAATTGATCTTATACATAGAGAAATGTCCAATATCCAAGACTCTATATAGAATAGATATTGTGGTGACTATGGAGTTCAAGAAATAACTACAAGAGAATTTGGATAAATTGTTTATATTCCCATGTGCTTCACCATGGGGTGCACTAATCCTCTTCATCAAGAATAGGGAAGGGTCAATACATTGTGTCATTGATTATCATGAGCTCAAAAAAATCACGATAATGAAAAAGTATCCACTGCCCAAAATTGATGAGTTGTTCGATCAACTAGGTAGAGAACATTAAATATCCATGATGGATTTGTGGTTAGGATGTTACCTTATAAGGGTGAATAAGGAGGATATCCCAAGACAATTTTGTATGAGGCATAAACACTAATAATTCATATTAATTCTTCTGGGACTCAATAATTGACAAAAAAATCAACATAGAATTTATGAATAGAGTCATTAGAGATTACCTCGATAAATTAGTGCCAGTCATTATAGATAGTATTCTAAAATAATCTCAAACCATATAGATCCATGAGGAGCATCTAAAAAATGTACTAGAGACCTTTCTAAAGGAGAAGCACAATGAATAGCACATCAAGTGTGAGATCTAGTTCAATGAAGTCTCATTCTTGGGTCATATTATCACATGTAATTGGATATCTGTGGATCCCTCCAAGACAACTACAATTGAGGGGTGGGGGAGGCCAACATCGGTAACAGATATTCATAGTATCCTGGGGTTAGCTGGATATTATTACTAATTTGTGAGATATCTATAATGAATGTCCATCCCTCATTACAAGATTAATCATAAGGGAGTAATGTTTTCTTGGAGTGATGAATTCAAATAGATTTTTTACGAGATAAAAAAGATACTTATCACTGTGAATGTACTCACATTTCCCACAAGTGGAGAACTCTTTGTGGTATTTAGAAATTCATTGAAGAAGAGAATGGTATTTTTGGTGATGATGTATGAAAACATAATTTCCTATGAATCATGAAAATTGAATGTTAAAAATATAATCTATCCAACACATGACCTGGAGTTGTCTATAGTAATCTTCGCTTTAAAAATTTGGCGGCAGTACCTCTTTGGGTAGAAGTGTGAAATCTACCTGGATTACAAAATCCTCAAGTATATATATTCACACATAAAGAGTTTAACATCCACGAATGAATATTGTAAGAGTTAATCAAAGAATATGACTACTGAATCCATTACCACCAAGGGAATGAAATCATTTGGTAGATTCTCTATATATAAAAGATCTATTGATTCTATAAGTGATAAGAATTGATATGTATCCAATCATTTTACATTTGATGAAGATGGACATGGGAATCATAAATAATGGTACATTTTAAATCCTTAAATGATTGCTCAATCGTCTCTTTTGGAAAGGTTAAAGGATGCTCAAAAGGATGATGTGGGAATTCAGAAGAATGTGAAAACACCTAGAAAAGTTAAATCCCCAGATTTCAATGTTAATGAAGAAGGAGTTGTGAGATTTGTGTCAAGACTATGTGTTCCATTGAAACCAGGGTTAATGATGGAACTTTTGGATGATGCACATAGTTCAAAAATTTACATTCACTCAAGAATCAAAATGATGTATCGAGATATCTGTGTGCATGATTGGTGGGATAACATACATATGGAGATCACTGAGTATATATAAATGTTCCCAGTATGTGAGAAACAGAAGGCTGGGAGTAAGATGTCTATGGGAATGATGAAAAAAATACCCATACCAAGACGGAAATTGGATAACATCACCATGGACTTTTTAATCGAAATTATAAAAAAAATCGAAAGGAAACAAAATGATATCTTGGTTGTTGTGGATAATCTTACTAATACTACACAATGAATTTCAATTTGGGAGGATTTCTTAATGGATCAAATTCCATGGATATATAACAAAAATGTGTTAAGGCTTTATGGAGTACCACTATCGATTGTATCTGATCGACATCCAAGATACACCTATATGTTTTGGAAGAGACATCAACATACTTTGAATATTGAGCTGATCTTCTGTACAGATTATCATCATCAAATTGATATCCAATCTGAGCAGACTATCCAAATACATGAAGATATGTTGAGAGAGTGTTCAATGGACTTCAAAGGAGGATGGGATGAACAACTTCATCTGGGTGAGTTCTCTTAGAACAACAGTATTCACTCAAGCATCCAAAGGGCTTCTTATGAAGCCGTATATGGGAAGTAGTGTAGAACACTAGCATGTTGGGATCAATTTAGGGAGATAAATCTTATATTTCTTGAAATTTTCAAAAAATGGTGGAGAAGATGAAGACCATCCAATAGCATATTAAAGCTGCTCAGATTCGACGAAAGAGAAATGTTGATAATCATCGAAGAGACCATGATATTAATGTCGGAGACATGATATTCCTCCACATGTCATTTTCCCAGAGAGTTATGAGATTTTTAATCAATATAAATCTTATTTGAAGGTACATATGCCCTTTTAGGATCATTTATTGTTTTAAAGTAGTGACATGTCAACTAAAACTCACACTAAACCTATATCAAGTACATGATGTATTCCATGAATTACATTTGAGGAGTTACTTATGTGACCCATCAAATGTACTCAATCTGGAGGTGGAACTAGTGGATAATGTCCTCACCTATGAAGAAAAGACAATAATGGTATTAGATTGTATGGAAAAAGATCTACAAAATAACATAATGCCCCTTGTGAAGGTGTTTTAGCAAAACCACACCTTCGAAGAAGCAACCTAGGAATTGGATAAAGTAATGAAGCAGAGTTACCCTCATCTATTTTAGTGTGGTAAAAGGAAATTATGATGGAGAAATCCTTTAGGGGGGGGGAAGATTGTAATTACCCTAACTTTTAACAATAAAAATTCCTCTTAATATAATTTAATATATTATTATGAAAAATGGTTATATAAAATATGCACATCCTTGGTTTTATGTTTTTAAAATTTAAAATACTATTATTAATTGTTACCATTGATAATATAGTCATTGAACAGTGATCACATGATTAGTATAGATATAGGGATTTAACAAATCCAATTTTATCTAACAACCAAAGTGATGGCCTCATCCAGTACACATTCCCCATACAAAGCCCATTTGATTCAGCTTGGAAAGGAGGTGGCGTCATTGGGAATTTCACTTGACCAAGCCCAATACGTGCTTCAAGACGTTATGCTTGAGCAGAACCACCTATATGAGAAGTGGATGTTGATATAGATTACCACCCGAGCAACATTATCTGAGCCACCCCAAGATTCGGCCACTATCAACACCTTACCCTTTGGTCTTTTGCGGGTGTTATAATGGGTTATGTAACATGACCCTATCACTATTATTTTATATATTATTATTTTAAACAATAAAGAATATAAATAAATTTTATTATTTTTTCTTCTTAAATATTTTTTTAAATCACAAATAGTATTTTTTGTTAATATTTAATTTTGAAATCTATTTTGATGAATTAATGGATTTTTGAATTAAATGATAATTTAATAACATATTATTACCAAATTAATATTAAATAAATATAAATTATCATATGATTTTAATGTATCCAACAATGAATTTTTCATAATTTTCCGAGACAGTTGAATTTTTGGGTAAAAATTAAATATCGTTTTAATATATAATTTGTTTTATGACATTATAATGACATAATATTGATTTAATAAAATATAATAAACATTATTTACATCTAATATATGTTTTATAATTAATATAATGTCATTTTATGTTTGTTTCATTTATTTTACAGAGCTCTAGTGGGCCCTCCAAGATTTATAAAACATTTTAACTTTTTAAATTGATTTCCATGAGAGTGTGGCTCATCTCTACATAAGAAAGTGTAATATTTATGAATTTCAGAAATTGGCATTATAAAATATTTTTTTCCAAAAACCATTGAAAAAAACCATTTTCAAAAAATAGGGGATGGTATTTTGGTTTGATTAGTTTCATATGTGGTGTCTCATACCTAAATAATAACGAATTCTTTATCTTTTCTTATATAAACCCACCTAAGATCCCACTTCCTATTCTCTCAATGCCTTTGGAGCATAACCAACACTTAAATTCCTCTCTCTGGAATCTTCCAAAGGTTCCCCATTCTCAAAATAATCCTCTATTAAGCCTCTCCCATGACATTGGGATCACACTTCCATGTAAGGGATTCCTTCCATTCTCCGCTAATCCATGTTTCATAATATTTTTATGCCCTTTTATTTTAAATTTTAAATGTTGCGGTATGACTTTTCACCTCCCGCATATTGACCGATTACTTTTTTAATGATGAGAGACCCATTTATCTCCCATTAATTCCTTATATGTACACTGGTTACTATCCTGAAAATTTGTAAGTAATTTCTATCTTCTCATTTACATTCTAGAAATTCGTTTTTAATATGAATATAAATTCAATTTTATATGTTGATAAATGTTCCCATATGGCCCCCTTACTTTCCATTTCAAGTAAATATGATGAGACACCCATTTCTCTCTCTTCAACAAACTTTATAGATACTTTTTTCACACTATTATGCAGACGAAATTGAACTGCAGTTTTGGAAGCCAAAATCATTATGTCGTGAATACCATGTCCATTTCTCTATCAAGTGTATTCACCATTAGGAAAGATTAATTATTTACTATAGAGTTTCATGTATAAATTCCAAATTCCATTATCATGTAATAAATGATGATCATTAATGATTCAATGTTGTATGATCCATTCGGTACACTTATGCATGAAATGAAATGTTTAAGAAGGGGATTCCTGGATATCGCTCCAATGAATTGGGTAAAGATTAGTATCAGGATTAAAAAAGTGAAATGAGGGTTTAATAATTATAATTCATGTTCAATGAATGTTTACACATTCTCCATGTTCAATGATCCTTGGCTCATGCAACTACCATGTTATGTGTTGTTTCCACATTTCCTTGTTATGAAAATCATGCTATATCATGCCTTTATGTTCTTGTTTCACTTATTATCCTTTGATATGACTACCTCCTAAAATGTAAAATATTTTTCCTGATATTCCATATTTACTCTCTTACCAGGCATTATAGACCATCCTTTTCTTATACATGTCCTCAGGTTATCCCATGAAATGCTAAGTATGAGGGAATGTAGTGGTCATGCAAAGGATGTTTTCAATAATGTTTTTGTCTTTCGTGTATTAAATCAATATGTGATGTACTTAAGCCCCAAAAACACAATACCACTCGATAATCTCTATTTTATTAATTAAATATTTGATTTAATAAATAATATTTATATGTGTACTAAAAAGCAGGGTTGTTATAGTCATGATACTATCCATAATTTATGTTCAAAACCCAAAAATATAGAAAACATTTAGATACTTTTCCACCTTTTTTACACAATTTTATGAACATCCTCTAGGAATTTAATCAATTTTCTTGGTTATTTTCAATATAACATGTCACCAATATCTCCGGAACTTCTGAACATACGAGGGAATCCTTCTTTGTCAACCAATACAATCTACCCGGAATCCTTCAACATTACCTCTAGGTAATATATATTATTTTTGAGAACATATTTCAAATAATTGTTTGTATTTGGATTTATTTATTATTGTGGTCTGGTTGGAATATTATTTTTCATCCATTTTAATGCATAGTTTTACTATTCAATGCTTTATTTTAGCATTACTGATTTGAATTTTCATACAGTATTTGAAGAAAGGTGACTTCCATGGTTCAAATACATATTGGCCTATTGATGTATGTGACGATACTATGGTGGATTGAAAAATATGGTTTGTATATGGGAATATTCTCTAATGTTTTAAAGTGGAATGTATGTTTTCATGTCTTCAAATTTCTAGCCATTGTCAATTTATTAGACCACATTTATACCCTGATAATTCCTTTTTTAATTAGTATTAGGGGGTATAGAATGGGACACCAACTCATATATCAGATTTTTTATTGTTGTCATATCAATATCAAAATTTTCATTAGATGAAATGGAGTTTTTTTATCAAAATAACCGAATAATTCTAATTATGAACTTGATCACGAAGTATAATGTTTATATCACTCATGGAAGTAATTTAAAACATTGTAAGTTATTATTAATTGTAATTTTTAGTATATTGAATTATATAATATTAATTAAATATAGATGTTGAGAAAATAGGAGCACTAGTATTATGAAACAATCATAAGGGATCAAAATTGTAAGTAATGATGTCAAAATATGAAGTATTAATCTAGAGAATGAATAATACTGAAGTGCATAAATGTAAATGTATTTTAGTAAATTTATAAATTATGTTATTAATAAATTTTTATTTGTTATTCATGAGTTTAAAGAACATTCATTGAACAATGGTCAATAGGTAAGGATTTTTCATATTAAATTATTCTCATTATGACTTGTTTTGTATAACACATATAAATTTCAATATGTGGTTTATATTATATATATTTAGGAATATATACTATGAAATTAAGTTAATATTTTTATTTTCTGAACAATTTGAATCTATCTCATTAATGTCTTCATTTTTGAATTACTACACAATCTATAGGATGTGGTTTTCAGTATCAATCCTCATTATTCATGAATCATGTTATATTCACCAACTACATATTTTTGTGTTGTGAAGAAACTTCCATTGAATAATTTTACCAATATATTCATAAATGTTATGTTCGTCACATCCTAATATTGTTATCCTCCATCATGTTATTTCTATTCAATAGTTATTAAAACCATTATAAGAGTCAATATTTTCCATTAAGAAATAACAAATTAAATTTTGGTAAAGAAAAATTATGTGTGAATTCATAATAAATGAATTTATATTTTCATACTAGTAGATGGATTCATATTTAGAAAAACATAAATCAATGATTAATTATCTAAAAATGGTTTGTTGATAATTGCATCAATCATCCCCATAATTCCAAGTGTATGGGCATAATATTATACACATGGATAGACACACCCATCAGATATGAATTGATATATTCATGATCTATTTACAAACACTGATCATAGATATTTTGTACAATTTCCATGGTCTCATACAAATGAAAACTATGTAATTTATTTACTATCAACCATGGATAACCCAACACATCATATATACCCTTTCTATTATATTACGTAGAGAATGGGAATTTTCGTTACATTAATGATACACTAGGACATCCATGTTGATTAGGGGATATTATAGTTAAAATATACATTATTATAAGAAAATAGGTAAGTGTTTTATTTCTATATATACAATTATAATATTTCAATGAATTGTTTATAAATATGTTCATTAAGGATTGGTATGGATGGTCTTGATTGATATTATTATAACACCCCGACCCCAGTTACCCAGAGTCAGTGCATTGTTACCAAACATTGGAATGATCATAAAATATTGAGTCTCGAAAGACCAATTAGTTTAGTAGGCTTGGAAACACAAGATACATTCATAAATGTTACATTACATCATAAAGTGAAAAACTACAATAACATAGTCTCTATAGTCCACACTCATATCCCCTTCAAACTATCCCTGAAGTTCAGTCATAAAATATTTCTTCACATCCTGTGAATAATAAAACATAAAAAGGGGTGAGCTCAGAATCTCGGTGTAGAGACCCGAAGCTTAACGTACATGGATATTACATTACTTTTGCGGAATACTTAGTACATAACAAAAACACACACACAAGTACCGTAATATTTTAGTGTCTTTGGAAACTCTGAATATAATCCTCTAATCATGGTGAATGATCTTCAATATCTCCCATAAAGATCTTCCCCTTTTTTCTTACCTAAAACCTTTCTTTATATCCTGGGGAAAAGAAAACAAAAAAAGGGTGAGCTCAAATGCTCAGTAAGGGTAAGCATGGATAAAATAAAACATACCATATAAATTTGAACATAAAAACATGAACATAATGTTTAAACATCAAAAGCTTGAGGAATGACATAAAACATGGAAGTACGTAAGGCATACATCATAAAGAAACATTAAGAATGATAAAATAGCATGGGAATAAAACATGTAATTGTGGAAACCATTAAGCACATGATATGATTTCCATAGTCACCAAGGCATTGCTTCCAAGACCATCTTAGTGGAAAAAGTCACTTTCTGAATCGAGTTCACTCCTCGTTCCAGTCCTGTATTACTGAACCGGTTTAACTTTCCGTTCCAGCCATGTCTATCTAATGAGATATAAAATCTTTACCCAATGTATTGGAGGGAGATATAGGTCCCACACATCTCATAATGAAATCATTCTTACTTGTTCCACAAAATAAACATACATCATTCATAATTACCAAACGAATAAAATGGGTTTCATAAACATCATCCCATCATCACATAATCCAAATAAAAGAAATGGATATTATTTCATAATAAGAAAAGTGAAACCATGTAAATCATAGAGACATTACAATTGAATCATACACATATGAAATAATTTCATCTTAGATGGAAAATGGTTTTGATAAAACACTTGAAATGAATTCTTGAGGAAAATATCCTTTCTTCTTCAAAATCAATTTCTTTTCACAAAACGTCATGCAATTTTAAAAGAAAGTTATTCTGTTGAAAATAGTAATGAAATATTTTGGAGGAAGCTTCATGAAAATAAGGCTTTATAAAACTGTAAAAATTTGTTCGTGCCATATAAGTTAAAAAAACATTCTTCTCATACTTTTTTCAAAAGAGTCAAAAAGTACCTCGTATTGTAAACAAAAGAAAGATTTCTTCCATATGATGTGGTAAAAGTAGGAAAAGGGTAAAAATTTCTTAAACATACATGGAAGGAAAGTAAAAATTTTATGAAAACATTTTGAGAGAATATGGACATGGATAATAAACATAACCCCCAGTAAATACTTATGTGTAAAAAATCTCGGATAAGAATGAGATTGGAATAATTATCTCTTACCTTAGGTCTGATATGCTTCGTACGTATCCGAACCTCCTCTTCTTTGAAGCGCCTCTTTGAGACTTCCTCTTAGGGCACTAAAATTGGTCTTTGAAGAAGACCAGAACCCCTAGGATGTTTCTATGGTAGTGGATAAGAGAATTTGGCAGGGATTCGCCGAGGTTGAAGGCTCAAAGTGGTGTGAGGAAGAGAGGGAGGAGGTGCCCTTTTATAAGGGAGGATAGGAGCACTTTTGGAATAACAAAAAATACTATTTTATTATAAAGCCAAATTCGGTTTTAAATAGCTCCAAATCGAGTTATTTAGAATCTAAGGTGGGGATCGGTCGAAATCCTCTCATCCAATATAATTTAGACAAGTTTAGGTTCCTATTTTAACCTTATCATTTATATTTAACTTTAAGTTAGATAATTTTACTTTTACCGTGTCTTTTTGTGTTCTTAAACTATAAGGTTAATAAACTTACTATAAGAAGCCAAACAAACCCCAAGTTTTTTATTAGTAATATATATAACCTTATCTAAGTCATTTGGCCGAACCTTAGATTTTTAGGAATAAAATAACAATTAATAATATAATATTTGTTTTAAAAACTATTTTATGTCAATTTTGACACTATTTAGTAATTGATTTTTGTAAAAAAACATAACATAATGATTAGTTCGAAAAAAGTTATTAAATAAATACTAAAATGTCATATTAACCTATAAAATTAGTGTAATTCATTAAAGGTCTCAAATTACATTTATTTTGGTATTTATAACATCACTTATGTCAATATTTCATTAATAAGATAATTACTGCATCATCTTTGTGTCATAAATAAATTAAATTATTTAATGTCTAAAAATTACAAATAAAATACAATTATGTAGGAAATAGTTGTAGCTTTCTAATTAATATTTATAGTTGTATTTATCTTATATATAACCTTATATTAAAAATTATTTACTTACTAAACTTTGATTTTAACTATTTTAACCCTTCTTTAAATAAGTTAATAATAAATGTCCTAATATAATCCAAGTGGACCTAAATGGTCATATTTTATTTCTAAGGTTGTTTTTGGTCGAATTACACTTATCTAATAGAATTAGGACATGTGTTGGGGTAATAATAATATCATTTTTACCCTTAATTACCCAATTTACTTTTAACCGTGGTAAAAAAAGTAAAATGTTACTATTCACCAAAAATTATTTTAATCTCATTGAACACATTTTACTTACTGAAATCAAACGTGTCTCTCGGATTTCTGAAATTCCACTCACAGGAGCGGTAAAATTATGTTTTATGAAAAAATTATTTTTTAACTACCAATTAGTGGTTTCACTATTCATCAAAAAAATGAAAGTTTCCAGAAAAATACCAAAAATTAGCCCTAAGCTATATTTGATATTATGAACTTAAAAATTATGTCTATTTTACCAAATTCAAAACATATTAGATGCCTTACTTAATTTAAAAATTAATTCTCGTCGTCAAAACAAATAGTGTGTTCTTAAGAGATAATAACTATCAAAAGATTGACACTTGTTTATGTCTAGTTTAAATGTGAAATTACATCTAATGACAAAAATTGTATTAAATTGTAAAAATATATTTTAAATATACTTTAAAACCACTCAAATTAATAATTTATCACTATTAATTATTTCTATAAAAAAGGTTGTTTTTAATTAAAATTTAGTAATTTTCACTATTCATCAGAAAATAAAAGTTTTCCGAAAAGTACCAAAATTTCACCCTAAGATAATTTTGATATTCCGAATCCAAAAATGAAGTCCATTTTGAAAATAAAATTTACAAATTTTCAAAAAGTGGTTATTACTATTCATAACAGCTAGTTTTAATAATATTTTAATACCATATCGTTGTTTAGTGAAACTCTGTATTGCGTACTACACACGCTATCGAGGAAGGTCATGATTGCATGTAATGAAAGGCAAGTAAAGGATGTGTGTTGTGAAAGCTTCTTTTGATGTAGTGTACAACACAAGACATTAATGAAATTAAAAATAATATTTTTCATAAAATCTCGGTGTGTTACATTCTAACCCCCTTAAAATGAATTTCACCCTCGAAATTTGTCAGGCTTATAAATGGTTTAATAATCTAAATTTTCTTTAATAGAAACCCACATCGTAAAAAGGAATAACAAAACCAATATTTAAAAACAAAAGTATGAAACGTAATGGTTACCAAAATAATCTAATCACTAGGATTCCACAATAGTGAAAATATGGATTTGGAAGAGAAATCTAACCATCATGTTCTGATGGAGAGTTGTAGAGAACATGGATATGGAAAAATAGCAATCACAAAGCCATAAATTTGTGATGATCTAAGGTACCATCTGATTCATCAGATATAAGAGAAATAGGACAACATTTTTGGTTTTCAAGATCATTTCCCTAAAGTTGATGAAATTGGAATTAGAAGAAATACTTTCGTGATTTTGGTATAGTCTCACCGTTGGTCGTTCTTCGGACAATTTACACTTCATCTCTTAATTAAATGAAGTTGAATTTGTCATTCGTGATGTGTTAGCAGATCATGTGATAGAATGATGGGTCATTCCATCTATCTCAAACAAAAGGTTAGAAAAGTTATCAAAAAATACATAAGTCCATCGATTGTGAGGTTAATCATATATGGTTCCTAAAATGGACTTATACTCATTATATCATATTTATTAATATAATAAAACAATTTTCTACTAAACAGGGACTTCATGTAGGCTAGTGGTAGGTGATAAAGGCCAGTCGCACTTCGGTTGTGGGTTCGATTCCCACAGCCTTTTCCGACGTGATGGGTCGTCGTCCGTCCAGCATGTTGTCTGTTTTCTAAAACTACATTACTATAAAATCTGAAAAATAATATCAGAAAAAGTTCAATTCTTAAACAATACAAACTTATGTCCAACATAATCCATTCCAATCTTTAGGCTTATCTAAAATACTTCGGTCGAAGCTCATAGTATAAAGAAAATGATTACTTGAAATGTCATCAAACAAGCATGTGAATACCATCATTTATCCCCCATATATCATGTTGGTCACATTTCAATCATGTGAATACCTTAATCATGTATTATCTTGAAAAATGAATACCCATTAAACCTTAGTGAAAACATGAATGCTGTCAAAAGTTAACTCTTTCAACATACCAAAATCCAAAAATTCTATATACTCAAACAATGATATCACTTAGTCCTTATATCAATCATGAGCTCATGAATACTGTCAAACTTTTCATTTTCTCCTTATCCCTTCATTATGTGCATATCATCTGCTTTCCAAAATATTTGAATCAATTTTCATGGTCACCGGTTCCTTAAAATTATTGAAAACCACAATAGAATAATACAAAAATATTCTTATACATAATAAAAGTACCTCAACAACATTATTCTTGAATACCAATACATAAACACTTCAATCCATCTTCTTCAATTATTGTCCTGGAATAAGTCCTTCCTTGATTTAGAAGTAACTTTTTAGGTTAGGGCATTGAGTTGGGTAATGCCCATGTTCTCCACAAATAATACATTGAACTCCATAAAAGTATTTCACTATATTACCCTTTTCTCCACACAGATAACATTGGTCCCTCCATTTTAGGTATTCCACAAGGTTCTTCTTCCCTTCTTTAGAAATCTAAATCTTCTTTTCCTTATGCTCCTCAACATGCGAACATTCATAATAATCTATCTTCCTCTTTTTTGATGAATTATCCATACCACTAAATTTCACCTTGTTAATCATATATCGTGATGACTGATTCAGCATAATCACAATATCTTTCTCTCTAGGAATTACACAATTTTTTTGCTCATAGTCACCAATTTGTCATTGGATTCAATGTTAACCGAATTCCTTCTGGTTTCATCCATTAACTAAAACAGAAAAATAATTCTGTGAGAGGCAAAAATCATGCTAGAGAAAACAACATAGTAAAGGGGGAGTACCATCAATATCTAACATCTTAGGTTAAATTCTAAGATCTTTAGCACAATTCTAGAACTATAACCTATACGTATACTTAACCTTAAAGACATCCCTAGACATACCTTAGAAATATCTCTAGGGATATCACTAACTTTTTCGCATCCTAGTTTCCAAAGGTTGACTAAACCTTTCCTCTGATACCAACTGTAGAGAACCGAAGCATAACGTACATGGACATTACATTACTTTTTCAGAATTCATAGTACATAACAAAAACACACACACAAGGACCATAATAGTTTAGTGTCTTTGGAAACTCGGAATATAATCTTCTAATCATGGTGAAAGATCTTCATCATCTCCCATAAAGATCTTCCCTTTTTTTTCTTACCTAAAACCTTTCTTTATATCCTGGAGAAAAGAAAGCATAAAATGGGTGAGCTCAAATGCTCAGTAAGGGTAAGCATGGATAAAATAAAACATACCATATACATTTGAAATTAAAAACACAAACATAATGTTTAAACATCTAAAGCTTGAGCAATGACATAAAACATGGAAGTACGTAAGGAATATATCATAAAGAAACATTTAGAATGATAAAATAGCATGGGAATAAAACATGTAATTGTGGAAACCATTAATCACATGATATGATTTCCATAGTAGACATCGAATTGCTGCCAAGACCATCTTAGTGGATAAAGTTCCTTTCTAAATTGAGTTCACTCCTTGTTCTGGTCCTGTATTACTGAACCGGTTTAACTTTCCGTTCCAGCCACGTCTATCTCATTAGATATAAAATCTTTACCCAATGCATTGGAGGGAGATATAGGTCCCACCCATCTCATAATGAAATCATTCTTACTTGTGCCACAAAATAAACATACATCATTCATAATAACCTAATGAATAAAATGGGATTCATAAACAATATACCATCATCACATAATCCATATAAATGAAATGGATATCATTTCAAAATAAGAAAAGTGAAACCATGTAAATCATAGAGACATTACACTTGAAACATACACATATGAAATAATTTCATCTTAGAAGGAAAATGGATTTGATAAAACACTTGAAATTAATTGTTGAAGAAAATATCCTTTCTTCTTCAAAATCAATTTCTTTTCACAAAACATAATGCAATTTTAAAAGAAGGAGATGTTTTTGAAAATAATCATTAAATCTTTTGGAGGAAGCTTCGTGAAAATATGGCTTTATAAAACTATAAAAATCTTTTTGTTCCGTATAATATAAAAAAACATTCTTATCGTACTTTTTCTGCAAAAGTGAAAAAAGTACCTCGTATGGTAAACAAAAGAAATATTTCTTCCACACGATGTGGTAAAAGTAACAAAAGGGTAAAAATTTCTTAAACATACATGGAAGGAAAGTAAACATTTTATGAAAGCATTTTGAGAGCATATGGACATGGATAATAAACATAACCCCCAGTAAATACTTACTAGTAAACAATCTCGGATAAGAAAGAGATTGGAATAATTATCCCTTACCTTAGGTCTGATATGCTTCGTACGTATCCAAACCTCCTCTTCTTTGTAGCGCCTCTTTGAGACCTCCTCTTAGGGCACTAAAATTGGTCTTTGAAGAAGACCAGAACCTCTAGGATGTTTCTATGGAAGTGGGGAAGATATTTTGGCAGGGGTTGGCAGAGCATGAAGGCTCAATGTTGTGTGAGGATGAGAGGGAGGAGGTGGCCTTTTATAAGGGAGGAGAGGGGCACCTTTGAAATAACTAAAAATATTATTTTATTATAAAGCCAAATTCTGTTATAAATTTCTCCAAATTGAGTTATTTCGAAGCTAAGGTGGGGATGGGTCTAAATCCTCTCATCCAATAGTATTTAGACAAGTTTAGGTTTCTATTTTAACCTTATCATTTATATTTAACTTTAAGTTAGATAATTTTACTTTTACCGTATCTTTTTGTGTTCTTACACTATAAGGTTAATAAACATACTATAAGAAGTCAAACGAACCCCAAGTTGTTTATTATTAATATATATAACCTTATCTAAGTCATTTGGACGAACCTTAGATTTTTAGGAATAAAATAACAATTAATAATATAATATTTGTTTTAAAAACTATTTTATGTCAATTTTGACACTATTTTGTAATTTATTTTTGTAAAAATCATAAAAGAATGATTAGTTAGAAAAAAGTTAATCACATCAATAAGAACATGTCATATTAACCTAGAAAATTATTTGAATTCATAAAAAGTCTGAAATTACATTTAATTTGGTATTTATAACATCAATTATGTCAATATTTCATTAGTAAGATAATTACTGCATCATCATTGTGTCATAAATAAATTAAATTATTTAATGTCTAAAAATTACAAATAAAATACAATTTTGTAGGAAATCGTTTTATCTTTCTAATAAATATTTATAGTCGAATTTATATTATGTATATCCATATATTAAAAATTATTTACTTATTAAACTATGATTTTAACTATTTTAACCCTTCTTTAAATAAGTTAATAATAAATGTCCTAATCTAATCCAAGTGGGCCTAAATGGTCATATTTTATTCCTAAGGTTGTTTTTGGTCTAATTACACTTATCCAATAGAATTAGGAAATATGTTAGGGTAATAATAATATCATATTTACCCTTAATTACCCTACTTACTTTTAACCGTGGTTAAAAAAAGTAAAAAGTTACTATTCAACAAAAATTATTTTCATCTCATTGAACCACATTTTACTTACTGACATCAACCGTGTCTCTCGGATTTTTGAAATTCCACTAACAGGTGCGATAAAATTATGTTTTATGAAAAATTTATTTTTTTAACAACCACTTAGTGGTTTCACTATTCATCAAAAAATGAAAGTTTCCAGAAAAATACCAAATGGTAGGCCTAAGCTATATTTGATATTATGAACTCGAAAATGATGTCTATTTTACCAAATTAAAAACATATCAGTTGCATTACTTTATTTAAAATTTAATTCCCGTCGTCAAAACAAATAGCGTGTTCTTAGGAGATAATAACTATCAAAAGATTGACAGTTATTTATGTCTGGTTTAAATGTGAAATTACATCCAATGACCAGCATTGTATTTAATTTTAAAAATATATTCTAAATATACTTTAAAACCACTCAAATTAATAATTTATCACTATTTATTATTTTGATTAAAAAGGTTGTTTTTAATTAAAATTTAGTAATTTTCACTATTCATAAGAAAATGAAGGTTATCCGAAAAGTACCAAAATTTCACCCTAAGCTAATTTCGATATTCCGAATCCAAAAATGAAGTCTATTTTGAAAATAAATGTTACAAAATTTCAAAAAGTGGTTATTACTATTCATAACGGCTAGTTTTAATAATATTTTAATAGCATATCGTTGTTTAGTGAAACTCGGTATTGCGTACTACACATGTTATCGAGGAAGGTCGTGATTGCGTGTAATGCAAGGAAAGTCAAGGATGCATGTTTTGCAAGATTATTTTGGTGTAGAGTACAACACAATAAAATAATGAATTTAAAAAGAATATTTTTCATAAAATCTCAAGGTGTTACACTCAAAAAGGATAACAATATAAGAGAAAATTTCATAAATAAACATAAACATTTATGGAAGTGTATAACTAAAACAAAAGCCTTTCAATCTTGAACTTCCGCATAATATGGAAAAAATAAAACGAAATAATTCCATTTACTTATTCACATAGATATTCTACTAGTCTAATAATCACATGCAATATCAATAACCACTTTCATAATAATGGAATGCATAATGCCAAACTATTATAATCACATAGCCAAAGCCTCATTCCAAGAATACAAATATGATTTTTTCAAGGCCTCATGCTAATGCACTAGTTTGTCTTATTAGAAATACTGATGCATCAAAAATATATAGTGGGGTCCACCCATAACTTATTAAGTCCATTGCATTCCTCATATGAACAGGTTTAAACATAACATAAACATTCGTATTAAAACTAGCATACGAAATGTCAATACTTTCTCCATAAACAATGAATGGTATAAAAATAACACATCCATATTCAAATATATCACAAATCCTTCAATACAATATGGAAGTTTTGAATCATAATAAATCAACATCAAATAATCTTAAAATCCATCAAAGTATGTTGACATAGATGAAATCAAAACTATTTGAGAGAAATAAATTTTTTGAAATCATTTAAAAGTCACATAATTGGAAAAGAAAAAATTTCCCTTGAAAATATTCTTATAAGAATTTAAGGGATGCTTCAAAAGATTTTATAACGGCGTAAAATATCCACACATACCATATAAGTAAAAAAATTCATACCTCAATTTTGTCGAAAATGTCAAAAAGTACCTTGTTTGGAAAATGACAGAAAGATTCCTTTCAAAAACGTATAAATTAAAATAAGTGTATAAATTACTTTAATCCATTGTACAATAAATAGTAAAAATGTTTTGGAAACATTTTTAAGAAACATGGATGTGGATGATAAAGAGGTCCCAGTAGATAATTACATATGAACAACCTTGAATAATGAAGTTGTTGTAGAATTAACCCTTACCACATGTACGACTTGACTCGATCGTTCTTTAATCCCCTTAATAATAAACTAGAGTTAATTTATACATGCTTAAGAACCTTTTTCAAGTTCATTATTCCTTTTATATAACTTATAACCATTTTATGAACATTATGTAATTATTTATGTTAATAACAGTCGTTTTGTCGATCATTGGTACTTGAGTCAAAAATAAACTTCTTATAATTACAAGTTTTTCATGTAGTAAAATATCCATTATATCCAGAATTATATTCACGATTTAGATATCATATATATCATATATATCCAGTATATACATTCATTTATAATATTACATAGCATTTAGAGGTATGAAATGAAATGCACCGTTCGTGGAGACGGTAATCCATACGTACACATGAACGCTATTTTCATTTATATTTCATATTTAATGGAATGAAATAATAATGATATAAAGGTATATTATAATTTTAGTATAATATCATATATGATATCATTAACTAAATCCTTTATGCATCCCACATATGGCATCAACGATTCAAATCACTTTGAGGTGGGGGTAGTCCGCACTTCCTAAAATGAAATTGTCATGTTTACCCATAATAGAAACCATAAAGGTATGCCATAAATGAAAAATACAGAACCATAAGGAAAACATAAACATAATATATATCATATATAAATATAGTGACATCTTAATGGCCACCATGGAAGGTGTTAAAAGAATATTGAACAATCATCGTTTCGTGAGGCAATATTTCACCAGCACAGAAATAGTGTGTTCTTTAACCATTAGACAGAGGTGTGTGTAAGTGTAAATAAAATAATTCTCATAAAAAATCCAATTATATTTAATATAATTGTTTTTTTAGAAAATAATGGAATAAAAAGGGTTTAAGGGGTTGTAAAATCAAAATAAAACAAAAGAACATAAGAGAATACATTACCTTAAAATCGGGTAACTCTTTTTGATTTGAGCCAAAGGCTTCCTTGGGAAGACTTCTGCCCAAAGTGAGGCTTCTAGGAGTAAGAGAAGGATGTTGAGAGAGTATTTGGGCAGAGGTTGGACTATCCAAATATCTTTGACGGTTTGAATAAGGTGGTAGAGGTGGGGGGCCTTTTATAGGAGTAGAGGAGGGGCTCTTTTGGAATGATTGAAATGTTACATTATTATGAAATGATTTTCGGATTATAAAAGTACCACAATGATAGTATTCAAGGATAAGGTGATAATTGTTCTATATCCACCCATCCAATAGGCTTTAGAAAATTGTATGTCTTAGAATTTAACTTATCTTTTTATTTCATTTAAATAGTTCATTAATGATGTAATCACTACATCATCATGGTGTCATAAATAAATTAATTTATTTAAGGATAAAAGTTATAAAACAAAATATCATGATGTAGGAAATATTTTTATATTTATAATGAATATTTATAGTCTAATATATTGTTTACGGAGACAAAACTAAAATTGTTTTACTTGGGTGATACATACTTTTGTTATATTTTCCTTTCTTCAAAAAAAAGAAAAAATGTCACTATCACACAAAAGTGATTCCATGGGGTCCCTATGTATTCACAAGGAATCCCATGGTCTGACATGACACAACCAATAGAATTAGAACATATTTTTGGGTCATTTTATAATATTATGATATTATTTCATTACCCTTAACTACCCGATTACTAATTAATCATGATAATTAAAGATAATTCTTGTTGTAACGACTCATAATGTCCAAAAACAAAAGAGTCTAAATTAAATAATTTGGACATTATGATTCCAAATATGTAATAAATTTTACCAAATTCTAAAAATAGAATTTTTTTAATTAAATTAAAATATATTCCCGCTATCAAAATAAATTGCATGTTTTTAAGATACAATATATATCAAATCATTGAAAATTTTGTATGTACAATTTCAAAATGAAATTAATTATAATGACCATAATTAGAAGAATTGGTAAAAATATAATCTAATTATATTTTCAAACAACTCAAGGGTATAATTTATAACTATAAATTATTTTGATAAAAAATTTTGTTTTTAAGTATTTTTTCACTATTCATCGAAAATTAGATGTTATCATAAAAATACGAAAAATTAAACTTAGGATAATTTCAATATTATGAATTGAAAAATGAAGTCCATTTTGAAATATAAAATTTATATAATTTAAAAAATTGGATATTACCATTCATAACGGCTACTTTGATTGGTTGTGGTGTGTTAGAATCTCGAACTTGCGTACAATGCAAGCTATTGCATTATTGAAAGAGAAGTGCATCGTGGAAGCTTTGGGTGTTACATTCTCCCCTCCTTAAATAAATTGTGTCCTCGCAAATTTAAATTGTTTTCAAAAATAAATGATTGAAAATAGAAAATACCTTTGTGGGAAACCCACATCGAAAATAAAGTTAATAAAATTTTGCCTTAATAAGAGGGGAAGGGAAATGAAAAAGTCACCAACAAATTATGATCTCGATTAGGAGAACATTGGTAGGAATTAGAGACACATAATTGGAGGAAAATGTAAATATTTATAGGGATTGATTGAGGTCATCAATCAAAAACAAGTGTATAATTGAGGGTCTCAATGCCATTAATCTATGATGAAAATATCATCACTTCCACGAATCATAAGGTATTAAGGTAACACATTTCTGTTATAATATCCCTTCCCTAATGTTTAAGAATTAATTACTTCATAGATTAAGATATATATATATATATATACTTTACAAGTATAATTTCATCCTTCGACTAATTTATACCACAAATTCAACTTTCACTAAAGAATAAAATAGAACTCAAAAATATTATATTTATCTTAATCTTATAAGGTTCCAAATATTAACACATACCATGGAGAAAAATATATTGTTATTACCAGGGACTTCCTGTAGGATAGTGGTAGGTAATAAAGGCATGTCGCACTATGTTTGAGGGTTCGATTCATGCTGCTTTGTCCAACGCGGCGGGTTATCCCCCGACCTGCATGTTGTCCTTTTCCAAAAACTATACTTTTATATTATTCCAAAAATAATATTCAGAATTGTTTTAATCTTAAACAGTACTATCCAAATATAAACTTAATCCATTCCAAACTTTGTAGTTATCCAAATTACCTCTATCCAGACATTCTCTAAAAGGTCTCTAAATTCCAAAATAGATTCATCAGATTCCCCAAACTAAGTAATGTTTCTCTTATTGTCACATAGTAAAAATATGATTACCCTCATAATATTAAAACCTTAATGAAAACAACACGTATTTCAGTACAATCCTTATATATATCAAATTATTCTTATAACCATAATATAGTTCTTGAGTCCAAAAACACAAATACAATAATTATTCAATTTCATCTATAGTAACAGCATAAGCATGGCCTTTATCCCTTGGCCTTTCTGAAGTTAGTTTCCTTGTTGCTTAGGGAATTCATTTGCATAATGCCCCATTTCTCTACAATTGTAGCATTCAAAATTGACAACCCCTTTCTTACCCTTGTAATCATAAGCTTGGTGAACTTTTTCTCCACATTTATAACAAACTCTCATTCCATCTAGGCAAGTACTGGGGTGATTTTTCCAACAATTATCGCATAATAGAAAATACCTCTTTCCCTTTTTCCTTTTATCTGCCTCTTATTCTAACGTTCTCTTCTTATCTTGCTTTACTTTATTGTCATAATATTTAGGTAATTCATTTTCTAACTTGATTACACACGAGACAATATCTTCGTATATTGATAAAGATTGCGATACTAGTGCTCGATGGAGAAATAGTTTTAACCCATCAAAGAAACGATTGATCTTAATTCATTGGTTATTTATATAATCCACCGCATGCCTCGCTAACCTTGTAAAGTTAGCTTCATACATTGCCACATTCACATACTCCTTTTGCATCATATTGAGAAATTGCCTTTCCATAACCGCTCGATGGTCATAAAGAAAGTATTTTTCTATGAAAATCGCATTAAACTCCCTCCATTCCATACATGATACTTATTCATCTTCCTTTTTATTTTGAATCAATGACCACCATTGATCAGAATCTCCAGTGAAGCGGTAAACTACCATGACAACTTTTTCCCTTTCACCACTCCCTAAAGCCTGAAATATTTTCTCTATGGAATTTATCCATTGAACTGCTAATAATGGATTTGTACCCCCATTATATTTAGGTGGTTGATGCCTCATGAAGTGACCTAACATTGATCCTCCACGCTGTGGATCAGGGTGCTCCATATGGGTAATGTTATTATTCATAACCTGAGTGAGTTGTCCCAGTATGGTGATTATCTGATCAGCAGCAGCTGCATCACCAGCTCCACTATAATTATCTTGAGTAGGAGGGAAATACCTACATGGTGTGTGTACATTTATACAGTTTCAATTCCTTCAACTAGGTGCCATTAATAAAACAATGGCATAAACAAGATTAGTTTATGAATCAAAATAAATAATTTCATACTTGTAAAACACTAAACATAAATAGAATAGTTTATGGATATAATCCATAATCATGAAAATGTTTTCTTTGGAGATTTATATACTCATAAACCCTTCATAATGGTTTGTAAAGAAAATGTCAATTATCCAAAGCATATCCCCCAGGAGTGTCATATCCAAGAGTGTAGCAAGGCCCATTTTCGTGCACCAGTTCCCATTGGAGTCTAGCTCAAAGCGGTGTTTTAATGTTTTCCCACTAGGTACATCTGTGCCAGAGCCGCCTCTACCTACTTGTATCAAGGGAAGGATGTATTTCTCAGAAAACACACAAAATCTCTACAATACCAAAATTCTAGGATGTTTTTCTATACTAATCCTCATAGTCTATATTAGGGCTATGTCATCTAATCAGAGTTTATCTAAATCTAGCTACCAAGGTTAGTACTAAACTACCTTTGATACCAACTGTAATGCCCCAACCCCAGTTACCCAGAGTCTATGCATTATTACATTACATCGGTATGAGAAAAAAGGATCATGTCTCGAAAGACCGATTAGTTTAGTAGCCTTGGAAACACTATATACATTCATAAATGTTACATTACATCATAAAGTGAAAAACTTCAATAACATAGTCTCCATATCCCACACTCATATCCCCTTCAGACTATCCCTGTAGGTCAGTAATAAAATATTTCATCACATCTTGGGAAAAATGAATCATCAAAAGTGGTCAGCTCAGATGCACTTTAAGGATAACAATATAGCAGATACTTTTATCAATAAAGTTAAACATTTAAGAAAATGTATAACTAAAACAAAATCCTTTTAAACATGAACTTCATCATAATATGTAAAAAATAAAATTAAATAATTCCATTTACTTGTTCACATGGATATTCTACTACTCAAATAATCACATCCAATATCAATAACCACTTTCATAATGATGGACTGCATAATGCCACACTATCATAACCACGTAGCCAAGTCCTTGTGCCAATACTACAAATAAGATGTTTCAAGGAATCATGTCAAGACACTAGTTTGTCTCATGAGACCTAAAGATGGATCGGGGAGCTATAGCGGGCTTTACATGTCACTTATTAAGTTCAATGCATTCCTCATATGAACAGGTTTAAACATAACATAAACATTTGTATTAAAAATAGCATACGAAATGTGAATACTTTATCCATAATCCATTAATGGTATAAAAATAACACATCCACAGTCAAACATATCAGAAAAACTTCAATACAATATTGATGTTTTGAATCATAATAAATCAACTTCAAATAAGCTTAAAATCCATCAAAGGATGTTGACATAGATGTAATCAAAACTATTTGAGGGAAATATCTTTTATGAAATCATTTAAAAGTCACATAATTGTAAAATAAAACATTGACATTGGAAATATTCTTATAAAATTGGAAGGTAGTATTCAATTATTTTATAACATCAGAAAATAGCTGCACCCTCTGTATAAGTTAAAAAACTTATTACATTAATTTTTTCGAAAATGTCAAAAAGTACCTTGTTTGGAAAATGATGGAAAGATTCCATTAAAAAATGTATAAGGTCAAATAAGGGTATAAATGACTTTAATAAATTATCTCATAAATACTAAAAATGTTTTAAAAGCCATTTTTTGGAAACATGGATGTGGATGATAAATAGTTCCTAATAGATAATTATATATGAACAACCTTGAATAATGAAGAGGTTGTAGAATTAACCCTTACCTCATGTCCGACTTGACTCAATAGTTATTTAATCTCATGAATAATAAACAAGAGTTAATATAACATGCTTATGAACCTATTTCAAGTTCATTATTCCATTTATATCACCTATTACCATGTTATGAACATTATTTAATTATTTAAGTTAATAGCGGTCGTTTTGTCGATCTTTGATACTTGAGTAAAAAAAACTTATTATAATTACAAGTTATTCATGTGGTAAAATATCCATATATATAGATCTATATTAATGATTTAGATATCATATATATCATATATATCCAGTATATACCTGAATTTATAATATTACATAACATTTAGAGATAAGAAATGAAATTCACCATTCATGGAGATGGAAAGCCGTACGTACGCATGAACACTACATTAATTTATATTTCATATTTAATGGAATTAAATCATAATTATATAAATGTATATTATAATGTTAGTATAATATAATATATAATATCATTAACTACATCCTTTATATGTACCACATATGGCATTAACGACTCAAATCACTTTGAGGGGGCGGTAGTCCCCACTTCCTAAAATGAAATTATCTTGTTTACCCATAATGGAAACCATAAAGGTATTCCATAAATGAAAAATACAGAATAATAAGTAAAACAAAAAAGATAATATATATCATATATAAAAATAATTACATCATAATGGCCACCATGAAAGGTGTTAAAAGAAGATTGAACAATCATCGTTTCGTGAGGCAGTAATTCGCCAACCGTAGAGAAAGTATGTTATTTAACCATTAGACAGAGGTGTGTGTAAGTTTAAATAAAATCCTTATCATAGAAACATCCTAGTATATTTAATATACTGGTGTTGTTACAAAATAATGGAATAATAAGGTTTTACGGGGTTTCATAAGCAAAATAAAACAAAAGAATATAAGATAAGACATTACCTTAAAATCGGGTAACTATTTTTTATTTGAGCCAAAACCTTCCATTGGAAGACTTCTTCCCAATGTTATGATTCTATAAGTAAGATAGGGAAGTTTAGAGAGTATTTGGGAAGATTTTGGCTGAGCCATATAGCTTTGAAGGTGTGAATAAGGTGGTAGTGTAAGGGGCCTTTTATAAGAAGATAGGAGGGGCTCTTTTAAAAAGATTGAAATGCAACTTTATTATGAAATTATTTTCATATTTTAAAGGTCCCACAATGATATATTTAGTGGATAAGTTGGTAAGGGTTCTAAATACACCCATATTATAGGATTTAGACAAGTTTAAGTCTTAGATTTTACCTTATCATTTTATTTTATTTAAATTGTTCATTAATGTGGTAATCACTGCATCATCATGGTGTCACAAATAAATAAATTTATTTAATTTCTAAAAAGTATAAAACAAATTCCTTGATATAGGAAATAATTTTTTATTTCTAATTAATATTTATATACTAAGATATAGTTTACAAATACAAAACTAAAATTGTTTTACTTGGGTGATACAAACTTTTGTTATATTTTTGTTCAATTAAAAATAAAAAGATAAAATGTCACTACCACACATATATGATTCCATGGGGTCCCTAAGAGAGAATAAGGCATTCCAAGGTTGGCCATGACACAACCAATATAATTAGGACACATTTTTGGGTCATTTTATATTATTATGATAGTATTTCATTACCCTTAACTACCTGATTACTAATTAATCATGATAATTAAAGATAATTGTCGTCGTTACTATTCATAATGTCCAAAAAAATATACTTAATTACATAATTTGGAGCTTTTTATTCCAAATATGGAATCCATATTACACAAATTCTAAACACAAAAATTTTATTAATTCATTTAAAATTTATTCCCGCTGTCAAAACAAAAAACGTGTTTTTATGATACAATATCTATCAAAAGATTGACAATTGTTTATGTCCAATTTCAATGTCAAATTATTTATAATGACCACCATTGAAATAAATGATAAAAATATATTCTAATTATAATTTAAAACCCCTATGTAGTATAATTTATCACTATAAATTATTTTTATTAAAAAATTTGTTTTTAACTATTTTTTAACTATTCATCGAAAATTGGATGTTCTTAGAAAAATACCAAAAATTCAACATAGGATAATTTTGATATTCTAAATCCAAAAATGATATCCATTTTGAAATATAAAATTTATATAATTTCAAAACGAGGGTATTACTATTCATAACGGCTAATTTGATTGGTCGCGGTGTGTTAGAATCTCAAACTTGCGTACAATGCAAGCTATTTCATTATTGAAAGAAAAGCGTATCGTGGATGTTTGGGGTGTTACACTTATGATTAATTCATAAGACATAACCAGGTGATGGGTGGGGCCAATAATTATGGGGACCCTAGATTTATCAACTTGTATCATGTGACAATCCATGTTATTTTTTAGTGTGTACATTGTCTCATGAATGGAATGTGCATTGGAACAGGACATTGATAGAAATATTTTGATTTCTGGAATTATAAATTACAACAATGTGAATTCAATATTATTTATTACCATGTTTTTACATGGTGTAAATAATAAATAATACCCTTATATTCAATTTATTATAGATTAATGTTATTATTTTATTATTTTCATTTTAATTATTAGTTGTTTAAGTAATGTAATCACTTATTATTTTCTACTTATTTCAGAGCATCTCAAATAACCTTGGAGATTTTCATTTCCCCCGAAAATCGATGGGGGACTATGCATAATTTTCAATTTTATTATATATGTGATAAACATGATCTTCATTTATATTCATGTTATTTCTTTTGTTTTAAAATTTATTATATATATTTATATAGTCCTTCATGAAAACAGAATTGTTGTTTCCTACAAGAACTCTATAATTTGGTACCAATAGTGTAATATAACAACCATAAATAGTTTTTTTTAGATTCATGGATATTAGAATAAGTTCCAGGGTAAATATTTATAAATTATGAGGACTAGATTTTCTATAACACAATATAAGATGACACAAATTCAAATAAAAGACATATTATTTGTCGGGAATACACTAGAATAAATATTAGGAACTATATTAAAATTTTAATAATCATCACCTAATTATGTGTATTCCATTTCTAAATGATGGTGATTAATGGGAGTAATAATAAGTGTTTCCAAACCCATATAAAGTGTAGTGATATTCTAATGTACTATATTAATGAATATATGGATGAGTCTTATCAGTTCATAAAAAAATTTTCAATGTAGATACAGGTTATGAAAGACAAATCATTCACATATAAATTCATAATATTCCACAACAAGGTGTAACTATATTGGGTAATTTAATGGAAAAATACTTTCAACATTAAGTGGAACTACCAATCCATTATTAGAAAAAATGGGGTCATGTTTCTAGAGTAGAAGAGTATAATTTTTAATGCAGTGAATATAGAAAATTCATCATAGTGGTCTACAAAAAAGGGATAAATGGAAAAATTTTGGTTCATAATTCAAAGAATTAAAGAGGAATATGATATCATGTTATTGTAATGGGGAACATTTCAAGAGTTATTCTATGAAAAAAACATTACATGTGAGAAAATAAATTAAATGAATTGGTATTTTTTTCAATATTTTATAGGAGGAGGGAAATAATATTGATTATGAAGCTTAAATTATATTATTAGATAAAACTATTTCATAATACATACATATACCATAATGTATGAATGATAATTTATTTGCTAATTTGTAACCAAGATTTTGAAGGGAATTTCTCTACCTTAATTATAAATTGTATAAGTATATAGTCTAATGTGTTGTCAAGACCAAATAATTGTTATCTAAGATATATGTATTTAAGAGAAATTAGGATATTAAGAGGTGGACTAAGAATATTGGAAACAATAATGTGTAAAAGGGTAGGAACTGAAGGATGTGATTTTCCATGTATGGTAAATGTGGAAGAATCCCCCTCGGGCTTGAAGGGAGGGATCAGATTTTTTTTATTAGTTTGGGAAAAAGGACACCATGATCGAAAATTAAACGTCCAGTAATATATTAACTATGTTTAATAATTTAACTATAAGTGTAAGGGAAATTATGTGATATAATTCTCTAAAAAATGATAATTTATAGTATAAAATTATTCAAGAGTATGGCTATGATTTTTATATTACCACAGTGAAATTATATGCTTCTAATGAAGTGTTGGTGTCTTCTTCAATCATTTTCTCAAATATAGTTAATGTTTAAAAAAATAGATATTACCCTATCACCAATGTAAGTGATTTAACAATTGTAACACTATGTAGGAGAATTAGAGAAATGGAGGTTTTTTATGGAGTTCCAATCTTGATGCATGGGAGAAACCTATTGTAAAACTAGCTTATCATATTTATGATTGACTATCACATTACTTTTCTTATGGATTTTATTTTAATGTATAACGAAATAATTTATTTCCATAAGAAATATGTAATGATTCATTAATGTGAGGAAGAATATTTTTCATTTAGAGAAGAAATTTCATCATCTATATTAGGTATAGATCATCCCCATGTATATGTTTTTAATGAATTTATGTGTAAATAGGAAGACCAATTGTCCTTTAGATTTTAGGATGGTATCCTATGAATAGTGTATCATCCCAAGTTAAATAATTTCATTGATATTTTTCCAGGTGAATTACTTTTCCATTTATTAGACCACGAAGTTTATTTATCCATTGTAGTAATTCATGATGCATGTAATATATATAAAAATCTTTATATGTAAAACACTGATAATCTAAAATAACAACAAGTCACAACATATAGTCTAACCGAAGAAACATATAGTATTAAAATAAAATTATTTATTATTACGTTTATTATCCACCCATTGAATCAGTAGTTATGAATAATATGAACCAAATTATGATAAATATATAAAGAGAATAATTAATATAAATTCATTAAAAGATAATTTTCACAAAAGTTATATTATGCTTCAAGATATATTTTCTTTAAAAAAATTATATTTTTTGTGCCAATATAATATTAAATTTTTTCAAACATATATAAAAAAATTTATACTTATAACATAAATTTTAAAATGATCATATAAAAATTATGTTAGTGGGATAATTTTGGATTTTTTTGAAAAGAATGATTTTCCAGTGAATAGTGAAAGATAATTAGTTTAATTGAGAAATTTATTATTATTTCAATCATTAAAATAGATACAGTTTATTTTAATATGATTTAAATATAAAATAATATGTTATATGTTAATAATAATACAGTTAATTTTTTCTAGTCAATTTCTAGATTGAATTTTTTATAAAAATAATTTAATAAATTATAATAAAAATTTCAAAAAAATCAAAATTTTTATGATTAATTTAAAAATATTTTATTTTTATTTGATAAATTATTTTTTGGTAAAATGGATTATATATATATAATAACTTTTTTCAAATTTTTTAAATATTTACCATCTATTACATTTCAATATGAATAGAAAAATTTGACAAATTTATAACCTCATTAATTTGGAAATCATATCATTCATGGATAAAACTAAGTGTTTAGGTCATAGTACTTCATTTATATTCTTATTGGATGAATTTAATTATAGAGTTATCACCTTAAAATTAATATTATAAATCACTTATAGATAGTTGCATGTTGAAATAACTAATATAATTTTCAAATCAATAAAATTTAAAAAAATTCGCTCTCTTATTTTTAAATATATATAACGTATCCAAATATAAACAATAAATTTTTTTGAATGAATATAAATTTTACTTTTTAAAATAATGAAATTATATTTATGATTATAATTTATTTCTGTATTTTAATTATTAGATAATTTTAATAAATGGTTGGATAATGCTAATACATTATATGTTAAATTATCAGAAAAATCCAATTTTTAATTTAAAAAATATTTAATGTTATATGATGAATTCCATAAAATATTCAGGTTAATATGGATTATATATTATTTTCAAATTAATTATATTCTAAATACAACATTTAAATTATTTTTTAAGACAAAATTGATGAATAGTGTATCAATTTATATTAATGATATTTTATGTAGATAATATTTTAATTATTAAATTTAATAATCATTAAAATATTTATAGAGGAAAAATTGGATAATATTGGTAAAAAATTTGATCATTTTTTAGTAGATATCATATATGTAGAATTATAACCCTTTATGTGTGATATATATGTCACAACTCATAATTTGAAACTAGGTTAACTATGTTGTTAAACAAGAGTATATTTTTCCAAACACCAAAACAACATATCCAAATTTTATTGGATGATGATGTTTCCATCATATTCTACCCTAGGATTGAAAGAAATTCAATTTCGAATAAGGTTGTTAGTTATGTTTATCATCTCATACGGGAATGCATATCATTGATAAAAATTGATTAAAAATACCATGTGATAAAACACTATTTTATTGAATATTTTATTGATAATAAATGATATAATTTCCTCACATTGTGTTAAACATGTTTATTTATAAAATATTTGGGATTTGATCATTCATTTGAAAATTTGGTGAAAATTCCAGTTTTACCCTTAATAGTGCAATGTAGTATTTCGAAGATAAATATTTTTATATTTATTAGTTGAATTTGAAATTTTGTAAAAGTGTTCCTAACCTAAGTATCGACAACTTTTATGCAGGACACTAGAGCTAAAGAGTTAATTTGTTTGTTGAAATTGGGCCATGAAGTCAAAGTTGGGCTGGGCTCTCCAGAATGGAGAAGGTTCTGTATTTGGGCCATATCCTCTAAATACGGGCTTGTATTGAGCCCATATTTTGAGGAAAGCTCGGGGACATGATGTGTCACAAATCATCCATCTGGAAGGCCGGTCAATTCACGCGTTTTTGAGGTCACATTGGTGGTGCAAGTTGGAATAAAATATTTAGCCGAGATTTGCATTTCACACTTAAAAAGTTATGTGTCCCTAGCCCTCAAAAACTCTATTTAAAGGGGGTTTTAACTCTTTGAGAGGTCTGGTGGAGGCTTTGGGAAGGTGTGTCCGAAAGGGTGTCTCTTGGGAGCCCCTCGCAACTCTTGGAAGAAGTAAGCCTTTGTGCAAACCTCTCTTCCAAAAAGGCTCTCCTCTCTCACCTCTTCTTTGTATTTCTTTTCTTTCATGTTTTTTCTTGAATTTTTCTTCAAATAATATTCTGTGTTCATCCCTCTTCTTATTATCTTAATCTTCTTAATTGGGTTGGAATCAAGAGTGGAGACAAGATTGGGTTCTACCCTTTCAATCTGTTGCTTATGCAAAACGTCTCCACGATGACTACACCACCCATGGAAAAGTAGTTCTTTTTAGTAATCGATCGACCTCTATCCTTCTTCATTCATTTATTTTGAATCAATGATATAATTTAATTCACATATTATGATCTATTAATTGAGTTTTTAATTTAAATAAAACTAAGAAAGCAATTTACTAGTTAACACAAAACACGCGAGGTCGGGAATTGTGTGAACTGTGAGAGCGCAACCTTAACCGGTAATTCAAAACCACATGGGATCAATTTGTAGAGTTCAAATATAATCCCTAAACTCAATTAATCCTCATTTCCAGAGTGGTTATGTGCCTTAATTTACCACTGACCATAAGCTAATTTTAAAGCATCATTCAAAGCAGGGTGTCGCGATTGCATGTTCCGAAGTTATCCTAAGGTTAAAATTCACTTCAATCTTCGTGGTAAAGTTAATTCTCGTAGGGTTTGGGATTTAACAAATTAAGGGATCATAATTAAGTGAATATTAATTTAAATGATAATTATTAATAAATGATTGAAGAGGTAGAGTTAGATCGATTACGCCTTTTAAAATAGATTTCTAAAAAAACGTCTTCTTGTTGTGTCATTCTAATCGAAACTTCATTTCAAAATTAAAAACAAAAAAAATGCAATCTTCTTCCAGCAAACTTATTCTAGATTCATAAACTATAAACAACCACCCCCATCCTTTCAAGTAGTGTTTTTATTCTCTTTTATTTTACTTCTATAATACCTCTAAAAATTGTTTTAATTCACTTCCTCCTTCGAGAGACGACCTTGGTCAGCCACTCTGCTGCACCTAAGTACCCCAAATCACATTAATCATTTGAGGGCGCCCACGACAGCGCTCTTTCAAATTGGTGCCGTTGCCGGGGAGGCAAGTAATTATTTCAACCAATTAGAGGTATTTATTTTATTTTACATTTTAATTTTCTTCCTCTCTTCTTTCTTCCGTCTTTACCCAATCTGATTTTTTTTCTTCTTCTTCTTTTATCTCTTTCTACTTCTTTTTGGACCATCAACTCAAACTTCAAATTTTTATTTTACTATGGTCCACATTCCTTCTTTTCATATTTCATTGATTGATGACACGAACTAATCCCGAAGATCTCTTAGATCTTGACCCTGAGATTGAACGTAGCCTTAGGGCACGAATCAGACATTCTCAGTCTACGTGAAGTTTCAACATTCAACCAGTTGGAGAATTACTCCAATATAAGAACATTGAAATTGGAAGCAATTCAAATTCAACCATAAAACAAGAACCAATGGCTGGAAACAATGGAAATGAACTTAATAGAACCATTCGAGAATTGGATGCACCTGATATTAACTATCAACCAAATTGTATTGCATACCCAAATCTCGAATCGGACTTCGAACTGAAATCTGGGATAATTCACTTACTTCCAATGTTTCATGGCCTCTCTGGTGAGGATCCCAATAAACATTTGAAAGAATTTAATGTGTTTTGCTCAACCCTAAAACCTAGAAATGTCTCTGAAGATCAAATCAAACTAAGAGCATTCTCATTCTCACTTGATGGAGCTGCGAAAGATTGGATGTATTATTTACAACCCGAAGATGTAACTTGTTGGAACGATTTGAAACGTCTTTTCTTGCAGAGATTTTTTCCAGCATCAAGGACCACATCCATTAGAAAGGAGATATCGGGGATCAAGAAAGCCCAAGGGGAGTCAATGTATGAGTACTGGGAGAGATTCAAGAAGTTGTGTGCAAGCTGCCCACATCACCAAATCAGTGAGCAACTCCTCATCCAATACTTTTATGAAGGACTCACACCCATGGAGAGGAGCATGGTAGATGTTGCGGCTGGAGGAGCATTGGTGTACAAGACACCAGTAGCTGCGCGTGCGTTGATCGACAAGATGGCCCAAAACTCTCAACAATTCGGTGATAGAGGTACACCACATGTTCGAGGAGTACATCAAGTAAGTCCTTCTTCTCTTGAAAGTCATTTGATTGATACTAAGTTAGAAGAATTGAAAACTATGGTGAGGCAGATTGCATTGGCTCAAAAGACATCCCAACCCCCTCCTTCAAGGCCTTGTGGTATTTGCACTGAGACAAGCCAGCCAACTGACTGTTGCCCACAACTCCAAGAAACAGAAGATTGTGCAGCAGTGTTCCCCGGGAGACCATTTCAGCAGCAACAACAATAACCATATCCCCAAAAGAAGTTTGATCCAACATAAAACCAAGGTTGGAAAGATCTAGCGGACATGAGGTATGGCTATGGACAACAACAAAGGCCCCCTTTTCAACCAAACTTCCAGCAGCCTCCACCTTACCAACAGGGTTTCCAACAACCCCAAAGGAGATTCGAAGCTCAAACATCAACGAGTCAGCAACAAGGGAATATCCAACACAAGGTAGACTCTAACACTGATGATCTTTTGAAACAAATTGTTCTTAATCAATAGAATGAGCTGAAGAGTCAAGGTTCGGAGCTGAGAGAGTTGAAGACTCAAATGAGTCAGATTGCCACCGCCCTCCATGAACTTGTGAGTAAGAATTCTAGAAATCTACCATCCCAACCCACTCCAAATCCAAAGGGGAATGTTAGTGCCATCACATTGAGAAGTGGGAAGCAAATGAACGATACATCTGCACCTACCATTCCACCAGGATTCACCTCAACTTCAGAGAAGCCGCATTCCAAACCAACTGATGAACAATCCAAGGAGAAAGATAAAGGTAAGAAAAAGATTGATGATGTTCCTCCTAAACCCCTTCCTTTTCAAAACAGGGTTGTTCAAACCAAGAAGATGGCTGAAGAAGCAATGCAAAAGGAGGTTTTTGACACATTCAAGCGTGTGGAGATCAACATTCCTCTACTTGAAGCCATTAAGCAAATCCCAAGGTATGCCAAATTCTTAAAAGAACTCTGCACCAATCGAAGAGGGATCAAGGGAAATGAGAGGATAAACCTTGGAAGGAATGTCTCAGCACTCATTTCACCAACTCTAGAAATGCCAACAAAGTGCAAGGATCCAGGGACATTCACCATCCCATGCACCATAGGGGAGTTGCACTTTTCTGATGCACTTTGTGATTTAGGTGCTTCCATAAATGTGATGCCTCACTCTGTATTCTCTTCCTTGCAGGTTGGTGAGTTGAAGCCAACAAGAGTAGTGGTGCAATTGGCGAATAGAGCTACGGCATATCCAGCGGGAGTCCTTGAGGATGTACTTGTCCGGGTAAGAGACATGATCTTTCCAGCGGATTTCTATGTTCTTAACATGGAGGATGATCAGGTAAGTTCTCATGCCCTCATTATCTTAGGTAGACCCTTCCTCAAAACTGAAAAAACTATCATAAATGTCAATGAGGGTACACTTTCCATGGAGTTTGGAGATGAAGTTGTGATATTTAATGTTATGGATTCCATAAAGTACCCCTCAGAGGACCATTCTTCTTTTGTTATCTCCCATTTTTAACCACCAAGTAAAAACATCATGGAATTGGATTGTCCTATGCTTAGGGAGATTATGAGTATTGGTTCTGGTTTAATGACTAAGAGAACTTCCACACCTGTTTCTAATGAACAAGACTCTCTAAGATCTGATTTTGATGTGGATTCATATTCTGATTTTGATCATGTTCACTCTGATTATGAAATGGCTGTTGAGTATGCTGATGGATTTGATGCTTTATTCTATGATTTTGATGATGTCTATTCTGATACTGATGCTCTTTGTGCACATATTTCAGTTCCTTCAATGTCTCCATCCATACTACACCCTCCTTCATTAGAACTCAAGCCATTGCCACCAAATCTAAAATACTCATACTTGTTGAGTGGTGAGAGATTACCTGTTATCATTTCTAACAATCTCCCTTTTGAACATGAAGAAAGGCTTTTGAATATTTTGAGGGAGAACATCAGGGCGATTGGGTGGACCTTGGCTGACATATCAGGTATTAGCCCCTCCATTTTCATGCATAGGATTATCTTGGAGGATGGGGCTAAAACGGTGAGACAACCACAAAGGAGACTCAATCCGACCCTCCTGGAAGTTGTTAAAGAGGAAGTTGAGAAATTGCTCGAGGCAGGTATAATCTTTACAATTTCAGATTCACAGTGGGTAAGTCCAATTCAGGTTGTGCCTAAGAAAACTGGTTTTACTGTTGTTAAAAATGAGAAAGATGATTTAGTTCCAATGAGGGTGCAAAACAGTTGGCGTGTTTGTATTGATTATAGGAAACTAAATCAGACCACTCGCAAGGACCATTTCCCCCTCCCATTTATTGATCAAATGCTCGAGAGACTAGCTGGGAAAACACACTATTGTTTCTTGGATGGATTTTCTGGATATTTTCAGGTTCCTATAGCTCCAGAGGATCAGGAGAAGACTACATTCACCTGTCCCTTTGGCACATTTGCCTACCGGAGGATGCCATTTGAACTTTGCAATGCCCCAGGTACCTTCCAGAGATGTATGGTGAGTATTTTTTCTGATTTTATGGAGACCTGCATGGAGGTATTTATGGATGATTTTACAGTGTATGGGTCTTCATTTGATGAATGTCTAAGTAGTTTGTGAAATGTGTTGAATCGTTGTATTGAGAAGAATCTGGTCCTGAACTTTGAAAAGTGTCATTTTATGGTAGATCATGGCATTGTCTTAGGGCATGTGGTGTCAAAACATGGGATAGAGGTTGATAGATATAAGGTAGAAATTATTTCATCCTTACCCTATCCTTCATGTGTGCGTGATGTTAGATCTTTCCTAGGGCATGCAGGATTTTATCGGCGCTTCATCAAAGATTTTAGTAAGATCGCTCTTCCTATGTCACGATTACTTCAAAAAGATTATGATTTTTTGTTTGATGATTCTTGTAGGACTTCCTTTGATGAGCTAAAGAAGTGTCTGACCACTCCACCTATCATACAGCCCCCACGGTGGGACCTTCCATTTGAGCTTATGTGTGACGCCTCCAACTTCGCGGTTGGAGCTGTCTTATCTCAGAGGGTGGAAGGACGTTCACATGTGATCGCCTATGCATCAAGGACACTAGATTCAGCCCAATAAAATTACACAACCACATAAAAAGAGTTTCTTGCTGTCATATTTGCTTTAGATAAATTCCGTTCATATTTATTGGGCTCTAAAGTAGTTGTTTTTTCTGACCATGCAGCTTTGAGGTACCTCCTGAAGAAGCCAGATGCAAAGCCGCGACTTATCCGTTGGATGCTCCTTCTTCAGAAGTTTGACATCGAGATAAAGGACAAAAAGGGGTCATAAAACTTGGTGGCGGACCACATGAGTAGGCTTACTCACACACTAGAGGGTGACACCTTGGATCAGGTACCACTTCGGGACACTTTCCCCGATGAGCATCTCTATACCATCTCAGGTAAGCATCCTTGGTATGTTGATTTAGTTAATTACATTGTTAGCTCTGAAATCCCAGTAAATTTGAAGAAACATCAAGTCCAAAAATTAAAGAGTGAGTCAAGATTTTATGTTTGGGATGATCCGTACCTCTGGCGCACGTGTAGTGACCAAGTCATTAGGAGGTGTGTTCCCGATCATGAGTTTGAGTCTGTTTTGCATTTTTGTCATACACTTGCATGTGGTGGAAACTTTGGACCCCAACGGACAGCTAGGAAAGTTTAGGACTCTGGATTATATTGGCCTAGATTATTCCATGATGCCCATGTGTTTTGTAAGTCATGCTCTCGTTGAGAACACACTGGGAACATTTCTAGGAGACATGAGATGCCCCAACAACCCATACTATTTTGTGAGATTTTTGATGTATGGGGCATCGACATTATGGGTCTTTTTCCTAGTTCATTTGGATTTTTGTACATTTTGGTTGCTGTTGATTATGTGAGTAAATGGGTGGAGGCCAAGGCCACCAGGACTGATGATTCTCATGTTGTTGTGGACTTTGTCAAACCACAAATTTTTTGCAGGTTTGGAGTACCAAAGGCCATCATCAGTGACCAAGGGACACACTTTTTCAATAGGAATTTTGCTTCCCTCCTTCGAAAGTATGGGGTAACACACAAAACATCAACACCATACCACCCCCATACAAATGGCCAGGATGAGGTTTCAAATCGTGAGTTGAAACAAATCTTGGAGAAAACCGTGCAGCCAAATAGGAAGGATTGGAGCAAGTGCTTGGATGATGCATTGTGGGCTTATAGGACAGCATACAAGACCCCCATTGGTATGTCCCCATTTCGGATTGTTTTTGGGAAAGCATGTCATCTCCCAGTGGAAGTCGAGCATCGGGCTTATTGGGATATAAAGAAATGCAACATGGATTTGGCCCAAGCTGGAATTCAAAGGAAGTTGCAAATTCAAGAGCTTGAGGAGATTCGATTGTCATCATATGAGAAATCAAGGCTCTACAAGGAAAGATCAAAAGCAGCTCATGACAAAATGATCCAACAAAGGGAGTTTCATGTTGGAGAGAAAGTCCTTCTCTATAGTTCACGACTGAAGTTGATGCCTGGTAAGTTGCGTTCCAGATGGTTAGGTCCTTATATTGTGTCTAATGTTTTTCCTTATGGTGCAGTGGAGATCACACAAGAGGACACTGGAAGGAGCTTTACAGTCAATGGGCAACGTTTGAAGAGATACATTGAGGGACATCCTACTGATGCAGTGGATTTTATCACACTGCATGACCCCATCATCACTTGATCACATCAGGCTGTTCCTAACCCTTTCACTTTTATATTATTTGTCCTATTTAAAAATTCTGAATTTCATGTGCATATATCATCTCACGGGTTCACATTGAGGACAATGCAATATTTTAAGTGTGGGGGAGGGAACCTTTTAGTTTAGTAATTTCAATTGTTTTCCTGTTAAAAAAAACCAAAAAAAAAAAATTTGTGTGTTTTTTAAAATTTGTGTGTTTATTTTACAATTTTCTTTGTGTTTTTGAAACTTTTGGGCTGAAATGATTCTCATAACCATTTTTAAATCCATATCAATAAGTGAAACAATTTACCCCTTGAAACTAAGCTTAAATGAATGCTGAAATGACTTTGTTTCAAGTTTAAACATTTAGTAATTTCATGAAAAGTACGCTGAATTTTGAATCCCATGCCAATCTCACTGTCTTTATATTTGAAATCACTTTCCTGTGAGGCTTATAAACCATTATTTTCATATTCTTTATATTCACCTCACTTCTTGAGAGAACCAAACCATACTTGATTTAACCAGAATTTGATCTATTCCTGTCAAAACTTGAGGGTTTGAGGTACTTGTGTTTAAATGATTGAGGCATTTGTTTGGTATTAACACCCCTATTTCAAAGAATCCTTTTTTTATAATGGCCTACCTTGAATATTTAATCCTTGTAGCCCTAAGAAGCCATGCACAGCCTGTTAGGTTAAGCCACATTACAAGCCAATTTTCCCTATCCAACCAACTCTTGAAGTGAAATTGCATAATCTAGTTGAGCTTAAGTGTGGGGGAAGCTGTCTTGTGTTGTGCCACCACATTATGTGATACTTTGGGTGGAAAATTAAATTCTGAAGAGATGTGTTTGCTGCTAAAGAAAGTCATTATATTGAAAGCTGTGCCTTTTCTGGAGCTTTCATGACAAGTGAAGTTGTGCCTTTTCTGGAGCTTCTAATTGAGGTGGAAAGTTGTGCCCATCTGGAGCTTTCAAGAAAATCATGTTTGAGAAGATTGACATTTTTTTATGCTGAAATGATGAATGGTGTAAACCTTTCATGACTTTTCATGATGATGGAGCTGAATTGATACTATGAGGATTGAAGAGAAGACCATATTTAAGTGAAAATTAGATTAATGCAATTTTGCTTTAAAAGAGTCAAGCCCTCCTCATTCAGCCTCAGAGTTTTTCACATCTTAATCCTACCAACCGAAAGCCACAGAACAACCCTGAAAAGTACTCATGATAAACATATGTCCTTGACTCACATCGGGTAGCGATGTAGGAATCTATCAAGCCTATGGTGACCCTTGTATGAGTTTGGATGAGAAAGACATTGCAAAAAAAATTGATATTTGAGTGATGAGAGAAAATTCAAGCGAGGTAAGTGTTTTGTGCATGGGCGGATAAATAAAGTGGAAATATATTGAATGATATAAATGGAGAACTTGAAATAAGTTTTTTTATGAGGCATGATATCTTTTTTATTCTTGGTGTGAAATTGATTGATCTTAAAGATATGTGTTTTAAAATTGGTTTTGATTTGATATTGATGTTTACTTGATATGAGGTTTTGCCCAGGTGTGCAAAAGGGTAAGTGTGGGGGAGTTGATAAAACACTATTTTATTGAATATTTTATTGATAATAAATGATATAATTTCCTCACATTGTGTTAAACATGTTTATTTATAAAATATTTGGGATTTGATCATTCATTTGAAAATTTGGTGAAAATTCCAGTTTTACCCTTAATAGTGCACTGTAGTATTGCGAAGATAAATATTTCTATATTTATTATTTGAATTTGAAATTTTGTAACAGTGTTTCTATCTTAAAGTATCTACAACTTTTATTCAGGACACTAGAGCTAAAGAGTTCATTTGGTTGTTGAAATTGGGCCATGAAGTCCAAGTTGGGCTGGGCTCGCCAGAATGGAGAAGGTTATGTATTTGGGCCATATCCTCTACATACGGGCTTGGATTGAGCCCAAATGTTGAGGAAAGCTCGGGGACATGATTTGGAACAAATCTACCTTCTGGAAGGCCGGTCAATTCACGCGATATAGAGGTCCAATTGGCGGTGCAAGTTGGAATAAAATATTTAGCCGAGATTTTCATTTCACACTTAAAAAGTTATGTATCCCTAGCCCTCAAAAACTCTATTTAAAGGGGGTTTTAACTCTTTGAGATGGCTGTTGGAGGCTTTGGGAAGGTGTGGCCGAAAGGGTGTCTCTTGGGAGCCCCTCACAACTCTTGGAAGAAGTAAGCCTTTGTGCAAACCTCTCTTCCAAAAAGGCTCTCCTCTCTCACCTCTTCATTGTATTTCTTTTCTTTCATGTTTGTTTCTTGAATTTTTCTTCAAATAATATTTTTTGTTCATCCCACTTCTTCTTATCTTAATCTTCTTAATTGGGTTAGAATCAAGAGTGGAGACAAGATTGGGTTCTACCCTTTCAATCCGTTGCTTATGCAAAACGTCTCCACGATGACTATACCACCCATGGAAGAGTAGTTCTTTTTAGTAATCGATCGACCTCTATCCTTCTTCATTCATTTATTTTTAATCAATGAGATACTTTAATTCACATATTATGATCTATTAATTGTGTTTTTAATTTAAATGAAACTAAGCAAGCAATTGAATAGTTAACACAAAACACGCGAGGTCAGGAATTGTGTGAACTGTGAGAGCGCAACCTTAACCGGTAATTCAAAACCACATGGGATCAATTTGTAGAGTTCAAATATAATCCCTAAACTCAATTAATCCTCATTTCCAGAGTGGTTATGTGCCTTAATTTACCACTGACCATAAGCTAATTTTAGAGCATCAATCAAAGCAGGGGGTCGCGATTGCATGTTCCAAAGTTATCCTAAGGTTAAAATTCACTTCAATCTTCGTGGTAAAGTTAATTCTCGTAGGGTTCGGGATTTAACAAATTAAGGGATAATAATTAAGTGAATATTAATTTAAATTATAATGATTAATAAATGATTGAAGAGGTAGAGTTAGATCGATTATGCCTTTTAAAATAGATTTCTAAAAAAACATCTTCTTGTTGTGTCATTATAATCGAAACTTCATTTCAAAATTAAAAACCAAAAAAAATGCAATCTTCTTCCAGCAAACTTCTTCTAGATTCATAAACTATAAACAAACACCCCCATCCTTTCAAGTAGTGTTTTTATTCTCTTTTATTTTACTTCTATAATACCTCTAAAAATTGTTTTAATTCACTTCCTCCTTTGAGAGACGACCTTGGTCAGCCACTCTGCTGCACCTAAGTACCCCTAATCACATTAATCATTTGAGGGCGCCCACGACAGCGCTCTTTCAAATTGGCGCCGTTGCCGGGGAGGCAAGTAATTATTTCAACCAATTAGAGGTATTTATTTTATTTTACATTTTAATTCTCTTCCTCTCTTCTTTCTTCCGTCTTTACCCAATCTGATTTTTTTTCTTCTTCTTCTTTTATCTCTTTCTACTTCTTTTTGGACCATCAACTCAAACTTCAAATTTTTATTTTACTACGGTCCACATTCCTTCTTTTCATCTTTCATTGATTGATGACATGAACTAATCCCGAAGATCTCTTAGATCTTGACCCTGAGATTGAACGTAGCCTTAGGGCACAAATCAGACATTCTCAGTCTACGTGAAGTTTCAACATTCAACCAGTTGGAGAATTACTCCCATATCAGAACATTGAAGTTGGAAGAAATTCAAATTCAACCATAAAACAAAAACCAATGGCTGGAAACAATGGAAATGAACTTAATAGAACCATTCGAGAATTGGCTGCACCTGATATTAACTATCAACCAAATTGTATTGCATACCCAAATCTCGAATCGGACTTCGAACTGAAATCTGGGTTAATTCACTTACTTCCAAAGTTTCATGGCCTCTCTGGTGAGGATCCCAATAAAAATTTGAAATAATTTAATTTGTTTTTCTCAACCCTAAAACCTAGAAATGTCTCTGAAGATCAAATCAAACTAAGACCATTCCCATTCTCACTTGATGGAGCTGCGAAAGATTGGATGTATTATTTAAAACCCGAAGATGTAACTTGTTGGAACGATTTGAAACGTCTTTTCTTGTAGAGATTTTTTCCAGCATCAAGGACCACATCCATTCGAAAGGATATATCGGGGATCAAGCAAGCCCAAGGGGAGTCAATGTATGAGTACTGGGAGAGATTCAAGAAGTTGTGTGCAAGCTGCCCACATCACCAAATCAGTGAGCAACTCCTCATCCAATACTTCTACGAAGGACTCACACCCATGGAGAGGAGCATGTTAGATGCTGCGGCTGGAGGAGCATTGGTGGACAAGACACCAGTAGCTGCGCGTGCGTTGATCGACAAGATAGCCCAAAACTCCCAACAATTCGGTGATAGAGGTACACCATATGTTCGAGGAGTACATCAAGTAAGTCCTTCTTCTCTTGAAAGTCATTTGATTGATACTAAGTTAGAAGAATTGACAACAATGGTGAGGCAGATTTCATTGGCTCAAAAGACATCCCAACCCCCTCCTTCAAGGCCTTGTGGTATTTGCACTGAGACAAGACACCCAACTGACTGTTGCCCACAACTCCAAGAAACAGAAGATTGTGCAGCAGTGTTCCCTGGGAGACCATTTCAGCAGCAACAAAAACAACCATATCCCCAAAAGAAGTTTGATCCAACATACAACCAAGGGTGGAAAGATCTAGCGGACATGAGGTATGGCTCTGGACAACAACAAAGGCCCCCTTTTCAACCAAACTTCCAGCAGCCTCCACCTTACCAATAGGGTTTCCAACAACCCCAAAGGAGATTCGAAGCTCAAACATCAACGAGTCAGCAACAAGGGAATATCCAACACAAGGTAGACTCTAACACTGATGATCATTTGAAACAAATTGTTCTTAATCAACAGAATGAGCTGAAGAGTCAAGGTTCGGAGCTGAGAGAGTTGAAGACTCAAATGAGTCAGATTGCCACCGCCCTCCATGAACTTGTGAGTAAGAATTCTGGAAATCTACCTTCCCAACCCACTCCAAATCCAAAGGGGAATGTTAATGCCATCACATTGAGAAGTGGGAAGCAAATGAACGATACATCTGCACCTACCATTCCACCAGGATTCACCTCAACTTCAGAGAAGCCGCATTCCAAACCAACTGATGAACAATCCAAGGAGAAAGATAAAGGTATGAAAAAGATTGATGATGTTCCTCCTAAACCCCTTCCTTTTCAAAACAGGGTTGTTCAAACCAAGAATATGGCTGAAGAAGAAATGAAAAAGGAGGTTTTGGACACATTCAAGCGTGTGGAGATCAACATTCCTCTACTTGAAGCCATTAAGCAAATCCCAAGGTATGCCAAATTCTTAAAAGAACTCTGCACCAATCGAAGAGGGATCAAGGGAAATGAGAGGATAAACATTGGAAGGAATGTCTCAGCACTCATTTCACCAACTCTAGCAATGCCAACAAAGTGCAAGGATCCAGGGACATTCACCATCCCATGCACCATAGGGGAGTTGCACTTTTCTGATGCACTTTGTGATTTAGGTGCTTCCATAAATGTGATTCCTCACTCTGTATTCTCTTCCTTGCAGGTTGGTGAGTTGAAGCCAACAAGAGTAGTGGTGCAATTGGCGAATAGAGCTATGGCATATCCAGCGGAAGTCCTTGAGGATGTACTTGTCCGGGTAAGAGACATGATCTTTCCAGCGGATTTCTATGTTCTTAACATTGAGGATGATCAGGTAAGTTCTCATTCCCCCATTATCTTAGGTAGACCCTTCCTCAAAACTGCAAAAACTATCATAAATGTCAATGAGGGTACACATTCCATGGAGTTTGGAGATGAAGTTGTGATATTTAATGTTATGGATTCCATGAAGTACCCCTCAGAGGACCATTCTGCTTTTGTTATCTCCCATTTTGAACCACCAAGTAAAAACATCATGGAATTGGATTGTCCTATGCTTAGGGAGATTATGAGTATTGGTTCTGGTTTAATGACTAAGAGAACTTCCACACCTGTTTCTAATGAAAAAGACTCTCTAAGATTTGATTTTGATGTGGATTCATATTCTGATTTTGATCATGTTCACTCTGATTATGAAATGGCTGTTGAGTATGCTGATGGATTTGATGCTCTATTCTATGATTTTGATGATGTCTATTCTGATACTGATGCTCTTTGTGCACATATTTCAGTTCCTTCAATGTCTCCATCCATACTACACCATCCTTCATTAGAACTCAAGCCATTGCCACCAAATCTAAAATACTCATACTTGTTGAGTGGTGAGAGATTACCTGTTATCATTGCTAACAATCTCCCTTTTGAACATGAAGAAAGGCTTTTGAATATTTTGAGGGAGAACATCAGGGCGATTGGGTGGACCTTGGCTGACATATCAGGTATTAGCCCCTCCATTTGCATGCATAGGATTCTCTTGGAGGATGGGGCTAAACCGGTGAGACAACCACAAAGGAGACTCAATCCCACCCTCCTGGAAGTTGTTAAAGAGGAAGTTGAGAAATTGCTCGAGGCAGGTATAATCTTTTCCATTTCAGATTCACAGTGGGTAAGTCCAATTCAGGTTGTGCCTAAGAAAACTGGTTTTACTGTTGTTAAAAATGAGAAAGATGATTTAGTTCCAATGAGGGTGCAAAACAGTTGGCGTGTGTGTATTGATTATAGGAAACTAAATCAGACCACTCGCAAAGACCATTTCCCCCTCCCATTTATTGATCAAATGCTCGAGAGACTAGCTGGGAAAACACACTATTGTTTTTTGGATGGATTTTCTGGATATTTTCAGGTTCCTATAGCTCCATAGGATCAGGAGAAGACTACATTCACCTGTCCCTTTGGCACATTTGCCTACCGGAGGATGCCATTTGGACATTGCAATGCCCCAGGTACCTTCCAGAGATGTATGGTGAGTATTTTTTCTGATTTTATGGAGACCTGCATGGAGGTATTTATGGATGATTTTACAGTGTATGGGTCTTCATTTGATGAATGTCTAAGTAGTTTGGGAAATGTGTTGAATCGTTGAATTGAGAAGAATCTAGTCCTGAACTTTGAAAAGTGTCATTTTATGGTAGAGCATGGCATTGTCTTAGGGCATGTGGTGTCAAAACATGGGATAGAGGTTGATAGATCTAAGGTAGAAATTATTTCATCCTTACCCTATCCTTCATGTGTTCGTGATGTTAGATCTTTCCTAGGGCATGCAGGATTTTATCGGCGCTTCATCAAATATTTTAGTAAGATCGCTCTTCCTATGTCACGATTACTTCAAAAAGATTATGATTTTGTGTTTGATGATTCTTGTAGGACTTCCTTTGATGAGCTAAACAAGTGTCTGACCACTCCACCTATCATACAACCCCCACGGTGGGACCTTCCATTTGAGCTTATGTGTGACGCCTCCAACTTCGCGGTTGGAGCTGTCTTATCTCAGAGGGTGGAAGGACGTTCACATGTGATCGCCTATGCATCAAGGACACTAGATTCAGCCCAATCAAATTACACAACCACAGAAAAAGAGTTTCTTGCTGTCATATTTGCTTTAGATAAATTCCGTTCATATTTATTGGGCTCTAAAGTAGTTGTTTTTTTTGACCATGCAGCTTTGAGGTACCTCCTAAAGAAGCCAGATGAAAAGCCGCGACTTATCCGTTGGATGCTCCTTCTTCAAGAGTTTGACATCGTGATAAAGGACAAAAGGGGGTCAGAAAACTTGGTGGCGGACCACATGAGTAGGCTTACTCACACACTAGAGGGTGACACCTTGGACCAGGTACCACTTCGGGACACTTTCCCCGATGAGCATCTCTATACCATCTCAGGTAAGCATCCTTGGTATGTTGATTTAGTTAATTACATTGTTGGCTCTGAAATCACAGTAAATTTGAAGAAACATCAAGTCCAAAAATTAAAGAGTGAGTCAATATTTTATGTTTGGGATGATTCGTACCTCTGGCGCATGTGTAGTGACCAAGTCATTAGGAGGTGTGTTCCCGATCATTAGTTTGAGTCTGTTTTGCATTTCTGTCATACACTTGCATGTGGTGGACACTTTGGACCCCAACGGACAGCTAGGAAAGTTTTGGACTCTGGATTATATTGGCCTAGATTATTCCATGATGCCCATGTGTTTTGTAAGTCATGCTCTCGTTGCCAACACACTGGGAACATTTCTAGGAGACATGAGATGCCCCAACAACCCATACTATTTTGTGAGATTTTTGATATATGGGGCATCGACTTTATGGGTCCTTTTCCTAGTTCATTTGGATTTTTGTACATTTTGGTTGCTGTTGATTATGTGAGTAAATGGGTGGAGGCCAAGGCCACCAGGACTGACGATTCTCATGTTGTTGTGGACTTTGTCAAAGCACAAATTTTTTGCAGGTTTGGAGTACCAAAGGCCATCATCAGTGACCAAGGGACACACTTTTGCAATAGGAATTTTGCTTCCCACCTTCGAAAGTATGGGGTGACACACAAAACATCAACACCATACCACCCCCAAACAAATGGTCAGGCTGAGGTTTCAAATCGTGAGTTGAAACAAATCTTGGAGAAAACCGTGCAGCCAAATAGGAAGGATTGGAGCAAGTGCTTGGATGATGCATTGTGGGCTTATAGGACAGCATACAAGACCCCCATTGGTATGTCCCCATTTCGGATTGTTTTTGGGAAAGCATGTCATCTCCCAGTGGAAGTCGAGCAGCGGGCTTATTGGGCTATAAAGAAATGCAACATGGATTTGGCCCAAGCTGGAATTCAAAGGAAGTTGAAAATTTAAGAGCTTGAGGAGATTCGATTGTCATCATATGAGAACTCAAGGCTCTACAAGGAAAGATCAAAAGAAGCTCATGACAAAATTATCCAACAAAGGGAGTTTCATGTTGGAGAGAAAGTCCTTCTCTATAGTTCACGACTGAAGTTGATGCCTGGTAAGTTGCGTTCCAGATGGTTAGGTCCTTATATTGTGTCTAATGATTTTCCTTATGGTGCAGTGGAGATCACACAAGAGGACACTGGAAGGAGCTTTACAGTCAATGGGCAATGTTTGAAGAGATACATTGAGGGACATCCTACTGATGTAGTGGATTTTATCACACTGCATGACCCCATCATCACTTGATCACATCAGGCTGTTCCTAACCCTTTCACTTTTATATTATTTTTCCTATTTAAAAATTCTGAATTTCATGTGCATATATCATCTCACGGGTTCACATTGAGGACAATGCAATATTTTAAGTGTGGGGAAGGGAACCTTTTAGTTTTGTAATTTCAATTGTTTTCCTGTTAAAAAAAACCAAAAAAAAAATTCTGTGTTTTTCAAAATTTGTGTGTTTATTTTACAATTTTCTTTGTGTTTTTGAAACTTTTTGGCTGAAATGATTCTCATAACCATTTTTAAATCCATATCAATAAGTGAAACAATTTACCCCTTGAAACTAAGCTTAAATGAATGCTGAAATGACTTTGTTTCACGTTCAAACATTTAGTAATTTCATGAAAAGTACGCTGAATTTTGAATCCCATGCCAATCTCACTGTCTTTATATTTGAAATCACTTTCCTGTGAGGCTTCTAAACCATTATTTTCATATTCTTTACATTCACCTCACTTCTTGAGAGAACCAAACCATACTTGATTTAACCAGAATTTGATCTATTCCTCTCAAAACTTGAGGGTTTGAGGTACTTGTGTTTAAATGATTGAGGCATTTGTTTGGTATTAAAATCCCTATTTCAAAGAATCCTTTTTTATAATGGCCTACCTTGAATATTTAATCCTTGTAGCCCTTAGAATCCATGCACAGCCTGTTAGGTTAAGCCACATTACAAGCCAATTTTCCCTATCCAACCAACTCTTGATGTGAAATTGCATAATCTAGTTGAGCTTAAGTGTGGGGGAAGCTGTCTTGTGTTGTGCCACCACATTATGTGATACTTTGGGTGCAAAATTAAATTCTGAAGAGATGTGTTTGCTGCTAAAGAAAGTAATTATATTGAAAGCTGTGCCTTTTCTGGAGCTTTCATGACAAGTGAAGCTATGCCTTTTATGGAGCTTCTAATTGAGGTGGAAAGTTGTGCCCATCTGGAGCTTTCAAGAAAATCATGTTTGAGAAGATTGACATTTTTTTATGCTGAAATGATGAATGGTGTAAACCTTTCATGACTTTTCATGATGATGGAGCTGAATTGATACTATGGGGATGGAAGAGAAGACCATATTTAAGTTAAAATTAGATTAATGCAATTTTGCTTTAAAAGAGTCAAGCCATCCTCATTCAGCCTCAGAGTTTTTCACATCTTAATCCTACCAACCGAAAGCCACAGAACAACCCTGAAAAGTCCTCATGATAAACATATGTCCTTGACTCACATAGGGTAGTGATGTAGGAATCTATCAAGCCTATGGTGACCCTTGTATGAGTTTGGATGAGAAAGACATTGCAAAAAAAATTGATATTTGAGTGATGAGAGAAAATTCAAGCGAGGTTAGTGTTTTGTGCATGGGCGGATAAATGAAGTGGAAATATATTGAATGATATAAATGGAGAACTTGAAATAAGGTTTTTTATGAGGCATGATATCTTTTTTATTCTTGGTGTGAAATTGATTGATCTTAAAGATATGTGTTTTAAAATTGGTTTTGATTTGATATTGATGTTTACTTGATATGAGGTTTTGCCCAGGTGTGCATAAGGGTAAGTGTGGGAGAGTTGATAAAACACTATTTTATTGAATATTTTATTGATAATAAATGATATAATTTCCTCACATTGTGTTAAACATGTTTATTGATAAACTATTTGGGATTTGATCATTCATTTGAAAATTTGGTGAAAATTCCAGTTTTACCCTTAATAGTGCACTGTAGTATTTCGAAGCTAAATATTTTCTTATTTATTATTTGAATTTAAAAAGTTTGTAACAGGGTTCCTGTATTAATTATCTACAACTTTTATTCAGGACACGAGAGCTAAAGAGTTCATTTGGTTGTTGAAATTGGGCCATGAAGTCCAAGTTGGGCTGGGCTCGCCAGAATGGAGAAGCTACTGTATTTGGGACATATCCTCTACATACGGGCTTGGATTGAGCCCAACTTTTGAGTGAAGCTCGGGGACATGATGGGGCACAAATCATCCTTCTGGAAGGCCGGTCAATTCACGCGATTTGGAGGTCCAATTGGCGGTGCAAGTTGGAATAAAATATTTAGACGAGATTTTCATTTCACACTTAAAAAGTTATGTATCCCTAGCCCTCACAAACTCTATTTAAAGGGGGTTTTAACTCTTTGAGAGGGCTGGTGGAGGATTTGGGAAGGTTTGTACGAAAGGGTGTCTCTTGGGAGCCCCTCACAACTCTTGGAATAAGTAAGCCTTTGTGCAAACCTCTCTTCCAAAAAGGCTCTCCTCTCTCACCTCTTCTTTGTATTTATTTTCTTTCATCTTTGTTTCTTGAATTTTTCTTCAAATAATATTCTGTGTTCATCCATCTTCTTCTTATCTTAATCTTCTTAATTGGGTTGGAATCAAGAGTGGAGACAAGATTGGGTTCTACCCTTTCAATCCGTTGCTTATGCAAAACGTCTCCACGATGACTACACCACCCATGGAAGAGTAGTTGTTTTTAGTAATCGATCGACCTCTATCCTTATTCATTCATTTATTTTGAATCAATGAGATACTGTAATTCAAATATTATGATCTATTAATTGAGTTTTTAATTTAAATGAAACTAATCAAGCAATTGAATAGTTAACACAAAACACGCGAGGTCAGGAATTGTGTGAACTGTGAGAGCGCAACCTTAACCGGTAATTCAAAACCACATGGGATCAATTTGTAGAGTTCAAATATAATCCCTAAACTCAATTAATCCTCATTTCCAGAGTGGTTATGTGCCTTAATTTACCACTGACCATAAGCTAATTTTAGAGCATCAATCAAAGCAGGGTGTCACGATTGCATGTTCCGAAGTTATCCTAAGGTTAAAATTCACTTCAATCTTCGTGGTAAAGTTAATTCTCGTAGGGTTCGGGATTTAACAAATTAAGGGATCATAATTAAGTGAATATTAATTTAAATGATAATGATTAATAAATGATTTAAGAGGTATAGTTAGATCGATTAGGCCTTTTAAAATAGATTTCTAAAAAAACATCTTCTTGTTGTGTCATTCTAATCGAAACATCATTTCAAAATTAAAAACAAAAAAAAATGCAATCTTCTTCCAGAAAACTTCTTCTATATTCATAAACTATAAACAACCACCCTCATCCTTTCAAGTAGTGTTTTTATTCTCTTTTATTTTACTTCTATAATACCTCTAAAAATTGTTTTAATTCACTTCCTCCTTTGAGAGACGACCTTGGTCAGCCACTCTGCTGCACCTAAGTACCCCAAATCACATTAATCATTTGAAGGCGCCCACGACAGCGCTCTTTCAAATTGTGGGAGAGAACCTTTTAGTTTAGTAATTTCAATTGTTTCCCTGTTAAAAAAAATCCAAAAAATTTTTTTTTTGTGTTTTTCAAAATTTGTGTGTTTATTTTACAATTTTCTTTGTGTTTTTGAAACTTTTGGGCTGAAATGATTCTCATAACCATTTTTAAATCCATATCAATAAGTGAAACAATTTACTCCTTGAAACTAAGCTTAAATGAATGCTGAAATGACTTTGTTTCAAGTTCAAAAATTTAGTAATTTCATGAAAAGTACGCTGAATTTTGAATCCCATGCCAATATCACTGTCTTTATATTTGAAATCACTTTCCTGTGAGGCTTCTAAACCATTATTTTCATATTCTTTACATTCACCTCACTTCTTGAGAGAACCAAACCATACTTGATTTAACCATAATTTTATCTATTCCTGTCAAAACTTGAGGGTTTGAGGTACTTGTGTTTAAATGATTGAGGCATTTGTTTGGTATTAAAACCCCTATTTCAAAGAATCCTTTTTTATAATGGCCTACCTTGAATATTTAATCCTTGTAGCCCTTAGAAGCCATGCACAACCTGTTAGGTTAAGCCACATTACAAACCAATTTTCCCTATCCAACCAACTCTTGAAGTGAAATTTCATAATCTAGTTGAGCTTAAGTGTGGGGGAAGCTGTCTTGTGTTGTGCCACCACATTATGTGATACTTTGGGTGGAAAATTAAATTCTGAAGAGATGTGTTTGCTGCTAAAGAAAGTCATTATATTGAAAGCTGTGCCTTTTCTGGAGCTTTCATGACAAGTGAAGCTGTGCCTTTTCTGGAGCTTCTAATTGAGGTGGAAAGATGTGCCCATATGGAGCTTTCAAGAAAATCATGTTTGAGAAGATTGACATTTTTTTATGCTGAAATGATGAATGTTGTAAACCTTTCATGACTTTTCATGATGATGGAGCTGAATTGATACTATGAGGATTGAAAAGAAGACCATATTTAAGTGAAAATTAGATTAATGCAATTTTGCTTTAAAAGAGTCAAGCCCTCCTCATTCAGCCTCAGAGTTTTTCACATCTTAATCCTACCAACCGAAAGCCATAGAACACCCTGAAAAGTCCTCATGATAAACATATGTCCTTGACTCACATCGGGTAGCGATGTAGGAATCTATCAAGACTATGGTGACCCTTGTATGAGTTTGGATGAGAAAGACATTGCAAAAAAAATTTATATTTGAGTGATGAGAGAAAATTCAAGCGAGGTAAGTGTTTTGTGCATGGGCGGATAAATGAAGTGGAAATATATTGAATGATATAAATGGAGAACTTGAAATAAGGTTTTTTATGAGGCATGATATCTTTTTTATTCTTGGTGTGAAATTGATTGATCTTAAAGATATGTGTTTTAAAATTGTATTTGATTTGATATTGATGTTTACTTGATATGAGGTTTTGCCCAGGTGTGCCAAAGGGTAAGTGTGGGGGAGTTGATAAAACACTATTTTATTGAATATTTTATTGATAATAAATGATATAATTTCCTCACATTGTGTTACCAAGGATGAGGTGGAATTATAGGTAACAGAGTGGATGTATTTTAAGGAGCATTTCTTAAAAAAGAAATTATCTTTTAAAAAATATATATATTTAGAGAAACAATTGTTATGTGTTGGGAAAAATTATAAGTAAACATTTTCTGACTATGGTAATAACATTTCAAGGTTATCAAGGCATACTACAGACTACAAACATAATCCTAAGAGTATTATTTCCTATTTAATTGATTAGTTAAATCCTTTCTCTAGAAGTGAAATAGTATTCAAATAATTATCAACATATGTGGATACAATATCATGTGACATTAGGATTTGGATATATTTCATCAGGAATTATATAACTAAATAAAAAAAGAGAAAAATTCAATGGATGAGAAAAAATGGATATGTGGATAAAGAGAAAAATGATTTTCCCTAATGTGATAATTATGGAATGAAATACTCTGGTACTTGATTGAATGGAATAAGATTTTTATTCATGTTTATAGAGAACGGCCCTTAGTAATGTAAATTAATGGTTAAGAAAAAAACTATAATTCTCAGTGTTTGAACTGTTACAATATGGGGCACTACTCAATTGAATTCCCAATGAATTATGGGAGTACACATCAGAAGAAGATACATGATCACGATAAATAAAATTCTATTACATGTACTGAGGTGGGATGACTAAACAAATTTTATATTTGGATTTTAATTTTATTTTGAAAAATTATTCTATCAATGATATATTTTATATAATAATCATGAAACAAATAAGGATCTTCATGAAATGGTTTTTTATTATGAATTTTAAAGTATATGTTTATAGTTTGGGTAACCACATAATGATAATTAGTGTTAAGTTGGTATTTTTTTTAATATATTAATATGTTCAAGATAAAACATAATATATTCATGATGTTGAGTTATTAATGATTAGTTTGTATTAATAGAATACTGCCAATGAATAATTTAATGGGATAGTATTGGTGACCATGAAAACAGTTTATGATTTAATAATAATATAATTTAAGATAAATATTAAAGTAATTTTTGATTTATTAAATTATAGAAGATATTATTATATTTTTTTATGGAATGAGGAGAGAGTTACTTTATATAATCCTGTATGTCATTATTTATGAATTAGGGAAATTACCATTATTAAAAATAATAAATGATCATGTTTCTCAAATATTTGGTTTGTGAATGTTAAGGGGAAATTTATGAATTATTTTTAAAATTATTTTGATATTTTTTATATATAATTAATAATGTTACTAGGGATAACCATAAAAACATTGAATTGTGTTTAACTATGGGTGTTATTATTTTGGTTTTAGAGATTAACAACATATTGGTTGATTTCTTCTAACATTTTTTTGGATCATAAACAGTGGTAGGAGGAATACCTTTTAATCCTATTATTGAATATGTTATCCTTCAAAAGTTGATTTTAGTTCATTAGGAACAAAAAAATAATTATTGGCTATTAATTTCAATGAGTAAGAGATGAAGTTGAAATTTATTAAAGAACAACTAAAGAATGATATTGTGCTTATTAATTGGAAGGATATCAGTTAATGTTTTTACCAATTTCATTACTTGGATAGTAAAATAAACACATGAATTTAATAAATGGAACATGAAATAAAAATATTATCTTTTTGATTTATTTAATAATATATCAATTCTATTTCAACCTATCATAGATTTAATGTTTTGTAATAGTCAAAATTCTAATGACATTGTTCTCTATCACTCTCTATTAATCATTTAGTTTTACTATTCACTTTGGTGTCTATATATTCCCTTCCTAATAATGTTTTACTATTTTGAATCCCAGTTGTCTTCTAACCTTCATATTTAAAATTCCCTTTATTTAATAGGATGTTTTGTTAACCCTTTTTTATTTTATAAGTTTTCCATCAATGAATTCTCTACTTCAAAACCCATGATTATAGAGTACAAGTTAAAGCATTTGAACAGATACTTTATTAATGGGGAAGAATATTAAACCCCTATATTTTTAATGAACTCTATTTTGATAGTGTATACCACACACAATAACAAGACCAAACGAACCAAGATATACTATTATAATATTATTATTTAATTTAACATTTATAATCAAGTTGTCAAATTGATAGTTAAAAATATTATTATTTAAAATATTACAAATATATAAATCTATTTCTCAATAAAAATTCATTATTTAATATGTACTCAATTTATAGTATGGATATATTATGCTTGAAAATTAGATTTCATTAAAAATGGTTTTTTAATTTTTGGAGAATATATTGAATTTAATTTCTAGAAATTCAAGAAATTGTATTTTAAAAAATAATAATTTTTTTAAATCATCATCTAAAAATTTTATTATGATGGAATTTAAATTTTTTTAGGAAAAACATGAATTTACTGAATAGTGAAAAATAAGAATTTTTATTAAACACTCTATTATTGTTTCAATAATTTAAAAAGTTTCAATTTGTTTACAATATTTTAATAAAAAATTATTCTATAATATTTTAAGTAATAGATTTATGTTCACTATAATAAATTTAATTAATGAATATAGTATAAAATTATTTTTATATAGAAGGATTTATTTAAAAAAACATTTATCATGTTTTCTACAGTTATATTATGATTAATTTATAAACATCGTAAAACTTTAAATGGATAAAATTGTATTAATATTTGTAATTTTATGTTCCAATATGATAAAAAATGTTTTTCGGTTAATATAAATATTAACCATTGTAAAATTAATCTACTCACAATAAGATAAATAATGTTAATCAAGGTTAATGCTTAATGATAAGGTCATGATATTTCATCTCTATTATTATTTGGTGAATTTAAATAAAAAATTATCACTATTATCTTGAACATGATGTGTTTCATTGACACTTATCAATGATAATGATCATTATAATATTTAATACATTGATTGTTACAAAATGTTACTATCTTTGTTTTAAATTTCTATTATGTTCAAACATAGTGACACAATAAGGTAATAAACAAACAGAACTTTCTAATTTCTAATTTTGAATTTGTATTAATGATGGAAATTAATCAATAGTTTTTTGTTTTTATGCAATTTTAATTAATACTTGAGAAAAATTAATACAATATTTATTCAATTAATAGGTTAATAAAATAAATTATATCTAGAGTATTAAATGGGATAAATATTGTTATATGACGTTTTTAAAATTAATATCACAAATTAGAGATTTATAATTTAATTATTATTTAATTAGAACATTTTATTTTTGTTTTTTTACTTCCAAATAAATTAATATTGGAAAAATTGACATTAATGATATTTTATTAAAACAAAATTTTGTTAAATTAATTAAAAATTAATTAAAGTATTAAACATGGAACAAGAAGAAATTATATTGTAGATAATGTTATACCCTTTACATTTAGGTGTCAACTATAACCTTATTTGTATAATTAGAATGCTTTAATAGTGAAAAATGTATTATCATCGTTAATAAAAAATTTAGGTTAATTGATGGGATAAATCTATAGATATGGCTAAAACACCAAACATATGCATAAAATAGTTGTGTATGATGATATTCCAACCATATTCAACATAATATTCAAATCCTTGACCAGCATGAAGAATTTTGTTTTAGAATGACATCATAATAAATTAAACATTCATGAAATACAAAATGTACCACTCACCACAATTATAAAAGGGAACATCTTGTCCAAACCCTAAAAACCTTTTAAACAACATTTTATAAATTATATTGCTGTTTTTCATCCCAAAATACAAACCTTCTGACTCTTAACTTGAGATTTCAAGGAGTTTTTTTAACATAGAGGTAATCGTCTGAACTGATAACTTTGTTTTTACTTATTAATTAACTCATTTAAATATTTGGGGTTTATCATAAAATAATAAATTATCTAAGAAAAATATAATAAATTTTTATTGTTATTATGAAGTGACCATTATCCTCCCATTTTTCCATCAAATTGGAAGAAAAGATATCACTCATGTGTAAGTATGGATTTCAGTCTCCACATGCCATTTCGTCCACCATGTTTCTTGTATGGAAATTATGAGAGGTTTAATAGTTATATAGGATATTTATTAAATAATTATTTCAATGAAATTATGATATCAAAAATACCTTTTATAATCCCATTCGTTGGAATGAAATAACTCCACACTTGCATACGTGCATACTACCACCTCCACAAAACGGTGTGAATGGTTTATAAATTTTATATTAAATTTATGTTAATATAAATTGATTTTTTGAATAAATATTCTTTATAATATTAATTTTTTATTGTGGAAATTAGAATTATTTTTTTCCTTTATTGTGTTCCATCGATTATAAAATGAAAGCCATGTTCATGCGTACATATGGTCTACAATCTCGATGAATGGTGTAATTAATTTTCCTATCTCTATATTATATGTATTAACATAAAGTAAAATATAATTATAAAATATGATATTTATATCATTTGCAATATTTTTTAGATGATGTATCCATGCTAATTGTAAAAATATTGAAACTACCAAAGAAAGTAATACTTAAAAACCCAAACAGTTATTACCCGGAAAAAAGATTTAAATAAGGAATTATTAATAAACGATATATAAAATCACATAATTAAATAAAATATGTTATTATATATTGTATTATGGTTGTATATTATATTCATAATAAATTATCATTTAATATATTAGAGGATCAAATAGTATGATGTGTATAAGACCTTAGTTGAGGGGTTATTTAACAATATCATCATTATTCGAGATTGTTTGTATTTATTTATCTATAAGGAAATTATTTCATATTAATACTATAATACCAATATATTTTATTCTCTTATATGTATTCATGAAATTTTCAGTTAGCTTTCACATTTACTTGTCTTTAATAATGATTTCAAAAAAATTATGAAATGATTAATTTAATTCCTTCTTCATTCAAATATACTTTCTCCCCCATATCCATGTTTCCAAAAAATGTATTCAATACCATTTTTACTTTTCTACAATGATTATTTAAACTAATTAATACAAAGGTTTGAATTTTTTAAAAATTATTTAAATTCAAAGTTCTTGTTTTTTTAAATGAAGTATTTTTTGAAATGTTTCAAAAAATGTGAATAAAATGTTTTTAACATGTGTGGAATAAATGAAATTTTCTACTATAAAAAACACTAATTAATTAGAAGAAAAAATTAATATATTAAATTTTTATTTTGAATTAATGATTTTTCCCTTAATATTGGAGAAATGTTTAATTTTTAAATATGTGTTTTCATAATGAAAAGGTGATTTTTACGACATAAAAATTCTATGGACATTTTGAATGTATTTTCAACTTTTCAGTATAATTTATTAAGAAAAATAAATTACTGAGGTCATACATATATTATTTCATCCAAAATATTTCTCTCAATTTTGTATTGTTAGTTTTATTGAAGATGCCATATTTTTATACCATTATCAATCCTTCTCTGTATGATTTATGGTTATAGGAAAGTATTAATATTTTTTATATCATCTCTCCAATATAGAAATATTCATTTTGTATTATTTAACAGATTTAATATGATGAATGAATGAGACTTATTATGAGATGTATGGGTCAATGTTATATCGCCTTGATGCATTGGTAGGTATGATGAGACATACTAAATTGGTTTCTCACTGAGGTTGTACCCATTTATTTATATATAATGGAATGTTTCCTGGATGTAATTTCAAGATGTGTTGGACAAGACATGTATAGATGATTTCAAAGGTCTATAATCATGAATTCCATTAATATGAGATTAGTTATAAATTTTTTATGTTATTATTAGATTACAATTTATATCTATAGAAAGGTTTGTACACCATGGGAACATTTTATGGAATTCTGGGATAATCAATTATTCCTTCCATATCATTCTCCCTGATAATGTTATTGATTAAATGGAATATTTTTAGATATTTACCTTTACATTTCAATTATACCTTATTCATTTATAATTTCAATTATTTTATTTCCCTTATTGAGAATTTGAGATGACCTCTTTCTTATGTTTTCTTTTCCATGTGGTTACCAATCTATAAAGAATGTATCACTGATAGGTGTAGTGGGCCAATTATTGATATCTTTTCATTTTAATTTTAATTCCATTTGAAACAAATTTCTTTTAATTATAATGTGTTATGACTTTAATAGATAAAAAATTAAACATCCAAAGGAATATAGAAATTTGATTATTTCACTATTCATAAATATTAGCTATGTTCTTAGTATGTTTGGGAATCAATACAATACCACACAAATCGTTAAGGAATTTTTTTTGTATACAATTCTTATTATATACCCATACACTTGTGTAATCCTATGATCAATAAAACTCTTATTGTGCTTCATTTACTATGAAATGATGTAAAAAAATTTAAAATAAGTTAAGAAATATTTTCCTATTCATTCAATACATATTATTATGATACATTTTCAACTTTCACTAATATAACCTTAGAAAATATTCTACACATTCCTACTAAGTAGAAGATAATAAATTCTATAGACATATTATGGATACTATGTCTGAATCAAAGTGGAAATATCTAATATAATAGCTCAGTCTGATAAAAATACTCAATTATAATACTAATAAAAAAAAGAACTACTTTCAGATATGTCCGAAAAATCACAGCTGATTGTTTGGTCTAATCTATAAATTCTAATTAAAATCTTCATTTTCCCCTTTTTTTCCTTCTATCCAACTAACATATTTAGGAAACATTCATTCAAAAACTTCTTCTCTCTAGAAATATTCAGGTCCATAACTTCAATCTTCCTCATCCATGAACATTACATCATATCAGAATGTAAAAACTAAATCCATATATTAGTTATTCTTCCAATTATGTTTTAGGTAAAAATCTGAAAACCACTTCTTTTTTTATAGAAAATCATAAATCATCAATTCCCATTGAATTTTAGAAACATATTTGACTACTTCAATTCGTCTAAACTCTTCTTTATTCTTATGGATTGTTCTCAAATATTCTAAAAACATCATATTGCTTTAGTCATTCTTGAAAATAATCATTATGATTTATAGTTTCATTATGATTTCATCGTTATGATGAAGAAATAGGTAAAATAATAGATTATATATTATTCATCTCTTCAGGAATTGAAAAACAATCTAATCAATCTGATAGTTTGTCAAATTATTGACTAAAAAAATTGGAAACAATTCATCCAAACCATTATTTCTACTCTGTCTGACTGTAGTTACCTTTATTTTGACATAAAAATTATATAATCTTCTAAATATTGAAACCCGAAAATATAGATCTTCCAATTCATCTTCAAACATCTTTTACAATAACAAATTTTAAACTCTTTAGATATTAATATCCCTTTGAAAAAACATTTGTAAATGTTTTACGTAGTTATCCTTTTTATATTTTCCCCAAACTAATAATCATTTTTTCAATTATGTTATCAACGTCATCCGACGTTTGATTAATAAATTTCTTATTCCCAATGTTTTCTCAGTTTCACATTAAATTTGATGGGATTCACATAATATAATTCATTAAATGTGGAACATTTGATATAAAAAAATCATATTATTTTTGTCGAACAAACTGCAAAAAATCAGGAATTAAATATAATAAAAAATGTTGACAATATCATTGAGGGGTCTCTAAATATTCTCCACACATTAGAACAACAAATTCCACATTATTTATTTTCATCTAGTCCAATAAAAATCCACGAAAATGATTATGAGTCGAATTAATTTATTCAACCACCAATGCATCTCATGATTGGTCTAAATATACCTCTGATGATTATTGGCACAATGTATCTGATGGACTTGTATCAACACAAACATCTTCATAATCATCAATCAATTTATTAATATGATTCACATCAAATTGTTTCTCTAATGATTTTTTATTTTCTATTTTATTAGTTGGAATGAAGACCTGTATCTTTTCGTTATTTTGATACAAAAAAATATCACATCCATTAAAAACATCAGGGTCTGATGTTCTCAAACTGATGAACTGCCACAAGAAATCATTTTCTTCATAAGTATTCCTCGTATACAAACACTAGACAGTATCATCACATACATCCTCATGATGTTATGAAATATTATTATTATGAAACCATTTTCTAACTTATGTTATAAATTATTTTATCTTCTAATCCTTCTATTGAATATTTCACTGCAAAAAAACATTAATACGTTTAAAAAAAATATATGTACCCTTTACATCATAAGGATTTCACCACAGGGTTTATATATATCTTTTGATTTATGAGAACTTCAATATTATTAATAAATTTTGATATTTTCTTCAGATCTATATAGGCACTGATTTAATTCCTCATTATGATCAAAAGTTTCTTTCTCAGAATCACAGTGAGTCTGAAAATCATTTTATTATAGAAAACATATACTTAATCCACTAGGGTCAAAAAATAGTTTTCATCCAATTACCTCAATATTATTGAGAGTTCTATCAACAATGTTTAAAAAGTGATTTGATTTATTCTTTTTAACATTTTCCTGAAAAAAAAAGGAAACAAATTATTCAAAAACAACTTTCAACATCCACAAACAACTTTATGCCAACATGGTCCCAAAAATATCCTTAATTGTATTTTTTTCAACCATGGTTCATAAATCACTGATATTTTTTACATAATGATATGGGTTACCTATAAAAATTTCAATGCCTAAGTGTGGTAACCCATTATAGGAATCAGAAATAATTTAAAAATAAACATGATGTCCAAATGTAGTTACTCATGAAACATCTTCATATTTTCTTCTCATATTTCTTAACTAATACCAAATTCATGTAAATGAAAGTTAACTATAAGAAATAACAAATATATTGGAATCATTCAAACATTTACATGACATAATCCCATTTTACCCACAACTCCCCCGAAATAGATTCTTTCTTAAAAGTATTAGCATATATCAATGGGTAGATTAATTAAATAGGTCTCCTCTTTGTCAATACTATCAATAGATTTGATGAGAGAGGGTAAAAAACACATATATAAATCCTCATGATAAATTGTTTTGAATCCAATTCTAAGCCATATACTATAAATAAATTCCTTAGGTAATGGTTTTGAAAAAATTTCAGAATCTTCTTATAATGTAAGAACATACTTGATCTTTAAATTATAAATATATTAATGCTCCTTGATGAAATATTATTTTATATCAATATGTTCTGAATGATATTTTTTACAGGGAATCTTGTAATGATGATTTCACATTAATAATTATGTCTTGTATCTCAGTCTTCATCTTTAAATGTTGAGTAGTGTATTGATTTTTATCAAGATACTATGCATTATCTGTGCAAAGAGATAATGAATTTTCATTATTTTTGTGCCAACTAACACAAGTTTTACACTATAAAGATAACTACACCAAATGTGGATCTTCTATCATAATAATTTTTGATCTAATATTCATATGAATACTCAAACAATTCTATAAATTATGATCGAGAAAACATAATTCTGAATGTTTTTTGTGACTCTAATATATATTTGAATTTTTTTTCTATCCAATAGATGTTATTATTTTGAATAACCCATAATTCTTCCACATATGGTAATAATATAAAACATTTGGGTCATAAGGTTTTCAAATACAGAAAATCATAAAACCAATATATAATTTTTTTTGATTATACCTCATTTCCTTCAAAAAATTTTCAAAACATGGATCCCATGATAATTCGTGAGGAAAGGAATTTCTAATTTACCATACTAAACATATTAGGATTTCTAATATCATAAATTTCATGAGAAATAATAATGTGTATCTTATTTTGTTAAATTTTAAACTAAAAGATGATTTATACCCCCTATCATGGAGCTTTAAAACAACTGGTTCATTTAATTTGATAATATATCAAGAGTTATTTCATCATTCCCAACCAATATAATGTCATTAAAATGAATAAATATTCTGAGAAATAAATACTTACCTAATTTGATTATAAAATTATTACAATCCCCTCCATTATTATAAATCATATATCATAAAAAAGTATCCAATTTGGAATTCCATTCCCTTTCTGATTATTGTAGCCCATTCAAGGATTTCATCATTATCACACATAAATTTAATCCTTCCAAAGAAAAAACCAAATGGGTTTTCAATATAAAATTCCTCATCAAGATCACAATTCAAAAAATTTATTCTTACATAAGTCTGATTTTTTTTTATCTTTATTGTGTAATAATATAAAGAAAGATTATTATTGTTTCTATGCTTTCTATTGGAAAAAAAGATTCATAAAAATTATTTCCATTAATTTTTTAGTAACATTTTCAAACTAATGTTTATTGTTTGTTTTAATTACATCAACATATCCATTCAAACTATTCCTGAAAAACAACTTTTTATCAACAATATTTTTTCATGTTTTTTATTTTCTAGTTACTCTGAATCATACTTTTCTATATGGTCATGTTATTCATTAATATCCTCAACCCATTCATGAAACTCAAAATCTTCATTCACATATTTTGGCAAAACTTTTTAATAAAAAAAATCATGGAAATAATATTTTATTTTCTTATTATTTTATACTTTTGTGGTTGATCACCATTAATTTTTTGGACTTACACTTGATTTATCATCCTATAATAAGATTTTCAAGACCCCCCATCATCACATGAAATGAATGAGTCAGATTATGGAGTGTGATTACAATTATTAGCATCATTATCATAATTTTCAGAATAAAAAATTTCATTTTGTTAAACGTTAATATCTCCATGAGTTTAATTACAATCTTATAAATAATTTTCAATAACATTGAAATTGATATAATCAAATAATATTTATATATAATTGATGAAGCTAATAGTTTCACTTTCATCCGGATCATAGCTATGAATAATGAATTCACCTCTCTCCTCAAACATTCCATGGTTTCAACCCCTCTTATTTAGGTTTCATAGATTGTAAAAACCGTAAAATTTCATAGAATTTTTTTTCCTGAATGATTTTGAATTTTACGAGTCTGCGGTTTCTAACGGCAGTTGATTTCGAGACCCTGTGTTCCCAGAATCAATATCTGACATTTTTTTCAAGTACGTTCAATAAACGTACGTGCGAGTTTTTCTATCTTTTGAATCGGCGCTTGGAATTGAAATCTGAGAAGACCGATGAACTCGCAGCTGCGGTATTCGCTTAAGGGGACCTTTACTGTAGTTGCGTTCTATGCGGGTTGAAAGTTAATTTTTGGGGTTTAATCTTAAATTTAACAAAAAATGTGTGGTACATAATTTTATTTTTAGATCTGGTTATTTTCTTTCCGTGGGGACTTTATTGGTGGGACCCACACCCATATAACTTCCCATGTGTGGTTATTTGTGAGGTGGGGCTCACACGAGCCCCCAACCATTCATCTCCCCATAACTCTCTTCAACTACCTTAAACCACTTTTTTAATTCTTGACAACCCCCCTTTATTTTCCAAACACTCCACCTTCCACATGGTCATTAATATGAAAACTCGGTGCATTAATTATTTTGTACACCATAAATTAATTAACTATTGTGGGTGTATTTGAATCTTTTTGAAATGGAATGGAAAGTTGATTAAAATAGAGGAAAGCCTCATTTTAAGATTTTCTTGGAAAATATTTAAGTGGAACCATTGGAATTAGAAGAGCGCTTTAACCTTCCACCAAGAACAATGCCCTCTTCGACGAATAATGCCAATTCCACGAAGAACGATAAGGTTCCTTCCTTCCTCTTCTCTACAACAAGTGAGGAGACACCACTTCCTCCTCGAACGCACACCGATGTCCACAGAATCAATGTATGTTCTCCGTGACATCGTTCTCTGTGACCCCATCTACCAAGATGTTTATATTCCATGGCTATACGACGTGCGACATCAATTATCATGGTATGGATTTTGTATATTCTTTGAATGAATAAATTATACCTCATTCTTTGTTAATTTTTGGAATTGACATTGGCTGATTGATACCGCCTATTGCAGAGGTTGTGTGCCGAAAAAACACGGCCCGATGACCCTAAGACGTTTCTTTTTTTATTTTCAATCGGGAAGAGGCGGCGATCGAAGGCACCAGTCGTGTGCCGACCATGTGAGGAGGAACTACGGCCAGCAACCGCGGGCCGCTCGGCCGATGAAGAACCGGCCAGCTAAAGCCAGCTGTTCCAAAGCAGGACCATGACGCCACAAGGGGCACCGCGCTATGGAAGACCGCAGCCCACAATCCACAGTCCGCTTTTGCAAGGAACCGGCTAGCTCATCAGCCAGCCAAGTGAAGAAGCCGAGGCACCCGAAGGTGCCGCGTAGCCAGACCGCGGCCCACCCGAGCGGGCCACTTACGCCAGGAAGGTCGGTCGGCTTCGACCGGATGGTTTAGGATGGTGGCGCTTCCAGTTTGGGAATGCGGTCCCCCTTGGAGCCTTTGCAACATAGGATGGACATTCGAAGAGGAGAGGGTAGCTGATCACACATAAGTTGGCTAGTCTCATCCTTGGAGAAGTTTATTTGCGGAGTTCGAGTTTTCCTGTTGTGGTGGATCTGTATGCAGACATTTTTCCTGATGACCTTCCAGGACTTCCTCCATGCACAGAGGTATAATTCTACATTGACATGTACCCCAGGACATCATCGATATCTACCCCATCATATTAGATGGCTCCCGCCGAGCTTCGTGAGCTGTGGATACTGTTGGAGGACTTGCAGGGGAAAGGATTTATCCAACCCTGTGTTTCACCATGGGATTGTCCGATATTGTTTTCCAAAAAGGCGGATAAGAGCTTGCGACTGTGTGTCAAATACTTTTGCCTGAATCTTGTGACCGTGTAGAACAAGTACCCACTCTCGAGGATTGACGACCACTTTGATCGGCTCAAGGGAAAAATTTGGTTTCAGAGATTGACCAAAGGTCAGGCTATCGCTAGCTCAAAGTTCGAGATGAGGATGTGTAGAAGACAAAATTCAGGTGTCTGTATATGAACTATGAATTATTTTTATGTCCTTCGGTGTCACCAAAACCCCATTAGTGTTCATGAGTCTCATGAAGAGGATCTTCCTACATTTCCTCGATCGTTTTGTTGTAGTCTTCATCTATGACATACTGATTTACTTGACTAATTAGGAGAAGCACACCTACAACTAGCAGGTTTTACTGGATACAATCTAGGAGTACGAGCATTATGGTAAGCTCTCGAAATTCCAGTTCTGGATTTGGGAGGTTCACTTCTTGGGAAACGTCATCTCAGAGGCAGGATTTTCATTGGATATAGCGATGATCGAGGTAGTGCTTGATTGGGAGCCACCCAGGAGCACGACAGAGGTGCAGAGAATCCTGGGTCTAGCTGGATACTATCGGAGATTTTTCAAGACTTCTCCAGAGTTGCAGCACAGCTTTCATCTTTGAAGAAGAAGGGGAAACCCTTTGTGTGGTCAGATAGATGTCAGAAAATCTTTCAAAAGTTTAGGGAGAGATTGACCAGTGCGCCCATATTTAGGCTACCGGAGGAGGGCGTTGGGTACTTAATATACTTCAATGCATGGGGGACCAGACTCTTGTGTGTCCTGATGCAGGAGCAAGCAGTGATCACGTATGGTTCACGGAAGTTGAGCCAGCACGAGCAGAACTACACTAATCCTGACATGGAGTTAGCAGAAGTTGTCTTCACCTTGAAGATGTGGAGGAACTATCTGATGGGCAAGATCTTTACAGTCTACTCAGACAACCGGAGTCTCAGGTACATATTTTCACAGAAGGACCTGAACTTTAGATAGCGGTGATGGATTGAGTTCCTCCAGGACTATGACTTTGAGATAGTCTATAGTCACGGGAAGGGGAATGTTGTAGCTGATTCTCCCAGCAGAAGATCCGGCATTCATCTACTAGGAGAGGTACCAGATCATCTAGCCGCGTTGCAAATAGCCTTTGTGGATAGAGAAAGAGTCACCTTTCCATAGTCACTCACAATCACTCCACTCTTTCAGCAGGTCAGAGAGGCACAAAATGGGGACGTTGACTATGAGACACACCGTGCTCAGATATCCAGAGGGAAGGCACATGATGGATTTTCTGAAGGAGGAGATCACGACATCCACTTCAGGGGATGTACCGTGGTACCAGTTGCACTGCATGAGGATGTGCTGAGGGAGTTTCACACTTCCCCTCCAGCGGTACATCCAGGAGTGGAGAATATGTACAAGGACCTCAGACGATAGCCCTGGTGGGCGTGTGTGAAGAATACTGTATCATAGTTCATTTCATGATGCCTAACTTTTCAGTAAGTGAAGGCGGAGCACCAGGTACCAGCAAGCTTAGTACATCCCGTAGAGGTCTCGGAGTGGATGTGGGATGGGATATACATGGATTTCATGACGGGGCTTCCATATACATATAAAGGGCACAACTCTATCTGGGTGATCATTGAAAAACTCAACAAGTCGGCCCACTTCCTACCGATCAGAGACCAGGGATCAGTTGAGAGATTGGGAAGCCTCTACATTCATGAGATCGTATGAATTTATTGTGTGTCATCAACTATATTTTCCAATCGAGATGCTCGATTCACTTCCAGACTACGGAAGGGGTTAGAGGAGGCTTTTGGGATACAACTACGTCTGAGCACTGCCTTCCACCATCAGACGGACGATCATACTGAGAGGACCATTCAGACTCTCGATGACATGCTCTGTGCATGCGTCCTTGACTTTGGTCACAGCTGAGAGTATCACCAACCCATGGTGGAGTTTTCACAAAACAAAAACTACCACTCCACCTTCGGGATGGAACCACACAAGAAATTATATGACCGACCATGCAAATCACCATTTTGCAGGAATGACCCTAAAGATTCATCACTCGTAGGTTCTGAGATGTTTTAGGCTACGATGGAGAAGGTGCAGCTCATCTAGGAGTAGATGAAGACTGCACAGAGCTGACAGAAGTCTTATGCTGATAGAATACGGACACCACTGTAGTTTGAGGATGGTGACCACGCCTTCATACGGGACTCACCTCGACAATTTCTACGGAGATTTGTCAGGGGAGGTATGTTATCTCCGTGTTTCATCGGACCCTTCCAGGTCCTCAGTAGAGTAGGCAAGGTGGCTTATTGCCTAGACCTTCCACCTCAATTGCACAGGGTTCATGATGTCTTCCATGTATCATAGCTTAGGAGATACTTGCACGACCATGCCCACATCATCGATCTGGGGGAGTTTGACTTTGATGATGAGGCGATGTTTGTGGAGTCCTTGGTGGATATTGGGGATCGACAGGAGAAGGTCCTATGTGGACAGTTGATTTCTCTTGTGCATATTCGCCGGTAGCACGAGATCCTCCATGATAGCACTTGGGATCAGGAGGCACAGATGTGAGCTCAGTACCCCCATTTGTTATCCTAGTGTGTGTTGTAGCTTTACGTGGACTTAAATCCCTATGGTGGGAGTAATGTAAAACACAAGAATTTCAAGAATTTTTTTTAATAAATTCTTTGGAAGTGTACGAGTCCTTGGTTTTTTACGGCACTTGATTTTGAGACTCGGTGTGCCCTGAATCAATTTTTGATGTTTTCTTTGGGTACGTTCAGTAATTGTATGTGCGTGTTTTTCTTTCTTTTGAACTGTTGATCAGAATTGAAATATGAGGACACCGATGAACTCGCAGCGCTGGTACTCACTTAAGGGGACCTTTACCGGAGTTGTGTTTCATTCGAGTTGAAAGTTAATTTCTGGTGTTTAATTTTAAATAAAATAAAATTGTGTGGTACACAATTTTAATTTGAGATTTTTTATTTCCTCCCATGGGGAAGTTATTGGTGTGGCCCACATCCAAATTACATCCCATGTGTGGATATTTGTGAGGTAGGGACCACATGAGCCCCAGCCATTCATCCCCCCATAACTCTCTTCAACTACCTTAAACACCTTGTTTAATTCTTGACAACCACCCTTTATTTGATTAACTCTCCACCTTCCACATGGTCATTAATATGACAAATAAGTGAATTACTTATTTTATAGACCAAAAATTAATTAATTATTTTGTGTGGATTTGAATCTTTTTTAAATAGCATACGAAGTTGATTAAAATAGGGGAAAGCCTCATTTTAATATTTACTTGGAAAATATTTCGATGGAACCTTTGGAATGAGAAGATAGATTCATCCTTCCATGAAGAACGATGCCCCCGTCAACGAAGAACCCCGATTCCACGAAAAAAGACGATGTGCCTTCCTTCCTCTTCTCTACAACAAGTGAGGAGATGCCCTTTCCACCTCGAATTCACCCCAACGTCCACGGAATCAAAGTTCATTCTCTATGACACTGTTCTCCACGACGCCAGCTACTGAGATGCTTGTTTTCTGTGGCTCGACAAAGTGCTATGTCAATTATTGAGTTTGGGGTTTTGTATTTCTTGAGTGAATAAATTGTACCTCATTCTATGTTAATTTTCAGAATTTACATTGGTCGATTGTTACTGCCTAACACAGAGGGAGCGGGCCGAACAAACACAGCCCAATGACCCTCTGATGTTTCTTATTTTAGTTGCAATCGGGATGCAGCAACGATAGAATGCGGTGACCGCATGCCGGCCGCATGATGATGAACAGCGGCCCGCAACTACGGGCCGCTCGATTGACGAAGAACAGGACAACTAAAATCGGTTGGGCCGAAGGAGGACTGTAGCACTATAAGCGGTGCCGCACTGTAGAATACCACAACCCACAATCCGCGAGCCTCTTCAGCGGCGAACCGGCCGGCTGATCGGCCGGACGGGTGAAGAAGTCGCGGCACCAGAAGGTGTCGTGCCGCCAGACTGGGGCCCGCCCAAGCGGGCCGCTTGTGCCAGGAAGTCCGACCAGTTTGGGAGGGTGGGGCCGCTTGGCACAGCTGGTTTAGGAAAGCATCTCCCCCCACTGACCGATAGGCCCTTTGGAGTGAGTTGCGGCAAACTAGGCCTCACCCTGCCGGGTCGGGCCTTGCCGTGCTGGGCCGGAACGTGCCGGGCCGGGCTAGCCTGCACCCCCTCAGGTCGGGCTACGCCCCTTTAGGTCGGGTCGCATCACATAGGCCGGACTGCTCAATACACCGGGCCGGTCCGACCCTCTACCGGCACGGACCCACCAAAAACTGGGTTGACCCGACCCGCCAGCCCACTGGGCTTAACGGGTCGGGCCTGTTAAAACTTAAACGTGAATATCTTTAAGACCGCACGTCTGATCGATGTGCTGTCTACGGCACTGGGACCCTTGAGATGTGGTGTTCCATTTTCGATAATCTAAGTGAGTTTTGGATGACTTTGGAAAATGGCCGGGTTTGGAACGAGCATATTTCCAACCGGGCCCCTGGAACAGAAAAGCCAATATCTTTCAGACTGGGTGTCCGATTGATGCGTCGTCTATCACGTCATATTTCTTTTGATGAGATGGATCTTCAGGATGAATTAACACTAGACTTCATGATGGTTTATGTATCAACCCCCTTTCCTTGAGGTGCGAACCCTCCCGGAAGCAAGTGTGTTGTGTGCGGGAACCCTAGAGCTGGCTGTGAGTATTAGGACTACCGTACTAGAATCCTCCATGGATTCGACGATGACAACTACCATACTGGAATCCTCCGTGGGTTCGGTGACGATGAATACTATAATGGAATCCTTCATGGGTTTGACAGCGATGATTACTATTCTTGTATCCTCCGTTGGTCCAACATTTTGACTTCTGTTCTAGTATCCTTCATGGGTCCTATAGAGTAGCTGGTCTAGTATCCAATGTGGGTCTGACAGCTTAGCTGTAATAGTATCCTATGTGGGTCTATCAGCTTAGATGAATCAGTGACTACATCTGATCATCTCTATCACTTTACGAAAGATCTATACCTGTGTGAGCTGAGTTTTGACTTTCAATCATTATCATTAATGTGACTGACTTCTTTTTTGTGTGGAATAGATTGTACTTGGGCTCGAGAGTTGGAGTCAAACTGAATTGATGACATAGGTATATGTATGGGAATATACCTCATTATAGATGGTTGATACTTCGTGATTGTATATTTTCTTCATGGTTTATCCTTCATGGATTCTGGGAGACCTTCTGGTGTCTCAGGGTCCCTACTGAGTATCGTTATACTCATCCATCCACGGTCAATGCCCGCACTACTTTGTGTTAGATGCCGAAGATGGACAACGCTGATCATGGTAAAGGCTTATAGATATGGACGGTACCCGGAGGTGGACCACTTGGTGAGACGTACACGGAGCAGACGGACGGACCCATGGTGCTGGGGAGACTATCTATATCCACCCTTCAGGTGGGATTCCCGGAGGACGACTCAGTAGTTGTTGTTTTACATTATTGTAGTTATACTAGTTTTTAAGTTGTATTGTACTTTTAGTTGGGTTTGTATTCTGTCCTATTTACCTTTCTTCACTTACATTGTATTCAGTATTACTTTGTTCTTACATCATCTTGTGTAATCTATTGTGTTTGTTTACTATCATAAAGGTAATGCCTTCAAATTTTATCAGGATTTACACCTTTTTGCTAGTCTCCATCCCCTGTCCTATGGAAGGTGGTTTTGGGGTAGTCATGGCACGGGCCCCGAGGACAGGTTGTGACATTAATTCCCCAAAATACTAGGTTGATTCAAAATCAGAGTTTTATCATAAAACCTTTCTTAAGGATTAATTTATGAACTATCCCAATATAAATATCACTTTTAAATATAAATTGAAATGATCATATCTTTCCTATAGAGGTTATAAGAGAGGCCAGGTTAAGGTAACATCATTCACCCCATTTATCCAAAACTCTTTTTCCTTTTACAAATAAAATTTTTTGTAGGTGTGTATGGTGTAATAAAATCATTCTATATAATATTCATTTGAAGATAATATTAAAATTATTCATTTTATAATTCATCGCCATATTATGTTCTAAACTTCTTTTTATGATTACTCATATTGCTTCTGAGCATTTATCCAAAATCATTTAAACACCACCAGAGAATCTGACTTTTCATTCATGCACATAACCTATGTAATGAGTTTCATGTAATCAATAAATTTAATGAAGTACTTTCCTCTATGAGTTGAATGTTTTCTCATTATGCAACAACAATCACTTCTTCTTTTTTATATTAGGAGTACCACTAACACTATCATAATTTGAGAACATTATCATGTTTCTCTTACAAATTTACCTAATCATTTTATTTCGCAACTGATTAAATTCCATCTATTCAATGTAACACTATTTTTATCATTACCATCATTTAATAAGTTTCCTTTTATGCATTTGAATCTCGAAACTAATTTCCCATAATCCCCTTCTTGACTTATAAATTTTGTTTTATAAAAATATAACTTTTTTTCATTCATAACAATGTTTTAAAGAACATACGTGGTTTTGTTTCATCCCATCAACAAAAAAAATCATTCATGGACATCATATTTTCTTCCAGAATTATAGAATTTCCAACTCCTTTGAATCTGATGAATTCATCATCTCCAACTGAAAATGTTTATTAATTGATGTCAAAAACACTAATAATAAATTTTAAGCATCCTTTAATATATAAAGAACACCCTCTATCTAATATAAATGTTTCTAAACTTTTTTTATCATTTTACAGAGTTTTCAATAAAAAATGTTTTTTCTTCCCATTACTCTTTATTTATATACATCTTATGATATTTTCAAAAAATTATCCAAAAATAGTTTTAAAATGGTTGGAATATGTTTTCAAAATTCAAACCAACCCTCTCAAGTATATTAACAACATATTTTTAAGATTTCTTCCAATGAGAGGATTGACTCCCCCATAAACATAACCGTCTATAATTCATGGAATAGTAATAATGTTTTCGGATAAACAAACATATGTACATTAGTATGTTCAAATCCATCCCAATACCAGTAGTATCCAATAAAAGAATACTTTCCTTATACGAATCCATGATATTTATATTATTAGGATGTTTTTGAGAAATCATCTTATCTTTCTAATCGAATAAATATTACCACCAAAAAATTTGTTATCAATCGAAATATTATTTTTAAGCATTATTTTATTTTTATACTTATAGTACCCGAAGTAATATAATCACATATGGCTCATAATGTTTAGAAATTTCTAACCTATTCAATTTGTAAATTTTGGTCACACACTTAAATTCCCTACCTTCATATTATCATAAAAAAATTATTTTTCATCTCAAATTTTATAGTTAGTTTGTTTATTTATCTGGTTTACCCATTAAATAAATTTCAAAAAATATATAAATAGTGGTAATAAAACTTTTGAACCTCTCTTCAAGTATAAAACGTTTTTAATCAATATCTATTCTTATATATTTTTCATTAATCATTAATTTTAGATGTTCATTCAGATTCTTTTATTTCTCAAACAATTTATTCACCTCATCATTCTGTAAAATCCACATAAAATTATAATCAATAATATATTAGTTATTGTTTTATGTGGATTTTTCATTTTAAAATTTATATATTTATTCTTAATGCCTGCCAATCATTCTTGGACAATCCTTAAATTAATATTTTCAATTAAATTCTAAATGATTTTATACTTCATCAGAACTATTCCTTTCAAACTGTTAATTATTAACTATTATAATTAAATTATTAACTTGATATTTCACATTAGAATTTTTTTATTCAACATAACTATCTTCATCTCCATTATATATAACAAAACAAATCTCATTTTGGATTTGGAGAAGTTTATATCTTTCTCTTTGGAATAATATTTAGAATTATCACCATGTTTCTTCGGAAAAATTCATTGAATTATTTCATTTTAATCACTATACACCTATTTCCTTCAATTATAAAAAGTATACCAAAGGATATAAAATTCTCCAAACTCAAAAAAAACTGCAGTGCAGTTTTCTATAATATTTAGTTATGTCAGTTTTTATGTTTTTTTAGAAAATAAAGATGAACATTCAAAAATATTATTTTGTACCTCGTTCTTAGAATCAGTGTCATCAACATCATCTTACACATGATCCATATTAAAAATTCCGTACATTGTAGTCTTAATGGATATTTCATTTTTCAACTTTACCCCCATTAAATATATATCTCTTCTCAATTCATAAGTAATAAGAGTACTATAATAATAATCCATTGATAATATTTATAGTTCTATATCTTTCAATGTAAAAACATTGGAATAAAAATTATTATGTCGAATTCTCAAGAACTATTAAACCACAGTTCATTATTCCAACATTAAAAAATGATATCTTATGGTTCTAAAATATAATTTAACCTAGTAAATATGTCACCAAATAATTCAAGCTATCAAATTTTATGATGATTATAATTTAGCCTCCATATTTGTAACATTTCCCTCTTATCTATGTTATTTAATTCATAAATGTTATTTATATTATGTCAAAAACCAATAGTAGTAGAAAAAATTCCTCTTAAAACACACTTTTTTTAGAGAAAATAATTCATAGAACATCGATCATTTTTAATATTCTCTTTGTCAAGAAATTTATGATAACATTTTTTATTAATAGAATTAGATTCATCTGTTGTGGAATCATGAACAAAATACTCAGGATACATATGATAAGGAAATATTATATAATTAAGTAAATGATTGTCCATTTAATTGAATACTAGTATCCCATTACTATCCACACAAAAGAAATTCTTCATCACAATAACTCTTTAAAAACATATAAAAAGTATAAATGAGGGGAAAAAATTTTCAAATACCAATTGTGATTCCCCAACTAGGATATATGTATCATTCTGAGGTGGATTTCGTATATTAGGAATATTTATTTTTTGGTTTCCTTCCTTTTGAAACAACCATCGAGTCCTATTAAAGAGTTATGAAATTTCAAAAAATAAAAAAATCACACATCCATAGGATCACAATAATTTCAACTCTACACAAATCAATAAGAGTAATTATGACAGATGTATGGTAATGAAATAATATAATACCCTAAATACATTAGAATTTTTTTCGGTGGATATAACAAGTAGATTATATCCTTATATTATTTGGCACTATGGTTTATAAAACAATTCTTGTTCATCAAGAAATACTAAATGATGTAATAAAAACAATCCAATCATGTGAAAAAACATTCCCTAGTTTATTAAAAACATGTTATTGTGATTCATTGTAAACCTTAAATCAATATATCCTTTAAAATAAATCTTCATACACCTACCCTTCAATAGTGAAGAACATCCTTGGACCTTTTATTGAAACAAAATCTAATTCGTGGTTAGAATCTTCAATATAATAACACTATTTGATAAAATAACTATATCAAAATACTGCTGAAAAAATTCCATTATTATTTTTTTTGTAGTCTAGAAATCCTAGTTAAATATCTATGATAAATAAAAAATATTATAATTAAATCTTCTCTCTTCACATTTTATTATTCAATTTTCCAGACATCCATAAGAAATAATTATACTAAAACTTATTCTCTCAAGAAACATTTAGTGCTCCTCCTTCTATATTCTATAACCATGAAATGTAGGTATATCCATAAAGTAAAAAATTAATTCTCTATTATTGTAGGTGTTCCAATTGTGGTTTAGGTTGGAACCTGGGAAATATTCTCTAAATAACCAAATTAATTTAACATCAATTCCACTTGAATTTAAAATACATTATTGAATTCTTTAGTGTTTCACCCCTCTTAATGATTTTTCTCTTACCTTGATGAGTATTCCCACAACTTATTATCACTTCAATCATTGTTTAGAATCTTTAATCCATTTCTGATTTTCATTCTGATAAAGTCATATATACAAAATAACATTATTCATTACATTGATTTATAATAATTGAAAAAATAATTATTCATTCCCCAGATCTGTAATAAATGATGACTATAAAATATTGAATATTATACTTCAATAACTTTGTGAAATTTTTTTCTCTTTAGTCTCTATTATTTTTCGATAAATATAGTGTTGACATCGAAATATTCAAAAACATATTAAAAGAATATCATAATCCACATCCATCTTATGTGACAACATTTTAATTAAAGTATTAAAACATTAATAACCCATTTTAAACACTTTATTAAATGTTTTATGATGTTTTCCATTACGTCATTTCCTCATAATAATTATTCGGAATACGATTACGTTATTATTGTAATCCTAAATTTAATTTCTTAGTAACTACATCACTATATTGGTTCAGTTTCACTTCAATTATGATGGCCTTGATCACATACAACTTGATTATTGTGACCCAGTTGATACAATACAATTTTTATTTATTATTTTCTATTGACATTATTGAAAACCACCAAAAATTCAATATGATGAAAATAGTTGACTCTATTTTTGAACTGCCTTTTAATTTCTTGCACAAATCATTTAATCAGAATCCACTTATTTTATTGTCCACTAGTACTAAAGACTTTTAAAAACTGATTATATGACATATTAGTTTTTTCATCCATGACTATATCTATTTATAAGTATAATAATACCTCCAATGATCAGTGGTTCACCACATCTGATAGACCAATATAAAAAACATTAACATTATAAACTTATTTGATATTATGATTACGATTCACATCAACATTATTCTCCAAATATTGGTTTCTTATGGCTTATTTATCTTACTGAAATCCAACATCTATTATTCTAATTATTTGAAAGGAACATCACAACCATTGGACAACTTGTTGGCCAGTTTTTTATACCGATGAAATAAGATCAAAATTATATATCTTTAAAAACATTCATCATCTAAAAAATTCATCATGTTTCATGAAATCCAATTAAATTTAATATCATTTCAGGGCGAATAGAATTTTATGACTTATATTGAAAATTATGGTAACTTCACATCCTTCCAGTAACATATTTCATTCAAACCAAACTTGAAAACATTTGGAAGCACTTATTCTCCCCCTTTCCTTCATATGTCTTATATAAAACGTTTTCTACAAAAAAAGTATAAAATATTCATGACTATAAAAGAATCTTCATATTTTCATCATATCCATGATGACTCTGATTAACTTCACCATTATGATTAAAATTTTCTTTCTCAAACTCTAGGTGAGACTTCTAAAATTTTTCATCATAAACACATCTTATTAGACTAGTATACATTATTATTTATCTTTCAGCTAATTACATGAATAGGACTGTTATAATAGTCTAAAATTTTACTAAGAGAGGTGATTTATTATTTTTTATATTTCTATGATAAAAAAGGCAATATTTTCTTAACAATATTCTTTCATCTTCAAAAAAAACATCATTCCAACTTGGTCCCAACATCACTGGATACCAGGATATGTATTTTGATTGATGAGAAGGGTTATGATAAGGTCAATTGTGGTATAATCAATAGAAATACTATATTTTATTTTTATATGTTTTAGTGTTATTTAATGTTCTATAGTGTGTCTATTTTTCCTTATTTAAATACTATTCGGTCCATTGGGATGTGATTAGATGGATCCAGTATCATTTTTATAAATTATCCACCAGATTTGGGATATTTTGGTTAGATTATTATATTGTAGAATATAACCCATAGATATCATGGAAATAATAAAATATAAATAGGAGTTTTGTAAAATGGGATTTATATTCCATGTTGTTTAACCATGGGGATACAATATTTTAATCAAGAACGTGATATGAGGTTGTGAATCAATAATACGTATATCAATGTTATCAATATAAATAATATATATCCTCCTCCATGCATTGATTGCTTATTTTTTAAAATTTATGGAGAAAATGCATTTCGTCGATTGATATTTACTCTAGTTATCATCATTTTACATACAATATTAATGACATAACTATGATGGAAATTTAGAGAAGGTATGGATATTATGAGTTTAAAGTAATTAATTTTGGATTGACTAAGTAACATGTTATCATTTTGAATATAATTAATATTATATTCAATGAGTATCATGATAACATTTTTTGGTATATTCATTGATGAAATCTTGATAAAATATAATATATATAAAGATAATTATAGTCATATGAAAATAATTTTAGAGGTCCTTAAAAAATTTGACTTATAAGGGAAGAGAGTATGTAATTTTTTCAAAATGAAGTTAATTTTCATAGCTATCTTTTCTCATTGGACGGAATATCTATTGACACGGAAATGGAAAAGGTAGTAAATAAATAGGTTACAATAAAAAAATTAATAAATATCCAATGATTAATGTTTTTCATGGGTTTTTATTAGTATCTAGTCTGTGGTTTCCCCTGTTTTGGAACCAATTTACCAATTTAACTAGAAGTGGGGTGAAATATTTATATTCATATGTATGTGATCAATTTTAAAAGTTTTAAAGATAAGAATATAAAATATAGTTTTATTGAATATATCATCCTAGAAATTATGATTGTTATCTAATAAGGATGCATCTAATAGTAGAAATAATTGTTTATTAATGAATAATTATTGGGTGGTTGGTTATATATTATGGTAATTGAAAATTATGGAATATATATATTAAAATCATGAACATTGTATGGAATAAATAATAATATTTTGCGAAAATATTGTTAAAATTCCTCAATGGTGAACTATGTGAGATAGATATTGAACCCAATAGTTTGGAGTATATATTTTAACAAGAATATAATAAAATGAGAAATGAAATTTAGTTGTAACTAATCATGGGGTATTACTACATGATTTACTACTATCTTGGGGAAGAAAACATGGGGTCTGATTCATTAATTATTTGATACCATGGAGTTAGAACCACGTTGTTAATTAAAAAGAACACCACATATAGATATATAGTAAATATATTTTTGGTATTTTTTTTGAAATGCGATCGTCATTACTTTTACAATTAAATATTATACCATTATTACTCAAAAGTATTCATATTTCCAAGCTTTGTGGTGATTACTAATAATGTATTATTGAAGGAGTGAATGATATGAAATTGAGAGAATTTATTTTAAAATATATAATATATATTTTGAGAAGTTGATATGTGTTCCAACTAATACTAGTGATAAAAAGGGATCTTTGTGATGAATTAAATATTTTTAACAACAACATAAACCACGGTATTTCATAGATGTATAGAATTATAAAGGAACATTTTTGGTGGAATGGAATTAAGAATTAAATTATGAATTATGTTTCTAGATGATTAGTTTGTCAGTAGGTAAATTAAAAAATACATTGTCATAAGATTTTATTTAAACAATTACCTATACCTATATGTAAATGGGACAACATTTCAATTGAGTGTTTCTATATACCATAGAGACTCCAAGGGGGGTCTATGTTTGAAAGGATATCATTGATTAAATTAAAAATATTTCAATGCTGGTTGAAAATCGCGCAAGTGCACCATGTGTCGCGCAGGTATACCTGCGCGACCAAAACTTGCGCGCCCACGGAAGACTTGCGCGCCTTTAAAGGCTTGTGCACCCCTACCTTTTTGGGTGCCCATCTTTCCCATTTTACCCCTCTTAAGCCATTACACCTTTCCTTTTCAAGATTCAGTCTTCAAGACACTCTTCAAATCCATTTATGGCATGATTTCTTGATTTGACTTCCTTATCTGAAAGGAATTCTGTGGAATATCTCTCAAAACCTAGTGATTTAAATATCCTTATGTCACTAAATATAGAGAGTTCATTCATTCAACCTCATCCTTTAAGATGAGAGAATCCTTAACTTGGGCATCCTCCTCAGGAGTAAGCCCCAAATTCTTAAAGTTCCCAAACTTGGGCATCCTCCTCAGGAGTAAGCCCCAAACCATAATCCCTAACCTGGGTCTCCTTTTCAGGAATTAGACTCAGTCATAATCTTGGGCTTCCTTTTCAGGAGTAAGCCCCAAGTCCCCTAACCTAGGTCTCCCTTTTAGGAATAAGACTCAGTCATAACCTGGGCCTCCTTTTTTAGAAGTAAGTCCCAGTCATAATCTTGGGTTTCCTTTCTAGGAGTAAAACCCCAAGCCCCCTTAAATTTCTCTTAACCAGTACTAATTTACCCTTGATTTGGGTTTCCTTTTCAGGAGTAAAACCCAATCATAAGTCCCCTCCTAACTTGGGCATCCTCCTTAGGAGTAATCCCCTAGATTAGAGTATTCAAATCTCCATAAAGCACATATACCTTTATGGACCTTGTTCCTGGATTTTCTCCCTAAAAGTGAATCCTAAACCTTCATCTATCTGGGCAGTCATACATACCTAAGACCCAAACAATTTCTTATGATTGCATCTTTCATGGCACAATTGTCTAATTTTTACCAATACCTCTTGTTTCTCACACCGAGCATGACTCACGTGAGCTTAGAGTGTAAAAGTAATTATGACATTCTTCTTTGAGCCATCAATCATAAACATCATACTCCATAACTCGAACTACATGGGTTCTGATTCCTTTTCCAAAACAAAGGATACGTAGGTAGCCCATTTATGGGTTCGATCCCAACTTTGAAATAATCCATGTCCTTCTGAATGACGATAAACTTCAAGTGCCCCACTGAGTGGATTTAAAACCAGCCTGGTCATCATAATGACCAAGAGACTTTTATATAAATGTTTTGAAGGATACCATTGACCAAGAATCTCTAAACAGATATAGATGATTCTCTATTGATGAAGAACCTCGAATACATATAAAAGATTCTCTAAATTTCTTGCATATTTAATCATTGATTGTTAAAACTAAAGGAAAGCACATTTTATACTTGGTAATGTAATAAGGATTCATGAATATAACTTAAATCTATAAAGAGAGTCCCGGAGTAGACAATAATTCCCCTCAAAAAGGTGTGATGAGTCCGACCTCCCATCCTCTCGACCAATGCAAATTCCTAAGCCTCATTAGTCCATAAGCTAATGAGCGCCTACCTTTGGAAAGTGGGTCCATACGGATGTGGAATCATTGGATGTTTCCGGTTCTACGAACAAACCCGCTAGAAACCGATCGAAACGTTTGAATCTCCCGTCAAGGAGGTCATCCCTGAAATCCGTGTGAAACAAAAATGGTGAACCCGACGTGAATCCTTAACCAAGTTAAAGTGATATTCTTCTTATTTGTTAGTCCCCTTGGTCCAACAAAGCAATCATTGACATGTGCTCATCCAAAAGATGCAGTGGCCGGATTCATCTTGATTATGTCTGTTATATGGAACAGGCACTCTTTTCTCAAGATCTTCTGCAAAATGGATTTGCTTAAATACACCTCTGTGAATACTGCTGCTGTGAACACCTCTAATGTGAGGTCTGCTGCTGTGAAAACCAATGCTACTACTCCTGCTGGAACGTCGTCCGCTCTGAGGATGACATCACCAAATCAGCATCTTCAACGCTGGGTTTCTAATGCACTGGTTAAGGAGTACCGTTGCAACGGTACTATCCCAACTCTGGAGGCCGCTCGTCAAGCCCTCCAAGGTAACAACTCTACCTGGTTGTCCGGACAACGGCGGCCAGCGATCAAGAAGCAGGCGGTGCTGACTACCGTCTCCAACCGTTTCGGGTCGTCATCCCCGGAACGCAATTTCCATTCACTCCCTTACTCTGAGGAAGTGAATGAGAAGGTCCCGCAGGACCTTAATTCAAAAAGACAGGAGTCCTTCTCAAGGGCTCCCATCAACAATCGCTGCCAGACTCGTGCGGTAGTGCGCCCTCAACATGATGAGGGTACCGACTCCAGGCATTCAGCTCAGGTTCCTCGAACCCGAGCAGGCAAGATGAACCGCCAGAGATGGAATCCGGTTAACAATAGGCAGGTTGTCATCCCTGCCATCTCCGGAGAAGTCCACCAACCTAACTTGGTGGCAAATAACGAGCAGGCACAATCACCTGCCCGTTTTAATTCCGCTGTCCAGCAGACTCGTCTGGCAGCATCAAGCCGATCTCGCCAGGCAATTCCGGCGGAGTACCATAGGCAGGAACATACACCTGCTTATACATCACCTGTTAGTCAGTAGGCTCGTCTGACTACATATGATGGATCTCGTCAACCGCGTTTGGTGAAGTGTAATCAGCAGGCACATACACCTGCTAATACTAATCAAGCCTACCAATAGTCTCGCTTGGTAGCGCACGGAGAAGTCAGTCGGAAAGTCCCGACGACAAACAGGAGGCAGACTCAACTCTCTGCCTCCACACTTGAGTATTGTCAGGATTCACTGACAGGAAAAGGAGGACAGGAGCAGGCACATACACCTACTCCAAGCCAAGAATGGACGTATATCCCCGTTCCGGCGGCTGAAGTCACCAAACATATTTTGTCAATGGTGAAAGAGAAGAAGCAAATTCCTTCTCATATTCTGGATGCTTTCCAGGATATCATAACAGCTTCAGCATCATCACAGGGACAGACACATAAATCTATCCCTAGCAATGGAGTGACACATCAACGATTCACTCCGGAACAGACACACACATCTGTTCCAGTCCAAGAGGGTTATGGGGCATACTCCCCCATATCATACGGACAACCAAGTCAGGCACATACACCTGATTTGAGTGGAGATCGTCAGCCTAACCTGACCATATTTCCTGATCAGGCACATACACCTGCTCAGAGCAATCACTTTCGTCATCAAGTGGTTTCTAAAGCGAGTAAGAAGGAATCTAAGAAAAAGATCTGCCCACCACAGTCAGGAGATCAAAGGCCAATCTGTAACCAAGCCTTGCTCGATGCTGGAGTTCTTGAAGCCCTCAGACATTTATCTATCGGAATTCAAGATTCTACTCCCTCAGTTCCCAATAACAGGAACATTAATTCTGAAGGTCTTCAACAGACACTTCCTCATGAAGACTTGCTTCATGAAAATTCATCCAATCTTGAAGTTTCTTCTTCATATGAGAGCCACAGGAACCCTCTGTGTGGTCAGAAGACCAAGGAGCAAGAGATTTCATCTTTTGTTGTAACCCATCATGACGGTCCTCCTCATGGTGATGAACTTCGCTGCGAAAGTCCTCTCCGCAGTAGTGATTCACGTTGTCTCGAAAATTCTTCAGAAGGCAATGTAGTGACGAGAAAGCCCTCCTATCTCGAGGCACTTTCAAACGTAAAACCAGTCATGTCTGATGCTTTACTATCGGCAGGTGAAACTCTTTCTCCATCAGAAGATATCCTGGGGTTCAGGTTATTCTCCGAACCATCCCTGGGTCATTCATCTTCCAGCATGAATAGTGATATCTCTACCAATCTTGTTGAATCCGATGAAGCAACAAGGAAACACCAACTCTGGTCAAAACAGGTAGAAGAATCTTCATTTAATGATAAAGAGGAAATGCTGAACATGAGGAAAAAACTGGCAAAAGGTGAAGTACCAGTCATGTTTTGGCCTTTGGTTGACTCCCAGTACGACATTCCAAAGATGTTGACGGATGATGGAATCCATGATATTCTTCTCAACATATGGAAAACTCTTTGTCAATTAAAGAAGAAGTTATTATCTTACGATGAATATGAAAATCATCTTAAGATAATAGAAGGGCTACAACGTCAGATTGATTTGGCATCTCTATCAGTCTCTCGGTATCCGAAGGCTGAAAAGCAATAGGGAACCCTTCAACGTTCATGCCTTGGCGCACTAAGAAAATTGCGTCAGTTAATTGACAATTCTCTATCTGATGTTCATATCAGAGGATGGGGTGTTCACAGAGCACTACATTTCACAGTGCTTTCCGGTCAGCAAAGCCCGCCGAAAATGGTCTCATGCAATGTTATTGCCCATGGCCGGCCACAGTCAATGGGCTTTGTTCATAATCAAAAGCTTGCTCAAGAACAGGCTTCAACTAGTTCCTCTCAAAATCAAGTATATAGAGAACAAGTTGTTGAATTTCTCCTACATCAAGCAGGCGAGAATATTGCACAAGCCTCTCATCTGGAGCAAACACGTCATCAAATGACAGAAGTTTCGGAAATCATCCAACGGTCTGTTGAACCAGGTGATAAAAGTGGATACAGGTTAATGCATCCAGATAATTTCCGAACTAAGATTCGCAAGATCAAGAGAGATTTTAAGAAGATCTCAGACATAGCATGTCAAGAGACACCCCATCTTGCCAGACTGGGGACTTCTCTAACCCAACCCTCAGAGTCAACAAATGGGATTCGAGGAGTTGAGCGGAAGCAGCAGGAACATCCCCAGTCCACCGGACTGGGGTCTTTTTCAAATCCTCAATCCCTCCCTCAGATAAAGTCAGTATTCTCTCGATTAGGGAATAAGCCTCAAGAGGAACGAAGAGCCAAGCTATCAGGAGATTCTCTCCATGTGACGGTTCTCCAAGAAGTTCCTGAGGGATCAATTCAACGGAATGCCATGTCTCATCATGGACATAGAAGAAGACAATATCACAGAAATGCTGATAGAAAGGATTCCATGCAATATGCATCCATTAATGTCATCAATGCCATTGCTGCTGATTCACCAGATGAGGCTCAATCAGAGGGATCAGACGAAGAGGTTACTGCTCAAGAAGTTGCGCACACAGACCTAAATGAAGAAGGTGTGCGCACACGTAATCAAAGGCTTACCCAAAATCTGGGTATTCCTTCAAGTAACCCACTTCCCCCTCTCCGAAAAGGATCCAATAAGGGGAAAGGAAATAATCAGGTTACTTCTCACCCTTCATCTGAAGGAGGTCAATCGCTCTCATTAGAGCAAAGGTTTGCACAACAGGAGGAAGAAATGAAAGAATTAAGAAGGTTGAATGCAGAACTACTTCAGAGTAGTCTTCTTCTTAAGAATGTTGAAGTCCGACAGCCAAAGGAATTTGTTGTAACTACTGAGATGGATCAAGAATATCCTCCTTTATTAGTAAACCCTCAGAGGTCTAATCCTACGGGTCAAACGCAACAACGGTTGGCAGCACTACCATTAGTTGCAGCACCAACCACCACGTCTGTCCAAGATCCATTCATTGCACCTACCCAAAACCAAGTTCAACCTGACGTTTCTCAAAAGTTAATAACTACTATTGAGTCATTAACAGCTCGGTTAGAAACTATGGAAGGGAAACGGGCGCAAGTTCAACCTGAAAAGAATGTTTACCCTGAATTGGTAGATTCAATTTCTCCTCCATCCAGTTTTGGAAACCCTTTTTTCCCCACTTTCAATGGATCAGGCGACCCTGAACAACATTTGACGCATTACGTGTCTTGTTGTGATCCTATGATGGGAACTCCAGAGCAGCAAGAAGCAGTGAAACTCAGATGCTTCATGCGAACCTTGCAAGGACCAGCTTTTTTCTGGTATACAAGCTTGCAATCCCGGTCAGTCATCGGATGGGAGGATCTTCGTCAAAAATTCCTTCTTCAGTTTAGCTCAACTTTGCCAAAAATGACAGTTTTTTATCTTACAAACTGCAAGCAAAGGGAGAATGAAAGAGTATCTGATTTCATTGCTCGTTGGAAGGGATTAACGTATTCCTTGAGTTTAGCACTCCCTCATGAGGAATTGTTGCCAATCTGTGTGGAAAATTTGCGTGACGAATTATGCACGCCATTGATCCCTGTGAAATACACAGGAGGGTTTCGAGACCTTACTTCAATCGCTCAACAGATTGAAGATTCCCTTATACAGGCTAAGGTTAAATCTCGTGTAATTCCATCAGCTGCAGGAAGAAGAATGGGTAAAGCAGAAACTGCTACAGTTATGCTTAAACAAGCAACTGTACCTATTTCTACTTCAAAACCTTCATCTTCTCGAAGGGCTCCACCTCCTGAACGCCAACAACAAAGGCTGTTTCGTCCAAATGATCAAAAAGATCAACGACGAAAACAATTTGAGGATATGAAGAGTAAAACTTACTCTTTCCGAAGTGAGCAAGTTCCTGGTTACTTCATTTCAGCTCTGGAAAATAATTTGGTTCAATTACCAGTGCTGAAGAGGCCAAACAAGGAAGGAGATGAAGACCGTCCCAATTATTGTCCCTTTCATCAAATGTTGGGGCATCCCATCCAGGACTGTTTTGTCTTTAAAGACCTCCTGCAAAAGATGGTCGACTTGGGACAAGTCAAATTGAAGGGTTCTTCAGCTCATGTAGCCTGTATTACCGCTACAGATCCAGAGGAAGGAGGCAAGTGGCAGGAAGTCAAAAGCAAAACTGCGAAAAAATATGATGATTGGATGGTCAGAAAGACAATCAATCGGACCCATTCCATTTTGCGAACACAATTGAAGAAGCCAATTGTGTCTCCTACAAAAGTTGCAGTAAATCTTCCATCAAAAGATAAATCCTCAAAAGGGCAGCGCAATTCAAAGAAGAAAGGGGAATCAGGAGAAGATGAGTATGTATCAAAGCCTAAATTGTCTTTGACTCTGGAAGATTTGATTCCATCTACTTCAAAGCCACGGGCACCGCCCCATCAAACGGCACAGCCTAAACAGGCTAACCAGGCAGAGTCTTTATCAGACGAAGAGTTAATCTTTAGTTCTGTTAATATGATTCAATTAACAGATTCATATTCCAGTCTTGATGAGCCTAAATTCCCTGTATCAAATAAGGGAATCCGAAGAGGTTCTAGAGGTTCAGGATACAGGGGAAGACGTGGATCTTTCCGAATCCACTACTCTAATTTTACCCCTGCTAGCACTGTATATGCAGCATAAACTCGTGGTAAAGCCCTTCAGCGAGCTCAAAAAGAACAAGCAAGTTCTTCTGCCAATGGCCAACTCAGTTTTGGAACAGTTATTTTGGAAGACCGATTAAAGGTTCCGTCTTCTTTATCTCAGCAAGTAAATGGATCTAATCAGTCTAATCTTCCAAAACCAAGGATGTTGCCAACTTCAATACAAGATGCATCAGCTTCCAAAGCATCTGCTTACAAGGTACCTGCTAAACCGCATATTCCTATTGGGAAACGCAGACCTCTAGATCAAAAGTATGATATATTGAAACACTTGTCCCAAGTACCATCCAAGTTATCAATTTTGGATGCTTTGAATCTGTCAAAAGATCTTCGGGAAGCACTCATCGAAGCTTTGTCAAGTCCTCAGGAGTTTGAAGCTGAAATTGCTGCAACTGAAATCTATCACATAGAGAATAATCCTACAGAATGCCATGCAGTGATATCTTTTACTGATAAAGATGAAAATGATGTTGTGCATGGGCACATAAAACCTTTGTACTTATCTGGAAAATTCAATGGTATAGATGTTCGAAGATCTTTCATTGACAATGGTTCAGGAGTCAACCTCATGCCCATTCGTACACTTCGTCGATTGGGCCTCACAGAATCTGATTTATCTCCTTCTACCATGATGTTGCAAGGATATGATGAAAATGAACAAGAACCACTGGGAGAAGTTACACTCAGAACTCAGTTTGGAGATCTTGTTTCCAATTCGGATTTCATGATTGTTGATCAGGACTCAGCTTTCAATATCTTGCTTGGAAGACCCTGGCTACATCATCATGCAGCTATTCCTTCATCATACGATCAATGTCTCAAATACTGTTTCGATGGTCAAGTTGGAACATTGTATGGTGATAAGGCCCCGTTCAAGACATGTGAGTCTCAATACATTGAGGCGGAATTTTATCACATGAAGGGAAGAGAAAAATCTACAATGAAAGAAATTACCAAAGTTAATGCTCCATATGGTTTGGAGAAAATTCCAATAAATCCATTTTCACATGTGATTACAGATTATGTGTTACCTATCAGTCAAATTGACAAAATAGGCACAAATAAAAATACTCTTATGGAAAGATCCATAATGTCAATTATGGCAATCGAGCCAGAAAACATGGGAGGAATTGGTAACTTACCAAGCAGTGATGAAAGCATAAGTGGTGACGTTTTCATTTCGTCTGCTGAAATCCAACAAGTCTATACTTCACTAATCAGGCCAGAAGAAGTTATAGCAACAACAGAGGTGAATAATGATGTCGATTCTCAATCCATCATCCCCTCTTTATTTCCCAAAGAAGACCCTTTATCATCAATAGGGTCGGAAATGGAAGCTTCTTCTTCAAAATGTGAAAATTTTGACGTCTCTTATGATCATGGGAATTTCGTTTTTTCATCTACTTTGCAAGTAGAAACGGAAGAAATAACACATGATGAAGAGGAAGAGGAAGATCTTAGAGATGCTCCTCCAGCATTTGAAGAGGGTATCTCTACCACGGTGGATGAACTCAGAGAAATAAATCTGGGTACAGAGAAAGATCCACACCCCACTTTAATTAGTGCGGCAATGACCCTTGAAGAGCAAGAGATGTATATTTCTTTTCTAAAGCAAAATAAAGATATTTTTGCTTTTAATTATACAGAAATTCCTGGCCTTGATCCTGATGTTTCCACCCATCATTTGGGTTTGCCAAAAGAACATCGAGGATTCAAGCAAGCCGCGAGAAGAACACACCCAACCTATGCTTCCAAAATTGAGGCTGAAGTGGATAAGCTTATCAAAGCTAACTTCGTCAGATAAGTTCAATATCCCAAGTGGTTGGCTAATATTGTCCCTGTAAAGAAGAAGAACGGACAAATTAGGGTTTTTCATCGATTTCAGAGATCTTAATCGGTATTTTCCAAAAGATGATTTCCCAGTTCTGATTACAGAACTCTTAATTGATGTGACGGCTGGCTATGAAGTACTTTCTTTCATGGATGGATATTCTGGATATAATCAGATCTGAATGGCCCCAGAAGATGATGAATATACATCCTTCAGAGCTCCTCAAGGTGTGTTTTGTTACCGGGTGATTCCCTTTGGTTTAAAGAATGCAGGTGCAACATATCAACGCGCCATGCATCGTATCTTCAAATCTCTTTTAGGGAAGTTTGTTGAATGCTATGTAGATGATTTGGGGGTTAAATCCAAACAACGTTCTAATCACTTGGCTGATTTGGAAGTCATATTCCACAAGCTTCGACAACATAATTTGAAGATGAACCCCTTAAAATGTGCTTTTGGGGTAACCTCAGGAAAATTCCTCGGCTTTGTTGTACGCCATCGTGGTATTGAAGTCGATCCTGAGAAGACCAAATCAATCCTTGGTATGTCACCTCCTCAGAATTTGAAAGAATTAAGAGGACTTCAAGGACACTTAGCCTATATTCGGCGTTTCATCGCCAATTTGGCAGGCAAAAGTTTACCCTTTACCAAATTATTGAAGAAAGGAGTCACTTACCAGTGGAATGAAGAATGTCAAGTAGCATTTGATGTTCTCAAGAAATACCTCTTGAGTCCGCCAGTACTCATGCCACCTGTTGAGGGTAGACCTCTTATCCTCTATGTGACATCTTTAGAGCGATCATTGGGTGCCTTTCTCGCTCAAAAGAATGATGCTGGGAATGAAAATAGTCTCTACTATCTCAGTAGAACTATGCTTGAAGAAGAAACCCGATATTCATGTATTGAAAAGTGCTGCCTAGCATTAATCTTTGCAATTCAGAAACTGAGACACTACCTACAACATCATGAGGTCCAATTGGTATCTCGTAATAATCCACTCAAATTCATCCTTAGTCGTCCAATGCTTACAGGACGTCTGGTAAGGTGGGCGGTTATTCTACAGCAGTTCGACATTCAGTATGTGTTTCAAAAGGCAATTAAGGGCCAAGCTCTGGCTGATTTCTTGGCTGAACATCATTCAGTGGAAGACACGTATTCAGATATCGAACTCCCTGATGAGGAAGTTTTCTCTATTCAAGAGAGTCCTCAAACATGGGAAATGTATTTTAATGGTGCTTCTAGAAGTCCAACAGGGAAGAAAATGGAAAATCCTAAATTCAACAAATTTGGTTTAGGAATTGTGCTCATTTTCCCAGATAAGGTAGTGTTACCTTATTCCTTTTTGTTGTTGGAAGGTGGTACCAATAATGAAGCTGAATACCAAGCTCTCATTACAGGCTTGGAATTAGCGCTTGAAGCACAAGTGAATCACTTAAAGGTGAAAGGTGATTCAGACCTGGTAATCAAACAAGTCAATGGGGATTATGCCATCAGAAAAGAAGAATTAATCCCTTTGTATGATTACGTCAGAGAGTTAATGTCGGAATTCCCTTCAGAACCGACATTTTCTTATGTCCCAAGATCACAAAATGCTCAAGCTGATGCACTGGCTAATATAGCCACAACTTTAGCAGATCCAAATCGGGACGAGACAACCATCTGTATTGCCCACCGTCGTGCAATTTCACCTTATGTTCAAGTCAGAACAGAGGAAATTAATGAAATTAGTCCCATTCCTGAACCGTATGGTCATACTACAGGATGGATGTCACCTATCAGGGAATACCTTCAAAATGGAACACTTCCACTTGATAGAGCCGAGAAAGAACAAATTCGGCGACGTGTGGTCAATTTTACTCATTATGATAGCCCAAACCACCTCGAGAAAATTCTCTACAAACGTGGTTTTTATGGAGTTCTCTTCAGATGTATTGATGGTGAAGAGACAATGGTTGTCATAAAAGAAGTGCATGAAGGAGTCTGTGGTGCCCACCAGTCTGGACATAGACTATCTGATCAAATTCGAAGGCTTGGATACTTTTGGCCTTCAATGATACAAGATTGTGTTAATTTCACAAAGAAGTGTCATTCATGCCAAGTATATGCCAAATTCATTCATAAACCTCCAGAGTTGCTTCATACAGCTAAATACTCATGGCCATTTTCCACATGGGGAATGGATGTGGTGGGACCTTACCCTTCAGCTACGGTCAAGCAGTTTAAGTACATTCTTACTGCTACTGATTTCTTTTCCAAATGGGCAGAGGAAGTACCTCTCAAAGAATCCAATTCTAAATGCATTGTTAGCTTCATCAAGTCTAACATCATTACTAGATTTGGTGTCCCTCATACCATATTGACGGACAACGGCACCAACTTCTGTTCTTCTGAGGTAAAGAAATTGTATCAAGAATACAACATTAAGTCCAACCATTCATCTCGATATCATGAAGCGGCTAATGGCCAGATAGAGGCCTTCAACAAGACTCTTTCAAATATACTGCAAAAGATGGTGGATAAAGATAAGAAGTCATGTCCTGATAAACTCTTTCATGCTTTATGGGCTTATCGGACTACCACTCGCAATGCAACGCGGTCAACTCCATATTCATTGGTATATGGAACAGAAGCAGTCTTGCCAATTGAAGTTCAATTGCCCTCACTCAGAATAGCCATTTGTGATCAGTTATCTATAGATGAGAAATCCCAAAAGCGGTTGAATGAATTAGAACAGTTAGATGAGAAAAGATTGTGCACTTTGCACCACTTGGAAATCTATCAGAATCGAATAGCACGAGCTTTTAACAAAAAAGTTCATCTTCATTCATTCATTCAGGGAGAATTGGTATTGGTTCTCAGAGCACCAATGATACCAGGAAAGAAGCCTCCCAAGCTTGAACCAAAATGGGAAGGACCTTATTCAATACATAAGGTCTACTCCAATGGAGCATATTCTCTAATCTCAATGGATGGAGAACACATCACGACTCCAACTAATGCCAGATTTCTGAAGAAGTATTTTGTATAAACACAAAATATTGTTCCCAGAACCAAGACTCTTACAATTGGTTCATACAGCAATGGTCCAGTATGACCTTAAACTGCAACTTCGTCCAACATGACGTTAAATTGTGTCACCTTCAATGTCCTACATGACACTAAACTGTATTTTTTCCGAGATGACATTAAACTATATTGGTTCATATATTGTCCTACATGACACTAAATTGTATTATGTCCTATCTACATGACGTTAAACTGTACAGAAGTTCCTATATTTTGTCCGAGATGACATTAAACTATATTGTGTCCTAGCAACATGACATTAAACTGTGTGGCACTTTCATCATCCAGCATGACGTTAAACTGTAAAAAGTCCCCAGAACTGATATCCTCATATTGGTTCACCTTAGTCCTAGCTACATGACTTTAAACTGTACAGCACCAGTTCGTCCTTGCTATATGACGTTAAACTATACAGCAATGGTCCAGTATGACTTTAAACTGCAACTTCGTCCCACACGACATTAAACTGTGAAAAAGTTCCCTAAACCGTCCAGCATGACCTTAAACTGCATCATCCCTGGTCCATGTATATGACCATAAACTATTTGCAAATCCTTTATGTCTAGCAAGACGTTAAAATGTGATGTCCTAACTACATGACGCTAAACTGTATAAAAGTCCCTCACATCCGGAAAGACGTTAAACTATATAATCTCAAAAGTCCAGTATGACATTAAACTGCACCATTCACGGTCCATGCATATGACCTTAAACTATTCGCACTTTCGTCCGACATGATGTTAAAATGGTACACTCTTTTGTCCTTACTGCATGACATTAAACTGCACAGTCCTCCTTTCGTCCAATATGACGTTAAACTGTATTGTCCCCATCGTCCTAACTACATGACGCTAAACTGTATAGAAAGTCCTTGAAATGTCCTACATGACATTAAACTGTTATTTTGTCCCTGCTACATGACACTAAACTGTGCAGCACCAAAAGTCCTAACTGCAAGACTTTAAACTGCATAGTCCCTTTTTTATGTCCTACATGACATTAAACTGTGCATCGTTAAGGTTGTTATTGCCTCTTGTTTCTCACACCGAGTATGACTCACGTGAGCTTAGAGCGAACATCAACCATAACACTCCCTTTGGGCCACTAACCATGTGTAAGTCCTAACAACATTTTTTATTAGATCATTGTCCACAAGAACAACTTGATCATTAATTCATTCTTTAATTGAACTACACGGACTTTGATCCTTTCCCTCCAGGCTGGGTATGTAGGCAACCTCCCAAGGTTCAAGACCAAAAACAATCTCTTCACATCGGTTCACCACCATCTCATATGATGTTGATTCGTGAAACCTCCCCTGGAATCAATATCTTTACATTGATTCACTTTCGTCCTTGTTATATGACGTTAAACTATACAACACTTTTGTCCGATACGACAATAAACTACAATATTCCTTGATTTCCTCATTTGAGAGAGAACTATTATTGACATTGATTTTTCAATCATGGTTTTCATTTTCAAAAGACTACACGCATACATGGTAATGCCTAAAATTTTTATCTTAGGATAAACCATCATTGCACTAAAGTCCCCTTTCACCCTTCACATGTACGAACCAAATTTGTACAAAGGGTAGTTCTAGAACTACGTGGACTTGATTCCCATCCTTATGGGATACGTAGGAACATTCGAGTGTCCCTCGAATCCAGTCCCAAGTCTTTTGGGCCTAACCCCAAATTTCACTTTCAGTCCCTTGGCTGAAAAGTCCTCATGAAAACACACACTGTGTATTCATTATTATGGTCCGAATTCTATGACCCTAAACTAAGATCACTCATACTTTCGTCCTGCACGATGTTAAACTGCATTTCAAGAACTACGTATGGCTTGATTCTCATTCTTATGAGATACGTAGTGAAGTCCAAAATTTCAATTCAGGACCCATCCACAACATGATTATGGTTTTCATTGACCTATGTATCTCTATATACATTGGACAATACCCATCTTTATGTGTTATAATCCTAACCTTAAAATATTTTCAGATCTTCATAACCCTTTTCATGACTTCTAGTCACAAAAATGTAAAACTTCTGAGAATTCTTTTTGCCTGACTATGCAGCACGTGCCCATAGGTGGCCTTGCATAAACAGTCCACGTAGACTTGTCAGCCAAAAGATGCTATTTATTTGACCATGCAGCCAATGCCCATAGGTGGCCCTGCATATTTCAACCCCCAAACGGGTTTTTGTTAAATAATAGTAACTTCATTCTTGGGAATAATGCCTCTTTTGTCCTTATTTGTCTTAAACGACAGTATGTAGGGATCCGCAAAAAAAAATATAGCAATCCTTAACATATTTGTCCCATATCCTTTTTCATGATCTGAAAGTATTCAAGTCTATGGTTTATTCTTCTTCCCTACATTTGGGTCAGACCTTCGTAGGAGTGATATTCATCCAGTTCTTCGATATTCTTGTTCGGAAATATCTTATCCATATTCAAGTACCTTTTTCCATACAACAAACTCTATACTTTAGAAAATTTGAATCTCCATAAACTTTCACTGGCTTTTAGCACTAGGAAAGTAAATTTCTGGGAGTTCTTTTTTCCTGACTATACAGCACGTGCCCATAGGTGGCCCTGCATATTTCAACCCCCTAACGGGTTTTGTTAAATAATAGTAACTTCATTCTTGCAAACTACTTCTTCTAATGCCTTTTAGCTCTTTTTCATATCATTCCTCAGATTCAAATATTCTTAAGCCATAGTTTACATTTTTTCTCTCATACTTGAGTATGGTAATATGTTTTCAGATAAATTGTCAAGGAATTGTGTCAATTCTAATCCATTTTGGTCAAAGCTATTTCGACCTTAAACATTAGCCCCTTTATTTCCGGCATGCATGACTTAAAACTGCCCACAAAAGACAAAGGAACTCTGAATAAAAGTCAAGTTCCAGCTCACTAAATATACATTTATGTGTAATTTAAGTAATATTGAGCAATTAAAAAGTTCAAAGTTTGTAGGATTATTTGTAATAATCCTAGTAAAAATCAAACTATGCTTACTAGGCCCATTGGCTTAAGTAAATTTGAAGCAGGTAATGAAAGAATGCAGGTACAAATGATTGAAGACAAAAGTGTTTTTCATTGATACACAAGAGTTAGAAGGACATCCACAGACTGGAGTCTCTTCACTTTTTTCAAGAATTACAAGTGGCTTTCAACATAACACTTCATTTGATTTACGGCATCCCGAGCTTCATCAGCAACCACCTGAAATTCATTCATTCAACTGGATACAATAAGAGTAGCAGTGATACCAGCTCTTCTTGAAACAATTGTAAAAGGATGTTCTTGAGTGCGGTTTGAGAAAATTTTCTGCTGATCAAACAGTGACTCTGTTTCTGTCCAAGAGACTTGGAAGATGGATACATGGATTTGAGAATGGAGCATTGGAAGTAAAGAGCCATTTGGAGAGAGTACTCTTTTCAGATATTGCTCTAATACCATGTTTGTCTTCTCTCCACCAACTGGTAGTGGAAAACATTTCAGCCCATGGGTATGCCATTTTCATATCTGCAAGGAAATGATATGGAAGAAGAATTTGAAAGTTCACACCATTGTTGTTGCTCTTAATGCACAGCATAACCGAAATAGAGGAGTAGCAGTGCAGCTGCATCTCAGGTGTATAATTGTTTGCATTTGGAACATTGACTCCTTGCAGATGACCATGACCACACAAAGGCAGATGAATGCTCTGTGGAAAATTAGGATGATAGTTCTTCAAATACTTAGCCAAATCTGGGAGAGTGCTGTTGCAGATATCATAGTAATCATGGCCAATAATGTTCGTCATGTCATCAATCCGCTTGCTAGCTAGTTCATCAGCCGTTCCAATTCCCTTAGGAACCATTGAATCTGCACAAAAGTTGAACAAATTAAACTCTTAAATGGGTTTATTTTTCATAAAATTTGTGAAAAAATTCGGAAAAAATGGCCAAGGCATTAAGTCGCGCAAGTCTAAACAATGGCGCGCAAGTATTTCGTGTGTCGCGCTAGTTTTTGACGCGCAAGTCTAAACCGCGAAAGTACGAATACCTTTACAGGAGCGCGACAGCGAGGGAAAAGTGGAAAAAAGACTTGCGCGGCTTAGGTGACCTGCGCGGCGAGAGCTCGATAAGGAATGAAGTCCGGAAATACGGATACTTGTACGGAGGTGAGGGCCGTGTATTTATAGACCAGGAGGCCTATCTGCGCGCCGCACCCAGAGCGCTTAAAGCCTGCGCGACGGAAACTTGCGCGCCGCCCTCTGTGCAATGAAGACTTGCGCGCCTCCCTTTTCCTTTGGAGGGATTCGATTTCCTCAGAGTCAAATCCTCATTTCTCTCGGGATCCAACTCTGAGGGGGGACTTTTGTTGACGCTCCTTTCGTCACAGAATCTAAAGATCAGAAAAGGGAATATCTGAGCTCAAAGTGATTCAACCTTTGAAGAAAACATCAAAAATCGACAAAGGCATGAACAAAGGATCGACAACAACTGCACCGCGCAAGTTTTATAACTGTCGCGCAAGTACACTTGCGCGACACCCTTGGTCGCGCAGGTGACTTGCGCGACCTAAGTGGTAACCGCCCTGTAACCGCCCGGGGTCTTCTTTTGCCTATAAATAGACCCTGTGGGCCCCCCATTCGAGAGGATCTTTTTCCAGAAACTCGGATTGAAGCTCCCGATGCCCAAGTCTCTTCTCAAAGCTTCTGGAACACTTCTAAGGTAATTTCTTACCTAGAACGGAAGATCTAAAGTGAAGAAGGAAGGCTTAAGTGTTGAAACTTATCAAACACTTGCGCGCCGATTTATTTCCTTCAATATAACTTGCGCGTACCTTTTTTGGAAGAACCTCAAGAGGATTCTAAAGGGTTTAAAAAAGAGTCGCTCAAATATTTCAATGCTGGTTGAAAATCGCGCAAGTGCACCATGTGTCGCGCAGGTATACCTGCACGACCAAAACTTGTGCGCCCATGGAAGACTTGCACGCCTTTAAAGGCTTGCGCGCCCCTACCTTTTTGGGTGCCCATCTTGCCCATTTTACCCCTCTTAAGCCATTACACCTTTCCTTTTCAAGATTCAGTCTTCAAGACACTCTTCAAAGCCATTTATGGCATGATTTCTTGATTTGACTTCCTTATCTGAAAGGAATTCTGTGGAATATATCTCAAAACCTAGTGATTTAAATATCCTTATGTCACTAAATATAGAGAGTTCATTCATTCAACCTCATCCTTTAAGATGAGAGAATCCTTAACTTGGGCATCCTCCTCAGAAGTAAGCCCCAATCATAATCCTTTAACTTGGGCATCCTCCTCAGGAGTAAGCCCCAATTTCAAATCTGGGCATCCTTCTTTAGGAGTAAGCCCCAAATTCTTAAAGTTCCCAAACTTGGGCATCCTCCTCAGGAGTAAGCCCCAAACCTTAATCCCTAACCTGGGTCTCCTTTTCAGGAATAAGACTCAGTCATAATCTTGGGCTTCCTTTTCAGGAGTAAGCCCCAAGTCCCCTAACCTGGGTCTCCCTTTTAGGAATAAGACTCAGTCATAACCTGGGCCTCCTTTTTTAGAAGTAAGTACCAGTCATAATCTTGGGTTTCCTTTTCAGGAGTAAAACCCCAAGCCCCCTTAAATTTATCTTAACCAGTCCTAATTTACCCTTGATTTGGGTTTCCTTTTCAGGAGTAAAACCCAATCATAAGTCCCCTCCTAACTTGGGCATCATCCTTAGGAGTAAGCCCCTAGATTAGAGTATTCAAATCTCCATAAAGCACATATACCTTTATGGACCTTGTCCCTGGATTTTCTGCCTAAAAGTGAATCCTAAACCTTCATCTATCTGGGCAGTCATACATACCAAAGCCCCAAACAATTTCTTATGATTGCATCTTTCATGGAACAATTGTCTAATTTTTACCAATACCTCTTGTTTCTCACACCGAGCATGACTCAGGTGAGCTTAGAGTGTAAAAGTAATTATGACATTCTTCTTTGAGCCATCAATCATAAACATCATACTCCATAACTCGAACTACGTGGGTTCTGATTCCTTTTCCAAAACAAAGGATACGTAGGTAGCCCATTTATGGGTTCGATCCCAACTTTGAAATAATCCATGTCCTTATGAATGACGATAAACTTCAAGTGCCCCAATGAGTGGCTTTAAAACTAGCCTGGTCATCATAATGACCAAGAGACTTTTATATAAATGTTTTGAAGGATACCATTGACCAAGAATCTCTAAACAGATATAGATGATTCTCTATTGATGAAGAACCTCGAATACATATAAAAGATTCTCTAAATTTCTTGCATATTTAATCATTGATTGTTAAAACTAAAGAAAAGAACATTTTATACTTGGTAATGTAATAAGGATTCATGAATATAACGTAAATCTATAAAGAGAGTCCCGGAGTAGACAATAATTCCCCTCAAAAAGGTGTGATGAGTCTGACCTCCCATCCTCTCGACCAATGCAAATTCCTAAGCCTCATTAGTCCATAAGCTAATGAGTGCCTACCTTTGGAAAGTGGGTCCAAACAGATGTGGAATCATTAGATGTTTCCGGTTCTACGAACAAACCTGCTAGAAACCGATCGGAACGTTTGAATCTCCCGTCAAGGAGGTCATCCCCAAAATCCGTGCGAAACAATGACATTATTTAAACCATTATACAATAGGTTCAGACAATTATGAAGCTAATTGGACCTAAGGTAAGGGAAAATATCACAATCTCATTTTTATCCGAGATTGTTTATACTTTGGTATTTACTGGGGTGTATTTTATCATCCACATCCATGTTTCCTCAATATGTAATATTATTTCCCTCCAACTACAATTTTTTAGATCCAATTTTATCCTTCGGTGAGTTTTTAGTAAAAGATATTAAAGGAATGTTTTGTCTTTTTTCATACGAGGTACTTTTTGACTTTTCCGAAAAAAGTACGAAAAGAATGTTTTTTTAACTTATACGGCATGAATGGATTTTTAAAAAATTCTTTCCAAGAAGCTTCCTTTACTAGTTTTCAAGTTCATTTTTAATCAACTTCTTTTAGTTTAGAATTTTATGACATGTTAAGAAAGGAAAAGTGTTTTTGGAGTAGAAAGGATATTTTCCTCAAGAATGGAGTTCAAGTGTTTTATCAATGTTATTTTCCATATAAGATAAAAAAGGGTTCTGTTTTTATCCCTATTATTACATGGATTTGATTATATTGTGATGGAAATATTTTTATGAATTCCTTTATCTTATATGAATTTTTTTATGATGTCATGATGTTTAAGATTCCCATTCTTATTACATGGGTTATGATATGATGTATGGTTTATGATTATGTGGTACACATAAGAATGGTATCATTATGAGATGGGTGGGACCTATATCTCCCTCCAATGCATTGGGTAAAGATTTTATATCTCATGAGATAGACATGGCTGGAACAGTAGGTTATACCGGTTCAGTGAAACAGGACTGAAACGAGGAGTGAACTCGGTTCAGAAAGGGACTTTTTCCACTAAGATAGTCTTGGGAATGAGTCTTGACTAATAAGAAATGATTCTCTATGATTATGTGTGTATTCCAAAAAGTTTCATGTTTTATGTTATGATTATTGGGATTAAATTTCACTACTATGATTTATCCCATGTTATGAAATCATGATCTCTTTTGCAGGTTAAGATTTCCAAAAGATATGTTCTTATGAATATGATGTGATTATATTTCTTTTGTTTACCCTTACTGAGCATTTGAGCTCACCCTTTTATTTTTTATTTTCCCCAGGATATAAAGAAATGTTTTAGGTAAGAAAAAAAGGGAAGATCTTTATTGGGAGATGTTGAAGATCTTTCACCACGATTAAAAGATTTTATTCTGTGCTTCCAAAACACTAATCTATTACGGTCCTTGTGTGTTTTTTTTTCATATGTATTAAGTATTCCACAAAATTAATGTAATATTCATGTACGTCAAGCTTTGGGTCTCTACATCTATCAAATGGATGATGTTGTAGTGAGTAGACCATCCATTTAAGATAATATAGATGACCCCACTACTAAAATAATATCTTAGCAAAAGTATAAATATCATTTGAGAGCTTTCATCGTGATTGTTGTTAGCAGTTATGTTTATTGAATGTGGGAGTCTGTGGGAGTTGCTTCCCTAGAATATAAGTTCTTTGTACATTATGATAAACCTGTATTCATGGTATGAATATTAATAAACTACTTATCAAGTCATAATTGTTCTTTTACTTGATATAGTATGTGATAATATCATCAGAATAGATGTCAAATTAAATGGCCATAGTCGATCCCTATTATGATGAGAACCCACAAGTCCCGTTTAACTAGTCTTTAATACATCATCTATGGATGAATGATAAAATTTTAAGGGACACAAATGATACATGCTATCAGGGTTGGGGACTCATGAAACATTGAGGCACCTTCACATGGTGTGAATACATGGTAATATCCAGGAGGATATTATTAGAAGAAAACTCTCCAGTAATAAATCCACATTCATAAGTGTCAATGGATGTTCCTATCAATGGGCATGTATATAAGTCCTTAGACATTACGATTATTATTAATCGGTATTATGACTCATGCACATAGATGTGTTGTCAAAAATAGTGATGAATGAAGTTCATGATGAGGTCGGATATATTGGGTGTGTCATGAGTAATACTGCATTAATGAATAATGCAAGAAAGGGTTTTTCAGTTTAATTGAAGTAGATATATCATGCCCTTTGATTGAAATTATATATCCTTATGAAATCTATTTCCATGGTGTTCTCTAGGAAATTTGAATTTCGGGTAGTCAAATAATGAGAGATCAAGCACATGGGATGATGGAACTTTCTTGCAACCCACTTCATTGGTGATTTACTAAAAATGGGATTGTATTACCAGGTAAGATTTCATATGAGGTGATATGTCATTGTGACATCAACTTCTTTCTTTTGGGTTCCTTGACCCGTTGCTAATTAGTAATATTGAACTTTAGGAAATACCACCTAATGACAATGAGAATTAGACCTAAAGGGGACAAAATTATTTTTGCCTAGTATATTAGATAAATAATTAATATATTTAACAATTGGAAAAAAAATATTATTCCAGGATATGTTTTAATAATTATTCATGTATTCCAGATAAAATTTATTTTTTTCCTATTATTCACGATAATATATTGGCAGTGGTATATTTATTTTTTGATGAATTATACAGTTATATTTATTTAATAAAAAATAGTCAATTTTCGAAGCACAGTAAATATTGAGGAGGACTGGAGGACCGGGATATGGGTCTTGTGAGAAATAATATTAAATATAATTTGGTAAAATAATATATAAATATAACCTTCAATAAAGGCACATGTCATTTAAAAACTAGCATTTTAATTATTATTTGACATGGGGCATCAAATGGATTAATATATTATGTAATGATACATGTGCTAATTATTTATTATTACATAGTGAATTAAATTCGATGTAATGTTATTATTCTAAAAATTAGAAAAGTGTTCATTCAAATTAATAACTAATCATTATATGCACAACATTCATGGAGAAAAATCCCTCAAACATAGATAACTCTTCCCTCTCCATGAATTATCTCAATAACGAGAGAGATCAACCTCCACTAGACCAATGAGAATTATTTTGCAAGAGACTCTAAAGGAAATTGGAGGCAGGCAATAAAAGTACAAGGGTCTTATATTCTATAACCCAATGACTCATTCAGAAACATCTAAAGATATATAGATCGCTTTTGTATCACCTCTAGAGGGTTTCTGTCCTTGGATTCTACATCGTAACTAAGCCACACCTCAGACCAATGGTCGGATGCATCAACAATGAAATAATCACCATGGAGGGAATTATATAATATAATTAAATTAATTATAAACAAAATATATTGGATCATCCATTCTTGGTTTTGGGTTCTCTCTGTTATCATTTATCTTTGAATCAATTTTGTGGATACTAGCTTTCACCTTCGTGTTGATCGGAGATTAATTATTGATTATAGAAATTTGAAATGGCTGGTATACACTCACCCTATATTCTTTCTATTCTCATAACCTTCATATAAAATTAGATGGAATTCATAGTGGTAGGATATATGGGATATATATATATGCTGTAAATGATGCAATTATTGGTATGTTAAATATCTTTTCTACTTTAGCTCCAGTACATAATGACTTGTATGTGAGTTGTTCCATCAAATTATTATCCCTTGTGCAAGTGTTATAGGTTAATGTATAGCTTATAGCCTGATAATTATGGCCATTGGATCCTACTGGAGACGAATCTTTTATATCTAAAATTTAATGATAGTGTCTGTTGGATTTCAATGGTAAGTATTCCTGTGATGCCTCATGGAATTTAGAATGAAAAAGTATCATGTCACTCTAGTAATAAATAGGATGTATGTAGTGTTTTCATAGATATAATATTATCACAAGAGAGTAAAATGTATATGTGCTAATAATAAAAGGATTGAATTTATGGTTAATTTGATCATTATTGTACAGAGAGTGGTGATCTTTATAAGGGAGCTTCATCCTAGATCCCATATAGAGGTAAAATTTCATCTTTTTAAATAACGAACTTCATATATTTGGATTTCCATGATAGTTTAATATAATATTTCTGAAAATATGTTTTGGGAATACCTTTGAGATGAGATATTTACTTCTACATTCACTTCCATCCATATAACACACTAATATTCTATGTAGCATTTAGGATGACCCCTATAGAACTGTGAGAACTGGTGGTGCAACTAAAATACTTCCATGATAAGGGTTTTATAAAATCCATTGTTTCCTCCTAATCAGTAATAGTATTATTTTGGAAAAAGGAATAAATAAACATCAATAATATAATTGATTACCATTTTTTAAATTTCATTATAATCAATAACATTTACCCCTTTTCCAAGAATCTTTGACCTCTTAGATATGATAAATTGTGTGAGATGGTTCAAAAAGAGTAATCTCAGTTTTTGATACAATCAGTTGAGAGTGCATGAAGATATTAATCTAAATATTTTTTTAATGTTTCATTGGAAAATATGAAATCATTCTAATTCTCATTATTGGGTGGAATTACCACATCATATTCATGTAAAATATGAACTTGATCTTCAAAAATACTTGGGATTACCTCATGGTTTTATTCATGGATGATATAATTATTTACTCTATGTTGAGGATGAGAAAATTAAATATTTGTGGACATACATAGAATTAATTTTGAATCGCACATTATATGCTATTATATAAAAGTGTTAGTTTATTATTTATGAGGTTCCATTTTTTGTAATTTTTATCTCGGGTATTTTTGATTATATGGACTTTAAAAAGATTTATTAAGAAAATTATATGGATCTTTACAAAAGGATGATTAGTGTTTCGAGTGTCCAAATGTTCGTAGGGTACTATAATATATTCATTATAGTCTTTTCAAGGAATTTTTTCCATTTTAATATCATTACATTGAAAGGGAATTTCTTTTGTAATATTTTGCAGAGTTGGGAGCCATTGAGGTCATAACACATAGATTGACCAGTGATCCTCAGTTTGGACTACTAGAGGATAGTGTCAAGTTTGGGATTCATTATGATTCATATGGAGTTGATATAAGATTTTCTCTTATATTGTGGTATGTAAAAATTATATACTAGTTAATTAAGCATATACCAATTAAGATGATCTGCACAAAAAATGGATCGCAATTTCTAGTGTTGATTCTCTCCTTGAAGATGTGGATGAATTATCTTTTAGGTGAGTGATTCATTGATTACTCTATCAACTTGAGTCTCATGTCAATATTTTACAATAGATATATCGACCAAATGCAATGTTTTATCATATAATTACAACCAGAATTTAACATTGATATATTTTATAATCTATGTAATATAAATGTGGTGTGATATACCCTTATTAATAAATCAAACCCTCTATTGTCAGGAGATGTACTGCATGGGTTTTCTAATGTGACTGAGCCCATAATCCTTTTCTTGGAATAGATGATTGTTCTAGTCATGTTTCATGGGGATTTGTTAAGGATGATTGAAAACACCCCATGTCACGTACGTAACCTATTCTAGGGTTATTTTAAATTTATTTTCCACTCATGATTTGTTTTGGTGGTTTCCAACGGTTTTATTGAGAATAGGTGAGTTTTCATGAATTGGGCCAAACTGCGAGCCCAATTCCAGATTTAAAAATAAATTTTGTTTCATTTATAACTTTTTCAATTTTTAATATTTTTGACTCATTCCAACTCCTAATTGTTCTCCCCTGATATATTAACCCCAAATTTAAATTTTGGGCCTTTATAAATCCATAAGCATGGGGGATTGTTGTTTTTATTTGAGAGTTGGGCCAACCCGAAGGCCCATTTTCCAGTTTTAAATTGTTTCATTAATTTATTAATATCTTATTCATTAAAATGGAGTTTTCGGTGATTCCACCTCCCTATCGACCCTATGAAGCCCAGGCGCAACCCCATGCCCTCCTCCCACAATTTTGAGCTCGATAGAGTCGCGAAAATAGTTGAAACCTTCTGGATTTCAGAAATCGTCCAGATTTTGTAGAGATAAATTGATCCTTTCATAACACCTTCTATTCTTAATATTTTACCTCCATTCCAATTACTAAATGACCTAATAATTCTTGTGAGACAATCCCCTGAGTTTTGGCCATTTTAAATTTCAGATACTAGTGTTTTGTGGAGATTGATTCTAGATTTCTCAAGTAAGTTTTTCCATTTCTTTTCCCCTTTCAAATTGATTAGGGTTTCATTCTATTTTTTTAGGGTTTCCTCCCTTTTTATTGAAGTGAAAAATGACCAGTGGGTAGGGGTTCGAACCTAAGGTTTAACCTTGGATTTTCTTGGTCCAATTTTCTATTTTTAGGTTTGATCTACCCTTCTTGAGATGCGGCGGTGGTGCGTTTGTGTTTTCGCACAAATGATTCAATGGTTTCATTTGATTTGGTAGGTGATTCCAATGTTGATGCAATCTTTGTGTATTAGCATGCTGTATTTATCATACTTTAATATTTATATAATTTTATTATTGCTACAAAAATTGGTTCTAATGATGTTTCCATTGCAATTGAATTTAAAATGCCAATTTGGTGTGAAATTGGGGGTTTTCCAAAGAAGTGTTTTGTTTTTTTATTTGGGGATGCCCTATAAATACTTAGTTGTTTTTATTGATCTGTAATAAGGCATAAAATAATGTTTATAATGTTTATCCCCTTTGGTAATTTCTGCAAAAAAATGGGTTTTAATTGTGTTTGTAAAGAAAGTGATGTTTTGGTTCCACTTTTGTGTGAAAATGAAGGTTTTACAAAGATAACACTTCTTGTTTAACATAAGGATGCCCAAAAATTGATTTGTTGTTTTAATTGATATTTATTGGGCTGCCTTTACTGTTTTGGTAACTTACAATTGTGAACATCATGTACAAGTGGGTTTCTTAAGGGGTTTTGTGTGCAAAACTACACGAGATTTTGTGAAATTGATTTATTCAAATTCAAAGAGTTTGTTGTGTGTTTTAAGTGGTATAAAATGAGATAGCTACTGTATTTGGTGTATGTGACCAGTAGTGGTGTTTTACATTAAAATGGATGTGTGTTAAATCCTGAAATTGTTTGAGCACAAATGGGGAAGCCCAGGTACCTAGGTGGGGCGGATTTGTACTAGTACGGCTAGTGGACCGGATGGGTTTTGTCCCTGTTTCACTTAGCATTTGGATAACGACAACTCTAACTAAACTTTGTGGATGATGATTGGGGACCACTAGGTTATGGGTATGTTCCCTACTAGTGACTCGTGCACGAGAAAGGATTTTACTATGGTTACATTACACTGAGGTACGAGGTACATGGGGCCTGAGACTATCTAGTGCCTAGGGGTGTTCCCGGTTTTGTTGCTCAGTGGATTTGTGGTATTTGCCCTTGTTTTTGGGTGTCTTTGGAATTATAATGCAGTATCAAATATTCTTATTTAAATGTGTTAACATTCTGAAAGTTTTATCTTGAATTTTTTTTTCAATTTAACGTTTCATTTTGTGGAATTTTTCACCGCTTTTAATTGCATATTAAAACTGCTTGCTTTTTCACCTTGTATTGCATGCACCTTGGAATCATAGGGTGGTATCCTATTGGGCTTAGGCTCACACCCTAATTACACCCCTTGGGTGTAAGTAGACCTTTTTTTTTTGACCCAGGTAAAGGAAAGGCTAAGGGTGATGGTGGTTCAGGGTGTTAGTCCTCATCCTTGGGGCGGAGTAGTGGAGACGACTTGGGGGTGATGACCCCTTGTCATGTGAAGTCCATGGGGCTGTTTTGTTTCTGTTCCATTGTGTCTTTGGACCTTTTGTATTGAATCTAAACCTATGTATTCCATTCTGGTTTTTGTTTAAACATCATTTGGTATAAATTTTCAGATTCAGTTTATTGATTGTTTTTAATGGTTTATGACTTCATATTCGGGTAAATCGTTCCCAAACCTAAATAAATGATACCCGGGCACTTGTGCCAGCCCGTGGGGATCTGGAACGCCCTTCGGGTCATGTCACGGGCTGGGTTTGGTGCTGGTATGGGCGACGACCATATTTGGTTCGTGACAAAATGGTATGAGAGGAGGTTTATGTTAACTCTTTGGGTCATGTTATTTCGGGATGAGTCAGGATATCATGGAGTTAGGATTGTAGGGACTTGGTATTATAGTTATGGGTAGTGTTCTTGATCACCACACCTCATGACAGGATTCAAGTTTCCTAGGGAAGTCAGGATTTATCTACGTCCTTTGGTTTTCTTGTTTTATTGATGGTTAGGGGAAATGAAAAGAGGGTTGGGTTAATGGTCTCCGTAAGCTCGCAGGGCCTGGCAAGCCATGTGAAGCTGGGGATATTCCCTAAAACACTCTCTGTGACAGTGAAGTGATTGGAATATGGCTACCAACCATATTTCCAAGTCACCCATTGAAACTAGTTTCTTCTCGGATTGTTTTGTGCTTTAGTTTTGAAATCCTGGCACTTTGGTTTTCTGGTGACTTGGTTTTAATAAGCGTAAAGTTTTTATGAAATGATTTTCAAATAAAGAGGGAATGGTTCGGTTTATGAAATTGAGGAATTGAATTTTCAGAATTGTTTTGAAATGTAAAATGGTGTGCTTACACCTCTTTTGAAAGAATGAACTATATTAAAGTTGGTTTTGAAAAGTGTTTCCAATAGAGTTTTCTAAATAATAAAACAGTGTTTTAATGGGATGAGATGTTTTGATATTGATATGAATATCTTGAATGTGGGTTCTTTTCCAAATTTTTGTGTCTTTATGAAATGTTTTGTAAGATGTGAATTGGGATTTTGATCTCATTCTTAGCAGTTTTGAGAAAAAGGTTGGGTTGGTTGAGCATTTTGTTTTTGAAAAGTGGAAGGAATTTTTGTTTTACCCTTTGGTATTTCCATGAGTGACCACATGAATGGGGTTATATGGGATGATGGATGGTTGATGGCATGACTGGATGAGTGCTGGGATGGTTATGAGGAGGGTGCCCGGTGTGACACAAAAACATGCATGTGTGAGGCCCATGGGGTACCAATGGTGGATACTCTTACTACAAAACCGTTTGTTTTCAAAGAAATAGTTTTAAAGAAAAACATGATGTATTGATGAATAGTTTGGTATAGTTTTTATTATGGGTTTTTGATAATGTTGATGTTGTGGGATGTTTTGAGTCCAAGAACCCCTCCTGTTTGAACTGTGTTTTGGGTTTGTGTTTGGTCGGTGAGCTGTGTTGTAGGGACGATTAGTGGTCTCTTTTGAAAAATGTTTTGGGATGCCTCTACGGTGGTTCCCTTCATGTGTTTGGATCTGGTTTGAGGCATGTTTTGACTAATGGACCAGATTGGTTGGGTCCTTGGGTTCTCTCATTGGATAAGGTATGCCCCCATTAAGGGTTAATGCACAGCTGAAGTGCAATCCATATTGTTTCGCCATTGGAAAATCCTCCAGTTGATCAATATAAGGAATATTTTATCGATCATTGTTGATTGAGTCTACACCCATTCATTTCGTTGATTTTTGGATCCTCTTGTAGTGGTAAAGTTATTGTGGAAGGTTGAAAGAAACCATAGTTTCTAATGTTTCATGATTCATCGAAGGTGGAAGTGTTCTTTGGTTGTAAGTGTGGATGAGTGTCTCGATGGTGTCTAAGAGGACCTTTGGGTTCTTCAAAGTTTCTTTGATTCATTAATTCATGTTAAACCACCGGTGTGGGAAATATGGTCACGATAGGATATTGTGGCCACTTTCTAGAATTGTGTGTTGTTTGGGGATGTTGTATAAGGTCCCTCTCCATGAATTGTTTATATCAGTTGAAATGGTCATGTTTGGTGAGGCCTTATGATGTCATGTACTCGATTGACTGTATAGGTGAAAGTAGTGAAATCCTCTGAGAGTCCCTATTATGTTGGGCAAACGTCTCCCTTGGAAAAACTTGAAAATCATCTATTTTAGAGGAATGTGAGTGTAGGTGTTCTTTACTTATATTGTTTCTCACCTGAAGAAACAAGTTGTGATGTGTGTGTATCTTCTCAGCCCTTGTTTCAGTGAAATATCGGGATAAGGTAAAGTGAGTTTGGAATGTGTTATGTCTAGAAAACTTATTTGGGACTGCGGTGTAGTTTTTGGTGGCACCGAAAAGAAGAATTCTCATTCAGTGGGTTTCCAAATATTAACTACGAGGCCGAAGATGCTTCAATCATTTGAGCTCCAGCCATAGGTCTCGGAGAGAAGCTGGCTCGTAGTCAGGGAAAATCCCAGGGCCATTTAAACCCTTGTACAAAGTCCTATCCTTAGTATGAAAGATGGGAATAGTTCAAACCTATGGTTTCGTCATGGTTGAGCACATAGTTTGTTCACGTTTAGTAGTGGCTGTGTGCTAGGAAGCCATGTAGAAAGAATTATATTCATAGTTAGTGCACAGTTTCCCAAACCATGCATACTAATCCTGCGCCCTTCCTAAATCTTTGATTTCTTTTTGGGTCTTTCTGTGTCGGCCCATGCTGGTCGGTTAAGATGCTCAGTTCTTATGGTGGGGAGACCCACTATGATTCTCATGAATATTCCTTCATAAACATTTAATGGAAGTATATCCCTTTTACTAGAGAGTATGTTTGGGCCTCCCACTATTAGTGTCTTCATTCTGTCTCGGGAAAACAATTTAAGTTGTCTCTTATGGTGGGGAGCCCATTTGTGTCTCTTCATACGAGTAACTCATATTTTTTTTCTTTGGACTTGTCTGGGAAGTAGGTATTATCATTCGAAGATATCTAACTACCTACATATTCATTGGGTAAACATTGATATTGGAGAGTTTCCAATGGTTTAGTTATAGTAGGGAAGTGTAACCTTGTTCAATGTTGTTGTTTTTTTTTTGGGTAAATTGATTGAGTATTGTTCAGATTGTATTTGAGGAGTTTTCATTTGGGATAAATCCTGAATGTAATTTATTGTTTCAGGAAAGTGGTGTAAGTTTGGTTTCTGATAGTATTCCTTCCATCATTGATCCCTGGAGGTGTTTTGACCATTGGGGGTGAAACCTGGCAAGGGTGTACCTATTGGTTTCTCAATTGGGTTTGGTTGTTGCTTTGACCTTGCTGTGACTTTCCGGGGCGGAAAGTTTTCAAGGTGGGGAGAATTGTCACGTACGTAACCTATTCTAGGGTTATTTTAAATTTATTTTCCACTCATGATTTGTTTTGGTGGTTTCCAAAGGTTTTATTGAGAATAGGTGAGTTTTCATGAATTGGGCCAAACTGCGAGCCCAATTCCAGATTTAAAAATAAATTTTGTTTCATTTATAACTTTTTCAATTTTTAATATTTTTGACTCATTACAACTCCTAATTGTTCTCCCCTGATATATTACCCCCAAATTTAAATTTTGGGCCTTTATAAATCCATAAGCATGAGGGATTGTTGTTTTTATTTGAGAGTTGGGCCAACCCGAAGGCCCATTTTCCAGTTTTAAATTGTTTCATTAATGTATTAATATCTTATTCATTAAAATGGATATTTCGGTGATTCCACCTCCCTATCGACCCTAAGAATCCCAGGCGCGACCCCATGCCCTCCTCCCACAATGTTGAGCTCGATAGAGTCGCGAAACTAGTTGAAACTTTCTGGATTTCAGAAATCGTCCAGATTTTGTAGAGGTAAATTGATCCTTTCATAAATCCTTCTATTCTTAATATTTTACCTCCATTCCAATTCCTAAATGACCTAATAATTCTTGTGAGACCATCCCCTGAGTTTTGGCCGTTTTAAATTTCAGATACTAGTGTTTTGGGGAGATTGATTCTAGATTTCTCAAGTAAGTTTGTCCATTTCTTTTCCCCTTTCAAATTGATTAGGGTTTCATTCTATTTTTTTAGGGTTTTCTCCCTTTTTATTGAAGTGAACAATGACCAGTGGGTAGGGGTTCGAACCTAAGGTTTAAACTTGGTTTTTCTTGGTCCAATTTTCTATTTTTAGGTTTGATCTACCCTTCTTGAGGTGCGGCGGTGGTGCGTTTGTGTTTTCGCACAAAGGATTCAATGGTTTCATTTGATTTGGTAGGTGATTCCAATGTTGATGAAATCTTTGTGTATTAGCATGCTGTATTTATCATACTTTCAGATTTATATAATTTTATTATTGCTACAAAAATTGGTTCTAATGATGTTTCCATTGCAATTGAATTTAAAATGCCAATTTGGTGTGAAATTGGGGGTTTTCCAAAGAAGTGTTTTGTTTGTTTATTTGGGGATGCCCTATAAATACTTAGTTGTTTTTATTTATCTGTAATAAGGCATAAAATACTGTTTATAATTTTTATCCCCTTTGGTAATTTCTGCAAAAAAATGGGTTTTAATTGTGTTTGTAAAGAAAGTGATGTTTTGGTTCCACTTTTGTGTGAAAATGAAGGTTTTACGAAGATAACACTTCTTGTTTAACATAAGGATTCCCAAAAATTGATTTTTTGTTTTAATTGATATTTATTGGGCTGCCTTTACTGTTTTGGTAACTTACAATTGTGAACATCATGTACAAGTGGGTTTCTTAAGGGGTTTTGTGTGCAAAACTACATGAGATTTTGTGAAATTGATTTATTCAAAATCAAAGAGTTTGTTGTGTGTTTTAAGTGGTATAAAATGAGTTAGCTACTGTATTTGGTGTATATGACCAGTAGTGTTGTTTTACATTAAAATGGATGTGTGTTAAATCCTGAAATTGTTTGAGCACAAAGGGGGAAGCCCGGGTACCTAGGTGGGGCGGATTTGTACTAGTACGGCTAGTGGACCGGATGGGTTTTGTCCCTGTTTCACTTAGCATTTGGATAACGACAAATCTAACTAAAATTTGTGGATGATGATTGGGGACCACTAGGTTATGGGTATGTTCCCTACTAGTGGCTCGTGCATGAGAAAGGATTTTACTATGGTTACATTACACTGAGGTACGAGGTACATGGGGCCTGAGACTATCTAGTGCCTAGGGGTGTTCCCGGTTTTGTTGCTCAGTGGATTTGTGGTATTTGCCCTTGTTTTTGGGTGTATTTGGAATTATAATGCAGTATCTAATATTCCTATTTAAATGTGTTATCATTCTGAAAGTTTTATCTTGAATTTTTTTTTCAATTTAACGTTTCATTTTGTGGAATTTTTCACCGCTTTTAATTGCATATTAAAACTGCTTGCTTTTTCACCTTGTATTGCATGCACCTTGGAATCATAGGGTGGTATCCTATTGGGCTTAGGCTCACACCCTACTTACACCCCTTGGGTGTAAGTAGACCTTTTTTTGACTCAGGTAAAGGAAATGCTAAGGGTGATGGCGGTTCAGGGTGTTAGTCCTCATCCTTGGGGCGGAGTAGTGGAGACGACTTGGGGGTGATGACCCCTTGTCATGTGAAGTCCATGGGGCTGTTTTGTTTCTGTTCCATTGTGTATTTGGACCTTTTGTATTGAATCTAAACCTATGTATTCCGTTCTGGTTTTTGTTTAAACATCATTTGGTATAAATTTTCAGATTCAGTTTATTGATTGTTTTTAATGGTTTATGACTTCATATTCGGGTAAATCGTTCCCAAACCTAAATAAATGATACCCGGGCACTTGTGCCAGCCCGTGGGGATCGGGAACGCCCTTCGGGTCTTGTCACGGGCTGGGTTTGGTGCCGGTATGGGCGGCGACCAGATTTGGTTCGTGACACCCCACTAGTGATACATATTTTAATGTAAGGGAAATACAAATACATTTATATTATGTTATGGTTGGATTAAATAAATAATAACAATTTAGAGTATTTTTCTTTAATCACCCCAAGAATGTATGTAAGGTATGAATATTATATTCTACATGTTTAACTTAACAACATGAGACAATTGAATGGTTGTAGGATAACATATAAATAGGTATTATGATAAGAATACCATGGAAAATAATTGGCTTACATTATATTTGGTTGTTTGTTGACTAGAATACCAGGTTGTTAAACATTTTTTCCATCATTGCGTAGATTTTTTATGGAGATTTTATAGCATCTCTAAATATAGGATATTATCCAACATATTTGAATACCCCACAAAAATTGAATTTTCTATGAGTAATGGTTCAAATCATGTTAGATTAGAGATTTTATGTACAAATTATAGATGTGTATATAATCCCACACCCTAAAATATAACAAAACATAATGAACCATCAATTTTATGGAACATATGTTGTTGTCATACATGATAGACTTTTTATGGAGATTGATTGATCACTTACCTCTTGTCGTTTTTTTGTAAAATTAATGAATTCACTCCCAATTCTTCATAGAATCATATTTGGGACTATACAAGAGACCCTACATTACACTCATATAATGGTATGATATCATCAATACATACCTTTTGGGGTATAGTTCATTCATGTGATGATATAGATGGTTTTGATAATCCATTATTATATATGCATAGCTCAATGTTCAATTTTTTTTATCTCATTTTATTATACAATTGACTATGAGCAGGGATTCCCTATCTTCATGAGAGACTCCCCATGATGAGTCTCCCAATGATTTTTCTAGGTACGAGTGTTATCCCTAAGGTTTATTGGCTACTTTAAGGTTCAACATTGTATAGATATTGTTTCTTGTTTCTTGGACTTACCTGCATAGATTTAATGATTTATAAATTATTCATTGAATTACAACCAGGGTGATATGTTCATGACAGGAAACATGTTATTAAATTGGTAAATGTGGGAATTGAGGTTGGATCCTACTTTCCAATGTACCATATTGTGAACGAGGTTTGATAGAAGGTGATCTTGCATTAGTGAACAATTCCTCTAGTTTTAGTGGTTTGGAAGTACGAGAACATTCTTGATATCATATAGTTGAAAGAGAGTATGATTTGTGCTCTGTAACATCAATTTTTTGTATAGATTATTCTTTTTAGGGTGAAGTGATTTGACGGTTTGGGGAATTTTATAACTCCATTTATCGTAGTTCGATCCACTAAATATTTATTTATGAGTAATTTTATTTTATCATTATATTTTAATGGTTTTATGGATCTCATAGGACCCTATAACTAATATTTATAAAAAATTGTAAATTAAATATTGTTCTAGAATGTTTTTTTAGTAAATGAAATTCTTATTGATCAAAATAAAAAAACTAAATATGTGACAGTTGTTGTTTCTAGAAAAATGGTTTTATCCTAGGTGTAATATAAATTTCTACAGAATAAAAATCCTTATTTAAATAAGATTTTGGAAGTTATATTAAATTAATTGAATAATTTGTTTTTTTAATATATTAAATATAAATAATGATCCGATAACTCCATATGTACCAAATATGGAAAATACACATGGTTTGTCACAAAATTAGGGCTGCTTAGAGGGGAGGAGAATCATTCATTATTGGTGTGGGTGAGTATGATAAAGTGGATTAAAAAATAATAATCGAGTAGATTAATGGGATTAATTATGGACATTAATAAGTATATATTTGCATCACTAATGAACATGTTCTTCAAAAATTATAGATCCATTATAAAGGAAGTGTTTATTATTTTCTTCATTTGCACCATTGAATTATTTATTGATGAGTGTGGATAGAATATAATCTTAATTTTTTAATTTTCATTCTTCTCACAAAAAATGAATTTTATTAGATCTCTATATCCTAATTATCAATTCTCATTTTTTTCATTTTTCACCCCTTCAGTTTTTGTGATTGTGACTTTTGTTCATGTACCCAATGTCCAATGGTAATATTATAATTTTTATATTCTTACCCCACCCCATTATTAGATTTTTAATCTATATCCATTAATGTTATTTATTTTAAATTATCAAACCTTATCATGTATGATCAAACACTCAGAATCATAATGATTGCATGAAAAAATTTGGTATTGATGGTATGATGAAAGATTATTTTTGAATGAATGATCGGATAATTTAGTTTTAGTTTTTAGGAAGACCATTTTTATATCACAACTCACAACTGGAATTCCAATTTTCCGCCACCCAATGTCTAAAAATGATGAACGAAGGAACGTTCTTTAATATAAATATTATTTATCAAGTGATCATTATAGAAAATTTGTTTTTAGTTTGATTTGAAAAATCACATAGACACTAAACTAACTGTATAAAAAAAGGAATAGACATCTTATATTCAATAGGAACCCATTAAATGTTTTTGGGATTATTATTGTGTTTTTTCTTTTGATGAAATATAAATATCACATGTTGTGGGTCTAGGACCAAATTCTATGTGATATTAGTCAACTGTCCTAGATATGTGATGAGAATCCATTCCATAGAAATTTGTCATTAGGCATGCAACGTCCCCTTAGGTATATGATAGAATGTGGGTAATTTGTATCCAATCTATATCTAGGTAGTATTTATGCAATGTTCTAATGTAGTTACACACATAGTGTACCATGATGTACAAGTTAGGAACTTTTAATTGATCCTTCAGCCTTTTTACTCCCTTTTATAGGACTCATATTTTGAATTCTCTATATCCTAACCAAATTATACATCCCATAGAATGTGAATGAGGTCTTTCTTTCACCATATTATGTATTATATGAGGTTATATGAGTGGTAAGTTTCTTTTATAAACACATTGTAGAAGGAGGGGATCATGTTTTTTCATTTGAGAGATATTGGCATCGGTAATCACCTAACACAATAGGATGCAGGTCCCCATACTCTTTAGATAGGTAGAGTTAATACTACCACACAATATATAGGGAAAAAGTCATATAACTATGAAGTATTACTCCACCATCATCATGATTTTTTTGGGAGTGGGTCCTCCACTAGAGATAATTATCCTTTGGATATTGAGTGTAGTAGTGAGGTGTGGTCACTCTATAATGATTGTTATGATGTTTTAAGTGTTTCTTTTATCATATATGTGACCTATGGAATTGAATATATAGTTTTTGTTTTATATATTACCATATTTTGAAATACCACATTATTCAATAGTGCTTTTATTATGATCGTATCTGATTTTTAGTTTCTATTTTCCTCTCAGATTTATGTGTTGAGATTACAGATTAATTAAATTTCATCCCTATAGGTTTTATTGTTTTTTCATTAGCATTTTTTATACAACACAAAAATATAATTTTTTTATTATTATTAATACATGTGTTTTTTTTTTTAAATGTATGTTGATAAATTCATTACAATCGCTAAAATGTTTGTGTGATCTTTTTAAGTTTTTTATGAGACACTCATGTATTCTATATTGGTCAAGAAGATATTTTTTTACCTAAAACATAGTTAAAAAAATAAATTTTTCAACTCTAATTGATCACTATCTTGAATGATCTTTTTTGGATGACATTAAAAACATAATTTTTCATAAAGCTTCTTTTGGTTGACTTGCACAATTTTTATCCCAAATATGATTCTCAATTTAAATCTACAAAATATATAACAAAAAAATTTATAATAGGATAATATGGAATGACATTCACACCCTAAACTCTCGAATTTCTTACAATAATCTGGAATCAATGAATCTCACAGTGTAATTGGTGTAAAATCATCTTCCATTATTTATTGAATAACCAAACTAAATTGTAGTATGTAGTGTAGATCAAGACATTGGATTTTTTCTCATAGAATATGGGAACCAATATACAATTAAATAAATTGATATTATCTATGATTTATATAAAAATAATTATCAAAACTCTAACATCACTCAACACCATTAAAAAACATCTCAAATAATGATTTTTAAAAAAAAGAGAAAATGATGTTTACTAATTAAGATAAACAAACATCAAAATAAAATTCATCAATCATCGTCATCTTTTGACGAAATCCAAAATAAATTGATTCCACATCTGATATCCGAAGAAATCATGTTGTTTGACAAGGTTGGGTTTATTATGGTAAAAATTTCCAATTTTCCATTACTGATATATTTCAAAAGAAGCATTCATCACATGTTATATTGAACGATTACTTTTTTTAAATTCCATAACACCGTGGAATGAAAAATAATTCTTATAGGTATAAAGTTAAAAACTAAAATTGATTAATTACTGATTTTAATGATACATAATCACCCAATACAATATTGATCATTATAATCACCATTTTGGATTGAAATAGTAGGTTTTTGACTATGATTTGTAATAAACAAAATCCAAATATTTTTCACCTAGTATTAATTTTGACATGAGAGTGTGAACTTCAATATTGTAAACTCATTTTTATAAATAAATGTAAAATAATTTACCATTTCAGTTTGTGATCATGATCATGCTGAATAAATTATCATATTTTATCTTGGAAGATAATATTTAAAAGTTTTATCATCTTAAAACTTGATATATTATTCTCCAAATATTTTAATCACAATTTGTCTTCCTCATTATTAATCAATAAAATAAAAACTCTAAAATATTTATATTCATTTAATATAAAAGTAAATTATCTTATATATGAATAGAAATACATACATATGAGATATAAAATCTTAAATCATAAAAAATTATAATTGTGAAAAAATTACATTATTAGAAAATCTCAATTTTTCTAATCATATTGAATGACTAATAATATCAAAATTACTTATAAATATTTGATAAAACTTTTATGTATGAATAATTTTATTTTCCACTTTATGAAAAACATTACATTTGTATGAAATTTCTATATTTCAAAATGAGTTTCCATAGAGTAAATCCTTTGTACTGAAGATAAACGTTTAATATAATCAATGCTTTGTTAAAATGTTTTCCCATTCAACTTAGATTTATCCTTATATATAGGATATGAAAATTTTACTTATCCTCATAATGTATTTTACCATTGTGGTTTTTTACCTCTTAGGAATTTAAAAAAATACTAATTGTAGTATGTAAAACCATTCATTTGAGGAATACAAAATTTCAAGCCTAAATATTAAAAAACCCCAACTTATCAATATTATAGATTTTAAATTTTTCTTTATCAACACTCTCACAAATAATTTAATATTCTAAATACATTACATAGAGAACTAATGTTTTTTAGTTATGATGTTCTTTCATATAAAATTTTCATGTAATGTATTTACCTTCATAGCTATATCACAATCATTCATTACTCAAATATTATCAAAGTAAATCATCCTGAAAAAAAATATATCTTTAAATATTTTAATTTTAGTATATTAACAATAAAAAACAAATTAGCTTCATTTTTTAGAACATTAATAATTTCCAAACCATATTCATAATGTAATGTTATATCATTATTTACCTAGAGAGAAAATCAACATCATAAACAACATTTTGAATTAGTTCATATACTATAAGAGTAAATTTCATATATGAATTATATATTAACTATCCACCATATTTAAAACATCAACATAATAATTTATTCCATGACTTCTACATAACTCTAAAACTAATTAATGAACTTAACCTCAAAAGAAAATCATTGTAAAATATGAATTTGAACACAATATATATGTAGGAAACAAAGGAAAATTCCTAAATCATATCTACTTCTCTGTTCTAATAATCATAATTTTATTAATCCTAAATAATTATAAATTCATCGGATAAATACTATCGAAACCATGTATTTATTATCACATGTGAATTTATTGAGATATAATTGACGTAATAAATCTATATTATTTGTTCAGGCCTCATTATTTTCAATAAAATGATAATATGGGTTTTTTCTATACCATTGGGTAAATAAAAGTCCCATTACACCCTATATAATGACCCGATATTTACATAGATTTAATTTTCATTAATTTTTTAGAATACCAAAAAAATATACAAAGATATTCCCAAATACAGTATTAATATACTGCCATTGGAAGCATGGAAACATTAACAGTAGTGCATTAAAGAGCTAAAATATCTCCAATTATTTTCATCATGACAAACACACTTCTTAGACACATCATACATAATACATATATTCATAACCTGGGGAAGGAAAAAAAGATGATATCAGATACTTAGTAAGGGTAATCAAGGGATACATATAAGAAAAAACATGAGAATATGCTTATGAGAATGCTATCATAACATTATAATATTATACACAACATATGAATGGTAATAAAAATGAATCATGGCATAAATCATGGATGTTCCTAAAGCATGAATCATAATAAAAAAATAAGACAAAAAATCATAACACAATAATAATAAATGGAATTTTGGCATGCCTAAACCTGTGATATCATTCACCATAAATAAAGACTCATAGTTTAAACTTATCAAGAAACGTCATGACAACTAATTCTAATGGGATAGAAAAACCTCTATCCATAGGCATAATCCATTCCTTGTAAGATATCAGGATTCCCATTCTTCGATTAATGGATCTAATTAACCCATCCCCCATCTTCATAGTGACTACACCTACAAGGCGAGAAACTCCACCATACTTAATCACAATACATACCTGGTAATGAATAGAGTATCCAAATATTCATATAGTTGGTCAATTATAACGTCTTAATTGCAATAAATATCTCAACAGATATAAATCTTTAAAAAATTCATTAGAATAATATATAGGTCTTACCCTTCTCATAATAAAAACATTTATACATGTTCCACAATATAATAAATCATTTATCATATCATGACCCATAAATATAGGTGGGGTCTATAAAATAAATCACAATCCTCTAAAAGAAATGGGAATCATTAAAAAGTCATCACATAATAAACAAGGTAAAATATATTTGTTTCATAGTCATTTTATAAAAACATAACCTTTGAAAAGAAGTATGTTTAAAAATCATATAACCCATGGAATAGAAATCAGTTTCATAAGAATCATTCCACAAACACACAGATCATTCATGATATAATATGAATATAATCTTTGGATAATTTCCAAAAATTATATGAGAAACATAAATGGATTTTATGTTAGATGGAAAATAACATGGAAGGATATTTTTAAAATATTTCTTATGGTAAACATATCTTTTTCTTTAAAAACGATCATTAAAACAAAAAAAACTATATAACCCCATTTTTATTAAAAATAAAAAAGATAACATATAAATAAATATTTTGAAACATTTTTTAATTTTTTTAATTGATTATATATAAGTATATTTAAAAAAATGTGAAAACTGTTTTCATAGAAACGTATTAAATCAGATTGAAAATATTTTGAAAATAATTTATTTAACAAAAATGTTTATTTTTTTTGAAAATCACATCAATGAGAATACATTAGAATATTATAAATAAGTCATGAAATTATCTTTAAGAAAAGTTTCTTGAAAATGATTTGAAAACATAGAATAATATCTTCAAATCACTTTGAATATTTTTTCCAAGATAATACAAAGAAAACATCGAAAAAATCCTTGAAATTAGTTTGAAAACAATTTAATGGAATCTTATAAAATAATATTCAAAATATTTTAAAATTATTATAATTTGAGAAACCATTGAAATCTTATTAGCTGGGTTTTAAAACCTTATGAAATATTTTTTGGAAAAAATGATTTCGAATGAACACGGACCAAAGACACTAGTATAATGATATTTTCATTAAAACATATTTTTAATAATATTATACACCATAGAGTGGAAAATTTATATAAACACCTAATGAAATCAAGAATAATTATAGGAATAGAAACATCAGGTTTGCTCATGATATATGGTTTATTATATTTCATCAATATAAAAAAATTCATAAAAAATATCGAATAGAAATGAGATTTTTTAAATAAACTCTTACCACTTAGTAAACATAAACCATACTACCAATATAAGTATTGATATTGACTGAATATTAAAAAATAATGAAAATAATGATATTCAAGATATGTAATTTCAATGTTATTATATACACCTCATCGAAAAATATTTGTTCATAACATGGCACGTGTCTTGTAGAAGGAAAATTGTGACAAATTTACTTCACCAATTTGGTAACATTTTTAAAATAAACCCCATGAAAGAAAATTAATAAAAATAGATATGTAAATTCCCATGAAATTAATAATAAAATTCATACAATGCATCCATGGCCATAATACACATCACAGAAAAGGAATGTGTGGTTAATAAAGCATGTATCTCATTTAAATAAAATGTGAGATGAAATTCCCTTACCTTGTGTCTTGTATCTCATCATACTCATTAAATACACATGTATAATAAATGTAGGTTTATTAGAAATATTTTATAGAAACATATTATCATATAATATATCACATATATTTCTAATATGACTTTATATTACATGTTTGTTTATGAGTTAATGTTTGGAAACTATTCTAGTAATTTTGGCTTTGTTTATCATGTGTGTATTAATTTTTTATATATTTGGTCCTTATACATATAACACTATTTAATGACTATAAAACATGATATAAAAATAATTTATATAATTTACATTTTTCTTATAATAAAATATTTAAAATTCATTTATAGAATGGAATACAACGTTCATGCAGATGGTAGGAAATTCATACGCAAAAACAGTGCTTCCAATTTTTTGACATATTGTAAGAATAAAATTAAATAAAACATATGTATATGTATAAATGTATATAATATCATTACATTTTCAATATTATTTCATATATATCATATAGTATCCCTAAAAATATCCATAATATATTCAATATAGTGTGTGAAAGAATCACATTTCTTTGAGGGGCAGTAGTCCACACTTCCACAAATGAACTTAATGTATTTATAAAAGATTTAAAACATTTTGATATTTTATAAATAAAAATAAAATAATCTTTTATACATTATAAATATAATATATATAATGTATAAATATATTATTTAACATAATCATTACCATGATAGGTGATATAGATGAAATGAACAGTTATTATTTCGTGGGGCGGTAGTTTGTCGTACATGTAGAAAATATGATTGTTTCCATCATATGAAAGTGTTTGAATGTTTCAATATAAAGAAAAAGAATAAACAAATCAGTGTATAATTTGGAAACTATTTTTTATTATACAAAATCATAATGAGAAAATTTTACTTATTGTAGAATTTAAATACAACAATGGACCATGAGCGATGATGTAACCTCTTTATATGGTAGCTCTTTTTGGTTTGTACCAAAATGATTCATTGGAAGTCTTTATTAAAAAATATAGGATTAAATTATGAGTTTAATAATTATTTTATGTGTATTTTTTAGATTCTATCCCAACCTATGTGTTTTTATTGGTGTGAGGATATTGGATATGTGGTGGCCTTTTAAAGGGAAGGGAAAGGACACACTGGTTATTATTGAAAACAATATATGTGTAACCAAGTGTTTACCTAATAAAAACAATACCAGACTATAAAAAATCAATATTTTAAGGTTTATTACCAATATATGTCCATAAAATATGGTTTTTACATGTTTCTAGGTCCATTTGGCTCTTACATTTAAGATTTATTTCCTTGTTAATCTTAATTTTTACCTTAATCACTATAATTAATTAGAACTTCATTCAATGATATTTTTGGTAAAAAATAAATGTGATCTTATTATACAATATAAATTATTTTTATTCAAAATATGGAATCCTGGTTTTCAAAATTAAAATCATATAATGGGTATAAATTAAGTTTATATTAATCCTTATACGGGATGACAAAACTGGGTTTCAAAGTATATCAAATAAATAGTTTGTAGGGTTCTTATAACCAATATATATGTGAACTTTATTCCAATTACATAAATTTGATATATTGATAAAATTATGATTTATTTTATAAATAATTCAATTAAATTATCATTTATCCACATACATACTCTATATGAAAAATCATTTTTGAATCAAAAAAAATTTACTACTAATTATGACACGAAACCATATAGAAATATATAAAAATCCTAACCTAATATTTATATTTCAATTTTAATGTTTAATTTTATTATTTCATATTAAATCTATTTAAGTCTCACAAATTTAATTTAAAATGGGTTCTCCATTATAATTCATTAAAACAACCTTTATAAAAATATAGGCATTTAATCATAAAATTGGGTTTTTTATTATCTAATGTCTATCAAAACTATTGGATTAATTCCAAACTTATTTTATTTAATAAATAAAATATATACTTAATTAATAACACCCACAAATTGTAATTAATTTATTTTATTAATATACAACACCATTGGGGTTATAAAATAAAATTATATCCTAAATTTTTAGTTTGTTATTATATTTTCATTTCTAATTAATTCGTAACAAATAAATAAATCCTATATTTGTGTAAACAATATATTTTCAATATTAGTTAATATTATTCATAAAATTTAATTAAAATATAGTTTATATACAACTATATTAAATATAAATATATTATTGTTCAATAATACTCGGTCTTTCATGTTACACAATCCATCGAGAAAAGTCATTGTTGTGTGTAATGAAAGATAACATAGGTGTTAATTGTAGAATAAGATAAAATTTATGTTTTATTTGTTTGTTATTAACATATCTGTACATGTAATTTAATCCAAACAATGTGATTTTATATAAAACAAACATTTTTAGTGTTTTATGATATGAAATGTATTAAAAAGATTATATTAATTTGAAATAAATGTTTCAAAAAATATCATGGTATTACATTATACCCTGCTTAAAATGAATGTCTTCATAGAATTTATTTTAGGTTATCAATGGTTTAATAATTTAATGATTCATTCATAGAAATATACATCGCAAAAATAAATATTAATACTATCTTAAAAAAGGAAATGTTGGAGGCATAACTATTTCCCAAACTAATATATAACAATGTTTCCACATAGTAAAAAATATGTTAATAGTGAATATTAGACATGGAGGAAAAAGGTAAATATTTATTGTGAGTGATTGAGGTCATCAATCATGACCAGATAATGATCAATGAAATGTTAAGGTCCCGAAATTCATTAATATTTGATGATTTAAATTACAAAGTTCAACATAAATAAGGTTTTAAGACAACCTTTTTTTATCATCTTCATAACATTTAGTGATTCTTTTATTGGCCAACAATTTAAATATATATAATTACTTGATATATTTAATTAAATAAAATGACATTCTTGGATTTTCATTTTATCAATTTCTAATTCCTTATATTTTTCATGAAATGGATGTCTAAAAATTAACTTCGATACCTGATGTACAAATATAAACATTTATTATATCTGAAGATCCATAAAATAATAAAACTTATAAGAATTTTATTTAGATATTATTCATAATCGCACTAAATAGTGAGATTATCTATTCATCATAAATATTTATTCATTTGAAATAATTATACATTAACTAGGACATCACATAGTCTAGTTATAGGAATGATACTATTAACATCCTTCAGTCATGTGTTTTAGACCAATGGCCTTTACATACTTGAATTCTTCTTAGGCATCCCACATTATGTTCTTTTCTAAAACCATTCTAATATTATTTCAAAAATATATATGATGGACATACTTTAAATAAGGTTTCTCACTAAATATCTTTCTAACCATGGTTTTCTATACATGATCTTTTCCAAATTAATCCCTCTGATGATTAACTTAACCATCTCCAGAATGGTAAGACTTATATCCCTTTTTAATGATGAAAATCCAAAATAGTGAAAATAATATCATGAAACCGCCTTCACATTGGTCCCCCATATATCACAATGTAACTCTTGGTTGTTAAATTCAAAACAAGTGAATAACTTCATATTAAATTATATTGAATGTTGGTAATGAACCGAATTACGATAAATACTTATTGAAAACATCCATTTTTCATAATTAAATAGTTTTTTAGATATATTCCAAAAATCCAGAAATGTTGCATTCTTCATCATTGCTATCATAAACAACAGTCAATAAATATTTATTTAGTATGAAGGTAATTAGTATCATCCAACTCACATATTAATATCCTATAGATCATTATAAAAAAAGGTCTTTCCATAAATAACATATTAATTGTTATCTTACCTTATTAAAAAATATCACATTCTCATTAAACATCATTTTCAGTCCATCAGAAGAAATAAAGATAATCGTTTAAATACCTAGAGAAATACATCAACATAAAAATACTTTCATATTTCACGATTCATAATTCATAATTATTGAATAAATGTAAATAAAAAAAATTATTATTCGACTTCATACATAATCCATATGAGGGATTCCTCATCATATTACTTAATAACTTTTACCTTTAAAATATTATTTATAGTCTCGTCATCATCAACAATATAATCATTACCCCTAACACATTACTGATTTTAATTGGGAGATTTCCACATAGGATGTTTATTTTTCTAATGACCATTCATTACACACTTAATGTGTTATAAAATTGATGATTCCTTAGGGTGGAAACCATTTACATCCATTCCCTTAGTCTAACTCTTCATTTTTCTTTTGCAGAAACTTTATACGTTCCCTTCTATTCCTGAGTAAAAACATAGTCTTGTTCCTCAAATATTTTCACATACATGGTTATTTTAACATTATTGACATAATGGAAAAAAATCATCACTATTACAAGGTATCGATTTCCCTAAATAATAGTTAAATCCTTCCTTATCTTCTTTAGGGATTTTTATATTGGGTTAAGGTAAACATTGTTGATCATGTTCCTTGAAAGCTGATTAGGAAGGACCACTACATCTTTCACTCTAGTTATCACCCCATTGTAATGTTCATCATTATATTTTCAATAACATTCAATATCAATCAAATTCCTTCTAGTTCCATCTATTGAATAACACATAAATCATAATGTGAGAAACACATATCATAGTTTGAATCCCTTAATCATAAAAAATCCCTTATAGGTTGTCTAAATTAAGAAATTGTTCTTAAAATATGACACCATAGGATTATCCTATGATACTAATTGCTATAACCCATTTAAATAATTCATGGTGGTTCTGGAAGAGTTTCATAATTTAAAAATCATATAACTAATGAATTTCACACCAACTGTTTTGTAAGGCCCATTTTCGTGTACAAAATTACCATGAGGTAGGACAAAGACATCTTGTATGATTTTTTACCCTAGGTAAATTTATTCTAGATGGAAATCCACTTATAGTATATATATAGGGATGTATTTTAGTAAACAACCCACCCTAAATTTTAAAAAAATTGGACATCTTCTAAAATTTTAACTCATCATTATAAATATCCTCAGTATCTTCCCTAGACATATCCTTAGATTTTTTCATATAGATCTAATCAAATTATTCTCACCCTAGTTTCCAAACTATGACTAAAACATCACACTAATACAAACCATATCATCCTGGTATTAACATAAATAATCATTACACCATTTTTATGAAATACATAAAACATTATTAAAACAGATTGCCAAATACCGAATTAGTTTATGGCCTTTGAAAATTTAAAACATAAACATTAGTATATTAGCGAGCTAGATTATCTCCCACTATGATTTTCATGACTATAACCCTTCATAGAAACATTATACATAAAACATATCATCACAATTTGTTGATGGAAACATAAAAGGGGTGATCTTAGATTCTCAGTAAGGGTTTCAAGGGAGACATGTAAGAATAAACATCATCGTAGGTGTATGAGAATGTGATCATAAACATAGAATATCATAGCATTTATATCAAAGATCATAAAAATGTATCACTAAATAAATCATAGTTGTTAATAGTTTATGAATCGTTTTTTAATAAATAAATTACTACATTAAATAAAAAAAGGTAATATAATATTGAATTGTGGAATTCATAAACATATGATTTCAATCCCTATAAATCATGACACATAGTTAGAACATATAAATGAGCATCATGGGAAATAAAAAAAGTTAGGGATATAAAACCATCCCTAGATATATTTCTTTCCTTGTAATGGATCAGGATTACTCATCTTCCCATAATGAATTAGTTTTCTACATCTTCCTAATTAATGGTAACTAAACCTACTAGGTGGGCCAAATAATTATCCGATGTCAAAATCCATTCACCATTAATGATTGAGTTTCCGAATATTCTTATAGTGGATCATTCTTTTTAACTTGATTCCCATCATTATCTCTTGATATATAAATCATTACCCAATTCATCGGTGGTAGATATAGGTCCCACCAATCTCATAATAAAATCATTCTTAGATGTTCTACATGATAATAAAACATTCAACATATCATGCCACTCCAGAAAAGGTAGGTTTTATAAAATTAAAATAATAACCCTTGAAATGAAATGGGTATAAATAAAGATTCATCATATCATGACCTATAGAAAATAGATAGACCACAAAATCAATTCATGAATGCCTAACCGGTTAAAAACACCAGTTTCCGATGCAGATAATGAATGGAATAAAAACAATTGTCATAAGAATCATTTCATTAAAAAATAATCCATTAAAGTGAAAATATGAGTTTTAAATTTGGTATATTTTCTAAATGGTCATGATTAACATTGATGGATTTTCTCTAATATGAAAAATAACTTGTAAGGATATTTTGAAAATATTTATTATTGTAAAACCCATGTCTCCATCGAAAAAGGATCATTAACATTTTATAAAACATTTTAATTAAAATAATATTATAAAATTATAAATAAATATTTTAAAAACATTTTTGGAACCTTATTCATTTGAATCAAAATAAGATAGCTTTAAAAAATTTAATTATTTTCCATTAAAAATTATTATGAATATTTATCCCATTTTAAAAAAAATCTGTACCAAATGTTTTAACACATTTTTGAAAATTCTTTATTTGAAAAAACATTTAATAATTTTAAATAAGTATTAAATAATTTTTAATACCCTTTTATTTAATATAAATTGAAAACGTCGAAGGATTTATTGAATTCAATTTGAATAAAAAATCCTGAAAATACTTTGAAATCATCTAATGAAGGCTTAAAATAATTTTTAATAAATGTCATGAAAAATTATAATATAATAAAAAAACCATTGTAAAAACATTTTTCATTGATAGGAAATTTATATAATTTAGTATAATCTTGAAAAAATTTCACGATCATTTTTTAAAAACATGGTTTCAAAAGAACATAGATTTATGACAGAAGAGATTGGTAAATTCAATTTTTCATAAACATATATTCTATACTATCATGTGTACTAAAAAATAGAAAATGGTACTAATACATGAATATTTCATGAAAAAACAACTAAGATAAATTTTCAGGAGACCCTTTCATATATAGATCATATGATTTCATCAATGTATGAAAAACCTAAGGAATATCAAAAATTGATGATATTGTTTCACTAAACTCTTTCAACATGGTAATGTCGAAATATAATACCAATTTAGAAGAATAAAATTAATTAAATATTATAATCTATTTTAAATAAATATAATCATGATAAAAAATATAAATGGAATTATATACACCTCATGAAATAATATTGGTTCATTACATTATATGTGTCGCAAAAAAGGAAAATTGAGATGAAATTACATTATCGATTTGGTAACAATTGAAACATAGACCCCATGAATGAAAATAATTAATATACAAATATAAATACCAATATATTTAATATTATTAATCATATAAAGAATCCATGGGAAATATACACACTATAAATAAGGAATTTGTGGTGAGTAAAACATGTATATCATGAAAAGAAAAACTAAGAAGAAATACCTTTACCTTATGTTTTGACACTTGTAATACTCATTATAACCTCATTTATAAAAAAATTATTTTTATTATATATATATTAAGAAGAATTTTTTATATCTAATATCATATATAGTTTTATCGAGACTTTAAATTTCCTACTTCGTTACAATTTCATGTTAATTTTACGCCTCGGGTAATATTAACTATGTTTATAACATGTATCTTAAAATGAAATATATTTGGTACATATACATTTATCATGATTTAAAGAATTTATAACACAATATAAATTTCATTTATATTCAGTATATTTTTATTATAATAATACATATAATATATAATTATGAAATAGAATACACCATTCACGGAGATGGTAGGTTGTAAATTCACAAAAATGTTTCAACCATTTTATTGACATATTGATGAAAATAAAGTAAATTAAATATATGTAAATAATATAATCACATTAGATATATCATTTAATATATATATCATATAGTTTCAACAATAATATCATTAATATATTTCATGTTCTGTGAAAAAAATCACATCACTTTGAGGGGTGGTAGTTCATACGTCCTCAAACGAAATTATCTTATTTACACAAGATGGAATGCATATGGGTATATTCAAAATAAAGTTTACATAATCATAAAAAAATTAAAAATTTAATATATATCATACATATAGAAATTTTTTATAATAATTTTAACAATGAGATACAGTATAGAAAAAATGAACAATCCTAATTTTGTGAGGCGGTAGTTCGTCGTACACGTAAACAGTATATTCGCTACCAAATAAATGGAATTTTTTTAATTGTAGATTGAAGAATAATAATAAAAATGACATATAATATTGACTATAATACTTTAGTAACACAATAATTGAATAATAATTTTTCAGTGGTTGTAAAATGGAAATAAATTAAAATAGATTGAGCGAGGGTGTTGCTTCTTAATCAGGTAACTCTTTTTGGTTTGCATCAAAGAGATTCCTTGGATGTATTTCAACACAAATGGATGACTAGAATATAGAATCTGGGTTTATGATGTTTATTAATAATATATTGACCAAATTTATTTGGTTTTAGAGGTGTGTGGACGTGGGATAGCCGGTGGCCTTTAAAATGGAAGTGAAATGACACACATGGAATTTTTGAAATCAACTATGGTGTACCCATTTTATTTACCATATAAAGTTATAAAAACAAAAACAAAATTATAAATTAATGTGTATGGCATATATATATAATGATAATTGGGTTTATACAAGATTATATGTTTTTTATCCCATAAATATACAGTTAATATCCATGTTATGGTTATTTTTTCATTAATCAATATAATTAATTTTAGTTTCATTCACAATAAGATTTAGTAAAATAGTAATTTGATCATATTATAAAATATAAATTTTTATTATTACAAATAAGTAATCCATTATTCCAAATTCAAATCACATAAATTGCACAAATTAATTACAAATTAATTAGTATACGGGACAACAATGCATGCTTTTCAAGTACACAAGTTCAAAGGTTTTCTAGGATTTTATATACAATTTTAATGTTAAATTTATTACAATGATCAAAATTAGATAAATCAATAAAAATGAGATAGAATTAAATATTTAAAAAATTAAATATAATTTAACCATATAAATAAATTAGATAAAAAAAGTTTAGAATTAAATTTCAATATTTTTAACTATCAATTTAAAAATGAAACCTTACAAGAAAATACAAGCAACTTATCTTAAGATAAGTTTTATGTTTCTATTTTAAATATGACTTTAATTATGAAATTTAAATCATTAAAAGTTCCAAAAAATTATTTTAAATTGGTTCTTCATTTAAATGTGGTAAAAATACCTTTCTAAAAATTTATGTTTTAAGAATAAAATTATGTTTGTTCTTATCTAATGTCTATCAAATTTATTAAACTAATGATATATGAAATTGATTGAATATATAACATATTTATTACATTAATATCACTCAATAATTATAATTAATTTAATTTATTATTATAAACCTTATTTTTTGAATAAAAATAAAAATATATGCTTTATATTCAATTGGTTGTTATATATTAATTTTTAATTATTTGGTATCCTATTAATTCATATTATATTTTATTAAACCATATGTTATCATAATATAATTAATAATATTCATAATGTCTAATTTAATTTCTATGTTATATATTATTATATTAAATAATAATAGATCATTTGTGCTAAATATTGGCCTTTTGGGTTATGCAAGCCATTGATGAACGTATTTGTTGTGTGTATTGAATGATATCATCAGCATTCCGTGTAGATAAATATAAAATTTATGTTTTGTATAGATCATAATTAAATTATTTTCACATATAACACAATCCAAACATATTTCATTAATATAAAATATATATTTTTTTATTATCTTATGAATTTAAATGTATTAATAATATTAATTTAATTCTAAGGAAATATTTCATAAAATCATTTGGTGATACACCACACCCAAGATAAAAAACACTTGGAACTGAATTTTTTTATATATTTATAACAAGAAATAAATATCAGTCTAAAAACCATTTCATGGAATATATCAATTATATATTCAATGGAAGGAATAATGTATAGTAATTAATAAGGTCTATATAAGATATATCATTATGTGTTTTGAATGTCTATTTTTCTAAAGAAACAAGATTGTGGCTAAACTCATTCAAAATAGTGGATTCATATCTCTATAAAAATAATATTTTATCAATAATTATGATTAATTAAACATTGAGATAGATGATAATACATACCCCAGTGCATTATTATGATTATTTTGTATGGATATAGAAAAATAAAAGCTTCCATACTTTATCAAACAATGGAAAAACATGCTAATGACTGCAAAATTATTAATCATGATTATTATTTTCTATCAACTATACATGGAGTTTGATATCATTTTCCATATTTTATTTAAATTTATTTAATAAATATGACGATAATATAGAAGTAATTTAAAAATGTCTAGACACTAAGTATTATAAAGTTGATAAAAATAATTCATGAAACATATAAAAATATCTTTTATTGTATATTTTCATTCTCAATCTCTATCTTACATATTCTCTGATTGTTTTGAAAAATTTAATATAACTATTACTTTAATGATTAATCCAATAATATTGAATTTATATTATTACTATAATATTTCAATCCAACACATTTTAATTTTTACAACTCATTTCTAGGGATCATCAGTTTTTATTGATGTACCAATATGCTTATAATGACTTCGAAAAGAAGTACAATGATTATATTACATATGATTAAATTATTAGACATACCATTTATGCTAAACATTATTCTAGAGAAAATTTCCCATTTTATTTGATAATTACAAGTAATAACCAATAAATTCATTTTTAGAGTCACTAGATTTTAGAGATAAACGACATTAACTATTGGAGAGAAAACATGATTTTTTTTGTAATTTCAATTGGAGGAAGACATAATTATAATTGGTTATGTAACAACCCCAAATGATACAGGGTTAAATGACTAAATTATTTGAATCATGTTAACTAGGTGAACAATCTCTTTCGAGATCTTGTCTCATTAGAACTTCATAGTTAAGCATGCTTTGACTGGAGTAGTGATCCAGATGGGCGACCTTCTGAGAAGTTTCCTAGGGTGTGTGTGAGTGAGGACAAAGCACACTGAAAGGGATTAGTGCTGGACTATGAGGATATTCATTAGTCATATGACCCATTCGGTCTGGTGGGAGGGACCCAGGGTGGACCCCACGTGTCTGTGGGGAAATTGGTGGGACCTAGTGTGACTGTTGTCCTATTTGGTATCAGAGGAGGAACCGAGCCTTAAGTGTGGTGCACTGCCTGGGGTGAGATGTAGGGACCACAATGAGGATGTTGTTCTATAAAGGGTGAGTGATTTTAACAACCCCAAATGATATAGGGTTAAATGAATAACTGATAGGACTCATGTCAACACGGTGAACCTTCCTTTTTGGGTGCATGTCTCATTAGAACTCCATAGTTATGTGTGCTTGGCCTGAAGTAGTTATCCGAATGGGCGACCTCATGGATAGTTTCGTAGGGTGTCTATGGGTGAGAACATATCACACTGGAAAGTATATGTGTTGGCCTGTGGGGAGAGTCATTAGTCAGATAACATGTTCGGTCACGTGGGTGGCCCCAGGGTGGACCCCATGTTTCTGAGTGGAAACTAATTGTAACTGGCAGGCCAGTTGTCACAGTATATATATAATAAGATCTCCTCAATTTTCTTTTTGTCCCACTTGTATAAGTGATTGAATTACTTTATGAGCTCCAAGATATAAAACCTAATTAAAATAATTATATTCGATGAGAAGACCTCGCCAAAGAAATTCAATTAGTGAATTCAATTAGTTTACATCATATATTGAAGAATAATCCAAAAACTTAGATCAAAATATATTCATGAAAGATATAAAAAACAATAATTCCAAAAAATATGTCCCTGAGAAATTAAAAATAGAATAAAAAAGAAGATCTCAACTCGAAAGAGAGTGTCGATTGGTTTTCGTCATCAACTCGGTGGCACCCTAAATCTTCCTTATATTTGACTCTCTCATAGATTACATTAATGATCGAATTATCCATTTATATTAATCATACACGAACACCTTTGAATTATCTTTCTTCTCATGGAATGACCATATAATTTGGAGGCATATACCTGGAGTTATGACCCATAGATTTAGTTTTGATTGATTGTGTCAACCAGAAAAGTTATCCACAATGAATGATTTATTTAGACCCCAAGAAGGCCAAATCAAAAAATGGACCAGTTGACAAAGAATTATCACATGATAATAGTAAACCTAAAAACATCACTTTATGTGATTCATAAGGATAATATATTCTCTAAAAACATATGTGATTGAAGATAGTTAAAATTATTGAATAGAGTAACTTTCAATATTATGATCAAAACATCCCTAAAATTAAATAAGAATGATATTCATATCAAATTGTTAAATTGTTGGGGTTTAAATAATTTAAATAGATAAAAAATAGTATAAATATTATCTCTATCAATTCACCCATAGAAAGCACTTGGACTCCTGGACCAGTGAGCATCAAAATCCAATTAAAGAAATTTTAAAACACATACCAATGAGTTTCACCAAGTTATCAGTAAAAAATGATATCATTCCTCATAAAATAAAAGTATTTCATGTTCTTAGTTTTACTCATTTAATCCATTTCCACATAATTTATCCTATCATTCACACATCACACTAACCTCCCAAAACTATTATCTCAACACACAAATATGGTATTTCAAAATCAGTTTTCTCATCCAACCTCAGGTAAGGAATGTATTATTATTGACCCAAATATAAATTTTTTTATTAAAATGCCACTTTAAGGACAAGTGGGAAACCATCGTTCGGAAAACCACAACCACTATGTGCTAAAGGAGCTCACAAAATTATTAAACACCAGAATGAGGTTATTTGAATTAACCACTCTATATATTTCCCATTGCAAAGTGCTAACCTATGTGTTTGGATCCTCCCTGAGAAGGTTTTCGAAATGAGAGATCATCCTGTCCATTGTCTGATTATCACTAATGTATGGAACCCACCTCACAATCCTAAGATTAATATTAGTTATGTGTTTTTTTAGAATCAATTTTCCATCATGCACCATCAATAGCGTATAAGGAAAAAATGTTGGATTCCTTTTTTGAATACTTTCGACCAGCACAATGTCCTTCCATTGGGATCTCCAGATATGCATTTTTTTGAGTTCTCTAAATGATCAAAGATCTATGTGATAAAATACCTCTTTTTTCTGTAGTAAAAAAATCTCACCAAAGTTTGAATCGCATCGAATTTCAATAATAAATGAGGTAAAAAATAAATATTCCTCTCCCCCAACACTTATGCTCAACTAGATCATAAATTTATACTTCTTGAGAAGGTTGGATATGGAAAAGTATATGGTAATGTGTATAAACAACTAAGACGTACAACTGTACTAAGGGATCCATAATATTAGATATACAATGATGGAAAAAATGGATTGGTAAGAAAATGGTGATTCAAAATCTAATGAATTTCCTCAATCATTTAAATAAAAATTATATAAACCATCGGGTTTTGATAGAAATAAATCATGTTATGGTAAAAAAATGGATTGGATCTGTTATAAAATGAGGTAAATTTGAATAATTATTTCAAAATGGTTCATAATTTTCATATGAAAGGGATTTGGAAGATAAATAAAGTGAGATGTGGCATGGAATTCAATTATTAGGGGTCTTATTTTAGAAATTTCTGATGTTTGTAACATGAGAGGATGTAATTTTCAGAATTAATTTGTTCTAGGTTTAAAGGAATCAATTGGTTCACTTAATGAAATAGTATTTAACAAATGATAAGGATAATCATTGGATCTCACAACATTTTTTAACAAATAATATTAAATAAAAGACACAATTTGTTTAAATAAACACATAAAATAAATATTGACCTTACATGATTAACACGCCATACATAATTTTTTACAATTTAATCTTTATGAATAGTTTATATATGAAAATTGAAAATCATAAAATAACACATGACAAAACCATGTGGGATGGAATGATACAACCTGGTTTTTATTGGGCAGCAATGTCCTTGAGCTAGCAACCTAAAATATGCAACATGGAAACCAACATAAAAAAAAGAAAATAATTAAAATATTATTGATATAAATTAAATAAAAAATTAAAAAAATAGAGGGGAACAGATACTTGGTATGAACCCCACAAGTTTGTGTTAGGATTTCACTGCCCTTAGTCTTGCAGTTTCATAAGATCTTTTTAAATATGGAGGTGTTAGGTAGTTTTGACCTCGTGAACTAGTAAAATGTATTTTCTCCAATCATATTATGTTAATAATCTCGTTTATTCTCTAAAAACATATTTATTCAGGTTCCCCTCCATGAATTTATTTTAATAATGATATTTTGGAAGGGGGAACAATTGGTAAAAATAATAATTCCAAGACTTATCGCCACAAATGTTCCCAATGGTTGTTTATGTTAAATTCCTGGATGTGGTTCATCTTCATTATAACTTCAAAATTGATTTGTTAATTGGAAAATATCATGGTTTAACCATCCTCATATAAATCAATGTACTAAAATTGGAAAACCATTCATTATTATATTTTATCCTTCACATCATGATCATTGAAAAGATTACTCCACTCTAATTTAGTGGGAACTAAATGGACATACGGATAAAGATTTATTCATTTATGAAAAAAAATATGTGGGAAAATTTTGATCAAGTTTTGAGACATCACCTTGTGGCTTCTATGGTTCCAAAGTGTTTTGATATTCAAATAACATATCATCTAGGGAATCTTTATTGATTTCATTCATCATAATTGGGAAATGATATTTCAATTTTTTTTAATATCATACAAAAAAGGTACATTAACATAAAAAAATTATTGGATAATATTTTACATTTCATGAGAATATTTTTAAGCATTCATTAATTTCTGGTCATTTGATTCATTGGAAATAATATGAATTTGTTTCATTACTTATTTATTCTTGGAAGTATACTATTGATGCAACAAATCATTTTTTTAATTGAACCATTAAAAATTAATCATTACAATGATCCTCATATTGTTGATAAAATGGGAAATCATAATTTTGTCACAATTAGAATCCTTATTTTTTGGAATTTATTACTATAAATTAGTAGTTAAAATCCAAATATTTACAAAAAATAAAAAACATCTTAGGAAGCTTCCCCAGTAATTGATCCAAATTGATTCTAGTGTGATTTTGGCTAAACACTAGCCAATAATGTTTCTTCAAAAATGAAACATTTGGTGACCAAATGGTTGTCTTGTGAGGATATTGTAGAAATTTTTTTCATACTATCACATTGTTAGTTTCAAAATTATAATTGGAGATTTTATTGATGTTTTAAAAAATAATATAAATATAAACTAATTTGACTGAAAATTCAAAATAAATATTAATAATTCATAGGAAATAATAGGGTATTATATAAGAATAAAATCATTAGTTTGGGACAAGCTTAAACCCCTAAGACACTCCCCTCTTCCTTGTTTAAAAATATTTTTAGATTTAATTTTTCAAATCAAAACCAAATAACTCTTGGTGAACACCTTATTTTGTATAGATATCATACGAACACCTCAATATGATTCTTTTTCATCCTATAGAATTTAGTAATTTACTTTCATAACTCTATCCAATCAAACCTAATTGAAATCACTATTCCACACCACAAGACATCAACAATGAAATTAAAATAGTTAAATATATTATTTTACAATAAATATTAAATAACCATCCAATAATTATTATTAGAAAATATATTCAAGATATAAAATTACTACATTCATTTAAATATTTATTTTATTAATAAATCTAAAATATATTACACAATAAAATTATGAATCAGGAGACAATGATCATCTCTTGTCATTTTCAACAACTACTTGGTGATTCACCTCACATCACTTGAGAAGCCCCTATCTTCATTTTTCCTTCATCAAATTACAAAACCATCAAGAATATCATTATATTATCCATTACATTTCTTGTAACACCATGCTATTTAATGAGAAATAAATTTTTTTAGTCTTATGTTATATGCAACATCAAGAGAATATTTCACTACATACAACACTATATTGTCTTGCGTTACAAAAAAGAGCAACCTTCCTCGATAGCTTGCATTGTACGCAATGCCTTGTTTCACTAAACTATGATATATTATTATAATATTATGAAATATCTATTATTAATAGTATTAACTAAATTTTTAATTTTATAACATTATAATTTATATTACACATTTTCTAGAATGAGATATTAAAACAAAATCAATTCTTCAGATAAAAGAAGTAATTCTCCAAAAATATAGTTTTACCGCCTCTTGATGGAGAACCCATTTTAAATATAATTTTTGACAATTTTATAAGTGAAATTTTACAAAATACTCTTCTTATGTTGTATCATCACACAAAAATTTAAATTGGATAAATTTTTTATACTTTTCTGAAAACTTTCATATTTTGATGAATAGTAAAAATACACTATTTTTCTTAAAAACAATTTTTTTTCATCAAGATAAATTTAGTGGATAAATTATAAAATTTAATGGTTTTAATGTATAAATAATATATATTTTAATAATTTAATATAATTCTTGTTATTACCATTAATTTTATTTTGAATTCTTAGTTAAAAACATTTCAATCTTTGATAATGTTTTACCTTTTAAAACCCGTTTTTCTTAACAGTGGGATTAATTTTAAATTAATTACAGCAACTTCTATGTTTTGAATTTTAAAAAATGGATTCAATATTTGGATTCATTGGTTCTAAATTATTTTAACAGGTAACCTTTTTTTGACATTATGACTAGTAACTACGGTAATTTTTATTTATTACAATTAAAGGTAAATTGGGTAATAATGGGTAAACATAAGATTATAAAAATACCCAAACACTTGTAAAAATTCTATTGGATGACTAAAAGTCGACCCATATCACTTAATGGTCAGAATAGATTAATTTTATGAACTTTCGACCAAGAAAATAATTTAATTATTATTAAAACCAAAGAAAGTGACAACATGTCATTCTCTTAAATCTTACAAGTATAATAATTTTTTATTTAGTGATAAACTTCATGAAACATCGACATTAATAGTCTCTAGAAATCTATTAAAAGTTAATACATCATGTGAATTTATTTATAATTTTTAGGGATTAAATATTTATCATTATAGGTGACATAATAGTGATATTGAAATTATTTTATTGATTGAAATATCAAATAAATGGTCTTAAAAATATTAAAATAAATATTATATGAACTATTTAATATGATCCATTAATTTTATAGATAAAAATGAAATGTTATGAATCTATTAAAGCTTTTAGTTTGAATATATCCTCTATGTAGATTTTATTTAAATTCAAATAAATTAATAGTTTCAAAATTGACACTATTGTTATTTTATAAAAATAACATATTATAAAATTGTATAAAAATCACAAAAATATTTAAAAATTTAAATTTAATCATATATGGTTTAAAATTTAATAAAGTATCTAATTATGGATAATTCACCGCACATATGTAATTATTTATATCAATTTAAAATTTAGAATATTATTACCACAAATAAAATTAAATAGATTAAATGAGGATAAATCAATGGGATAAGGTTTAAAATAAATTAAAAAAATGTATAAATTTTAATGGTTGATGATATTAAAACCCTATCTCATCTCATCTTCTAATTTAATCATTTTTTGATGTTTTTATGTGGGTTTTAATTTATTATAAATTAATATCTCTTAAAATTCCAAAGGTGCCCCTCTCCTCCCTTAAAAAGGGCACATCCTCCCATCCCTACTCACCCAACTTTGAGTCGTCAAGCTTGGACACCCCATACCATTTTCACTTCTCCACTTCCATAGTTACATACTATAGTTTTTTTTTATTCTTCAAAGACCATCTTTAGTTCCCTAAGAGGAGGTTAAGAAGAGGCACGTCAAAGAAGAGGAAATATCCTTTACCGATTCATTCCAATTTATTTCGTCTTTTACTTCTTCTTCTTTATTTGTCTCATAATAAATTAATAACATCTGTATCAATAATATACTGATATGTCATTATAAATATGAAACGACCCTATTTTACCTTCTATCTATCCTATGGAAAATGAAATCACCGCGCATGCGTACCTACGTAATACTGTCTCCACATCGTGGTGTAATCTGTTTTCCACCACCAGAATACTTGGATGGGTATAATGGTGTTAAGAATCACTATATATGATTATTATAACAAGAGACTAATTTTGAGACATTCCATCGTCCACTCCAATACCATTCAATAGTTATGGGAATGATATCATTGCTACGTACGGCCTACCATCTCCACGATGTGATGCGACTCGTTCTACATGATCTTCATTGAACAGTGATTATATATATGAATTGAATGAATAAATATGATATATATTACACCAATACCATTCTTTTAATAAGTTATCTATAACCTAAAACGAGGAATATGAATTCCTTCGATAAGACATGTATAAGAATACAAAGCGATGAACACCAGAATAACAAGTAGAAATGAAATATTACTAATAAAAAGATAAAAATATGAGAATTTATGATATCATAACAATGAATATTATTCTTTAATAAGTAAATTACATTATTTAAATCATTATATAGGAGTTTTGGATATGTACGAATCATATCAGACCTAAGGTAAGGGAAAATCTCACAATCTCATTTTTATCTGAGATTGTTTATACTTATGAATTTACTGGGGAATATATATCATCAACATCCATGATTACTCAATATATAATATTATTTAAATCCATTTACAATTATTTAAATCCAATTATACCTATTGGTGAATTTTAGTAAAACATATGAAAAGAATATTTTGTCATTTTTAGTACAAGGTACTTTTTGACTTTTCCGGCCAAAGTATGAGAAGAATGATTTTTAACTTACACGAAATGAATGGATTTTTTTATGATTTCATAGAAAATTATTTCCATGAATCTTCCATTACAAGTTTTCAAGTTTCTGTTTAATTAACATTTTTTATTTTAAAAGTTTATGACTTGTTAAGAAAGAAAAAAATGTTTTTGAAGTAGAAAGAATATTTTACTCAAGAATGGAGTTAAAGTGTTTTATCAAAATTATTTTCCATATAAAATAATATAGGGTTCTATTTATAGCACTATTATTACATTAATTTTATTTTTTTGTGATGAAATTATTTTTATGAAGTCCTTTATCTTTTATGAATTGTTTTATGATGTCACGATGTTTAAGAATCCCATTTTTATTAAATGGGTTATGCTATGATGTATGATTTATGATATTGTGGCACAGTGTAAAATGGTTTCATTATGAGATGGGTGGGACTTATATCACCGTACAATTTATTGGGTAATGATTTATATCTCATGAGATATACATGGCTGGAATGACAAGTTAAACCGGTTCAGTGATACAGGACTGGAACAAGGAGTGAACTTGGTTCAGAAATGGAATTTTTCCACTAAGATAGTCTTGGAAATGAGTATTGAATAATAAGAAATAATTTTCTTTGATTATGTGTGTATCCCACAATGTTTCATGTTTTATGATAAGATTATTGGGATTGTATTTCACTACTATGATTTATCCCATGTCATGATATTATGATCTCTTTTGTAGGTTATGATTTTCAAAATGTTATTTTCTTATGAATATGATATGATTGATATTTCCTTTTCCTACCCTTACAGATCATTTGAGCTCACCCTGTGGTATGTTTTCTTTTACCTAGGTCAGGATGAAGGGTATTAAGTAGGATATTTGAAAAAAGAACTCTAGATATTATGAAATAAGCGGGATACAATGTAGATGATTTATGAACTAGTTGCTTATGTTTCCCCATTTCTAAAGACACAATACCAAAATGGTCTTATAATGGTGTTGTTATATGTTGTAAAAATTGTGCTTTAATTCTGAAGTAATAATAATATATGTTAATTATGGGACTTTATAGTTGCTATTAGAGGAAAGGTATAGTCTGCCTTTGGAAACTAGGATGTGAAATCCTTAGTAAGAACCCTAAGGATATGTGTAAGCAGAGACCACAATATTATTGTTTTAGAAATGGTCATGAATAACATATTATAAGATCTTAAGTGTCAAATTGTATTCTTGATTATGTGTTTTTCCTGTTATGATTGGTGTTTCTCACACTATGCTTATTGGTTTTAGTCGTGGCTGGAAACTGAAGGAACCGTGTTAATGTTGAATGCAACGGGAAATGCAATGATAGTCCCCCTGAGCAACCAAACGTTATGTAAGATGGAATGAAAAATCTTGTAGCCATGCTCACACAACATTCTCAAGCTATGGATTATGAAGGACTTCCAAACAAGCATTATAAGGAGTAAAATTCTGTTGAATCCTTCATGAGGGAGATTCCACCTTCATTAGCGGGTCTTTTGATCCATTAGTGGCTGAACAATGGATTAGTACCACTGAAAAGATATATTTAGTGCTGGAAAGTTCTGAACATGATAAATTCATCTTAACAGTATATCGTTTGGAAGGTGAAGCTGATCAATGGTGGAATCTAATCAAGAATACGAGGAAAATAGATGAAATTGAGTCCATGGAATGGGATGAGTTCAAGAACTTATTCTTCAATAAGTATTTCACCCATATTCTTCAAACAAAGATGGAGAAGGAGTTTCTTAAACTGAAGCAAAGGGATGATGGCTCGGTCGGTACCTATGAAGAAAATTTTACAAGAATTGCAAGGTATGCTTCTTGAATTATTATCTAACCTGAGATTAAGATTTATCGATTATTTAGTGGCTAAAAACCAAGTCTTATAATGGAATTAGCCATAAGGGACTTCAATAGCATGAGGAAATTGTTCGATGTGCTCTCAAGTTTGAGATGGAGATTGGAGTAAGCCATCCGTCATATGGGTTTGATAAGAAGAGAAAAAAGGAATTTAAAGGGAAATCTAAAGACCACACTAAAAAGAAGATGAGTTTTCCCTTATGATAAATGTGTGGAAAGAAATATAGATGGAATTTTCATAAAGGGACAAGTAAATGTTTCAAATTTGTAAAAGAATTTCATCGGTCATTTTAATGCCACAATGATGGGAAAAAGATTTCTAGTGATGCAAACAATGAAAAGGCAACACAGAATGTACCTCCTACACATCAATGTTACAAGTGTATGGAAATGCGGAATTATGCTAATCAATTACCTAATCCAAGTGTTGTTGATGATGATCGATGCCATCAAACTCTTAAGGACAAAGAAAATGGAAAGTCACATGCAATTTCTATCGGCGATGAAGAGTACGATAAAGAAGTGGTGAAAGGTACACTTACCATCTAATCTAATTTATAAAATGTTTTATTTGATTCTGTATCCACCCACTCTTTTATTTCTGATGAATCTTTTAAGTGTATCACCATACTACCTCAACAATTAGATGTCGAGTTAGCTGTGACAACTCCTAATGGCACAACAGTTGCATCAAAAGTGTATAATTCTTCTCCAATTGATGTTTTTGGGAAAGTGCTTCCTATATGTCTTGTGATCCTTCTTATAGTGGAATTTGATGTGATTCATGGCATGGATTGGGTTTCCTTATATGAAGCTCATATCGACTGCCAAAGATGAGAAGTCACATTTCGTATTCCTAAACAATCTATGATCATCTATCGATGCGACGATGAATATAACCTTCCAGTGGAAATTTCTTCCATCTTACGGGTCTTGATTCCAATAAATAATGGTAATTTATCTCAAATGGTTGTAGAGAAACTCACGATTAAGAATATGCCCATTTTATGATAGTATGATGATGTCTTTCTGGAGGAATTTCCTGGTCTTCCACTATATTTTGATGTTGAGTTTTCAATATAACTCGTACCGAGTTTTATACTGATGTAAAATACAACTAAAATAATGGACCCAATTGAGTTGCAGGAATTGAAGAAGAAACTCCAAGAGAATCTCGATAAGGGATTCATACTCCCTAGTGCGTCACATTGGGGAGAGCCTCTTCTATTTGTTATGAAGAAATATGGATCAATGGGACTCTACATTGATTATTGAGAACTTAACATTATCACTATTAAGAACAAATATCATCTCACGTGCATTAACGAATTATTTGACCAACTATGTGGAGCTCAATATGTTTCCACGATTAATCTTCGTTCAGGGTATCATCAAATACGAATAAAAAAAGGATATACCAAAGACGGATTTTCTTACAAGGTATGGACACTATGACTTTATATTGATTCAATTTGGTCTTACTAATTTCCCTGCTATCTTCATGGATCTGGTGAATAGAGTCTTTAGAGACTATCTTGATTAATTTTTGGTAGTCATTATAGAAGATATTCTTGTCTATTCAAAGTGCAATCAAGAACATGAAGATCACTTGAGAATTATATTAAAGAACCTGATAAAGGATAAGATTTATGCAAAATTTACCAAGTGTGAATTTTGGGTTCAAAAATATTCATTTTTTGGTCTCATAATCTCAAAAGAGGGGATATTTTTGGATCCAGCAAATACAGAGGATATAGAAAGATGGTCAAGACCAACAAAAATAACTGAGATCTGATTTTTTCTTTGTTTGGCTAGATATTATCGACGTTTTGTGAAAGCACTTTCACGATTATCTAATCGACTCACCAGGTTGACTCAAAACAGAGTTATGTTCGTGTGGATGGAGGAGTGTGAAGAGAATTTCCAGGAGTTGAAAATAAGGTTATCCGGTGCGCCTCTGCTTACACTACCTTGTAGAGGAGAAAAGTTTTTGACCTATAGTGATGCATCCACGAAGGGATTGTGGTGAGTTCTAATGAAAAATGATATGGTGATAGTGTATGCATCACAATAGTGGAAAAGCCATAGGCAAAATCACCCAACTCATGATTTGGAGTTAGCTGCGGTAATATTTGCATTAAATATTTCAAGGTATTATCATTATGGTGAAAGGTGAGATATTTATACTGATCCAAAAATTTTATAGTATATTTTCACACAAAAGGAGCTGAATATGCACCAAAGAAGATGGTTGGATCTGATTAAGGATTAATACTGCTCAATTCATTACCACCCTAGGATAGCAAACAAAGTGGCGGACGCATTAAGTTGAGAAGACCATGCTAGCTTATCCATGATGAGGATCACCAAAGATCCAATATTTAGGTATTTAAAAAGGATGGATCTTGGAATTATAATGTAATGGGAAAATTCTTATCTTTCTCGAAGGAATGTTGAACCATCTATACATTTGAAGATTAAAGAGGCACAAGAAGAAGATGTAGAGTTAAAAAGAAGGTGAGAAATGATACTGAATTCCACATTGATTGTGATAAAATAATAAGGTTCAAGAATCAGGTTTCTGTACCTCCCATCCCATAATTAAAGAAGGAAACATTGGATGAAGCTGATAGTTCTTCATTCTATATTCACCATGGATGAATGAATATGTATAGGGATATGAAAGAGTACTTCTGGTGGGATGGATTGAAAAGAGATGTTGCTGAATATGTCACTCAATTCTTGGATTTTCAGTAAGTTAATACTGAGAGACAGATGTCTAAAGAGATGTTACAACCATTACCCATAACAGAATGGAAATGGGAAAACAACACTATAGACTTTGTCACTAGACTTCATAAAACATCCAAAGGCACTAATGCTATCTGGGTTATAGTTGATCGTCTTACGGAGTTAGCACACTTCATTTCCATTAGAGGGGATTTCTCTCTTGATCAGCTTGCCAGGATATATGTAAAGGAATTGGAAAGATTGCATGGATTACCACTTTACATTATATATGAACGGGATCCGAGGTTTACCTCAAAGTTTGGCGAAGTCTTCAGCATACTCTAGATACTGAGTTGAGTTTCAAAACTCATTATCATCCTCAGATAGATGGTCAGTCTAAGAGGAGAATCCAAAATCTAGAATACATGTTGAGAGCATGCTCTATGGATTTCAAAGGTGGTTGGGATCAACACCTACCTTTGGTTGAATTTTCATATAATAATAGCTTTCACTCCAATATTCAGATGGCTCCTTATGAAGCTCTCCATGTAAACAAATTCTGAACTCCAACATTCTGGGATGAAGTTGGGGAATGAAATCTATTATGACCTGATCTGGTTGATGAGATAGCAGAAAAGGTCCGATCTATTCAACAACACATAAGAGAAGCTCAGAGTCGACAAAAAAGTTATGCCTATAACTGAAGAAAAGACCTAGAGTTTGAAGTGGGTGATAAAGTGTTCTTATCAATATCTCTTTGGAAGAGAGTAATGAGATTTGGAATGAAGGGCAAGCTAATCCCTAGGTATATTGGTCCTTTTGAGATACTGGATCATGTTGGGAAGGTAGCTTACCGATTGGAGCTTCTACCAAATCTCCCTCAAGTTCATGATGTGTTCCATGTATCTATCCTGAGAAAGTACAAACCTGATCCATCACATTTACTAAGCTCAGAAGTTGTACCGCTGAAGCAAAATCATTCTTATGAAGAACAACCGATAGATATTCTGGATCGTAGAGAAAAGGTTCTATGAAACATGACCACTCGCTTAGTTAATGTTTTATGGAGGATCCACAAATTAGAAGAATCTACATGGGAACTTGAGGATATAATGATGGAGAGGTATCCTCATCTGTTTGTTACGATGTGACGAATTTCGAGTTCGAAATTCTTTTTAAGGGGGGTAGAATGTAACACCCTCATATTTGATGAGAAATAAATTATTTTTTACTTCTGTTATACAAAACATCAAGATAATCTTTTACTACACACAATACTAGCTTGGCTTGCATTACACTTAAGAGAAACCTTCCTCGATAGCTTGCGTTGTACGCTATATAGAGTTTCACTGAACAATGATATATTATTATAATATGATGAACTTTCCATTTTGAATAGTATTAACTGAATATTGAATTTTATAACATTACAATATATCTTACACATTTTCTAGAATGATTTATTAAAACAAATTCAATTTTTTGGATAAAAAAAGTATTTTTCAAAAAATGCAGTTATACAACATTTTGACGGCAAACCCAATTTAAATATACTTTTTGACAATTTTATAAGATCAATTTTACAAAATGAACTTCTTATTTTGAATTAGGATATAAAAATGTAAATTTGATAAATTTTTGTTACTTTTCTGATAACTTTCATATTTTGATGAATAGTAGAAATACGCTATATTTTTCATAAAAACAACTTTTTTATCAAGATAATTTAGATAGATAAATGATAAAATTTAATTGTATTAATGTATAAATAGATTATATTTTTTCCATCTAATATAATGCATGTCAATACCATGAATTTACATTAAATTCATAGGTAATAACATTTCAATCTTTGACAATGTTTTAACTTTTAAAACCCATTTTCTTAACAACGGGATTAATTTTAAATTAATTACTGAAAATACTATGTTTTTAATATTCAAAAATGGATTCCATATATGGATTCAGTGGGTCTAAATTATGTAAATATATTACTTTTTTTGACATTATCAATAATAGCGACTGTAATTTTTATTTACTACAGTTAAAGGTAAATTGGGTAATTAAGGATAAAAATAAGATTATAAAATTACCCTAACACCTACCAAAATTCTATCGGATGACTAAAAGTCGACCCATATCACCTAAGGGTCGGAATAAATTAATTTTATGGACTTTTGACCATGAAAATAATTTATTTATTATTAAAACCAAAAATATGACAACATGTCACTCTCTTAAATCTTATAAGTATAATAATTTTAATTTAGTGATAAACGTAATGAAAATTCGAAACTTAATAGTCTCCAGAAATATAATAAAATTATATACATCATATAAATTTATATATAATTTTTAGTGATTAAATAATTATCATTAAAGGTGACACAATAGTCATGTTGAAATTATTTTATTGACTGAAATATCAAATAAATTGTATTAAAAATATTAAAATAAATATTATATGAACTATTTAATGTGTTCCACTAATTTTATAGCTAAATATGACATGTTATGAATTTATTAAAGCTTTTACTTTCAATTTATCCTCTATGTATATTTTATTTAAATTCAAATAAATGAATAGTGACCAAATTAACACTATTGTTATTTTATAAAAATAACATATTATAAAATTGTTTAAAAATCACAAAAATATTTAAAAATTATAAATATAAATTTATATGGTCTAAAATATCATAAAGTATTTAATTATTGATAATTCACTGCACATAAGTAATTATTTTTTTCAATTTAAAATCTATAATACTATTACAACAATAAAATTAAATAGATTGAATAAGGATAAATCAATTTGATAAGGTTTAAAATAAATTCACAACATGTATAAATTTTATTGGTTGATGATATTACTACCCTATCACATCTCATATTTTCATTGAGTTATTTTTTGTGGTTTTTAAGTGGGTTTGTAATTTATTATAAACTAATATTTCTTATCATTCCAAAGGTGCCCCTATCCTTCCTTATAAAAGAGAAAACTCTTCCCTCTCCTCCTCACACCAATTTGAGCCTTAAATCATGGACACACCCTAAACATTTCTCTTCTACACTACCATTGAATCATACTAGAGGTCTTTTTATTCTTTAAATACCAACTTTAGTGCCCTAAGAGGAGGTGAAGAGGAGGCGCGTCAATGAAGAGGTAATATCTTTTACCGGTTCTTTCCAATTTATTTCTTCTTCTACTTATTCTTATTTATTTGTTTCATCCAAAATTAATAACATCTGTATCACTAATATACTGAAATGTTGTTATAAATATGAAACAACCCTGTTTCACCTTCTATCCATCCTACGGAAAATTTCATCACTGCGCGTGCGTACGTACAGAATACTATCTCCACGTCGTGGGGTAATCTGTTTTCCATCACCACCTTACATGTATGGGTATAATGGTGTAAATAATAAATATATATGATTACTATAACATGATACTAATTCTGAGAAATTCCATATTCCACTACAATACCATTCAATAGTTATGAGAATGATATCATTGCTCGTGCGAACGTACGGCCTACCGTCTCCACGATGTGATGTGACTCGTTCTACATAATATTCTTTGAATAATGATTATATAAATGAATTTAATGAATAAATAAGATATATATTACACTAATACCATTATTTAAATAAGTTATCTATAACCTAAAAAGAGGAATAAGAATTTATTCAACCATACATGCATAATAACATAAAGCAATTAACACCCGAATAAAAAGTAGCAATGAAATATTACTAATAAAAAGAAAAATATATGACCATGTATGATATCATAACAATGAATATGATTATCTAATAAGTCAATGACATTATTTAAATCATTATACAGGAGGTTTGGATATGTAATAAGAATATCGGACCTAAGGTAAGGGAAAATCTCACAATCTAATTTTTATCCGAGATTGTTTATACATCTGAATTTACTGGGGAATATATATCTTACACATACATGTTTCATCGATATGTAATATTATTTATATCCTCCTTCAATTTTTTAAATCCAATTTTACCTATTGGTGGATTTTTTTAAATGATATGAACAGATTATTTTGTCATTTTTAGTACGATGTACATTTTGAATTTTCCGGCCAAAGTACGAGAAGAATGTTTTTTAACTTAAATGGCATGAATGGATTTTTTTTATTATTTCATAGAAAATTATTTCCATGAATATTACTTTACATGTTTTCATGATTATTTTTTATTAACTTCTTTTATTTTAAAATTGTATGACATGTAAAGAAAAGAAAAAATGATTTTGAAGTAGAAAGGATATATTCCTCAAGGATGGAGTTCAAGTCTTTTATAAAAATAATTTTCTATATAAGATAATATAGGGTTCTATTTCAATCCCTATTATTAAATTGATTTGATTATGTTTTGATAAAATTATTTTTATGAAGTCCTTTATCTTATATTAATTGTTTTATGATGTCATGATGTTTAAGAATCCAATTTTTATTATATGGGTTATGCTATGATGAATGAAATATGATTTTGTGGAAAACATAATAATGATTTCATTATGAGATGGGTGGGACCTATATCTCCCTCCAATGAATTGGATAAAGATTTAAATCTCATGATATAGACATGGCTGGAACAGAAAGCTAAATTGGTTCAGTGATACATGACTGGAATGAGGAGTGAACTTAGTTCAAAAATGGACTTTGTCCTTTAAGATAGACTTGGGAATGAGTCTTGACTACTAAGAAATGGTTTAATATGATTATGTGTTTATTCCACAAAGTTTAATGTTTTATGATAACATTATTGGGTTTACATTTCACTTCTATGATTTATCCCATGTCATTATATTATGATCTTTTTTTGCAGGTTATGATTTTCAAAATGTAATGTTCTTATGAATATGATATGATTGATATTTCCATTTTTTACCCTTACTGGACATTTTATCTCACCCTTTTGTTTGTTTTATTTTCCCCAGGTTAGGAAGAAGGGAATTAAGTAGGATATTCCAAAATAGGCTCCAGATATGATGAAATAATGGAGAGACAATATAGATGATTTATGAACCAGTTGTTTATGTTTCTCTGTTTCTAAATTAACTAAACCTATATGGTCCTATCATGGTTTTTTATACGTTGTAATAATTTTGCTTCATTTTTGAAGTAATAACAATGTATGTTAAGTATGGGTCATTATATTTCTCTCTCAATCCAGCATATCTTGTAATGAAGAGGAAATGGAAATATAATGGAAATAGGGGATAACAATGTCTATTTCATTTCTCCCCATATGAAATAATATATATATTTTATCTACATAACCATCTAAATCTATCATAAGATTCTTATATAGTGTTTTTTAAATTTACATTCTCTGTCGGATAGCAAAATTTCATATTATATGAAAAAATGGTATAAAATATTTTAATTAATTACAGAAGACAAATTTTTCATCTCAGAGTGAACCATCATATTCATTATATTTAACTCTATCATAGATTGAATTAATTATTCAAATATCATTTTATATTTTTTATTTATTATAAAAATTGTGTTATCATTAATATATAGCTGGAGTAAAATGATTTGGTGGCTTGTATATTCAGTTATGTCTCATTTAATGAGGTGTGGTCCATCATATCGTCAAGAAAATGTTTTCAAAACGAATTGTTTTGATAGGATTCTATAAGTGGAAATCTATATATTGAACAGTTCATAAATATAAAACCCAAAAACCTAATAATCCAAAAAAATTATTCAATCACATTTTATTAATAAGGAATACTTTATGCATAAAATACAATAGGTGGTGGAAAGGGTTAAAATTTTAGAGTTGTTCTATTTTCAATTTTAACAATAAAGCATCCTTAAAATCCATGAATAATGATATTGATCTCAAATTGGTAAATATATGGGGATCAAATAATTTATATAGACATGAGAATAGTGTAAATATTATATCCATCAATTGGCACAACCAACATTCCCCTATCATTGATCCCCTATTATCATATTTTTTTGATCAGGTTCTTAGTATACCCCAAGGCCCGTTGTGTGATGCATTAATTATAAATTTATATCTATTTGATTCCAATGAGATGTTGTGTGATCATTTTTGTATTACAGCTCAGACCTATTAGTTTCCTTCATGCTTTAAAATGTCTATATATGAAGAGAATGACCTCTCGGATGAGTCTCATCAAGGGAGTGAGGCTGGAGAATTTACATCATAGTATAGTGTATTCAGTAGTTGCATATCTCTTAGAGTGTTTTCTCCTATATGGGAGTTACCATTGCACATTAAAAATAATAAAATTGTTGGCATTTTAGTTTTTACCACATGTGATGTGGTTTCATCTGTGTATATATGGGGTTTTTCTTATTTATGTCTACGTTTCTAACTTTTTTTGGCGTACTTGTGTTTATTAAGATGACTAATCAAGGTTCTTTATGCTTGGTGATTTTGGGGTGTCCTAATTTAGTTGTTATTACACCCAGGTATGGCCTCTTTCTAAACATATCATTTAATATGGAGATGAACTTTTGTTATAATGTCCTTGGATCACCAAGAGTAGGTGGAGAAAACAATGTTTAGACAGACTGAGGTGTATCCCGGGGTTGCATTTGTCTACATTCCCCTCATTCTTAACAGTTCATGCCTTGTTATCCAGTTTTTGGTGTGTTTGTATTTGGACCCTATTATTTCATTCATATTATTTTTTTATACTTTGATGTGTGAAATATGTTATGAATAAATTATTGGTATCAGTTGATCATTACATTTCATCATTGTACGAGTTTAGAGATATGTTTTTGTGTCTATATAAACTTTTTGGTCATCCCTCCCATGTCTTTGATATTATTATATGGCAGTAGTCTCTGATATATTTTCAGATAGAGGCGTTAGTGGGGTAGTCATAATATTATTATCCCTATCTAGGTTTTCCCAATTGGGTCATGTAATTACAAAAAAATTTATAAGTACCCTATGGTGGGAGTGAATTAATCTGCATACCAAATAAATACATTTCACATGGAAGGCCTATTTCCATTAGGATCTTATTACCGTGATGGAATGTAAATCATTAGTATCAATTTATCCCAGTTATGATCACATTGATTACTAACCAATCCTGTCGTGGTGGTTAGAAAAATTAATTAAATTTTTCCTAGGGGTGTATTATTAATTTTAACCAAATGTGGTCTAAAAAGATAAATGTTTTAAAATAGTACTCATGAATTAAAAATTAAATGAAATAATGAGATTGAAAATTCTTTAGAGAAATGTAAATTGGATTTTATAAAATTTTATTAGTGAAAGTGATGGGATTTATGTTAGGTTTTACCCTTTTGTACTTCTATCATGGTTTTAAAAAAAATGAATCCTTGTTTTTTATTAAAATGATTTAACGAATGGAGTAACAATTGTTTCTCCCCTTCATATAAACATGATTAATATTTATCAATGTGTGAAATTCACAATGTATCTTCTTTAAATAATTCATCAAATAACAAATCTTTTAATGACTTTCCCAAAATACTCATACCAGAATATTGTTCCTTCCGGAGAAGTTTAAAAATCAATAAAATTCATATCAATTAGAGTCCAGATTAGGAAATTGATAAGATTCAAAACCAATAAAAGGGAGAAATAATTATTTATACATTTAAAATACAAAATTGAGAGTTAAATAAAACCATAATCATATTTAATTTAAAGTAAAAAATTTATAAAATTTAAAACCACTAAATAAGAATGGAATGAGTTTTAATTCTTTTTTATAATTTGAACTCTAGAATAAAAAATTGTTACCATTTCCCTGACCCAACTAAAAAGACCTAAAACCCAAAATTTGTGAATATATCAATGAATAAATAGAATAATACATAATAAAGATGAAAATATAGCAGAAATGATAAAATAGAATGTGAGTGAAAATGGACCACACTCCACATTCAACTTTTACCACCTCCTTTTTTCAATGATAATTCTAAAATTGATGTTCCACCTCAATAATGTGATATCATTGTCTCCCTTATTTTGGAACTCCCATATATGTTGTGTCCACCTCTCCTTATATAGGAATTTAGAGATTTTCCTTAGCCTCCACTTTTTCTTCATCTAATCGCACATCTCGGGTGACATAAATTATAAAATCAAGATAGAAATGCCACAAGAAGTTATGTGGGTGTCGATTCAGAAAAAAAAGAAAACCTAATATTGCATAATTTTTAATAATATTTTAAGAACCTGTATCTTCGTTTCAGGTATGTTTTTAATTTTTTAGACATTTTTGAGAAAAGGAGGAAAATCTGGAAATTTTCAAAGTACATGCTGTGTACTTTATGAATACACGTAGTGTACTTCGATGCATCACCAGGCCGTGTGTTGGCCGTGTCTGAGCCATGCACACGTTGTGTAAGGGAGATGTGGAGGCCACTTAAAGCGGAGTACAGAAAGGCTATGTACACATCATATACCCCATAAGTACACACCGTGTAGTATCTTTTTTTTCATTAATCGGATTGGGGTCATGCCTAATCGATGAAAACATATTCTTCTTCAGTTTCATCAATCGAGAGCATCCTGTACGACCGCGAACATCCTCCGAGCCCCCAAGACTCTGTTTGTTTTCCGAATTGATTGTCGTCGATTGTGTTGGAACCGCAGTGGTGAGATCATCCTTCTTCTTGAGTTTCATTCCTTGATTTTCCCCCTTTCTCAATTTATCATGGGTTGAACGTTTTGTGCATTTTTGGAGATCTAGGCCATTATAAGGAGAATAAAGTATTATTTTCAATGTATATTGATCTCCTAGAATAAAGGTAGGTGGTTTGTGCCTTACCATTAGATGTCTTTGAGTTTTATGTGCAAATTCCACCAATACCCTTGAACGGGATTTTGCGTGTTTACCTTTTTCGCCATGTTGTTTTCCTACCTTGCTTGTATGCTTGTGTAGTGATAATTAGATCTTGTGTGAGAATAATATGTTGTGTTTGGATGTTTTCAATGCCTTGTTCTGTTGAAGACCTTTGAGTCTTGCTAGACTTTGGCCGTTATACCTGTTTTCCATGCCTTATGACCGTAGGATGGAATGATATTCTTGACATGCTTGTTGTTGTAGACTAATTATCCAAGTAGATCTATAGGTGTACATTGGTTAGACAAGTAGCTCTATATGTGTATTGTGGCTATATAGCATTATTATGCACTAACCGGCATGGGGCCATGATAACCTGGTGCTATAGACTATAAGGGATAGACCGAGTGAGATTCCCAGAGTGTCTTGGATATTATAGACTACAAGGGACAGACCGAGTGAGATTCCTAGAGATTATTGGACATTATATACTAGAGGGGCTAGACTGAGTGAGCTTCCTAGAGAGTCTCAGATATTATAGACTACATGAGGGTAGACTGAGTGAGCTTCCTCAGAGAGACTTTAATTTGTGTAAATTTATTTAAAAACATTCTAGGATATAGAAGAAACTGACTGAGAGTGCTTCCTTAGAGAGTATGTGATAGACCAGATACTATAGGAGGAATTGACAGAGTGAGCTTCTTCAGAGTGTTTCTAGTCCTTAGGGATATGAGAGGGTTAGACCATGTGATCTTCCTCAGAGTGTCCTTGACTACCCTAGACTATAAGTGGAATTGATCGAGCCAAATTCCCCATAGAGTCTTATATTTGTTTTGGAGAAACTAGAGGGGTTAGGCTGAGTGCACAACCTATAGGGTTATGGGTACTTCTTGGATAAGAACAGAGGGGTTGGCTGTGAGTACTTACTAGAGGGGTTCTTGTTTTGGTTAGTTGTTTGATTTGTTGCTTCTTGTTGTTAGGTGGATTGATTACTGTTGTATATCATCCTGTTACTGCTTACTGTTACTGCTTACTATTTACTTCCTGCTGTTTAATGTACTGCTTACTGCTTACTGTACTATTACCTGCCATATGCTCACTGACTATGGGGCACAGATCTTCTGGTGGTTACATACTGGGATTTAGTCTCACACCATGTTTGGGTCATGATTTTGGTCCCAAACTAACTATGTCATTACAGTTATAGACAAGGGATAGTGCTCCCCGACTTCTGGCACTTGATTACTTTAGATCAGGTGATCATGAGAGCAAGCGTAGGCTTGCGATGCTGAGGAGTTGTTTATTTTTTTATTTGCACTTGTTTTGGTACTGTTTGTATTTTATATCCTTGTGACATGTTTGGCTGTCTTCATTGATATGTATCATGCATCATTTCATATATACATATCTGCTCGAGTGGGTTATTGTTTTATTCTTCCCCTATTTACTTGTGTGTTATTGTTGCATATTTACTACTTCCCCTATTGCATGTTTTGTTTACTTCTGATGTGTACTCTGCCAATGAGAGCATAGTTTCCCCACTATCACACCCAAGGCCCTCACTAGTAGTTATTAGCCTCTGGCTTTTGGGGAAATGTGCTTGAGGGCATGTGACCAACCCGGTACGGGGCATCTCTTGGTGGCTTCCTGAATCAGGACGTTACAAAGTGGTATCATAGGGATTATTTTCTCTTCATTTACTTTTTGGTGCCTTTAACCATGGATGGGACGGATTCTATACTTGGTAATAATGTGTGCACTAGAGTAGCTATCCCATGTACAAGGAAAATCCAAACTACATCGTTTATAATAGTTTTCTATTTTTGAGAATTTGTGGTTAATATGATTCCACCTAGAGTGATTCCCATGCCTTGTGTATTTATTATTGTTGTTATTATGGTTCTATTTATGTGTCAAACCGATGAGATGAGTGTATTCCATCTCATGCATCATGTGTGACCTTGTTAGAAATCACAACCCATGCATTCTTTCTATTCCCTCGAGGGTGCATTAGCGATCGCATGGTGTTGTGATAGACATTGTTTAGAATATGCATGTTGTTGTTATAGATTCTTTGATAGAATCCCTACTAGAGAGAAATTGTTTATGCTGATACTTGCTTAAATGAATTCCAAATTTTGGTTCTTGACTTTTTATGATCCCTCATGAATTGGAACTTTTTAGATCATTGAATTGTTCCCATGTATATGATATGTAAGAGATGCCAAGCTTTGATTCGCGGGGAGTATGTGCCCTCACGGATCAGAATTTGGCACCTTCATGCTTGTTTTTCAGTGTTTTCTGGGCTTTAGTGTAGTTTCTGAGATACTGCCCGGAAAAACACATAATACATGGTGTGTACTTTACTACACACAATGTAGTTTTAAACTGTGTCACTGATTGTGTGAGTAGAAACATGAGGGGGTGAAAATGTTTTCAGAAACACGTCACGTACAGTCGTTACATGCCGTGTAGTAGTGATCCATGTACCCGGTCGTGTCACTAACAACACAGTTCGGGGAATCTCTTGTAGTACATGTCGTGTTTTGTAAAAACATGTTGTGTAGTCTTGTTCTAGGTTCCCGGCCGTGTCACGAACAAGATGGGATGGTGTTATATTTCCTATACACGTCATGTTTGTTCAGAACATGTCGTATAAGGGTCAGCCATGTAGTCGGTCATGTAACTAACAACATGGGTTGATGAAACCTTTTCTAGTAAATGTCGTGTCCTTATTATACACGTCGTGTAGGCTAGGGTTAAGAGGACTGTGTGAGTTATCCATGTAAGGAGACTTAGGTAGGGGAATAAAGCTCAAGTGCACGCCATGTGTGGTGACATCACACCGTGTAGTTTGGGATTTTACACGGCCAGAGGTGGTGGAAGTGCACACCCATGTGTCTAGCTTAAGTGGACATGCCGTGTAGTTTTATACACGCCTTGTAGTCATGTTTTGTAGAACATGTTTGATTTTCTCCTATTCCCATTTTTTACTCATGTGTTCTCAGTCATTGATATTCCTAATCGAAGGTGTGCTTTTGTTCATTCATAGCTATGCCACCGAGATGTCCTCCAGTTGTACGGAAGCTTCCAGAAGGTGATCCAACAATGGATATGGCCGATCAAGAACCTCCGGCAGATCCTCCTGCTGTTCCAGCCTTGGCACCAGCAGTTATACCCGTTGTTGGCGCGGATGCGCAATTCAGGGAGGACTTCTTGAGAATGATGTAGACCATTCAGGGAGCGCCTCCTCCTGTCCCGTTGATGGCTGAGTTGACATGGGTTTTCCAGTAGTAGCACCCTCCTATTTTCTCAAGGGATGGGGGACCCCAGGCTGCAGAGTCAAGGTTAGAGGTCACACTGATGTTCTTCGAACACATGGAGATACAACAAGAGAAAAGGGTAAAGCATGCTACATATAAGCTCAGAGACACTACCAAGAGGTGGTGGGAGGTGATCTCACAGTAAGGGCACCAGCATAATATGACATGGGATGAGTTTTTTTGCATATTATATGATTACATCTACCAAAATAATTTAAGGTTTGACCGAGCTCAGGAGTTTATGAGTCTTGAGTAGGGTACTCTTTATGTTATGGATTACTCATCTCACGTTACCGAGCTGCAGTGCTTCACGCCAATTCCAGAAGGTGATGAGTTGATCCTTGATATGAAAGTTTGATGATAGTCTTAGGTAGGAGAACGATTCCTAGGTGAATATCATCAGGTTGACCTCGATATCCTCTATCATCAACTAGGTGCTAATCACTGAGCGCAATCTGAGAGATTTTGGAGGAGTGAGCCAGCGCGGTTCAACATCCAGAGTCATTGTTCCTCCTACTGATAGAAAGAAGTGCCTCTGGGAGTCTGATCAAGGAGATCAGGGTAGGAGGAATATATCTTCGGTCAGCCATGTTGTATGCTAACAGTGTGTTAGGAGTGGGCATACTAGGCCTCAATGTCAGAGAGACCTGATGGAGTGCTGATCTTGCGGCAAGATGGTCCATATTCAGCATTTTTGTTAGATCTTCTCACCTACATCTGGTGTTAGTGGTTTTTCTATGACCCTGTGTATAAGAGATGTATCACCAGTTTCTCACCAGTTTGAGAACTAGAGTTTTTCATGCCGTTCGGGATGAGGTAGAGGTCATGGTCTTGGTGGTCAATCACCGGGTTACTAGCGACAGCAGAGTGGATCAGCTCAGAGTGGTCAGCCAGGGGCGCAGGGCTGCGGTACATTCCATACATTCACCGTGGATTAGACCTATAAGTAAAAGGATCCCTGACCTTCTATAGTTAAAGTTATGATCTTAGTAGCCTCAGTTTTATCTTCATCTATTTTTGACACCGTTGCTTCGAATAGTTTTATCTCTATTATTGTTGTGGAGAGCCTTGGGATATGTATCTTTTATTCTGGTGACATGTTGACTCTTGATACACCGTTGGTAATGAGGACATCTAGCCTACGTTAGTGAAGAGAGTGCCCTATTGAGGTTTCGGGGTGTCACATCTTAAGGGATATCTATTTCCTATAGAAGATATGATAAGATTTCATTATTGGTATGGATTGGTTAGTTCCCTTCTAGGAATTTGTCGATTGCTATCACTATAGGGTGAGTTTAATATCACCAGAAGGCAGATCTTTTCTTCATAGAGGCGAGTGTGATGTCCAAGCAGGTAGAGTTAGACCAGAACATCTTGGATGAGGAGGATTTACAACCTAGATTTCCAGTCTTTATCTGGATGACTAGGGGAATTCGTAGTTAGAATTTCTTCTAGTGGTGGATCATTTCAGTGATGTCTTTCCAGAGGACTTTTCATGTTTTCCTCTAGTGCGTGAGGCAGACATTTCTATTGAGCCCGTGCCAGGAGTGGCACCGGTGTCTATTCCTCCTTATAGGATGGCTACACCTTAGTTGCAAGAGCTCAATAAGCAGCTGGATGAGTTGCTGGAAAAGGGTTTCATCTGACCCAGTAATTCTCCTTGTGGTTCGCCTATCCTGCTTGTGAAGAAGGTAGACGACACCCTTAGGCTTTTCCTGGATAATCGGATGTTGAACCAGTTGACCGTCAAGAACCGATATCCCTTGAAAAGGATTGATGACCTATTTGATCAGCCTCGAGGAGCCAGAGTGTTCTCGAAGGTTGATTTCATATTCGGTTATCATCAGTTTTGTGTTTGACCATCAGATATACCTCTTACAGCCTTTAAGAGCATGTATGGTCTATATGAGTATACAGTCACGTCGTTCTGTCTCTCGAACATGCTAGCACTTTTCATGGCGCTGATGAACCGTGTGTTCCATCTATACATGGATTCCTTCATGGTGGTTTTCATAGATGACATATAGGTGTACTCTCATACTTGAAACGACCATGCTACCCATCTTGAGATCATTTTCATTACACTGATAGAGAATCAGTAAAATGCTAAGCTCTCGAAATGCCACTTTTGGATGGATGAGATTCACTTCTTGGGTCATGTCATCTTGAAGGCAGAAGTATCAGTGGTCCCAGAGTACGTGAGAGTTGTAGTTTCCTAGGAGCTTCCGAAGAATGTGTTTGAGGTGAGGAGTTTCCTAAGTATGGCTGGATACTACAGGCCTTTCATATATGACATTTCACACCTTGCAGCACCGCTGACAGGTCTGACCAAGAAAGGGGCGAAGCTCTTATGGTCATATTCTTGTGAGACAGCCATTGAGGAGCTGAAAGGGAGGTTGAGGTCAGCACCGATACTAGTCTTGCCAGAGTCGGTCAATAGATACACTTTTTATTGCGATGTTTCAAGTGTCGGACTGGGAGCTATGCTTATGCACGGAGACGGAGTCATTTCTTACAGGTCTTAGCAGTAAATGACACACGAGAGGAACTACCCAACACATGATATAGAGTTGGAAGTTTTTTTCATGCATTACGCTGTTGGAGACATTACCTTCTAGGAGAGCACGTTGTGGTTTTCACGGACCACAAGAGTTTCATGTAAATCTTCACTCAGCGTGATTTGAATCTGAGACAGCACAGGTGGGTCGAGTATCATCAGTCCTTCGACATTGATCTTACCTATACGCTGGGAAAGGGCAACACAATGGCTGATGCGTTGAGTAGGGGAAATCATATTCAGGCAGTCCAGCAGGCCAGTAATGAGTGGCATCTTATGACTCTATTCTCTGAGCAGCATTTGGAGGTGCATGATAGACAGAGATAAACTTTTCTATCTTCTGTAGATTTCACCTCTACCCTTCATTATCTGGTATGGATGAGGCAGCTATCAGACTCTAAAGGCCTAGTTCTGCAGGAGAGTGTGTCAGGATAAAGCCCTCTTCCTGGATGGAAAGTGGGTGAGGATGAGATCTTGTGTTTCCTGGGACTCGTATGGGTTCCAATAGACATACTCGAGGAGCTGATGTGGGATTTTCAATCTTCAGTTGGGGAAGTTCATCCTGGAATCCCCAAGATGTTTCATTATCTACATCCCCAGTACTGGTGGCCATGTATGAAGAGAGATATTGCTGGGTTCACCATGAAATTTTCTACTTGTCAGCAGGTGAAAGTGGAGCATCAGCGACCCGTAGGGATTTCACAGCTAAAACACATTCTTGAGTGGAAGTGGAACAATGTCGTGGTGGACTTCGTGACTGGGTTACCGATGTCACCTCGAAGAAGTTATATTTTTTTGGTTTTCATCAACTGGCTTATGAAGCTTTCTCACTTCTTTCTGATCAATGAGACCTTCAGTTTTGATGATCATGGAAAATTGTACATCCGAGAGATTTTACATCTACATGGAGTCCCATAATAAATTGTTTTAGACCAGGATGTGCATTTTACTTCTCGGTTCTGGAAGGTGATTCAAAGGGCTTTGGGTACATAGGTATTCTTGAGTACAACATACCATCCCCAGACAGATGGCCAGTCAGAGTGTATAATCTAGGTGCTAGAGGATATGCTCCGAGCTTGCATTCTAGAATTTGGAGGTTCTTGGTAGAAGCATATCCCTCTTGTGGAGTTGCTTATAACAACAGTTTTCAGGATACTATTCAGATGACACCTTATGTGGCCTTGTACGGTAGGCCATGCCGATCACCTTTGTTCTAGATAGAGGTAAGACAGGTAGATTTAATGGGACCTCATCTTGCTCAGGAGACCTCAAATCAGATAGAGTTGATTCAGAAGAGGATGGCTACAGTACAGCCTCGACAGAATTCTTATGCTTATCTGTGGAGACGACCTCTAGAGTTTGAGGTTGGGGGTCATGTTTTCCTACGTGTCGCACTGAGGTATGGACACAAGAGGATTCAGAGACAGGGTAAGATTTCATCGTATAACATCGGGCCATTTGAGTTGTTGGGGAGATTAGGGCCGGTTTCCTATCAGATGCAGTTACCTCAAAGGTACTCAGCCATGTATGATGTCTTCCACATTTCTCAGCTCTGACGTAACTTTTCAGACCCGTCTCATGTCTTTAAACCTAAGGAGGTTGAGCTTGAAGCAGATGCATCATTTGAGGAGCATCCTATCCGGATTGTCGATCACAGTACAAAGGATCTTTGTGTCTGGTCTATTCCTCTGGTATGGGTTCTATGGCAGCATGGGAAAGTACATGACGATACTAGGGAGAAGGAGGACGATGTACGATTGCAGTGTCTAGAGCTGTTTGGGGTTTCTTCTTCTACACCTCACTAGGGAAATTGAGGGACGAATTTCATTAATGGGGGATGTTTTTAAGAACCTGGATATTCGTTTCAGGTATGTTTTTAATTTTCTAGTCATGTTTGATGAAAATAGGAAAATATGGAAATTTTCAAACCAGACGCCATGTAATTTATGAGTACACGTCGTGTACTTCGATGCCATGCCAGGCTGTGTGCTGGCCATGTCCGGGCCACACACATGGTGTGTAAGGGCGATGTGGAGGCCACTTAATATGGAGTATATAATGGCTAAGTACATGCCGTGTACCCCAAAAGTATACTCCATTTAGTTTCTTTTTTTTCATTAATTGGATCGGGGTCGCTCCTAATCGAAAAAAACACCTTCTTCTTCAGGTTCATCGATCGAGAGTGCCCCGTACGGCCAAGAACATCCTCCGAGCCCCCAAGCTTCCGTCTATTTATGAATCGACCGCCATTAATTTCATTGTAACCATATTGGTGAGCTCTTCCTTCTTCTTGTGTTTCATTCCATGATTTTCCCTCTTTCTCAAGTTATTGTGGTTTGAACATTTTGTATGTTTTCGTAGATCTACACTATTCTATGGAGAATCAATCCTCATAGTCAAAGTATATTGACATCCCAGCATCATGGTAGGTGTTTTCTTCCTTAATGTTAGAATTATTTGAGTTTTTCGTTCAAATTCTACAAATACCCTTGAACAGGGTATTGTGTGTTTACCTTTTTGCCTCTACTATTTTCCTACATTACTTGTATTCTTGTGTAGAGGTAATTTGATCTTGTGTGAGGAAAAATTGTTGCACATGGATGTTTTTCCATTCCTTGTTCTGTTTACGACCTTTGGGTCTTGTTATCCTTTGGCAGTTGTACCTGTTTTCCAATCCTTGTGACCATAGGATGGAATGATATTCTTGACATGATTTTTTCTATAGACTGATTTTCCAAGTACCTCTATAGGTGTACTTTGGTTAGCCAAGTAGCTTTATAGGTATACTATGGCCTTATTGAATTATTATTCACTGACTGGAATGGGACCGTGAGAACCTGGTGCTATAGACTACAAGGGATAGACTGAGTGAGCTTCCCAGAGAGTCTTGGATATTATAGACTACAAGGGATAGACCGGGTGAGCTTCCCATAGAGTCTTGGACATTATATACTAGAGGGGATATACTTATTGAGCTTCCCAGAGATTCATGGTTATTATAGACTATAGTAGGGTAGACCGAGTGATCATCCTCAGAGAGTCTTTACTTTGTTTGAATATCTTTAAAACCTTTCCATGCTAGATAAGGAATAGACTGAGAGTTCTTCCTTAGAGAGTCTGTGATAGACCTGAGACTATATGAGGAATTGACCAAGTGATCTTCCTCAGAGAGTTTCTATACCTTTGGGCTATGAGATGTTTAGACCGCGTGTTTATTCTCTGAAAGTCCTTGACCACCCTATAATATAAGGGGAATTTACCGGGCGATCTTCCCATGAGAGTCTTATATTTTCATATGAACAAACTAGAGGGGTTAGGCTGAGTGCACTGCCTAGAGGGTTGTGGGTACATCATGAATAGGACCAGAGGGGTTGGCTGTGAGTACTTCCCAGAGGGGTTCCTCTTTTGTTTTGTTCTTCGCATTGTTGATTCTTGTTGTTCTATGGATTTATTACTATTGTATATCATCCTATTACTGCTTACTGTTACTTCTTACTGTTCATTGCCTTCTGTTTAATGTACTTCTTACTGCATACTGTACTATTAAATTCCATATGCTCACTGACTGTGAGGAACAAATCTTTGGGTGGTTGCCTACTGGGATTTAGTCTCACGCCTTATTTGGGTAATGATTTTGGGCCCAAAAAACTATATTGTAATAGGTCTAGACAAGGAAAAGTTCCCTTCGACTTCTGGAACTTGATTTCTTTCGAGCCAAAGAGAATGGGACCAAGCTTAGGCTTGGGATGCTGAGGAGCTGTTTCTTTTTTTGTACATATTTTGGTACTGTTTGTATTTTCCGGCATTGTGACCTGTATGGATGTTTTACTAGATATGTATCATGCATCATTTCATATATACAAAGATGCTCCAGTGGGTTATTGTTTTAGTATTCCGCTATTTACTTGTGCATTGTTGTTGGATATTTACTCCTTCTGCTATTACATGTTTTGTTTACTTCCGTTTTGTACTCAACCATTGAGGGCATAGTTTCCACACTATCACAACCAAGGCCCTCGCTGCTAGTCGGCAGCCTCTAGAGTTTGGGAAAATGCGCATGAGGCCATGTGACCAACTGGTTACGGGGCACCTATGGGTGGCTTCCGAAACCAGGATGTTACAAATATTTTGTGGATGGGGGCTTTAGTATAAAACTAATGGTGGTGGACATTCTTGGTGGTTTGACTGCATGCATGGACTTTTATAGGATCATGGCAGTAGTGTATAAATGTTCCAGCATATTTCATGTGTTTTGGGGCAGTAAAAAGTGGTAATGGCACTGGCAGTGTTTATCCTTCATGGAGGCTACTACATCACCCTACATTCGATGCATGTAAATGATCCTCAAAACAATCATCAGGGAGTTCTCTGAGGTTTTATATATTATCTATATTTTTTGTTGGTGATAGTGGATATAGATATTATGATAAAAAAATCCCACAGTGTTCATGTTGACTCATGTCATTTTTAGTGGAGATCGGTGAGGAAAATTAGTTGATGTGTATTAGATATTAGTGGTGTGGTTTTCCATGTATTAGGTTATTGGTTAATGAGTGAATCACTCTTGTGGTTTTTCAAATTTTAATAGTACCAAATTTTAGTTTTGTTCCACATAAAAATGGGATCATTGGTGTGATTGTATTATATAATGAATCACCACTCCAACACAGAAATGATGTTGCATGGGGTCCATAGGACCTCTTCCCATCACCACGCAGTACCCCATGCTGATGATGTGTTCCATACACCATTTCAAGGATATGCTCCCTAAGTCGTTGTTTTTTGGCTAAAACCAATATTTGATTGCACAAGGATCTCACCACCGTGGGATATGCATGATAGTGAGGCCCCCATGTAGGAAATCTATATGGAAGGTCTTCCATTAGTTCATAATGGTCTGTTCATTCCTTTTGGTCCTTGATAGGTTGATTTTGGGACCTTGGTTAAAGGATAGACATTGATCATTATTTTTTAAAAAATCATGAAAATGTATCAATTATATTAGATATCACTTTAAAAGTGTTTTAAAGAAAATAATACATTTAATATAAATTTCTTTATAAATTAAAAACCATCATGTTTTTATACTTTTAAGTCAACATATGCATTTTAATAGAAACACCATACCTTTTTAATTCATTTATGTTACTTTCATACCAATTCCCCATATTCATATAAAACATTATATTTCATAGGAATTATTCACAAAAATACTTTAAATTTCACTAATATTTTTTTAAAATATGAAAAAAAATAAGTGTGTAAAATATACCCACACCTAACAATGCTTTCCCTCAAACAAATAAATATCAACAAGGAATTAAAATATGAGTAATGTCACCAATATTTTGATTTTAAAGAAATGAATAAAAGAATTCATCACAAAATAAATTTTTTAAAAATCCATATAAAATATAAATTAAATATCTCTATTTTAAATGAAATAATCAATTCAATAATTTTACTTTCTCCCTTTTGAAATGGATGTAATGTCTCTTCTCATTTATTCAGGTTCCTTAATTAATCATTACAAAACATGATAAATCATGATTTTCCACATTTTAAATATTCTAAGTCATCACTAATAGTATCATTTCATGTACATTTACACACTAATAATGAATAAATTATTATTATCGATAAGACTATAAATAACTATGTTCATTAGATTTAAAATACAAAAGAAAATTAAATAATGATGAATTTAAATGATGATTATAATGAATTTGATGATTATATTTTGTATGAATTGATGTATAAAATTAATTATCAAATATTAGTTTTCTTTATTAAATCATAGTGCATGATATCATAATTGAAGGTGTAATGACATTTACCCCTTCAATATTCAATAACTCCAACTTCCCCCGAAATTCAATGTAATGGTTTTGATATAAAAAATCATAATGAATAGTTTTTGGACCATATTAAATTTATCTCTACATTTATAGTTATTTTTTATTTTTCACAATTTATGATCAGAATAAACCTCACACCCTCCACATAAATACAAATAATAAAAATAATAGGCTGACTAATGGTGATTTTTGGTTCTCCCAAATCAGAATCCATTTTTTCAATTTTGGGTTCTATTTTTCATTTTATTTTTTTAATTGGGGAATTACAATAAAGTATACAATGAATATATTATTATATTGTAACCAAATTTATCACCCCCACTCATTTTTATTAGGTTGTAATTATTCTTTTTATATTTACTCCTTGTATCCTCACACATTAACATTAGAATACCATGCAATTACTTTGATTAGGTAATGATGAGTTAAACATCTTTGAATGATGGAAAATTCATAACTAGGTTCTTCATGGTATCTTTGGATAATAATATGATTATTGTAATTTTTCCTTTCAAGGATAAGGGATTTTTAAAAAGTTGTCTTGATCATTTTAATTTGTTTTTAAACATTTGTAACTCGAACAATTTTCAAGGTGTTTTCGGGTTAATAGAATATCCCAAAATCAATCAAAAAATGTGATCAAGAATAAAATAGGAAATGCATGGTCTATAAATTATACTAATAAAGATATATACAAATTTTTTACAATCTCTCAACGCATGACTATTAATAAAAACATAATTTACATAAATTTCAAAAATATAAATCATGAAAAATGTTTAAAGAAATTTCATTTCAAATATTCAAATAATCCCCTTAAACCATAAGTCCATAATTAAACATTTATTATTCAATTTAATCGTCCAATTATCCCTTTTATTAATTTTATTTAATTAGGATTGAAATATAAAACATGGAATAATTGTATTTATATGAATCCCACGTCTCATAGATATGTCATGTAAAGAATGAATTCAAATTTTAGCATTCAATTTTTGTTGAATGCTGAAAGATGTTATCCGAAAAAAATTTAGAGAAATTAAAATATAAAAAATATAGGTGAAATTAATTTTTACATAATTATTCATTCTTATTCATCCACTAGATGAATATTTATTTTAGTTTCCAGTGATGAAAGACCAATAAAGAAACTCAAATCAGTGTATGAACCATTCCATTGATGCTCAAAGGGTTGTAGTGTAAGGTAACTAAATCATAAATAAAATGAAAATAGTTCTAATTGGGTTGAGTCCATGAATTTTCATTGTTTATTGTTATTTTATGGACATAAACTCATGATAATAAATTAGGATATGGGTTTGATAACATTCATCTCCTCCATCGATACAAGAAATAAAATTATTTGGTAAAATTTCAACCTTTTCCTATTTATAAAAAACATTTTTCCATACAATTATTTCTTGATCCAAATATAACCAAAAGGATTGAAATTAGTTAAATTTATTACCTATTCTCTTAAATAATTAATCTTACATGGAATAAGATTCTATTTATAATTTTAGAGCATGACCTGGTATGTTGATTGAAATGTTTTTGGTTGAATCTGTTTCTTATATGTCATTATGATTCTTTGGTTGTATATTCTTTAATTTTAAATATATTATATTCAAATTTCATATAGATCATTAAAATGAAATTTTCTATCCTTTATAGAACTCTATAAATCCATATTATTCTTTTTTACATCCCTATATTTTTGTATCTTATTGAACCATTAGATTAAAATATTGACCATTAATCAACCAGTATAGGGTCAAAATATTTGGTGTGTTTAATTCTATCTTGAATGAACATAATGTGCCTTCAAGACATTGGTGCCAATAATTTTGGTTTGGTTTGACTATTTTATCTAGAATACTTCTAATCTCTTAGTTGAACATTTCATCGTGGCCATTTCTTTGGTGATGGTAATGTGTAGACATTATATGGAGAACACCATACATTTTATGAATACCCTCCACTAAACTATTGAAAAAAATTTGTCGCTTTGTTACTACTAAAGGCTCATGGAAATAATAACCTACCATATATGTTGGACCCGAAATAAGCACACATGACATTGGAATCATGATTCTTGGTGGCCTTGGATTCCACTCATTTAGATACATAATGAATAAAACAAATAATATTTTTTTTCTTAAATCACATAGAAAATGGACCCATAACATAAACAACCCATACATCAAATATTATACCAAAAAATATGGGTATTTAGGGAATCACTTTTTTACTATGAAATATTCCCCAAAAAGTACACTTTTCACAATTTTTACGATAACGATTTGATTTTTAAAATAATGTCAGCCAATAGATTTTAGATTATAGTAATCTTTAAGACATTATTTGAGGTAAAATGTGTCCTCCGTAAGCTAGTCTATGAAATCATTGAAAAAAAAATCTATGTCAATATTTGGTAAGCATATTTTTATGTCTTGGTCATTTAAAATTTACTAGAGATAAGTTACTTCCAAGATATTTAATCTAGATTCATTTTTTATTTTTATGCTTCTAATTGGAGTTAAGGGTAAAATTTACTAGTTGTATGGCCAAATAAATTACTATTTTGAATTAATTCGGTAATTCATCATATAATATATAAAGTTTCAATATGGTTATCTAATGATTGATTAGAATCATTTATTGAATTTATATTTCTTCATTCATGGGTATCTTACTAAAGTGATCTACTGCATGATTTTTAGATCCTTTTTGTCTATAATATCTATAGTGAACTCATACAAGAGTACAATCTTTATTATGAGCCTTGTATGGGCATCAGCCTTCTTTATCATGTAACTAAGTGTTAAATGAAATAAATATACAACTATATTAGTTCCATATAAAAATGACTAGAATTTATCTAATATAAAAACAACATTAGGAAACTATTTTTCAGTGGTTTTGTAATTGATCAGAGTGAAATCTATGGTTAACAAAGAATAGGTTTAAAATGAATATTTTTATAACTTATTTGGGAAGGAACTAATCCAACATAATTGTTTGATTCATCATAAAAAACTCAAAAAAAAATTCTGAATTCAGTGGTTGAATTATCAGTGGGGTAATCAACATCTATTTCATCTCATCCAATTCTTCCATAAAATTATCATTAAAAATAATACAATATTTTAAAATTAATCTTGAATTAATAAGAAAACATTTACAAATGTCCTTTATGAGTCACCTTTAAAATCCCACATTCCACAAAAATGATCTAAATTTCCTTACATGGGTGGTATATGATAAATAATTGATCAATTAATCGTTATACTTATCCAACTAAAATCCATTTTCAGATATGATTTAACCTTAGAATATTCCTTTTTTAACCATAAAGTGACACTTTTTGATGTTCCAAACTAGATATTTCTCTAGGTAATATTTCAAAAAAATCTCTAAATTCCACATGAAATGATATAAGGAGTTGATAAAAATAATATATTCATCGATAAATACCTATAGGAAGTCCTTAATGTGGTCTAAGAAAATTCATAACAAGCACCTATGAAATTTACCTAGGTCATTTCATAATTTGAAAGGGATCATATTTTGTGTAATGGACCCAATTAGAATGGATAATGTTGTCTTCTAATGGTCTTATAGGGACCTTGGTATATAAAAATACACAGAAAATCCATCCAATAAGAATAAATTCCTTATACCTACAAGAATTTCTATCATATTATAAATGAATAGAAATGGGAGGGGATATTTTTGGGTGACTAGGTTTAACATTATATAATAAATTCATATACTCATACTATTTTGGAATCTAATTGAAATTAATTCATAATTTTCATTTTCAATAATGTTAAAGCCTATCGCATTGGGAACCACAAGGATGGGTATTCCCCATTAGGATTAAAAAATGGGAAACTGATATTTGTAGAATACCGTTTTTATTTGGTTTATAATATCCTCCATGATAGTGGGGTTATATTTTTCAAGGGTTTCCTTACATATTGAGAGTCCAATTAAAAAAAAGATTCTTGTGAGAGTATAGCATGGTATTGATTCTAGTTATATCTCTTAGAACCCACCCTATGACTTGATAATTTAATTTTAAATGTTCAATGAATGTTTATTTAGGCATATCAAATATATTATTTGTGTAACACCCCAGGTTTTCAAAATAATTTATCTCTTTAAAAAAAATCAATAGCATGCGCCACTCGCAACACCGAGTTCGAGCACACCACGACTTACCAAGTAATCCGTTTAGAAAGTGTTTATGAAAAGTTGAAACTGAATTTTGAATTTTATATATTCCATATAATTTTAACTTCTATATTATGTGTTGTTTATATATAATGTAAGAACAAATCAAATTTTTCAGATAAAAGAAGTGTTTTTTAAAAAATAAAATTTACTACCTTTTAATGGAAAAAACTTTTTGAATCCAATATCTGACACATATATTTTTTAAATTTGGAAAAATAAACATCCTCTATTTATGAAGCACCTAAAAATTTATTTTTGTGTAAATTTTTGGTGTAATTATGATAACTTTATTATTTTTATGAATAGTGAAAAATACTAAATTTTAATTCAAAACTAATTTTTTAATCAAATTAATTTATATTGATAAATTATAAATTTAAATAGTTTTGAAGTATAATAAGATTATATTTTTATCATATAATACAATTTTGGTCATTGGATGTAATTTTATATTTAAATTCGGCAAAAACGCATATCAATCTTTTCATATGTTTTACTTCTCAGAAACCCACTTTTTGGGTTTGACAACAAGAAATAAATTTAAAATAATTAATAAACCATCAATATTTTGAATTTGGTAAAATAGAAATAATTTTTTAATTTGTAACATCAAAATTATATTAGGGATAATTTTTGGTATTTTTCTGAAAACATTAAATTTTTTATCCATAGTGAAAAATACTAAATTGTACATAAGAACCAACTTTTTCATTTAAATGCTAATTTTAATTAAAAATTTATCTTAAAATATATTCATAATACATATATTACTACAATTTAAGTCATCAGAGTCATTTTTAAATATGAATAAATATAAAAAAAATTTATTGAACCATTTTAACTTATTTTTACCCATGTTCTAGGCACACTTACCAGTTTCATTTTTTCCTTTCTATTTGATATATTTTTTCATGTTTCCCCTTTAATTTTCTTGATTTGGTATCGGTTATTCTCTTCCATTCTATGGTTTTTGATTTGGGATCATCGTGATTTTGGTTTTCTGGTTGTGTGGCCTTCGTTCTGTTATGCTATTTTTTCGGATTTTTTTATGGTGATGCCAGTGCCCTAGAGGCGGATGGTTTTAGTGTTTCAGTCATGATGAAGATGTTGGATTCTGGGATTTCTACTACTTCATGCTGTTTACATCCCTTGGTTTGTTGTTCACTTGTTGGTTGTTCCAATCTCAGAGTTCAGTGGACACGACGATGACTGGAGCTCACTATCGATCCTTACTATGCTCTTGCTCCAGGATTCCACCATTCATCTACATGTCATAATTGTGTGGTGGTATGTCTTGGTGTCTTGGGAGGTGATTTCGTGTGGCTGACAGCATTCCAGGAGCTGTCCGACATCGTCTCTGTCTTTGGTTTTCCCAATGGGCTTGGTGATGTTGATTTGTTTGTTATTGTTCAGTTCATAATTGCTAATTTATTCTCGATCAGGTGTCGTTTTCAGTGGCAGTATGACAATGTTTTTTATTCTGTTTTTGAATTCTTTAATTGGAGATGGTTCTCTGTTTCTCCCACTACTATGATGGTGCTCTGTTTTTTGGGTGCGACTATTCCTCAGGCCGCTGGTGGAGACAATGTTGTCTTCAGATTCATGGGGTTTACGGTGACTAGTGGTGTCTTACGACCGGTTTTCGGTGACAGCTTGCATTGGTCAAGATGATGGCTGATGTCTACTTGGTATGGAATTCTCCGGGATCAAGGATACTGTGAAATATCCTTACATTATTTTTTTTGTTTTATATATGAATATGTCGGTTTGTTATGTTTTGGATTTTGAAATTTGTTAGTAAATTTTTAATGAATGATTAAAATATTTAATATTATATATATTCAAATAAATGTACATTGACACTTTTTATGCCATCCAAAAAATTTATCGGTGATTGTGACATTTTATGGTTGAGTTAATGTGTTTGGTTCGATGTATTATACTTCTTTATGACTTTCACAAAAACCAATTACTAAATAGTCTACAAATATACGAAAATGAATTTTTAAAAAAACTATTATATTATTAAATTAAATAATAATACTAAAAACATATAGATTTGTAAAATGAATTATATAGTGATATATTTAATACTAGTGATCAACATTATGTTCTCTTGTAATTTTATAGTTAGTTTTCAACCATGTATTATAATAATACAAGAAGACATGGTAAAAGTTAAACTAATTAACTAAGGGTTACAAATAAAAGTAAAATTAAATATGAAGACCTAAATATGACTAAATACTGATGTTTGAGATAGTTTAGACCCATCCCCACCATATCTTTTAAAAAATGCATTTGGATAAATTATAAACTAAAAATATTTTTAGAATAAATTAATATTTGAAACTTTTCATAAAGTAAATGTCACCTCTCTTATAAAAGTATACTTCCTATCCTCATAAATTAATACCACCAACACCATTTGGATCAACCAGAACCTGCTCAAATATCTTCCAATATACTCTCACATCATTCTAGAGGCCTTAATTTGATCATAATTCCAGCATTTGGAGACCTTTTTTTCAAATCTGAAGGAAGAACCCGAAGAATAGGTAATTTTTTGTCACCTCATTCAATGTAATTTTCTTCTCCCACTTTCTCATTATTTTATAAATCCATAACTAAATAATAACTCTAGTAAAATATACATATTATGATGTTATTATAAATATGGTATATTCATATTCATTATTATATCCATCATATGAATGATAATGACACCATACATGTGTAGGTACAGTTTACGATTTCCATGTCGTGGTGTAGTTTGTTATTCCGCACTTCATTATTTGGATATGTATAATAATGAATAGAATTTATTTAAATAATAAATATAACATGATAATGATACTATATATATAATATACCATCCAATTATTTATTATTTCACCATAAATATAATTATATCATTTCTTGTGCGTAAATATGGTTTATCGTCTCCACAGTGTGATGAGATTCATTTCCACGTTCACCATTCAACGAAGATAATAAATATATATATTTTTAATAAGTATTTAATAAATTACATAATAATGCTATTGGATATATATATATATATAAATATATCTCATTCACTTACTTCCGTTCAATACGATATGGAAAAGGAAACACTTTTTATGCTTACGTATGGCCAACCATCTCCACGAATGGCGTTTTCTATTTCATATATCTATCTATTATAAATACTTATATTCTGAATATATATGATAAATAAATAGTTTTTTATATTATGGAATTAATTAAATCATGATATATTTTATACGATCAAGAATAAAAAGTTTAAATACATATGATAAAGAAAGTGATTATTACACGAGACGTTATTTTAAAATAGAAATTATTTTTAAATGATTAGTATAAAGCCATAAATGAATAAATTATGATATCATATATATAAATATAGTTCTATTATAATTTAATAACATACTATGGTCATTATACCTGAGGTTGAACATAGCCTTGACTAAAGGAATGTAATAGGTAGGGGTTAATTTTTCAATCTCATTATTATCCGAGATTGTTTATGAGTAAGTATTTACTGGGAAATTTTTATCTTCCATGTCTGGGTTTCATGAAAAAGTGTTCATAAATTATATTTTAAGGTTTTGTGGAATGGACTCTTCATCAAGATCATCATTTTAAATGTTTCAATAATTTACTTTACTAATTTTATTTAATTAATTTCATTGTTTTAAAATTGACTTTAACGATTTCTTTAAATAGACATGATTTTTTTAAAATGTTAATTCCATTGAAATTTTTTAATGTTTTATTATAAAATTTGATTCAAAAATATCTCTTAAATGAATTTTTTTAAATGTGCGGCGTTAAAATGATTTCACAAAAAGAGATATTTCTCTCAATGTGTTTTTCTGATTATTTTCAACTATGTCTACATCCTTTACTAGATATTATTATTGATTGAGGTTGATTTGTTATAATACAATCTTCCATATTGAATTGAATGAGTTATGATTTGTTTGACTTTGGATGTTCTGTTTTTATACCATTCATGGTATATGGTTAAAGTATTGAAATTTTGTATGCTAGATTTAATATGATTGTTTGGGTTATGTTTCAACATTTTCATATAAGGAATGCATTGGACTTAGTATTTGATAGGTGGAGCCCACTATATATCCTTGATGCCTTAGTAGGTCTCATTAGGAAAATTAATGTCTTGGAACAAGGCCTTGAAAAAAAAAATTATTTGTAGTCTTGGTAGGAGGCCTTGACTATGTGGTTATGATGTCCTACATTATGCATTCAATCATTATAAAATTATCTATTTATATTACATGTGATTATTCGACTAGTATAATATCCATGTGAATAATGAAGTGTAATTATTTTATTTATCATATCCACATTATGCTGTATTTTATGTTTAATGGGCATGTGTTTTAATTTTATACCCTTCAATAGCAGTGTATGATTATTTATGATAGTTTCTACTATATTGTATATTGTTACAGAGCATCTGAGCTCACCCATTTCTTATGTTTTATTTTCCCAAGATACCAAGAAGTATATTATGATTTATATAATGTTTTACGCTAATGTATTAATGGAATTATCAAAGGATTATTTATTCAATGTTTTATATTTTAAATTTTAATGTAAATTTCATGCATGTAATCTATTATCCAAGACTGTTAAAGTGATTAGTCCATCAAAAACTGATTCCTTGTAATCAATCCAATGCATAAAAATAATGCACCGACTCTGGGTTTCTGGGGTCGGGGAATTACAATTTTTATTAGAGGAAGTTTAGAAACAACCATGGAAATAGATTTAGATATACTCTAATTTTGAAACATTACCCTAAGATAGGCTTTTAGGATTTGTATATAATAACATCATATAATTTTGGTAATGTAGATGTTTTTTGAATTTTCCAAGAAATACATCCATGTATGGATACATGTAGGTAATGGTTGCTCTGGCATAAATGTATCTACGTGTAAAACATGAAAAAATAATTTTGATCTAGACTATAACATGAACTTGTGCACGACAATGGTCATTGTTTTACTCTTATTTACGAAACTCCCAGGAGATATTCTTAAAATAACTCACATTTTCATTACAAATGTTTATAAAAAATTTATGGGTAAGTATGTCAAAAAAGAAACCATTTTTATTATTATAATACAAGATTTAAAAATATATTTAATTAATGTTAATAATTTTTCTTGTTTTTTGATTATAAATAATGATATGATATAACCTAGTGTATGTCTCCATTTAGAAATGGATACCAGTAGAAGTATTGAAAACTCTAGCAATATGAATTATTCAAAGAGTAAGAAAGTCATTTCATTCATGGTCTAGAGTCAACATTTATAAAGGAAATACTCTCCCACATATTCTCATCATATGAATAAAATGAAATGTGTGTTAATAAAATAAGTAAATAATTCTCTGAGTTATATGGATTAGAAGGGTAGCCAGAGAAGAAAATATTGGAATAGAAAAACAAGGATAATGTGAAGAAGGGAAGGAATTATTTTACCATATGTGAAAACTATAGAAAGGATCACCTTAGGAAGTTCTTATAAGGAATGGGTGTTTTTTATATGTGTAGGGAAAAAGGTCACCATGCTTGTGATTTCAAGGTTAAGAAAAACATTTCAAATGTATAATGATACATCGTTATAGTGTTGGGACACTACGAGAATCAATGTACATATCATCAGACTATACCGCAAATGATGGAATTGGATAATAATCATGTTATAATACTACCATAGATGAAGAGGAATGATTAGTATTATTAAGTTGTTATTTAGTAATTATGTCATTTGAGTACATATAATAAGAATTACAAAGTATTTAAGGATTTCACTATAATACGTTTTCATTAAGGATTTGAGATTTTATTGTACCATGTGAAGTGACACTGTTTCAAGTTAAAATTTTTGGAAAATATATTGTTGGGGGAAATATAACCCTTAATATGATTATGAAACTATGATAATTATTAAAGAATAAGATATAATTGAGTTGGATAATTTATATTGGATATTATTGAGTACCTTGGATCTAATTAATTGTTTTCTTATTATATAATTGTTGGAGATTACAACATATATGGATTTAAGGAGTATATCTGGTATTCAATAATGAATAAAGGAGCATGAAGATATTCAACAAATGTTTATGGTAATTTATGGTCTTACCATGTTTTATGATAATACATGATGATGGTATTATTGTGTTATTACGTGGAAAAAGAGATATTTATAATATTTACCTTCCTTTTAATTTTATGACTCAGAGTTTGGGAAATTTATTTTGGATAAATATAATGTTTAAAATGATATATGGTGGACATTGGATAATATTGTGTAAGGTTAAAACATTTCATAGGATTATTTTTGGATTGTTATAAAAAGGACAACCTGGTGGTCGCGTGACAAACCATCACGTCCAGCATTGTAATGACCCAGAATTTAATTGGATTTTTTTCTTAACTACATGGGAATTTTAATAGTCTCTGAAAATTTACAGTGCTTGATTCCGAGGCTTGGTGTGTCCGGAATCAATTTCTGATGTTTTTTCCAGGTACGTTCAGTAAACATACGAGTAGGATTTTATAACATTTGAACTGGTGATTGGAATTGATAACTGAGGGCACTATTGAACTCGCAACATCGATATTTGCATAAGAGGACTTTCACCTTGATGGATGTCGGTCGAGAATGGAAATTAGTAATTGAGTTTTTAAGAAAAAGTAAAATAAAAATAAGTAGGAAGCTTATTTTTATGCTTTGTGGTTAAAATATCCATGGGGTGGTTAGAGGTGCAAGCCTCCACACCATAACATCCCATGAGATGTTATGGTAGTGGGTCCCACTTTCACATAACTTCCCTTGGGAGGATATCTTTGGTGGGGCCCACCCGGGCCTCTAACCCTTGGAACACCCCATTTATGGGGGGAGAATCCTTGAACTTCCCTCCTTAAGTGCCAACCCTCCCTCTATTTATTAATTAAACCATTTCAATTAATTAATTGAACCCATTTGAATTATTTTGGATTTTTGGGGCCACCAATTATCTAATTGATTTAATTAATCGATTAATTTTGGTTGGCATTTTCATTTGGTGGGCTTTGGGGAAAGAGGGATCTTTGAAGAGAAAGAACTCACCAATGAAGAATGACCTTCAACCGTGTCAAAAGAGAATGACCCGACAGTGAAGAACGCCGTCTTTGACTACGTCAGCTCTAAACGCTCATATGCCAATGACAGATATCCTCTTCCATTTTCAACATCCACAAATCAACGCTCGCCTTTCCGCGATGTCTTCAACGTTAATCGATACAAGGTAGGGGGATTTAAGAATGTTTTGATTGCATTCTACTTCATTAAATCATGGGTGATGGTTTCACAGATTGATATCACCTTAACTTGGAAGGATCAGGCTGCACAAACATGAACAAACCCTCCCCCTTCATTTTCCACACATGTTGATGACGGAGGTGGCACAATGGCACCACTGGATGAGTAAACTGTGGTAGAGCAAGGGCGGGTGGCGATGTGCCAGCCTCAAAGAAAACTGGCGGTGCAAGGCTGTCGGGACGCCGAAAGGGCGCTGCACCGCCGGGCCGCGCGGAGGAATAAAGTCACGGCCAAGGCGGGACATGGCAGAATGGCGCGGTGTCGTTGCACCGCACGGAGGACGAGAGCCGCGACTAGGAAGGGATGTGGCGGAGGGGCGCGGCGCCGTCACACCACCCGGAGGAGCAGAACTGCAGCTAGGGCAGGCGACAATGGAAGTGGTGGGGAGGCAGGCATTGGGCCGACGGCCGGTGGAGCAGGAGTGGCTGGCCGCTCAGCCTTCCAAGAGGAGCGGGACCCCACTGGATCCCACGTGCTGTGGACCGGCTCCACTTGGCACCAATTTTTCTCCCACCAGAATGGCTTTGCCATTTGGGATCTCTAGGTGGCACACGGTTTTCCCCCTGGACGCGGCTTTGGCAGACCCCGTGAGCCGTCGGGCCGCTGGGCTGCCCACTCGGTCCGGGCCACCCTTGGGCCGGGCCGTCCCCACTGGCTGGGCCATCCCCTCTGGCCAGTTCGTACCCGCAGACATGGTCGGACCCGCGGACCGGGTCAGACCCTAGTCTGAACCCATTTGTCCCGAATACACCTTTTCTCTCTTATCATGGGCTACGGGTGTCTGATCGATGAACCGTCTGTAGTGGAAGAATTCATGGAGAAATATGGTTCTTTTGGAATACCCCACTTGACATTTGGACACAGTTGGGGCACAGTCAGGTTGGTTTGAATCTAAAATCCAACCGGACCCCTCGAACGGAAATGCCAATAACTCATAGACCGAGCATCTAATTTACATGTCTTCTGTTGCGTTGAGACCCCTGTGACGAGGGGGACTTTGAGTTAAATTTTTGTGGGACATCATGATAGATGGTGGATCATCCAGTAGCTTGTTGAGTAGATCCTTCAGTCGACGAGCGAGCGGGGTACAGAAACCTAGTAGCTGGCTGATACCTGACGACTGCTGACCCTTCGACATGAAGTGTTTCGACTAGCCCAATAGAGATCACTTCTATTTGATTTGGCATACCCACAATGTGGAGGGCCTTTGTGTGATGTGGAAGACCCATGGTACTCGACAGGAGAAGTACCTCAGCAGGCTACGAGGGGGAGCGCCTTTGTGTGACTCGGTAAACCCACAGTGGGGAGAACCTCTGTGTGACGCAGCAAACCCACGGTACTCGACAAGAGGACTACTAAAACAATCCAGGATAGTGGGAAGCATCTCTGTATGATGCGGCATGCCCAAAATAGTCTATAGAGGAGGAGTACACTAGCATCTGAGGTTTCAGAAGTTAGACTGGGCGTGTTACATGTTACCACCACTAGAATAAAAATCCTGGTTTTGAGCTGAGTCAATGACTTTTGTTTTTTAATAATGATTTATATAAGTTACTAGATAACTTAGGTATATTTATTGTCTTATACCTGAGTAATTGTTATCCATTGAATTGATAATTTTTGGTTTATCCCTGTTTTATTTTGTGAGATCTTGAGGGTCTCGGGGTCCCTACTGAGTATCGTTATACCAACCCCTGCATGGGCTATGGCCACACATCCTTGTGTTGGTTGCAGATGATAGACAATGTTGATTGAGATAGATAGTAGTAGGACTGGATGGTACCCAAAGGTTGACCAATCGGCGTGATTATACATGGAGTGGATGGACGGGCGTGGAGTGTCGAGGAGGTCATCTGTACATACCCTTTATGTAGGAACCTCAAAGGACGACCCAGTAGTTTCTTATTTTTCATCAGTTGTACTTTATTTTAGTTGTAATCTTACTTTTCTGTTTCCTTGTACATTTCTATTGGGCTTGTATTTCCGTCCCCTTTTACATTCTATCACTCCAATTTTCATACAGTTTTTACTTAGTGTTTGCTTCCAGTTGTACTCTGATTGTCTGTGTTTCCAATTTATAAAGGAAATTCCTTCCCAGCATAGGGATTTATGCCTTTGTTGCTAGTTTCCAGCCCCTGGACTATGGAAGGCATGCTTGGGGTGGTAAAGGCATGGGCCCCGAGGATGGGTCGTGACAAATTGGTATCATTGGAGTTGGTTCTACTACAGAACATAGGACTCTGGTCATTATCTTCAATGAAGCAATAATGTTAATGGTACTAAGTGTTGTTTTCAGTTCAAGGAGTTCAGTGTTAGTGCGGGCGGCCGAAATATCCATACCCCAGGATCCTAACTACTAATTTCTGACTTAGTGCATGAAAACACTGATTGCGTGCGTGTCTTTAAAAGTATTCTTAAGTTAGCTCAACCAGATCAGCTCCACGGTATAATATTTAACCGTGTCACAACTGTTTCTTTCAGGATGCCCCCCCCCCACCGTAGAGCCCTGAGAGTTGTCCGCTCTAACAGACCACAAAGCGACGAGGCAGTGGTGCAGGAACCTTTACCAGTGGAGGCACCATCATTACCACGTCTCGCTAGGCCACTGATGCCAACAACCCCAATATTAGACGATGCACGCCGCTTGAGCACGTTGCATGAGTCCTAGCACCAGAGGCCACCAAGGTTCCATGGAGAGATGGACCCAAAGGTGGTTGAGGATTTTATGGAGGATATAGGTAGTGTCTTCATGCTAGTAGGGACACCAGAAGACTACATGGTGATCCTTACCGGGAGTCTCCTTCAGGAAGCGGTAGGAAGATGGTGGATCTTGACGCTCTAGGTGCATGGTGAGGCAGCGCTTCTCTGGGCATACTTGGAGAGCTTATTCTGGGTGGAGTTTGTTCCAGTGACTCTACGAGCGGTGCAGATATAGGATCTACTACATCTATAATATTTTAGAATGACAGAAGCTATGTACTTAGCAAGGTTCACCAATCTCTCACGCTACTCCACAAATATGTTACGGTACCCATTTTCCAGGGCCCAGACCATCGAGTTGGGGCTCAGGCAAGAGATCAGGGCTTCGAGGATCTCACTCATCATCTCGATGCAGAAGGGGGTGTTATAGAGAGCCCTCCTAGTGGAGAGTTTTCTTGCTAAGAAGTCTCTGGTAGTGAGACCCACCACTAGTCGACATGAAGCGGAGTCTTCTACAGCTGGCAGTAGAAAACTAACAAAGAGGTCCAAGAGGACTAGACCCACTGTTGGATGATCATAGGAGTCAGGATCTATTGTACATGGCACCCGAGCTAGTGACATACCTTCCCAGAGAAGGTCATGTTACTCATGCAGTGGGCAGGGACACATGGCTCGTGATTGTCTGACCCACTGTTCAGATGATCACCAGACAGTTGATGGAACTCCTAGGTATAGGCTGAGGTTCGATCGAGGCATTCTGCAGGGAGTAGGCGGATGTGGCATATGAGTTGGTCGAGCAGTAGGTGGTGGTTGGCGATTCGAGGTGTTACTTCCACCACCACGAGGAGGTACACCGCAACCGTAGGGAGTAGGTGGACAGGGGAGAGCTCAGCTCCATGCAGCTGAAGAAAATGACCATTGTGCTTCGGAGATGATTCGAGGTATGATCTGTGTCTACTCTACCATAGTTGCAGTTCTTGTAGACAATGGTGCCAGTTACTCTTTCATTTCCACTACCCTTGTTCGGAGCTCGTAGATTTTGATGGATCTGTTGGTTCGATCCTTACGGCTGGAGACTCTTACGGGAGAAGACTCGATGATTAAGAACATGTGATGATTGTGTGAGCTTACTCTAGGATGTGAGAGCCTCAGGTGGGATCTCCTCATAGCGGCGCCGAGTCCTTACGACGTCATCTTGGGTATGGACTAGTTATCTACAATTTATGCTCAGATCGACTGTATTAGGTGCAAAGTGTAGTGTGTCTGTACGGATGGGGCTAGGTTCACCTTCACTGGCGAGAAGGGATCCTTTGCAGTGTTAGACATACTTACTCAGACGAGAGTGTAGCCGATCACTCACCAGTTGGCTTTATTTACCCTCAAAGCAGTAGATGTAGAGAGTCTGACATATCTTGTAGTGGTGGACCAGTACGCAGATGCTTTCCCTGATGATGTTCCACGACTACCTCCTCTCAGAGAGGTGGGCTTCTACATTGACCTGTAACCCATGACGAAACCAATATCAACACCATCATATCAGATGGCACATACAGAGCATTGCAAGCTACAGGTACAACTAGAGGACTTACATGGGAAGGGATTCATACAGCCCAGCATTTCTACCTAGGTAGCACCAATTCTATTCACCAAGAAGGCAGATGCGAGTTTGAGGCTCTATGCCGACTATAGTTTCCTAAACCAGGTGACTGTGAAGAACAAGTATCCACTCCCGAGGATTGACAACATCTTTGAACAACTGAAGCGAGCACGGTTGTTCTCAAAGATAGACCTCAGATTAGGCTATCACCATCTCAGAGTTCTAGATGAGGATGTGGAAAAGATGGCCTTCAGGTTTTGTTATGGCCACTATGAGTTCTTGGTAATTTCGTTCGGTGTAACCAACACTCTAGCAGTGTTCATGGGTCTCATGAACAGGATCTTCGAGCCATATCTCGATCGCATTGTCATAGTCTTCATCTATGACATTCTGATCTACTTGACTACTGAGGAAGAGCATGCCTACCATTTGCGGGTAGTACTGGACACACTCTGAGAGAACCATATTTATGGTAAGCTCTCGAAGTGCCAGTTTTTGATTTGAGAGGTTCATTTCTTAGGACATGTCATATCGGAGGCTGGAGTTAATGTAGATCCAGAGAAGATTGAGGAGGTACTTTCTTGGGAGCCACCTAAGAGTTTGATGGAGAGAAGAAGTTTCCCGGGATTGGCTGGATATAATCGAAGGTTCATTCAAGACTTCTACAGAGTTACAGCACCACTATCATCCTTGATGAAAAGGGGTAAACCCATCGTGTGGTCGGAGAGATTCTAGGAGAGCTTTCGAGAGCTGAGGCAGTGGCTGACTAGTGCCCCCTTCTTGAGACTTCAAGAGGAGGGAGTAGGGTATGTAGTTTACTGTGACACATCAGCGACCATACTTCGGTGTGAATTGATGCAGGAGTGAGCAGTGATCACATATGGTTCTTGGAAGCTAAGATAGCTTGAGAAGAAGTATGCTATCAATAACTAGTATTTTGTAGTAGTAGTCTTTTCCTTGTAGATGTGGTGACTCTATTTGATGGGTGATCATTTTACCATGTACTCTGGTCACAAGAGTCCCGGGTATATCTTCTCTCAGAAGAACCAGAACCTAAGACAACGATGATGGATTGAGTTTATCAAGGACTATGACTTTGAGATAGTCTATAATCCTGGGAAGGGGAATGTTTTTGTAGATGCGCTCATCAGGAGGACTCTAATACTACTGCTAGGAGATGCGACAGAGCAGCCGACTGACATATAGATTTTCTTTGTGGATAGAGGTGGAGCAGCCTATCTACAGTCTAATACAGTTCCTCCCCCACTACTTCAGTGAGTTAGGGAGGTGCAACATGGGGACACTGACTCTGAGACAATACATGCTCAGATAACCATAGGGCAGGCACCTGATATTTTTTCTAATGGTGGGGAGCTTTTCGTCCACTTTAGAGGATGTACTATGGTACCTGTAACACTTATAGAGGATGTGTTGAGGTATTTCCACACTTCCCATCCAGTGCTTCGTCCAGGAGTGGTGAATATGTACTAGCACCTTCGACGACAGCACTGGTGGCTAGGTATGAAGAAGGCAGTAGATGAGTTTGTCTCACGATGCCTCATTTGTCATCAAGTGAAGTGGGATAACCAGGTACCAGTAGGCTTCGTACATCCCTTTGAGGTCCCAAAGATGAAGTGGGATGGGATATCCATGGACTTCGTGACAGATCTTCCATGTACATCTAGGAGTCACTACTCAATTTCGGTGATTGTTGACCGAATCGCTATGTCGGCCCACATCCTACTGATCAAAGAGGACGGATAAGTTGAGAGCTTGGGACGCCAATATGTACAGGAGATTGTGTGTTTAATTAAGTAACTTATTCTATTGTCTCTGACCGTGACACATAGGTTAATTCCCGGCTATGGAAGGGGTTGTAGGAGTATTTCGAGACGCAGCTACGTCTGAGCACCGCCTTCCAACCTCAGACAGATGGCCAGACCAAGCAGACCATCTAGACCCTCGAGGACATGCTCCATTCATGTGTTTTTGACTTTGGTCATATCCGTGAGGATCACTAACCTTTGGTTGAGTTTTCCTACAACAACATATATCACTCCACCATCGGTATGGAATCTTTTGAGGCGTTATATGGTCGAACTTGCAGATTGCCTTTGTGTAGAAAAGACCTTGGGGAGTCAGCACTGGAGGGAGGAGATATGGTAAGAGCAACCACAAAGAAGGTGAAGATAATCCAGGAACAGATGAAGACTGCACAGAGCTAGAATAAGTCATATGATTTTAGGAGAAGGAGTCCTCTGGAGATTGAGGATGGCGACCACATCTTTCTACAGGTGTCACCTCGATGAGGTCTAAAGAGATTTGACCGAGGTGGAAAGTTGTCTCTGTGATTAATCGGACTTTTCTAGGTCCTTAGAAAAGTAGGAAAGGTGGATTAACGCTTTTCTCTCCCACCTCAGTTGCACTGGGTGCATGAAATCTTCCACGTATATCATCTGAGAAGATATGTGTACAACCCATCCCACATCATCGACCACAGGGGGATGGACATCGATGACAGGGTGACATTCACGGGAGATCTAATGGAGATTGAGGATCAACAAGAGCATGTCCAACATGGATGTTTGATACCTCTAGTTCGCGTACATTGGCAGCACGAGAACCTTCAGGAGAGCACATGGGATCAGGAGGCTTAGATGCGTGCTCAGTACCCTCATTTGTTCCCTTAGTTAGAGTTGTATCTTATGGGGACGTAAATCCCTAAGGTGGGGAGAATGTAAAGACCCATAATTTCTGTGGAATTTTTTTTCTTAAATACATTGGAATTTTATGAGTCCTTAAAAATTTACGGTGCTTGATTCTGAGGCCTAGTGTGTCCAGAATCAATTTATGAAGTTTTGTTCACGTAATTTCAGAAAACATACGAGATGGATTTTATAACATTTGAATCGGTGCCCAGAATTGAAATCTGAGGGCACCGTTGAACTCAAAGTGTCGATATTTTCTTAAGAAGACATTCACCTTCAAAACAGTCGATCAAGAATGAAAGTTAATGTTTGAGTGTTTAATAAAAAGTTAAATAAAAATAAGTGTGAAGCTTATTTTTATGCTTGGTTGTTAAAATATCCAACTGGTGACTAGAGGTGGAGGCCTCCACACCATAACCTCCCATGAAAGGTTATGGTGGTAGGGCCCACCCACACATAACCTCCCATGGGAGGATATCTTTGGTGGGGACCACCCGAGCATGTAACCCTTGGAAACCCCCATTTATGTGGTAAGAACCCTTGAACTTCCTTCATTAGGTGCCAACCCTCCCTCAATTAATTAATTTAACCCTTTCAATTAATTAATTGAACCCTTTTGAATTCGTTTGAATTTTGTGGACACCAATTACATAATGGATTTACATAATCCATTGGTTTTGGATGGCATTTCCATTTGATGGAGTTTGGGGAAATAGGGAGATCGGGAAAGAAAGAACTCACCAACGAAGAACGAACTTCAACCATGTCAAAATAGAAGGAGTTGATCTCAAAGAAGGCAGTCTCCAACTATGTCTCCTCCGAATGCTCATCTGATAATGACAGATATCATCTTCCTTTTCCGAAATTGATGAATCGACACCTTCCTTTTCACTACTTGTTCAATAATCATCGATAAAAGGTATGGGGATTTAATATTTTTTGGTTTGTGTTCTGCGTCGTTCAATCTTGGGTGATTTTTTCACCAATTGATATCACCATAACGTGGAAGTCTAGGGCTGCACAAACCCGGACCGACCCTCCCACTTGGTTTTCCTCACATGTTATCGACGACTGCAGTGCAATTGCACCCCCAGAAGGGGAAACCACAGTGGAGCAATGGCGGCCGGTGACGGACCAGTCGCAAAGAAAACCGGCGGTGCAAGGCCACCGAGTCACTGAAAGGGAGCGTCACCGCCGAGCTAAGTGGAGGAGGAGAGCCACGGCTAGAAAGGGATGTGGTGTAAGGGAGTAGTGCCATTTTTCCACACAAAGAAGGAGAGTCTCGTCCAGGGTGGGCTGGGGCGGAGGGGCGTGGCGTCGTCGCACCGCGCGAAAAAGCAGAACCGCGGCCAGGGTGGGCCACGGTGGAAGAGTTGGGGCAGCCGGCATCGGGTCAGCCGCCAGTGGAGCGGGATTGGCTGGATGCATAGTAATCCAGGAGGATCAGGACCCCATTGGGTCTTGTGATGTCTGGACTGACAACACCTGGTTCCAGTTTTTCTCCCACCCGAATGACTTTTCCATTCCAGATCTCTAGGGCCACGCAGTTTCCCCCTACACACGACTTAGGTAGACCCCGCAAGCCGACGGGCTGCTGGGCCGTCGGGCCGCCAAGTCAAGCCGCCCCCTCATGCTGGGCCACCCTTGGGTAGGGCTACTCACTTGGCCCAGGCCACCCCCTTGGGGCGGGTAAGTCCCACGGACCGGGTTGGACCCCAGTCCGAACTCGTTTGACCCGAATACACCATTTCACCCATATCTTGGGCTATGAGTGTCTGATCGACGAACAGTCTATGGAGACAAAAATCTTGGATCGAGGAGGTTCTTTTGGAATACCCCACATGAGGTTTTAACACATTTGTGGTATTTTCGAGTTGGTTTGAACATAAAATCCAACTAAGCCCCTGGAACAGAAATGCCAATAACTCACAGACCGGGAGTCCGATTGACGCACCGTCTGTTACATTCAGACCCCTATGACGAGGCAGACCTTCAAGTTACTTTTTCGGGGGACATCGTGATAGTTCATGGAATGACCAGTAGCTTCTGGAGAAGATCCTATGGGAGACGAGCGAGTGGGGTACAGAAACATAGTACCCGGATGATACCTGATGACTGCTGACCTTTAGACTCAAAGTGTTTTGACTAGCCCAGTGTGGAGCGCCTCTATGTGACATGGCAGACCCACAGTACTCAACAGGAGAATTACCTCAGCATGCTATGAGGGGGAGTGCCTCTATGTGACGCAACTGACCCACAGTTGGGAGTGCCTCTGTGTGACGCAGTAGACCCACTATACTCCATAGGAGGAGTACCACAGTAGTCCAAGATTGTGGGACGCACCTCTGTGTGACGCGACATGCCCAAAATACTCTATAAGGAGGAGTACACCAGCACCTGAGGTTTCAAAAGTTAGACTATGAGTGTTACATGTTACCACCCCTAGAATAAAAATCCTAGTTTTGATCCGTGTCAATGACTTTAGTGTTTTCCCCATGATTGAGATGGGATACTAGATAACTTATGTATATGTATGGACATATACCAAAGTAATGGTTATCCGTTGAATCCATATTTTTTTTATCCGTGTTGGATTTTGTGAGATCTTGAGGGTCTCATGGTCCCTACTGAGTATTGTTATACTCAACCCTACCCGGATTATGCCCACACCTCGTTGTGTTGGTCACAGATGACAGACAGCGTTGACTGAGGCAGAGGGAAGCTGGACAAGACGGTACCCGAATGTGGACCCCTCGGCGTGACGGTACACAGAGTGGACAGACGGACATGGAGTTCTCATGAGGTTCTTTGTACCTACCCTTCATGTAGGAACCCCGAAGGATGACCTAGTAGCTTCTAGGTTTTCTTCAGTTTTACTTTCATCCTGTTGTACAATTACTTTTCTGTTTCATTGTACTTTACTGTTGGGATTGCATTTCTGACCTCTTTTACATTCCATCACTCCTTTTTCTATATAGTTTTTACTTAGTATTTTCTTCCAGTTGTACTCTGATTGGGTGTTTTTACAATTTATAAATGCAATTCCTTCCCAGCTTAGAGATTTATGCCTTTTGTGCTAGTTTCCAGACCCTGGCCTATGTAAGGCAGGATTGGGGTAGTCACAGCACGAGCCCTGGGGACGGGTTATGGCAGGAAAGTATGAAATACTTGAACCCACAACCGAATGGTGATAAGGTTGCATCACCTACCACTGTTCTATGTGATGTCCTGGTTTTCATAATTTTGTTTTTTAAAACAATCTAACAGATGAATTATATATTCATTATTTTTGGAACTTTATACGATTTGGATAAATAGAATATTTTTTAATTTTTTATCTTTTGGAGTGAAATATGAGTTTTTGGTATAAGTTATTTGAATTTTGGAACGTAATATGTCATGGGTTTTTTGTCTTATTTTATGAATAAATAAATTATTATACATTGGGAAAGGGATATAAAAACCAAATATTTGTTACCCTAATACCTTATTTTTTTTGATATGATGATATTTAAATCATCAGAGATTTACCTGTTTGAAGCCCTCAATAATCCATATATTGTTCACTTGTTTGTGAATGATGACCTCAATCAATTCATATTAATATTTACATATTACCTCCAATTATATGTCTCTAATTATCACGAATGTTCTCCTATTAGAAATCCTAATTTGGTGGTGTCTTTTTCATTTTCATTTCCCTCTTATTAAGACTAAATTTTAGCAACCTTATTTCCGATGTGGGGTTTCCACAACGGTATTTTCAACTATCAACTATTTATTTTTGAAAAAAAATTTCAAATTGCAAGGACACAATTCATTAAATGAGGGGAAAATATAACACCTGATGATTTCATAATACATTATCTCTTTAATGTAATTCAATTGCTTGCGCCACACGTAACACCGAGTTTGAGCACACCATGACTTACAAAATTAGACGTTTAAAAAAGTAGTTATGAATTGTAAGAAATAAAATTTTATTTTTATATACTCCATGTAATTTTAACATCCATAATATGTTTTTTAGGCATAATATATGAACAAATCCAATTTTTCTGATAAAATAAGTGTTTTTCAAAAAAAAGGAAATTTAACCCCTTTTAATGGAGATATATTTTTAAATACAATATTTGACAAATTCATATATTCAATTTATCAAAATAAACGTTTTATTTAGAAGTAGGACATCAATATTTTTTTTGGATAATTATTTGGCCTTTTTTCGATAACTTTCATATTTTAATGAATAGTAAAAAACACAAACTTTTATTTTAAAAAAACTTTTTTTAAAAAATAATTTATATTGTTAAATAATACATTTGAATGGTTTTGAATTATTATTAGATAATATTTTTTTCATTTAATCTAATTTTTGTAATTGGGCATAATTTTACATTTAAATTGGACATAAACACATATCAATGTTTTGATAGTTTTATCTTCTCATGAACCCGCTTTCTGGTTTTGACAACGGGAATTAATTTTGAATTAATTAATAAAACATTTATGTTTTTAATTTCATAAAATATAAATCATTTTTGAATTCAGAATATCAAAATTATATTAAGTTTAATTTTTTGTATTTTTCTAAAAACATTTAATTTTTTATGAATATTAAAAAATACTTCATAGTACATAAATACCAACATTTTCCTTAAAATTTTTATTTCTAATTAAATCATTATCTTAAAATAGATACATAATACAAATATTATTACAATTTAAGTAATCAGAGTCATTTTATTATAAGACCAAATATATAAAATTTTATTGAACCATTTTGTCATATTTTTACCCACCATCTACGCACATTAACCCACCTACTAGGAACATTTGTGAATTTGTATAAAATGTAAATTTACCAATTCTGTGAATTGAATTTCAAAAATCTGATTGACATGATTGGAATCAGTTTGTAAAATGGGGTTCAATAGGATATTTTTTTTGAATATAATCTTTTGACGCTTATTTACCACTGTTAGAAGTAAAATGATAATTTAAGGTAAAAATAATATTTAAATTACCCCAACAATATTTAATAATTCTATTGGATAAGTTTATTTCTACCAAAATTTACCTTCGGAAAAAATAACATCATTTTTATTCATTTTTATTAGATTATTACATTTATTATATTTTATTTAAAAAAGTGTTAAAAGTGTTAAATTCAATGTTTAAAAACAAAACCATTTTTCATATAGGCTTACAGACAATATAAATACAACTATAAATATTAATTAGTAATCTAAAACAATTTCCTAAATCATTGTATTTTATTCTTAATTTTTAGTCATTAAATATTTAAGGTTATATATGAATCAATGTTGAAGTAATAATAATCTTTTTATTGTAAGATTACAATTATTAATAATATAAATATCTAAATAAATTTAAATTTAGACTTATGATGCCATCCATGAATTATATATTTTAATATGAAATGTTATAGTTGATTTAATTTATTTGGTTCCAAGTAATCAGATTTTTACTACTTTCAGAAAAACCAAAAACTAATTAGTGTCAAAATAGACATAAATGATATTTTAAAACAAATACTATATTTTTAAATGATAAAATAATCATAAAAATCTGTTGATTAGGAAAAGGACACATTTAATGATCGGTATGTAATTATAAAACCACTTGAGGTTCTGTAGGAATTTAATAGTAAATTTATTAACCATGGAATATAATAATACAAGAAGACATGGTAAAAGAAAAACTATTTAACTATGTGTTAAATAAAAAAGATAAGATTAATATGGGGACATAAAGTTGTTTCAAACCTTTTGTTTGAGAGTATTTAGACCCAATCCCATTATATATTAAAATTAATTAATTAGGATCTATTAGAAAATGAAAAAAAATTAGAATAAATTAATATTTCATTTTTTCCTGAAATACCCCACACCTCTCCTATAAAAGGGTCCTTCCCCTCTTCTTAAATTAACTCATCCAAAGAAATTTGGCTCAGAAAAAACCTTGCTAAAATATCTTAAAAGATATCATAACTTAATCATAGATTCCTTACATAGATCATAAATCCTTCTTATGTAGTGCTTTTATCATATCAAAATGACGAACCCGAAGAAGAGGTAGTTACTTCATCACCACATTCAAAGTTATTTTCTTCCACGACTTCCAATTTCTTTATTTTTTACATATACAAATAAAAAATCTATTACCTTATACATAATTTTATGTTATTATAAATATGCTACATCCATATTCATTATTCTATCCATCCTATTAATAACAATGTCACCATATGTGTGTACGTACAGCTTAACATCTCGGCATTGTGGTGTAGTTTGTTATTCAACACATCATTATTTGGATGGGTATAATAATGAGTATAATTTATTTAAATAATAAATAAAACATTTTAATGATTTTTTATATATTATATACCATCCAATTACATATTATATCACCATCAATCGAATGATATCGTCGCTCATCCGTACGTATGGCTTACCATCCCCACGACGTGATAAAATTCATTTCCACATTCACCATTCAATGATTATTATAAAAATATATATTATTAATAAGTTTGTAATATATGACATAATAATGCAACTGAATATATATATATATATATATAAACATACACATATATCTCATTCACATACGTATGTTCAATATGATATGGAAACAGAAACAATGTTTCTGCATACGTACGGCCTACCGTCTACATAAATGGTGTTTTCCATTTAAAATATCTATCTATTATACATATTATATAATTTATATATATGATACATAAATAATGTTTAATATTATGAAATCAGTTAAATCATGATATAAGTTATACTATCCAGAAAACAAGTTAAAATACATATTATAAAGAAAGTGATTATTATATGAAATGTTATTTTAATATAAAAAGTATTGTTAAATGTATAGAATAATGAAATAAATGAATCATATCAGAAATAATAATTATTAATATGGTTCTGGTATAATTGAATATTATTTTATTGTCATTATATAGGAGGATAAACCTAACCTTGACCAAAGAAATGTACAACATAAGGGTTAATTCCTTAGTCTCATTGTTATTCGAGATTGTTTATATGTAATTATTTAATGAGAAATTCTTACCATCCATGACCATGTTTCATGAAAACGTTTTCAAAATGAATATTTTATGGTTTTTTGGAAGGTTATCATTATCAATATCATCATTTTATATGCATTAATGGTTAATTTATTTAAATCTTTATAATTATGGCCCCTGAATTAAAAATGATTTTATGAATTTATTTATATGGACAAGATTATTTTAAAATGCTAATTACATTCAAATGTTTCAAAGTGGTATGGGACTCTTTAATTCAAAAATATATTTTAAATGTATTATTTTTTAAATTTGTGACTTTAAAATTATTTTACAAAAATTTACATTTCTCTCCATGATTTTTAAAAATCATTTTCAACTATGTTAACATCCTTTACTGGATATTATTCTTGACTGAGGTTGATTTATTATAATAAAATATTCCATATTGTATTGAATGAGTTATGAAATTATTGAATGTTAATATGTGATTTTTATACCATAGATGGGTTAAGGTTAAAGTATTGACATTTCATATGATAGTATTAATAAGAATTTTTATGTTATGTTTTAACATTATCATATGAGGAAGACATTTGACTTAGTATGTGATTGGTAGAGCCCATTATAGCTCATCGAGGAATCAGTAGGTATCATGAGACAAATTAGTGTCTTGGCACAATGAATTCACAAAATATTTATTCATAGTCTTCGCACAAGGCCTTCAATATGTGGTTATGATATCTGGAATTATTAATTCCATCATTATTAAATTATCTATTGGTATTACATGTGATTATTCTACTTTTAGAATATCTATATGGATATGCAAATGGAATTATTTGATTTATCATTACCATATTATGCTATATTTTATATTTAATGGGATTTTTTCAATTTTATATCATGTCACAATTGTTTAGGATTATTTATGACAACTTCTGCTATATTGTTTATCCTTAATGAGCATCTGAGCTCACCAATTTCTTATATTTTATAAACCCAGGATGCTACGAAGTTTATTATAATTTATATGAAGGTGTAAGATTGGGGAATAACTGAATTATCGAAGTATTATTTTTTATGTTTTGAATTGTAAAGTGATGTTTATGTATGTAATATATTTTTTAAGACTGATAAACTGATCGGTCCTTCAAGACATGATTCCTTATAATCATTCCAATGTATTAAAATAATACACTGACTCTAGGTAACTGGGGTCAGGGTGTTACAATTGCAAATGATCACTTGAATATTCCACCCTACATATGATACACGTATCTTAATTCACATCGATGGGGTTTTAACTCATGATTTTTGGGTTGTTCTATAGGTGAGATTTAATTCAAATTTACCACATCAAAAGATTGAATTACCTTGGAAAAGGGTATCATACCAGTTTCTTATGGAATTTTTAAAATAATATAGATGTTTTTATTCATGAATTTTAAATTAAATAAATGGAATCCTCATTTTCACATAAAGCAATAGAAAATATCCGAGCACCCATCATGCATTATGGGGAAAATGTAAATAGATCTTGACAGTTTTTGGGTAATGGCGGTGTGATTATAGATGAGACACTCATTAAAAAGATGCTTCATTCATAACCTTCAAATATCATTTTCTTGGTGCATATAAAATTTTGTAAAAATTCATATTTTTTTTCATTTTTTGGATTTTCAATGGCAGATGAATGAAAATTTCAAATTTCGAAAGGTTTTATGGAGTTCCCTTTGATGTTTTATTCTTTATATTTTTTTATCGAGTTATAACAGAAATTGTTGTTTATATATTGTAATTTTCTTCTTTTTTGGCCTTTGAAATTATGTTTATGCCCTCTCCTTTGAGATGATAGTTTTTCCATCATTATTTTTCATATAATCATAAAACTGACATGGTTTAGGTAGTAGAATATATTTCACATATCTTTTTATTTTTGAATTGAAATTATTTTTAGTATTTAGAATTATTTTGGTAGGAAACATTACTGTATTTTTTATAGAATATTATAAAATATCATTATATGTATTGTTAAATAATTGACATTGTATGTTAGACAATTAATAGCTTAATAGATTTATTGGGTCTCATTCAATGGTTCACTGGTTGAACAATGCTGAAAATTCTATCATTGAAAAGGCTGGGTTTCAATGTATTGTTATTGATTGTTGGGATATTTTTAATATTATAGAAATAGTGATGTGTTTTGATATTGATGTTAGAAATTCAGATGATTGGAAAAAGGGGTTTCATCATGTTTTTTTTCCTCAATATCCTCGTTGGGGCTGTCTTTCCCTTTAATATTGACATAATAGAAATTTCTATTATTGGAATGTATTTTTAAAATGCGCCATAACCAGTATCTCAACATAATGATTATTTTAAGGATTGGATGATGAAAAATATCCACACACTTCTCATGGATTTGGTTTCTCAATCACATTATTTTTATCCTTCGATCTCACTAATATTTCAAATTATTCAATTATAGATTTAGGGAAAAGTGATGAGTACAAGGTTATTACCTAGTGAATACATACCATACCAATTCCTCCTATTCTGAATTCTAGTGTACTTTAGGTTATCTTCTCAATGATATTAATGGGTTCTACTAGTAATTTTTTAATCAAATCTCACACGAATGATAGATTCAAGTAGATCTTATCATTTTTTTAAACAATACATGGTTAAATAATAACTAGAAGCGATGATCTTATAAAATTTATTTGTCATATTGAAATATTATCCTTGAAACATTCATAGTATTAATAAATATTCATAAAAGTACCTTGTCAAAAAACATATATCTCTTTTATAATTAAAATTACCTAGGATAATGTAAAGAACATTTCCATTGATCATTTTTTGAGATTTATTATCCATTGATCTCTCCAGGTTATACGATATACAACTACTCCAGAGCCATTTCATCAATTGAGAATGTTTATTCCACCCAATTTACTTTCTCTTTATTTATCCCTCTCTAATTTATTCTTGAAAAACAATGATTAATAACGAAATGTGTGTTTTGGGGACTTCAACTATAAATCCATGAAATTTATGTATCCCAAGAATAATGTTGAAATGTATTTAAAAATAATTTTTTTTGTGTAATAATAGTTAAATACAATTTTTTTAGAGAATTGTGGGGAAAAATGTCAATAACGTATTTTTGGATTAAGTTCCATGTTTTTTTATTCAGAGTGAACACCTATGGTTTCACATGAGTCCATTAATTTGAATTTTTTATAAATAAAAATATTCAACATTATATTCCCTTAGAATACATAGAAGGGATATTTCTATCATAGGTCAAAAAATATACTCATTATAGTTACTATTCAAGAATATTTTATGTGTCAAATGAAAAATTAATCATTGATAGCGACATCAATTTTAACACACACTTATCCTTAGGTGTTGAAAAAGATGTTAATTATTCATAGTGGGTGAAGTATTAGATGTAACAAAAATTAATCTCTAGATATTATTGTTTTATTTTAGTTGTCACATACTAAAATTTAAATGAATGAATAAGATTAATGTATTCAATAGACTGAAACCTGTATTTATAAAATGATGATTCGTGAAAATTGATTGGATTCATGTTATGTTTTCACCATTTATAATGTTATCCTCATCAATAAAAAAATGAATATTTTATTTTTTTCATAATGATATAATGAGTGATTTAAAATTTGGTTCGATTTTTTATTCGAATATGATTCAAATTTAAAAATGATTGAAAGACATGGTGTTCCATCTATAAATTATCGTGGTAATAAAAAAAATGTGATATTACCTCTCCCAAAATATTCAAATTAGTCTACCATTCTTTCCTCACATGTTATAAAACTTTTCAATTTGATTTTATATCTATAAATATATGTGACCAAAAAATAAGTAGAGGGAGAAAAAATAATTTATTCAAGGAATCTCAAAATTTAAAAATTAATTTAAATTATGAGGAATTCCTAAAACCCTAATTTTGGTTTGCCTTATCTTACACACAAGATATACAATAAAAAAATTATTATACGATTTCCCAAAATATTTTGTAATGGTTCCCAAAAAATCAATTTACCATATATCAATTACTTTATAAACATTAATGGTTGTGGGTTATATCTTATCCTGATGAAATTATCAAAGGAAAATTCAATGTTTACTATCCATTATTAGTCATTTTGTTCTATTTATTTTTTTATTTTGAATATTTGTTATACAATGTCCCTTTGATATGTTGTGGAGACTAAATATTTAGGTAAGTAATGTTTTATTTTTTCATAAATGGATAAGGTAATATATTTCATTTTTATTTTGATATATAGGACATGAAGAATTATACAACGTAAACAGGGTTCAATTCCTCAAACATTAGATGTCGTGTACACAAATTCTAGGATGTGTAAATTATCCTATATCGCCAAAAACTATCTGATCTGATGTTACTAATGGAGAAGACCACATTTTAAACCATATGACCCACTACTATGACTTATTGGATCATTTATGATGCTATTAATTACTCCTGGGGTATAATTTAGACTATATATACAAGAATAGGTTAGAAGAAAAGGTAACCCGGTCATGATAATACACACATTTACTATACTATAGGGATTCATCTACTTTATGATTTATTTATTTTTCTTGTATTTTTATTTTTTTCCATACCATGTAAGTCATTAATTTATATTTTAAGTTAATTGTTTTCTGTTTATTCATCTTTACAATATTATCTTACAACTCTTATATCATCCTCTCCCTCTTCTATCATTACATAATGAGAACATTTTACATTTCAAGTTGAAGTGCATAACATGTGCATTTGACCTAGGGGACGTTCCACAAAGTTATTTATTATTTGACATTAATTTTATTTTATTTTAATTTAGTTTGTATTCTGTGTGAGAGAATTTCATGAGTGTAGAGGTTCCCCAACATGGAAATGATCTCAAATTAATTTCTATTTTATATAAATGGTAGGGATATTTTATTTTCGAAGATTATTTCTATTCATTCTAAAAAACCAATCAGGGTAGAGATTTACAATTTAATTATGAAATGTTATGGATTTTAAATTTTATAGTGTCAAGTATATCTTGTTTATTTTAATTTAATGGACATGAATAATAACATGGTTGGAAGAATGTTCGTGGACCCTAATTTTACATTTCATGTAAAATAATTAAATGTTGATTAAATTATATTACATGACAAAAACATGGATTGATCTGATGTAATTATAGAGAGTATATAATTTAATACCATTAGACCACATATGATGAATTTTTGACCCATTTATGATGTAATTAATGAAAATTATTTTGTATTGAACCCTAAAACTACAATTAAATGTAATCATTTCTGGAATACCCACTTTCATGTTGCACTATAGGGAAACTGCTACTTCAGAATTTATTTCATTTTCTTTTATTTTTGATTTCTTTTCATATAGTTTGACATATTGATTTATCATTTAATTAATTTTTTTTATCTTTCTTATTCAATATATCATTCTTTTCTATAAATAATATAATATGTTTTCTATTTTATCTTTCTATAATTATATTTTTTCACTTTTCAATGGAATGTGACTAACCCAAGACTTATCCTAGGTGGATATTTTATGGAATTCATAATAATTTATACCATAATTTCATATTTCTAATATTTAACTTTTGGTGTATGAAAGATAATTTCATGGCTATTATAAAATCCCACCATGGATTTCATCTCAAATTAATTTATATTTCTTATCAAGGTTAGGGGTATTTGACTTCTAAAGAGGATTTATATTCATTATAAAAATACTACATAGGGTAGGAAATAACAATCCAATTACAATAATTATCGAACTGTAAAATTGAATTCAATATTGAATAAACTCATGTAGCCAACCCAAATTCCAAGACTTTTCTTCCCCAATTTTATTTTTTCTACATCATAGTTTTAGAAAACATAAATTATGAATTTCATTATTCTAAATGAATCTTTTGAAAAACCTAACACCATACAATTTTATTGTTTCAATTTATAAAAATACTAAAAAATAATTTGTTTTTTAATTATAATTAATGGTTTGACTAACATCAAAGCTGGTCAACTGAGATGACCCTGGTCAACCACTATGCTATATTAGGAAAATAATGTTTATTTAATACATTCAAAATGATAGAAATGTGTCAAATGTAGATTTGTTTTCGTGAAATTAAATTGAAAAACTCTTTATACCCAGTTTATTTACACATTGATCAACTTAATGATTAGGTGATTAATATAATCTATTCACATGTGGTGGATATAGATTCTCACTGAATTTCCTTAAAACTAACTCTCTAACTAATCTGGTCAATTCAACCATTTTACTTTCACGAAAAGTTAATGTGTTGGAATTTCAATCCTCATAAATACCACTTGTAAGAGTGACTCTTGTTCCAAAATGTTGTGATTTATGGGTTATTATTTCATTGATAATTCTATATTAAGGTGGAGACTTTTTAATAAATTCTCCCCCCAATGATGTGTACAATAAATTCGTAATGTTTTCAAGAAATACATGGCAGAAGAAGAGCATATAGTGGTGTTATTCCCACTATTTTATGTGGGGATCTTGTACAAATATTGTTAAAATGATCCAAATATCTATAAAGTGTCTAACCTATAACATGCATAGTGGCATATATGACATTGCTAATTAGAGAACTCCAGGTGGTTTGGGAGATCCTTTTCATGATAAATTTCTAGATACAATACTTTTAATTTATCTCTTTGGGTTGTAATCTATAAACCCACACCTTATATGGTCCCTCAATTGAAGAGGTAAATTCAATAGAATTGGCTTCCTCCAAATATAGTCCTCTAGGATGGATGCTTTAACAAAAATTCATAATTCCTGAATGTGTTGTTTGGGTTCTTCACCTAAAAGGTGATGGAATTTATGTTTAACACAAATCATGTTGAAACATAATTCAAAATTATTTTAATGTGTATTCCTGGTAAACCTATTTTGGTGGGATTTATAATCATGAAGAACAAATTTCTCTTTAGTTTGGTTGTGGATTTATTTCCAAGTTTGTAAGTTTAAGGTGAATAGTATAGGTTTCACTTTATTCCATTAAATATTTTTCTTCAAAATTATGTTCATGACTATGAAACATAATCTTTGTTAGAAATGTTATTTTTAAATAATTGTAAAAAAATAGTTCCTCATAAGAGGACATAGTAATCAAATTTTATATGTTAGATTAATACTTACGACCCAAAAACAGTGCCAGTTGTGACACCCAACTATATTGGGGTGTGGTATGAAAAACTAATTCTTCCTATTGGGGTGTTTTATATATAGTAACCAGAATTGATATTCAAAGAGTACTATTTTAATCACGTTTTCCTGAATGGAAAATAAAATGAATGAACAAATTAGTAAAGAGTAAAAAGACAATAGAATGTGGATTTTTTTAAATTTTGACGAGTGAAATGTGATTGGATTTAGAGTAGTTTTACACATTTTATAAAGGTATCTTGGCCTATAACAAAAAATATTATTTTTTATAATAATATAAAATGAACATAATAGAAATTGTTTCTCTTTTTTAGTAGCCTCTGACTGAGCTTTTTAAAATTTTTAAATTCATTGCATGTCTTATTTAAATTATTCAAGAAATAGGAAATCTTCTATTTATATTCCCTTGATATAATAATTAGTTGACCATTTCTTCCTAATGTGTTTAGAAATAATTAATTATAAGTCCAATTGATTTTAGATCATCCAATCAATATGATTCAAAAAAGTAGGGGGAAATCAATTTAATAAAAGAAACTCAAAATTTATTAATAAAATAAAAACAATATCTAATTTTATTTAATTCTTTTTAAAATTTAAAACCAATAAATATGTAAGAAAATAAGTTTGATTATTTTTTATAATTGAAAATAATTCATCACCCTGTGTTCCCCATTCTTTCACCCACCCACAAGGGATTATACCCTGCCATTGGAGAGAAGATACCTGAAGAAGAATAATATAGCATAATGAAGATGAGAAGAAAGTATAAATGAAAAAAGAAGATGAGAGTTTCATTATTCTAAACTCCCAATTTAACTGAAATTTCAACATTTTGTTTTTGATAATCCTCCACCAGTGTCTCCTCCTAAATCTTGTGATCTTATTCTCTCCCTAGTTCTAGCTCTCTCCTTTATAGCTATGATCCATCACATTGTATAATAATTGGGTTAAATCCCCAAACCATACAATTTTTTCTATATAATCATGCATATCATATTATTAAAATTTAAAAATTAGGTTAAAAATTCCCCATCAATAATTTTTGGTTGTCATCTGGAAAATGGAAACATTCAAATTTATCAGGTGTTTTTAAAAATACTATTTAGATGGGGGATTTGGGATTGAAACATGGAGGGTGTCCTTTCATGGTTTCCTTGTGGGTTTTTATGACCTTTTATGGGATTAATGATGTGCTTTTTAAAGGGGGAAACAACTTTCATGGGCTGTAGGGCAACATTGAATTTGGTGCATGTAACCAATGAAGTCAAAGCTACTCATAGGCTACTCATTCATCTAACCTTTAAAGTATCCAGATGATCGAAAAAATAATCTTCATGGAGTCCTCTGAGGTTGTGTAGTTTATACCTAGAAATTTAGTTTGGCAACAATGGGGTTGGATCTTGGGGCCAAGCTCTCTAGTAGTGTTCATGGTTTCAATGTGAGTTCCAATAGTGGATGATGAGGATTAATAGTGGTAGTGCTGCAGATCTCAATTGTGGAGGTGTCCATCTGAAAAGAAGGATGTTTCAATAAAGAATAAATATAATTTTAGGTGATTAATCCTTTAATTCATGGTCAATCAATAACCTGTAACACTTAATATACTAGGTTTTAGAAATAATATCCATCAATCTATGGGAAACCACTCTCTTCCTTCCTCCCCTTAATTTAGTTTAGGTAAGGTCATTTTATAGATGTGATGTCATCTTCAAAAGTTTATTAGAATATAGGGCTCTTCAAGATTAGAATGTGATTATGTTTCAATAATTATTAAAAAATTGATGATTTTTTATTGTCTGTATTCAATAATATTACAATTTTTAAAGGAATAATTCGAATGAATAGTAAATGTTAGTGTCAATGTGATAATAAATTATAAAAAATCCTCTTCCAAATGATGATAAACACATAATGGAATTATCTTGTTTCACTCATTTTTCAATATCTAGAAGCAACATCAAAACAAATTTTTATTTCCCATATATTTAAAAAACAAGATATCGCTCATAGGTGCGCTACAAGCATTGTTATTATACACTAGATATATTGACATGTTATTTTCATATTTTTCTTCTCAAAATTCCTATAAATATATTTTATTATGTAGTCCATATATTCAACTCTTGATCTTTTAGATTTTATTAATTCTATTTCACCCTGATAATGGATTGTGTCCTAAAAAATATGTATGATAAAATCCTTCTAATTTCATTGATTCAACTCACCAAATTGCAGCATATATCTGATAATTTTAAATTGTAATATAATATCTACGTTATTTTGTGAAAATAATATTTAAATTATGATACCTTGAATTTCGACCTAGATTTCCTTATCTATAGTAATTCTATTTTTTCATCTCATCAATTATATTGTGAACATCAGTCAATTAAAAAACCACATAATCGAGTATAATTGCTAATTAAAACTCTTGTATTATCATTGTGTGGTACTCCCAATATTCTTAATATCAAACCCTATTTCAATGTGACATACTACATTATGAAAAAAAAACTATATAATCTATAAGACTATATCCCTTCTATTAAATGAAATATTTCAGCTTCCATGGTGAAAAAACAATACCACATCATTTTACATTATATAATTTTACATGTTATGAGGTGATCAACTTAATATTACATCTTCTTCAATTAAACATACTCAATTTTTTCTCATAATCTTCCTAGTAGGATAACCATTGACCTCATATATCAATTTTTCTTGGACATTTACTCTAAAAAATCAGTTACTTCCAACTATTATCTTCAAACATAAAAGCAAAATCCCTTATGTAGACTCTCTTGAGTAGTAATACATATTCTTTATAATCTATAGGTGACCCATTAATTCTCCAATTTCCTGTCATTACAATCCCTAGGTATCAGAATGGCCACCCATTATATATTTCACAATGTGTGACATCACCACCTTTAAATATCATTATTGTAATTATAGTTATATAATTCATTGTCTTAGTTAACATTTATTATTTTATTAGATTAATTTATTATATATTTTCATCTGTAATTTATAATTATTCATGAGTAATTTAGCAATTTTTATGACACAGTCTCCTCAGTACAACACATTTAATAAAAATCATAGATTTGAGCATACATCTTCAAACCCACACCACCTCTCCCAAATATATAATATGTTTGTATAAGAACATTTATAACCTATATAATATTGAAGAAACATGAAATATAAAAATATTATATATATATATCTGCATCACTTTACATTTCCTTGATATATAAAATATCAACATTTATTTGTTACTAAAATTTTTTACTTCAATTTGTCATCAAAAGATGTGATATGATCAAATTAAATATTTAATGTTGTGTATTTCATTATTATTTATCCTCAACAACCCTATGTTATTTCGATTTTATAGTTACCATTATCATTTTTATCCATGTTACAAGTTAGTCTAATTTCAACCGTAATTCACAGTAAAAAAATTCAATCAATATTTTCAACAAATATAATATGCAACCTCATTGTTACAACACAAATGAAATAATACATCTCACCACCTCACGCTTTATATAAAATACATGGATACCAACCATGGGTTTTATAATCATTTATAGATAAGGGAAATAAATCTTATAATTAAAATCATTGGTAATGATATCAAGACATGATGATCCAATTATATGTAAGGGTCTAAAAACATCAATTATAATCACCACATAAAGTAAACCTCTTATTTATTATTCAATACATTCTCTCAAATAAAATTCTTCCATATTAAAAAACCAATACATAACACATTAAACAACTAATATGTTTAGTTACAATTTACTTTTTTTCAAAAAGATAATTTGCACTGACGATTAAGGGATATTTTTTTTCAAATATGCTAGAATCAATGAACCTGGCCCCAACCCATTTAAATATCTATATGTAAATATATTTTCATATTATTTAAGTAATTAGGTATAAGGCGCCAGGCTTAAACATTACTTAATCTTGAGTTATTACATGATTACACATTGAGGATCTTTTCAGGTTTAGAGTCTTAGAGAATTAGATCATAAAACTTGCAATACATTCCACATTTAAACAAAGTGGTTACATAAAAGTTAGTATTCATTTTTTCCCATCAACGGAAACATATTTAAAACAAAACATGGATTCTTTCATGACACTTCCTTGACCCTATCATCACATCATGTACCTTTCCCTTGACCTGTGAAAAATATTTCAAAAACATGGGATGAGAATAAAAATCTCAGTAAGGGATATAAAAGTATGAAATGAAAACATTAGTCCATGTATGAAATCAAACATTACCCATAAAACATAAGAATTTTAACATACCTCATAAAATCATGAATATATCAAAGAAATCATAAGACATAAAGGTAACATGAGGCATTCATAGCATTCTCACATAGGGAGAAACCCTCATGGTTACGTTTGGAATACCCATCACAGTATATTCCCTAAATCTCTTCAGAGAAACCTTAATGTTTTACCCCCTTCGCGTTACCCAATCACTTGGAGAGCTATATCGGGCTCACCCACCCTTAGTTTGTCATGGAACCACCCGTCTTCATAATAATACCCATGAACCATAGCATAATCTTATCACCTAAAACATGCATAAAGGAAACATAACATTTCCACTTTTCAATCACAAGATATAAATACAAAAAATTGATATAAAAACATTATGAAAACCATTTTCAATACAAAAATAAAAGAAAATTCATACATGGTATTTATTTTTTCATTTTTTAAAAAATGCTATGGCTTGTAGAGGAAGTCGAATCTCATATTATGGTCACGGCGGTGGAGAAGTCTTTGTCACCGCATACGTACGAAAAAAAAGAATTCCCTTTTGTCGTTTAGTAAATGATACGTTTAAAAAAAGATTCCTTTTGAATAATTGAAAAAGTCAGAGGGGTTTATACACCGTATAAAATAAAGTGGTGTATAAAACAAAATATGCCTCAATGAAAGAAGATTGATACGAAGTCCCTTACCTCATGTCCGACTTGACTCGATCATTCTTTAACGTCAAGAATAATAAACTTGAGTTAATTTCTACTTACTTAAGAAACTTTTTCAAGTAAATTATTTCTTTTATATCACTTATTACCATGTTATTCTCACTATGTAGTTATTTATTTTAATAATTGTCATTTTTTTGATCATTGGTACTTGAGTCAAAAATAAAATCTTTATAATTACAAGTTGTTCATGTGGTAAAATATCCATTATATCCAGAATTCTATTCATCATATAGATATCATATATATCATACTTATCCAGTATATACATGCATTTATAATATTACATAACATTTAGAGGTATGAAATGAAATGCACCGTTCATGGAGACGGTAAGTCGTACGTACGCTTGAATGCTACTTTCCTTTCTATTTTGTATTTAATGGAATGGAATCATAATTACATAATGGTATATTATAAATCCAGTATAATATAATATATAATATCATTAATTCCATCCTTTATACGTCCCACATATGGCATTAACGAATCAAGTCACTTTGGGGCGGTAGTCCGCACTTCCTAAAATGAAGATATCAAGTATACCCATAATGGAATCCATAAAGGTATGCCATAAATGAAAAATACAGAAGAATAAGGAAAAAATAAACATATAATATATAATATATAAATATAGTGACATCTTAATGTCCACATTTTAAGGTGTTATAAGGATATTGAACAATCATCGTTTCGTGAGGCAGAAATTTTCCATACACGGAAACAGTATGTTCTTTAACCGTTAGATGTAGGTGTGTGTAAGTTTAGCTCGAATAATTTTTATAAAAACATCCTAGTATATTTAGCATACTAGTTTTGTTAAAAATTAAATTAATAAAAAGATTTTAGGGTCTGGAGAATCAAAATAAAACAAAAGAACATTAGAGAAGTATTTACCGTTAAATCGTGTAACTCCTCTTGGTTAAAATCAAAAGGATTTCTTGAAGAGATTTATGCCTAAGTTAAGGATAATAGGATTAATATAGGGATTTGGAGAGATAAAATGACCAGAGCGTGGCCAAGCCAAAGGCTTGAGAAGTGTGGGTAAGGAGGTAGAGGTGGGGGCTTTTATAAGAGGAGAGGAGAGGCACTCTTGGAAATGTATAAAATTTTACTTTATTTTCAAATGAGTTTCGGATTTTAAAGGTATCACATTGATTTATTTCGAGGATAAGGTGCTTAGGGTTCGAAATATACTCACCCAATAGTTCTTTGACATGTTTAAGTATTAGATTTTACGTTATCTTTTCATTTTATTTAAATCGTTCATTAATGAGGTAATCACTGCATCACCATGATGTCATAAATAATTTAATTTCTATAATGTCTAAAAATTAGAAAAAATACTCTGATGTAGGAAATATTTTTATATTTCTAATGAATATTTATTTTCCAATAAATCATTTATGTAGACAAAATTAAAAATGTTTTACTTAGGTGATATATTCTTTGTTATATTTAACTTTCTTTAAAAATTAAAATATAAAAAGTCATTACCACACAAAAGTGATTCCATGGGGTCCCTAAGTTGGGAAAAAGGAATCCCATTTTCGGCCATGTCACAAACAGCAGCATTAAGACACATGTTGGGGTCATTTGTTATTATTATGAGATTATTTTATTATCCTTAACTACCTGATTACTAATTAATCAAGATAATGAAAGTTAATTACCGCCGTTACTACTCATAATGTCCAAAAAAAGAGTCTTGATGACATAATTTAGAACATATGATTCCAAATATTTAATCCATTTAACAAAATTACAAACACAAAAATTTCAATAATTAATTTAAAAATAATTCCTGTTGTCAAAACAAATAGCGTTTTTTTTTCAAAGAATATCTATGAAACGTTTGGCACTTGTTTATGACCAATTATAAAGTGAAATTATTTATAATGACCACCATTGGATTTAATGGTAAAAATATATTCTAATTACATTTAAAAACAAATTAAAAATATAATATAACCATATACTTAAATTAGATGAAAAAGCAGTTTTGATGTAAAATGAAGAATTTTTCACTATTCATTATAAATTAACATTGTCAGAAAGATACCAAAAAATTATCCAATGTAAATTTCAATGTCCCAATCATAAATAATATGTTTATTTTGAAAAATAGATCTTAAAAAATTGTAAAAAGTTTGATTTAGAATGGTTTTCCATCAAAAGGCAGTAAAATAATCTTTTAAAAATATTAGTGTATTCCATGCTTAAGATTGGATTTATTCTCATTTTAAGACTCTGAAACACTATCTAATTCATAAATAGACATAGATAAAAATATCTATTTTTAATTACTTACATGTGATGTTACATCCTTCCCCCCTTAAGAAAATTATGTCCAAATAATTTATTTACTTAACGAATAAGTGGGGGTATTTATGCCTCATTGCATTTTCAGATTCCCATGTTTCCTCTTCACTCATGTGGTTTTTAGACAAAAAATTTACTTGTTGAATAACCTTATTCTGCAACACTTGCTCCATGTGGTCAAGAATATAGACTAGTTGTTCCTCATAAGATAGATTCCCTTCCATCTGAACTACCACTGGACTCAAAACATGATATGGATCTGGCATGTACTTCCATAACATTGAAACATGAAAAAAATTGTGTACCTAAGATAAACTCCGAGGTAAAGCCACTCGGTATGCAACTGATCCAACTCTCTCAAGAATTTCTTATGGTCCAATGAACCTTGGACTCAACTTTCCTTTCTTAACAAATCGCATCATACTTTTCCATGGTGAAACTTTGAGAAAAACATGATCACCTACCTCAAAAGAGAGATCCTTCATCCTGTTGTCCGCATAACTCTTCTGCCTACTCTGAGCTGTTCTCATGTGTTTCTGTATCATCTGAACTTTTTCTGCCTAATCTTCTTCCAATTTTGGTCCCATCGACTTCCTTTCACCCACTTCATCCCAGAAAGCTGGAGTTCGACACCACTTCCCATATAATGCCTCAAATGGTTCCATCTATATACTGGAATGAAAACTGTTATTATAAGAAAACTCAACCAAAGAAATATGTATGTCCCAACTTCCCTGATAATCAATCGAACAAGCATTTAGTATATCCTCCAAAGTCTGAATCATTCATTCTGACTACCCATTTGATTGAGGATGAAAAGCTGTACTAAAATTTAATTTAGTACCCAACGACTTCTGAAGGCCTTTCCAAAAGTTAGAAGTAAACCTGGGATCACGATCAGATACAATGGAGAGAGAAACTCCATGTAAACTGACTATCACTTTACGATACAAACGGGAAAGTTGATCTTGGGAAAAAGTATCTCGTATTTCAAGGAAATGGGTAGTTTTAGTCAAGCGATCAATAATAACCCAGATTGCATTATTACCTCGAGGTGTCTTCGGAAATCCCACAACGAAGTCCATGGATATATTCTCCCATTTCCTCTCTGGTACTGGTAAATGCTGAAGCATCCCTTTCGGTAACTGCAGCTCTACTTTAACCTATTCATAAGTCAAACACATCAAAGTAAAATCATCAATGTCTCTTTTCATTCTGTCCCAACAGTAATACTCCTGAAGATCTCTATACATCATAGTACAACCTAGATGAACTGAAAACGGAGAACTATGAGATTCATATAACAGCTCTCTCATCAACTGTGAATCACATGGAACACACAATCTCTTCCCAAATCTCAAAAAAAAATCATTATCAATGATGAATTCAAGAAACTTACCCTTCTGAACCAGCTATCCCTTTTTCTACAACTCGTTGTCTTTCTTCTGTGCTTGCTTAATTCTGTCTGATAGAGAATATTTCACTGATACCTGAAACAAAATAGAAGAACATCTTGCACCAACAACTTCTATGCCAAATTTCATCAAATCCTTAACCAAAGGATTACATTCCAAACTCAACATTGTTAATGAAGCATTAATTTTTCGACTCAATGCATCATCCACTTTATTTTCTTTTCCCGGATGGTAATGAATTGTATAACCATAATCCTTGATTAATTCTAGCCATATATTCTGTCTCATGTTCAATTATTTCTGAGTGAATATATACTTTAAACTTTTGTGATCGTTATATATTTCACACTTTACTCAATTCAAATGATGCCTCCAATTTTTTGAAGAAAAAACAATAGAAGCTAATTCCAAATCATGTGTAGGGTAATTTACTTCATGAGTTTTCAACTAACATGAAGCATAAGAAATTACTTGATCATTCCGCATTAGGATACAACCAAGCCCTTTCAATGAAGCATCAATATAGATAACAAACTCCGCATTCCTAGAAGGTAGTGCCAAAACTGGAACATTCACCAATCTTCATTTCAATTCCTGAAAACAATCATTACATTCTTTTGTCTAGATAAACATAACACCCTTTTGAGTTAGCATAGTCATTGGACTAGATAACCGTGAAAATTTTCTAACTAACCTTCGGTAATAGCCTGCCAAACCAAGGATGCTACGAATCTCAATTTCATTTGTGGGTCTTGGCCATTCTTCAAATACCTTTGTTTTTGCAGGATCAACAGTTATCCCATTTCAGAAACAGTGTGACCAAGGTAATAAATTTGTTGCAACCAAAACTCACACATGCTGAATTTCGCATACAATTTCTTTTATTTTAAGGTTTTCAAAATAACCCTTAAATTTCATTCATTCTTCTCTTAACATTTAGAAAACACCAAAATATCATCATTGAAAACAACCACAAACTTATCCAAGAACTCATTGAAAATTCTATTCATAAGGTCCAAGAATAGAGTAGGTGCTTTGGTGTTCCCAAAAGGCATTACTACAAATTCATAATGGCCATATCTTGTACGAAACGAGGTCTTCGGAATATCTGCTTCCTTTACCTATAACTGATGGTACCCTGATCTAAGGTCAATCTTTGAAAAAAACTACGCTCCCTGGAGGTGATCAAACAAATCATCGATATGAGGCAAAGGATATTTGTTCTTAACAGTGATGTTATTCAAGGCTCTATAATCAATGAAAGGTCTCATTGAACCATCTTTCTTTTTAACAAATAAAAAAGTAGAACCCCATGGTAATGTGCTAGTTTGAATGAAACCATTCTCTAATAAATCTTGCAATTCCACCTTCAACTCTAAAAGGTCAATTTGAGCCATTCGATAAGGGGGTTTTGAAATTGGCTTAGCATCAGGAACTAAGTCAATGATAAATTCAACTTCCCAATCTAGTAATATTCCAGGCAACTCATCAGTAAAAACTTCAGGATATTCATTTACCACGGGCACATCATTAATCAGAACAGTTCCATTTTTTTCAACTATATGTGCAAGGTAACATTCATTTCCATCTTTTACAAGTTTCTCGGCCTCTTGATATGTTATCAACAGTAAGGGTTCATTCTTGTACACAAACGGAAAGTCTATATGAATAGAAACTTCTTTAGCTCTACATTCATTCTTAGCATGGTAAATTGAGAGCCAATCTATACCTAGGAGAACATCAAACTCTACTAGAGGTAAAACAAAAAGGTTTTCAAGTAGGTTCTTTCCACAGATAAGGATAGGAACATTCTTATAAATTATTTTTGCCTCAACATTTCCCCCATGTGTTTTTACCACAATTTCAGGATTCATTTCTTGAGATGGTATTCCCATTTTACTAGAAATGCTTTCAGAGATGAAAGAATGTGTAGACCGCAAATCAAACAACACACTGGCATAATCTGAAAAAACAAACAATGTACCTGATACCACTTCATTTGGTGGCCCGACATCTTCTGAAGTAGTTGCAAAGGATTTCACCACCCATTTCTGCTTGTAGTATAACTGCTTCCGATCACTTGAGCTCTTTGTCGGACACTTGTTTTCATAGAGACCCATCTCATTGCACTTAAAACATTTCACTAACTATAAATCAAATTTAGTCTTACCATCACCCTGATATTTTTCAGTGAAATCACGTGCCTTATGCCCCATATTACCGCATCGGTAGCACTTTCCAGAATTTAGAGGACATTCCCCAGCATGCCTTTTACCACATTTATGACATACTGGAAAGATAGTTTTCTTACCGTCAGACCTTTTTGAAGAATTCTTTCCTTTCTCCTGTCACCTCAGTCTCTTCTTCTGTTGGTTGTTATAGAACAATTGATCATCAGAAAACTCCATTTCCACCTTCTCCGCACATCGAACAAGATTTTCATAACTCTTGAAGTCGCGAGAAGCTAAAGCCCTTCTATATTTTGGATTTAATCTTCAGTAAAAATGATTGATTTTAATATCAAGTTCTCGAATAAAATTTGGAGAATACCTTGCCAATCGAGTAAACCATTGTTCATAGGAAGCCCCTAAGTCTTCCTCTTACCTCAATTCCAGGAATGGTTTTTCCATCCTAAGTCGAATAGACGTAGGAAAATACTTCTCAAGAAACATACCTTTGAATTCCTCCCAGTCGAGAGCAGCAATTTCATTAGTGTCCCTGATATTTTTAACCATCGACCACCACTGATCTGCTTCACCCTCCAAATGGTAAATAGAAAGACAACCCTTTTGATTGTTTGAACACCTCATGACATCGAAAATCTTCTCGAGTGATTTAATCCACCCTTTAGCTAGAACAGGGTGAGATGATCCTCTGAATGAAGGGGGATGTTGCCTCATGAAATATTCCACAACTAACATGTTCCTCAATGGTTTATCTGGATGATCTCATGCTTGGATACCACCACCATTTATCGCTTGGGTCAACTGCACCATTACTGCAACAAACTGTTCAGTTCCAATTCCGACCATCTCAAGATGATGATTCGGAAGGTTATTTCCTTCTGTATGCCTTCCCAGAACTACATCCATGTTTCCTCTATGGAAACCCATTCTTAACAAACATGTCTTAGATGAAGCAACATGGTAATCTTCAAATTCTATATCATTTCAATTTGAACATAACAAAAAAAATATTTTTGGATAATCATTTAATATAATTCTAACTCCTAATTTTGTCTAAACCGACCTCTGATACCAACTATAAGGCCCCAGCCTTAAACATTACTTAATCTTGAGTTATTACAAGATTACACATGGAGGAGCTTTTCAGGTTTAGAGTTTTAGAGAATTATATCATAAAACATTCATTACATTCCACATTTAAACAAAGTGGTTACATAAAAGATAGTATTCATTTTTTCCCATCAATAGAAACATATTTAAAACAAAACATGGATTGTTTCATGACACTTCCTTGACCCTATCATCACATCATGTACCTTTACCTTGACCTGTGAAAAACATTTCAAAAAAATCGGATGAGCATAAAAAGCTCAGTAAGGGATATAAAAGTACAAAATTAAAACATTAGTCCATGTATGAAATCATACTTTACTCATAAAACATAAGAATTTTAACATACCTCATCAAATCATGAATAAATCATAGAAATCATAATACATAAAGGTAACATGAGGAATTCATAACATTATTGCGTAGGGATTAACCCTGATGGTTACGTTTGGAATACCCATTACAGCATATTCCCTAAATATCTTCGGAGAATCCTTAAGGTTTAACCCCTTCGTGTTACCCAATTCATTGGAGAGCTATAACAGGCTCACCTGCCCATAGTTTATCATGGAACCACCTATCTTCATAACAACTCCCAAGAACCATAACATAATCGTATCACATACAACATGCATAAAGGAAACATAACATTTCCACTTTTCAATCACAAGATATCAATACAAAACAATGATATAAAAACATTATGAAAACAATTTTAAATACCAAAATAAATGAAAAGTAAAACTTGGTATTATTTTTTTCACTTAAAAAAAAGTTATGTCTTGTAGAAGAAGTCGAAGCTCAGATAATGGTAACGGCGGCGGAGAATTCATTGTTGCCGTATAAGTACCACAAAAAAATTTCCATTTTTTCCTTCAGTAAACGCTTCATATAAAAAAGTTTCCTTTTGAATAAACATAAAATTTAGAGGGGTTTATACACTGTATGAAATAAGGTTGTGTATAAAACAAAATATGCCTCAATGAAATGAGATTGAGATGAAGTCCCTTACCTCAGGCCCAAATTGACTCGATCATTCATTAACATCATGAATAATAAACTTGAGTTAATTTCTACTTGCGTAATAACCTTTTTAAAGTTAATTATTTCCTTTATATCACTTATTACCATGTTATGAGCACTATGTAATTATTTAAGTTTACAATGGTCGTTTTGTCGATCATTGGTACTTGAGTCAAAAATAGACACTTTATAATTACAGGTTGTTCATGTGGTAAAATATCCATTATATCCAGAATTATATTCATAATGTAGATATCATATAAATCATACATATCTAGTATATACATTCTTTTATAATATTCCATAACATTTAGAGGTAATAAATGAAATGCACCGTTCATGGAGACGGTAAGTCGTACGTACGCATGAACACTACTTTCATTTCTATTTCGTATTTAATGAAATGGATTCATAATGACATAAAGGTATATTATACTTATAATATAATATCATATATAATATCATTAATTCCATCCTTTATACATCCCACATATGGAATTAACGAATCAAATCACTTTGAGGGGGCGGTAGTCCACACTTCATAAAATGAAGATATCGCGTATACCCATAATGGAAGCCATAAAGGTATGCCATAAATGAAAAATACAGAAGCTTAAGGAAAAAATAACCATATTATATATCATATATAAATATAGTGACATCTTAATGGCCACCTTTTAAGGTGTTATAGGAATATTGAAAAATCATCTTTTTGTGAGGCAGAAATTCGCCATCCACAAAAACAGTATGTTCTTTAACCATTAGATGTAGGTCTGTGTAAGTATAGCTCCAATAATTCCTATAAACACATCCTAGTATATTGAAAATACTGGTTTTTTTACAAAATAAAAGAATAAAAAGAGTTTAGGGGGTTGGAGAAGGAAAATAAAACAAAAGAACATTAGAGAAGTCTTTACCTTTAAATCAGGTAACTCCTCTTGGTTAGAACTAAAAGGGTTTCTTGAAGAGATTTCTGCCTAAGGTAAGGATTCAAGGATGAAGAGAGGGACGTGGAGAGATAAAATGAGCAGAGATTGGCCGAGCCAAGGGCTTTAGAAGTGTGTGTAAGGAGGTAGAGTTGGGGGCCTTTTATAAGAGGAGAGGAGGGGCACTCCTGGAAAGGTATAAAATGTTACTTTATTTTCAAATGAGTTTCAGATTCTAAAGGTCCCACGTTGATGTATTTCGAGGATAAGGTTACATGGGTTTGAAATATACTCATCCAATAGGTCTTTGACAAGTTTATGTCTTAGATTTTACATTATATTTTAATTTTATTTAAATCGTTCATTAATGAGGTAATCGATGCATCATCATGTTGTCAAAAATAATTTAATGTATTTAATGTCTAAAAAAAATAAAACAAAATACTATGATGTAGGAAATATTTTTATCTTTCCAATTACTATTTATATTCCAATAAATAATTTATTTAGACAAAATTAAATATGTTTTACTCAGGTGATACATTATTTGTTATATTTAACTTTCTTTGAAAATAAAAAGATAAAAAGTCATTATCATGCAAAAGTTATTCCATGGGGTCCCCAAGTTGGGCACAAAGAAACACATGGTTGGCCATGACACAACCAGTAGCATTAGGACACCTTTTTGGGTCATTTTTTATTATTATGATGTTATTTTATTATCCTCAACTACCCGATTACTAATTAATCAAGAAGATTAAAGATAATTACCGTTCTTACTATTCATAATGTCCAAAAACAAAAGAGTCTTGATTACATAATTTGGAACTTCTGATTAAAAAATATTTAATCCATTTTACCAAATTATAAACACCTAAATTGAAATAATTAATTGAAAAATAATTCTAGTTGTCAAAACAAATAGAAGGTTTTTTAGAAACAATATCTATGAAAAGTTTGGCACTTGTTTATGCCCAATTCCAAAGTGAAATTAATTCTAATGTCCTCCATTGGATAAAATGGTAACAATATATTTTAATTAAACATTAAAACCAATTAAAAAGATAATATAACCATATAATTGAATTAGATGAGAAATCTGTTTTTATGTAAAATGCATTATTTTTCACTATTCGTTAAAAAATGAACATTGTCAGAAAAATACAAAAAAATTATCCAATGTAAATTTCAATGTCCCAATAATAAATAATATGTTTATTTTTACAAATAGAGCTTAAAAAGTGTCAAATGGTTTATTTAAAAATGGTTTTCCATCAAAAGGCAGTAAAACAATCTTTTAAAAATATTTGTGTATTCTATGCTTAAGATTGGATTTATTGTCATTTTAAGCCTATAAAACACTATCTAATTCATAAATATACATAGATAAAAATATCTATTATTCATTACTTACATGGGATGTTACATTAGGAATTACATATTACAATAATTTATCCATATCATGTTTTTTACAGGTCAATAGTATTTGGGGGTTTATATAATGGTTTAAATTTAATTTTGATGAATATTATATTATAAGAAACAATTATATAGACGACTGTGAACACAATATTTACTATTTTATATCATGTAATGACATATTTCATCAAATATAGTGAAATATGGGGGGATTTGTTTTGGGTATTGTAATGGGGAATAATTTTATAATTTGAATTACAAAGTAGAACAAAAGACATGAATCATTTTTAGAATATATTTTTTTGAATTTGTTAGTCCTTGGAGGTTCCTTGTATAATTGGGTGAATAATAGATAATAATCAGTGTTATTCCCTTTGTATGATGTAATTTTATTTGGGGTTGGTGCTATGGATAACCATATGTAATGAGACCTATTAACTATGTCAAGAATTGTAGTGTTGGTCATGATTATTATATTTCAAATGGGATGGGTTAGAAAAGATTTTCAATTCATGTTTTAGCTCTGGACCTATTCAGGAAGGGCTGAAATTTTATAAATAAATTGGGTGAGTTTTGGAATGGATTTGGGAATTTTTCAGTTTCAATTGATATTTTAAAAATACCATATGTATAAAATCATTCAAAATAAATTTCATTAGATCAAAACACTTTTTGTATTAAGGGAGAATATTTTTATATTATATAAGGTAATAAAAAAATACATATGAGTTTAAAATGTTCCTTATAGAATTAAATATATTACCCATGAATTCTCTTATGAATCATGTGAATCAGAGAGAAAAATCATAACGTTTTATATAAATATTATATTCATTAGAAATTTCAAATGGATAATATTTTTTCCATTAATATAATATAATATCTATGTAAATAATGTCTTAATTATTATATGAGATATAATGTGTTCATTATAAATTAATTGAAAACCACTACATGTGGAAGTATTATCTGACATGGGGATGGAAAATTTTTCAAAGAAGATTCTAGCTAGTGCATAAATGTATCATATGGTAAAATAATATTTCATATTATTTTTCCCCTAATGGAAAACCATACTCATGTAGATAGATATTAATTATTTGTTTTTCCTAAGTAGAGAATCATATTTTTTGAGAATAAATTTTTATTTTTTTATTTTTTATTAATGTATAAATATTACACATAGAGAGAATCATAATTATTGAGGAAAATATATTAAATATTGAAATTTTCATAAAATAAAAACTATATATAAGGGATTAGTATTTTTTATTGAAATATTGAAAAAGAATAAAAAATATTATAAGGAGGAACAAATAATATAATAGGAAAAAAGGTTCTAAATAATATTTTGAAAAAATAAAATCCTTATAGATATAGAAAAAATATTACCTAGAGGATTATATTTTGTATGTTATTTTTAATTTTTTATTATCCTAGGGTGATATGTGATGTTATTTAAAAACCTTTGAGTTTTTTTATATTTTTAATTTTTATATAATTTTATAGAAATTTCTAAAATGAAAATAAATTGAAGAAATGCAGTAAAATGTTGTTTTAGGACACTTGAATGTTAGATAACATTATGTTCTAACCACTAATTCCACTCTTCAACCAAGAGTGATATCTATATTTTCCATTGAGGGATTTTAGTTTCATTTGATACGAGAGATGTATTGATGTTATTTAAATGAACAATATTTATTATTTTATTAGTTTCATTCCCTTTTCATAACAATATATGATATATAAATAAACTAGGGTTTGATGTTAATTACCTGAGAAAATATTGAAATCAGCTCAATATAATTTGTATTATGGTTGACATGGATATAAAAGATCCTATAAGAATATCCATAGAACATTTTTTTTTGAATATTCTATCTAATATATAATTTCTATAAATTAATTTGGTATTTAAAATTTTTATTATTAAAATTAATAAATTCGTCAACAAAATATATTTCATATTTTTATCATTAAAGGCAATTGTTTATGTCGGATGTAGTACACTCCACATTGTGTAAATATTTTTTCAATGAGAGATTACCTATTATAATGCCTTCAAATATTATTGTAGTATTAAATATGGAATAAATATTTTTCTAAAATATATATTAATTATAATTATTTTATAAGTTACCTGAGATTTATTTTATAGAGTTAGTTACTCATTTTTATGGATGAAGTATAGCTATGATTATATGATATTTAGTGTTAGATGTCAGGTCATTATTGTAATGGCAGTAACTACAAAAGTGGTAGGTATTCTCTATAATTTTACCCAATGAATATGATTTTTTATAGTATTTGATATGATGTCTCACATTATTTTTTTTTGACATTCAAATAAATATCAACCTTTTATTTTAAATTTACACAAGAAGAAAAATGTTTCCATATTTGAAGATAGATCCTTGGAAACTATATTAATGGATTTTAAACTAATGTTGTTGGATTAAACTAAAAATAATGGTTCTGAAATATAATGAACCTTCACGGGTATAAACTGAATGATTTAATATTTTTTATAATGAGATATGTGATTTTTTTATCTATGTTTGGTGGGGTTGTGTAATTTAAATAATTGAAAAATGGTTAGACCTCATTAAAATCATAGAGTATTTTAGATCCACTTAGATAGTTGACCAGTATGAGGGGTGCATGTAATTTATCCAATTTCACATGTGTCTTAATGAAAGAATAAATTGATGGGGTTTGTGTATAGGGATTTTTAATATACTTTCATAACATTACATTGTAATATAAATGGGATTAATAACATCTTCTATGTGTGATTTCTTGTATGTATCGTTTGTCTGGAATATTATTCCATGTTATAGTCATTAACAATTTGAGGTACATTCTTCACTATGGGTAATGACTTTTGATGATATAGTTTCAAATAAGATAATTGAAACCATGATTGGTTTCCAAACTATGATTTTAATTACTTATCCACAGTGGGTCCCCCAATATTTTGATGAAATGGAAATGGATTAGTCCATGATATATATAATGATTGTATGTAAGTATCTATATACTTATAGGTTTTAGTTTTACTCTAGAGAGGCTAACATTGGAGAGAAAAGATAGTTTCAATTGAGTGTTCATCCCTTTGGTGGTTATGGATTATATGATATGATACCATTATGGGTTCTTATCTTTTGATAATTTGTAAGATTCTAGGATGGAGCATAATTTTTCATTTGTTTTATTCGTTGAAATGAATTAAGGTGGGGTTTCATTCCCTGCAGATTTTTTAATTCTGAGCTAGAGAATGGTGAGGAACCATTCCAACTAATGTTTATATGGTGATTTCAAGAAATATTTAATTCTATTTACACCATAATATTAAATTATGAGATATATAATGGAAGGATTCAATTCCCTTCTATGTTTATATTGATAGATGGAGTAAAATGAGTCTCCATTTTACCCCTGATATTATTATGGTGCGATAGAGAATAATGAAATGTCATTTACTATATTATAAATATATGTTGAGATATATAAAGGGGGGTCACTAATACCAAATAATATTATATAGTTACTCAATTTCGGTCTAGGGAATATTATCCCTTATGTTTATATTCCATGAAAGAGTAGGTGGAGAACCGATCTGCTTAATATTATATTGAAAACTATAGAATGGGTGGTGACACTTCCACTTGAAATTATATGGTGAGATGGAGCATAATGGGGAAAATTCTTCATAATAATAAAAGGTGAGATAGATAATGGATGGGGTACATTTACACATGATATTTGTGTGTTGATATGGGGTAGGGTGAGGTAGTACTCTACCCTAATGGTTATGTATGTATCATATTAAGAATCATTTGGCACAACCAATGTAGAAAAGATTGGATTTAGGTCTAAATATAGACTTGAGGATCAATATAAACTAATTTATTTCATTTTCATACTTCATTCATTTAAAAAGTATTCATATCACATTGTAAAAAATAGATCATACTTTTTATTTTAGAAACATTGGTCATGGTTCCTAATGGATTTTACTCACAACATTCTGGGGTAGCCCTGAAACATTTGTACACATGAATAACTCATAGTTTAGAACCCTAATGTTAATGCATTTATCTAGATATATTTTTCAATGTTAGGATATAATATTGGATCGAGACTTTGGAATATGTTGGGATTTATGTTAATTTAAATTTTTTTATATTTATAAACCATCTTCCAATAAATGATATTTTTATATCTTTATGGATATTCTGAAATGTTGTTAATTGATTTGTTATAACATGTTCTATGATAATTATTTATTTTGTTGTAAACATTCTATGAATTATTATTTTTATTATTATGATGACTATTTGTATGATAGTAATGATATTTTTATTTACTCTAATTTTTTTGTATTTAATTAAAATAATGAAACTAGTTACTTATTGACTAACATGATTGAAGGGAGATTGTTGAATGGAGACAAATTTTATCTGGATTTATCTTTTTGGAATTAAATGAATAATTTCATTAATTGGATATTGTCTAATACTAAACAGATCATATGTAGAGGATCTAATATTAATTGTTGGACCCATGAATGGATTGAGAATCTTGAGCTAGAAAAAATGAGTACTCAATATTATGATAGAAACATGTGGATTGTTGATTTTTTATCAAACCATCATAACTATGGTAGCATGATCCCAACAAATGGACATCTATCAGTTCAAAGCAACACCCTCATTGATTCTAAAACCCTTCTATCGAAACCAAGCAATGTTGGATAGTTCAACACCAATGAGTATTTTAAAATGGAATATAGGAGCTCCATTAAACCACCAACCTGGTTAATGAAATTAAATACTTATTTTACATTACCATCAATTTTATTCTTTTCTGTATGATATGGAAAAAATTGATTTCCAACTCATGATAAATTCATAGGGACACGTTTTTAGATGGTTTTCCATGTCCTTATGCATGAGTACTGATGATAGTTTACATCACCTCTTCTTATACTACTGATTTTAATAGAAATTATGGGAATATATTTTCACATTCATTGGTCTGAACATTAACAGAAACATGTAGTTGCATGAATGCATAGAGAGCCTTTACAGATTTTATTATAGTGTACATGTCCAAAACATGTTATTAGTGGAAACCAAAAATAAAACTTCTTATATATGGAGGATCCATAGTGACTGTCGTTTTATGAAGTGAAACACACTAAAATGTTGGGAATGATCTCCATCCATCATTAGGTTTATGTAACTGATATGATACAAAATACCCACATGAATAACATTTTGACTAATTTCAATATTCTTCGACTATCAGTTATTTAATGTTGGCCAATATAAAATGCTTAATTTCATTCGAGGGATATATATTATAAAAAAACTTATCAATGTTAATGTTTATGGGTTATCTTATTGCACACTAAGGTCCTCGAGTTGTGAAGGTTTCTTTAGAATATATCATGGTTTTGTCATTGGGTGTTTCTATCACTACACTGGAGTTGTGGTTCTTTATGAAACGTAGTTATGGTTGAAGATATAAAAAGTTTTATATGTTGTCCAATATAAATGTAACTAATTTTGGAATTAATATATATCTTAAATTGATTTGAATGACTTAAACAATATAACAAGGAATGTGCCATGGTTTATCCAACCTCATTGGGTGGAATGTCTTGAGAATTTCACTCAACTAAATATGGTAGACTCACATAATTCGAGGGAGGAAAATCATGTAGAAGATATTTTTATGAAGAAATAAGTTATATATATGGCCATGATGTGGTCCTTCATATACATGTAATATTGTGCTCTAATTTTAGAGGATGAAATCTATGATAAAGTTCACAATCATATATGTAATAAACCTTTGTATGGATTGTTTATCACTTATTATATATATACATCTTAATAACGATTTCCATCAAATTATAGACTTTATATTATAGAGGAACACTTGAGGTATTTTTAGGATATACTCTAGTAATCATAGAGTAAACTATTCCATGTACTCTACCATGTCGTATCATAAACATATTTATTTTATTTACTACATGGGATATAGTAGACATGAGATATTACTAGTCAAAATATAGCATGAATCCTATGAATTTTTCCACCCTGATTCATAAATGTGAGTATTTATAAGTTATTAGGGAGTTCGTATTTGTGTACAAAATATTTAATGACCAAATTGAGAGGTGTTTTGTTAAAAAATATTTTTTATTGTTTATTTATTTGTTTATTTTCTCATTTCCCATGGTGGAATGAGATAAGTAATTTATGAGTCAATTTAGAATCATAAATTCACATGAAATTTGATTTCAGGGGGGTGATTATGCCACAAGTTCTATGAAAAAACAATAAAACAAATAAAATGAGTTCCAGTTACTAAAAATAAGAAAAATAATCAATATAATTTTCTTTAATAAATATTATTAATAGAATTCATATCAACTAAACTAAAAAAATTATTTTCTCATAGGTAAATAATTATAATTCTATCAATGGAATTAGTATAATGAAATTTTATCAACAGCTTATACTATATTTTTCTATACAAGTTACATTTATAATTTCTTTTAAGTAAAACATGTTTTTATATACCCAATACAATTCATCATAATGTGATTCCACACACACACATTGATATATATATATATATATTCAAATGAAAGGGAAATTGGTCCTTAATGGGAGGTTTACTGCATAGATTCCCATTCATAATTAGAACCCCACAATGGGTAACAGATTCATATTGATAAGCCTCATATGTATATGAAAACCCTAAAATGATTTTTTATGTGATTTACCTTGTGTTATTATCGATAAGAGTGTCGTTGATTTTCTATGTTCCATGTCCAATGCACATGCTGAGAGAGTCTAGTAAAATTGAGATATGTGTTTAGATATTTGATATTTGCGGTTTAAAAAAATAAATTGTTGTTTTACTTTTATTTATAGTTGTAAATAGGGATGTTCACAGGTATCAGGAGAGAGGGATAGCCTAGGATGGTTTGTCCATTTCATTATAAGAAGAGTTGGTATGTGTTTCGTTATGATGATGATGAATAAATTGTTCTATTAAGTAAGTGATAAAGGAATGTATATGGATTAGTTATTTTGTGGATGATTATAAGAATGATGAGATGTGGCTCGAGGTGGCATGTGTTAGATGGTACACCAACGTGTAAATGTGATTTATTCATGCATGGGAATACATTAATTTGATAATAAATGTTGAAAATAAGTTTTTGGAAATTTTTTTTATGGATTCACTCTTACTATTGGTAAAGAGCATGAATTTTTTAGCTTATATGATAGGTCAATTTATTTGACCTAATCATAGATTGATAAAGGTGAGAATGTACCAAGGTTAGACATGAGGGTTCTTTTATGACACATGAGTCATGAAGATGGGGGATATTTTAAATCCATTGAATAAGAATATTGAGTCCTGCATTTTTTGTGTCTGTAGGAGAGAGTCCATGCTAAAGCATGAAAATGAATAGTATATAAATTTTACAATTTCATATTTTGTACATATAATTGTAGTCTTAGTGGGTTAAAATTCAAATAACTTTTATAGAAAGTGATTTAAATCGGGTTTTGAAATGAAACTTGATCATATAGATGTGACCAAAATGATAAAAATGAATAAGGGGGCTTGAGGAATGTAAAAATGTCAGTACAGAGAGATCTCAGGGGTGTTGAATGATGATCGGTTTTGGACATTGTTAAATGAATAGTACAGACCGATGGATTTTATTATTTTTATATGTTACTTGTCATGAGGTGTTGATTGGATGTAGTTGTCCCTCTACGATAAGAGAAGTAGAAAAATTAATATTATTTAACAGTGGAATGATTGAGTTATGTCTGTTACATAAAAGGTGTTTCATGGGATAATATGGGTGATTATGATGATGAGTAACACAAGATAGAAGTTGTAACATGGTGGTAATTTCACTATAGGAGTAGTGAACATAATTCCTATAAAGGGTAAAAACTGTATATTATATATGTGTACATAAATTGGTTTGAATGACTTTCTGGGACCTCCTGAAGTGTCATATTGATAGAACAAAACTAGATATGGATGTGGTTATAGGGTATCTCATGGATGATAGATATGGAAATGGGTAAAATAAAAATAAAATACATAGATATGTGTATCAGTCAGTATGAATATGTGATTGTGAGTGAAATCAGAATTTTCAGCCACTAGATGTGACTTGATGGTTTGGTGATACTATAGTGTCAAATTGAATGGGAGTTAAAATAATAGGGACTAGTGGTGTTAAATGAAATTTTAGAGACATATATGGTTTGATAATTCACAAATTACATGTATATTATGGTGTTGTTGTGTAATTATTGGGAATAATTGGACATAAAATATGAGTGTGGGAAATTTGTTGATTAGTTGAGCTGGTTTTGGAGCAATGTTTGGATGACCATAACCAGTGTGTGATACATTATTTGATCAATGTTTCATGTCTTAGTGACACAAATGGAATAAGGATTTTTAAAATGGATACATTAATTTATGAGAAGAGTTATGGTGGATAGCTCATAACTATTCCAATCATCTTAGGTAGTGAAAATAAGGAATATTTTAATATTAGGTTCTAAAGGTAGGGATATTTGAGTATTGTGATTCAGAGTGGGAATCGGAGATTTAGAAAATATATAGTATATGTTTATATAAGTTTATAAAATCTAAAAATAATTCCTAAGGATCTTAGGTAAAAATAAGATAATGATCTATTAAGGGGATTAAGTATATGGGAATGGCGTTTTAGGATGGATATTGTGTTGAACAATTATAATGAGACAAAATTTACTGGTAAAGAATCAGGGAACTAGTTGAGATTCAATTGTCATAAATATAATGGGCTCATGGATATATTATTTAGTATTATTTATTAATGGATAGTTTTGGGAAGGTTTTGTAAGTGTTGAAATAAATTGAGATATTTTTGTAGACAATTAGTCTATTTTTCTAGTTTAACTCATTTATAAAAAACTGACTATGTATAAATGCTTATGCATGATATTTTTCATACATTAAAATTTTTACACACTACTAGGGTGTGTTAATTTATATTATGAGAGAAATTTTAAATATTATGTGTGATAATTAAATTTTATTCAATGGTGGATATATATTACACAAATTATTTTAAATAACTCATACTTCTTTTGTAAGAAAAAATATTACATATGGTTTTTCATCTAAGGGGAAATAAATACCTTAGTGTACTATTAAATTATATATTTTATTTTCCAAATAAAAATACAATAAATAGGGAAGTAATACATGATATATGTAAATTATATCTTATGTGTTGAAAGAGACTCTTTTTTCTGGTTTTCGTATAATGGGAAAGCCATATATGAGGAAAAATATCATTTATATTGAAGAAGAATATTTTTTAATCCAAATTTGGATAAGTTAAGAAAACTATGATTGGTAAAAATATATTACATATTATTTTTCATTAAGGGTATAACCATATATATATTTATATATATAAAAATATTTTACGTATCTAATGTTACCTTAGGGTAAAACCATAAATATTGATTAAATAAATTACATATTATATTGGTCTTAAGGTGAAAACATTATACATGGGGAAAATAATATTCATTGAGGAATTTTTTTCAATGAAATTATCCTAAGATAAAAACACTTCATAAGAGACTAAATATAGTATTTGAAAATTTTTCTAATGTAAACACATTATAGAATGAGTAAAATATTACATAGGCGGAAAAATTGTTATTTATGAAAATCATTCTAGGAAAAAACATACAAAGTGGGAATATATAGTATATAGATGAAAATATCATGTATGTGATATGTATGGTATTTCATCTCCATGGGTGATACATATCGTTTGGGATAAAATCATTATTATTCCTCTCTTTTTAATAAAATAATTTCTTATTTTATAAAATGTTAATAATGTTCTTGAATGAGATAAGAATTGATTTGAAGATAATCAAAGGGTAGTTAATATATTAGGTCACCCACTCACTTGGAAATTCTTCCAAGAGTGAGATATTAATTAATTCTAGATGAATTGTAGTTTTATTAGTTATCAGATAAATAATAAGGTAAATATAACATCTAAATTTTATTCTTAATTGATATTATTAATTTTTATTCAATGTGGATTTACTATATTTAAAACTACTAGTTGATTCAACTTCCACCAGAACATGGTGAAATCATCGTGATATAGTGGTCATTTTTTATCGAATAGAGAGAATGTAATCAAGGAGAAATATTTCAAATGATTTTAGTTATATCTCAATGGTATGTTATGTACCTAAATAATATATCTATTTTTATACCATGTGATATATGTTTGAGGAACGTGTGTCTGAATGGATTTACAATAAAAATGAATTGTTCCATTAAAATTTTCATGAGAAAAATGAATGTTTCATTTCTCTAGATGTTCCCTTGGGAAATATTTTGGTTTATTAGACTCCAATGGATGATGGTTACATTATAAATATATTTTTATGGCATATAAAGACCCTATAGTGTTATACCATAAATTAATGTACAAATTGTCCCTTGAGATAAGGGGTTAGGATACTCCTAATTATAGGAGAGTTATTGAGTGTAAAGGGATAACCTTGGGGTACATCACATAAAAATATTGGAGGAATATATGGAATAATTTATGGATGATTTTTTGATGGGTGAGTGTTCCTATTTAAATGACATAAACTTATCCAAGTGGGGATACCCTATGAAGTGTTGGAGTATTTAATCAGTTATATGACCAATTAAACATGTCCAGGGAAGTGATTGAGGTTTTATGTCATCTCCCTAGTGTAATTCCAATTTTGTATGACACATGGTTCCTTTTATTCCTTGATGTGGTCATAGAAAGGTAAAGGGACACTATTGACCATATTTTATGGGTTTTAACATAGGGTTTTGAATGATACAACTAACCCCTTGTAGGATTTCCTAAATATGAAGTAATGTAGGTTAACCAATTTGGTGCCCAATATTCATTTTGACTCTATAGTAGATTAATGGAGGATATGTTGCCTGAATATAGCCCAATATATAAGCAGTTATGGTTATAATTATTTTGAGGGACCAAATTATGGGAGTTTGTGATGGGATTTATTATGTAAAAAACTTGTGTTTAGTGGCTACATGATGTTATTTGATTTTTAAATGAGAACTTATGACTCAATTTATTTTTGTATATTTAGTGTTGTTATTTTTCCATTGATTTTAAATGATGAGATAAAGCATCATTTAGAACGATTACCTCTGACATTTTTATAATGTACATGAGAATAGTGTGAATTCATTCCATTGAAACATTATATTTTGATATGGTGCTGAGTGGTATCCATTTCCTTATAAAATAATATAGTGGTATAGAGTTGGATGGGGTTTCACTCACACTAATTTTATTATGGTGAGATAGATATGTGCCGAGAATAAATCTGAAAGATATTTATGTGGATATATGGATTATCATAGGGAACTATATGCTCATATTTTTATATAGTGATATAGTATATGTTGGGGTGTTATTAATACATGATATTATATTGTGATATGGAGAATATTTTCTCAAGATTCTACAAAATAATTATATCATGATATAGGATGGGTGGGGTTCAATTTCCAAGGGATATTATATATTGAACTAGAGTATAGTGGGGTTCCATACATTATTAATATTATAAAGAGAGATATATAAGAATGGAACTATATTTTACAATGCTTTTATTTGGTGAGATACAACTAGGAGGGGCTCCAATAATCCATAATAATTATTTGGTATCATCGAGCTAGGTTGTGTAATGATACACCTAAATGTATTGTGAAGGGATGAATCTAGGGTGTGGTAGCATTCACCATGAAAGTGTTTGTGATGTGAATTTGGGGTGGGCTGCATAAAACAATATTTATATGTAGTTATCCTATTTAAAGACATCAAGTGGTGACTGAATTTGGTATAGACAAACTCGTATGTCACCTTAGGACATGATCATCAATGGTTACAAATTTAATTATTTTCCACACATATTTACTTTTTTATCATATTAAAAATCACATAAACTAATTATAGTTTTTATGTTTAGGGAACAATTATAGTTTCCATTTAAATTTTACTCACACATAACTTAAGTGGCCATGAAACATTGGTTACAAATCATTCTTCCGAATCAGAGGTACAATTATGTAAGATTCCCAATATCAAAAGGATAAACATGATACCTTGGGAAATGTTATGAAATGAAACTAAGAAATAATCAAAACCGTGTTGTGATTTATGTTTTGTACACATTTTTTTGTGTTTTTTAGGATCTACACACATGGTATGGTTTGATATCTACTCGTAGAAAATAAGATATTGGTAATTAATTTTTGAAATAATTTTCTATGATATTAAATTGGATTGATTTGGATATGATTTTAATTACTTAATTTATTATTATGATGACTTATTATATGTAATATATTTATTTATTTACTCTAATAATATGAAATAATTATCCCCTGATAACACATTCTATGAAAAATGAATATAGGAAAGCTCATCATGGAGGGAGTCCTTCTTGAGGCCACATAATGATCTTATTCTATTACTATTGTAACATCTCATGTAAATAAAGACTAAAGAATTTTCATATTTATTAATATTTACAAATTAAATATTAATTTTACTTTAAAGGGGTTTCTATGTTCGATAGCGTACCCGATACGCAACGATGACTTCCTTTGAAAACCTACGTTGTATACTAGTAATATAATAATATTATTTTAAATAGTAGTTAACATGAAGCCGTTGTATTGGTGGGAATGGATATAAATAACTAATATATGATTATATATGTTTTTAAATTTATTTACATTTATCGAATTAAAGATAAAGGCTTAAAATACGGAAAGAATTCAATTTTAGGCATTTATACCCTAATTTTCACTAAAGGTTCACTTATCACCTTTTGATGGTGAACCATCATTAAATATAGTTTTGATCACTCTTATACATTCTATTGGACCAAATATAACTCTTCTTTAGAATCAGGACATCAAAATTTACTTTGTGTAAATTTTTGGTATCTTTCCGATAAAGTTCATTTTTTAATGAATAGTGTAAAATGTTGTATTTTAATTCAAAACCTCTTTTTAATCTAATTTATTTATCTGATTAGATTATCATTTGAATTGGTTTTAAAGTGAAATTAGAAAATATTTTTACCATTAAATCCAATAGTGGTTGTTGGAATTAATTTCACTTTGAAATCGGACTTAAACTAGTGTCAATCTTTTGATACTTATTATTTCATAAAAACACGCTATTTGTCATGACAGCGGGAATTAATTATTAAATTAATTAATGTGAATTATATGTCTTGAATTTTTTAAAATAGAAATTATTTTTGAATTCGGAATATCATATATAGCTTAGGGTGAATTTTTGGTATTTTTCTGAAAAACATCAATTTTTGATGAATAGTGAAACCACTAAGTGGTACTTATCAAAACTGATTTGTTGTTTAAATGAAATTTTACCACTTCTGTGTTTTGAATTTCAAAAATCCGACATACATGGTTGTCATTAATAAGTATAATTTGGTTCAATGAGATTAAAATAATTTTTTTTGGTGAACAGTAACTCTTAAGTTCTTAATCGCGATTAGAGGTAATTAGTGTAGTTTAAGGTAAAAATAATGTCTTAATAATATGATATGAGCTTGAAACATGTCCTGACCTCATTGGATGTGTCATGGCCGACCAGGAAAATCCATGGGTCAACTTGGGTACCCCTTGGAGCCACTTTGGTTGGGAAATGACATAAATAACTTTTTATTAAATGTTAAAGTAAAAATGACACAAACATGAGATGTTTTACTAAAACAATTTTTACATGGGGTTATACAAGTCATATTTTTGACTATAAATATTAATTAGAAATATAAAAATATTTCCTACATCCTGATATTTTTTTATAATTTTTAGACATTAGATAAATTAAATTATTTATGACATCATGATGATGCAGCGATTACCTCATTAATAACGGATTTAAATAAAATGGAATGATAATGTAAAATCTAAGCCCTACACAATTCCAAAACCTATTGGATGGGTGTACTTCGAACCCTTATCACCTTATCCTCGAATTACATCAATGTGGGACCTTTAAAATCTGAAACTCTTTTGAATATAAAGTAACATTTTGTAACTTTACAAGAGTGCCCCTCCTCTCCTCTTATAAAAGGCCCCCACCTCTACCACCTTACCCACACTCCCAAGGCCTTTTGCTCGGCCAACCTCTGCTCATTTTGTCTCTCCACTTCCCTCTCTTACTTCTTGAAGCCTCACTTTGGGCAGAAGTATTACCAAGGAAGCCATTGAGCTCAAACCAAAGGGAGTTACCCGATTTTGAGGTAATGCCTTCTTTTGAGTACTTTTGTTTTATTTTTCTTCTCCAACCCCCTAAATTCTTTTTATTATTTTCTTTTGTAACAAATATAATATCCTCAATATACTAGGATGTTTTTATAAGACGGATTTGAGCTACAATTACACACACCTACATCTAATGGTTAAAGAACATACTGTTTCCGTGGATGGCGAATTTCTGCCTCCCGAAACGATGATTGTTCAACATTATTTTAACACCTTCAAAGGAGGACATTAAGATGACACTATATTTATATATGATATATAATATTTTTATGTTTTCCTTAAGCTTCTGTATTTTTCATTTTGGGCATACCTTTATGGTTTCCATTATGGGTAAACGCGATATCTTCATTTAAGGAAGTGCGGACTACCACCCCCTCAAAGTGATTTGATTCATTAATGCCATATGTGGGACGTATAAAGGGTGGATTTAACGTTATTATATATTATGTTATACTGTAATTATAATATACCTTTATATCATTATGATTTCATTCTATAAAATACTAAATAGAAATGAAAGTAGCGTTCATGCGTACGTACGACTTACCGTCTCCATGAACGGTGCATTTCATTTCTTACCTCTAAATGATTATGTAATATTATAAATACATGTATAAGCTGGATATATATGATATATATGATATCCAAATAAGGAATTTCATTCTGGATATAAAGAACCTTTAACTACACGAAAAACATGTAATTATAAGAAGTCCACTTTCGACTTAAGAACCAAATATCGATAAAACAAACATTATTAACTTAAATGGTTAAATAATGTGTATAACATGGAAATATGTGATATAAAAGGAATAATGAACTTTAAAAAGGTTCTAAAGAAAATAGAAATTAACTCAATATTATTTTTCAGGACGTTAAAGAATGATCGAGTCAAGTCGGACCCGAGGTAAGGGACTTCGTCTCAATCTCCTTTCATTGAGGCATATTTCGTTTTATACACAACTTTCTTTTATACGGTGTATAAACCCCTTTTACTTTTACTTTTATACAAAAGGAATATTTTTCTATGAAGCATTTTACTAAACGACAAAAAGGAATGTTTTTTTAACGTACGTGGTGACAACGACCTTTTCCGCCGCCGTGAGTATTATTTGGTCTTTGTCTTCCTCAACAAGCGGTAATGTTTTTAAAATAAAATAAATACCATATACTCTTTTATGTATTTTGGTATTGAAAATGGTTTTGATAAACGATTCTATTATTTCAATATATTTAAATTATATATTGTGAATGAAATGTGGAGATGTAATCATTCATTTATATTGGTTTTATGTTTTATGATTTTATATTGGTCCTTGGACATTTGACGGGTGGTTACATGATAAACCATATGACGGGTGGTTCTGTGAATACCAGGACGGGTGGTTACGTTATAACCTCCAATGCATTGGGTATGGAAGTCGTCCGTATGGCTATTCCATTAAGTATGTATGGAAGTTGGCTTTATGGCTATTCCATTAAGTGATATGTGTGGAAGTTGACCGTATGGTTATTCCACTAAGTATGTTTATGTCCCAAGTTGCCTTTATATGTTATCTGTTCATTATATGGGTTTTATGGTAATCCTTTGGTTACAAAAAGGTAAGTAATGATATTTTATTCAGGGAAGAGTTTTTACTACTTCATAGAGGTGAAGGTATTACTTTGATAAAGTTATACATGGTTTACATTATGTTTGAAAAAAACTAACAGTTTTCATTCTTTGTGTATCCCTTACTGAGCTCTTTATGCTCACCCCAAGTTTTTTTGAAATGTTTTTCACAGGACCTAATGTGGAATAGGATTAAGGATGGGATCAAGGGAAAGTCATGCTATATAAAACATGGAACTAGACATGTCTCTTTTTAGGAGTTTTTTTTATTTTATAGAAACATAGTAGAAGTGTCTACTTTGTAATCTTTTGAGATGTAATAGTTATGTCCCAATTCCCTAAAACTCTAAACCAGAAATGATCATCATTGTGAGTTATTCATTTAATTCAATACTAATTAAGGTTTAAGGCCGGGGCTTTATAGTTGGTATCAAAGGTCGGTTTAGACAACTTTAGGAGTTATAAAAGTTTAAAGTTATAAGTTAATTTATGGTATGATTGAAATGATATAGCATTTAAAGATTACCATGTTCCTTCGCCTAAGATATTTCTGTGTTCAGAATGGTTTTCTACAGAGGAAACAAAGCAGCTATGTTGGGACGACATCAGGAGGAAGACAACCTTCCAAATCAGCAACCTGAGATGGTTGGAAGCGGAACTGAACAGTTTGTTGCAGTGATGGCACAGTTGACTCAGGCTATAAATGGTGGTGGTATCCATGCACGAGATCATCCAGATCAACCGCAGAGGAACATGTCAATGGTGGAGCATTTCATGAGGTAACATCCCCCATCATTCAGAGGATCATCTGGCCCCGTGCAAGCTGAAGGGTGGATTAAAGCACATGGGGTGTTCAGAACATCAAAAGGTTAGTCTTGATGTTTACCGTTTTGAAGGTGAATCTGATCAGTGGTGGTTGATGGTGAAAAATATCAGGGATAGTGATGAGATTTAGGATCTTCACTAGGACGAATTCAATGATATGTTTCTTGAGAAATATTTTCCTAAGGTGGTTCATCTTAGGATGGAAAAATAGTTCGTATAATTGAGGCAGGAGGATGATTGAGTGGCTGCTTATGAATCAAAGTTCACTCGATTGGCAAGGTATGCTCCAAACTTCATACAAGATCTTGATAGTAAAATAAACCGTTTTTACTCTGGGTTAAAGCCAAAGTATCGAAGGGCTTTAGCCTCTCGTGAGTTCAAAAGTTATGAAAAACTTGTTCGATGTGCGGAAAAGGTGGAAATGGAGTTTTCCGATGATCAGGTGTTCTATGACAAACAACAGAATAAGAGGTCTAGTTGGCAGGAAAAGGGGAAGAATTCATCAAAGAAGCAAGGAGGTAAGAAAACCAAATATCCATCATGTGAGAAGTGTGGTAAAATTCATCCTGGAGAATGTTTATCCAAGTCTGGTAAGTGCTTTCGGTGTGGTAAGTCTGGTCATATTGCTCGTAACTGTATGGAAAATGATCAAGTAGGCAATGAAAATCCAGCGGTAAGATGTTTTAAGTGTAATGAAATGTGTCATTATGCAAAAGAGTGTCCAACGAAGAACTAAATTGGGGGAATGCAGCCAGACTACAAGCAGAAAGGGGTGGTGAAATCCTTTGCAACAACTTCAGCAGATGTTGGGCCATCGAATGAAGTAGTATCAGGTACACTGTTTGTTTGTTCAGATTATACCAATGTGTTTTTTGATTCAAGGTCTACAGATTCTTTCATTTCTGAGAAGTTTTCCAGTAAATTGGAAGTTCCATCTCAAGATATGAATCCTAAACTTATGGTAAAAACACCCGGAGGGAACGTTGAGACAAAAAGGAATTATAAGAACCTTCTTATCCTTGTCTGTGGAAATAATCTACCATCAAACCTTATTGTTTTTCCTATAGTAGAGTTTGATGTTATTTTGGGCATGGATTGGCTTTCTGTTAATCATGCTAAGATTGACTGCAGAGCTAAAATTGTTTCTTTTCAGAAAGATTTTCAGTTTGTGTACAATAATGAACCCTTGATTTTGATAACATATCAGGAAGTTGAGAAACTAGTAAAAGATAGAAATGAATGTTACCTTGCTCATATTGTTTAAAATAAAGGAACTGTTCAGATTTATGATGTGCCAGTGGTAAATGAGTATCTAGATGTTTTTTCTAATGAGTTTCCTGGTGTTATTGATGATCGGGAAGTTGAATTTACTATTGACTTAGTTCCTGATTCTAATCCAATTTCAAAACCCCCTTATTGAATGGCTCAAGTTGAACTTTTTGAGTTAAAGAACCAATTGCAAGAGTTATTAGATAAAGGTTTCATTCGACCTAGCACTTCACCATGGGGTGCTCCTGTCTTATTTGTTAAAAAGAAAGATGGCTCAATGAGACTTTGCATTGAATATAGAGCCTCGAATAATATTATTGTTAAGAACAAGTATCCTTTGCCTCATATCGATGATTTCTTTGATCAGCTCCAGGGAGCTCAGTATTTTTCGAAGATTGACTTGAGGTCGGGGTACCATCAGTTGAAAGTAAAAGAAGAAGACGTTCCTAAGACTATGTTTCATACAAGATATGACCATTATGAATTTGTAGTTATGCCTTTTGGGTTAACCAATGCACCTACTATATTCATGGACCTTATGAATAGATTTTTTCATGAGTTCTTGGATAAGTTTGTGGTTGTTTTCATTGATGATATTTTGGTGTTTTCTAAAAGTAAATAGGAGCATGAAATTCATTTAAGAGTTATCTTGCAAACCTTAAAAGAAAGGAAACTATATGGAAAATTCAACAAGTGTGAGTTTTGGTTACGTGAAATTTCTTTCATGGGTTACATTGTTTAAAAAGATGGCATAACTGTTGATCCTGCTAAAACAAAAGTTGTTGAAGAATGGCCAAGACCTACAAATGTAACCAAGATCCGTAGTTTTCTTGGTTTGGTAGGTTACTACCGAAGGTTTTTTGAAAAGTTTTCATGGTTATCTAGTCCAATGACTAAGCTAACTTGTAAGGGTGTTAAGTTCATCTGGACAAAAGAATGTGTTGATTGTTTTCAGGAGTTGAAGAGAAGATTGGTGAATTCTCCAGTTTTGGCACTTCCTTCCAGGAATGGTGAGTTTGTTATATACAGTAATGCTTCGTTGAAGGGACTTGGTTGTGTCCTTATGCAGAATGATCAGGTAATTGCTTATGCTTCACGTCAGTTGAAAACTCATGAGGTAAATTACCCTACACATGATTTGGAATTAGCTGCTGTTGTTTTTGATTTAAAAATTTGGAGGCATCATTTGTATAGAGTAAAGTGTGAAATATATACTGATCACAAAAGTTTAAAGTATATATACACTCAGAATGAATTGAACATGAGATAGAGGAGATGGCTGGAATTAATCAAGGATTATGATTGTACAATTCATTACCATCCAGGAAAAGCAAATAAAGTGGTCGATGCTTTGAGTCGAAAAAATAATGCTTCATTAACCATGCTATATTTGGAACGAGATCCTTTGGTTTTTGATTTGATGAACTTTGGAATAGAAGTTGTTGGTGCAGGATGTCCTTCTGTTTTGTTTTAGGTATCAGTGAGATCTTCTCTATCAGACAGAATCAAGCAAGCACAGAAGCAAGACAGTGAGTTGCAGAAAAAGGTAGAGCTAGTCAGAAGGGTAAGTTGGTTGAATTCAACATTGATAGTGATTGTGTTTTCGGGTTTGGGAAGAGATTATGTGTGCCAAGTGATTCACAGTTGAAGAATGAGTTGTTATGTGAGGCGCATATTTCCTAGTTTTCAGTTCATCCTGGCAGTACTAAGATGTACATAGATTTGCGGGAGTATTACTGGTGGGATGGAATGAAAAGAGATATTGCTGATTTTACTGTGACGTGTTTGACTTGTCAGCAGGTTAAAGTAGAGCGGCAGTTACCGAAAGGGATTCTTCAGCCTCTACCAGTGCCAGAGTGGAAATGGGAGAATATATCCATGGACTTTGTGGTGGGATTATCGAAGACATCTCGAGGTAATAATGCAATCTGGGTTATTGTTGATCGCTTGACTAAATCTGCTCATTTCCTTCCTATACGAGATAATTTTTCCCTAGATCAACTTTCCCGTTTGTATCTTAAATAGATAATCAGGTTGCATGGAGTTCCCCTCTCCATTGTATCTGACCGTGATCCCAGGTTTACTTCAAACTTTTGGAAAGGCCTTTAGAAGTCGTTGGGTACTGAATTAAATTTTAGTACATCTTTTCATCCCCAATCAGATGGGCAGTCAGAATGAAAAATTCAGACCTTGGAGGATATTCTACGAGCTTGTTCGATGGATTATCAGGGAAGTTGGGACCAACATCTTTCTTTGGTTTCGTTTTCTTATAATAACAGTTTTCATTCCAGTATACAGATGGCACCATTTGAGGCATTATATGGGAAGCGGTGTTGAACTCCAGCATTTTGGGATGAAGTGGGTGAAAGGAAGCTGATGGGACCCGAATTGATAGAAGAGATGGTAGAAAAGGTTCAGTTGATTCAGAAACCCATGATAACAGCTCAGAGTAGGCAGAAGAGTTATGCGGATAATCGGAGGAAGGATCTATCTTTTGAGGTAGGTGATCTTGTTTTTCTCAAGGTTTCTCCATGGAAAAGTGTGTTGCGATATGGTAAGAAAGGAAATCTGATTCCAAGGTTCATTGGACCATATGAAATTCTGGAGAAAGTTAGATCAGTTGCTTACAGAGTGGCATTACCTCCGAGTTTATCTCAGGTACACAATGTTTTTCATGTTTCGATGTTGAGGAAGTATATCCCAGATTCATCTCATGTTTTGAGCCTAGAGGTAGTTCAGTTGGAAGAGAATCTCTCTTATGAAGAACAACCAGTCCAGATTCTTGACCGAAGAGAGAAAGTGTTGCGAAAAAAGGTAATCCACTAGGTAAAGGTTTTGTGGAAAAACCATATGGTTGAAGAGGCAACATGGGAATCTGAAAATGCTATGAGGGATAAATACCCCCACTTATTTTGATAAGTGAATAAAATTGCGAGGACGCAATTCCCAAAAGGGGGGAAGGATGTAACATCACAGGTAAATAAAGAATAAATAATTTTCATATTTATTAATATTTACGAATTAAATATTAATTTTACTTTAAAGGGGTTGCTATGTTCGATAGCGTACCTGATACGCAACGATGACTTCCTTTGAAAACTTACGTTGCACACTAGTAATATAATAATATTATTTTAAATGTTAGTTAACATGTAGCTGTTGTATTGGAGGGAATGGATTGAAATAACTAATATATTATTATATATGTTTTCAGATGTTTTTACATTTATCTAATAAAAGATAAAGTCTTAAAATACAGAAAGAATTCAATTTTAGGCATTTATACCCTAATTTTCACTAAAGGATCACTTATCACCTTTTGATGGTGAACCGTCATTAAATATAGTTTTTATCACTCTTATACATTAAATTGGACCAAATATAACTCTTCTTTAGAATAGGGACATCAAAATTTACTTTGTGTAAATTTTTGGTATCTTTCTGATAAAGTTCATTTTTTAATGAATAGTGTAAAATGTTGTATTTTAATTCAAAACCTCTTTTTAGTCTAATTTATTTATATGATTATATTATCATTTGAATTGGTTTTAAAGTGAAATTAGAAAATATTTTTACCATTAAATCCAACAGTGGTCGTTGAAATTAATTTCACTTTGAAATCGGACTTAAACTAGTGTCAATCTTTTGATACTTATTGTTTCATAAAAACACGCTATTTGTCATGACAGCGGGAATTAATTATTAAATTAATTAATGTGGCTTGTATGCCTTGAATTTTTTAAAATAGACATCATTTTTGAATTCGGAATATCAAATATAGCTTAGGGTGAATTTTTGGTATTTTTCTGAAAAACTTCAATTTTTGATGAATAGTGAAACCACTAAGTGGTACTTATAAAAACTGATTTTTTGTTTAAATGAAATTTTACTACTTCTGTATTTTGAATTTCAAAAATCTGATATACATGGTTGTCATTAATAAGTAAAATGTGGTTCAATGAGATTAAAATAATTTTTTTGGTGAATAGTAACTCTTAAGTTCTTAATCGCGATTTGAGGTAATTAGTGTAGTTTAAGGTAAAAATAATGTTTTAATAATATGAGATGTGCTTGAAACATGTACTACCCTCATTGGATTGTCATGGCCGACAAAGACAATCCATGGGTAAACTTGGGGACCCCATGGAGCCACTTTGGTTGGGAAATGACATAAATAACTTTTTATTAAATGTTAAAGTAAAAAATGACACAAACATGAGATATTTTACTAAAACAATTTTTACATGGGGTTATACAAGTCATATTTTTGACTATAAATATTCATTAGAAAGATAAATAGATTTCCTACATCATGATATTTTTTTATAATTTTTAGACATTAAATAAATTAAATTATGTATGACATTATGATGATGCATCGATTACATCATTAATAATGGATTTAAATAAAATGGAAAGATAATGTAAAATATAAGACATAAACATGGCCAAAACCTGTTGCATGGGTGGATTTCGAACCCTTACCACCATAACCTCGAATTACATCAATGTGGTACCTTTAAATTCCGAATATCTTTTGAAAATAAAGTATCATTTTGTAACTTTACAAGAGTGCCCCTCCTCTCCTCTTATAAAAGGCCCTCACCTCTACCACCTTACCCACACTACCAAAGCCTTTGGCTCGGCCAACCTCTGCCCATTTTGTCTCTCCACTTCTCTCTATTACTCCTTGAAGCCTCACTTTGGGCAGAAGTCTTCCCAAGGAAGCCTTTGAGCTCAAACTAAAGGGAGTTACCCGATTTTGAGGTAATGTCTTCTTTTAAGTCCTTTTGTTTTATTTTGCTTCTCCAACCCCCTAATGTCTTTTTATTATTTTCTTTTGTAACAACTAAAGTATCCTCAATATACTAGGATGTTGTTATAAGAAGTATTAGAGCTACACTTACACACACCTACATCTAATGGTTAAAGAACATACTGTTTCCGTGGATGGAGAATTTCTGCCTCCCGAAACGATGATTGTTCAACATTCTTTTAACACCTTCAAAGGTGGCCATTAAGATGAAACTATATTTATATATGATATATAATATGTTTATGTTTTCCTTAAGCTTCTGTATTTTTTATTTTTGGCATACCTTTATGGTTTCCATTATGGGTAAACGCGATATCTTCATTTAAGGAAGTGCGGACTACCGCCCCCTCAAAGTGATTTGATTCGTTAATGCCATATGTGGGACGTATAAAGGATGGATTTAATGTTATTATATATGATGTTATACTGTAATTATAATATACCTTTATATCATTATGATTCCATTCTATAAAATACTAAATATAAATGAAAGTAGCGTTCATGCGTACGTACGGCTTACCGTCTCCATGAACGGTGCATTTCATTTCTTACCTCTAAATGATTATGTAATATTATAAATACATGTATATGATGGATATATATGATATATATGATATCCAAATCAGGAATTTCATTCTGGATATAAAGAACCTTTGACCACATGAACAACATGTAATTATAAGAAGTCCACTTTCGACTTTAGAACCAAATATCGACAAAACAAACATTATTAACTTAAATGGTTACATAATGTTTATAACATGTAAATAAGTGATATAAAAGGAATAATGAACTTGAAAAAGGTTATTAAGAAAATATAAATTAAATCAAGTTTATTATTCAGGACGTTAAAAAACGATCGAGTCAAGTCGGGCCCGAGGTAAGGGACTTCGTCTCAATCTCCTTTCATTGAGGCGTATTTTGTTTTATACACAACTTTCTTTTATACGGTGTATAAACCCCTTTTACTTTTACTTTTATACAAAAGGAATATTTTTCTACGAATAATTTTACTAAATGACAAAAAGGAATGTTTTTTTAACGTACGCGGTGACAACGACCTTTTCCGCCACCGCGAGTATTATTTGGTCTTTGGCTTCCCCAACACGCCGTAATGTTTTTAAAATAAAATAAATACCATATACTCTTTTATGTATTTTGGTATTGAAAATGGTTTTGATAAAGGATTCTATTATGTCAATATATTTAAATTATATATTGTGAATGAAATGTGGAAATGTCATCATTCCTTTATATTGGTTTTATGTTTTATGATTTTATAATGGTACTTGGACATTTGACGGGTGGTTACGTGATAAACCATATGACGGGTGGTGCCGTGAATACCAGGACGGGTGGTTACATTATAACCTCCAATGCATTGGGTATGGAAGTCAGCCGTATGGATATTCCATTAAGTATGTATGTAATTTGGCCGTATGGCTATTCCATTAAGTGATATGTGTGGATGTTGACCGTATGGTTATTCCACTAAAGTATGTTTATGTCCCAAGTTTCCTTTATATGTTATGTGTTCATTATATGGGTTTTATGGTAATCCTTTGGTTACAAAAATGTATGTAATGATATTTTATTCAATGAAGAGTTTTTACTACTTCTAGAAGGTGAAGGTATTACTTTGATAAAGTTATACACGGTTTACTTGATGTTTGAAAAAAACTAACAGTTTTAATTCTTTATGTATCCCTTACTGAGCTCTTTATGCTCACCCCAAGTTTTTTTGAAATGTTTTTCACAGGACCTAATGTGGAATAGGGTCAAGGATGGGATCAAGGTAAAGTCATTCTATATAAAACATGGAACTAGACATGTCTCTTTTTAAGAGTTTTTTTTATTTTATAGAAACATAGTAGAAGTGTCTACTTTGTAATCTTTTGAGATGTAATAGTTATGTCCTAATTCTCTAAAACTCTAAACCTGAAAAGATCCCCATTGTGAGTTATTCATTTAATTCAATATTAAGTAAGGTTTAAGGTCGGGGCTTTATAACTATAGAGTAAAACAGGTCTTTGAAGTTACATACCATATGTTCTATTGTCCTACAGTTAGATGATAAATGGATTTTTAGGGTAATCTAGAATCTTTTCCCACTCTTATAGTGGGTTTTTATGGATTTCAATCACCACTATTAGGTACTCATCAGTTTCTTATAATGTATTGAAAACAAACAACCATGTATTCTTTCACAAAAAATACTAACATTCCACTAATAATATTAAAATCTAAAAAACCATATAATATTAAATATTAAATTTATTACAATAAAAATGAATCATATCTCAAAAATATATTGATGTAATATCTCCATGTGTTGTGGAAAATCACATCTCTTAAAATATTAAAATAAAACTATTGATATTGATGTTGGAAGCACTGAAAGTTTTTAAATATTTTTCATCGTGAATTTTTTTTAATTAGGTTTTAGACCCTATGAGTTTCATGTTGAATTAAAGAATGGAAATATTATGAGTCCTTCCATTATTTTATGGAATATATCATATCATCACATGTAATATTTTATATGAAATTAGTGGGTTCATGTGTATTGTAGGATACCGATCCACATAAAGATATATTCTCATAAAATTAGAGATAACCCTATAAAAATATACAAAATTTATATATTTATTTTATTTCATTTATGCATTCAATTATTTATTTATAACATGAATGAATTAAAATATACATTGTCAAATTACTATTTGTGTGATTGGTATTAATAATGAATTGAAAAATATCTTCATTCAAATAAAACAAGACAACCACATATCCATATGAATATCACTCATTGATATTGGCATGAAACTACCGTCACATTCCCAAGAGAATCATTGTTGAATTATTTATCCATATTAATTGATAGTTATTTTATATAAAAAAATTATATAAAAAATCTATATAAACCAACCATATATCATACCTTACCAAAAGTAAAATAGTTACCTTTATGAAATTGAGTACATTCTATACTGGCATAAAAATATAAATTCTCCATTTACTTATGTAAGGAAAATGTAAATAAATACCTAAATATAAACTATACAATATAATGAATCCAGAATAATAAAAATATTTGTTTCACATAAAATATTTAATTAAGAAGTACTAATATGAACCATAAAGGGATCTTGACTCCCATATGTCTATTATCATGTGTATACATGTACATGTATCTACAAATTTCAAAGTATATATATATTTTTTAAATAAAATATTAAATAGAATTAAAAAACCAATGTAAATTAGTCCCAAATCACTTTTAACGTGTCTAACAACCACAAACCGAGTATTTTCCAAAACCACCTCGATTTCAACCATGGACTCTAAGATAATATGAAATGAAAATATTCCCTATGAGGGTTGAAATAACATAAAAATCATATACCATCATTTAAGAGGAACATATTTTCATTAGAAATAATTTCATCTCATTCAAGCATACACACATCGAAACTTATTTGGGGAACCCCGGTTTACATTATAAATAATGTAATTTTTTACATTCACACATATATATAAAAACACATAATCAATTTCAAGACCCTAATCTCAAGGAATGGAATATAATATAATATGTCTAATGTATATATCCATAATATATTTCTTGTAGGATCTTGTAATTTTCCTGAATTTGTTTTAAAACTACATGAAAATACATCAACTTCATTCAATTAATATGAATAATGAAAATAACCAATAAAACATGGAAAAGAGAAACATAATTATTGTATGATCAATCAATATATAATAACAAAAATGTGATTGTATGTCAAATAAGTATTGAAATATAGTAATAAATCATTATAAAAGGAATGTTAAATAGTTTCATATAAATCCAATATATGAATTTAACCCTAAAAATATAAAATCTCTCTCAATTAATCTTTATTTAAGTTACAATTAGATACCTATTTTCAGTTATCCAACCCTACCTAAATAAAGTTTTTGCATCGAATCAGAGATATTTGAGATAATATAATTCCCAAATACATAAAATATTATATTTTCACTTATTCAAAGAGTAATTTATTGGATTCACCAAACTCTAGGTATTACCATATATCCCATATAACTGTTTTTGACTAAATCATATCCCTCAAACATGGTATCATGACACCATCATACTCACTTATAAAAACTATTCCATCTCCACTCTTGAAACTCTCACTGTCACATTAAAAATAATATAAACCATATAAATTACACATTATATGAAAAAATAATTAAATTAAATACATAATATTTACTACAGAATGTAAAACATAAATAGTTACAAAAAAATCCAACAACACAAACCTAAAAATTCTTTAATTACAGACCTTAAAAAATAAAAAACATATGTTTTGGACTATAATATTTAAACTAAATAATGAAGAGAATTTTAGTGAAATAAAAGAAAACTGAACAATATAGTTAAAATTTTGAAAAAATATCACTATCCTAGTGGTTTTCATAAACATCATAGTTTTATAGGATATAAAAATTAAACATTATCTGATGATTATGAACCCATGCGAGTTATTTTCATTTCAGATATGTCCTAAAAAAAGGTTATGTTTTTACTAAGTGCATTATATGTTCTTACCTAAGTATTATCTCTTGAGGATACTTATTCTTGATCATTAATATTACTATTTACATTAATATATTTTTGTAGTCATAATAATTATGATAATAAACATGAAATCAGTGATTTTGGTTTGTATATTTGGAACAATGGGGGAGTCAAAATAGTTTATTGGAAGAATTTATAATGAAATAAAATAAATAATTAAATATATATATGAATGATTACGAGTTATATAATATAACCCATAAATATTTAATAATTACTACCCATTTCTATATAATTTAATCAATTATAGTTACCAAATTCGTTAACTATAGAACCTTGATGATGAAAACCTAACCACAATGATTAGAGCAAATGAACCCTAATACATTTTTGGGATTTTCAATCATAACATCCTTTTTTATTATAGTCACAATGAAATATTTTCATCATTGTTGTATTAGGAAAGAACTAATGATGTTAAAATGGTAATGTTTTGAATTTGGGGATTTGAATTAAATTATATTAATTTACCCCCAGTTGATTATATTTGACTCTGAACAGTTTTCTCCAATGAATGCCACATAGACAAAATAATAGGGAATGTGTGAATTATTAGAATGGTTTAATAAATAAAAATTATTCTAGTTAATGATAATTTTATTATGTACGTCAACTATATGGATTAAAACATTCTAATAATGGATGTATTTAATTGATAGAAAAAAATACAACTCTTTAGGAAGATGTTTCATCATAAAGATGATTAAAGAATAAAAATAAATGAAATGTTAAAATGATATATTTTTTCACTCATTTATTAAAACCTATATAATAAAAATAAAAATGTTTTTAGAAATTAGTATATACATTTTATGTATGAGATTAAAAGAAACTAAAAGAAATAAGATGTAAACGAAGTGGGCGAGACCCTTCATGGAAGGGATCATTTCAATAAAAATCCATTATTACATATCATTTGGGAAGTATAAATGAGTAATTATCTTTATAAAAATCATCTTAAATACACCAAAACATTCCCAAAGTGTTATAAATAGTTGAATATGTGATGTATAGGGTTTAAAATTGGAAATAGGGAGCACGCATAATTTTACCATAAATATTTACTCTTCTTAGAACCAAATTTTCGACTAACCTACCCCATAAACCAACATTCCATCCAAGTACAAGAAAATATAGAAAATAATTACCATATATTTTAAAAAAAAATTAATTCTATTTCAGTCATGTATGAAAACATTATAGACTAAATTTTTTGGTGGGGTGAATTCTCTCTAGTTCAATCTCGTTTTGATTTCATGGCCACTTCGCAACCTTCAATCATCAAATTATATTGTGTTTATATTAATGAAAAATATAATGTAAATAGTTTTATAATTATAAAAAAAAATTCCATGTTACATTTCATCCCATATAAAATTTTAATACATAATCTCTAGAGTTAATTGAATTATTGAAAACCAGAAGATTCATCGAATTCAAAAATTCAATATCAAATTACATATTTATATGATATCTTCATATAATTGACGGTTTGGTGAAATTATATTTATCATTTCAAAGTAATTATTCAATAAAAGAATGGTTTATCAATTATCCTATTTATATTGGATCTCGCAAAAATGTATTTTATTCTCATGAATCCATCCACGACCTAATCTAAAATTATCTCACATAGAAAATCATGTCACTTTTCAATCAATAAAAATTTAATCACGATTGCTTATCATAATTGGAAAATACGTGTATTACCATACTGTTGTAAAAAAAACGCATTTCTCTACCAATAATACAAAAAACTATTTTAAATCATGAATAACTTTTAAATGTGAATATAGTGGCTAACAGTTGATGGGTAAATTCAAATTATATTTAATGTTTTTAAAAAAAAGTTAAATTTATAGAAGCCAATACATGAATATTATAGTGAAACCATATGGAGATCCTTAATCAATTCATCATAAATGAGGTATATTAACCATGCTTTTTGGACATGGTCTATGAGTAAAAGGAATAAATGAAATAAATAGTTTTTTCATAATTTCAAACTTTTTTATTTTTTTGTAGGATAATGAAATGAAAAATGATTATAGTGAATTAATTATTGTTTATTACCTCATATTTTAATATGGTAATTATATATATATGCATACATATTTCCTAATTCTATGTCATATCCATATTTATTTTATTTGTATTTTTTGGGGAAAAGTATGAGAATGGATGATGTACAATGGTTAAAATTGAATCATGAACACCCCCTATGACCTAGAATTGTGATATAGGAACCAATCAATAAGAAACAAACTAGATCCTATATAAAACACTTAATAGTTCCATCCTACTAGCTCAAAAAATAAATAAAGTAGAAAAATATTTTTGGGTGAGGGTAGAAAGGAAAACTTATCTTGTAATTTTGGATAAATGAATAACAAAATTCATGGAGTGTATGTGCTGCCAAATGGTTGATGTTAAGGGTAAATATCATCCTAAATTTTTTTTTAGTAAGATATGTTTAAAAAATATATCAAATGATTTGTGTACTCCAAATACAATGAAAATAAATAATCAATTACTTTAGTTCCCACAATAAATCTAAGTTACACTCATGACTATTAGGGTATTATAAGAGTATATAAAAAATGTTTTACAGTTACTCAAAAGATGTTAAGGATATATTTGTTTTGTTTTTTATAGATATGGATTTTAAAATTGATGGTAGATATAAATAGTTTTGAAAATCAAATTCAAAGAAATTTTCTACAGAAAAAATTCATTACTTTTATATTTTTTTAAAAATCATTTCATATATCCTAAAATAATTTCATGTTTGAGAAATGATAATGAATATTCATTTGTCCCTAATAAACTGAAAAATATGAAAAAATAGAAAAAAATTAAATAAAAAATTCTTAGAATGTTGACAGTCCTCAAAACATAAATATTACTAAATTTAATTTTTGTAGATTAAAAACTAATAGAAATGGAAAAATAGAATATTAAGAAAGAGAAATTAAACTCAAGATATTCCACATCCATGGAATTTTAGTTATGATCTTAAATTTAACATTTTTTAAAATATAAAAAAAATAATATAATTTTTTGTAAGAGTAAAATAAAATTTAGAAAGAGGGATATAAAATATTCAAGTGTTATCAATAAGTGGTGCTGACTTTAAAATTAATATATTAATTCCATTAAATTGTTTTTCCATATTATAAATGTGGATGAGTTTTTTAAAAAGTTACTCATGATCTGTGTTTTATACTAGTTCCCATAAGTAGACACCATGAATGGAGACCCCAAAAATAATGGAAATGTGACATATATAAAAGAATCTCTATTGAAAAAGAATTAATGGTATAGGGTAATGTAAGTAGGGGTTATGCCAATTATCCATTGTGGTTTCATTCACAATTTTATTTTCATGTTACTATTGAGGTACTAGTCTCATTCCAACAAAAAAATTTATCTCTTTTTTTCTTCTTCTATCACAACCTCTTTGGGGTTTTCGTATTCCAAAATCCATATCATAATTTCTTTAATGGTTATTATTTGTAATATTAAACACTCACCAGTTATTGTATTTGGGTCGACCTAATAATGTTGGAAGAATAATAGTGAGTACAGATTAAAAAAATTTAATTCATAATCAAGTGAATAAAAAGTTATTTGAAATCCATTTATTATGTTAAATTATTGTACATGTTCTTCCTAGATGATCACTAGAAGGATGTATGAGAGTAATGGGGTGGGGGATTCTTTTTAAATGTAGTACCCACTTCCCAAATTTTTTCTTCAATGATTATATGGAATAGAAGTAGTTATTTTTGAACATTAGAATCCTTTAGATTGAATTCTGTAAAATATTATGAGATCTATGTGGATTACGTGGTCACAGATTCAAGATATTGGTACTATGGTTTTTCATTGATCCTCCCACTAAATTATTAAATTTTATCTTACCTATAATCATACATAAAACCCCTCATACCTGATTTTTAAAAAATCCACTGTATCACATAAGGTAGAAGATTGTTCAATGAAAATGAATTCTATTTTTTCATAGTTTTTTCTAAAAAAATAGTTTATGATCATCATAAAATGGGTTGAATAAAAGATTTTCCACCATAAAAAAATGTTAATTTTATGACAACCTTACTTTTATTTACACACTTAGACATGATTTATTACACACACTTCCCCTGATACAACATAGAAGATAGAGAAGTATAGTTTCTTTGGGGCATAGTTTCATTACATAAAAACATAAAACATGAAATACCACATCTTTATAGGAAACATCCTTTGCATGACCACTACATTCCCTCTTACTCCGCTTTGCATGGGATTACCTGAGGAAATTCATAAGGAAAGGGTGAGCTATAAAGCCTAGTAAGGGAATAATAATTGAATAACCTAAGGAATATAAGAAATGTTTGACTATAGTAATATCAATGTAGCACAAGAAAAACATGAACATTAAGGCATTATAAATCATGATAATCAGAACATATAGATGTGATAACAACAGTTAACATGGAATTAGCATAACCCAAGGCTCATTACACATGAAGCATGAGTAAATCCTCATTACACATGAAGTACTAGTAATCCCTAGTTACAATTAAATTATCATGAGTCAAAACCCATTGTAAATGATTACCATCATAAAATACTTTACCCAAAGCATTGGAGTGCTATCAGGGCACACCCTACTTAAATATTGCATTTCATGCTTAAGTGCGCCATAAGTTCATAAGACAAGAATTCATAAAACATTATAATTTATTCCAAGATTAAGGAATGTGGAAATAATACATAAAACTATTACATAAATATTTAAATGTTAATAAAGATGAATATCAATTATTGAGAAATGGTCATGATATACACTACACAATGATTTTGGCTTGGAAAATTACCGTGCAATTTCAGAAGCATAATCGTGTGACATAAGACTTCATTAAAATGGTTGATGATAGGGAAAGGGTGTCTCATAATATTTAAATGAAATTTACAGTGATGGGAGTCATATAGATACATTTTCCAACATATTTAACATAATTTAGATTCATAATACAAAATCATTACTTTAATGAAAATGAGGAGAGAGAAATTCCTTATGGAATTTCGTCATGGTAATAGGTATATATGGAAGGAACCATTTAGTGATAAAGGGATGCATCACCATTAAAACATAAAAAGTATAGTCTAGTGGTGGTTTGAAATAGGAACTCATCATTTATAATTGAAAATAAAAGTGTATAACAATATAAAAAACATGGATAAAATGAGAAAGGAAGAAATTCCTTACATGGAAGTGTGATCCAAAATGATTTGGAGGTGATTGAGATAGTCTTCTTGGGAGCATGGGGATCCTTGGGAGGATTACATAGAGGGGAGTGAAGGTATTTTTATAAAAACAAAGGCTTTTATTGAGGAGGAAGTGGAAGCATGTATAGTTTTATAGAGGGGAGGAGAGGGAATTATTTATTATTTAGGATTTGGACACCACATATTAAACAAATCCAAACCAAAAATTAGCCCCTTTTTTCCGATGGTTTTTTCCAAAGGGAAGTCAAAAACAATATTTTATAAGGACAATTCCTAACTTATAAAAATAATAGGGTTTCATTTGTGGAGGTGAGTCACAATCAGTAGGTAAAGAATTTAAAACGAAAAAAAATATTTATAAGCCTTGAAAGACCGAATAATGTACTGTAAAATAAATCAAAACAACCCAAAATCACATTATTTTAATTGTAAAAAATATATTGTCTAAATAATAATATTTATAGTATTTTAGTTTATCACAATTAGGTCATTATGATGTTATAAAATAGATTATATATTTAAATGATATTTAATTTTTACCCAAAAATTTGACTGTCTCTAAAAACTATATCAAATTCACTATTGGATAATTTAGATGACATGATTCCAAAAATGGTATTCATTTTATCTAAATAATTTTATATATTTTTTAAATTTATATTTTAAAATAAAAACCGACATTTATTGTAAATTCATGGGTTTTGAAAAAGAAATCTTTCAAACCTTGATAAAAACATGTAATTGTATTCATAAAAATTATATGATCATTTATAATTAATAAATGTAATTTAATAATAATATTATTTTATTTAAAAAAAATTTATTCAAAAATCAACTAATTTATCAAAATATACTCTTTATTTGAAAATTAACAAGGAATACTCTTTATTCTTTAAAATCTCTTTACAATGTAAAATTAATAAAATGTTTGTATAATATTTATTATATATAAAAATAATGTACATAATAATAGTGTTACGGTATTGTTACATAACCACCTAAAACACCCAGATAAAACCTTAGGTTAAGGTGAGTGAAGGTGATAGACTCTTGGTGTGGCTCAAAAATCATTTCTCGAGTGGTAATCTCTATCAACATAGAATTCTCTCATAAGTGGTTCTGCTTGAGAATAACATATTAATGCTCGGCTTGGGAATTGTCAAGAGAGAATCCCAATGATGCCACCTCTTTTTCAAGCTCTGATAAATGGCTTCGTATGAGGAAAGTCTACTAAATGTGGCCATCACTTCCTTTGTCTAAGGAAATTGGAGTTGTTAAAGCCTTATAATTATACTAATCAGGTGATCACTATTCAATAGCTATATTAGAAATGGTCATAATTCTAAATGGTATTTTAAAATCCAAAACATTGAACCAAATAAGTGCATACATTTTACATATCAATAAGAAGTCCTTTAAATAGACCAAAATTATTTTTCATTAATGAATTTCTGGGTCATTACAATCATTCCCTCTTAAGAGATTTCATCCACTAAATTAGATTTTCCCACACTAAAACATATGTGGGTAAATATAATTCATCACTTCTTTTGATTCCCATGTCTCTTCTTCAAACATTTGGTTTTTACACATCACCATGATGAGGTGAATTGTCTTATTTCGTAGATAATGTTCTCTACAATCCAATACCTTCACTAGGTTCTCTTCCTAACAATGATCATTTTCTAGTTGTACTACCTCTGAAGAGAGTACATGTTATGGGTCTGTGATGTACTTCTTTAAGTGGGATACATGATTGACATCATGTACTTTGGACATAGTTGGTTGAAGTGCTACTTGATAGGGAAAAACCCTGATACAATCAAGAATCTCGAAGGGGCTGATGTAACTCGGACTTAACATCCCCTTATTTCCAAACCTCATTAAATTATTCCACGAATATATTCCTAGATACAACATGTATCCAAATTTGAACTCAAGGTCTTCTCAATGGTTATCTGTAAAACTCTTCTGTCGACTCTCGGTGCCTTGATATGTTGTGGAATAGTTTTAAACTTCTCTCCCTTTTCTCAGATGATGTCACGACCCGACCTCGGGGCCCGTGCCGTGACTACCCCAAGCCCGCCTTCCATAGGCCAGGGGCTGGCGACTAGCACCAAGGCGTAAAATCCCGGTAAACAGGGAAGGCATTGCCTTTATAAGTAACAACCACCACAGAAACAGCAAGCGGAAAGTAACTACAAGTGCAGAAAAGTAAAGGGGGCCGGAATACAAGCCCAACTGAAAGTAAAGTACAACTCGAAAGGGAAAACAGCAACTGAAAGTACAAGCGGCTCCTGGGACGTCCTCCTCGATTCTTACCTGAAGGGTAGGTACAGATGGCTCAGCTCTTGGATCGTCCACCACGGATCCTACCTGAAGGGTAGGTACAGATAGCTCACAACTCCTCGGGTCCAACTGTCCGCTCCGAGCACGTCCCGCTCAGTGGTCCTCCTCCGGGTACCGACCTACTCCGAAAGCCTCAACCGCAGTCAGCGCTGTCCGTCGTCTGCAACCAACACAACGAAGTGCGGGCATAGCCCGTGCAGGGGTGAGTATAAGATACTCAGTAGGGACCCCAAGACCCTCGAAGGTCTCCCGAAATCCACAAGGATAAACCACAAGAAGGATACAATCACGAAGTAACATCCAGTATTGATTAGGTATATGCCCATACATATACCTATGTCACCAATTTCCGTTCGGCTCCAACACCGAGCCCAAGAACAACCCAATCCACAAAGAAGAGTAAACAGTAAATCCACATAGGATAACAGTACAAGTCCACACGGTTTATAACAAGTTTATGAAATCAACGGATAACTATTACCCAGGTATATGCCCATACATATACCTAAGTTATCAAGCGACCCATCTCAATCATGAGGAAACACAAAGATCATTGACTCAGCTCAAACCAGAATTTTCATTATCGAAACCGTAAATGTTGAAGAGCCCCAACTCTGAAGTGTACAGTGGTCCTGTCACGACTCCGAGTTACTGCTCACTAACCTAAGACTGCTGAAGTACTCCTCCTGTCGAGTACCGCGGGTCTGCTGCCAACTACCGGGCGCTCCGTCCACTGAGGGTCTGCTGCCAAATACCGGGCGCTCACCCAAATAGCCTACTGAGGTACTCTTCCTGTCGAGTACCGCGGGTTTGCCGCCAACTACCAGGCGCTCCGTCCGCCGTGGGTCTGCTGCCAACTACTGGGCGCTCCGTCCACTGGGCTAGTCGACTCAATCCAAGTCGAGTCGGTCAAGCAGTCGTCAGGTCTCAGTCATCTACATGGTCTCCGTACTCCGCACGCTCGTCTCCACCGTCGCGGGTCTGTCGCTACAACCAAGCGCACACACTCGTAGAGTATCGCGGGTCTGCCGCTACAACCAAGCGCTCCACCGCCAAGGGTCTGCTGCTGCATCCAAGCGCACCACCACTGTCAAGTACCACGGGTCCGCCGCTACACCTAAGCGCTCCACCGCTCAAGGTAAAAAGAAGATTCAGCTCACACAGGTTCGGTAGCACTGTTCCATGTAGGATCGCTGAGTGCTGTAGTCGTCGTCATCGAAACCACACAGGATCTTTGTACTGTCGTCGTCGCAGTCACAGTAGCTTTCGTAGCAGTAGTAGTAGCAGCCAGTCGCAGCCAGCACTAGGGTTCCCGCACACAGCAAGCTCGTTCAGAGGGTCCGCTCCACGAGCCGAGAGGCTGATACATCAACTGTCACAAGGTCCAGAGTTGATGTATCCAAAAGTTCCGTATCGTCAACAGGAACTCAACGCAACAGACGGTGCGTCGATCGGACGCCCGGTCTGAGAGTTATTGGCATTTTCGTCTCCGAGGCCCGGTTGGTTTTTAAGGCAAAACCAACCCAAACGTACTCCACCTGCGTCCAAACCTCGGGCGGAGTATGCCAAAAGATCCGTCTCACTAAGAGGAACACAACGCGACTGACGGCGCGTCAATCGGACGTTCGTAGCTCAAGATATGAGCGTTTCCGCTCCGAAAGCCCGGTTGGTTTCGTGAACGAACCAACCCGGCCGAACTCAAAGTAATCTGAAACCTTGAGTGCGATATACCGAAACGACCGTCTCGATCCAAGGATCGCGTTGCCGTAGACGGTTCGTCATTCTGAGGTCCGAGGCTCAAGTTATGGCCAAAAGACCGTAACAGGTTCAAAACGGGGGGGTCCGGGTCCGGGCCGACCCGGCCCGACCCCCCCCCCCCCCCCTGGGGCGGCGCGGCGGCGCGGCGGGCCGTGGCGGCCTGGCGCCGCGAGGTGGCTGCACGCGGGGGATCAAGCCCCCGCGGTTCTGAGGGGCAGCGCGGCCTTTGTGCCGCGCCCATTTTTTAAGAAGCGCCCCCCCCCCCCCCCCCCCCCACGTGGGGGGCCTGCTGGTGCGGAACCGGGGGGGCTGGCTGCCCCCCCCCCCCCCTCCTTCAAAGAACCGCCCCCCTCATAAAGAGGGGGGTTTTATGAAGTGGTCGGGGGATTAATTCCCCCGGTTTTAATGGTATCCGGCCGGCCAGTTGGCCGGCCGGTTTTCTCTAACGGGACCGGAAATTCCGGTCCCCCCTTCGGCTTCCGACGCCGGTGGCCCGGCCGCCGGTCTTCTCTTCCGCCGCGGCCCGGAACCGGCCGCGGTCTCCTCGTCCCGCCGCGGCCCGGAACCAGCCGCAGTGTTCGTCGTCCGGCGCGGTGCGACGGCACCGCGCCCCTTTTGCCGTGCCTTGATTCCATTCAACGCGGCGCGACGGCGTCGCGTTCTTGTAGATTCTACCTCGGTGTGGCGCGACGGCGCCGCGTAAAATATAAGCACGATCATCCGCGTGGTGCGACGGCACCACGCTACTTGCTTCCACCCGCATGAATAAACAAGAACGATGGAGGGGGGTTCGGCCGTGTTCATGCGGTCCGGCCCCCCTCACGTTAAACAATAACACTTATATAAAATATTCAAAAGCCTCACGTAGACATGCGATCCACGAACAAGAAATGGAATAAATTAACAATATTCAACAACCCCTACCTCGGGTAAAAGATCAAAGATTTGACAACGTCCCGCGGAAGACAACGTCGCGGAGGTCGGGCGTCGCGGTCGTCGTTCGTCAAATCCGTTGACGAAGAGATATGCCCGAAGAGATACGTCGTTGGCGAATCTTCGTATGCCGATGAAGAAGGTCCGAGGAGGAAGCGGCGTTCCCTCTCGTTGACACGGAGGACGAAGAAGAGAGGCGTCGTTCTTCGTCGGAGCTTGAGCGTTCTTCGTGTTCTTCGTCAGAGCTTGAAGATGAAGAAGAAGCTCTCAAAAGCTCTCAAGGTGGCCAAAGCGTTCTAACCCAACAAAAAGAGAGAAGAGATTAATTTAATCAAAAACTTAACAAAGAATTTCAAAGGTTTGAAATTCAAAATGGATAACTCCAAAAAATAACTCACTTATTTAATATACATGAGTTTTATAATTAAATAGAAGTTAAGATATCAAGCCATTAAGAGGGAGAGATGGGAGTTAGGGAACTTGAAAAGGTGGGGGTTCATGTGGGCCCCACCACACTTAATCCTCCCAAGGGAGGTTAAGTGGGTGTGGGTCCCACTTCCAACCCCCCTTTGGTAGGTGTTTCGGTGCGGATGTGCGTCGGGTTACGCTGTTCCGCCAGGACGCGTTCGCGCGTGCACCCGTCAACCCGAGGGGATGGGCGCGCGGCTTGTGGTCCCGCAGTCCCGCTTTCCAAGGGCGGGCGGCATCCGTCCCTTATTCAGGGGCGTCTGCTCCTTGATCGAAACTGGGATGATGGGATGTCGGCTCCTCCTTCCTTGGACGTCTCCTCGGAACTTGTCGCCTAATCCGGGTCTCCCTCATAGACTTAAGAATGTTCGTGAATCTCGTTCCCGGCGCCATATCTTCATGGACACCGGTTAATTACGCTGCTTCCGCCCGGACGTTCCAAGGAGTCTGGGCGGGGCAGCAACCTGCGGTGAGAAGGCCGGGTGGCTCTGGGTGCTGGGGGCGTGTCATAACACTGCGGCTCTGCACATCTGTCTTCCGTCCCTAATAGGGCTTCTCGAAGGCATGATGGCCTGAGGCATCCCGTACTGGGTGCGGGGAACTGCGTCACCTGAGGTTTTCCTCAGCTTCCCGTGTTTAACACGGGGTATGCCGCGAGTTTAACGTCCAGCGGGGACGGCATCGGACCGATCAACACGAAGAGTGGATCAGATGACAGAACCCCTTGCGGGGAACCTCCGACGCTGGGGCCAGCACATGGGCGGCTTCCCAAGTAACGTGGAGTGGAGTGAAGTGGCATGACCCCACCGGGATGTGGCGGCCCGGGTAAGGATCAGGATGGATGATGGAGTAAAGAGCTTGGACCCCAGAGGGGCTTCCTACGTACCGCGCGTTAACACGGATCAAAGTCAACGTAGTTCGGGCATACAGTTTAACGTCATGCTGGACGTCGGCAAGCCGACTCACGAAGAGGTCTAGGCCGCCGGGCGGAGGATTGAACCGAACCACCTCGCACAGAGGGGGATGGAACGGTCGGGTGGATCACAGTTTCACGTCATGCTGGACGATAAAAGGAGAATGGAAAAGGGGGGCTGTGGGGAGGCACCGTGGAGATACACACGGGCAGTCTCCCACAGGGGCGGATTCATAGGTGAATCAACGCAAGCGTGAACCCTGGAGGGGTCCACTGATGGACGAACCGACGTAAATACGACCGGGACGACCAGGTGGTGGGCTTGGACCTCAGGGAGGCTTCCTACGTACCCTGTATAGAAGACAGGGATCAAAGTCCACGTAGTTCATTCTGTCAGGACTTACGCACTTGGGGCAGCCCGGATGCTGCAAAACTCAGTTGGAAGGGACTTGGACCGAAAGCGGAAGACACCTCGATCCCAGTCAGACCCTCTACTGGCTTCGGCAGTGGGGAGGCGCAATGGAGATACACATGTGCAGCCTCCCACGAGGAACTAGGGGTTTGTAATACCCTACCCCCGTAGGGAAAAGCCACTCCCATTAAATCGTCCCAAAAGGGGGACAATCCCGACATCCCTGCAGAGACGAGCGGGTGGGGGCCACGTCCAAACCGGGGGGACCCTGCGTGCGGAGCACGGGATCAGGTTGCGGACGGTTTAGCGTCTTGCCAGACGAAGTACAGTTTAACGTCGTGTGTTGAGGACGAAGTGGACGGTTTAACGTCTTGCCGGACGAAGTACAGTTTAACGTCATGTGTTGAGGACGAGGCACTTGGCAGTTTAACGTCTTGCAGCGCGGACGATGGGGGCTAGGCAGTTTAACGTCGTGCAGCTTGGACGGATGTGTAGTTTAACGTCATGCTGGGCATAGGTTGCCGGACGAAGCACTTGGCAGTTTAACGTCTTGCAGCGCGGACGATGTACAGTTTAACGTCGTGCAGGACGTATGGGCAGTTTAACGTCATGCTGGACGAATGCACAGTTTAACGTCATGCTGGACGAATGCACAGTTTAACGTCATGCTGGACGATGTACAGTTTAACGTCATGCTGGACGAATGCACAGTTTAACGTCATGCTGGACGAATGCACAGTTTAACGTCATGCTGGACGATGATTGCCGCCGATGGGTCCGCGTCACTTCGCACGAGCCTGGAAGGCTGCACGGGAAGACAGCGCACGGTTCGGGTGCCCAGGATGAGGATCATCGGGCGCCACGCAGACGGGTACCCTCAGGGGGTCGAGGGAGGCGACCCTGGCGGATTGCGCGCAAAAGAGGAGCTTTGCGCGCAAAACCGCGGGTCGGCGCGCAATCGGGGCGGCTGGCGCGCAATTGGGCCAGCGCCTTGCGCGCGGATGCTTGAGATTGCTCACACCGGGCTTCGGATAGCGCGCGGGGGCAACGGCTCATTCTCTAATGAATGGCCACTTGAAAGAAGGGGGGGTGCGCGCAATCAGGCCGGATTGCGCGCACCCCGGGGGCAATTGCGCGCAAGCGGGTTCTTTTGCACGCAAAGGCCTTAGGGTGAGTGTTTATTCAAATGAAAGGAGCCAGCGGGGATTGCGCGCGAAGGCGGACCCCGAGGCTTTCTTGCGCGAAAGAAAGGAGGTTACCTGAAGTTCGTCATTGCGCGTGGAAGGGGTTGAATTGCGCGCACGAGAGACGTTTCAACTTCCAGCAACCCTTGAAACGTTGGGGGTCGCCTTGTATTTATAGGCAACCCCGGGCGCGGAATCCAGGGTGCGAGCGCGAAATTCTCCTCGCGGGCGCGGAATCGGGCGCGGCGCGCAAGGGAGTCGCGCGGACCCGCGGCGCGCAAAATTGCGCGCCGGACCGGCGCATTGCGCGCATCCCGGGGGTTTTGCGCGCGGAACATCACCTTTGCGCGCGGGCCTCTGAAATTCCGCGCAAGGCCTCCGGGCCCTCCGAAACGTTCTTCCGACTCCAAATATCACTTCGCTTTCCGCATCCGGAGCTTCGTTTGGGAACAACGGACTTTTCCGGCGTCTACAAAAGCCCCCCCTCGGAATCTGATCGGCGAGAGGTCGCAACGATCGGGTTCCGAGGGAGACGCCGGAATGCCGAAGTCCTGGGCGGCGCGGGACTTAGGCGCGCAAAAAGGGGCGCCGGTCGCGAAATTCGCCGCTGCGGTCGCGCAAAGCGCTTTCCGCGCAGCGCGGGCCCGGCCTCGCCTATAAATAGGGGCGCTGGGTTTCTGGAGAAAAGAGGGAGGTCATTCCTAGGAAAGGAGACCTCAGACCTAACCAATGTATCATCCTCCAACTTGTTCCAACACACGAGCGGGACAACGCTAGGGGCGTTGAGATTTTATCCGAACATAGGGAAATGAGAAAGGGTGAATCGCGTGTCCCGAATCCAGACATCCACAACGGTCGGCCTTCCAGGAAATGCCCAAGACGGTAGGCGGACAGTGGATCGACCATAACAACTGCAATAGACGGACCGAAAAAGGCCATCATTCATATTGCAGGAGGCGGACCACATGTCATCATGAATACCGCTTTGGGGTTCCTTCAGACACAAGGGTGGAAAATCCAGATCAACAGGGCATGCGAAGCGTGGGGCGAAGTGACGATTTGTTCGGACAGAATCCAACGCTCTCAAAATTGCGCCACCGTGGGGAAAACGTATTAGGTGGATGCACTAATCTGGCCGTGAGTCACCTCAATTCTCAGACAGCACCTCTCTGACGAGGAAACTGTCGCTTCCCATCCTTGCGATGGGGCATCCCGAGCTGAATCGGGGAGAATATCACAACTGCACCACTCTACCCGAAGTCAGGCCAGACGGCCGGCGACGAGGAGGGGGGGGACTTATCGATCCCTGAGGCTGGACCCGAGTCGAAATGCCCGGGCGTTCCTACGTACTCCATCAGGCTGGAGATCAAGCCACACGTAGTTCTGTGAGTGCAGTTTAACGTCATGCAGGACGTAGGACCCCATTTGGGGTAGATCTTAGTTTAGGGTCTTAGAGCTCGGACCATAAGGGCTGGATCTTAGTTTAAGGTCTTAGAGCTCGGACCATAAAGGTGGAGGATCTTAGTTTAAGGTCTTAGAGCTCGGACCATAGGGCTAGAGGATCTTAGTTTAAGGTCTTAGAGCTCGGACCATAAGGGCTAGATCTTAGTTTAAGGTCTTAGAGCTCGGACCATAAGGGGGGATCTTAGTTTAAGGTCTTAGAGCTCGGACCATAAGGAGAGATCTTAGTTTAAGGTCTTAGAGCTCGGACCAGAAGGGGAGATCTTAGTTTAAGGTCTTAGAGCTCGGACCATAAGGAGAGATCTTAGTTTAAGGTCTTAGAGCTCGGACCATAAGGAGAGATCTTAGTTTAAGGTCTTAGAGCTCGGACCATAAGGAGAGATCTTAGTTTAAGGTCTTAGAGCTCGGACCAGAAGGGGAGATCTTAGTTTAAGGTCTTAGAGCTCGGACCATAAGGAGAGATCTTAGTTTAAGGTCTTAGAGCTCGGACCAGAAGGGGAGATCTTAGTTTAAGGTCTTAGAGCTCGGACCATAAGGAGAGATCTTAGTTTAAGGTCTTAGAGCTCGGACCATAAGGAGAGATCTTAGTTTAAGGTCTTAGAGCTCGGACCATAAGGAGAGATCTTAGTTTAAGCTCTTAGAGCTCGGACCATAAGGGCTCAAAGCACGCCACATCGTGGTCATATCCCCTGGATATGCGAAGATGCACTGAGAGATAGTGTCAAGAGTGTCGAGGTTTCGCCTGGTCAGAATGGGAGGTGGAAAATGTGAATCATGCGGCCATTCACTCAAGGACTGGGGGCACCGGTGTAACGATATGGGAGTACTGCCGACCGTGGCGGAAAAGCAGCATCAATATCGCACTAACCGTTGGTGGAATGAGGCAGCAAACGAGCATCGACCGCTCAATCGCAGGATTCATATCGATTTGCTGCCCGAGGCCATTGGGGGTACCGGCCCGAGTCGGTGGGAGAGCACTGAGGCATTGTGTCCGAACCGTTCACGGGGGCTCCACCCAGGGCGTAGACGATGGGTCCGAATGAAAGGGAGCACGAAGCCTGAAAAGTGGAGGAAACCTGACCAAGCGGATCCTGACCCTCCTGGCAATAAACCAGAGTACTCTTGACACCGGTGGACCACGGCAAGGGGTCGGGGAACACGCCTTGAGGGTGACCTGAAGGCGGCGGATTTCCCAGAGAAGGGGGAATCTCTAAGAGGTGGGGGGCTGGACCCGAAGTTTCAAACATCCGGGCGTTCCTACGTATCCCATAAGGATGGGAATCAAGCCGCACGTAGTTCTTGAAGCGCGGTGCAACACAATCGGGCACCAGCGCGGGGAAGAGTGCGGGTCTGACCCTCGCACACATAAGGAGCGGCATTTGATATTTCTTGTTTGTCCTTAAAGATGAATGGTTTTTCTTTGTGCGGCGACATGCCTGTGATTGAGAAATCTCTGGCGTCGCCGCAATAATCAAGCCACGGAAGGCATTGATGAATGGCGTGGTCATTAACCAGCGCCCAACATGAGTGTCCCCTGAGGAGGACATCACGATGCAGTGCCGTTTTTCTCGTCGGGCGGCCAAGACGATCACAGTTTACGGTCGTGTGGTAGGACCAGACAACACAGTTTAAGGTCGTGTGGTTCGGACCATGGAGGAATCCGCTTATTGCGGTATGGCGGACACGGCGGGGGTGGGAACATACCCAGCCCTGCGGTCACGCACGATTCCAGGAGAAGAGTCTTGGGATAGGGGTCTGCATATGTCCATCACCCGAGGGGCAGAGATGCTAGCCTCCAGATATACTGGGCCCAGAACGCAATTGTTCGGGCGACTCCCTCCTCCTTATGGGGACGAGGGTCCAGCTACGCATGGCCCTTAGGGAGGATATCTGCATATATCCTTGGTGCTCAGATCATGGGAGCCTCGAACGACATCATTACCCTGGTTGGTCTGCCTAACGTGTAGAGGCGTACCGGAGGTCAGTATGAAGAGAGTGTCAAGATTCCACTACAACGCACAAAGGCGGAGTGTGATGAGGACTGCGCAACCAATGTTCAGAGCCTGAGAGAGCTGACATGGCGATCAAGGACGTTGCTGACGCATTCGCAACACAACATCCGATCGCGTCAGCCTAAGACGGGGCAAGCAAACGAGCATCAACCGCTCAATCGCAGGATTCATATCGATTTGCGGCCCAAGACCCACCGGTAAATCGACCCGGAGCGGTGGGAGAGCACTGAGGCATCGTACCCAAACCGCTAACGAGGATCCCTTTGAGTGAAGGCTCGAACAAGAGGAAGCGCGGGGCCTGACAAGCAACACAGGACTTGTCGGGATTGAATCTGACACTACGAGTCATAGACCGAAGCACCCAAAACATGTTAACAGATCTCCGGAAAGGGTCGGAGGACTCACCCTGAGAGCAACCGAAGGGGGGCAGATCCCCGTGATCAACCAAGAGACGGGGCTGGACCTGAGACACAAGCGTCCAGGCGGTCCTACGTATCCCATAAGGATGGGAATCAAGCCATACGTAGTTCTGGAAAGGCAGTTTAACGTCATGCAGGACGATGAGGGGTGTGAGGTAGTCCCACACACGGGGGAGGCGTACGGCGCGGCCAGTAGACCGACGTGAATGAGGACATAATCCCCCGCTCACGCGATACGCCTCGCACAAAAAGGAGGGGAACTGGGGCCAGAGGCCCAACGCGGGATAGGGATTCCCGGGAAATGGGGCTGGGCCTGAAACATAATGTCCAGGCGGTCCTACGTATCCCATAAGGATGGGAATCAAGCCATACGTAGTTCTTGAAGTGCAGTTTAACGTCATGCAGGACGATGAGGGAAAAGGAAGGGGGGAGCAGAAGGCATCCCCAAACGTGGAGGGGGGCGTACAGCGTGACGAGCAAACCGACGTGAATGAGGGCATAGCCCCGCACTCACACCATACGCCGCACACCCGGGGGCAACTGGGCCAAGGGCCCGAGATGGGATGAAAATTCCCGAAGGATGGGGCTGGGCCTGAAACACGAGGGTTCAGGCGGTCCTACGTATCCCATAAGGATGGGAATCAAGCCGCACGTAGTTCTTAAGTGGCAGTTTTACGTCATGCAGGACGAATGCTGAACAGTTTAATGTCTTGTAGCTCGGACGTAGTGCAGTTTAGCGTCATGCGGGACGAAGCACTTGGCAGTTTAACGTCTTGCAGCGCGGACGAATGCTGAACAGTTTTAACGTCTTGTAGCCTGGACGAATGCAGTTTAACGTCGTGCAGGACGTGGTGCAGTTTAGCGTCATACAGGACGAAGTGCAGTTTAACGTCATGCAGGACGAAGCACTTGGCAGTTTAACGTCTTGCAGCGCGGACGAATGCTGAACAGTTTAACGTCTTGTAGCCTGGACGGATGCAGTTTAACGTCGTGCAGGACGTGGTGCAGTTTAGCGTCATGCAGGACGAAGTGCAGTTTAACGTCATGCAGGACGAAGCACTTGGCAGTTTAACGTCTTGCAGCGCGGACGAATGCTGAACAGTTTAACGTCTTGTAGCCTGGACGGATGCAGTTTAACGTCGTGCAGGACGTGGTGACACTCAGGCAAAGTATTGCTTGAGGAACCTAGCTTTGGTGGGAGGAGTGACACGCTCACCATCCATAGTCGCTAGGGAGTACGCGCCATTGGGATAGACCTTGTGGACAACAAAAGGTCCCTCCCACTTGGGCTCCAACTTGGGCGGCTTCCTGCCGGGGATCATCGGTGCTCTTAGGGCTAGCACTAGATCACCCTGCAGGAAGGAGCGGAGGCGAACCTTCTTATTGAAAGCTCGAGCCATCCTGCTTTGATGCCTCTCCAAGTTGTGCAAAGCGCGAAGTCTATTCTCATCCAGTGCTTCCAACTCGACTAGACGGGCTTCAGCAACTCTGTCCGGCGCTTGCTGGTCGTAGACCGCAGTGCGCAAGGACGGTAACTGGATCTCGATGGGCAGGACGGCCTCAGCTCCATACACCAGGGAATAAGGGGTCATCTGGGTGGAATTGCGAGTCGTCGTCCGATAAGCCCAGAGGGCGTTGGGGAGCTTGTCCGGCCAACTCTTCTTGTTCTGACCAACCATCTTTTGCAGAATGTTAGAGAGGGTTTTGTTAAACGCCTCGATCTGTCCATTCGCCTGCGCATGATAGCGAGATGTATGGTTCGAGCGGATGTTATACTTGGCGTACAACTTCTTCAACTCGGCTGCTCGGAAATTGGTTCCGTTATCCGTGAGGATAGCGTGAGGCACTCCAAATCGATAGATGATGTTGGAGGTCACGAAGTCAGCGATCGAACAGGATTTGACCTCTCTGAGCGGAATCGCTTCTGCCCATTTGGAGAAGAAGTCTGTGGCGGTCAGAATGAACCGGCACTGGCGAGCTGTCGCCGGCGGGTAAGGTCCCACAACGTCCAGTCCCCAGACTGCAAAGGGCCAGGAATACCTTGTGGTATGGAGAGGCTCCGGCGGCCGATGCACAAAGTTCGCATGAACCTGGCACGCATGGCACCTCCTGGCGTACTCGATGCAGTCATGGATCATAGAGGGCCAGAAGTATCCCAACCTCCGAATCTGGTGGGACAGCTTCGGCCCAGTCTGGTGGGCGCCACACGAACCAGCATGAACCTCTTGCATGACTCGTGGGATCTCGACTCCCTGAAGGCAACAGAGGAGAACACCATCAAACCCGCGCTTGTAGAGGATCTGCTCCAGACCGGGACTGCTCTGGAGGACAAACTGCGATGCGCGGCGTCGAACTCGCTCGCGCTCGGCCCGATCTGACGGAAGAATGCCATGTTGGAGGTACTCAACCAAAGGCGTCCTCCAATCAGGGGCTGATCCGACTGCTATATCTGGGGTACTCGGGGCTCCGGGCATAGGGGCAACCGTGGTGAGATTACTTACCAACGGGCCGCGATCTTCTTCCGGGATAACGGGAGCAATGAGCCTGCGGCGCGTCACGCGGACGATCAGGTTGTCCTGTTCAGGCTCCGCAAGTGACGCAGCAAGGCTGGCCAAAGCATCTGCTCGACCGTTCTGCGACCGGGGAATATGGACAATTTCTGGCCGAGAAGGGAACCGGGCCATCAGAAGGAGGGTGCACTCCAACAATGGCACAAGTTCCGGCTTCCTGACAACATAGTCGCCATTGATCTGCTTAACGACCAGCTCGGAGTCCCCTTTCACACACAGATGGGGCACGTCGATCTCGAGAGCTAACTCGAGGCCGGTGATGAGGGCATGGTATTCCGCCTCATTGTTGGTACAGCCCTCTGACAACAGGAAAGAGTATGGCAGCACGGCTCGCTCCGGGGTAATGAAGACGATGCCAAAGCCCACTCTATTGAGCTTAGGATTATCGAGTCTTCTACCGGTGGGGCTCCGGGAGGCACCGTCAAAGTGCATCTGCCAGCATGGATCGGCTCGATCAACCGAGAGAATGGTCTCATCAGGAAAGCCTAGATCCAGCGGCTGATCCGCGGAGGTCGGGTGAGCGGCCAGAAAGTCTGCCAACGCTTGCCCTTTGATGGCCTTCTAAGACACATACCTGATGTCGAACTGCTGGAGAATCACAGCCCACCGCGCTAGACGGCCAGTCAACATAGGTCGGCTCAGGATATATTTCAACGGGTCTACCCGAGAAACCAACTGTACCTCATGGTGCTGCAAGTAGTGCCGTAATTTCTGTACGGCAAATACGAGCGCCAGACAGCTCTTCTCGATGGGGGAATACCTAACCTCCGCATCGAGGAGCATGCGACTGAGGTAATAGAGGCTATTCTCTGTTCCCTCGTTGTTCTTCTGGGCGAGAAGGGCACCCAGGGACCGTTCCAGGGCGGTCACATAAAGGACCAGCGGCTTTCCGGATACGGGCGGCATCAGGACCGGAGGTTGAAGCAGGTACTGCTTGATTTCCTCGAAAGCGGTCTGACACTCTTTATCCCATACATAGGTGGCACCTTTCTTCATAAGCCGAGAAAAGGGCTTACACTTGCCGGCCAGATTCGCGATGAATCGGCGTATATAGGCTAAGTGGCCTTGGAACCCTTGCAGTTCCCGGACGGTACCCGGGGGAGGCATCTGGCTAATCGCCCTGATTTTCTCTGGGTCGATCTCAATACCCCGGTATCTTACCACAAATCCAAGGAACTTTCCGGAGGTGACCCCAAAGGCACACTTCAACGGGTTCATCTTCAGGCAGCGAGACCGGAGGAAGCTGAACACTTTCTCAAGATCTTTGAGATGGTCCTGACGCTGGCGCGATTTGACAACCAAGTCGTCGACGTAGCATTCCACCAGTGTGCCGAGAATTGGCTTGAATATGCGGTGCATCGCCCGTTGATAGGTGGCACCTGCATTCTTCAGGCCGAAAGGCATGACCCGGTAGCAAAAGGTACCTTGGGGGGCCCTGAAGGCAGTGAACTCCTCATCCTCAGGGGCCATCCGAATCTGGTTGTATCCGGAGTATCCATCCATGAAGGAGAGGGCTTGGAACCCTGCCGTGGCATCAATCAACAGCTCTGTCACTGGAAGGGGAAAATCATCCTTCGGACAGTGGCGGTTGAGATCGCGGAAGTCGATGCAGACTCTAATCTGCCCGTTCTTCTTCCTGACCGGCACAATGTTGGCCAGCCATTTGGGGTACTGAACTTCCCTCACGAAGTTGGCTTTGATAAGCTTGTCAACTTCGGCCTCAACCATGGCACCATGGGATGGGTGCATCTTCCTGGGAGGCTGCTTGAACCCGCGATGGTTCGCCGGGAGACCAAGGCGGTGGACGGCTACCTGAGGATCTAGCCCCGGCATCTCGTCATAGCCCCAAGCGAACACATCACGGTGCTGCCTGAGAAAGTCCACGTACTGCTGCCGCTCCTCAGAGGGCATGGCGGCACTAACCAATGTGGGTCTTGGATCGGCCTCGGTTCCAAGGTTCACCTGCATTAACTCATCGACCGTGGCGGGGACGCCCTCCTCAAAGGCTGGGGGTGCGTCTTCCATACCCTCTCCACTCGGGGAGGGATCATCCACGGGAGAGACTGCGTTGGAAACTGCATTGGGGCTACCAGGTCCTGCTGGGCCACTGGTGCTGGCGCGGGCGGTCGCGGTCATCTCATCAGGAGACTCGCGGACCGTCAAGACCATGGCGACGTCCAACCGGTGAATCGGGAGGACGTAAGCGTCATCCAGACCGGCCCAGGGATCGCTCGCAACAGCGACAGGCTCAACCTCACCTGCCGGGATCTGCTTATCCTTGCTCTTGTAATAGTCCGCGTCCAGATAGCGGGCTTCACATGAGGCAAAAGGAGAGGCATCTCCTTGAAGCACGCCTACTCGACCATTAAGGGAGTATTTGAGGCATTGGTGGTATGACGAGGGAACCACCGCGTGAAGGTGAAGCCATGGCCCGCCCATCAATGCGTTATACGCAGTGTCCTGAGAGACTACCATGAATTCGGTGTTGGCAACCAAGTCACCGAAATGGGTCTTCAAACGTATCTTGCCGACCGGGGTTTGCTCGGTGCGGTCGTACCCCTGGATCCTGAGGTCGGAGGGAATCAAGTCATCCTCAGACAACCCCAATCTCCGGAGCGTCCGAGTTGGAATCAGGTTAATCCCGGACCCCGTGTCGACAAGACAACGCCGGACTTCAAGGCCATTGAACTGGCCAGTGACATACAGCGGACGAATGTGTCCCTGTATAGGAGGGTCTTCATCCTTACCAGAGAACGAGATAACTGCCTGACATTCGGCGTCCTCGATCGTTTCGGCGTGAAAGGCCTCTGCAGCCGCAACCTCTGTCTCAAACTGGAGGGGGCTCTTCAGGGCTTCAGCGAGTGCCTCGCGCATCTCAGATGACATGCGCAGAGCCTCAAGGATGGAGAGCCTTGCTGGGATGTCGGCCAAGTGCTTCAGGACATCATACTTTTTGGCCAAGCGCGAGCTCCTGGTTGCAGGAGGTTGCTCTGCGGTTGGTGGCATGACGGGCCTTACCGGTTGGATCGGCGGCCGACTGGTACTTGGCGCATCTCGCTGTTCACTGGTCGCAGTCCGGGAAATGGTCACCGTACTGGAGTCAGGAGGCCGGGATGGACTTGTGGCAGGGCGGAGCTGGTCGCGACGCGGCTGAGGCGGTTCTTCCTGGTCCCACACCACAAACAGTGGCGGAGGCGAATCCGTCATCCCCGGATGGGGAGCCTGCGCACGTTGAGCTCGATCTTGAGCCTTCTGCCTAGTCTCAGTGGCGTGCACGGCCTGGCCGGAGGTACCGACGGCTGTGCCCCGGCGACTCCTGCTGCTGCGGTTCTTCCGACGGTGGCGACGACCGGGGACACTAGGAAGGTCCACCTGGTGTTCTTCAACGTCGGGAACCGAAAAGGGATTTACCAGCTCGACGGTGTTAACCGAAGCGTACCCAATACCGTCATCGGACGAGTCATCCATCACCGGGCGGATCCGAGGAGGGACCCCCATCTCCGGGGGCATGAAATCGCCGAGAGTACGGGATAGTGGCGGAACTGGCGGGGCGCGTTCTTCCTTCTTGCGCTGCCGCCGTTTGCTCTTCTTGGAAGAGGCAGGCTGGGACGACGACGCCGAAGCAGCACCCGCAGATTCTGGGGGCTCAGGCTGATTCGAGCGCGCACGGATGATTCCCTGGGCGCGAATGGTCGTCTTGCGGGCCATCCAGTTATTGTACTTCTGGGATCCGCGGTTGGAGACCAGCTGCCATTTGTCCTCGTTGCCACTATCGTCATCTGATCCCACGAATACGCCCGCCACTTGTGCTGGAGCTGGGCCCAACCTGATTACATTGTTGTTAATCTGGTCTTGGAGCCAGTCCTTGAACACATAGCACCGCTGGATGGTGTGCCCCAGGGCTCGATGGTAGGGGCAGTAGCGGGGGTTATCCGTGAGATGTGCCTCCTCTGGCTTCCAACACTCAGGCAGTCGCACAATCCTCTACTCCAGGGCGCTCCGGAAATAACCGGGGACCTGATCCTCATGGAATGAGTACGTCAGGTGTCGCGGGCCCCTGGGAGCGCGGTCTTGACGAGGGGCTGGAGGGGCCTGCCGAGGAGGTGGACCCTGATTATCTCGCCTAGGTTGTGGCGGTACATTACGCGGAGGGGCCGGCCGGTTCTGAGGCTGCCGTTGCTGGGCCGGGAACTGAGCCCGTGGAGGCGGATTCCTGTGAGGCTGCGGAGCTGGCCTCACCGGCAGCAGCTCCAACGGCCTGGGAGCCTCTATCTGGGCCACAGCAGCGGGCTCAGCCCTGCTGGCTCTCCTTGCAGGAATCATAGGAGGCAGCGGGCGTGCCTGGCTGGCCTGTTGCAGGGCTTCCTCAAGACGTTGAGCTTTGTCTGAGAAGTCCCTGAACCCTCCGGGGTAGTTCTGAGTAATCAGGGAAGGGACCAGCTCGGTCTTGACGTTCCCGACGCACATTGTCAGCAACTGCTCCTGAGTCAATGGCATGTCAAGGGAATACGTGAGACCCTTCCATCGGGCGACGAAGTCCGCGACTCGCTCATCAGGCCTCTGCTTGCACTTGAAGAGGTCTGCGATACTCGTCTTCCGGGTCGTGGAACTGAACTGGTAGAGGAACTGTCTACGGAGGTCCTCCCAGCTGGTTACCGACCCGACGGGGAGCTGGCTGTACCAGACAAATGCTGGCCCTTCCAGTGTCTGAACAAAGCAGCGAAGCTTAGCGGCCTCCTGCTGCGCCGGAGTCCCCAACATAGGCCCACACCTCGAGTTGAAGTGGGCTAAATGCTGTGGCGGATCTCCAGTCCCGTTGAAGGGGGCGAAAGTGGGATTCCCGAATCCCGGAGGCGCCGGCATATCATCCACCCATGCTGGGTAGGGCTTGCCGTCCGGTGGGATCGCCACCTGCCGAGTCTCCAAGGCTTCCAAGCGGGCAATGAGTGCCGCCATCGGATCGTCCGGACATGGGTTCCAGTCCTGGCGAGGATCTCTAACCACGAGCGCATTGCATGGCCCTTCAATCGGGTCGTCGACCGGGTCGTCGAACTCGGCAGCTCGTGGGATGGCGGGCGGAACGGCCCTTGGGGCAGCGGGAGGAATCCGAGCGGGATCTCTCAGGTAGTCACGTCGCTCGGGAGGGTGTGGCGAAACATACCGCGCCCTCTTGCCGTAGGCAATGGCCTCTCTCCTGTCGGCGAACACGGCGTAATCACGGTTGCCCGGGAGAGTCTCATCGAGGGGTGGTTGTTCCGGTCCCTGCTGTCCTGGCCTGGGATCACCGTAGTCAGGCCGTCGTTCTGCAGCGCGCTCGGCGAGGAGCTGGTCAACCAGCCTCTTCTGTTCGGCGAGCTGCTGACGTAGCGTAGCCTTCTCGGGATCCTCCTCTGCCCTCCGCATGGAGGCAGATGGGTCGGCGGGCCTTATAGCCTCGCTGTGCTCTTTTCCTTTGCTGACGTTTCGGCTCAACGTCAGTGCTTCAGTGGGCGCGGGGAGCCCCAGGAGGTTCCTCTGATGACGAGTAACTCTCACCGATGGATCTGACGACGGCTTGTCTTCGGGGGGGAAGCCCCCGTCGAGAAGTTCCAAGTCGTTCCCCTCTCCCGACAGGTCAGCCATATTGACTGTTCCTGTCCCTGGGGATATACCCTCAGGGCCACCCAGCGAATCGGGCTGTCGGCGGATCACACTGAAGCGTAGGGCAGCGTACTGCCCCCATCCACGGATATACACGTGGGGAGTGGCTTCCTCGATAACTTTGCGGAGTGCTTGAAAACACTCGACGCATCGTTGTTGGAGGGCCTCGTGGTGCCCAAATGACCCGGGGTGCCGAACCGCGGGGAGCATGGCCAGGTCAATTTGACGGCACTGCTCACCAATATCCTCCAGGTGCGCTTGACTCCCGGGGTATGGCATTTGTAGGCAGTGAAGACGGGAGTGAGTCTCCCGGAGAGTTCGGCGGAAGCATTCGAACTCATCCGGGGTGAGCGATTCGGGTGCATCAAAGCCTGGTCCTGCGACTGGCCAAAACTTCTCAGGGAAGTGGCCCTCTGCAAGGACGGTCCAGAAGCTCCACGATTCAAACTCGGGACCCAGATCTCCTTGGTCCTCTTCCATGGCTGGGAACGGACGGGGAACTGGTAGTGGTGCCGAGGCGGGCCGTCGGGCCGACGGGCTGGCCGGCGGCGAATACGGCGAGCAGGCCGATTGGCCTCCATATCCCGGGCCTCCCCCTGAGGGTGGTGGTGCCCCAGCTACCACATCACGATAGGACGGGCCGGCGAGCGAACATCCTGCCGTAGCATCGGTGCTCGCCGAGGGTGCACCAGATCGTGGTTCGACCGTCGATCCCCAGATAAAGTCTCCGGCTTCTCTGATCGGGGCGGAAGGCACTTCCGGAGGGGCCGGTACCAACCGCAAGCTTGATCCTTGGGGGTCTACCAGGCCCTCGTTACTCCGGATATACCTTCGGAGAGAAGCGGGGATCACATCGATCTCGCTCTCGGGGAGCACGAGGCTGACGTGCCGCATTCCTACCCCTGCCCTTGACTGGCGGGATTGGGGAAGGGGCTCTGTCGCCGAATCGTACTCCGCCTCTGAGTCAGAGAAGCAAACCGGTCGGATCTCTGTCCGGAATTCCGTAACATTCTTCCCTCGGCGTCGACGCCTTGCCTTCCTGCCCCTGGGTGGTTCTTCGGGGCAGGGCTGATCTCTGTCCTGGCGTCCTCCGGCCGCACTGGTGCTGGGGCCAAGAGGACTAGGAACCAAGGTGCGAGGGGCACCGGGACAGATATCAAAGGGGACGCGGGGAGAGATGATTCCGGGCAGGCCTCCGGGCCGGGATCGGAAGGTGGGATGACCCATGCCTCCTGGATCGGCCACACAGAGTAGATCCTGCCGGTGAATAGCGCTACCGCGAGGTGGTCCGCGGTGGCTACTGCCAGTGCCAGCAACCGGGAGAGTCAACCCAACCTGCCTTTGGGGCGGTCGGGGCCTCGATCCAGGTCGGGCATAGGAGTTCCCCCGCTCAGGATGCACAGAGGCCTGGCGACTGGAGCCAGTGGTGGCTCGGGCCAATGCGGCCGCTGTTGCTAGAGCCCCAAGGTGGGCATCCTCTTCCGCTCGTGCCCGACGTTGGCGTCGAGACAGACGAGTCGGGATGAGCGGCGCGGGCAGGTGGAGAGCCTGTTCCTCGACTTGAGGGGCCTGGCGGCGATGTCGTCGTGGCCTGGCGGGAGCCCTTATCGTGGATCCCTGGAGCGGACCTCGGATAGGGTGATCCTGGGCATCTCCCACCTCATCCGCGTAGGGAAGGGAACTGTCAGAGCGCTCCGGGGATAAGCTCCCGAAGCGGTTGGACGTTGAGGTAGGCAGCGGTGCCTCCCTGCGCGGCCCTCGGGGGCGGCGGTGGTGGCGAGGCGCAGCCTCCTCAAGGTCCAGGCGAGCCATTTCCCTAGTGGGGATGACTCCCTCTTCCTCGTATCTCCGCACCAGGGTGTTGATCACCCTTCTCTGGATGACCTCCGAGGGGGAGAGAGGGCGTGGTCGTCCCGCAATTGCGGCTGCTGGGACGGCTGCGGAACGGGCGGGACCGCGCGGAGTAGCCGCGTCGGTGTTTCCCCTGTCCCTGCGCCAGTGGGCGGGTGGCGATCGGGCACTGGATCGGGCGACCTGATTTCTGAAAGCAGGGAGAAAGACCCATTAACACTGACAGGAAAAAAGGAATCGACAACCAACCATTAGCGCCACGACGCCTTCCGTGGGGGGAACCCAGGCCCTCGACGTTGCGAGACGGAGTGCCCGATTTCACTTCCCCAGCCCCTGGCGGGTAAGACTGAATGCTTGGCCGGGCAACATGCCGGTCTTCCAACACCTCTGAAAGCCATCGGTCTTCATGTCGAGGAGAAGAGATTCACGTCGGGTTCACCATTTTTCTGTTTCGGTGCGGATGTGCGTCGGGTTACGCTGTTCCGCCAGGACGCGTTCGCGCGTGCACCCGTCAACCCGAGGGGATGGGCGTGCGGCTTGTGGTCCCGCAGTCCCGCTTTCCAAGGGCGGGCGGCATCCGTCCCTTATTCAGGGGCGTCTGCTCCTTGATCGAAACCGGGATGATGGGATGTCGGCTCCTCCTTCCTTGGACGTCTCCTCGGAACTTGTCGCCTAATCCGGGTCTCCCTCATAGACTTAAGAATGTTCGTGAATCTCGTTCCCGGCGCCATATCTTCATGGACACCGGTTAATTACGCTGCTTCCGCCCGGACGTTCCAAGGAGTCTGGGCGGGGCAGCAACCTGCGGTGAGAAGGCCGGGTGGCTCTGGGTGCTGGGGGCGTGTCGTAACACTGCGGCTCTGCACATCTGTCTTCCGTCCCTAATAGGGCTTCTCGAAGGCATGATGGCCTGAGGCATCCCGTACTGGGTGCGGGGAACTGCGTCACCTGAGGTTTTCCTCAGCTTCCCGTGTTTAACACGGGGTATGCCGCGAGTTTAACGTCCAGCGGGGACGGCATCGGACCGATCAACACGAAGAGTGGATCAGATGACAGAACCCCTTGCGGGGAACCTCCGACGCTGGGGCCAGCACATGGGCGGCTTCCCAAGTAACGTGGAGTGGAGTGAAGTGGCATGACCCCACCGGGATGTGGCGGCCCGGGTAAGGATCAGGATGGATGATGGAGTAAAGAGCTTGGACCCCAGAGGGGCTTCCTACGTACCGCGCGTTAACACGGATCAAAGTCAACGTAGTTCGGGCATACAGTTTAACGTCATGCTGGACGTCGGCAAGCCGACTCACGAAGAGGTCTAGGCCGCCGGGCGGAGGATTGAACCGAACCACCTCGCACAGAGGGGGATGGAACGGCCGGGTGGATCACAGTTTCACGTCATGCTGGACGATAAAAGGAGAATGGAAAAGGGGGGATGTGGGGAGGCACCGTGGAGATACACACGGGCAGTCTCCCACAGGGGCGGATTCATAGGTGAATCAACGCAAGCGTGAACCCTGGAGGGGTCCACTGATGGACGAACCGACGTAAATACGACCGGGACGACCAGGTGGTGGGCTTGGACCTCAGGGAGGCTTCCTACGTACCCTGTATAGAAGACAGGGATCAAAGTCCACGTAGTTCATTCTGTCAGGACTTACGCACTTGGGGCAGCCCGGATGCTGCAAAACTCAGTTGGAAGGGACTTGGACCGAAAGCGGAAGACACCTCGATCCCAGTCAGACCCTCTACTGGCTTCGGCAGTGGGGAGGCGCAATGGAGATACACATGTGCAGCCTCCCACGAGGAACTAGGGGTTTGTAATACCCTACCCCCGTAGGGAAAAGCCACTCCCATTAAATCGTCCCAAAAGGGGGACAATCCCGACATCCCTGCAGAGACGAGCGGGTGGGGGCCACGTCCAAACCGGGGGGACCCTGCGTGCGGAGCACGGGATCAGGTTGCGGACAGTTTAGCGTCTTGCCAGACGAAGTACAGTTTAACGTCGTGTGTTGAGGACGAAGCGGACGGTTTAACGTCTTGCCGGACGAAGTACAGTTTAACGTCATGTGTTGAGGACGAGGCACTTGGCAGTTTAACGTCTTGCAGCGCGGACGATGGGGGCTAGGCAGTTTAACGTCGTGCAGCTTGGACGGATGTGCAGTTTAACGTCATGCTGGGCATAGGTTGCCGGACGAAGCACTTGGCAGTTTAACGTCTTGCAGCGCGGACGATGTACAGTTTAACGTCGTGCAGGACGTATGGGCAGTTTAACGTCATGCTGGACGAATGCACAGTTTAACGTCATGCTGGACGAATGCACAGTTTAACGTCATGCTGGACGATGTACAGTTTAACGTCATGCTGGACGAATGCAAAGTTTAACGTCATGCTGGACGAATGCACAGTTTAACGTCATGCTGGACGATGATTGCCGCCGATGGGTCCGCGTCACTTCGCACGAGCCTGGAAGGCTGCACGGGAAGACAGCGCACGGTTCGGGTGCCCAGGATGAGGATCATCGGGCGCCACGCAGACGGGTACCCTCAGGGGGTCGAGGGAGGCGACCCTGGCGGATTGCGCGCAAAAGAGGAGCTTTGCGCGCAAAACCGCGGGTCGGCGCGCAATCGGGGCGGCTGGCGCGCAATTGGGCCAGCGCCTTGCGCGCGGATGCTTGAGATTGCTCACACCGGGCTTCGGATAGCGCGCGGGGGCAACGGCTCATTCTCTAATGAATGGCCACTTGAAAGAAGGGGGGGTGCGCGCAATCAGGCCGGATTGCGCGCACCCCGGGGGCAATTGCGCGCAAGCGGGTTCTTTTGCGCGCAAAGGCCTTAGGGTGAGTGTTTATTCAAATGAAAGGAGCCAGCGGGGATTGCGCGCGAAGGCGGACCCCGAGGCTTTCTTGCGCGAAAGAAAGGAGGTTACCTGAAGTTCGTCATTGCGCGCGGAAGGGGTTGAATTGCGCGCACGAGAGACGTTTCAACTTCCAGCAACCCTTGAAACGTTGGGGGTCGCCTTGTATTTATAGGCAACCCCGGGCACGGAATCCAGGGTGCGAGCGCGAAATTCTCCTCGCGGGCGCGGAATCGGGCGTGGCGCGCAAGGGAGTCGCGCGGACCCGCGGCGCGCAAAATTGCGCGCCGGACCGGCGCATTGCGCGCATCCCGGGGGTTTTGCGCGCGGAACATCACCTTTGCGCGCGGGCCTCTGAAATTCCGCGCAAGGCCTCCGGGCCCTCCGAAACGTTCTTCCGACTCCAAATATCACTTCGCTTTCCGCATCCGGAGCTTCGTTTGGGAACAACGGACTTTTCCGGCGTCTACAGTAGGTTTTTAACAAGTTATAATAAAATTTGTTCTATACAAATTTTATTTAACTCAAACTAAAAACCCCAAAACTAACTTTCAACCCGCAACAAACGCAACTCCCGAAAAGGTCTCTTTAAGCGAATATCGGCGCTGCGAGTTCATCGGTGCCCTCGGATTTCAATTCCGAGCACCGGATCAAAAGTTAGGAATTCCCGCTCGTTTGTTCACTGAACGTACCCGAGCCAAACTTCGAAAATTAATTCCGAGCACTCCGGGCCTCGGAATCAGGTGCCGTCTGAAACCGCGCTCTTGTAAAATTCTAAAGAAAATTAAGAAAAAATTTCCCTTGAATTTTACGGGTCTTTACATTACTCCCAGCTCAGGGCTTTACGTCCCCGTAAAGATACATCAAAAACTAGGGAAACAAATGAGGGTACTGAGCACGAATCTGAGCCTCCCGCTCCCATGTGCTCTCCTGGAGATTCCCGTGCTGCCATCTGATGCGCACAAGAGGAATCGATCGCCCACGCAGGACCCGCTCCTGTCGATCCTCTATCTCCACCGGGACCTCTGCAAAAGGCGCCCCATCGTCAACGTCAAGCTCCCCATGATCAATGATGTGCGTCGGGTCGTGCACGTATCTCCTCAGCTGAGACACGTGGAAGACGTCGTGCACCCGGTGCAACTGAGGTGGTAGAGCCAGGCGATAAGCCACCTCGCCAATCCTGCTGAGAATCTGGAAGGGTCCGATGAAGCGCGGAGATAACGTGCCGCCTCGGCCAAATCTCCGAATACCACGTCAAGGTGAGACCCGCAAGAAGACGTGGTCGCCATCCTCGAACTCCAGTGGCCTCCGCCTCCTGTCAGCATATGACTTCTGCCGGATCTGTGCTGTCCTCATCCGCTCCTGGATGACCTGGACCTTCTCTGTCGTGGCCTGGACCATCTCCGGTCCCACCAGAGCTGCAAGATTTCTTCATTGCCGAAAAGAGAAATCTGGTCTCATCCCCTGGATGAACCACATTCTTTGCCTAAAACAGTCAATCCTAACATGGATGATACTAATCGATACCAAGGATGACGTCGTAATGCCTCGACGCTACTACTAAGAGATTCAACTGTTACTCTCGCCTCCAAGGGTTGAGTCACACTGTCGGCATCAGTGTGTGGTAACTGGGTCTCCTCCAGTAGATGTCTCACAAGTGAGGGTCAAGTCAACAGTCAAAACTGGAACCTCTTAGTAACATCACGAAAGAGGACAGGAACGAAAATATCACAAAGGTATGCGTCTTTTATTATTTCAGCTCTTAATACAAGACGCTACACAAATGCAACAAGGAACCAGAAGTACAAAGGATGTATCCACTAGTTCAGCTCCTGTCCATCGGCTCCCAGAGCTCCATGATCGAAGGCCTCGGCTGCCTGAAGTTGAGCTCTCGCATGTTCACCTACTCCCTGTGGTCGGGGTGGACCTCCTGGTGGTGGTGGTGGAAGATCCTCAAAGCGTCGCCCACCACCGGCTGCTCGTCCAGCTCCTCTGCCTCGTCCGCCTCCTCCCTGCGGACCGCCACGGTCGAACCTCTGCCTCTGCCTGGGAGGTTCTTCACTTAACTGTTGATCATCAGCATGGCGGGTCGGACAGTCACGAGCCATGTGACCAATCCCGCCACAGGAGTAACACTGCCCACTCTCGGCACGCCTGGCTCTGACTCCACCCCGGCTTCCCCGTACAACTGAGACTGAGTCGTGCAGTCGGCCACCGGTAGGTCTGGTCTGCCTGGAACCCTGAGTCATCCGTCGGCTACCTGCTGCAGATGACTCTGCCACGTGCCGCCCTGCGGTGAGTTGCTGTGCTGGTGTAGACTCAGCAAGGAAACTCTCGATCAGAAGTGCCCGCTCCAGTACTCCTGTCTGAGTCGGTATGCTGAGGGAGATCAGCGATGCCCTGATCTCGTGTCTCAAACCCTGCTCGAAGGTCCGGGCCCGGAAGAAGGGGTCCCGTACCATGTCTGTCGAGTACCGAGAAAGGTCGGTGAACCTCGCCGCGTACTGAGCGACCGTCATGCTGCCCTGCCGCAGCTGTAGAAGCTCCTGGATACGCACCGCATGAAGGGTGGCTGGGACGAACTCCGAGCGGAAGATGCTCTCAAAGTCCGTCCAAAGTAGAGATGCCTCATCGTGCAGCTGGAGCATCAAGCTCCACCATCGTCCTGCTGCTGCGTGTAGTAGGCTCGCAGCGAGGATCACCATGAGGTCTGCTGGTGTCCTCACTAGCCTAAACACTCGTACCACTTCCTTCAGCCAGTCCTCTGCTGCCTGGGGATCCGTCTCCCCGCGAAACCTTGGCGTTCGCTGGCGCTGAAACTCATGCAGTGCGCTGAGGCGACGTGCATCGTCAGCAGCTGCTGCTGGAAGCATCGGGGGCTCGGCGGGTAGTGCTACCGCCGGTGCCACTGCTGACAAAGGGCCCTGTACCGAGGCCTCGTCGCTCGGTGGGCTGTCGTCACGCTCAACTCTCGGAACCCTAGCTGGCTGCCGTCGTGGGGCCATCCTGAAAGAGAACAGGTGCGCCACGGTCAAACAGTATACCTGGTGAGCTGAAACAAAGAAAACTTTGAAATACACACGCAATCAATGTTTTCGTGCATTAAGTCGGAAATCAGAAGTCAGGGTCCTGGTGTACGGATACGTCGGCCGCCGCACCAACACTGGACTCCCTGGACTGATAACCACACTCAATACGCTAAACATTATTGCTTCACATAGAAAAGATCAGAGTTCACGGTAGAACCGAACTCCTTTGATACCAATTTGTCACAACCCGACCTCGGGGCCCGTGCCGTGACTACCCCAAGCCCGCCTTCCATAGGCCAGGGGCTGGCGACTAGCACCAAGGCGTAAAATCCCGGTAAACAGGGAAGGCATTGCCTTTATAAGTAACAACCATCACAGAGACAGCAAGCGGAAAGTAACTACAAGTGCAGAAAAGTAAAGGGGGCCGGAATACAAGCCCAACTGAAAGTAAAGTACAACTCGAAAGGGAAAACAGCAACTGAAAGTACAAGCGGCTCCTGGGACGTCCTCCTCGATTCCTACCTGAAGGGTAGGTACAGATGGCTCAGCTCCTGGATCGTCCACCACGGATCCTACCTGAAGGTTAGGTACAGATAGCTCACAACTCCTCGGGTCCAACTGTCCGCTCCGAGCACGTCCCGCTCAGTGGTCCTCCTCCGGGTACCGACCTACTCCGAAAGCCTCAACCGCAGTCAGCGCTGTCCGTCGTCTGCAACCAACACAACGAAGTGCGGGCATAGCCCGTGCAGGGGTGAGTATAAGATACTCAGTAGGGACCCCGAGACCCTCGAAGGTCTCCCGAAATCCACAAGGATAAACCACAAGAAGGATACAATCACGAAGTAACATCCAGTATTGATTAGGTATATGCCCATACATATACCTATGTCACCAATTTCCGTTCGGCTCCAACACCAAGCCCAAGAACAACCCAATCCACAAAGAAGAGTAAACAGTAAATCCACATAGGATAACAGTAAAAGTCCACACGGTTTATAACAAGTTTATGAAATCAACGGATAACTATTACCCAGGTATATGCCCATACATATACCTAAGTTATCAAGAGACCCATCTCAATCATGAGGAAACACAAAGATCATTGACTCAGCTCAAACCAGGATTTTCATTATCGAAACCGTAAATGTTGAAGAGCCCCAACTCTGAAGTGTACAGTGGTCCTGTCACGACTCCGAGGTACTGCTCACTAACCTAAGACTGCTGAAGTACTCCTCCTGTCGAGTACCGCGGGTCTGCTGCCAACTACCGGGCGCTCCGTCCGCCGAGGGTCTGCTGCCAAATACCGGGCGCTCACCCAGATAGCCTACTGAGGTACTCCTCCTGTCGAGTACCGCGGGTTTGCCGCCAACTACCAGGTGCTCCGTCCGCCGTGGGTCTGCTGCCAACTACTGGGAGCTCCGTCCACTGGGCTAGTCGACTCACTCCAAGTCGAGTCGGTCAAGCAGTCGTCAGGTCTCAGTCATCTACATGGTCTCCGTACTCCGCACGCTCGTCTCCACCGTCGCGGGTCTGTCGCTACAACCAAGCGCACACACTCGTAGAGTATCGTGGGTCTGCCGCTACAACCAAGCGCTCCACCGCCAAGGGTCTGCTGCTGCATCCAAGCGCACCACCACTGTCAAGTACCACGGGTCCGCCGCTACACCCAAGCACTCCACCGCTCAAGGTAAAAAGAAGATTCAGCTCACACAGGTTCGGTAGCACTGTTCCACGTAGGATCGCTGAGTGCTGTAGTCGTCGTCGTTGAAACCACACAGGATCTTTGTACTGTCGTCGTCGCAGTCACAGTAGCTGTCGTAGCAGTAGTAGTAGCAGCCAGTCGCAGCCAGCACTAGGGTTCCCGCACACAGCAAGCTCGTTCAGAGGGTCCGCTCCATGAGCCGAGAGGCTGATACATCAACTGTCACAAGGTCCAGAGTTGATGTATCCAAAAGTTCCGTATCGTCAACAGGAACTCAACGCAACAGACGGCGCGTCGATCGGACGCCCGGTCTGAGAGTTATTGGCATTTTCGTTTCCGAGGCCCGGTTGGTTTTTAAGGCAAAACCAACCCGACCGTACTCCACCTGCGTCCAAACCTCGGGCGGAGTATGCCAAAAGATCCGTCTCACTAAGAGGAGCACAACGCGACTGACGGCGCGTCAATCGGACGTTCGTAGCTCAAGATATGAGCGTTTCCGCTCCGAAAGCCCGGTTGGTTTCGTGAACGAACCAACCCGGCCGAACTCAAAGTAATCCGAAACCTTGAGTGCGATATACCGAAACGACCGTCTCGATCCAAGGATCGCGTTGCCGCAGACGGTTCGTCATTCGGAGGTCCGAGGCTCAAGTTATGGCCAAAAGACCGTAATAGGTTCAAAACGGGGGGGTTCGGGTCCGGGCCGACCCGGCCCGACCCCCCCCCCCCCCCCCCCTGGGGCGGCGCGGCGGGCCGCGGCGGCCTGGCGCCGCGAGGTGGCTGCATGCGGGGGATCAAGCCCCCGCGGTTCTGAGGGGCGGCGCGGCCTTTGTGCCGTGCCCATTTTTTAAGAAGCGCCCCCCCCCCCCCCCCACGTGGGGGGCCTGCTGGTGCGGAACCGGGGGGGCTGGCTGCCCCCCCCCCCCTCCTTCAAAGAACCGCCCCCCTCATAAAGAGGGGGGGTTTTATGAGGTGGCCGGGGGATTAATTCCCCCGATTTTAATGGTATCCGGCAGGCCAGCTGGCCGGCCGGTTTTCTCTAACGGGACCGGAAATTCCGGTCCCCCCTTCGGCTTCCGACGCCGGCGGCCCGGTCGCCGGTCTTCTCTTCCGCCGCGGCCCGGAACCGGCCACGGTCTCCTCGTCCCGCCGCGGCCCGGAACCGGCCGCGGTGTTCGTCGTCCGGCGCGGTGCGACGGCACCACGCCCCTTTTGTCGTGCCTTGATTCCATTCAACGCGGCGCGACGGCGTCGCGTTCTTGTAGATTCTACCTCGGTGTGGCGCGACGGCGCCGCGTAAAATATAAGCACGATCATCCGCGTGGTGAGACAGCACCACGCTACTTGCTTCCACCCGCATGAATAAACAAGAACGATGGAGGGGGGTTCGGCCGTGTTCATGCGGTCCGGCCCCCCTCACGTTAAACAATAACACTTATATAAAATATTCAAAAGCCTCACGTAGACATGCGATCCACGAGCAAGAAATGGAATAAATTAACAATATTCAACAACCCCTACCTCGGGTAAAAGATCGAAGATTTGACAACGTCCCGCGGAAGACAACGTCGCGGAGGTCGGGCGTCGCGGTCGTCGTTCGTCAAATCCGTTGACGAAGAGATATTCCCGAAGAGATACGTCGTTGGCGAATCTTCGTATGCCGACGAAGAAGGTCCGAGGAGGAAGCGGCGTTCCCTCTCGTTGACACGGAGGACGAAGAAGAGAGGCGTCGTTCTTCGTCGGAGCTTGAGCGTTCTTCGTGTTCTTCGTCAGAGCTTGAAGATGAAGAAGAAGCTCTCAAAAGCTCTCAAGGTGGCCAAAGCGTTCTAACCCAAAAAAAAGAGAGAAGAGCTTAATTTAATCAAAAACTTAACAAAGAATTTCAAAGGTTTGAAATTCAAAATGGATAACTCCAAAAAATAACTCACTTATTTAATATACATGAGTTGTATAATTAAATAGAAGTTAAGATATCAAGCCATTAAGAGGGAGAGAGGGGAGTTAGGGAACTTGAAAAGGTGGGGGTTCGTGTGGGCCCCACCACACTTAATCCTCCCAAGGGAGGTTAAGTGGGTGTGGGTCCCACTTCCAACCCCCCTTTGGTAGGTTTTTAACAAGTTATAATAAAATTTGTTCTATACAAATTTTATTTAACTCAAACTAAAAACCCCAAAACTAACTTTCAACCCGCAACAAACGCAACTCCCGAAAAGGTCTCTTTAAGCGAATATCAGCGCTGCGAGTTCATCGGTGCCCTCGGATTTCAATTCCGAGCACCGGATCAAAAGTTAGGAATTCCCGCTCGTTTGTTCACTGAACGTACCCGAGCCAAACTTCGAAAATTAATTCCGGGCACTCCGGGCCTCGGAATCAGGTGCCGTCTGAAACCGCGCTCTTGTAAAATTCTAAAGAAAATTAAGAAAAAATTTCCCTTGAATTTTACGGGTCTTTACAGATGATTTCATGTCCAAGAAGCTTACGCTCACTGACTTCATCCCAACACACCAGTGTTCTGCACCTATTCAGTTATAGGGCTTCATATAGTGCCATTCAGGTGCTCAAGTGGAAATGATTATTGTAGGAGAATTAAACCAATAGAAGATATTGGTCCCATCCTCCATTTGAGATCATAGAAAACGATCTTAACATATCTTCCAGTGTCTGAATAGTTTTCTCAGATTGAAAATTATATTGAGGATGATAGTTCATACTGATGTTCAGTTCAGTATTAAGATCATGTTGAATACTCTTCCAAAACAAAGTTGTGAGTCTTGGATTTGGATCGGATAAAATATATTGTTGTACTCCATGAAACCTTTCAACCTCCCTGATATATATCTGTGTCCATTGATCCAATGAAAAATCCACCTGTATTTCAATGAAGTGTGCAGACTTTGTAAAATGATCCACAAAAACCCAAATAACATTTATTCCTTTGGATGTCATCGGATGTCTGATGAAAAATTCCATAGTGATGTTCTCCTATTTTCATGCAGTTAAGGTAAATGGTTGTATAATCCTCTTAGAATTATACCTCTATGCCTTCACTTGCCGACACACCATGTTCATTGATGTATATTCAGTGTTCTTTCTTTTCATATTATCCCATAAATAATACTCTCGGTGATCTCAAATCATCTTTTTGTTTCCTGGGTGAATATAGAAATTTGAAGTATATGCATCATCCAAAAGTCCCTTCTACACCCCAAAACTTGATGAAACACATTTTCTTTTCAAAAATCACCCAATTCCTTCTTTATTAACATTGAACTCTAAATATTTCCATTTTTTGATATCATACACTTTCTTCTAAAATCTTACATCATCCTTTTGAGCATCATTTAACCTTTCCAAAAAATATGATTAAGCAATCCTTTGTGAAAAGATTGATAATGTTACCTTATTTATGATTCCAATGTCCATCATTATCAAATCTAAGAAGACTAGATCCTTCTAAATTCTCATTAATGATAGTGTCACTGGGTCATTTCCACTTAGATCATCTTCCTCCTTTTTCTTTTTCTCAGGGTGGTAATGGATTGAGCAGTCAAAGTCTTTAATCAGCTCTAACCATCTTCATTAGCGCATGTTCATCTCTTTCTGTTTCAATATATACTTGATGATGTTGTAGTCTGTATATATTTCACACTTCTCGATAATGAGATAATGAAAACAAATATTTATAGTAAATATCACTACATCCATCAACATATCATGTGTTGGAAAATTCAAGTAATGAAACCTCAATTGCCTTGAAGCATAGACAATGATTTTGTCAGTTTGCATTAGCACATATACCAATCCCTTCATTGAAGTATCACTGAATTCCACAAAAAGATCTCAACTTGTGGGTAAAGTGAGCACTTGCATAGTGAAAATCCTCAAGATTTAAATCCTGGATGTTTTCATCACTTGAATAACTCTATGTAAACTATACTCTCTTCGGATATAGCTTTGTAAGAAGGTTGGACAATCATGAGAAATTTATCACAAATCATCGATAATATCTAGCTAACCCCATGAAGAAACGGATATTCGTTACCTATGTTGGGCTCAACCATCCCTCGATTACAGCTTTGTTCGATGGATCCATAGATACCCCATTGCTTGTGATGATATGGCCCACAAATGAGACCTATATCAACCAGAACTCACACATAATGTACATTGCATAGAACTTCTCCTTTCGCAAGGTCTATATTATAGTTCTTATAATCTCCTCATGATCCTCCTTGGTTTTGGATTATATTCAAAAATAATCAACAAAGACTACCAAAAATTGGTCAAGGTAATATCTAAAGACATTATTCATCATGTCCATGATGATTTCTGGAGAATTAGTGACTCTGAAAGGCATTTATATGAATTCATAGTGCCCATATCTTGTACGAAAAGATATCTTTGGGATATCTTACTTCATCACCATTACATAATAATATCTTGTCCACAAATCTATATGGGAGAAGTATTATTCTCCAGGTATCTTATTGAACATGTTAATTATTCATGGAATAAGATTGTTGTTCTTTATCGTGATTTGTTTAAGATCATGATAACTGATGCAAAGGTTCATTGACCCATCCTTCTCCTTGACGAAGAGGACTGGTTCACCCCATGGTAAAGCACCTGGGAAAATAAACGCTTTACGCAGATTCTTCCTTACTTGTTTCTTTAGCTCCTGAATCTCCACCACATCCATTCTATATGAAATATTTGATATTGGAAACACCCTAGGTATAAGATCAATTAATAATTTTAATCACTTCTAGGAGGAAGACCATGAAATTCCTCAGGAAACACATCAGAAAATTCTGTATCAAAGGGAATGCATTCATAGATTGATGCATCCTAATACACAATCATTTGACCTAGGTACAAATGCTCATATAACTATAATATCCACGCTTGAGATGTTAGATATATATAAGATTCATCTTCCTCCTTGCAGTTGTACTGAATCAGGGGTCGATTATCACACATGGAGAGGGATTTCCCTCTCACGACATTTTATTTTGGCTCTGTACAGGGAAATCCAATCCTTGCAAAAAAATTGAATAATATTCTACCAAAGGGATTGTAATGAGTTTTTTTGGGAATTTCAATCTATTGATTATGATTGGGGACGAGTTATATTTATTTGATGAAATGATTTCCACATTTTCTGTACTCACTTATATACTTACATCAATGATTATTAGTGGTGTTGAGATTATTCTACTAAACATTCATGGTGTAATAAAATTGGTAGAACCATGGATGATAACCCTACCTTTATCTTTTTTATTCTGGTTCTACTCATTTACTTTATCCAAAAAGTTTTAGGGCAGATATATTTTATAATATCTATTTGAAACATAAAGGATAATCAAAATTCAAAAAGGGATAACATAAACATTACATTTATTTCCTTAACTTATGATTCTATAGGCTTTAATATATGTTAACCTTGATCTACTTTCTAAAATATATTTTAAGGATTTTTTAATTACCTTAATATTGGTTAATAATATGCTTATGAATTTACCAATGGATATCCCCTAGTCGTGTCATAACCAAGAGTATATCATGGACTATTTTAGTGTACCAGGATACCCCGAGTTATGTCCAAAACTCCTTGTTAGTGTTTTCACACCTAGGTACATTCGTGCCAGAACAGCCTCTACTTTCTTCAATCTAGACATGGATTTATTTTCATGATTAACCACTTACTCAATTCTCACAAAAACATATGGATGTTTTTATTATACATAGTCCTATCTCTAAGGCCTCCCTAGGGTTTTCTAATACTAATCAAAAATATAATTAAACATGTCCTCTTATACCAACTATGACAACCCTTCTTTTATTTAAACACATAAACAATATTTATCACATAAACTTCACATGATACAACATAGAATATAGAGATTTATAGTGTCATTGGGGTTTATGATCATTACATAATAACTTAAAACATGAAATACAACATCTTTATAGGAATATTTTTATATAGGGCCAATACATTCTCTCTTACTTAACATTGCATGGCATAACCTGGGGACATGGATAAGAAAATGGTGATTTATAATGCCCAGTCAAAGAATAAACATGGAATAACATGACGAATATAATACATGTTATAAAATATTAACATCAATGGATCACTAGAAAAACATGAACATAATGGAATTATAAAGCATGATAATCATGACATGGAGATGATGCAACAACACTACATGGAATTAGCATCATCTAAGGAACATTGCACATGGATCATGAGTAGACCCACATTGCACATGAAGCACAAGTAAACCCTCATTTCACTTGAATTGGCATGATTTAACACCAATTTCACATGATGTATCATGATATTATACTTTTCCCAATGCATTGGAGTGATATCAGGGTGCACCGTTCTTAAACATTTCATTTCATGTATAACTGTGCCAAAGGATCATAGAAAATGAATCCATAAAATTGCGGTGCAATTTCATCGGCATAACGGTGTGACATAAAACATAATAAAAATTGTTGATGACAGTGAAAGGGGTGTATCATAACATTTTAATGAAATGGAAAGTTAGTTGGGTCGATTAGATATTTGTCCCAACATAGGTAATGTTATTTATATTCATAATAAAAAATAATTCCTTGAATGTAAATGAGGAGAGAGAAATTCTGTACGAAATTTTGGCATGGTAACATGTATATATGGAAAGAACCGATTATAGATAAAGGGGTATATCACCATTAAAACAAAAATAGTATAGTATAAAGGTTTTGATAAATCATAACCCAATATTTATAATTGACAATAAAAGGTTGGAACAATATTAAGAAACATGGATAATATGAGAAAGGAATTAATCACTTACTTAGAAGTGTGATCCCAAATGATTGGGAGAGGATTGAGTGATTATTATTGGGAACATGGGGTACCCTGGAAGGATTTTAGAGGTATGAGGGAAGGGGTTGGTCAAACAAAAATGGAATTGAGTGAGGAGGTAGTGGGAACATGGGTGGGTTTATATATGAAAGGAGGGGGAATGCATTATTATTTAGGATTCAGACACCACATTCTAAACTAATCTAAACCAAAAAATATCCCATGGTTTTTCCCATGGTTTTTTCCAATGGGGAGTGAAAAACAGTATATTATAAGGAAAATTTCTGATATTCTTAAAATAATAGAGTTTCTTAGGTGTAGGTGAGTTACACTCTAAAAAAACAATTTAAAAAGTCAAATTGTTTTATAAGCCTTCAAGGGTACACTATAGTCTTGTAAAATAAATCAAACAAACCCAAAATCACATTATTTTAATTTTAAAATATATATTGGCAAATAATACTATTTATATTATTTTATTATATCATTATTGGGTCATTATGATGTCATAAAATACATTATATTTTTAAACTGTATTTAACATTTACCCAAAAATATTTCTATCTTGGAAAATTATGAAAAATTAATTTTTGGATATTTTTAAAGCCATGATTGAAAAAATATTATTAATTTTATATAAATTGTTTTTTAAATATTTGAATTTTAACTTTTAAAATAAATACTAACATTTATCGAAAATTCATTGGTTTTAACAAAGACAGCTTTGAAACCATTATAATAAATTATAATTGCATTCATACAAATTATATGATCACATATACTTAAAAAATAAAATTAATTATAGTAATATTATATTAAAATATTATTTAATTCAAAAATACATTTTTTATCAAAAATATATTCTTTAGTTGTAAATTAAGTAAAAAACTATTTGTGCTATAATATCTTTTTATGAAGTAACTATAATAAAATGAATGCATAATCTTAGTTATATAAAAAAATATTGTAAAAATCATAGTGATAGTGTCTTCATAAAAAACCCCATAAAACACCCACATAATACCTTAGGGTAAGGTGCACGATGGTTTCTAACTCTTGGTGTAACTCGGATAACATTGATCAAGTGGTAATTTCAATAAACATCCACTTCCCACATAGGTGGTTCCGCTTGAGCTTAACATGTTCAAGCTCTACTTGGTATTGGTTAGGAAAGAAGACTAATGATTCCACCTCCTTTCTGAGAACCAATAAATGGGCTTCATATTGGAAAGTCCACTGGATGAGGCCATTTCTTCCATTGTCTGAGTAATTAGATTTGTTAAAGCCCTATATTTATACTAATCTTATGATCACTTTTCAAGGGCTATATTAGAAATGGTCACAATTCATAACGGTATTTTAAAATCCAAAACATAGAACCAAATAAGTGCATATGTTTTACATAACCATAAGAAGACATTTAAATAGACCAAGAAGAATTTTCATTAATGAATTTATGGGTCGTTACAAATTTTATGAGGTTTTTTATATAGCTTCTCAAAAGATTTTAGATTTCATACTATGTAAATCATACGGTCAATAATAGGTTATATATCTTGAGGACCCTTAATATCAATAACTAAATATTCAAATTTAATTTATGATTATTATTTATTTTATATTATAATTCAAAAGGAAAATATGAGATTTTGGTGAGTAGATTTGAAAAAAATAGAGAGTAAAGTATGTATGGATTAAATTAATTTATAAATAAAGAAATAACATAAAAACAATATTAATTAATTTGATCAATAATAGATAGACCTATATTATTTTTTAAATCATGTTGCTTTAAGATAAAATTCAATCAATTTTGGTTTCAATTTTTTTAACCCCTAAACCCTATGGAAGAAAACACATCCACAAATATTGGAAGAAATGAACCATTAGACATCTAGAGGATTATCAATCATGGAACCATTTTTTTATAATAGTTTCAAATTAATTATATGAAAATGGGTCAATTAAAGATAAATATTGATTTTTTCAGACTGTGGATTAGATTTAAAACATAAAAAATAATCCCAAGTTGACTAGATTTGAGAATGATTGTGTTTCTGTCACAATTTATATAAGAAAAACCATGCATTATGTTAGTGTTTAATTATGGTCATTTAAACATTATGAAATATTTACACTGACAATAATCATATAAATTAAGGTGATTGCATCGATTAAAAAACGAAAAAGTGTGGTAGAAAATATATTGACCAAAAAAATAACAACTCTCAATAGGGAGGATTAGTCATCATGGTGATGATTAACGTATGAAAATATCTAAAATTGTAGAAACAAATTCCATATAAACTAATTTATTCCATAATTATTGAATATAGTTAATATGAAGTTGGGAATCAATGATAAAACATTATAAAAGTGATCATTAGATTTCATGTAGAAAATAATATAATTTAGAATTAATGGAAATAGTTGATTTGATTTTTTTAGGGAGATATTAACCCAAAATGTTTTTCATCAAAACTATAATGTATGTGGAATAAAACCAATATTTTTATCTAATCCATATATTATACATGATCAACCATGTCAAAGAATGAAAATATCAGGTCAATATAATTGTGGAGGGAAACATCCTAAAATATAAACAATGAAATATATAGAATTTTACTAGAAAAATATAGTCATATTTTGTCCAACTTTCAAACAAACATAACAAAAAACCAGACCTCTATAAAGATAAAAGAAATGATCTAAAATTTATATTTTAAATTCAATAAAAATTTCAGTTTATGTATATCATAAACAAAAATATTACAACCTAAATTGTATCGAGGGATCAATTCTGTCGAGTCCAGTACAAATTTTATTTCAAGGAAACATTTTTCCATTAAAACATGGGATCCAAATATTATGATATAAATGGAAATTAATCACAAATAACTTATATTTAACCAGTAATATTATATTTCAAAATCCATTTTATTGAAAAAATTTAGGATAGACGTTATAGATTGAATAAAAAAGTTAAAGAAGGAATTTTCATTAAATTTAAAAAATCGAGAACAAAAATTGAATTTATATTTAATCATAAAAAAATTATTTGTAGAAATGAAATTAATTATTATCAAAATGATATTCATTGTAAACATGATTTTTTATTTTTCAAAACTATACAATAGAATGCTTAAAATATTATTCAATTATTATAAAATAAAATTCATTTGAGAAATGTTTTACAAAAACAGACTGAATAAATCAATTTTTTCTTACTTCCCAACATATCCAATAAATAATATCAAATGTAAATTATTAAATATTTATTATTTGTAACTTATTAGCATATAAATTGGTCATATTATCATTATAAATGAATAATTTACTACATTATATTTTGAATCAAAAAATATATGACAAATGATTACCATTAAATAAGTAATTATTAAAAACATAACCCAAGAAGTTATCACACATACTAAAATGATCTAAATAAATAACCATTGTTATTCATGGACACATAAGCATAAGCATTTTTAACCAACTGTTTGTTTTATAATAAATTAAATTGACTAATTTTTCATTGATATTCCTAAAAATGAATTACTATAAATAAAAAATATTAATTAATATAAAAATAAAAATAACGCATGAGAAGATCATGGAAAATAAAATATACAATAAATATAATTTAAAATGACCAGTATATATATTATAATATTGAAAATCAATTTATCATAAAAACATTCATTCATAATCACCCATTTATATTTTCAAAAATAAAATGAAATATTTACTATGTTTTAGAAAATAATATGCTAGAGATTTCATGTATATAACCTAATAAAACATTACTATATTTTAACATATGAGAGTTATATTAGAAATAACAAGAGTGTGGAGGTTGGGTGTGGGGAGGGGGTCTTCAATAGACAACTGAAAATGTTTCTAAACCACTCAATTTATCATTTATTCATAAGTTACAATTTAAATGTTCTTACTGTGTTAGAGTTATTATACAATATGTGATAAAGTAAAAATATTATAAAATAAAATAAAATGAGGTTAAAAATTAAATTGGTAAAATGTTATAAATGGAATCCAAATGAATGAAATGAATGAAACAAAGCCTTGATTTTTTACAATCATTTCAAAAACTTTTTTAATTGGTAATATAATAACAAAAACATCCAATCAAGGAAGTTATCACCATTATCCAATTGTGGAAGGTTTATTGATAGATTATATGTATAGTGTCAAAAGATTTCTTTCACATAAAAATATTCAACTAATCCAGTTGGATGAAATAGTTTAATCAAATTGTTAGACAAAAATAAAATGATAGAATGTGGTATCTCTATTCCCAAGAACCAATTCAATCTCCTCAATTAATAACAATTCTGTAAACTATGGAAATTTTTTTTAAACAATTTTAAAGGAGGCCTAACCTATACATAGAGTCTCATCAATTAGAATGATCAAACATAGAATATTAACCAATAAAACATTATCAATACAGAAGATAAAAAACAGATAATATAAAATGAAATTTAGATATTTTATCTTAAAAAAATCTCAAAGGTAGTTTGAAGATTATATTGAAACAAATCAAAAAAATAATGGAAAAATTATGACACAAAACCATATTTTAATATTTATATTTTGTTTTTATCCTTGATTCCTTGGTCTTATATATACTCAAAATATCATTGATGAACTAAATGAATTTTTTATGATTACTTAATTATTTTCATCCATTTGGAAATGAATATTGTATTACGAAATGCATTTTATTAAACATATCCGGATGAATAGAAATATATTCAAAACAATATAAACACGGTATAATGATATTTTGAAATATTTTATTGTTTAAAATATGTATATACTGAGGTGTGTAATGTTTATGGATAAGTAATTGAATGAATTTACTTTTGATGAAGGTAGAGTCTAGTTGTGGAGGGGATTTTTATATTATAGTCTATTTTCTGGAATGTTATTTTTCATGTGACGTGTTTTTGGAAATATCTTTTTGTAATAATTTATAAAAAAACTATCCAATTTGACCCCATCATCCTAATAGAATCCTACCCACTCAAGGAAGTATAACCCAACTCAAAGGATAGTAATGATCACCCACATATAGAATGATTTTTTGAAGAGGCCTATATATATAATGGGGATGAAAATTTTTGTGGAAACATGTAGGAGTGGTAGTTTTATTAAATGGGGAGATGTGGCCCAAGGAACCATGGGTGTGAGTGTGTTTGGGAACCACCACTATGAAAAGTTTGACTGGTTTTGTTGGAATAGTTAACTATTAGGAAAAGGCCAATGACTATGATGTTTGATGTTGGTGGAAAACAATACAACATACTTTTTATGAACCATTAAAATATATTTATAGAAGAGAATCCATCAAATCAGGATGATATATATATTCCAATAAAATTATCCACATATCTACCTCCATATATAAAAATACCCCATTGTTACTGTGTTTCATCATAGAACCATTCTCAAGATCATATTAAAAAGTAAAATGACATATATTGGGATAAAAATTACATAGACCTCGTCACATAAAATATCTATCTTACATGAAATTTTTCCATTGATAGAATCATTTGTTTCTAAGATTGACTCAAATTGTTTTGACTATATACAATTAAAAAGTCATGTGAGAGTTTTAGGATCTCAGATAAATGAAGATGAATTTCTATGTGTATAATTTCACATAATATATGACATTGTTTTTGAATATTCATGGTGAATATTAATACTCAGATAATCCAAGTATGTGATTTTAAGTATATTTTAAATGTTTAAAAATATATATGCTCTGATAATGGACCTATGACAACCATGTTCTTTACAACACACTTAAACATTATTTTTTACATAATATTTAATTAATTAAACATATAATATCAATACGTATAGTGTATTTGGGGATTAAGATCTTTACATATCAACTTAGAACAAGAAATGCAACATCTTTATTGAAAAAATCCTTTATATGACCACTATATTCCTTCCTACATAGCATTTCATAGGATAACCTAAGGACATGCATGTAAAAGGGTGAGATAAAATCATAGTAATAGAATAAACATGGAATAACATGAGGAATATAATGCATGTTAGAAAATAGGCATATCATTGTATCACAAGAGAAGCATTGACATAAATGCATGATAATTAATTATAACTTTAATATGGAAATGTGGCAACAACATTTAACATGATTTTAGCATTATCCCAGGATCATTACACATGGAGAATGAGTAAAGCCTAATTTCACTTGAATTATCATTAGTAAACCCTCATTGCACTTGATTAATCATGATATTAATCATTACCCAATGCATTGGAGCATTATTAGGGCACACCTTTCTTAATCAATTCATTCCATACATATGTGTTCCACATGGATCATTAAACATTAAATCGATCATCATCATTTATTCCATGATAAAAGGATGTTGAATATATACATGAAACATTATAATCAATATGTAAATGTACAGAAAGGTGAATAACATTGATAGAGAAATGGGCATGGTATTCACTACACAATGTCATTGGCTTGGAAAATAATATTGTAATTTCAGCAGCATAATAGCTTGAAATAAGAACTCATAAATAATGGTTGATGAGAGAGAAATGGGTGTCTCATAATATTTACATGAAATGGATAGTAAGAGGTTCATATAGATACATTTCCAAAAAAACTTAATGGAATTTAGATACATAATACAAAATAATTACTTGGATGTAAAAGAGGAGAGAGAAATCCATCATGAAATTTTGTCATGGTAATAGGTGTACATGGGAGGCATTAATGAGAGAGAAAGGGGTCTCCCAAAATCTGAACATAAAGAGGGTATTATGGGAGTTTTGTGAAATAATACCCCAATATTTTTAATTGAAAATAATATGACCTAAAAACATAATGAAAATTTCAAAAAATGATAAAACAAGAAATCCCTTACTTGGAAGTGTAGTCCCAAAGGCTTGGGAGAGGCTTGAGAGAGGCTTATTTGGAGATTTGGGATCCTTGGGAAGATTCTAAAGAGAGGAGGGAATAGTCTAGACGAACTCCAAAGGCTTTGAGTGAAGATGAAGTGGGATCTTGGGTGGGATTATATAGGGAAGGAGAGGGAATTCTTTATTATTTTGGTTTGGAACACCTCACATTAAACTAATCAAAACCACTAACCTTCCTATGTTTTTGCCCATGGTTTTTTCCATAGGGGGTTGTAAAACAATATTGAATAACCCCAATGGCCTAAATCAAAAAAAAATCTAAAATAAAATTATTTTAATTCTAAAGCATTTATTAGCCAAACATAATTTTTATATTATTTGATTACATCTCTATTGGGTCATTATGATGTCATAAAACACATTATATATTTAAATAGTATTTAATTTTTACCAAAAAATTCTACTATCCCAGAAAATTATGAAGAATTCACTAGTAGATAGTTTCAACATCATGATTTAAAAAAATATTCATTTTATTTAAATAGTTTTCTAAATATGTGAATTTTTAACTTTTAAAATAAAAACGTAAATTTATAAAAAAAATTCATGGGTTTTGAAAAAAAACGGCTTTCGAACCATAATAAAAATTACAATTGCATTAATAAAATTATATTATAATTTATATTTTATTATAAATAAATTAATTATGATAATATATGATTAAAATATTTTTTAATTCAAAACCCCATTTATTCATAAAAATATATTTATCAGATGAAAATTAACTAAAATTACAATATTTTGCTTTAAAACTATTTACAAAGTAACAATAATAAAATGAATACACATTCTTTATAAAAAAATTAATGTACCTAAACATAATTATAGTGTCTTGTTACATAACCCCTTATAACACCCATATAAGACCGAAGGGTATGGTGTGGAATAGGGACACAATAATGGGTTGGCTCAGATAACATCACTCGGGTGGTAATCTCTATTAACATCCACTTATCCCATAGTCAATTCCGATAAAGCTTAACTTGTCCAAGCTCAGCTTGGACTTGGTCAAGAGCAAATCTTAAAGATGCCACCTTCTTAATAGGCTCCAACAAATGGGCTTCTTATGGGGAAAGTCTACTGGATGAGGCTATAACTTCCATTTTCTGAGTAATTCAGATTTTTTAAAGCCCTATATTTAACAAATCTTGTGATAACTATTCAACGACTATTTTATCAATAGTAACGTTTATTAATGGTATTTTATAAATAAAAAAGATAATACCAAATTATTTCACCAAAATATTTACATAATGAGACATTTAATTAGATCATGTTGGATTTCCATTAATTAATATTTGGGTCATTACCAGACCGATGTAGTATTTATCTCTAATTTCATGTGATGCATATAATGTGAGAAGATGTAGCTTCCTTGTGAGATTAGTTCGATGATATTAAATTACATGGCACTGTAAAGTAGAGTTTTTATCATGATAATCCTTTTTCAATAAAAATATTTTTTTATTTACATCATCAAAATGATTTGAATAGTTCACCCTATGTTTTGGGAATGATAAAGTGGTGATAATGATTACTATATCTTATAAATAATAGTTAAACTCTTCATTAATTGACCGAAGAAATCATGATATGAAATTAATGAGTTTTTTTTCAAAGTTTATATGACTGAGTTAAACAAATCATCTATCTAATGAGAAGAAATATAATTTTATTGAATGTTGTTTTAATTGTGTAGAGATAGATATTATATTGAAGTTATAATAATTATATAGTATGATATTTTTAAATGAAGTCGGATTAAACTGACATATGATAATTTATTAATAATTAGAAAATGAAAATTGTTTTTGAAGTATTAATACACGATGAAAAGAACAATTAAATTATGTAGATACAGTGGGAAACACATTATATATTGTGATAATATGGTATTATTGCGTATAATTAAATGTAATATACGAGTATCATAAATTAATTAATTAATAATTATATGATTTTGAGGAATGACCATTCCAATGTAATAATTTAATAAGTTATAATTACTGACATTGTTTCTTGTGATTAACACTTTTTAATAATATTGAATAATTAAGTACCCTATATTCGGTTAATCTGGATTTCTCAAAAATAGACACATTCATCAATAATAATAGAATAATCCAAAATTCTAGGGTTATCTTTCCAGTTATATTTGAATTGATTTTTTATTATTTGATGAGAAGATATAGTTTTGATTAAACTCTTGAATGAGAAGTGTTACACTATTATATTAAAGATCATTTCGTGTAATAGCTTGGGAGTATATTAGGGTATCCATTATTGAGGAATCTAAGTAATTATATCATGTATTATGCTAATATTTTGACTAATAATTGTAAATTTTTTGTGTCTATGTCCCTTTTTTACAATATTCAGGTGAAAATAAGAAATAATAATAGAGGTTAAGATCATAACAAGTCAGTATATATAAATTTTTAAGGAATAATAAATTCTAAAATGTATCCACTGATTCAACCATACCCCCTTATATGTGGTGAAAACCCAATTTGATATATCCAATTAGTTCTATATCATTGGATTCCTCGACCAAAATCCAAAAAATATTCTAATGATTGATAACAAGAATTTTGTTGACCATAAGGGTATTTCTACTTTCAATGATAATAAACAACAATGTGGTATGAATAATATGTTTCCTTATATCAAATCTTTTGGGATTTATTCAAACGGTACATAGATAATATTAATCAAGCCTACTTTTTTTGGCACTCCAAAAAAAAAATTTAAAATAGAAATATAGATGTTGATGTAAAATGTCAAAATCCTATTTTTATACACAATTCAGAAAATTTTTACGTAATTGTTATTGTACTAAAATATTATATAAAAATTTGTGTAAAATTAAAAAACTATTATAGAGGACTTGTGACTATAATGGTGTACAAATTTTAAATTTGAATAATTAAAATTGAGAAAATAATATTGAATTAGAAATAAAAATTTGATGTCTAATTCAAATTATTTAATGAAGTTGTCATTAATATTAGAGGTTTGGATGAAAATTGGGTGATTTATCTACTTTAAAAGATTAGGTATGTAACATTTCTAATTGTTATGATTGTGATGTTTCATATTTTAAAGATAGATATTTTGATAATCTCTATGAACTAGATAAAATTATTATTTATTTTGGAATCAATGAGATCCAAACAGTTAAGAAGATATGAAAAGATTATCTAACTCTGAGAACCTAACTAGTGGGTCGAAGATAGAGTTCCAAATGACCTCATGTGCGCCTCACATTATGCAAGACAGTACTAATTAATAGTGTGGGGATATATCCATATATGGGGAGACAATGCCATTATAATATTTTCACTGATAATAAAAATAAATAAAATGAAAATAATAATAATAAATAAACAACCAGACTAATTATTAAGTGGAAAAATGATGTTATACAAGAAAAACATATAAACTGGAACTAATGATGAAAGAAAACCCATAGTAAAAAGTGTAGGTAGAAAAATTAATCAACATTGGGTCCTCAAGAGTATTTCGTAAACTTTTTCAGACCCTTCACATCCCTGCATATCCATCCACCATATATCCCTTTACCTTTACTAGATCCTTTGTCATTTAATCTAAAAGCACACCAACATTCATGATTAGGGTGTAAGAGCAAGAAATAATAGGACACCAACAATGTTACCTCAATATAATGTTTTTAAGTATAGGATGTATTTGATATAATAAAATAAAATTTGTAATGGTAATAAACATGAAATCCGAAATTTATCTGTAGTGCACAACCAAAGAATCTACAAACCCCCAAACATATATATATTGGATCCATGATAGAATTATAATGAGTTCTCTTGAAATTATACCATCTAGATAGAATATAATGAAGTAGGATCAAGAATAACCCATACTGGGTTGCATAAATCATACTCGGTTCCCAATATTGTTCAAGTGTATCATTATAATAAGTTATGTTTTATTATACCCAATTTAACTCCACATCACAGAACGTGATATAATCTAGTATACCTTGAGTAAATCAAGAACATGGTCACCATGAAATAACAATAGATATAAACTTTTTTAACATCCGTCTTCACCAATTTCCCATGTTAATCAAAATACCTCTCTGTGGGATACACATCACCCATTAGTCCACCTATCTCAAATACCAAACTCATCCTATGAGGAAATGATAACAAATATCAGAGGGTAAAGAAAGACAAAAAAACAAGAAATATTTATATTAATAACTATATAATCATCAAAATGAAATTAAATATTAAATTTGGAATCAAAATATAACACCGTAATATTTTATACAATTTTAGTTTTTTTTGAAAAAAAATTAATTTCTTAAATAGAATACGCTACACAAACACCAAGTTCTAACAAACCACAAAATAATATTTTTATTGAATTTTACATGGAAATTATTACCTATCCATTATATAGGGTTTTATGAATAGGGATAAAAGATTATAAATAAAAATTATAATGGTTTTATATAATTAAATGTGTTGAGAAAATGTTCTTAATTTTATGAATGTTCTTTACATGATTTGAAAATTCTCTTTTGTTAGAAAATCCCTTTATATATTTTTTTAAAAACTATAGTAAAATTAATTTTTTAATAATTTATATAATTTACATGAAAAAATAGAATTCACATTTTAAAGAAAATGTTGAAATTATGTTAGGAAGAAATTTTTGTTTTTTTAAAATATTATTTTTTGATAAATAGTGAAAAATACTAGTTTACTTTAAAAATATCTATCTCTTATGAATGATTATCCTTAAAATAAACACTTCTAATTAAATTAATTGAATTAAAAAAATGAATTCTATATAAGTAGTTGAAATAATTTATATTATATAACTTCTTCGACATAATCATTGACCATAAATAATAGAGAAGATAATAAGAAGTAATTAAAGTCGTTAAGGTTAAAAAGGGATAACATTGGTAAACATAAAATGAAAAGGGGTAAAATTAACTATAATCCTAAAAAACCCTATTTCATTATAATACGTAGTATTTATTACATTCATTTTTCAATAATGACTCGTTTTTAAACTCTTGGTTTTTGGAAAACATTGGAACACCCAATTCTTTTAGAAACTCCATATATGTCTTCTCCCCCACATAGGAAAGGACACCGACTCTCATATCCTCTCGATACAGAAAAAACAAATTTAATATGAAAATAAATTCCAAATCATATAATTACCTCACTAAATGCACCCTATAATACTTGTTTTGATCATAAATCCATCCTATAAAGATTTTTTTGGAAAACCTATTGGATTTTTTTGGAGAAGAGGTTGTATATTTAACAACAGAATTTTTATATTTTTAATTACACCTCCACAAAATCATATTAAAACCTAATAATATTATAGAATAAAAATAATAAATACAATGACGTGTTATTATGTTATGTTAATCACCTAAATCATCTCCTCCTCCCTGAATCTGTAGAAAAAATTGATGATCTTCTATTCGACAGACTACCGCCTAAAGAACTAATGCAATTAATTTTCCATCAACACATCATATAGATTGATGTAATGGTATTTATATTGAATATATAAAATATTTATGAGCTAATAATAATTGTTCATATACCTTATTACATGTCATTTTATATAGAGTAGGATAATGTCACTCAGGCACATGACGTACTAACACACCGTGAAGTGATTTGACACGTTGTTAAGTTAATATTTACATAGAAAAAAATTAGGATAATTTTGAGGTTCATATATGATATTAATGATATATTTATCATTCAAGATAATTAATATATCATATAATTTCATACCATACCATCCACTTTTTAAATGATAACTTCGTTCCTTTGTATAGCAGGCACCCACTTCAGTAAGTGTTGTGTTTCATTTTTCAATAAATCATAAAATAGAATGTCATAATGAAAATATTTAATGAATATATGTGATATATAAGACATAATAATGAAAATATATATGTGATATATATTTTACCATCCATTCTTTTTATCCATTTTGGAAATAATTACAACGATTTTGTGTTTGTAAGACATACCTTCTCCTTGAATGGTGTAACTCATTTTCCATATATAAATTTAATATATTTCTATAAATAAATATACTGTTAGTATATTTTATATATAAATCATGTTTATAATTATGTAATTTGTGGAACAATTATTAATGCAAATGAATCTAAATAGCAAACCAAAACTTACATGAAAAACAAAGCAGTTATTACTATAAATGTGATTTTAAAAAGGAATTGTTCAAAAAATGGTAGTAAAAATTAACCAGGATATTATATATGGTATGATACATGAGACTGGTATGAAACATGAGACTCTATTTCATTAATATATATTTATAAAAATTATATTTATTATTAATAAGTTTTAAATTATTATGAGGTAATTCAAGACATAATGAAATTTAATTTTGTTTCAATTTGTTTTCTTTGAGACACATGTTTTCAATTGAACTTATCTAATTTTATGATGTGTATATACCACACACTTTGAAATTATATGAAATTATTATTCTTATTTGAAATATATTTGGACTTTATTTTTATTTTATGCTTTGATGGGGCTTAGGATACTAAATTTTCCAAAGTGGTAAGGATTTGATGTTATAATCTCATTGATTATCAGGATTTATTATGATTGTGATATTGATGATGTAATATTATGATAAATATTTCATGAACATTATGAATTTTATTATCATAAGTATATTTCATGAGAATAAAATTTTTCAAGTAATTTTCTAATATTCATGTTTTCATGATTCCAAAATAATGATCTTCAGGATAATCGACATCATTAATTAAATAGGTTGGAATCCTTAATTTTTTACATCCATGTTTTTTGAAAATGTTTCCATGATTTTTTTAATGGTTGTATAATATTTTTAAATGATATTTATTATTTTATTTACATTACTTATTTTTTTATATGGAATATTTATGTCATTTTTTAAATAACACCAATTTTATTTTTTCTAAAATTGTGGAGTAAATAATTGTTTTAAAAAGTATAACATAAATAATATTTGATTCTATCATGAAGAATAAATTTTTTGAAGAAATAATTGCATTTTTAAATGTTATTTTAAATGGAATTTAGTTTCAAAATGTTTTTGATATTTTATTTTATGTAAATTTTACTTTAAAACAGAAGAGGTTGTATTTCTCAACATATGATTTAAGTGATCTTTATATCTTCCTTCATAAGTTTCCATGAATATTTTCAATGAAAAAGAGTTTAAATATGATTTATTATTTAAAAAATTTCTCAAATGTGGAAATTATGTTTAAATTAAAATTATTTTACATTATCATTAAATATTTATTTACAATTTTCCATTTTATTTTGAAGAATTTTTTTAAATTATATTATGATTTTTTTTGATTGAAAATTGATTTTCTTATTAGAAAGACTATTTTACACAATAAATGTTCAATGTTGTATTTCCATGTCATTTTACATATTTTTAGACATCATTTCATGTTAGTTATCTTTTATTTGGGATATGATTCAAGGATAACATTCATATTATTTCATTTGATTATTTATTTTAATGATGAAATTATTTTTATGGAACCTATTTTCCATAAAAAGATGATTCCACAAAAATAATTATGAAACACACATTATTTTTCCATGGTTTATGATATGATTGAATAATTAAATGATTATGAATCATATATTAGTCATAAGTTATTTAAATCATGAAATGTTTATAGAACCCATTTATTTTCTTGTGTTCTGATATGATGAATGTTTTATGATATTTTGGAACAAAATTTTTTTATTATCATTACATGATGTGTGGGACATATATCTCTATTAAATTAATTTTGGGATATTTGATTAATCATTAGATAAAAAGGACTACAATGATGATTGTAACTAGTTCAGTATAAGACTTTTTTCACTATGTATTCCTGGGAGCGAACCTTGACTACTATGATGGTTTGTGGAGTGAACCCATTCAACATTGATTGTTTCAGCAATGAGCCATGAGTATAATGGTAATGATTTTATATAAATATGTGTATAGAAGAATTTCATATCTTATTGCAATATAATAATCTTATGGTTCATGTAATTTTATTTTCTTATCATTTATATCTTATTAACTACAAATCATTATTCAATGACCTTGGATTTTGTTATATGGTTTTCTTAGTATGGTTTTCATAAGAAATTATCATGGTCTCATTACCATATTGTCACATTATATTTGAATATATTAATTTTTACCTTTATTGATCATCTGTTCTCACTCTTTCCTCTTTTTTTCCCTAGGTAATGGTAATACATATTAATTACGATATGTCTAAGAATTATGCTAATAATTATTAACTATGTGGGATATGATGTATAAATCTTATGAATCAGTGGGTCAAGTTTCACTATTTTCAATTTAACTATATGTTTATGATCTTAAGGAATGAATTCAGTAAAATATAAAAAAATTTCAAAGCAAATATGTAATATTTATGTATGAAAATTATATGTCATTATTTTTGGTATCATTGTATAGTTTTAGTCAACGTAGTGGAACTATGTTGAGAATAAATTAGTTAGAACCCTAACCCCAGGTATAGGTTGACAGCCTAATGGTTTATTATAAAATAGATTATGTGATTTACCATGGAATATATCCCAATATAGATACTAAATGTGGATTTGGTTCTAGAATAGAAGTACATTAGAGTAATAACATCAAAAAAAATGAATTTTAGGATTTATAGAAGCATTACCTAGTATATGACCCTAAGCCTTATTATGAAGGTGGTTTGAAACTGCTGAGCTACTAGCTTTGGTTAATATAAAATTTATTTATTAAACATAAGTAAGAATTTAAAGAGATGATAAAAATTAATATCATTGGATAATCCTTATATTAATGTGATTTAAATTAAGGTGTATTTATTTAGATATTTTATAAGATATTTTTTATGTTAATGTGATTTCCCATTATGATAATTTTTTTATCATACTCTAAAATTGGTTTTATTCTATGGATGGAACCTAAAATAAACATATTATTGTTGAATGAAATAGAAAATGAAATGATTGTACACATGAGATACCATATTCCATGGGTGATGGGATGAAAATTTTTATTTCTATACTCCAATAACATTACCAGGGAATGCATCATGTAGAGAATCCAAATGAGAAATAGAGGAATAAAAATTTTATAGGTTCCTTCATGATAAAATTTAAATAATATTTTTGTGGTTCCAACAATAAATTTATTGGAATTAAAAGTATATGATCCACTAAAAACATATTTTTTATTTTTTGGTGAATAAGATATCAAAACGATATTCTCAAAATCTATCATTTAGAAGGAGAAGTGAATGAATGTTATTCTCTGAGCATGAATACATGGAAACAAGCTGAATTTGAATCCATTTAGTGCGATTAGGTTTATGGATTATTTTTCAACAAGTACCATTGAAACATTCCACTTGATAAAATAAATAAAGAATTCCATGATATAATTTAGAAAGATAATTAATATTTTGGTATCTATGAGGTATATTTTAAAAAAACATTATGAGTTATACTTATGGAATTATCATCCAAACTATATTTAAGGTTGATAGATTCTTCATTGCATCAAAACCATGACTATGAAGTGTGTTATCCATATGGTACATTAGTATATATGAAGAAATCGTTTGATGTGTATTGAAGGTGGAAATATATATTAGAGATTTCCATCATTCATAGGGTTTTGATAAGAAAATAAATATGGAGTTCAAGGGAAACACTGTGAACCATAGGGAGAAGAAGATGATCCTTCCTTCATACTTGAAGTGTCTCTAGAAACATGCTAGAAACATTCATAATGGTACTGGTAAATGCATTATATAATTAAGGGATGTTTATCATTAAATATATTGCTAAAGTTAAGGGAATAAGTTAACAAATGATGTCAATAAAGAGGTATATTCGTAGACTAAACCACCCACACAAAAATGTATAAAAACCTTGGATTAAGATAACTATGATGACCAGTTAAATAATCCAAATTTTCATGATAATTATTGATGTTAGTAATCTTTTAAGGTGAGGGGTAAGTTAAAATCTCAAGCGATCACTATTTCGGATGAGTGTTTCCCTAATGACATGGTTAAATTTAAACATTCCATCAATTCTATTAATTCTTTTTGTCTTTTTAAACCCTAGATCGACCAATTAATTAATATATATATATATATATATATATTCATAAGGGTATCATGATTCCACCAACCAGTTAGAGGTAAAATTAGTAGAAAATACTTTCAGCGGTATGATGATTGCATCTCATGTATATGATTCCTCCATGATTCATGTTTTTTGAAATGTGACTCCAAAAAATATTGTAATTATTTTTTTATTTTAGTTTTATCATATCCTAAAAATGTATTGTATTTATTTACATAAATCCCATTTAAATATTTAGAAAGGGAAGTAAAATTTATATTCCAAACCAACTGATGATCTTTTAACGGTTAAATAATAAATAATAACGTCTGATGAAAGTCATATACATTGTTTTGGTTTTGATTCATATTAAATAAGGTGTTTATTTCATATGAATAGGGAGAAACTCAACATCAATGATATTATTATTTTCCATGCATCTGTTGTTGTATTTCATAATATTTTCCTAGTCTTCCACTAAATAATGTTTTTTATTTTTCATTATATATCATATCTGGTATCATACTTATTTAAAACACTCAATGTATAATAAGAATGATTAAGTTTCTAGAATTGAGGTTGAAAATTTAGGATAATATATAAAATTGTTTTATTCAACATAGTGTATCAACTTGGTGAGTACCCATTCTATTTTTCAAATATAAAGATGGATTGATACTAAATTTCATTGATTATCAGAAGTTTAAAGAGAATACATTCATGAAAATTATCATCTACACTATACTGATGAAATTTTTGATCAACTACATAGAGGTCAATACTTATATATACTGGCCTTGTTATATATATCATCAATTAAGTGTCATGAATAAGCATATAAACTAGAAATCATTCCATAAAAGGTATATACAATTTGATTATATATTGATTGAATTTGATAATTCTAATTCTCCTTATGTATTCAAGGGTTCAATGAATAGAGCCTCCAATGATTAGGCTATTCAACTAGGATGTACATCAATGTATAGATATTTGAATGATTTTCGAATGAGAATGAATAAATCGAGATATCACAAATTTTGGGTTTTGGTATGTGGTATATCATCAAGTTAGGGAAGAGATACATATGTATAAGGGGATGATACATCCGGTATCAATGTTTTATTGGAAATGGGAAAACATCAACAAGAATTTTATCATCAAAGTCCCCAAATATTCTAAATGGAACAATGCTATATCAATTACAGTCTATCTCCATAAAAATTCAGAACAATAAATTAATATTATAGAATATTTCTCTTTGGATCATCTTTTAAGGATATGAATATAGGATGTGGTATGTTTTCATGATGTACAATATTATGTTTTTTTATGTGATCCAAATAATACTACAATGTTCAGGTGTAGTATTTAGAAAGATCATTATATAAGGTTATGTTCGAAAATTGTGTATCAACATGAAATTGATGGTCTATCTAAGAGAATAATTGAAATAATAGATGATTTTATAATATTTTTTTATTTTGGATTTCAATGGTTGTTGGGATAAAAACATTCCTCGTGTCTATTTTTCGTAAATAAATATATTTAAAAGATTATTTTGATGTACGTATATGAAAATCACTAGAAAAATAAAATTATAGATCAATGTTTTCTAAATTAATTTATATAAATATTATAATTACAACATGAGATAGATGAAGAAATGGTAGAGAAGGTTAATTCCATTCAAAAATGAATAACGGAGGCACAATGTGGACCTAAAATTTAAAATAATACTCATTGATATGATATGGAATTTTAATTTATTAACCAGGTGTTTCTATAATATTCTTTATGGAAAATGATAATGATATTTGGAAGGAAGGGAGAACTATGCCCTATGAACATCTCTACCATTGAATTTATTTATCATATAAAGATTGTATCCTATTATTTGTAACCCCAACCAATCCTATCTTAGTGGAATGCAGTATTTCTTGTATCTCTCTTGAGGAATTATAGACCTAACCCTTCACATATAATAAGCTCAGATATTATACCATTGGGAAAATATATTCTTAAGAGGAATAACTATTTGATATTCTATATTATAGACTAAATTTTCAACTAATCAATAAAACTCTATTTTTCAATGTTTTGTGGTAAAAACAATAGTTTAGGAATCTTACATAGGAACATTTTGATGTCATAATGTATATGTATCCAAATTTATTTGTACTAATGTGAAATAATTTTCTGGTAAAAATTCATTTAATGGATTATAGAATGTTACAACTTGATATTTTTTGAAATATATATTTTGAATAAATTCAATTTATTCTATAGTTTTTGGTACATTCTATACTAAGTTAAAATGAGCAATAATATACAATTAATATTACTATTTGACAAAGGCGTTATGAATTCGCTTTGACAATTGGAGGTATTAATACGAATAAAATATTTTTATATATTAATTAAGTGACACCCCAGACCCAGATGCTACTAAATAAGTTCTCTGAGCCCGATGGGCTAAAAGGCCACATGTGAATCTCCCCAAATTCAGTAGGATTCAAACTAGTAGCGAGGATCTTTTGTGTGTCTGTGCGGAGAATATTCCTTCATTAACAAAGTGTAGAAAAATTGATAAATATGAAAAGATAGAAATAGTGGAGGCAATAAAAATAAATTAGAAGAAAATAAAAGTAATAGATTGATAAGGATAAAAATAACTATAATAGATAGATTGAATTAGGATGATATGACATACCACTAGAAAACTAGAAATCAAGGATATAAGATATCATGAATAATGAGATTCAATAATGTATAATGGAAATCAATATACTAATCTAAGAATCATGATCTCCTCCTTAATCATCTATGATCAATATCAATCAAAAATAGAAAACAATACAGTGTTTGAAACAATATAGTGTTTGAAGCCATATCATTAGTGTGACAAGGTTAAATGAGCATTAAACCATTTTATCAAGTATTAATTAATCAATAAGTTTATGTGGACAAATCCTTTCTAGCCATTAGTTTGACCAGGCCAATTAGCATCCCAAAATTTATTTAATCTATTTATGGTATTTTCAATAGTCATGTTTCACTTTACTACCATCCATTAACATGGTATGGGGTGCTACGAACATGTAACCATTTATTCAAGCACACATAAAAAGGCCAAGTCATATACTTAATATACATTCCAATTTCCATTTAATATTTAATTATCAAATTAAATCACATACATTAGGGTGGTAACGTGGTCAGTATACATGTTACCTTAAATTATTCAATTAATAATTTAAATAAATCCATTTAATATCGGAGAGCATACCATTAGAAAGGTCAAGCCCAGACACACCCAAATAGTAGCACAATCCTGTGAGAAAAATAAAAATATTATTATGACATAAAATCCAACATCAGATATGGGAACATGATAGAATAACCACTAAAAAATAATCACATATTTGGAATGATCAATACCACACAATTATAATGAATATATTCCTGGAATATTAATTCAATTAATGACACCCGATGAAATTAGAGGGCCCCACACGAGAATTCCAAAATCAATGTGCATAAGGGATGAGTTATAATCTTATTATGTTAGTCTTCAATGACTATACATATCTAGTATCTACCTACAATTTCTCATCGATCATAGTTGATCTAAGAAGAATTTATAAACACTCACACGTTCATAAATAGCTCGACCCAAGAGGGAAGAAGAACATATCAAACATAAATGTGTACATACCATTTCACATTAAATGTGATGAAAAATTTCTAGAAAAAATCCCAGGTGAAGGATATCTCCCTATCCATAGCTTAGGCCTTAAAAAATAACCATAATGAGATAAATATAGGCCAATACTAATATTAATTGTAATAGGGATGAGGAGGGGGATTCATTATATCATTAAGGGTAAATGGGTAAAGTTAACAAATGTTAATCTGGTGCAAGAATTGTCTACATAGTTTTCAAAATCATGAAAAACCCATGTTGGAGTATCTGGAGAAGATGGGGACTCACATGTTTAGGCCTCACATTTAAGGAAATAGTGCTTCAGCCATGCATGAAGGCTCTACCAAAAAATATAGACCATCTCCATGGTTTGATATAACTGTGCACCATACCCAAGTGGTTTACTCAAACCATGTGATAGGTACACGATTTTAAAAAAGTTGTGTCTTGGACTATGAAAAAATCCTAGAAACTCATGGTACCTTCACTAACAGAAAAAACAACCATGTAGGGTAAAAAAATAATTAGACCAAAATTTAAAGAATCCATATCTGATTGAAAATATTTTTTAATATAGTCTTCCCTTATAAAATAACTCATCCCTGAGTTCACTTTCCATGAGTGGTGATGCACTATTAGAGAACAAATATGACCAATGGGAATGAATCACAACCTCTCACTCCCATGTATCATCCTTCATGTAGTCATGATATATAACACCCATACATGAGGGAAAGGGCAGCCTCATAGGCAATTTGTACTCTGGTCAGTGATGTAGGCTAGATACCCCTCAAAGGTAGGATCAATATCTAACTCAAATTGATTAGGATCAAAAGATGATATGGGTCTACATGATATTGGTGAAGCAGTGAATCATGGAAGACATCGTTCATGGTATGGTACCTGTATGGTTGCAGAAAATTACATTCTTCCTACATGACTCTCTCTAGAATATCTAACATACCAAAATAAAATAGAGATAGCCTCCATTAACTCTATATTTTTCTATTACCAAGCTTTAGTGAAACATGTAGGAAGACATTATTCTTGACCTCGTACTCTAACGGTCATCAACGAAGATTTACATAATATATTTTTTCATATGGAGTAGTATTCATTTGCTTTATACTCAGTTAAACCAACTCCAAAGTATCATGAATGAGAGAAGATCCTATTTTTAATTTTTAACCATCCTTAAAAGAGTGTAGGGTAGAAAAAAATTATCTACCATAAAATGCCTCAAAAGGAATCGTATGAATCGTATCATAGAAGAAATTGTTATAATATAACTGAAAGAGAGGGATATTCTTCTCTCGAGAACCACCAAAATCACAGAAATATTCTCAGAGAATGTGCTCTCAGACCTTTCACATCCATTCAGATAGTCCATTGTCCTTAGGGTGAAACAATATTCTTTGAATCACTAGTGTTCCCATTGTTTTTTGAAATATCTTTCTGAACCGTGATGTGAAACAAGAGTCCCTATATGATGCGGTAGTATGTGGGAATCCGTGTAATGGTATTATCGCATAAAAATATATAATTTCTTTATCATCAATTCATAAGATCTACCAAATTATAATTATGTGAGATAACTTTGTCACACTGTCAATGAAAACCCATAATTCGTTGATACCACTATGTGACTGGGGTAACCCGACTACTAAGTCCATGGAAACATCTTCATATCTACACTATGGGATTGAAAGTGGTTGTATCAAGCTGACATGTCACTAGTTATCAGCCTTCACTTGGTGAGAGTTTGAACCCCTAGTGGTAAAGTCTAATATATGACATTTCATCCAAGGCCACCAATACTTTCATCATATATCTCAATACATTTGAAGATTATTGGATGAACTAACCACTATGAAGCATGGGAGTATTTCATTAATTCCTCTTTCATATCTGTAGGAACCCAAACACATCCATGATTATTTGGGATCTAATATATTTCTATAAACCAATCCATAGGTTGTTCATCTTTAGATATTCTATCATGGAGAACAAATCCCTTTGGATCTGAAAAATGTTTACAAATAACATCTCGATGAGAGAATATGTAACAATTAAAAAAAGAGCCATGACTACTCATGACTATCAAGAAACTCCTAAGGAGACTCATAGTAGTGGTTCACTAACAACCATTCATCGAATGGATTCCATTTAGGCAAGCTCAAAATCAAAAGATTGTAGATATTATACCAATATCAACTATTTGAGGTTAGATTCATGTTGTGTTAAAATATATTTTTAGGATATTTGGGTCCATGCACACTACAAAATGCTCATCAAATAGAAAATGAATCATGAAACCTAAGTATTGAAAAGTTGTGGATATCTCAAGGTCATGTGTCGGGTTATTTATCTCATGAGGCCTACACTATAAAAATACATACATAATGTATCCATCCTCATACATCAGTACATCTCTTTTTCCAATGACTGATTCAAACAAGAAAGTGTTATATCCCCTTCTTGGAACTAGATGGATCAAAATAGGGGTTGAGAAGTGACTCCCTTTCCTCCCCATAAAGGCATTCTTAAAAGCTTTTGACCTTATGCACATAACACCCTAATTGGTAAGGCCTATAAGGGGTTATGAAATATGTGATAATTCCATTATAAAATTCCATTAAAAACCATCCATACCCAAGAAATCACATTTATCAAAAATATTCTTAGGCTTCTCCCAAGAAACTACAACCCTATCATTTTCTGGGTCAACAAATACATATGAATCTAATTTGATATGACTAAATAACTGAAATTTCTCAATCCAAAATTGGAACATTGAAAGTCTATCATGAAAATGATGCTCTCCCAATGTACTCAAAATGATCTCGAGAAGATTGGAATGGTCTTCCCGAGTGTGAGAATACACCAATATTCCGTCCAAAAAGTCCACAATAAAAGAATCAAGACAGTGATGAAAAACAATATTCATTAGAGTCCTGAAAATAGAGGGAATTTTCATGACAATGAAAAACATTATGAGGTAGTCATATAGACCATTCCAGCAAAAAAAATCTATAAAAGTTATGTCTGATTTCCTTCCTTGAAAATGGTGATATCATGATATTAAGTCAATCGTATAGAAGACCCGAGATACTTGGAGCTAGTTGAAGAGATTATCTATTTGAGGAAGTGGATAATAGTTGTTGACCATAATTGTTTTCAACATTCAATAATCAACATATATTTGTAAGGTTCCGTCCACCTTCTGGTTGAAAATAATAGGTGATCCTCAAGGGTATATGATGGGTAGTATAAATCCATTGACATCTAAATCCTCTAACTACTTCGTAAAATCCTAATTCTCAATAGGATCCATCCTGTAAGGATGAATGTAAACCAGTGCTACTCCTAGAACAAGATTTTTCATAAATTGTTTCTCTCTTTTAGGATATAAGTAAAAACATCATTGGAAATGAAATCCATGAAGAGATCCATTACTGGAGGGAGATATGTTTTTTGTAAACCATGATCCTCTATGTGGAGATTTTAAATATAGAAAGTCACACCACCTTGACCATAATGATCTGGTCCTAAAATACTTGTCTCAATAGCCCACTCAACCTTATGTTGGTAACTACTACCCACTAGTGGCGTAAAGGATACCCTGTGGTGATATAAATCTAAATATGAATGATACTAAATCAACAAATCCATCCTGAGACTGACATCAAATCCCATCATATCGATAATAAAAATATTCCATAACAAACGGTAGATTTCAACCCTATGATTGTAATCCCAAAATTGTAATATTCTCTCAAAATACAATCATAATAGTTTATCATGGGTCATTACAAAACACAAATATTTTATCTAATCACCGATACATCCCACAGTAAATAAAATATAAAAATGTTCAAAGAACATGTATCAATAAAAGAAGATGTTATGATATATTCCCCTAGAATAGTGCCTCATATTATAGATGGTCTGAAAACCCGATTCTCGTGCATCAGATGTAGTGAAAGAAACTGGAATGATCCATAACCTTCTGTAACAAATGAACTACCATGATCATAACTACCCAATTAGAGTTTCTGGTGATCAGAGGTCTAACTACCATAAACATAACCTCTTCCATGGAGACACCTTCTAGTTCTATTTCAACTCCCTAACTAACACGATGAAAAAGAACCCTCTACCCAAGGTGGAGTCGGTGAGGATCCTTTTCCACTCAATGATGGTGGAACTTTCCTATACAGTCTCTGGAGATTCCCTATAAACCTATAGGCCTAACACACCATTGGTTCACTATCAAAATTAGGATTCAGGTTCCCATACCTTTCACATTGATTACACATAAAAAATTTATCAAAATGGTTACCCTCATTATCACTACCCTGATGAGAAACCTGGATGGAACGTGTCCTGCCACAATGAAAAATATTGGCCTACGATAACACTAATCCAAAAAAAAATGGTTTTATTGTCACCCCTCACATCGAACTTGATGAGAAGACCCTGATATACTAATTCAAAAAATGTTTCTTGGATAAATTCATTCATCTATATAAAGATGACATAATAAATCCCATCCTCAAAGAGTCTAGTTGGATAATGTTCCCCACTAGCTATAAGCAATGAAAAGCACTGAATCTTAATAATACATTCTGAACATTCCATAACTGACATAGATCCCTATGTGAGATGCATGAGATCTCATTCTCTACCAGCTCTCTCATCTGAGGAAAGAATTTATAATAGAAAACATTCTTGAATGTAATCGTATATCAGGTCTTGGTGGTGATCAACAAAAGTAACCTCATACCATTAACGCATGGATGAATCACGCAACATGTATGTTTTTTTGGGTTGAAATGAAAAATTATTATATATGAAAAAGAGACGATGGGAAGGATTATAGGAGTTTGTAATATGGAATCATTTTAAAATATTTTTCATTTAAGGAATTAAGATCAACATTGAGGTCCTCAAACCAAGTAATATCTTGATTTAAACCCGTGTTGGTCCAGGTATCTACAACCAAGTTTTCTTTGTAATAAGAATGCATGGTATAAATGTTGATATCATTATGTAAATTGGGTGCAATCAATCCAAAGGGTTGTAACAGGTCCGAAAATATGAGTTATTCTATTCCAAATCACATGAATTGTGGTCTTTGAGTCACTTTCAATCCAGAGGTTGTTCCATCCAAGGCGCTTAGCGAAGGAAATAACCTAAATTAAACTCAACATCTCAGCTTCAAGAGAGGTGTAAATGCCACAACCACCAATTAGGAATACAAGGATCTGACTAAAAGAGATTTATGTAGATAGTGCCACATATTTCGGGACCCATATCGCCTTTTGAGGCGCCATAAATATTAATTTTCACCCATATAGGAAAAGAAGCTCTCTAGAAAACATACAGAGTGTGCCACGGTTGACTAAAATTACCTTTTATTTGAAGACATCACATAATTACAATTTCATGAACAATATTGTGATTGTACACCTTTTGCATCGAAGCCGCTTCATGTATGGAAATAAGGAACTAGATATGACCATCATTTTGATTGGGTGATTAATTATTATGAAAAAAATCATTCTGATCATACCAAATCACATGATGGATCTCATAATCTATAGTTATGAAATGTTTAATTATTTTTTAAGAGACTTCTATTTCTGCACATTTCATTAATTGAGTATTCATGGAGTCAAGAATCAACCATCTACAATAAAAAATTTCAAAAATAATGTTACAAAGGGTAGAAGAAGTAGCACAAGAGAAAAAGAGATGGATAAAATCAACTCTATGTTGGTTAAAGATTTTTCACCTAGAGTAGAGATGGATTCTAAAAGATTGAATGCATGTCTCCATGGGAAATTTATTGTGAACAAGACACAACATGATATTTAATCTTGAAGATTTATTCCAAGGCCTGTTTAATTTTTTTATCAATTTATAATCATCCGTAGAGTTACAAAAATAATGATAGTAGAAATATTTGTAATTAAGAATCCCTTTGTGAGCAGGTTCACAGATAAGGAAATCATTAGTTTTAGTGACTTGGTTTTTTTCAATGATGTTTAGGATAGTTTCAGGGAGAATATCATATTGAGAATTAAGAATTTATCTAATAGATTTTTTGATGTTATCAGGGGCATAGTTGGACAATATCATATAAACTATGGTCGTTCTAGTCTAGTTGTCTAACAAGAATTTCATGGTAGAGTCGCTCGAGACTATCCATCTAGAATTATTCATAATATTATAAAAGGATAAATTTATGGATTTCCAAATAGAGGATTTTATAAAATTAAAATTTTCCATTTTATTTTTATCAGGAAATATATCTTTGGGGAAAGTAATAGCTTGTTATGTATTTTGAAAAAAATTCAAGTGAGATGAGCTTGTAGGTCTTTGTTAAATTATTTTATTTTTTTCATACCGATTCCACCTTTTTCAATAGGTTTGCAATAGGTTGACCAGTGGACAGTCACAAGCATTATTTCTAGAGTACTTCCAGTCCATATGAAGTTATTTATAATGGTTTTAATTTTTTTTAAGACCAGCAGGCCATTTTTATACCATCATTGAGTGTACCATCTTGGAGACAATAGTGGATTTGACATGGTAGGCCCTACCTACCTTAGAGAGAGATATACCTTTCAAATATGAGAGTTCGTTTAGAATTTGGTCAACAATAGATGAAAAATCACTATCCTTTGGTATACCACAATAAATGGGGACACCAAGATATGTGAAAGGGGGAGTGCCTTCTTTTCAGACCAATTCCATTGATGATGTTACATTTTTTGTTAGTAGTAAAATTCTTCCAAAAGAAGATGTAGGATTTATTCAAACTAATGGTTTCCCCAGAAATAGTTTCATAGTAAGAGATCATTTTATTGAGATTATGAATGTTTATTTTATCACCTTGAAGAAAAAGTATGATATCATCATCATAAAAAAAGGTGGGTGGGAATGTTCACGTTCCTAGAAACCTAGATGTTCTTCATATAATTCTTGTTCATTAAACGGGTGATCAGGTGACAAATATAGTCTTCCTCTATCGAGAAGAGAATGGAAGAAAGGGGATAACCTTTCATAACATATTTAGAGAATAAAAAATATCCCTTGGGAGATCCATTGAGAAAAATAGAGATAAACACCCAATTGAAAAGTGTTTTGATTACATTGATAAATGAGACATTAAAACCAAAACCATTATGAACCATGATTATAATGTTCCATTCCATGCTGTCAAAAGCTTTTCTAAAATCAAGTTTGATAGAAAGTTTTCCTCCTCTATTATGTTTAGTTAAATTATTTACACACATAGAAGAAAGACAAATGCAATCTTGAATGGATCTACAAATGATAAAACCAAATTCACTATAAGAAACAATTACCTCTGTGATAGATGAATGTCTATTTGAAATGATTTTAGTGGTGATTTTATAAAGTTTTTTTAAGAGAGATATTGGTCTAAATAGGTGAATTTAGAAAGCATTTTCCACATCAGGGATCAAGGTGGGAAACATAGCACTAAAAAAATTAGGAATCACCCATTTGAAAAACAAAATATGTATTAACATTACAAATGTCGACAACCCCCACATCACAATAATTCTAGAAGAAACAATTGTTGAAGCAATCAGGACCCAGAGAACAGTCATGATTCAAAATAGAGACAAAGTCTTTTATAACATGCTCTAATAGGGTGGTATGAAGAAAAGTGTTTTACACATCATTGATAACCATCCTAATGACCTCAGGGAGGAGATCCTTGTTGATATGAGTACAATTGAAGAGGGATTCAAAGTAAGATACTGTACAGTGAGAAATGTCATCTTCTTTACCATGAATCTTGCCTCCATCATTGAGAAAGGATAGTAGCCTACAAGAAATCATGATTCATTAAAGAGAGTAATATATCTTTATATTTCTATCACTATTGGAAATCTATATAACATTACAAACTTGTTTACTTATATTTTCATTAAAATTTAGTAGAGTTTTAAGATTAAATACAAGATTTATTTCTTTATTAGGATCATTTCTTAGGTTAGAACTAGTATTATTGTTTTGATGAGAATTTAGTTCATCCTTAAGATGAAGGATTTCATTGTTAATTGTTTTGTCTTTGAATCAAAACCAACTTTTTAGAGTTTATTTGAGATGTTTAAATTTGATAGTACATGGGAAATAATCATTGGTGTCTGACATAGAGAAACACAATTTTTTTATGATATTAGTGAAAACTACATTATAGAACCACCCATTGTTTTAATTTAATTGTAGCTTGGGATTCATGTCTTCTATGGAGATATTTCCCAAAATGGGGTGATGGCCACAGTTCAGTTTAAGGAGAGTGGCACTTGAGATAATGTCCCACTTATCTAAATCATTGACATTCGTGAAATCTATATTTAAAATGGAGGCTACCACAAGATTGAAATAACTTTTATAGCATGTGTATTTTGAACTTGTGAGGTTATTTTCAATGAGGTTTTATGTAATCAAAAAAATATTTAAATTCTCTCAATGATATAAGATCTTGGGATGGTAATTTTTTTTCACTTGTGTGGAGAATGGAATTAAATTCTCTAATGATAATCAAATAGGCCTTAATATTAGTTCCTAGATAAGAATGTTAATTCCAAAGAGTTATATTATATTGATATCTATTCTTAGCATAAAAAAAGAAGAAGTCAATTATGTGCCATCAATATTAAAACTGGATGTGATAATCTGATCCGAGACATTGAAAATGAAAATATTCTCTAAAGAGGTATGAGAAACAACCTATAGATATTCAATATTAAAGATATTCTTGATTGAAAAAGTGAATGTGTAGTTATGATGACATAAATTAGTGTATTTAGAATAGAAGGAAATTTTGGGTTTAGTAATAGAAAATAACATAGGATGATGGGTGTTAATGATTATTTTTAGAGTAGTAAAAGTGTTAGAGATAGCCATACCCTGTTAATTCAAAAAACTAGTCTTCATTTGAATTTGAGTTTGGCGTTAGAAATCCCCTTTTTCATTTTCTCCAAACCATTATTTCTTAACGACCTTATAACGTTTTTTATATTTTTATTATTAATGGTCTACACTTGTTCATTGATGGATTTGGTAGGGGAAGGTTGAATTTTTAACCCTAACATTTTCTTTAATTTGGTTATTGAATTAATAATTTCGCTCTATGTCCATATAGATATTATTACACAAAATGAAATGACTATTATTTTGAATACATAATATTTTTCTAGAGTTATTTATATTATCAGCATTGGATATAGTATGATAAAAAACAAGAAGTAAGTTTTTAGCAGGTGGAATATGTGTACTAGGATCATTTGGTGCCACTGTGTCTTGCTGTTGTACCTGAACATCCTTCAGGCTGGTATGTAGATTCCCAAATTTTACAGTAATGGTATACCGACTATCATAAATATGTTTATAATTTCATTGTTCCTTTTAAATAGTTCAATCCTGCTATAGGAATGTGCAAGTAATTGGAGGATTTTTAGGAGTCTTATTCACACCACATTCCTCCATGACAGTAGTGGTCTAGATATAGTCCACTGTAGGAGATGATTGTTGCATTTGTTTAGTTGGGACATTTTTATCCTGCATTTTCATGTGGTCTTGTACTGGGTGAGTCTTCCCCTTAACAGGTTCTATAGATTTTAGGATCTTGGTAACAGATTCATTTTCCATAGTAGTGTTGTCATGTGCCGGTGTATGAACAACCCTCAGGCTAGAAGAAATAATAGTGATATCCATACATTTAGATTTATGAAACAAAATGTAGTGATTAGAGGGAAAAGAATAAAAGTCAATATATTTACATTAGATCTCATTAGTCATCACTAGTGTAGTTGTGTCTTTCAATCAGGGTGGTTCCTAGAACTTTCCAGAAGCAACCCTTGGGAGGAGTGGGTTTCAATAGTTTTCACAGAGGTTGAGTCAGGGAATTTGCTATGTATATATCTGCAGTGCATGTGTTTCTTACATTGCATTGTTGTTGTTCATTTGGAGGTGTTGTGTACCTCCTGTCCGGGGTATGAGTATATTTATTGTAAAACCTGTATAAAAAACCTCTTCAGGTTGACAGGTACTAAGGTATTCTTTCTCAAGTTCATAATTGGATATCTTAATAGTATCTAATACTATATTCTTTATTTCATCTAAGAGGATTTGTTCTTTTTTACAGTAATATTTCTCTTCAGCAACATCTTCCCAGATTATACCTAAATTCTCTTCTAATTGAATCATGTTGTGTGATTTTTTCACCCATACATCAGATTTAGTTTTGGGAGTTTCAGGTATATCTTACATGGGAGCTTTATCTTTCCTATTTTTCCTTATTTCATTCCATATATTTTCAATTGGATGATTTACTTACTTCCTAACCACACTACAATTGGAGAGTGTGTTTCCAATGATCTATCAATGTTCAATAAATGGTTGTTTTATTTCATGTTATATTATAAGATTAGTTTTTTAGTCATTATCATCGAAATTGATTATATTGGGAAGCTTTGAACCTAACTTAATTTTCACCACTACTCTCACAAAGATGCCATGGTCATCATTTAAGGTTATTTGATCAATTTGGAAAAGAGGTACAATACACGATACAATATCATTCAATATTTTTTGTTTCTTGAAGAACCAACTCAAGCCATGTATCATGAGCCACATGTGTTCCATGGTATTCTAAAATTTGTGTGGATTGAAAGCATAGTCCTAGCCATATAATCTAAAGAATACCAGTTTTGGATTAAGGTTTCATATCTACCAAATATTTTCTAGATCCTCCTGTGATTACAGCAGAACGTAAAGATATCCATTACTTAATGGAATCAGTTTCAAGTTCAAATTACTCCCGCAATGGGCTATATGAAAAATTAAATTAGGTAAAGGATAGGGATATCCACCTTTAAGATAAGTTATGTGTCCCCTGATAGATAATTTTCATAGATCTATGCATTTTTGAAGATCATAAGAGTCTTATTATAATATAAAACCACCATCGTCATATCTCTTGATGAGGGAGGCTTCGTCTTAATGTTGTTTCCCTTATATGTTCTCCTTCAGGCATCAAGGAACGAAATCCCATGCGTTCTACTAGATAGATAAAGAGTCTGAAAAATTCCATCAAGGGCATCATCATTTAAATTAAATTCCACTATAGCATGCACATAATTAGTCTTTGTCGACTGAGGAGTCACAAAATAGTGGGATTCAAATCTCCCCGGTTTTAGAAAATCCGACATGCAGATGAAGTTCAATGAAAGCGGGTAGGGAACCTCTATGAGCTTGTGAATTCTATAGAGATATGGTATCCCATCTCTCTAAAATCTCTTTCTTTATTATATATATCATGCAAAATGTATATAGAAATCCTGAACCTCCAATATATAGGTGTTTCCAATGATCAAAGATACATAGGATGACCTCTAGAAAAAACCTAGTAGTCTGTGGACAAAAATCCCCTTCAAAAGTAGTAGGTTGCTATTGCCGATACTCACGAGTCTGATCAGCCATTGTAGGTGCATGCCCTAGTGAACCATTCATGGACTACGTCAAATGATGAAAAATATCACAAGATTTGTCGTCAGTCCCCAAATCAAGTAAATTTGGTGGTACCCCAAGTGTCACTCCTCAAGGTAAGACTGGTGTTTGAGGACCCGCCATGTCTAGAGCATGGCCTTTACCACCCTCCATGCGTATGATATGAGGATATCATAATGTAATTGGTCTATATTTCCACAGACATGCCTCACAATAAGAATTATTCTGATCAATATCACCACATATTGAAGCTAAATAAGGAAATCTCACTACCCAAGATATACTATTTGAACTACCCTTCTAGATGGCTAGGTATCGGTAAGGTATCAAGAATAAATTTCATTTAATTTTACATTCAATTACCTGGTCAAATTGTTTATCGTTTATAAATATAAAAAGCTGGGATAAGGACATGCAACCATTTTTTATTATAAGACTTGTTTCACTTTATTATGGATATATGATCCCATTAAACAAGTTCCCATACTACTAAAAATATAAAATAATACCCATTTATTTATAGCATAGTGGATCGACTAAAAAAGTTACTCATCCTAACCTGTGAGGTCCCATAAACATCCTGAACTGAGATAGGAAATCACTCAATCCCAACCAAGAGTAATACAATGATATGATAACTATCACATCATCCCTAAATAATCGTAGTCATAACAAAAAATGTAAATATGTTAAATTCACCAGTATAGCATATATATATATATGTGATATTAGAAATATATGTGCCTAATATGAGGCATGTAACAATTCTCCTTTCCCTCATATCATCGAGCCAGGTATGAAATAAATACACATTTAGAGTAATAATAGAAAAATCCACACAACATTTGTGTCACCCAATGGTGAAATAATGTCAAATGTAATAGATAAATTATTACAAAAATTATATTTTGGGTAACATGGATTTTACACGAAATTGGTTTTGTGATTCCCAATAATGACTTATGACACAGTCCCATAGTGTTTCTAATCTCCATTGTTCCGTCTCCAAATATTAATGTATGAAAAGAAACACCTATGATTCCAATTTTTGATGTCTCAGTCCTAGATTCCACTTAATAGGTGCCACAATAATGGTTAGCTATGTGGTCTCATGTGCATCTCTCCAAACTCTAGGGGCTACCAAGAAGTAGTGTGTGCCTACATTGTTTCTAGGGGGAGACTATTCCATCATTACCAAAGACTATTTAAATAGATAAATATAATAAGAGGTAAATAGAAGAAGAAATATAAGTAAACATAGGATGTAAGAGTAAGTAATATATATATATATATAAGGGTAACAGTAACAAAAATAACTCTAATAAATGAAGATGACATGTCATGTCACTTGAAAAATGGAAAAAATGGAAGTAAGAGAGATGGATAAACTGGTTCTATAAAAGAATAAAAGAAAATGACTAAAATATTACATGCATTATAAGCCCATTCTCGATCAGCTGTTGTCAATAACTACCCTAAATTGTTAGAAATCATGTCTTTGATGTTTTATGCTTCCGTTTATCCACACCTTCATTCATGTAATCTACCTCGTGTACCAAACGGTTCCCATAGAGGGTGTGAGATAAATCTTAGTGTTCGACCACCATCGGTGTCGATAACATCTTACCTGTGTAATGGAAAGGTAATAGTGTAAAATCATGAATATGTAATGTAATAGAGTACAATGTAACTAAATACCCAAGAAACATTCTTACCCTTTGGTTGGTTTCTAAACGTGTAACAAATTCATTATTTGATTGTTACTAGCTAATAAATCAGTCACATTTCCACAATAGTTTACGATCAAAGATGTATCAAGGAAACATGTAATGTTATTTAGTAATAATGTTCCCTAGAAATAACCAATGCCATATAGACATCAAGGGTCACAAAATTAGTAATGATTCTATCCTTTAAAAGGGTATGAGTGTAATACACAGAGCATATTCCATTGAATTCCACCATAAGGAACACACTAAGTCCAAGGAGATCATCCAAGGTAAAATAAGGATAACAAATGACTAGGCTCGATGGGATTTAAATATGGAACCTACTTTTCAATGCTAGATCTAAGAAGAAAATCCAAGGAACCTATAATAGTAGAAGATGAATCCTACAGTGTCATACCATGAATCCAAAGTAAAATAAATGTTGGTTTCTATGTGGGTTTCAACCCCAAAAAGATGTATCTTTAAATAAGAATGGCGATCCTGAGTGCACAAGGAATTCCTTATGGAATCCAAGGAGAGATCGAGTCAGACCACATCTATTTGATAATGATGTCATATAATATTTTATAATGTTCAATTCATTACCTATTATTAGTGTGAAAATTGTAAATTATCATTAATCCAATTAATAAAGTCTTAATTAATCAATAAGACTATTTTGTTCAAGAATTTCCTTCCATTAGTGTGACAAGGCCTAGTAACATGAAACCATTTATTTAATTTTTTTATATCATTTTTAATAATCCTAGATTACTCTACCACCTTCCATTAACACTATATGTGGTTCAATAGACAACCTCCCTTCCATTCAATTGCATATAAAATGTCCCAGTCATTTACTTATCATACATTCCAATTTCCATTTCACTTTTCAATATCAAATTGATGCACTTACAGCTGGTGGGTCAATTAGTGATTATAACTTTCTCTTTCTATTATATAATTAAAAATTTAAATCAATCAATTGAATATAGATGATCTTACCCTTAAAAGATCAATCCATGGCACACCAAAACAGTGGATCAAATGTGTGACACCACTAAAACTGAAATTATTCCTTTACATCCTACATGGGATGGATGGAGTTCTTGGTGTATACACTAACAAATAATCACATATTTTGAATGATAATAACCATATGGTTTTAATGATTACAATAATGGAATATAAATTCAATAAATTTTACTCTGTGAAATTGGAATGCCCCACACTACAATTCCAAAATCAATAAACATGATGGATGAGTTATAGACCACCCACCATAGGCTTCTACAACACTCTTCCTCCATCATCAGATTCATATTTTTTTGAATAAGAGTATATTTGAGAAAAAGATAAAAACACTCACTTCATGATACCTACGTCGAAGGTATGAAATAAGAACAAGGGCTTAAATAGAATTCAGTACTTACCATTGCGCATCTGATGTGTCGAATGTACCCCAGATGAATTAGATCCCTTGATCTCTGGATTAGTTCTTTAAAATGCTCAAAAATTAATGAATGGAGGCTAATCACAATGGAAATCATAATAAAGATGGAGGAGGGGATTAATTGGATTAATAAGGGTTAAATGGTAGAACTACCCAAAATTCAGCTTGTATGTGGTTTGTACGCATGTTTTTTCAAACCGTATGAAAATAAGGCTTGGGTATCTAGAGAATAGGGGGACTTGAATGGTTAGAAAAACAATGCACCAACTATGTGACATATGAATCCCTAAAAATGTAGAACATATGAATGGTAAAATCAAACTTTGAGCCCTACCTGAATTGTTGACTCTTACCATTCGATAGAGCCATTCCATCCAAAACATTAGGGAGAAGCTCAGAAAAACCCCCAAACACCATTATGGATCAATCAAAAGGCATCCATGTTATGCCCAAAATTAAGAATTAGACAGAACTTTTATTGATCCATAAATGAGTGAAAACCTGAGTTCTTACAGTGTATAATGATTTTTATAAAGAATTCATGTTTTTTAAAATGTACTTAATTTTTGGGAAAGCCTTTATATGTTTCCAAAATTCAAATATCTCTAAAATGGTTATATTTATTTTTATAAAAAATAATTAATTGAAATAGTTGGAAATTTTATTTTTTAATAAATGAATATATATATTGGAGTAAACAATTAAAAATTATACTAGGGTGAATTTTTTGGATTATTTCAAAAAATATTTATATTTTGTTGAAAATTTAAAAATACTTGTTTATTGAAAATTTCATTGTTATTTATAAAATTTATATGGAAATTTTTTGTTTAATTTTTTATGATTTAAATTAGTTCAATTATATTATAATTAATCCAATATATTTCATTGGAAAAAATTCCCATTTGAATATTTATAAAAAACCGATTTAACATTATGAAACTTTCCACTTTTGAGAACCACTTTTTCTTCGCATCTACAAGTTGAATTTAAAATGAAATTCATCAAATTATATGAATTTAATTTGGTATAATTGATTTTATATTTTTAATAAATATAATTAATATTATATAATAATATTAAAAAATAGTTTTACCATAATTTATAATGAAAATAGTAAAACATAATTCGTATTGTTAAGGTTAAATTGAGTCTACTACTGTGTTATTCTGAAATGTTAGTTATTTAATTGACCTATAAAACAGTGAAACACACATTTTATAGAAATATTCCCACCTTAACAGTTATAATATTTCATAATGATCGATTTTTTTTATCCATTTTCAATTAGGAAAAATATTATTAAACGTTATTTTTTCAAAACATCCATGTCCATTTTCTCCCCCCACTTATTTATAAAACCCCATCTTCCCACCTCTAAAAACATATAAAACTCATTTTTTTGGAGAATACATTCACAAATCACATCCATAATTTTCTAATCCCATCCTACAATCTTTCTTTTGTTCCAAAATCCATCATAGAAAGCAGATTTGTCCAATATTAAAGTCTTTTTCTAAAGAATAGGTAACAACCTTAACTAAGAATTTTGTTTTATTTCTACTTACATGAATATATAACACTATTAAATAATTTTGATATAATTACCTCAATTTTTAAATACATTATTTTTTATATATTATGTTCATTACATACAAAAATATCCATATACCACAACAAAACTATTAATCGTTTTTCAGAGGACTGCAGTCGCACGAACCAACATAATCCTTTTTCGATCACCACTTCTTACAGAATGATATATAGATTTAAATAATTGTAAAATATTATATTTATGATAAAATTTTAATTATTTAATTATAATATCATATATAATAACATACTTTATATTCTGTTGGGATTATGATGACATCACTCTTGACTACGGCAGAAAATTGCTACGCAAAGCAATGCAACAATTTTTTAAATTTATATTTACTTGGAATGTATTAAGGATTCATTTGATATTGATATGTTATATTAATTATAATATAAAAAATTCAAGAAAAAAATATGTAAAATAATTTCTATATCTCCATCTATTATTTTATTGTTAATATTATTTTTATATAGTGCACTACCACGTCACAAAGGGATGTGAATAAATTTTCATTGTCCCTTTACATTGAAGTTATTAAAAGACAAATATAATGAGTAAATGTGATATATATGAAATCCTAACTAATCTTCCTAGGTGAGGATGATAAATTAGTGGATAATAAATTTATTATAAATATTTATGATATTCATATCATGGATAAAATTATGGACATGATGGAACTATTATCAAAGTAAAATTACCAAAATACCAAATAAAAAATACATAAAAAACAATGAAATTTGTAATGAAATAGGATTTTAACATTGATATACAGATAAATATGTAATAATAATTCACATGTATATCATATATTATATGATACATATGAGTATAGTTCATTAATATGTGATTAATAAATTATTATTTCTTATAAAGGCAGTTTTACCATGTATTAATAATGTTAATACTTAATGTAATGTATTTTTGTCTTAATTTTCCCTCTCTAAAAAATTGATTATGATATTAATTTATCTGATTTTATTAACTGTATATAATACCCCCTTTGAAATTTTATATCCATAAAGTCCTTCTATTCATTATTTTTATGATTTCTACTGATGTTATCCTTTAACAGGGATTATGAATAAACATTTATTGAAATGGTAGGTTTAAATGTTTTCATATCATTCTATTGTAATACAATATATGACAATACATTCAATGATAAATATTAAGATATATTACTAAAGAAAATCTTTAATTTTCTTCCCCTCTTTTTATTTCTTGAGAATACATTTTTTACCTTCATTTTCCTTTATTTATGTACTCAAAATTCTAGAATAATGTTTTCATAAAAAACTAACTTTATTTCCATTATCAAAAAAATCCCTATTTCATCCCAATATTTGTTTTCAATAAAAAACTCAATAATTTTTTAATGTTTCAATAAGTTTTTTTTAATAATTTTAAACCTTTATTGAATTTTTAGAAAAATCCTTAAGAAGTAATAATCATGTTATTTTTTTAAAACCCACACATTTTGATTTTTTTGAAAATGATAGTGGAATCATTAATTTAACATGTACGGTATTAGTCAAATTGCATTCAATAATATGAAATAATTGTTTTAAATCATCCTTTAAATTAATCAATGATTATTTTAAATGAAAAATAATTTGATAATTTTTTATAAAAAATATTATTTAAATGTTCTATTATGAAAATTATAAGGTTATTTTCATAATGAAATGAATAAAATGATCATTAAATACTTTTTTATGTGTCTTCAAGGGTAATTCTTTAGAAACATATTTTTAGAATGATTTATGTTTTAAAATGTATTTTTTAAACTTGAAAGATATTTTACATGATAATTTTTTAATTGATATGTATATATTCTATTATCTGTTACCATGGTGATTTTTAAAGAATAAGGTGTCGAATTTGTTTAAAAAATACTAATTTATGAAATTTTATTTTCATAGTGGAAAGGTTATTTCCTTAAGGAACGTTTCATGTGATCATTCAAACATATTTTTTTCAAATATGAATTCCTTTAATGTTACATATGATTTACTTGGGTTATGATCAAAGGATAACAATATTACTCTTTCTCCAAATAGTGTATTATTATGATGAAAAGACACATAGGAAGGTTGTTTCGGTTTTATGAGTTATACCACGATAAAATGATTATGAAACAAACATATTTTTACCATGCATTCTTCTATGACGAAATTATAAAATGATTTTGATATATAATATATTTACAATGGTTATGTTATTATGAAATGTTTATGAAACCCATTAATTTTCATTGGTTCTAATATGATTAATTTTGTACGACCTTATGTATCTTGTTTGTTTTATTTTAATTATGTAATGGTTGGTACCTATGTCTGCCTCCAATTAATTGTGTTAATATTGATATATCATGAGATAAATAATACTACAATAGGTAGTTAACCTGGTCTAGTAAGGGTATTTATCCTTAAAATGTATTGGTAGTGAACCTTGAAAACTATGATGGTTTTGGGGGTAAACCTATTCCCTTTTTTTAGTTTTAACAATGAGATTAGAATAATATATAAATTATTATTTTTTGTATATTTTTTTCCAGAATTCATTGTCTCATATTGATGATATTATCTCATGGTTCTTGGACAATAATTTTCTCATGTTTTATGTGGTATGAACAAAAAATATTTAATCCCTGACCCAAGACTTTGATATTTCATATATACAGTATATTTCTCATATGTTGTTTTCATGTTCTCATGCCCCTATTCTCACTTTATATTTACATATTTCCCTTGTATACCATTGTTGTGTATCCAAGATAACCCTTTATTATATTTATTTCACCCAATTTAGGATCATAGGTATTATGTGTGATATTTCTAAGAAGGGTTATAGTAACAAGGAACTATATTGTAGGAGATGTTGAAATCTAAAAAATTAGTAAATATTGATTCCCTGTTTCAAATGGAATTATACCTTAACGATCCTTAGGAGTGTGTATCTGTAATGAAATTAATGTTTATAAAAAATATGTAATACCAATTTATAGAATGAATTAGTAATTATACCCTTAATTATAAAAAATATCGTGGAAATATTACCATCTGGTGTCTCATATCACACACACTCAATCAAAATCCATCACAATAAATAAGTTTTAATAACATTCCAAAATGTAAAATGTTATATGGAATATGTATAAAATATAACAAGATGTTGAGGGTCTTGATTCTTCATGGTTGTTAATTTTAGAATGAAGGTCCATCATCGATCTCATCAAATCAACCACACTCGAAAAGAAAATGGAATATTTATTTATTATAAGGAGTCTTATAACTATTTAAAATTTTATAATATGTGGTTTATAGAAAATATGAAGGATGAATGAATCAAGGGGTTAGAACCAAACACTATTTGTATATACCATCTTCAAATAAGATCTTCATTATCTATTAAATAATTAAAGAGGGATGGGATTCTCAAAAAGAGGGGGTTTAGAAAATGAATGGAAGATTAAATGATATGTAGAAATGTTACAATCTACCAGTATGAAGTATTTTTATAAACCTCATAAGAGGTTGTGATTGAAATATCCCACCATGGATTAGATGTGTGTTGATACAGCGTGGAGATCACTGGAAATCAACCATCATGTCTTAGAAGGGTCAACATTGGAATGAAATCATGTTGGTTCATAGAATACTATAGGATATATATATATATATATGTAATATGAAATATATTATATCCCATTGAGGTTAGTGGAATTATTTCATGTGATTGGAGAGGATATGAATGTGTAGAGAAACTCTTGGAGTTTAATTATGCATGATGTATCCCAACACAGAATCGTAAATTTACATCTTATAAAAATACATCACGTATTCATATTAATCAATTACAAATATTTAGTGAATTAAATACATTAAGACTTGATGAACGTGATAATATAACATCATCTATAACTAACGTGGATAAGGGCTCAACAATGTTGTTATCCTCTCCATGGAATAACCTCTACATGCAACCCCCATAAAAAAGATTCATTAAAAACTCGGATAATTGCATCACCATGGTGAAACCATTTCTCTTGGATATATCCTTGAAACCAAAAATGTAATGAGTGAAACTAGATCCATACTATTCTTCCTAACTTCCAACGACATGCTCTATCTGTTAAGGGGAAACCACACTTATTTTTGTAGAAATATTGACACAACAGCCCTTTATTGTTTATTTAGCTTATATAATCCCCCAATTCATATCTGAAACAAACCCTATCAAAAAAACATGGGATATTAAATTAAATAAGTATTTTCATTTTTAAAAAATGACTTCTTGTCCCACAAATTATCCACATATAATGTGTTATCATCCTTTATAAATTTTTACATGGTTCTTTGTCAAACAACATATACCACTGAGATTAAATTTCATAAACTCAATACCGTGTTTTTTTATATATATTTCCATGATTAAACAGAATATGTAAAATTTGTATTCTCTTCCCATGTTGTTCTCTATCACATCTATTTATATTCCATATGAGATGCTCCTTATAAAATGTATTAGGCTCTATCTGAAAGGCCTCATAATCGATAACATGCATATGGTTGAGAATGTAGCTCAGAAACCATGAAATTTGGTACTTGGTGTACATACCTCAGTATTGGTTATTAATATCTATATGGTATATCACTATAAAAGTCTACATAGTGATCTAAAAAGGTATTAAAATGTGGTTCTAGCTCTCCATTATTTGTTAGATGATTGTGAGCTAATAGAAGAGTCACTCTCCCAAAAACATAATCACCCATAGAAAACTCAAAGGTAATCCTCCTATAGTTATCCCATTATTTTTATATACATTAATTGTTTATAATATTCTTCTAAATTATAATCACTCTCTCTGTGTCCCCAAGGACAAAACATGGCCCCGCAAGTGGTACCACATTGAGTTGTTTCCAAACAAGTGGTGAACAACATGTCCAGTTAAATAATGAGTAATATGGTTCCCTTTGAATTGAAACATGATATATATTTTCATATGAGAACACAAACAACGAAATATTCTAATCCTATTATCAAATAAATTCTATAATGTATGATCGAATGATATCCTTCAATGTGTGCATAACATGCTTAAACTTTTTGTCAATATGAAAATGGTACAAAACACCAATCTCATATGAGTCCATAACAGCTTATAAAATACATACTCAAGCCAAAATATAATGCTCTCATATCATTCCAAAAAAATCATCATAAATCAATAAAATTTTATAATACCATAGACAAAGTTCTTTCAAAGATCATCTACCAAGTGAGTCTATATAATTAGTAAAAGGTGGGAAAATATTGTCATATGATCACCAATCAGAAAAATAGGATCATGAATCATTAGGATCGTAGGTTGACTTTTCCAAAATTCAATTTTGACATCCTCTCACATCCACACGAGCACTGGAATTTGTATGAGAAAGAAACCAAGACAGTGGTACTTGACTATAACCCTTGGACAAGAATGGCATTAAGAGGTGAACCATTTAATGTCTTTGTTTATACCAGGCCATATAAACTATATCCTGAAGACATTGAACATATTTTTTTTCTCCAAGTTAGATGTATCATATATAGTAATAGTAATTACTCATCATCTCCTCCCTAATATTAGGATGTCATAATAATCTCACATATTTCGTTATCATATCATTGTCACTCAAAGTCCTCTTTGGAATAAGATAACCTCTAGATGGGTGTTACTTCATCCAACCACCATCTATGTATGACTCCAATCTAATATTTATATATTTCAAATTAAAATATATAACCACTAAGTGATAAAAAGACATAGAATAAAAGTTTTTTATGAATCCATCAGGTAATCATCCATAAAATCATCAAGAACCAATACTTTTTGATTTCCTCTAACCATGATCATTCATAGATTATGTATTTTTTAAAATACATTCCTTTATGAAATTACATTTACCTAGTTCAAATTAAATGTCTATATAAAATATCTATGGATACTAAACCGAATTTATCTATTTTAGGATAATGTCAAAATTTTATATGATATATGGAATAATCCAATGGTCCTTGGGAACAAGGAATCTCTCACTAAAAGAATCATTTGATGAAAAAATTAGTGCATGGACCAAGGATACCATATATAGATATTGTGTAGGGTTGTTAATATCATGGGGTTATATATAAAAATTATCATAGTCTAACACCCTAGCTCTCTAGACATGGTCCACTCCTTGAGAAATTCTTAATGAATCATAGTGCACTGCAAAACTTGTCCCAAACACAAGTAGCGTCATTATTGGGGCCTTCATGGACCTTCTCTTTTCCTCAAAGAATTTCCTTTCAAACAAGTCACACCCTAAAAATTTAAATATTTACATTTTTAGTGCATTAATTTGTGTCAATAGTCTGGAGATGTTTTGAATATTTCCTCTGTAATATTTAGTAACACTCAAAGAGATCATGATCTCAATCATGTTCTGAGGACATGCCACAGAAATCACTTCCACTATTTTTTCTAGGTTGATGGATATACATTCTTCAAAAACCACATGTCCCAAGTGTCTCACCTCCTATATATAGAAGTCCCACATAAAAATCATAGTGTAGAATATATGTTCTTGAGTCGTACATAGGACTGTTTCTACGTTTATTACATTCTACTCGAGTTTTGATTAGAAGATGGTGATGTATATAATGAACCCCATATCGAGTGAGTTTGGATATGGGTGGAAAATGTTTTTTATGAGGTCAGTGAATAGTTTATCCTCATTCATATACCTGAATGACATTATTATATACTCATACACCCTCCACATGCTCCAAAACTCCATCTTCAAAATACACTCATCTCAAACATGTAGTGGGTGAGAGACTAATTAAATTTAAATCATTCAAAACCACATGGAATGCCATAATTGATTAATATGATCATCAATAATAGTAAAAGGATATAATTATTTCATGGTCACCTTGTTTAGATTCAGGTAATAAATGAATATTTGATGACTATGATCCTCCTTCTTTATAAACTATATCAGTTCTCCACACAGTGAAGTACTTGTCTGAATAAAACCTTACACTCTAAGACTTTAAGATGAACCAAAATCTCTACTACCATGGTTTCTGTCACACAATATAGTGGTATTGAAATATATTTTTCACCAAAAATGAGATATGATTCAAATTTAACTCCACCATTTTGGGTAATTACTCCAAATTTATTTTTAAAAACAACTCGATAGATATCTATCACTATGGGATATAATGAAAGGGTTTTCAATAATAGTTTCAAGAAATATAAGAGTTCCATATGTGTTGTGATAATTTCTATATGACTCATTACTAGTCAAAAAACAACTTTCTATAATTCCCCACTATAATATGATCTTAAATAACTATCCCATAAGTGATGTAAAATAAACACATATACCAGAATCAATGAGATCTTAAAATCCAATCAACAAATCTATACAGATAATCAGATTGAATGTAATAATATTTATAATCATTTACTCAATCAAATTTTTATGTAAAACATAAACTACACATAGTTTAGGTATAATTAGGGATATCTACCTTTTGTTCCAAAAAATGTATCAAGAGATACTACTTGTGAACATAACTTGACTAGTACGGCATGTCCAACAACAACTTGTGTGAAATGAAAGATTAGAAGGAAACCATATTTGTCAAAGATGACAATAATGTGGGAATAAGAACAAACATACATTGAATGGTAGATGGTCCCTCTCTAGCATCTGATGTATCATCGTTTATAATATCATAGACATGGACTTTCATATTTCCACTACACTTCCACTAATATGAATAACTAGTATGAGTCTGTTGATAAAAATTGTGACTATATCTATGGATCCCTATCAATATCGTGCTATAATTCCTACATGAGGATTGGTAAAAAATTTCAAAATATGGAATGTCAATCTTTATTATATGAACTAGACCAATGATACTAAGTATAACCCAATGTATAGTCCAAAACTCACCCAGTTGAATCACAGTGGGACTGCTCTAAGAGGGGATGATTAAGCTATAGTATTCTACACATCCATTCTACTACTCGATTTCATATCCTTGTTCTTACTCATATTAACGTTAGATGAGGTACACATGATGAATATAGGATGTGCACATGAAATATTAATGAAGGGTAAATGAAGTCCAACTATCCACCCTTCCTTCTATCATTTTATATTGTGAGCTATTTTCTAATAACCAGAGGATATGAGGTCAGGTAGATGCTCCAAACCGACTGTCTCATATCAGGTTGAAGTCTGACGTCAATAATTCTAGACTTCTTAACCTCATTATCATCTAGTAGCATACCTTAGTTGGGAATCTTTATAAAATGTTTGGAGAATACAGATATTATATTCGAGCTCTATTAAAACTCCATGAACCAATTTACTCAGTCGATATTATCTATGTCTTGGATGAAATATCCAAAAAAACAAGGACATTAAGTCCTCCCATGAGAGTACCTACCAATGTTTTTCCTTACCCATAACTCCCAAACAACATCTAGTAGTTTCTTGTAGAATAAATGAAACTATCTTCACCTTTATATTAGTCTAAATCTAAAAAGGTTTTAAGATTCCTTTAATGATTTCCACCCAATTCTTGAAATCCAATAGTATACCAATGCCATAAAAGGATATTTCTAGGAATCCCTTGTATAACCAATCATGGATCTCATTGGGGGTTTAAGAGGAGATTATTCCTATACTATAGGGGGTGGAGATTTAATGGGCTTTATATTGCCAAAATAAGAAAACATTCAAGCCAAAAATATGTGAGGTGGAATATTATACCATTTAAGGAATATTATGATCGAAATAGATCCTATATATTATATGGGATCATGAAAAGTCTTTTCTTAGATTCGAACCTAAAAAAATATAGAACCCTCCATGCACTAACCCTAGTATATGTCCCTTAAAAATAATCATTATCATAATATATTTTTTAAAACAACTTTTTTATATGATTAACTAATTAATTCAAATAAATATATATTACAACTACATGAAAAAACAAATTTATAATAGAAATAAATAATATCCTGAATAGAAATAAAAAATCAGAGAATTTAATTAAATAATTAATATACAGTAAAACAAAAAGTATATATATATTTATATATAGAACCCACATTCCTAGTCATGATGCATTAACACTTCTAAAATATCGTAAATCACATATCAACTTCAAGTGTATAATGTAAGGTAAATTTAATCAATAGTAATGACAAAACATTGTTTCACCAAATTTATTGAAACCCAAAGGTCCCCTATGATGTGGTTTTTGTGAATTGTACTAGTTCCTCTCCCGGAGTATGAACCACCCCATTATATTCAACCCTCTCCCAAATCTAGGAAAATAAAAAATAAGATACAGTGATTCATAGTGATCTGAAACCATTTTTTCAGTCTCAGAATAGAAACACTGGGTTTTACTTGGAGTACCAATTTACCACATTCACACCACTTTGTACAGAAGAGGATTCTAACTATAAGTGAGGGTCTAAGTCCATCAGGGGTTGGGGGAGACTATACCATTAGTATGATTTCATCAAAGTCAAAAAATAAATAAATTAAAAATAAAAATAAAAAATAAATAACTATAGTAATCTAATGAAAACTAAATCATGGCATACAAGTCATAAAAATAAATAGTCTACCAAAGTTTAAAGGCAAGGAAGAGTTAAAAGTTCATATTAATAAATACATCAATAGTGGTTCGATCATCATTTGTTCATATCCACTACCACATCTACACATGTTTTCTTAACCTCCCATCATATGGTCGTTTCACATCACTGGATCTCAAGTCAATAAATCTACAAGCACATTAAAATATAAAAAACAAAATCATGTTTACGGAACATAATATATATTATGGTATTGTAGTCCATCCACCAAACAGTCACCATGGTGTCCACATATCTTTACATTGTTCTCAGGTCTCTCGTCTCCAATGATGTATATCAAGAGAACTTCCCATATAAGGGATTCATTTAGAACGACTATCCACCAATGGTAAGTACCAAGAACAACTTCTAATTTAATGGTATCACACATAATATGTTAAATAATTAAAAACAGACAACATGAGATATATAAAATCACCAAAATCAACATGTGAATCATCCAAAAAAATATAATTGAAATATACAAAAAAATATCAAGGTAGAAGTATCATTGGTGGTATCACATAGTATACAGTCATCTATATGTGATTAATATCATGAACCTTCAATAATCATGCCAACACAATATAATAATGTGGAAGCATGTTAAAATGATATCCTTAGATGGTGTTGTACTTCCTACCTCAAGGTTTTCAATGTCAGTGGATTGTTCCATAGAAGATGTCATCAACTGATCATTTGTCACAGTCCTACAAGTATATGACCACATTCCAAGGAATAAAAAAATGAATTCCAATCCAACATGATATGGGTTACAAAAAAAGGCATGGAGTAATGAAAAACATTGGGTAGAACCATCCCTGTTTCGAAATTTTTGAAAGGATATACACATTACGGGTCCAAGAATAGAGGAGAAAATCTCTAATGGAATATCAGGAGGTCTAAAAAGACTAATTAAGGTGCTTCATAATGGATATCAGATGGAATATACCAACACTATGTAGTGATGTACACCGAAAAACATAGTAAATTGGAAATTACCCAATATAGTGCATATGTGCATTGAAACGTTGTGATGATAAAAAATAATTGGCTTCCATGGTGAGATGAGGATTACCTTAACCTAGAATTGTGCTGGCTCCCACTATATTATAGTGCAGGGAGATATACCATCTTATGGTTTGTATAATATTGGGGTTCCCATAATAATGTTTAATGTAGTTAGAAGAGATATATTTGAAGGAGTATCATTAGTGTTCTATGAACTTTAATAAATGACCATAAAAATATTAAATTACCATTTTATAAACTGTAAAACATACTTTATTTATTTTTTGAATCATCCCCTATTTTAATGCATTAAATAAATTAACACCAAATACTAGCTGGATAGAAATTTATGATGCGTATATGGGCTCTGGGTGATTTTCCTTATCAACATGGATCAACCTATAAGATAAACAATCTTAATAAATTATATTGTGAAATAAAGGAAAACAAAATCACCATGGAGTAACCATTCATCTTTGATGTATCCTTAATTTGACAATAGTAATACAATACACTCATATCCCTACGACATTATCTATTCCCTATGGACCGACCACCCTTATTCTCATTTTGTGCAATCCAAAATACCAATTTATTTCTCAAATGGGTTTTCCATACCCCAAATAAATTAAAAAACATGTTCTAACAAAAGTATTTGTTTATAGTATTAAAAATAAAAATTTTAATTAATAGATTGAAACATTATGTCTTTACAGATAAGTTTAATTTTGAGTCCCTATAAACGATTTAAATCATACATGATGAAATTCCAAAATCAATAGAATCTGATAAAGCATATAAAGAAGAAAATTATAATTGAATTATTTATCTTATCATTATGTAATTTGAGATGTGACATATTAATGTAAAAGGAAAAATACAACTAATGTTATAAAATTATGATGACGTTGTTAGTTTTCTTTAAATTTTCATACAAATAAGTATACTAAACCTGAGAAAAATCAATTTAAACCCTAGAAATAAATGCTTAAAATATCTAAATATTAAATAAGTTTTTTAGATGTTAGTACAATTTATTTATAAGTAATATAAGATGCTTAATGAAAAACTAATAATAACATAACTCTACATTTAAAAAACAATTTGAAGATGAACTAAATTTCAAGGCTCATGTGTAAAAATTGATTGATTTATAAATAATTTAAGATGATGATATATAATTACTATAACATGATAAAATATTGGAGAATTAATTATAATATATTTTGAGAAAAACAAAAATCATAGAACAAGAATATAGGGATAAAAATATAAAATATATCTAAAGGAAATGAATAATTTTAATATAAAGGGGATATACACATATTAGATATCATATGATACAAACTAAAACTACTTAAAATGGAGATGATATTAAAATAAATTAATAAGAACATACACTCAATGTGAAATAATAGTCATGAACAGACACATAGTATCATAAATCTCCAAATGATTTTAAAAATATTATATTATATTTCAACAGTGTCATTGTTGAATAAATTCTATTTGGGTAAATTATTTGTCCCATGAATCAGTATTACTCATCTCACTTGTAATTCAAAAATAATCATATTACTACTAAGAAAGAAAGTGATAAAATCAATTTCAGACTAGTATGGACAATGAATACAAGTGATATATTAACTTCTAAATCAAGGGGAGAAGGGAATTCTATAATAATATCATCTCTTAAAAATATATGAAAAATATACATTAACAATCCTCATGAAAAAATTAATATTAGTATAAAATAAAAATTTTAAGAGGGTATTATATTAATTTTTAGATGTTTTTTATTCATGTACTAATCATGGTGGTATAAAATGTTGATACCATAGATTATACATGAACATTGTATCTATGTGGAAGCTATTATGAGAAATTTTGAGTATATTTTCAAACCAATCATGATATGACTTGGAATTCATCATAAATTATAACACCTAAATATAATTGACTAATCCTGGTGGAAGATAGTTACTTGTGAATGGAGATAAGAAATGATGATAAAAATTATGATTATAAACAAGGAGTGGTGAAATTTATAAATTAATTTTCAAAATGAAAATATAAAAGGATTTTACTCTATATAAATTAAATATAAGATATTTAAGACTAATGATCTATCATTTGATAAAGGGAAAAATATGAACATACACAGTAATTACCAAAATTTTCATGATGGACATGAGGCGGTATAAAATATTGATTCACATTAGAGAAAAAGAACAAATTATGAAAGGATTATCACTCAGGGGATAAGAACAATTGATAAAAAATAAGAAATTGGTGATCTTATTAATTCGTGTTACAAAGTGCCAAAGATGAATATCAGGGGGTCAAAATTTTAAATTTGTAGAATTATATTTGATGATATAGATTTTATTGTATAATAATAATTTTATATCTAATTCAAATGATTTAATGAAATTGTTAAGAATATTATGGGTTTTTGAGAAAAAATAATGATTTGTATATTTTCAAAGAGTAAATAAGAAACATTCTAAATTGTGTTTATTCTAAATTTCATTTTTAGAAGATTGAGATATTTTTAATATCTAGTAATTATATAACATTCAAATATATTATTAAATGAATGAGATCCAAACATTTAAGAGGAATAAAAAATATCATCTATTTCCCCGACATGAAATAGTTGGTTCATGTTAGACTTACAAATAATGTCATGTGTGCCTCCCTATGTGTAGAAGACTATCAATTAAAAGTGAGGGACTACGTCCATTAGATAGGTGACTATAACCTCAGTATTCTCCCATTGAGAAGAAAAATAAATAAAATGACAATAAGAACAATAAAAACCTAATCAAACTAATTATGAAGTAACAAAAGAATTTCATTTAAGTAATACAATTAAACAAGATACCATTGGGGAATAAAACCCAGAGTAACTGGTGTAAGTAAAAATATAAATCAACATTTGTTCCTAAAGATTATTTCTTTATATTATTCAATCCATTCACTCCCCCACTTATCCATTCATCATAGATATAGTGACCCAAGATTGATGTACATGGACATTACATTACTTTTTTGGAAAAATTAATTCATGACAAAAACAGACACCAAAGGACCGTAATAGTTTAGTGTCATTGGAAACTTGGAACATAATCTTCTAATCATGGTGAAAGATATTCAACATCACCCATAAAGACCATCCCCATTTGTTTTCTTACCTAAAACCTTTCTTTATATCGTGGGGAAAAGAAAACATAAAAAGGGTGAGATCAAATGCTCAGTAAGGGTAATCATAGAGAACATAAAACAATCCAAAATCATTTGAATGAAAAAAATTGAACATAAAATATAAACATCAAAATCTAGTGTAAAGACATATATCTTGAAAGTACGTAAGGCATATATCATAATGGAACATCAATCATAATAAAATAGCATGGTATGAAAACATGTAATTTTGGAAAACCATTAAGCACATTATAATATTTCTATAGTAGCCATGGAATTTCTTCCAAGACCATATTAGTGGACAATGTCCCTTTCTGAATCGATTTCACTCCTTGTTCCAGTCTTTTATCACTTAACCGGATTAACATACCATTCCAGCCATGTCTATCTCATGATATATAAATCATTACCCAATGCATTTTATAGAGATATAGGTCCCACCCATCTCATAATGAAATCATTCTTTCGTGTTCCACAAAATAAACATACATCATTCATAATATCCCAATGAATAAAATGAGTTTCATAATCATCATTCCATCATAACATAATCCATATAAAAAATGGATATCATTTCATCATAAGAAAAGTGAAACTATGTAAACCATAAATACATTATACTTGAAACATACAAATATTAAATAATGCCATCTTTGATAGAAAATATTTTTGCTAAAACACTTGAAATAAATTCTTTAGGAAAATATCTTTTCTTCTTCCAAATCTCATTATTTTCACAAAATATTACGAAATTTTTAAAGAAAATGATTTTTCTGAAAATATTCATGAAACCTCATATAGTAAGATTCCTATAAATAATGATTTATAAAATTTTAATAATCCTTTCATGCTGTATAAGTTAAAAACATTCTCCTCGTACTTTTAATGGAAAAGTCAAAAAGTATGATGTATGATAAACAAAAGAAAGATTCATTCCATAACAAAAAGTAAAATTCAAATAGGGGTAAAAATTCCATTAAAAAATCATGGAAGAATATTAAAAAATTTATGAAAACCATTTTATGGTCATGGAAGAAAAATATAACACCATAAAAAACTTACGTATAAGCGATATTGGATAAAAATGAGATTGAAAAATTATCCCTTCCCTTATGTCCAATTGCATCCGTATGTTTCCGAGACTCCTATATAGTGGGTTTAAACATATTATTAACTTGTAACAGAACCATAATATTATTTATTATATCGTATATGGTTCACTTATGTACTTATATTACCCGTTCATTTATCATTTCCATGTTAAAGCAACATTTGGGGTAATATTCCTTTCATTTTCATACGTGTTTGGACTTGTTGTTCTTGATACTATTATTAATTATATCATTATTTACACACTTCAAGACTGTAAAACATGATTTATATACCATATATATTATATATATATATATAGAGATAAATTAAATGAAACAGACCATTCATAGAGACGGTAGGTCAAACGTACACATGAACGTTGTTTTCCTTTCCTTATTGACTTGAATGGATGTAAGTAGATGAAATATATCTATATATATATATATAAGTCCAGTAGAATTATAATGTCATATATTTCATTATTATTCATTATATATACTTTATAATCATTCTTGAATGGTTAACATGGAGAATGAATCTCATCGCATCGTGGAGACGGTAATCCGTACGTACGCACGAGCGATGATATCATTCCTGTAATTATTGATGTTATAATTATATATACTTTATAATCATTACCAGAATCAGTATGATGTTATAATTACTATATATAGTTATTCTTTACACCATTTTACCCATCCAAGTAAGGAGGTGGTGGAAAAACAGATTACACCACGGTGTGGATACGATATTTCGTACGTACGCAAGCGCAGTGATTTCGTTTTCTATAGGATGGATAGAAGGAGAAATGGGGTTGTTTCATATTTATAATAACATATAAGTATATTATAGATACTTATGTTATTACTTCATAATGAAACAACTATGAAGATGAAGTTGAAAAAATAGAACTTGAAAGAATCGGTAGAAGATATTACCTCTTCTTCGAAGCACCTCTTTTATGTTTCCTCTTAAGGCACTAGAGTTGGTCTTTTGAGGACACTAGAACCTCTATAATGTTTCTAGTGATGTTTAGAAGGGAAATTGGCAGGGTTTGGCTGAGCATGAAAGCTCAAAATTGTGTAAAGTGTAGAGGGAGGTGCTTCCCTTTTATAAGGGAGGAGAGGAGAACCTTTAGAAACCTCAAATATATTAATTTATAATAAATCAAACCCCGCATAAAAACATCCAAAAAGACTAAAATACGAAGAATATATTAGAGAGGGTATTAGTTTCATCATCATATAAAATCTTGACATGTTGGGAATTTATTTTAAACATTATCAACTTGATTTATCCTTATCTAATCTATTTATTTTTATTTGTGTTAATAAGATTCTAAATTTTAAATTTTTATAAATAATTACTTATGTGTTGTGAATTATCCATAATTGGGTACTTTATGAAATTTTAGACCATAAAATTTCAATTTATAATTTTTAAATTTTTATGTGATTTTTAATCAATTTAATAATATGTTATTTTTATAAAATAACAATAGTGTTAATTTTGACACTATTCATTTATTTGAATTTAAATAAAATCCAAACTGACGATATATTCGAAAAAAATGTTTAATAGAATCCTAACATTTCATATTCATCTATAAAATTTTTATAGAACATTAGTTAGTTTATATAATGTTTATTTTAATATTTATAAAAAAATTTATTAGATATTTCTCTTAATAAAACAATTACTACATCAGTTTAGTATAATCATTTAATATACTTATTAGTTTCATAAAAATTAAAAATGGAATCCAATGATGAAGACAAATATAATTAGTTTTATAATAATATTTTTACTCGAATTTATCATCTTAAAATCACAACATTTAAATTGTTATATTTATAAAATTATGAAGGTTACATCATTGACATCATTTAAAATAAAATAATATAAATGTCCTAATCTATTTTATAAGGCTCCAAATGATCCAAAAATAGACCATTAGATGATTTCGGTATATATATACTCGACCAATAAGGTTTGGTCAAGTTTATGGTCCTTTTAATAAGAATTATTATTTTCATAAAAAATATATTGTTAATGTTTCACTAAATTAATAATTTCTACCTCATTAATGTATAATCTATTAAGGTAATTAAATTTTTCATTAAAATTAAAAATAAATTTTCATGATAAATAAAAACATTTTATCTTTCAAATGAGTATTTATAATTTAAATTATATTCTGTATAACCTTTTATTAAAAATAATCTAATTATTAATGTTTGAGTGAGACATATTTAACTTTCTTTAAAATAAAATATATTAAAGGTCTTAATCACATCCAAGTGGTTTCCAATGGATTCCTTTTATGCCAAAATATGTCATGGGACGAAATATAATCATCCAATTATATTAAGACAAGTGTTAGGGTAATTTTAAAATATTATTTTTACCCTCAATTACCTGATTTACCTTTAAATATGGTAAATAAAATTTACCGTAGATACTTTTCATAGTGCCCAAAATTAAAAATTATCCTATTAAAATAATTTGGACCTACTGATTACAAATATGGAATCCATTTTTCCTAATTTAAATCACATAAGTTTCAGAAATTAATTTAAAAATAATCTCATTTTTAAGAAAACAAGTTTTAAAAGTTAAAACATTGCAAAAGATTGAAATGTTTTTACCAATGAATTCAATATAAAATTAAAGGTAATGACATAAATTATATTAATTGGTAAAAACATATTCAATTTATACTTTGAAACCATTCAATATTATAATTTAACAATATAAATTATTGGGATGAAAAAAGATGTTTTTAATTAAAATATACCAGTTTTTTACTATTCATTAAAATATGAAAGTTATCAGAATAATATGAAAAATTTATCCAAAGTAACATTTTATATCATGATTCCAAATAGGAATTTTATTTTGTCAAATTTAACTTATAAACATGTCAAAAACTATATTTAAGGTGGGTGCACAATCAAAAGGCGGCAAAAATGCATTTTTTTAAAAATTATTATTTTACTCGAAAAATTCATTTTGTTCTCTCATGATGTTCTAGAAAATGTTTATGATGAATAATGATGTTATAAAATTCAAAATTTAGTTAATACTATTCATAACGGCTAGTTCATAATAATATTACATCAATATTTCATTGTTTAGTGAAACCCAGTTTTGCGTACAACACACGTTATCGAGGAAGGTCGTGATTGTGTGTAATGCAAACCATGTCAGGGTTGCGTGTAGTGGAAGAATCCTTTCTTGTTGCGTATAAAAACATACAACCACATTTAATTTAAATATATATATATATACACACACACAATGTTGCAAAGAATAACTACTATCAAACGAACTTGAAATTGTGTGCAACACGATCCAAGAATAGTATATCATATACTGCAAGCTAATACGATGTTGCGTATAGTGCAAGATAATCTTGATGTAGCATAAAACAGAAGATATGAAAGAAATTAAAATGAATATATCTCATAAAATCTCAGTTTGTTACATTCTACCCCCCTTAAAATGAATTTCTCCCTCGAAATTCGTCGGGGTTATAAATGGTTTACTACATGAAAGTTTCTTTCCTAGAAACCCACATTGTAAAAAGGAATACTAATACTTAATTCTAATAAGTGAATTATGAAACATAATGGTTAGCCAAATTAACTCATCACTAGTTTTCCACATAGGAGAACATAGGTGAAAATATGTATATGGAAGAGAAATCTATCCATCAAGTTATGATGGAGAGTGGTAGAGAACATGGCTATGAAAAAGCCAACAATCACAGAGCCATAAATCTGTGATGATCTAAGGTACCAGCTGATTCATCAGCTATGAGGGAAATAGGAAAACCTTATTGGTTTTCAAGATCAGTTCCCAAAAGATGAAGAATTTTTTAATTAAAAGAAATACTTACTTGATTTTGGTACAATATTACAGTTGTTGGTTCCTTGAACAATTTCCACTTCATCTCTTAATGAAATGAATTTGAATTTGTCTTTCGTGAAGTTTTATCATATAATACGATAGAATTATAGCTCATTCTATCTTTCTCAAATATAAGGTTATCAAAAGTTATATACATAAGTCCATCTATGGTGAGATTAATCGTATATGGTTCCTAAAATAGACTTATAATTCCTCTATCTTACCGCTTAAGAAAATGAAACTAGTTTCTTATAACTAGGGACTTCTTCTAGGCCAGTGGTAGGAATTACAGGCATGTCTCAATTTGGTTGTGGGTTCAACTTCCACAGCCTTTTCCGACACGATCGACGGGTTGTCTCCCGTCCTGCTGGTTTTCTTTTTTCCCCTAAAACATCACTATTATAACATTATAGAAATAATATCGAAAGAAGTTCTAGAAATAAACAATACCTTCTGATGTCTGACCTAATCGATTCCAGTATTTAGACTTATACATCTATCCAATATCATAGTATAATGAAAACTATTACTAGAAATGTCCTTAACCAAGCATGTGAATACCATCATTTATCCCCCATATATCATAAGATATATCTTATTGATCGCATTCCAAAAATGTGAATACCTTAATCATATATTCTCTTACAACATTAATTACCATATAACCATAGTTAAAACATGAATGCTGTCAAAAGGAAACTCTTTCCTCATACCAAAATCCTAAAATTTCAATATACTCAAACCATGATATCACTTTTCCCTTATATTTGTCAAGAGCTCATAATATATTATTTTCTCATGATCCCATCATTATGCGCATATCATGTTCTTTCCAAAATATTTTAATTACTTTTCATGGTTACCGGTACCTTATAAATATTGAAAACCATAATAAACCAATACATACATATTCCAATATTCCACATTACTATAAATTATATTCTACAACATTATTTTGGAATCCTGTTACATAAACACATAATCATTCCACTGCATCATTTTCATACTCAACATCAGCAATAGGGACTGCATGTGACTTCCCTTTTCCATTGCCTTAAGAGGTTGCTCACGTATATCATCATTAACCCTTGGTATAGGGCATTTATTAGCATAATTCCCCAATTTATTTCACTTGAAGCATTGAACTGTTGGTGGTGTGTTCTCTAGAGTCTTTTCTTTATTCACATCATTAGAAAACCTGTTTCCATTACTTACACACTCAACTGCTCGATGACCTTCTTTTCCACACATAAAACATTTTCTAGTCCCTTTAAGACAATCTCCACCATGATTGTTTCCACACATTGAGCATAACGAAACATTCATCTTCTTTTTACCATTATTTTGATATTTATCCTTTAACTCCATCTTTAGTTTTTTGTCAAAACCATGAGATTGACATGTAACACAAACTTCTAGTTCTACCTTGATAGCACAATGGACAATTTCATCATAGCTACTGAAGTCACTTATAGCTAACACCCTTCGAATATTTGGTTTTAAGCCACTGAAGAATAAATCCACTTTACTTTCAGGTTGGATGATAAACCCAGATGCATACCTTGTATGTCTTGTAAAATTCACTTCGTATATACCAATAGATTCATCATCCTTCTTCTTAAGCTCAAGCAACTCATTTTCCATATTTTTCTGAATAATATGACGGATGTACTTATTGAAAAACAAGTTCTTCAACTTGTCCCATTCCATTGATTCGATTTCATCTTATGGAATTGTATTCTTAATAAGATTCTACCACTGTTCTGCTTCACCTTCGAAACGGTAAACAACCAAAATGAATTTTTCATGCCCTGAATATCGACGTATGGAAAATATCATTTAAATTATACTGATCCATTGTTCTGCAACAAGTGTATCAGAAGACCCACTGAAAGAAGGTGGCATTGCCTCATGAAAGACTCAATAGAATATTGTTCCCTTATCTACTCATTTGGATGACCAGAATGATTCATAGCTTTTGTAAGTATAGCAATAAGATTTTGCACTCCATTTTATATAACATTTTTTTCTTTAGGAGGACAACCATTGCATTGTCCATTACATTTATCAACACAAATCTTCGGGTTCCAGCCATCGTCTAAAACCCAAAAAGAACATTGCGAGAGGAAAAAAGCATGCTAGGAAAACAACATAATAAAGGGGTAGAAACTTCAATATCTAACATATTATGTTTAATTCTAATATCGTTATCATAATTCTAGGACTATAACCCATACTTATACTTAACCTTAGGTACATCCCTAGACATACCATAGAAATATCTCTAGGGATCTCACTAAAGTATTCGCATCCTAGTATCCAAATGTTAACTAAACCTTTCCTATGATACCAACTGTAGAGACCCAAGCTTGATGTACATGGAAATTACATTAAGTTTGCGGAATACATAATACATAACAAAAAACGACACTAAAGGACCATAATATTTTAGTGTATTTGGAAACATGGAATATAATCTTCTAATCATGGTGAAAGATCTTCAACATCTCACATAAAGACCTTCCCCTTTTGTTTTCTTACCAAAAATCTTTATTTATATCCTGGGGAAAATAAAACATAAAAAGGTTGAGCTCTAATTCTCAATAAGGGTAAACATAGAGAACATAAAACAATCAATAATCATTTGAATGCAAAAAACAAAAACATAAAATATAAACATCAAAATCTTGAGCAAACACATATATCTTGAAAGTATGTAAGGCATATATCATAGTGGAACATCAATCATAATAAAATATCATGGAGAGAAAACATTTAATTGGGTCAAACCATTAATAATATCATATGATTTCCATAGTAGCCAAGGCATTGCTTCCAAGACCATCTCAGTGGACAAAGACCCTTTCTGAATCGAGTTCACTCCTCGTTCCAGTCTTGTATCACTGAACCAGATTAACTTACGATTCCATCCATGTCTATCTAAAGAGATATAAATCTGTATCCAATGAATTGGAGGGATATATAGGTCCCAACCATCTCATAATAAAATCATTCTTTTGGGTTCCACAAAATAAACATGCATCATTTATAATAACCCAATGAATAAAATGGGCTTCATAAACATCATTCGATCATAACATAATCTATATAAAACAAATGGATATCATTTCATCATAAGAAAAGTGAAACTCGGTAAATCATAAGAAAATTATTCTTGAAACATACACATATGAAATAATGTTATATTCGATGGAAAATGGTTTTGATAAAACACTTGAAAAAAATTCATGAGGAAAATATCCTTTCTTCTTCAAAATCATTTTATTTTCCAAAAATGTTATGCAATTTTAAAAGAAAAATATTTTTCTGAAAATATTCATGAAACCTTGTATAGAAAGATTCATGAAAATAATTCTTTATAAAACCATAAAAACCCATTCATGCCATATAAGTTAAAAACATTATCTTCATAATTTTAACAGAAAAGTCAAAAAGTACCATGTATTGTAAACAAAAGAAACATTACTTCTATAACACAAAGTATAAGACAAATAGGGGTATAAATTCCATTAAACATACATGAATTAATATTAAACACTTTATGAAAAACATTTTATGGTCACGGATGAAAAATATAACTCCAATAAATACTTACGTATAAGCGATCTCGGATAAAAATGGGATTACAAAATTATCCCTTACCTTATGTCCAATTTCTTTCATATGTGTCTGTGACTCCTATATAGTATGATTAAACTTATTATTAACTTGTTATATAACCATAATAATATTTATGATATCATATATGGTTCACTTATGTATTTATATTACCAATTCATTTCTCAATTCCATTTTAAAGCAACATTTGGGGTTATATTCTTTTCATTTGTCATACGTGTTTGGACATGTTGTTCTTGATACTATTATTAAATATATCATGATTTACTTACTTCTATAATTTAAAAAATGATTTATATACCATATATATTCAGTATATATATATATTATATAGATAAATGAAATGAAACACACCGTTCATGGAGATGGTAGATCGTACGTACGCATGAATGCAGTTTTCCTTACCTTATTGACATGAATGGATGTAATTAGATGGCATATATATATACATAAATAAATTAGAATTATCATGTAATATATTTTATTATTATTCATTATATATAATTTATTATCATTCTTGAATGGTTAACATGGAGAATGAATCTTATCACGTCGTGAAGACGGTAATCCGTACGTATGCACGAGCGATGATATTGTACCCATAATTATTGAATTGAATTGGAGTGGATGATATAATGTCATAGAATCCATATGATGTTATAATAACTATATATATTTATTTTTCACACCATTATACCCATCCATGTATGGTGGTGGTGGAAAAACATATTACACTATGGCGTGGAGACGGTATTCCGTACGTACGCACGCGCGGTGATTTCGTTTTCTGTTGGATGGATAGAAGGTGAAATGGGGTTGTTTCATATTTATAATAACATAATTGTATATTAGTTATATGTATATTATGACTTTATAATGAAACAAAGAAATAAGTATAAGTTTAAGAAGAAATAAAACTATAAAGAATCGTTAGAAGAGATTACCTCTTCTTCGACGCACCTCTTTTTTTGTTTCCTGATAAGGCACTAGAGTTTTTCATTTGAGGAGAGAAGAACCTCAATAATTTTTCTTGGGAAGTTGAGAATAGAAATGGTCAGGGGTTTTCCGAGCTTGAAAGATCATAATTTTTTAAAGAGAAGAAGGAGGAGGTTCCCTTTTATAATGGAGGATAGGGGCACCTTTGGAAACCTCAAAAATATTAATTCATAATAAATCAAACCCCACATAAAAACGTATAAAAAGACTCAAATAAGAATAATAGATTATATAAGGTTCTAATATCATCATCCAATAAAATTTAGACATGTTGGGAATTTATTTTAAATATTATCAACTTGATTTATCCTTATTTAATCTATTTAATTTTATTTGAGTTAATAATATTCTAAATTTTAAATTGTTATAAAAAATTACTTATGTGTTTTGAATTATACATAATTGGGAACTTTAGGAAATTTAAGACCATTTAAATTTCAATTTATAATTTTGAAATTTTTATTCTATTTTTAATCAATTTAATAATATGTTATTTTTATAAAATAACAATTGTGTTAATTTTGACACTATTCATTTATTTGAATTTAAATAAAATCCACACAGAGGATATATTCGAAAAAAATGATTAATAGATTCATAACATTTCATATTCATATAGAAAATTTTTGGAGGACATTAATTAGTTCACATAATATTTATTTTAATATTTATAAAACAATTTATTTGATATTTCTCTTATTAAAACAATTACTACATCATTTTTGTATAATCATTTAATATAATTATTAGTTGAATAAAAAATAAAAATAAAATTCATATGATGAAGATAAATATAATACCATTCATAATAATATGTTTACTCGAATTTATCATCTTAAAATGACAATATTTAAATTGTTATATTTATTAAATTATGAAGGTGACTTCTTTCACAACATTTAAAATAAAATAATATAAATGTCATAATATGTTATATAAGGCTTCAAATAGACCATTAATAGACACTTGGATAATTAGTTTATATATATACTTGAACGATTATTTTTTGTCAAGGTTCTGGTAATCTTTATAGGTATTATTAGTTTTATAAAAACTATATTATTGAATTTAGAGTAAATAAATAATTTCTACATCATTTATGTATAATATTTTAACGTAATTAAATATTTCGTAAAAATTAAAAATAAATTTACATGATAAATAAAATCATTTTATATTTCAAATGATTATTTGTAATCTAAATTATATTCTGTATAACCTTATATTAAAAATAATCGAATTATTAAAGTTTGAGTGAGTCATATTTCACTTTCTTTAAAATAAAATAAATTAAAGGTCTGGATCACATCCTTGTGGGTTCCAATGGATTTAAGTTCAACCATAATATTCCATAGGACGAAATATAATCATCCAATTATATTAAGACAAGTTTTAGGATAATTTTATTTTATTATATTTACCCTCAATTACCCGATTTACCTTTAACTATGGTAAATAAAATTTACTGTAGTTACAATTCATATTGCCCAAAAAAAGTATCCTATTACAATAATTTGGACCCACTGATTCCAAATATAGAATCCATTTTTCCTAATTAAAATTACAGAAGTTTTATAAATTAATTTAAAATTAATCCTATTGTTAAGAAAACGAGTTTTAAAAGATAAAACATAGAAAAAGATTGAAATGTTTTTACCAATGAATTCAATGTAAAATTAATGGTAATGAAATATATTTTATTAAATGGTAAAAAATATTCTATTTACACTTTAAAACCATTAAATATTATAATTTAACCATATAAATTATTGCGATGAAAAAAGTTGTTTTTAATTAAAATATGTCATGTTTTTACTATTCGTTAAAATATGAAAGTTATCAGAATAATATGAAAAATTGATCCAAAGTAAATTTTTATATCTTCATTCCAAAGGAGAATTTTATTTTGTAAAATTTAACTTATAAACATGTCAATAACTAGATTTAACATGGGTGCGCCATCAAAAGGCGGCAAAACTGATTTTTTTTAAAATTAATTATTTTACTCAAAAAATTCATTTTATTCTCACACGATGTTCTAGAAAATGTGTAAGATGAATAATAATGTTATAAAATTCAAAATTTATTTAATACTATTCATAACTACTAGTTCATAATAATATTACAACAATATGTCATTGTTTTGTGAAACCCGATATTGCATACAACACACGCTATCGAGGAAGGTCACGATTGCGTGTAATGCAAACCAAGTCATGTTTGAGTGTAGTGCAATAATACTTTGTTGTTTCTTATAACAAAATCCAACCATATTTTATTTATATATATATACACTCAATGTTACGTTGAATAACGACTATCAAATGAACTTGAAATTGTGTGCAACACGATCCAAGAATAGTATTTTATATATTGCAAGCTAATACGGTGTTGCGTATAGAGCAAGATAATCTTGGTGTAGTGTACAACAAAAGATATGAAAGAAATTTTAAATAATATATCTTAAAAAATATCAGTTTTTTACAATAGATCCCTTTACATTCACAATATCTTTTTTCATCTAATCTACAAGAACACCAAAATTACAAAGTAGGGTGTGATAACAAAAATTATTAGGAAAACAATAAAGTACCCTTATAATAATTTTCATATTTATAACATGTATATTACAAAATAAAATAAAATGTATGATGATAATAAAAATTCAATCCTAAATTGATTTGTATTGCACAAACCAAGGCACCACAAACCCCCGTACATACCTACAAAAGCTCAATACTAGAAAGATAATGAGAGGTATTCAAACTATCACAACTACTGAGAAGCTAGTTAATTATGTGGTTGATTATTTCAAAATGTTGTGATTAAATGATACTTGATCCCCTCTATCCAGAGAGTGTATCATGCAAACTGGTGTCCTCAAATTACCTTCCAATATATATTGAGTTCATCGAATTTGATGTATACTAGGGTACCTAGATTACACCTAAAACATGATAACAATGATATAAGAATATATATAACAAGAAATATGGTCCCTCTTCACCTATGTCACAAGTCAAGAACTATCCTTCTATATTGGATATACATCGCACATCATTCCACATATCTCAGATACCAAACTCATCCTCAAAGGAAATGATAATACACATCACAGTGTAAAGAAAGATAAAAACAGGGCACCATGATATACATAATTATAGAAACATCAACATGAAATTAAATATTAAATATTAAATATTGTAGTAACACCCCATGAATTTTTGTAACATTATTTTGTGAATAAATTTCATCTTTTCAATACCTTCTTCTACACACAACAACGATATCTAAATAACCAATAAAATAATATTTATATTAAAACACCACATGGATGTTATTATCTACCCATTAAACATGGTAGAATGAATAGGATAAAAAATTAAAATTTTATGAATAATGGTTTTATATAAAGAAAAATGTTAAAAAAATTATCTTAGTTTTTTGGAATGTCTTCATTTGATATGAAAACTCTATTTCAATGAAAATGATTTTATTGATTTATGGAAATATATTAATGTAATTTTGTTATATTTTAGATAATTTATTTGGAAATATTAGAATCAAGTTTTAAATTTTTCTGAAAATTTATTATTGATTTTTTTTGTTTTTTTTAATATTAGTTTTTTGATGAATAGTTAAAAATACCAGTTTTTTTTAAAACATCCATTTCATTTAATTTATTTTTTAGGAACAATTTTATTTCAAAATGGGGTTGATAGGTACATATTTTAAATTTCATTATCATTAAACTAGTATAGGTGTTTCTGATCAACATTATATTGATATTTTATATAAAATTTGTATAATGTTTTAAATATTTTCCCTTTGAGAACCCCACTTTCTTGTCTCATATACATGTTAAATTTTAAATTAAATTACAGTAATTATGTGAATTTAATTAAAAAATGGATTCCATATCAATAATAATTATAATATATATTATACTATAAGATCAACTAAATATTTTACCATCATAAATAGTGAATATATAATGAATTAGTTAATGAAATTGTGATTAAAAATAGTTACCAGGTGTAAAAAAAGGGTTAAACTAAACTATAAACCTATAAATAACCCATTTAATTGTAATATTTAGACCTTATTTCATATATGATTCATTAATGTCTCATTTTTATAACATCTAGTTTTGTGAAAACAAGGGTACACTTTGTTCTTATTAGGACCTCTATATGTGTACTCTCCCCTTTTTATAAAAGGCCACACACTCTTGTATCCTTTCTACAAGTTCCAAACCTATTTATATAGAAAAAATAAAATCAATAACATACTTAAATCACTAAATTCATCATATAATACTTGTTTTGATCCTAAATCCATCCTATAATTATTTTTTGTGCAGACATATTGAAGTTGTTTGATGAATAAGTAATGTCCTTAATTGAGAATTTTATTTTATTTATCATTACACCTCCATAAAATAATATTAAAACAAAACTACATAATAAAATAAAAAAATTAAATATAATGACATATTTTTTGTGTCCTTTTTATGATCTACAGTTTTCTCCTCCTCTGTCAAATTATAGACAAAATTATTGATTTTGTGTTTGGGGGAACTACTGCCTCACGAACCAATAAAACTAATTTTCCATCACCACTTCATACTGATTAATATAATGGTGTTTTTAATAAATCTAAACAATATTGATTATATAATGTTAATTTTTGAATAATAATTTCAAATATACCTTATTATTCTCTATTTCATATGGATTATGATAATGTCTCTCGTTCCCACGATATACTACCGCCTCACGAAGTGATGTAATGCATTTTTCACTCACGCTTTACATAGAAGATATGAGCACAAATTTTATATTGAGATATGATATTAGTTAAATATTAATCATTATAGAAAATAAATATGTCATATAATTTCTTACCATATCAAACACTGAATAAATGATAACATCATTCTTGCGTATGATCGAAAAACACCGCAAAGAGTGATGTGTTTCATTTTTCACTTACTATTTACAAGGAAGTTAAAAAGGGTAAATTTTATGAATATATGTGATATATAAGAAATAATAATAAATATATATATGTGATATATTATTTACCTTCCATTCTTTTATTCCATTTCGAAAATTATAAACAACATTCTCATATATGTACGACTTACTGTCTTAATGAACGATGTAACTCATATTCTATATGTAACATTAATAGATCACACAAAATTCATATATAAATCCCATATATTATATTTAATTAAATTTTAATATAATTTATGTGGTGGAAACATGATCATTGTAAACAAATCAAAAATAGCATATCAAAACATACATGAAAAACGAAGAAGTTATTACATGGAACACAATTTTAACAAGGAATTATTAATAAACATGTACTTAAAAGTCATAAGAAAATCATATATGGTATGATACATATGAGTATAGTTATTTAAAATAAGTTTAGTTTAAAATATCAATCATATATGGAGTCATATCAGACAAATTTTAGTTACATTTGGCTGTTTTTTTGTAACATTGTTCGATGTTATGATTTTTAGTGCATTTGGGTGGGGTTTTTAGAAAGTTTAAGGATATGGGGTTGTGCACAATTTGCATATTTCTGTAAGAAACGTTAAACTAAACCCAGGTAATCGAGTCACCCCTGACATTGAGGTCCACATGGTTAGTACAAGGTTTCCCTAACTGTGCACACCTCCCCGGTAAAACCTTTCACAATAGTGGCATTTTTTCAAAAAACATTTTCAAAATATAGTTGAACCACCAACGCATCTCCATTTTGACCTAGGTTTGGGATTGAAATATTTTTTATGATCTAAGATCATTTATAAAGGATTACATGGCCATTCATCCACCATTATTCAAGATTCAATTCACGAGTTGAAGTCTTATACTTACCCTGACAAGTGGATTTCATCTCGATGGCAATTCGGGTCATTTCTTCTCCTTATCAAGATCTATTTTTTTGAGTTTAACCATTGTTTCTTTAGATATAAATATATATTTTGAGATATAGATATGTGATTGTAGATCTATATCTATATTGATTAGATATTTATCATTGGATATCTTTATTTAGGTATTTAGATCTGAAATCTTATATCTCTGTCATTGTGCTGCTCAGATTTTGGGGATTTACATTTGGAGAACATTCATCAAAAATTTAATGAAGGTGTTCTAAATGTAATTCCCATATTTTTAGATTTGATATGTATTTGAATATTTTTATAATTTCTAGCATCCATTATAAATTTATTTCTTAAATGTTTTTAATTAGGTTATCCAAATGATTTACCAAATCCTTTTTGAAATAGGTGATTAATTGGGGAATTATTCATGAGACTAAGAAGCTGCCATGTCAGAAAATAATTTGGGGAAATTAGTTATAAGAAACATGGGATGTAATATGTATAATTAACTAGGAAAATAAATATAAGATATACAATTAGGTATGTTGAGACAATTAATTGAGAATTAATTATATTAATATAGATTATGATCTAGATATTTAATCATGGGATTAATTATAAAGATTTGCGATTTAGAATGAGATAATCAATTCTGGGAAAGTAATTATGGGATATGAGTTGTGATGTTGGTTAATTAATTAGTTAACTAGTTAATGGGATTGATTCATTTAGTTTATAGTTGTGTTAACTGATGGATTTGATATATTTTAAAAAAAATTGAATTATTAAGGTAATGGATTTGGGTAATTAATTTATGAATTAATTATTTTTTTATGAATGGGAACATGGTCATTATAAAATGATAAATAAAGATGATAACATGGTCACCATACTTATGTGTAAGAGAATGTGGGCACAGTAATTATAATTTATATTATACATGGTAACATGGTAATTATTCTAATGAGTAAATAGAATGGGAACATATTAATTCTATTGAGGAGTAAGCATGGTTACATGGTCATATTAGTAACATTTGTAAAATTGGTAATTTTGGAAATGTGGAATTTAAATGTGAAATTAATGAATTGAAATAATGGAACTCTGAATTATGGCCGCACACAAGGATATTCAAACTCTCGTATGAGTCGAATAATGTATTGATATATCGTAACACATTCAATACATTGAGATTCAGCTAGAAAAAGATATTAATATATTCTATAACGTAGGGAACACATTGAGATTTGGTATAAGATGAAGTTAGTATTGATATATGGGTATCCTTTGGAATCCTTGAGTTAATGTAGTTAGATAATAATAATTGAAAATGTCATAAACTATTTATTATTTCATTGTACTTATTTCCTTATAGAACCGAATAAAATATTTTTTGAATGGACATGTTCTAGACACCATTGGTCATTGACAACTGAGTTGTACTGCCACTATATTCAGACTGCATGATTCATACACAAATATAATATATTATTGCAGGACTGAATAAGGGGAAATTACCTAGGATATGTGGATGATTGGGAATAGATATTGGTGGAGGGAAGAAAACATTGTTCAAGACCCTCATGGGGGAGTCATAGTGTATTTACTTTCAGTTTCATTATACACACTTGGCACATATATTAGCATAACCCGGTTTCCCTTTTTGGTGAGTATTGTATTTTTAGTTTTGATATCTTATGAAATGAGTATTATTTTGGATATATATTGTTCTGAATTTGTAAATTTATTTTTTCTGGTGTTTTATTTTGATAAATTATTGCATAGTATCTCCATTAATAAATTACCAAACCCTCATTGATAGTCAGTAACCTCTAGTGTATGGCGAGGTAGGCTTGACATCATGTGTTGAACTGGATCGGGTCACTGACATGTGGAAACTAGGTTGGGATGTTATAATGTGGTATCAAAGGTCTATTTTTCATTATTATTATTTTGTCTTAATAATTTTGGAATTGTAGACAACATACTTGTAGGAATTGTAGTTTGGTGATTAACTCATGCATGGGATTTTCAAACCCATGTATGTGGGAAAATACAAGTACATGGGGTTCCATTATTATTATTGTAGTTTTCTATTATAGTTGAATACTATATCACCATGGATAACACACATGTGGTTTCAGGTGATTAATGTTTCTGATAATTTTGAATATTGTGTTGTTTCCCATAATGGAATGAGAGTTGAGTCTATTTGAATCATTCTAGGGAGTTAGTTTTATTGGGACATGCATCATTTTAGGAATGCATGGGGGATATAGGTTATGTGTATGTCATTAAACATAATTTTTTACTTGACTGTGAGATTAAAATAAAAATTGTTTCCTAACAATATTTGAGGATGATTAAAAATTAGAATTATTGGGTCTCTAAAAGAGAAATTGGACTCTAATCATCTTTTTACCCTTATTAACCAAAACATAGAAGTATAATGGTTAAGGGTTGTTATGGAACCTTGGTTTTGGCCGTGTGGAAGGTTGGGTGAATAAAGATAGTTTTTTTATTTCCTCATATCAAAATTTTATAAGGCTATGTTTTGATACCTAAGATATATGTTTTGATTTGTATAGAGTATGCCTCCATGACTCTTGTTAGGGGGATGACCAAGGGGTGTTCCTAGAGATTTTTTTCCATTTAGGGTACATGAGGCACCGATCGTCCCAACTTAAGATTAAGGGGAGATGTTATGAGAGAACTCTTTCACTCTTAATGAAATTCATGGAAATAGACCCATGGACGGTTGTGAAATGTATTTCTGAGTTGCCAAGGGAGTTTCAGTTGCATCACCCTCTAACTTTTACTAGAGAGAGTAGGTCTGACTGAGATGAATTCTAGGATGAGTCTAAATATACAATACTTCACCATTTGGAGACTTATGATGAGATTATGGTCATGTCGGATGCTTGTATTCTATGGGTAGTAGTAAAGCATTGTTGGGACATTCAAGTAGGAACTGGATATAATGATAGTATTTTATGGAAGGACTTATTAAAGAGGTTCGTGGAACCCTTTTATCTAGAGACACTAAGACAAGTAAAAGCTATGTTGTTCCTACATCTTTCCAATGGGAACATGTTGGTGATGGACTATTCTTGATGCTAAAAAGATTTTTAATGATTTTTTCCAACGTTAGAAGGATATTAGAAAGACATTGTTAAATGTTTTCAGGATGGATTTATGATTTAGATTAAGACACATGTGAATATTTTCGGGCTGAAGATGTTTACTGAAGTGGTGGAATAGGATCTTATAGTAGAAGGGAACCTGGGAGATTCTTCCATTATTATATATGTAGTTATTAATGGATGATCATGAGGTGTGATGTTCTAGAGTAAGAAGTGTCATTATGAAAACGTTATCAATGGTAGTGGGAGGCAGTGAATGCAGATAGGAGGTTCGGTTTGATAGGACCTTACTTGGGTGATCAATATTTAGTGTGGTAGGTTGGGATAATATCATCAAAACCATTCTTAGCACTATTATATTGTTGATAATTCGGTAATATGGGACATATACAGAAGTTCTACTATTCGTAACGAAAGACAACATTTGAAGGAGGACTATGCGAGAATCAGAGTGTGTGAAGAGTATCTTATACAGAATATCGGTCTAGCACTTGGAGGTCCAATGGATTTGGCAGTAGAGGTAGTGGGCATGGTATTTTGGGAATGAGTTCCCGCGTCAGTAGAGTGGTGCTACTCAGGGGTTTTAGACAACATCATATGGGATATTGGTATCACAGATAAATTCATAACACCATACACTTATGGATAGTGAGTTTGGACCATTGATAGTGCGAGGATATACTTTGTTATATTCTACTATATCTAGTGTAACACCCTAAGATTCCACATTATGCTTCTCTTTGAATAATATAATATCGTGTTTCGTACGTAACTTCGAGTTCTAGCACACACCACAACCAATCAAACAAGCCGTTATGACTAGTAATACCAAATTTTTGAAATTTTATTAATTTAATCTTTCAAAATGGACATTATTTTTGGATTTTTAATATTAAAATTAGCTTAGGGTGAATTTTTGGTATTTTTCTGAAAACATTCAATTTTTGATGAATACTGAAAAACACTGAGTTATAGTTTAAAACCAAATTTTGGTTTAAATAATTATTTATTTTATTTAAATTTATTTTAGGTCAAAATAGATAAATAATTCCTATATATGTTCAATGAAATTAATTGGATTTAGTTTATAATAATTTTAGATATATAAAAATTTTATTGAACTTTTCACCATCTTTTACCCATCTCCGAGGAGAATTTGAAAATTCACATAAAACATATTTTTATCGCTTCTGTTAGTGGAATTTTGAGAATCCGAGAGACCTAGTTAATATCAAGTGTTAAAATGTGATTGAATAAGAAAAAAATAATTTTTTGAATAGTAACTTTTTACTTTTATTTACCATGATTAAATGTAAATAGCGTAATTAAGGGTAAAAATGATATTATTATTAACCTAAAACATGTTCTAATTATATTGGATAAGTATAATTCGACTAAAAACAACCTTAAGAATAAAATATGAACCTCTTTGGTCCACTCTGATTAGATTAGGACATTTATTATTATTTAATTCAATGAAGAGTTACAAAAGTTAAAATCAAAGTTTAATAATAAAAAATTATTAATATAGGTTTATACACAAGATAAATTCAATTATAAATATTCCATAGAAAGATATAACAATTTCCTAAAAAATTGTGTTTTATTTATAATTTTTAGACATTAAATAATTTAATTTATTTTTGAAACAATGATGATGCAGTAATTACCTTATTAGTGTAATATTAAAATAATTGATATTACAAATAACCAAATAAATATAATTTTAGACTTTTAATAAATTCCACAAATTTTATAGGTTAATATTACATGTTAGGTTTGATTGAATAAATTTGTTTCGAAGTAATAATGCTGTTATAAATTTAGAAAGAACAAAATACCAAATAGTGTCATAATTTAAATAAAAGTGTTTTTAAAGAAAATATTATATTATTAATTGATATTCAATTCCTAAAAATCTTGTAATCAAAAAAAAGACTTATATAATGATAGGTGTTTTATTAATGAACCACTTGGGGTTCTCTTGGATGTTTATAGTAAGTTTATTTACCATATAATATAAAAATACAAAGAGACTTGGTAAATGTGAAACTAATTAACTACGAGTGAAATCTAAGAGATATGGTTAATATAGTGACCCAAACCTGTATAAAACCTATTAGTTGGGTGGTTTTAGACCCTTACCCACCTTAGACTTCAAATAATTCACTTTTTTCCATTATAAACCGAGTACAAATTTATTATAAAATAATATTTATTGCTTCTCCTAAAGTGTACCTCACCCCTCTTACAAAAATGCTCTCCCACTTCTCTCAATTTCACACCATCATAGCCTTTTTTTCTCGGCCAACCCCAACCAAAATATTCTATCAACATCCCTCACTTCAACCTAGAGGCCTTAGTTTGATCATAAATCCAACCTGTGAAGCACTTTTGATCAAATCAAAATAAAGAACCCGGAGAAGAGGTAATGTTTTCACCACCCCCTTTCAAGTTCATTTCTTCATACACTTCTTCTTTCATTGTTAATTACATTATAAAATAATAACTCTAGTATCATATATATACTGTGATGATATTATAAATATGGTACAACCATATTCAGTATTCTATCAATCCTTTGAATGACATTTCACCATACGTACGTACGTACAACTTACCGTCTCTACGTCATGGTGTAATTGTTATTCAAAACATTATTATTTTTATGGGTATGATACTGATGTGTAATTGATGTACATAATAAATATAACATGATAATGATTCTGTATATATGATATAACATCCAATTATATCTTATTTTAATATCAAAAGAATTATATTGTCCCCCGTGCGTACATATGGACTACTGTCTCCACAAACGTGGTGAGATTCATTCCACATCATATCCTTTCAAGTTTAATTCTTGTTTAATGATTAAAAATAATTTTTAAGGACTTAATATAATTCTGGATATGAATAAGGTACAACCTATCCATAAAAAATATGGCTTATGTGACAAAACATATAAGTTAACACTCAAAATGACGACAATACTAATATATTATTAACAAAGCAATGTTAAAAGCTCATATATTATATCATGTTACTGTATATGATTCTTGTATAATTTAATAAAAAATTATTTAACCATTATACAGGAGGTTAAACTACCGATGGCCACGTAAAAGTACAAGGTAATTGTTTATTTCACAATCTTTTCATTATCCGAGGTTGTTTATACGTAATTATCTACTGGGACATCTTTATCATCCACATCCATGATTCTTATAAATTTATTCCAAACCATTTTTACTATTTAATGGACTATGGGTTAAAGTCATTTATACCCTTTTTTGAATTTTTATAAAATGGTTTGAATGGAATCTTACCATCGTTTGGCAAACAAGGTCCTTTTTAACATTTTTGACAAAATTAATGTAAGAATGTCTTTTTACATATACGACGGGTGCGACTATTTTCCGCCATTATAAAATCACCGAAGCATCCATTAAAATATTATAATAATATTTTCAAAATAATTGTTTTCTATTATAATTATGTGACTTTTAAATGATTTCAAAAAAAGAGTTATTTCTCTCAAATAGTTTTGATTTCATCTATGTCAACATCCATTGATGGATTTTAAGCATATTTGAAGTTGAATTATTATGATAAGAAACATACATATTGTATTGAAGGTTTTGTGATATGTTTGACTTTTGATGTGTTATTCTTTTACCATTCATGGTTTATGGAGAAATTATTTACATTTCATAAGCTAGTTTTAATAAAAATACTTATGTTATGTTTAAACCTATTCATTTGAGGACTTCATTGGACGTAGAATGTGACGGGTGGATCCCGCTATAGTTCCTCAATGCATAAGTAGGTCTCAAGAGACAAATTATTTTCTTGGAATAAGGAATTCTCAAAATCTTATGTGTAGTCTTGGCACAAGGCCTTGACTATGAGGTTATGATAGTCTGGCATTATTCATTCCATCATTATGAAAGTAGTTATTGATATTGCATGATTATTCTATTAGTATAAGATAGAAAAAATATTTTCCATTAATTTATATTGAATATAATTTTTTTAAACCCACAAAATTGTTCCTCTAAGATTAATTGTTTCATTTTTTTGATAATGGTGTTATTTTGAGCTGAATAGTAAAAATTGGCCATTTTGGATTTTTAACAGTTTTAAATTATTTTGGTAGTTTGAACATAACATTATCTACACTGATCCAAATTGAAAAATTATTTCTTTTCCAGATTCTACACATCCAGGGATTCATTTAATATATTTGGACTAAAATCTGAATCGGCCATATGGAAGCTCAAAAGAATCTCACAAGTTGGCACAAGAAAACTGTTTTCAGTTCTGCCTATTTTTGATGTGGGATCCATAACTCATCTAATGAGGGCCCAAATGTTGTGAAATGAGATGGGTGGACGTGAAAGGAGTGTTGGTAGATCTTTTAGGAAGGAAGAAAAGAGTGAATTGGCCATTTACGGGGCCATTAAGACACCCTAATCCAGCAGATTTCGTTTTGGAGAGTCTGACTGGACAAAATAAATTCTTATAGTAAAATGGTCATAACTCTCGGAATACATGTCAACAACCTCTGAACTTTTGAGGGGCCACGGACAAGGGAATTATGAACAACATTCAAGAAGTTCTCAACGCGTTAATATTTCATTTAGTGGGTATACAACGCGTCGACATTCGGGGGAAACATTCTGGCTATAAAAGGAGGAGAGCTCCACCCTCTCAAGGCATCCATTCTCCACCCCATTCCTTCCGGGACACCAAGAAGGAGAACTTTTCAGCTTTCTCTTTTATTTATTTTCTTTTTCATATTTTTTTAATACCTTATTATTCCCCATTCAACTCGATTACCCTTACCATGGTGGGGTAGACATTTGGAGTGATTGGGGAAGGGTTGGTTTTCTACATTGTAATGCTTGAGTTCTTGGACGCAATTGAATAAATTTCTTTCTTTTTCAAAGTTGTTTTCAATTTATTATAGCGGATTTTATAATCAAGTGTGATCGTTCTTGAATATTAATTCCATTATTTATTTTTGCCTTGGTAAAATAATCAATATCTCCCTCCACTAATTTCTGGTTTATATACGATGGAATAAACCAGGAATTAGTGGTGAAGTACTCGACGATCGTCAGTACGTGTAAAAGGTGTAGTGAATGTTCTTGATTTTTTGGGATAAACAAAACCCGATCGGGTATTGCCCATTTAAATTAAGGATATTCAATACAACTATTTTACACATGGAAGGAGAGTTGACCAAACCAAGATCTTGGTAAGGTTTTCTCTCACCATAATAATTTCACCAAGGAAGTGAGAGGAAACGATTGTGGAAACTCACTTTAATCAACTAAGAAGAAGAGGTTTGAATTAAATTGAACAAGGATAGAATTTTAATTAGGAAACTGACCCCGACCTAATCACCCTTTTAATTTCATAGTTTTTTAAGCATATGAATTTCAAATTTCCTTTCACAACATTTTTACCCCCGTTTTAAAGTGACAACCCGTTTTGTGTGCACTCCTCTTCAGGAGACATCCTAGGTCAACCACATTACTACATTTTAACTTAGGAAATAATTGTTTTGCCACGCCCTACGATAGGCGTGCATCAAACTTGGCATCGTTGCTGGGGAGGCAATGTAACAAAAAAACAAAATTGAATGACCCGCATCTCAAAAGAACCATTAATTGAATTTGATCCAGAAATTGAAAGAACATTAACCCAACTAAGAAAAAGAAATATTCTAGAAATATTTGAAGTAATAGATCTCTCAGATTCAATTGAAACTCTTAGTGTTCACTCTAAACCTGAAATCATGGCTAGAAATACCAACCAAACCCTGCGTGATCTATGTGCACCACAATTTGCAATTCAAAATAACCAACTAATTGCACCCACTGAACCAAATGATTTTGAATTACATGTAAATATGATTCCTGTGCTTCCAAAGTTTCATGGTCTTACAGGAGAGGATCCAAATCGGAACATGCAAGAATTCAGATACACTTGCTCAAGCTTCAGGCCAAGAGGAGCACTCGAAGACCAATTTCAGTGGAGGGCATTCCCCTTCTCACTTGAAGGAATAGCTAAAGAATGGTTGTACAACCTACAACCAGGGGAGATCAGTGATTGGGAAGACCTAAAAAAGAAATTTCATGCAAAGATTCTTTCCTACATCTAGGAGCACTGCCATCAAGAAGGAGATTTACATCATATGACAATCAACTGGAGAAACCCTATATGAGTACTGGGAGTGCTTCAAGAAGCTATGTTCCAGCTGCCCATATCAAGAAATGGAGGAACACCAATTCCTTGTGTTCTTCTACCAAGGACTAATGGATAATGATCGAAATCTTCTAGATGCCTCATCAGGGGGTCCCTGATTGATAAGTCTCCTGCAGATATCAGAATACTAATTGAGAAGATTGCTCAAAACTCACAACAATTTGGACAAAGAGGAATGGGAACCAGGGGGACACATGAGGTAAAAACATCTGATTCATCTACATTGATTGAAACCAAAGTTGATGACCTTTCAAGATTAGTCCGTCAAATGGCTGTAACACAAGCAAATGGACAACAAGATTCAGCTCTGGTATGTGGTTTATGTTATTCTTCCACTCATTATACTGACCAGTGCCCTGAGATACAGGGGACAGAATACTGTATTGCGGCCTTTCAACCAAGACAATTCCAACAAAATCAACTCCAATCCCAACAAGGATATGGGAACCAACAAAACCAGATGAGACCATTTAACCAGCACCCCAGTCAACCTCCTTACCACCAGCAGCAATACCAGAACCCCCTCCCTTCCAAAAATCTTATAAAAAGCCCTTCCAACACCAACAATCTTTTCATCCTCCACCATTCCAAAGAAAGACATATGAACAACCATCCACCAGCACACAACTTTCTGTGGAACAGCTAAAATCCAAGTATGAGGGCCTAGAAGATAAGGTTGACAAGCTATCAGACATAGTGGGAAGTCTTGTTGAAATAATGTCCAAGAATCCAGGGAAGCTTCCATCCCAAACAGTGCCAAATCCTAAAGAGAATGTCAGTGCAATCATAACAAGAAGTGGAAAATAAATCCCATTCTCCATCCATTACTTCAAGGAACCAAGGAGGAGATCTCCACCGAGGGAGGCCGGCCACAAATATTCCCCATTTCATTTCTTTTCATTATTTTTTTTTAGTTTTTAGATGTAATTTAGATTTCTAATAAAATTCAGGCATTATTTTTGTGTCCACTCATCCACCCTGTTTTCTTCTTCATCTTTTCTACTTATTTTCTTCTTTTATTCTTCTCATATTATCCACTGTGACCTTTTACCCTCAAATATGAGGGGTTAACCTGAGACTTGGCCTGGGGGTGGTATGTGGAAATTTCATTTATTCTGTGCTTAAATTCCGATTTTTATTATGTTTGTGATGAGCAAGAGTGATGTGCACGGTTGTGGTGATCGTCCACCACGACACTGATCTCAAACTCATTTCTATTCTTTTATTAAATATTTTCCCTCCCTTCTTATGGATACAAGATCTTCATATGATAGATTTGAGCCATTCAGTGGTTGAAATGGCATACGATGGAGCCAGGTCTTGGAAGATGACACACTCTCGATCGAGGTGTGCCATCAACCATTATTATAGGAGGACGTGAAGTTAAGATTGCAAAATGCATTCAAGATTTCACACCAACAAATAAAAGAATAGTAATTCATGAATGAGATCTCATAATTGAATTATCAAACTTAATTTAAATACCAACAAGGAGAATGATGAAACCCACAAACCAACCCATATAGGCCAAGTTCTTTCTCAATTAATTGCATTTTGTCCTTTCATGTTAGTTTTATATTTATTTTAATTTAATTGTATTCCATTACTAGATAATATAAAGAAGTAATTTAGTTAAATTAGATTAAGTAAGTAAACGATTGAGAAAGCTCCTCAAGTGAGACGACCCTGGTCAGCTTCTATGCTACACTAGGAAAATTAAATTGCTTTTGCCACGCCCTACGACAGGCGTGCGTCAGTAGAATACACATGTGAATAAGTAAATGGAATTATTTCATTTTTTTTCTTCCATATTATGATGAAGTTCAAGTTTATAAGGATTTTTTTTAGTTATACGTTGCCTTAAATGTTTATGATTAGTTATGAAAGTTTCCTCTATATTGTTATCCTTACTAGGAATTGGAGCTCAACCCTTTATATGTTGTATTTTTCCCAGGATGTGAAGATGTATTTTATGAATGATCTGTAGGGATAGTATGAGGGGATATGATTGTGGTCTATGGAGACAAGATGTTGTTGTATGTAATGTAAACTTTATTAATGTATCTAGTGATTCCAATGCTACTAAAATAATCTGTCTTTCGAGACTTGATCATTTTGTGATCATACCAATGTTATGAAATAACGCACCGACTATGGGTAACTAGGGTTGGTACGTTATAGGTGGTATCAGAGGATGTTTAGTACAAACCATAGAAGCTAGATTTAGATGAACTCTGATTAGAGAACATAGACCTAAGATTGACTTTGAGGATTAGTATAGAAGAACTTCTTATATTTTTGGTACTATAGAGATTTTGTTAGTTTTCTGAGAAATACATCCCTATCTGGATATGAGCAGGTAGAGGCCACTCTCGAATAAATCTACCTATGGGTAAAAACCGAAAACACTACATTGAGCTAGACTAGAACGAGATGTGGTGCACGACAACAGACCTTGCTGCACTCTTGGTTAGGACACCCCCTAGGGATATTCTTTGGATAATTATCAGATTCATTACAACCATTATGAAGGGTTTATGAGTATATAATTTCTAAAAGAAAATATTTTTATTATTATGGATTATATCTATAAATTTTTAAATTATGTTAAGTGTTTTTCAGGTTTGGAATTATGTATTTCGATTCATAAACTAATCTAGTTTATGATATTTATTTGAAATGGAGCCTTTTGGAACAAATGGAAACCGTATGAATGCACGCACTCCCTGTAGAGATTTCCGTCCTACTTAAATAATTATAGTGGAGAAGGTGATAAAACTGGTGCTGATCATACAATCACCATACTAGGACAAATCACTCAGGTTATGAATATTAACCATACATGTATAGAGCACTCAGATCCACAATGTGGAGGATAAATGTTAGATCTATTCATGAGGCAACAACCACCAACCTTAACAGGGAGTAAAAATCCATTATTAGCTGAGAAATGGATAAATTCCTTAGAGAAAATATTCCATGCCTTGGGGAGTAGTGAAAGGGAAAAATTTATGATGGCAGTTTACCACCTAACTGGAGATGATGACCAATGGTGGTCATTGATTCGCAACACAAAGGAAGTTGATGAAGTATCCAATTTGAAATGGAGGTAATTTAAAGATATTTTCTTAGAAAAATACTTGTCTCATGGACATCGAGTGGATATGGAAAGACAATTTATGAATCTAAGACAAAAGGAGGATGAGAATGTCTTAAAGTATCAGGAAAACTTTACAAGGTTAGTGAGGAATGAGGAAGATTTTATAAGTAACCGAAGGAGAAAGATTGATAATTTATTTGATGGGTTAAAACCATTTTTTCATTGAGCATTAGTCTCAGTATCCTTCTCGTCATACGAAGATATTGTGTCATGTGCTACCAAGACAGAAAATGTATTATCTAAGTCTTATGAAATTAAAGCAAAGCAAGAGAAAAAGAGGTTTGCTGATCATTGTGGAAATGGATGTAAGGGGAAGAAGGGAAAAGTTGAATATACATCCTATAGTAAATGTGGGAGGAAACACACCGGTACTTTCCTGAAGGGAATGGGAGTCTATTACATGTGTGTTGAGAAATTCTACCAAGCACGTGATTTTAAGGGGAAGAAAGAAGCTACTGATGTTCAATGATACAATTGTAGGGAGATGGGATATTATGAGAATGAATGTCATAAGTGTTAGGGGAAGTTACCTTAGAAATGGCCAAGGGATTGAGGCCAAGATTATGCTATCACTACTGCTGTGGATGAAGCTCTGAAAGTCGTGGTGGCAGGTAATTTAATAGTTTCCTCAAGTTTAGCTAATGCTTTATTTGATTCTGGATCATCTCATTATTTCATATCTTCCCTGCTTTCTATGAAAATTATATATTTCAAATTTGATTTATCAAGGGTGTTTTCAGTAAAGACTCCGAAAGGAAGTATCATTGCAACAATGTTATGTGAATTGGTCCCCATTAGAGTACATACATGTTCTTTATCAGCTGATCTAATCGTTATACCCATGATTGAATTTGATATAATCCATAATATGGATTGGATTTCGGACCACAATGTAATGATTTAATATAAGAAGAAGAAGGTTACAATTTTTGATGATGATGATAAATAACACCTTATCGTTAGAGCACAATCATCACCACCTAATTCCTATATAGATCCACCCCCAGTAGCTCAACTATATTTAATTATTGGGGTTGAAGAGAATGAAACAACTGTGGGTGAGAAAAGGAATGTTCAAATAGGGGATGTACCTATTGTGAGATTATATGTTGATGTGTTTCCAGAATATTTACCTAGACATCCTCTAGAAGGAGAAATTGAGTTTTCCATCGACCTAATTTCTGGTTCAAGGCCCATATTGATGACCCCTTATAGAATGGACACTGTGGAATTTGTGTAACTAAAGAAACAACTAGAGGAAATGAGTAATAATGGATTTATTATCCATAGTGTTTCTCCAGGTGGAGCCCATTTCCTTTTTGTTAAAAAGAAAGATGGGTCTATGATGTTATGTATCGACTACAGGGAGATCAAAGCTATTACAACAAAGAACAAGTATCCCCTACCTCACATCGAAGATTTATTTGAACAAATGCATGAAGATCAATACTTTTCAAATATTGACCTTTGATATGGATACCATTAGTTGTGTGTGAAGAAGGAAGACATTCCGAAGTCAAAATTTCGAACCAGGTACGAGAATTAAAAGTTTCCAATAATGACTTTTGGGGTGACTAATGCACCCTCTGATTTCATGGATCTACTGAAACAAGTTTTCAAGGAATATCTTGATCAAATTGTAGTGGTATGTATTGATGATATCTTTGTATGCACCAAAAGCTATGATGATCATGAAAATCACTTGCACATTATATTAAAGACTCTGAGAATAAATGAATTATATGGGATGTTTAGCAATTGTGAATTCTGGCTTCAGGTGATTTCGTTTCTTAGCTATATTGTCTCTAAAGATGGAATCTCTGTTGATCCTTCTATGACAAGAGAAATCCAAGAATGGTGAGCACCGACCATTATAACTGAGGTACACTGTTTTATTGGTTTAGTAGGTTATTATCAACGTTTTGTCCAGAATTTTTCCTGATTGGCTAACCTGTAAACAAATCTCACACGAAAAGGGATTAAATTTGTTTGGACAAAAGAGTGTCCAAAATATTTTGAATAACTAATGAGGAGATTAGTCAATTATCATATATTGAATCTACCATCAAGGAATTATAGGTTTTTTATTTATAGTGATGCTTCAAAGAAAGGACTCGGTTGTGTCCATTTGCAGAATGATAGGGTTATTGCCTATGCATCACGACATCCAAAAATTCATGGGAAAAACAATCTTACTGATGATCTTGAGTTAGCAGCTATAATATCTAATTTAAAGATATGGATACACTATCTATATAGTAAAAAATGTGAGATTTATACTGATCACAACGGATTGAAGTATATTTTCCCACTGAAAGAACTCAACATGAGGGAAAGGAGATGGCTTGAACTACTCAAGGATTATCATTGCATGATACACAACCACCTGGGGAAGGAAAATAAGGTTGCAGATGCTTTGAGTAGAAAATATCATGGAGTTTTAAACAAGATGAGAGTAGAGAGGGATCCTATTTTCATGGATCTAGTAAATGTGGATATGGGAATCACCTTGGAAGGTGAACCACCAATACTTTTTTAAATGGTGTCCAAACCATATTAACTAGAAAGGATAAAGAGTTCTCAGACCAATGATGAGGAGTTTCAAAATAAGATTACAATAATGAATGTTGGGAAATTGAGTGAAATTTTATATGAATATTGAATTTTGAAATTTGGTAAGAGACATTGTGTTCCCGATATAGCTGATCTAAAAAAGGAATTGTTGGACGATGCTCATAGTTCCAATTTATCTATACACACTGGGAGCACTATGATGTATAGATATTTGAAGGAACATGTTTGGTGGGACAATATGAAGAGGGAGACTACTAATTTTGTGTTAAGAAGTGTGGTTTGTCAACAAGTGAAAGCGGGAAGGCAACAACCTGGAAGATTCAAGCTACCTCTTCCCATACCTGAGTGGAAATGATATAATATTACGATGGACATTGTCATGGGACTACAAAAGACTCCTCGAAGGAACGATGCAATATGGGTCATTGTTGATCATTTTACCAAGTCGTCACATTTTCTTGATATAAGAGATTATTTACCAATTGAAAGTCTAGCAATATTATATTTTAATGATGTTGTAATACTTCATTGAGTACCCCTATCGATTGTTTCTGATCATGATCCACGTTTTACATCATGATTCTGGAAAAGTTGTCAGAAAGCCCTGGATACTGAGCTTTGTTTCAGCACTGCTTACCACCCCCAAACTGATGGACAGTCAAAACGGACTATTTAAACCATAAATGACATATTTAGATCTTGCCCACTAGACTTTCAGGGTATGTAGGATCAATATTTACCTTTGGGGGAATTTTCCAATGATAATAGCTTCCATTAAAGTAGTCTGATGGCACCATATAATGTATTATACGGAAGGAGTTGTCACACACCAACCTGTTGGGATGATGTTGGTAAAAGAGAACTCGTAGACCTAGAACTGGTAGAGGAAACGATGGAAAAGTTGAAGGTAATCGAAAACCACATTAAAGCATCTCAAAGTAGGCAGAAGAGATATGCTGATAACCAAGGGAAGGATTTGGAACTGTAGGTAGGAGATCATGTTTTCTTGAAGGTATCTCCATGGAAGGGAGTTATACGTTTTGGTAAGAAATGTAAATTTAGTCCCATGTACATCAAACCTTTTGAAATTCTAGAATGAATTGGGATTATAGCTTACCATTTGGCAATGCCGCTAAGTCTCTTCAAAGTTCACTATGTGTTCCACGTATCACTATTGATAAAATACATGCCTGACCCAACGCATGTACTCAACTATGAGTAAGTAGAATTAGAACCTGATCTATCTTGTTGTGAAGAGACCGTCTGGATTCCTGATACCAGAGAACACGTGTTGAGTAACCGGATGACTCGTCTAGTAAAAGTTCAATGGAGAAACCATATAATGGAAGAGGCAACGTGGGAACCCAAGGAACTTATGATGAAGAACCACTCAAGTATTTTTATGAAGTAATATTCTAGAAATATCCAGGTTGAAATTATTTGAAGGAGGGTAGAATGTAACACCCCAAGATTCCATGGTACGCTACTCATTGAATAATACAGTAGCGTCTGTTGTATGCAACTTTGAGTTCTAACACACACCACAACAAATCAATCTAGCAATTATGAATAGTAATACTGACTTTTTTTAATTTTATAAATTTTATATTACCAAATGTGATTCATTTTTGGATTCAGAATATTGAAATTAGATTAGGGTGATTTTTTGGAATTTTTCTGAAAATATTTAATTTTTGATGAATAGTGAAAAACACTGAGTTATAGTTTAAAACTGGATTTTTATTTAAATAATTATTTATTCTATTTAAATTTATTTTTTGACAAAATAGATACATAATACTTATATATGTTCAATTTAATCAATTAAAGTCAGTTTATAATAATTTTTGATATATACAAATTTTATTAACCTTTTCACCGTCTTTTACCCATCTCTTAGGATAATTAGAAAATTCAAATAAAACTTATTTCAACTGCTTATGTGAGTGGAATTTTGAAAACCCAAGAGACACGGTTAATATCAAGGAGTAAAATGTGGTTCAATAAGATAAAAATAATTTTTGGTGAATATCAACTTTTTACTTTTATTTACCATTTGTTCAATGTAAATAGGGTAATTAAGGGTAAAAATGATATTATTATTACCCTAACACATGTCCTAATTCTATTGGATAAGTATAATTCGACCAAAAACAACCTTAGCAATAAAAAATTAACCTCTTTGGTCAACATGGATTAGATTAGGACATTTATTATTATTTAATTCAAAGAAGAGTTAAAAGAGTTAAAATCAAAGTTTAATAACTAAAAAATTTTAATATAGGGTTATAACAATGATATATTAGATTATAAATATTAATTAGAAATCTAAAAAAATTTCCTACATAATGGTGTGTTGAATATAATGTTTAGACATTAAATAATTTAATTTATTTATGACACAATGAGGATGCAGTAATTACCTTATTAGTGAAATATTAAAACAATTGATATAATAAATATCCAAATAAATATAATTTGAGACATTTAATAAATTAAATTTTTTTAGTTTAATATGACATGTTAGGGTTGATTAAATAGATTAGTCTTGAAGTAATAAGGATGTTATGAAATTAGAAAAAAATACCAAATAGTGTCAAAATTGACATAAAAGAGTTATTAAAAAAATATTATATTATTAATTTATATTCAATTCCTAAAAAACTAAGGATCAGCCAAAAGACATATATAATGACATCTATATTATTAATTAACCACTTGGGGTTCTCTTGGTAGTTTATAGAAAGTTTGTTAACCATATAATTTAAAAATACAAAGATACATGGTAAATGTGAAACTAATTAACTAAGAGTTAAAATTAAAAGATAAGGTTAATATAGTGATCCATGCCTATCTAAAACCTACTGGTTGGGTGGTTTTTGACCCGTCCCCACCTTATCCTTGAAATAAGTCACTTTTGATCCATTATAGAACAAATATGAATTTATTATAAAATAATATTTCTAGATATTCCTAAGGTGCCTCTCACCCCTCTTATAAAAGGGCACTACCCCTTCTCTCAATTACACACCATCAAAGCCTTTTGGATCAGATATACCCAAACCAAATATTCTCTCAACTTCCCTCACTTCAATTGAGAGGCCTTATTTTTATCCGAAATCCAACCTAATGATCCCTTTTGATCAAATCAAAAGGATAAACCCAAAGAAGAGGTAATATTTTTACCACCCCCTTTCAAGTTCCTTTTTCTTCCAATTCTTCTTTCTTAGTTACATCCATTCTAAAATAATAACTCAAATTTCTTCTATATACTGTGATGTTATTATAAATATGGAACAACAGTATTCAGTATTCTATCCATCCTTCGAATGACATGTCACCATACGTGCGTACGTACGGCTTACCGTCTCCACATCGTGGTGTAATTTTTATTCAGAACATTATTATTTGGATGGGTATGATAATGATGTTTAATTTATGTAAATAATAAATATAACATGATAATGATTCTGTATATATGATATAATATCCAATTATATATTATTTTAATATCAAAAAATTATATTTTCCCTCATGCGTACATACAGACTACCGTCTCCACGAACACGATGAGATTCATTCCCTATCATATCAATTAAAGTATAATTTTCATTGGATGATTAAAAATAATGTGTAAGGAATTGATATCATTATGGATATGAATAACATACAACCTATCCATAACAAATATGGCTTATGTAACAAAACATATAAGTTAACACCCTAAACGACTATAATACTAGGATACTATTAACAAAGGAAATGTTAAAATATCATATATGATATCATATTAATGTATATTATTCTTTTATAATTTAATAAACAATTATTTCACCATTATACAGGAGGCTAAACTTCCCTTGACCAAGAAAAAGTACAAGGTAAGGGTTTATTTCACAATCTCTTCATTATCCGAGGTGGTTTATACGTAATTATATACTAGGAAAACTTTATTATCCACATCCATGTTTCTTAAAAATGTTTTCCAAAACATTTTCAATATTTACTAGACTATGGGTTAAATTCATTTATAACCTTGTTTGAGTTTTTATAAAATGGTTTTAAAGGAATCGTTCCGTCATTTTCCAAATAAGGTCCTTTGTAACCTTTTTGACAAAATTAAGGTAAGAATGTCTTTTTAACTTATACAATGGGTGCAGCTATTTTTGGTCATTATAAAATCACCAAAGCTTCCCATAAAAGCTTATAAAAATATTTTCAATGTAAATTTTTTCTTTTATAATTATTTGAATTTAAATGATTTCAAAAAATGATACATTTGTCTTAAATAGTTTTCATTTCATCTATGTCGACATCCTTTGATGGATTTGAATCTTATTTGAAGTTGATTTATTAGGATACAAAACTTACATATTATATTGAAGGTTTTGTGATATGTTTGACAATGGATGTGTGTTTTTTATTCCATTCATGGTTTATGGAGAAATTATTTACATTTTTTATGCTAGTTTTTATACGAATGTTTATGTTATGTTTAAAAATATTCATATGAGTAATGCATTGGACTTAGTAAGTGACGGTTGGATCCCTTTATAGCTCCTTGATGCATCGGTAGGTCTCAAGCGATAAACTAGTGTCTTGCCCTAAGGCCTTGACAAAATCTTATTTGTAATCTTGGAACAAGGTCTTGACTATGTGGTTATAGAAGTCTGGCATTTTGCATTCCATCATTATGAAAGTGGTTATTGATATTTCATGAGGTAATTCGATTATTATAATATCCATGTGAATAAGTAAATGGAATTATTTTATTTTATTTCTACCATATTATGATTAAGTTAAAGTTTAAAATGATTTTGTTTCATTTATATATTTCTTTAAATGTTTATGAATATTTATGAATGTGTTCGCTATTTTGTTATCCTTACTGGGCATTAGAACTCACCCCTTTCTATGTTTTATTTTTCCAAGGATGTGATGAAGTATTTTATGAATGACCTACATGTATAGTATGATGTGATATGAGTGAGGTCCATAGATAGAAGATGTTTTTGTAGTTTTTCACTTTATGATGTAATGTAATCATTATGAATGTATCTAGTGATTCTATGGATTCTAAACTAATCGGCCTTTCGAGACATGATATTTTGTGATCATGACAATGTTATGTAATAATGCACCGACTCTGGGTAACTGGGGTCAGGACATTGCATCTAGTGCCTTGTTTGATACTAGATCATATAATTCTTCTATTTTAAAAAAACTTGTATGTGGTTTGAGAATTACGATGGATTTTTGAGTGGGGTTATGACTATAGATACATTGTTTGGGAGTGAGTTCTAGATATATTTGACATCGTAATGGATGTTTACTAGAGAATATAGAATATAGTTTCCTATTGGATTTTAATGTTCTGGATATGGTGGGATTCGACCTAATTATATGTATAGAATGGATAGTTGCATATTGAGACCACGTCATTTCATACCATTAGACAGTAGACATTGTGTCACATAATGGAAACCTATATACTCATTGTGGATAGTGGGATATCTAGGAAGGCCATGAAGCTCAAATTACTTAGTAACTGAGATATCTCACAACCCATGTATCTAGTATTTTGTTAGATGATATGTCTTTTAATAAAGATATCCTTTCACTAGTAGTGGAACTATTTCAGGATTTCATTCCTGAAGTCTTATTTGGGACACCACCTAAGAGAAATATGGAATTCACAATTAAGCTAATGTTAGGGGATGTTGTAGTATACATTCCACCATAAAAAATGGCACTGAATACGATTTAAGAGTATAAGACTCAATTTGAGGAGTTTGATGATAAGGTATTTATCCATCCACGTTCACCACCTTCCGAAACACACGTTCTGTTTGCAAAGAAGGGTGATTGTAGATTATTATTATGTTAAAATTAATGGAGGATAAAAAATTAATTGTGATAAACTGATATCCTTTTAAACATATTGATGAACTACATGACCAATTGAATGAAGATTGTGTGTTCTCAAAGATCAATTTAATATCAGGGTATCATCAGTTGAGTGTATAGACTTATGATATAATAAGTAATACTCTCAGAAGCTGGTATGGCCTTTATGAGAATGTTGTAATGATGTTTGGGTCGAAAAATGAACCATCAATATTTATATCATTGATTAATAGGATCTATCAACTGTATCTGGATCAGATTGTGGTGCTATTTGTAGATGACATCTTTGTGTACTTCAAGACTCATGAAAATCATTCCCAACATCTTGATATCATTTGATGTACACATAGAGATCATCAACTATAAACCAAGCGATATATGTGTTAGTTTTGGATTTAATAGGTACACATCATGGGTAACATCATCACAAAGTATCGTGAGTCGGTGGACATAGAGATGATTCATGTAGTGGATTCATGGGAGCATCCTAAGAATGTTTTTAAATCTGATGATTTTTTCTATTTACTAGATTTTAAAGGAGACTCATCCATGAAATTTTCCATTTGGTAGTGCTGCTTTAGGGTTTGACCAAAGAGGGAGTAATGATTTAATGGTTAAAGGATTATGAGAGTTTTTTTTCATAAGTTCAAGATGAGCTTAAACATGACACCAATTTTGATCCCACCTAAGTCAGGTGAGAAATATACAGTTTATTGTAATTCTTATTGTATGAGACATAGAGTTGTGCTGATGTATGGAAATCACGTTGTGGTGTATGGGTCTTTCAAGTTTAGTCCTCATGAATGGAACTATCATACGCACGACATCGGGTTGGAATTAGTGGTTTATGCTCTTAAGTTTTGAAGACACTATCTCTTAGGAAAATATTTTATTGTATATGATGATCATATGAGATTTATGTATACAGTTTCATATCATGATTTGATCATTTGGTAGCGGATATGGGTATAGTATATGACGTATTTGGATTTTGAACTAGAACATACACCTGAGGAAAGAAAATAATGTCGTTGATGCCTTGAGAAGGAATGTTCAAACATAGATGGTTCAGGTGTTGGGTGCAGAGTAAAATTTTATGACCTTGATGTATAAAATGTAGGTGGTGGTTTAGGAGAGTTAGTAGAAGATGTTCTTGTTTAAGATACAGTGGAGTCTATAGATTTGAGAATGATTAGGGATAGAAATTATAAGGATTAAGAGTTCTTCTTTATTAGGTAAATCTGTTATGGTGGGGATACACCTTCAGGCTAGTTGATATATGAGGATGATATCCACATTGTAAAGAGTCTAGTTGAGGTACCTATGATTACATGATAGGATCTCATCCAAAAATTTCATGCCTCGAAATGGGTAGTTCATACGGCAGTAAAAAAAATTATTAAGACCTATGACAATTATTTTCATGGTAGGGCTTTAAAAATTAGATTGTAGGGTTTGTGACAAGATGACTCACCTATCAACAAGTGACGGTGTAGCATCAATGACATGGAGGATTACAATAACCATTTCTTATTTTATAATTTAAGTGGGATGATGTGGCCATGGACTTTGTGGTGGGTCTTCCAATGAATGTTACGAATAATGGTTCTATTTGGTTCATTGTGGCATGACTAAAAAAGGTAGAACATTTATTCCCTATAGGGTAATCCATTACAATAGAACAATTGGGTGTGTTCATGAGACAGTCCTTCTACATGGAGTGCCATATACTATTGTTTCAGATCATGAACATTGATTTACATCTCACTGCTGGTAGGGTGTACTGAAATCTCTTGGCACACATGTATTATTGAGTACAAATTTCCACCCATAGATAGATGGGTAGTCTGAATGTAGTATACAAGTTCTTGAGGATATTTTATAGTCTTGGGTTCTTAACATCATTGGATCTTGGGATATGAACTTGGCTTTAGTGGATTTCCCCTATAATAACAGTTATCATTAAACTATACAAAGGGAACCATATAAGGCTCTTTATGGTAGGACATGTAGATAAATGTTATGTAGGATGGGGGTTGGTGATTCAGAGTTGTTGGGACCAAGTCTCATGTGGGATACATATGAGTAGGTATAATTGATTTGTAATTGTATGGCTATGGATCATAGTATATAGAAGTAATATGTTGATAGGCGTAGATGACCCCTGGAGTTTATGGAGGGTTCTCATTTATTCCTTCGGGTATTACCTTGGTTGGGTCACCGCAAGATATGAAGGCATGTAAAGTTTTCACTATGTTTGGTTGTTCCTTTTGTTATAATGGAGATAATTAGGCTGGTGGTGTTTTGAATGGAACTTTCACAAAGATATAGTGATATTTATGATGTTTTCCATGTATCAAAACTTCAGTGGTATCACCCCGGCCTTTCTCATGTGATCGATGTGGAAGAGGATTCCCTTGAGATAGATTAATCATTTGGGGATCATATGATACTTTTCATGAATGGTATTGAGAATGTGTTGTGGGGAATGGTCATTTCATAATTTCATGTGTTATGGAACCATAGGCATGTACAAGAAGAAATATGGGAAAGATAAGTAGAAATGAAGGATCCATGGCCCAATATTTTTGTCTCGAAATACAATAAAAGATTGGATATTCATCCTGAGGATGGGATGTTATAATGTTTGGAGATTGTAACATATTGACCATCTATGGATTCATATCATGCATGATTTTTGGGACTTTTGGTTTTTTATGTACCATTATTTTGTGTTTTTTTGGTGTGTATTTACAAATATGTAACGATAGAGGGTCTATACACAATGTTCACATTATTTGAAAAACCATGTGACTTAACACATTATATTGTGTGACCCCAGATAGTATGATCAATATGGTATGTGCATATATTCCCTAAATGTGAACCGCTGCTTGAGAAAACTGTGTCCTCAGTTTTATTTCATCCGAAAATTATTTCAAACAATACTAATGAACCCAAAGCCCCACAATTTCAACCTACACGTTGGATTCAAGTATTTTTTATGTTACTAGGGAATTCCATAGGAGTTTTAAGACTAATAGACCCCCATTATTCATGATTCAAATCTAGAATCTAAGATGCTCTCTTCTCCCTATATGTCGATTTCATTGGGAAGCCTATCCCAATCATTGCTTCTTTTTTATAATGATTTTTTTTGTGGAGTTTATATTCTGTTTATTCAAAGATAAATTTATGGATTGAGATATAGATTTAGGATTGTATATTAAGATCTATAATTATTATATCTTGATATTTTGATATATTGATTTAGGGATTGAGATCCGGAATCCCAGATCTACATCGTTGTACTACTCGAATATTAAAGATTTCCATTGAGAAAAAATACATCAAAGAATTGATTTATGTCATCAAAATATAATTCCCATTGTCCGGGATTTGATATCTAATTGAAAAATTGTATAATTCTTAGAATCTTTTAGCAATTGTTTTTCTAAATTTCTTTAAATTAGAATGACCAATTTTTTATCAAGGATTTGTTGAAATTTGTGATTAATTGGTGAGTTAATAATAAGACCACTTGGATTGTCTTTATGATATTTAATTTGTTGAAATTTTTTGTAAGATATTGGGGTTTTATTCTAGATAATTAAATGGGAAATTTATTAATAGATATCAAATTGGATAAGTTGATGTAATTAATAATTAGTTAATTATGTGCATTGATATTGTGATCTAGATAATTAATTTTGGGATTAATTATGTCTATTTGAGAGTTCTATTTAGATAATTAATTCTATAAAATTAATTAGGGGATATGAGTTGCCATATTGGTTAATTAATTAACAAATAAATTATTGGGATTGATGTATTTTGTTAATTGGTGTGTCAGCTAACGGATTTGATATATCTAACTAATTTTTGATTTAGTAAAGGAATTTATGTGGATAATTAATTTGATAATTAATTATTTGTTTATAAAAGGGAACATGGTCATTCTAAATTGAGAAGTAAAAATGGTAATATTGTAATAATACATATGAGTAATATAATTGAATCATGGACATTCTAATGCGAATTTTACATAGTAACATTGTCATTATACATATGAGTAAAGAGAATGGGAACATGGCCATTCAATTGAGGATTATTCATGGTAACATGGTAAACTTACTTACATTTTTGATGTTGGTAATCTTATAAATGTAGCAATAAAATGAGAAATTAATGAATAGAAATTATAGAACTCTCATTTATAGCCGCACAAGGGAATAACCAAACTGAGGAATGTGTTGAAACAGGTATTGAGATATCATATCAACATGAATACTTAATTATTTGACTAGATGAAGGTATTATGATATGGTATTAGATTGGGAACACATCAGGCTCTATTATTAGATGAATATAGTAATTATGTATGATTATTCTTGGGAAACACTGAGTTAATTTTGTTAGATAAGAATAAATGAAAATGTGAAAAAATCTTTGTTTTTCCGTTGTACTTATTTACATATAGAACTTCATGCACTATATTTTTATTAGAAATGTTTTAGACAATGTAGTTGATGGGCTATTGTGTTTTACTAACACTTTATTCGGGATTCTTGATTAGTTCCAGAATAAATTATATTATTGTGGTTCCTGATAAGGGAAATTTCCATAGGATTAGTGGTTGATTGGGAATGGATCATGGAGGAGGAAAAAAACAAGGTTCAAGACATGATTATGGTGTTTTATTTTCATTACATTCATTTTCATTAGAGACACTTGGAACTTATATTTGAAATCAATGTTTTCCCATTAAATTGAGTATTGTATTTTCTATTTGGCTAACTTGCAACATGAGTGTTTTTCTAGTTATGTATGCTTCAGCAATTGATTATTTATTTCTAATAGGGTTTTATTATGATAAATGAGGGTATATTATCCACATGAATGAGTACCAGACCATCGATACTAGTCATCAGCATCTAGCACACAGGGAGGCATGATTGAGGACATGTGGAAAACCGGCTCGGGGAACCGATGTGTGGTACTAAGGTAGAAACGTTATATTTATAAAACTTATATATATATATATATATATATATATATATTTAAATAAGGGTTAAATCTGTATTGTAGATATAGTCACATAAAGTGATGTATTTCTTAAAAAACATATATTCTTTTAAACATTTGTTTTATTATAAATACATCTTATTTTATGAGGTGTATATAACTCTCCATTTGAAATTTTATGTCATGATTATCCTTATATTAATTATATTTATAAATTATTTCAAAAGTATTCTTTGATGGGGCTTATGATTCATAAGATACAAATGTGTTAAAGGATTGATGTTATAATCTTATTGTGTATCATGATTGTTTAAGATTATAATTTTCATGATGAAATATTATGATCAATTTATCAATAACATCAATAATATTATTCTCAAATGTTTATTTCTTGAGAATAAATGTTATCACTTAATTTTCTACCCGTTATGTTTTCATTAATAAAAATATGTTTTTAAGTAAAATCAATATCATTTCTTTCATAGTTTAAAAACCATTTTAATATCATATCCTAGTTTTCAAAAAAAGTCATGAATTTTCTAATGTCTCTATAATATTATTTAATTTCATATTATTCCTTTAATTAATTTTTATAAAATTGTACAAGGAATATTAATTTAATTATTGATATAAAACCCATTTTGATTTGACTAAAATTGAGAAGTAAATTATTTTTTCTACTTGTACGAAGTTAAAATAAATTCTTACGTTCATGATGAATAATAGGTTTGGATCTTACATAAAATTTTAAAAAGAATACATAAAAATTAAAGTATTTTCATAAAGTATTTTGATATTTTAGATTAAATAATGTTATTATAAAATTTAAAAGGTCATTATCCTCATGAAATAATTTAAATGATCTTTATAGCTTCTTTATATATTCCCAAAATTGTTTTTAAAGAAAAATATTTTTAAAATATATTATGTTTTAAAAAAAATCATTAAACAGAAAGGATATTTACATGAAAGAAAATTTAGACAATCATTGATGATTCCTTTACATGCTTCCACGATATTTTGTAGAAGATTGTTTTTATAATATATTATAAATTTTTTAGGTAAAAATTTTTATTTTCAATGTTGAAAGGATATTTTCCTCAAGAAATGTTCAATGTAATCATTCAATGTCCTTTTTTATCTATGATGATGTCCTCTGAAGATAGTTATTCTTTAATAGGGACGTGATCCAAGGACACCATTCATAATATTTATATCAAAGGATTGTGTTTATGATGAAGTGATTTTTAGGAAACACATTTATATCCATATAATATACAATAAAAAAATAATTATGAAATCCAATTGGTTTTTCAAAAGATATTATATAATGATATGATAAAATAATTATGAAAACAATTTTATTCATAGGTTATTTAACCATGAAATGTTTGTAAAATAAATTTCTTTTCTTGTGGTTTGATATGTTTAATGTATGATAATATTGTGGAATATAGATGCATGATTATCATTATGTAATGATTGGTAATTATATCTACTTTTAATTAATTGGGTTAAGATTGATATCTCATCAGATACAAAGAACAATAATTAGGATTAAATCTAGTTTAGTACGAAATTGTTCAACTATGATTTTATTAGGAGAGATCATTGACTAATAATATTTTTTTTCTAATGAAACTAATAAATGTTGATAGTATGATCTAAAATCCTGGAATATAAAGGAAATGATTTTCCATATGAATTTTATTACAAAAATTCTAGGACTTATATTGATATTTTGATCTCATGTTCCATGTTCAATGATTTTTTTATGATTTATGTCTTTTAAACATCCTACCATATTCCATGAATAAAAATTTTGATATTTTTTTCTTGGTATAATTTCTAGATATCATGTCCAAGCTGTCTTACACTTATGATAGCATTATTTTAGCATATTTCACTTGTCTACCATTAATGATAATCTGATATCAAGCTTTGTCATTTTTCCTTCCCCAGGTTATGATGTATTTTGTGTGATACATTTAATAATTTTGTTAGTAATTAGTTACAATATGGGAGGCAATGTACAACTCATATGAATCTATTTTTTATGTTTCTCTTTTTCTAAAGAAACTATAACTTTAAGATCAGAAGTCATGTTTTTTTAAATATAATGAAAATTTTATAACAAATATGTGACATCTATATATGAAAATCCAAGGTCTTTATAGTGGGTATCATTGGATTGTTTTAGTCAACCTATAGAAACTCGGATGGAAAAAAATTAGTTAGAGCCCCTAGGATATCCTTAGGTATAAGGTAAGATCCTAACATTTTTCTATGGTAGGGATTATGTGTTTAACCATGAAATAAATATCTATATGGGTAATAAAAGTGTAATTGGTACAAGAATATATTTATATAGAAGTTATAACAATAATAGATACATCATAAGCTTGACTAAGGCATTTCCATGAATATAAAAATGATTATTACGATGAAGGTGATTTGAAACTCCGATGGGGATTTAATTTTCTAATCAAAACATTATTTATGATACATCGGGAAGGATTTGAATAGACGACTACAATAAATAACCTAAGATAATACTTAAATTTAGATTAAATAATTAAATGTGGCTTCATTTAGGCATCCTATTAGTTATTTACATTATAAGGTGTTTTTCCCATAATGATTATTATTTCTCAAAATCTAATTTTGGTATGTATTCCATGGATTGAACTGAAGTGAAATAGGTTATTATTGAATACACTGGAAAATGAAATAATTTTCATGTGAGAAATTATTTTTCATGGAATATATAATGAAAATGTTGATTTATATACTCAAGGAACGTTTCCAAGGTATGCATCATTATAAAATTCTAAATGAGAGATGAAGGAATCAACATTCTGTAGGTTCTTTTGTGATTCAATGTATATAATATTTCGGTGTTTCCATTTAAATATTTAATTTTTGGAAATGTATATATACCCATAAAAATATATTGTCCATTTTCTAGTATATAAAATATGAAAATGATATTTTTTAAATCAACCACTTGGTAGAGGAAGTGATTAACTGTGGAATCATATCAAGAATACATGGAAACCATACGAAATTGAATCCATGAAGTGTGATTAGTTTATTGTTTTGTTTTTAAAAAATTACTTCCCACACATTCATCATATTAAAATAGTGACATAATATTTTCAGATAAACAATATAGATAATGAATATGTGGGTATCTACTAATAAAATTTTAAGACATATATGTTATGTTTATGGAATTATCATTCATCCTAAATGTAAGGTCGATCAATTATTTATTAGATTAAAACCATGACTTTGAAGGGAGTTATACCTGAGGAACATTAGTAGAAGTGAATGAATTTTTTGATGTGAAGTAAAGGTGTAAATGGATATTAGTGCTTACCATCAATAGCATGGTTTTGATAAGGAACATCATATAGAGTATAATGGAATCACTAAAAATCATATAGAGAATAAGAGGTGAATTCCATAATGCATGAAGTGTTTCTTGAAACATAGTGAAAAAAATTATTATGGGACTGATAAATATTTTTCTGTATCAAAGGGTAGTTTAAAATTAAATCTAATAATGAAATAATGGGAATAAGTATCAAAATGATTAAAATATAGACGAATCACCACAAAATTCACTAGCCACGCTCTAATGTTTTGAAATTATGGAGTATGGTAACTAGGTAATAATGTTCATGAATACCAAGGTAAATGATGATGGTTGATTTTAGTAATCTTTGAAGCCGAGGGACAAGTGGAAATATCAAGGAATCACTATTTATGATGAGGGGTTCTTGAATAACATGGTAAAACATACACATGCCATCCATTCAATAACGGATAATATATTGATACACACTGTATATACCCTTTAATTAATTTATTTAGAATATTATAAGGATATCAAGATTACACCCACATAGTAAGATGTATATTTAATAGTGAAAACTCCCATTGTTATGATGTTTTTATGTCAAGTGTATGATTCATTTCTGATTCAAGTTTTTGGGAATCTTATTACTATAAAATTGGTAATTATTAATTTATTTTAATTTATTCTTATCCTATGCATGGATTGATTTTATTTTCATAAATACCACCTCAATTTTTAATAAAGGGAAGTGAAAAATGATATTCCAAACCAAACAACAATATTTTATCAGTGCAATGATAAATATTAAAATATGATGCAAATAAAATCTATTGTAGGGTTTTGGATTAATATTCAATAGGTGCGGTTATCTTAGATAACTGATCAAAAAATAAACCTTAATTAATTTCGTATTATGCATGTTTTGTTAAGGTATTTTAGAATTGTTTCCTAGTCTTACAATTAATCATAAAGTTGAGTTTTAAATAGAACTAATATCACAAGCCACACATATTTAAAACACACACTCTATAATGATCAGAATTAAGTTTCTTTCATTAAAAATAAATATCTTGTAATATTTATAATACAAAATTATTCTGAAAAGTGTGTCACCTTATTGAGAACCGATTATATTTTTCAAAAATAAAGATAAATGATTTTATAATATTGACCTTGTTCTATATATCATCAATTGATGTTAATGATTGAGGATATAACCTAGAAATCATTCAATGCTAGGAATGGAAATTGTGATTATATAGTGATGAAATTTTATATTTCAAATTCACCTTAAATCATTAGGGGTTTAATGAATAGTGTCTCCAGATAATACTCTATTCCGAAACAAATTATAAAGATGTGTAGATATAAGAAATAATTTTTTTTCAGGTTGGATTAAAGAGCGATATCATAGATATTGTGTCTCGCTACATGGTATGTCATCATGTTAAGAAAGATAAAAAAAGTATAATATGATGTTACATATGTTATCCATAATAGAATATAAATGGAAAACATCAATATTTATTTTTTAATCAGAGTACAAAAATATTCAAAAGGGAATAATGTTATATGTTTTGTATTCAATCGCCTTAAAAATTCAGTATAATTCATAACCATTAGTGAATATTCCTCTTTGGATAAAAATTGTAGGGTATAAATTAAGGAAGTTGTATAGATAAACTGTGTAGGTGATTATATTATGTTTGAATGGGATCGAAGGATTACAATTACGTATCTCTTTTCTGTTATCCAACCCTTCCTAAATCAATTTTTAGCATTGAATCAGAGATATTCGAGATAATATAAGTCCCAAATACAAAAGATAATCTAGTTTCAATTATTCAATGAGAAATTAAGTGGATTCACCAAACTCTAGGTACTACCATATATCCCATATAATCATTTTTTACAAAATCATATCCCTCAACCTTGCTATCATGAAACCATAATACTCACTAATCAATTTTTTAAAAAAACTATTGAATCACCACTCTTAAAACACTCACTATTACATTAAAAATAATATAAACCACATAAATTATACATAATATTAAAAAATAATATCATTAAATACATAATATTAACTGGAGAATGTAAAGCATAAATAGTTACAAAAAATCCTACAACACAAAAATAAAAATTCCTTAATTACAAACCCTGAAAAATAGAAAACCTATATTTGGGACTATAAGATTTAAACTAAATAATGAAGGGAAGTTTTGTAAAGTAAGGGAAACTGAACAATATAGTTTATATTTTGAAATAATATCAAGATACTAGTGGTTTTCATAAACATCATAGTCATATAGGAAATAACATTTAAACATAATATGATGATTATGAACCATGTTCGTGATTTTCATTTTCAGATATGTCCTCAAAAAAATTATGTTTTAACTAAGTTCATTATATGTAGTCGTCTATCTTGAGGATCCTTATTCTCGATCATTAATATTACTATTTATATTATTATATTTTTTTAGCCATTAATTTATATGATAATAAAAATGAAATGAGTTATTTTGGTGATTATCTTTGGACCAATGGGGGATTGCAAATTGTTTTTTGGAAACATTTATAAGGAAATTAAAAAAATTAAAAATATATGAATAATAATGAGTTATATAATATAACCCATATATATTAAATAATTATTATCCATTTCTATATAATTTATTCAAATATAGTTACCAAATTCGTTAACTATATAACCTTGATGATGAAAACCTAACCATAATGATCAGAGAAAATGAACTCTTTTACATTTTTGGGATTTTCAATCATAACATCCTTTTTTATTATACTGAAAAAGAAATATTTTAATCATTTACGGATTAGGGAAGCATCAATGATGATGAAATGGGAATGTTTTCAATTATGTGATTTGATTCAAATCATTTTAATTTACACCCAGTTGATTATAGAGGACTCTAAACAGTTTTTTCCAATGAATACCACATAGCCAAAATAATACGATATCTGTGAATTATTAGAATGGTTTAATAGATAAAAATGATTATAATTAATGATAATTTTATTATTTACATCTAGTATATGGGTCAAAACATTATAATAATGGTTGTATTTAATTGATAGAAAAAATAACACAACTCCTTAGGAATATGTTTCATCATAAAGACGATTAAAGTATTAAAATATAGGAAATGATAAAACCATATATTTTTTCAGTCATTTATTCCAACCTATAAAATAAATATAAATAAGTTTTATACATTAGTATATACATTTTTTGTATGATATTTTAACAAAAATAAAAATAAATAAGATGTAAACGAAGTGGGTGACATCCTTCTTGGAAGGCATCTTTTCAATAAGAATCCATTATTAAATATAATTTGGGAAGTATAAATAAAAAATTATCTTTTTAAAAATCCTCTTAAATCCACAAAAAAACATTCCCAAAGTGTTAAAAATAGTTGAATAGGGGATGTATAGGGTTTCAAATGTTAACAAGGGAGCACTCGTAATTCTACCAAAAATATTTACTCTTCTAAAAACCACATTTTCGACTACCTACCCCATAAACTAACTTTCCAAAAAATTACAAGAAATTATAGAAATTAATTACCATATATTTTTTTAAATTTCATTCTATTTCAGTCATGTATGAAAAAATTATATATTAAATTTTTTGTTGGGGTTTATTCTCTCTAGTTCAATATAGTTTTGATTTTATGGACACTTTTCAACCTTCAATCATAAAATTATGTTATATTTATATTAATGATAACTATAATGAAAATAGTTTTATAATTATTAAACAACAGTTTATTTTACATTTAATCCCATAAAAAATTCTAATATAGAATCACTAGAGTGAACTGAAATATAGAAAACCATAATATTCATGGAATTCAAAAATTCAATATCAAAGTACATATTTATATGAGATCTTCATGTAATAGTCAGTTTGGTGAAATTATATTTATTATTTCCAAATATTTATTCTATAAAAGAATGGCTTATAATTTTACTTATTTATATTTGATCTCAAATAAATGTTTTTTAATCTAATTAATCTATCTGTGACCTAATCTAAACGAAACTCACTTAGAAAATCATGTCTCTCTTCAATCATTAAGAATATATAAAGTTTTTTTCTCAAAAATGGAGAATAATTGTATAACCATAATATTGTAAAAACACTCATTTTTCTACCCAATAATACAAAAATCTATTTTAAATCATAAAGAACATTTAAAGATGAATATAGTGGCAAACAATTTATGGGTAAATTCATATTATGTTTAATGTTTTAAAATAAAATGTTAAATTTTTGAAACCCAATACAGGAATATTAGAGTGAAACTATAGGGAGATCCTTAATCAATTCATCTTAAATAATGTATATTACCCATTCATTATGAACATGGTCCATGAGAAAAAAGAATAAATGAAATATATAGTTTCATCATAATTTCAACCATTTTTAATTTTTTTTGTAGGATAATGAAATGGAAAATGAATTTAGTGAATTAATTATAGTTTATTACCTCATATTTTAATAGGGTAATTATTTATATTTTCGTACATATTTTCATAATTCTATGTCATATCCATATTTATTTTATTTGTATTTTTTAGGGGAAAGTATGAAAATGGATGATGTACAATGGTTAAAATTGAATCATGAACACCGCCTACGACCAAGAATTTTTATATAGGCACCAATTAGTAAGAAACAAACAACATCCTATATAACAAACTTAATAGTTCCATCCCCCTAACTCAAAAATAAATGAATCAAAAAAGAATTTGGGTGAGGGTATGAAAGGAAACATTATCTGGAAATTGTGGTCAGATCTATATCAAAAATCATATAGAATAATAGCTACATAATAGTAGATGTTCATGGTAAATATCATGATAAAAATGTAGTTAGTAAGATATGTTTCAGAAATATAAAAAAAAAATTGTGTACTCCAAATACATTGAAAATAAATAATCAAATACTTTAGTTCTCACCACAAATCCACGTTACTCTCATGACTAATAGGGTATTGTAAGAATATATAAAAAATGTTTTACAGTTACTCATAATATTTTAAGGATAGTTTTGGATAGTTTTTCATAGAGATGGATTTAAAAAAAATTTGGTACAGGTAAAAAGTGTTAATATCAAATTCAAAAAAAAATTATACCTAAAAATCTCATTACTTTGATATTTTTTAATAAATCATTTCATATATCCTGAAATCAATTCATGTTTGAGAAATGATAATGAATATTCATTTCTCCCCAATAAACTGAAAAATATGAAAAACTACAAAAAAATAAAATAAAAAATTCTTAGAATGTTGAGACTCCTCAAAACATAAATTTTACTAAATTTCATTTTTGGAGAATAAACATTAATAGAAATGGATTAATAGAATATTGAGAAGTATAAATTAAACTCAAGATATTCCACATCCACTGAATTTTATTTAAGCTCTTAAATTACAATTTTTATAAAATATAAAAACAAAATACTATTATAATTTTTTAGAAGAGTAAAATGACATTTAGAAGGAGGGATATAAAATATTTGACGGTTATCCTCAATTGGTGCTGAATTTAAAATTCCTATATCGATTCCATTACATTTTTTATCCATATTATAAATGTGGATGAGGTTTTTAAAATATTACCCATTGTATGTGTGTTCTACTAGTTCCCATAAGTAGACACCATGAATGGAGACTCCAAAAATGATGGAAATGTGACAACATCAAAGAATCTATATTAAAAAAGAATTAATGGTAGAGGGTATTGTATGTAGGGGTTCTGCCAATTATCCACTCTAGTTTCATTCTCAATTTTATTTTCATGTTACTATTGAGTTAGTAGTGTTATTATAACAAAAAAATTATCTTTTTATTTTCTACTTCTTCTATTACAACCTCTTTTGGGGTTTCATATTCTAAAATCCAAAACAACATATATTGAATGGTTATTATTTTCCATATTCATCACTCACCAGTTATTGTATTTTTGTCGATCCAATAATGTTGAATGATTAGTAGTGAGTACAAATTAAATGAATTAATTCATAATGAAGTGAATACAAAGTTATTTGAAATCCATTTGTTACGTTAAATTTTTGTATATGGTTTTCCTAGATGACCACTAGAAGGATGTATGAGATTAATGTTGAGGGGGATGTTTTTTTAATGTAGTATCCACCTCCATAATTTCTTCATCAATGATTAAATGGAATAGAAGTTGTTCATTTTTATCATTAGAATCATTTGGACTGAATTTTTTAAAATATTATGAGATCTAAGTAGATGGCATGGTCATGGATTCTAGATATTGGTACTATGGTTTTTCTTTGATCCCCCACTAAATTATTAAATGTCATCTTACCTATAATCATACATCAAAACCCCTCTTAACTGATTTTTAAAAAATATATTGTATCACATAATGGGGAATTCATTGAAAATGTATTATACTTTTTAATAATAGTTTGTAAAAAAATAGCTTATGATCATCATAAAATAGGTTTAATAAAATACATTCCTCTATTACAAAATGCTATTTTTATGACAAACCTACTTTTATTTACACAGTTAAACATGAATTATTACATACACTTCCCTTGATACAACATAGAAGACAGAGAGGTATAGTGTCTTTGGGGATTGGGATAATTACATAACAACTTAAAACAAGAAATACCACATCTTCATTGGAAAGTTCCTTTACATGACCACTAAATTCCCCCTTACATAGCATTGCATGGGATTACCTAAGAACATGCATAGGAAAAGGGTGAGCTATAAATCCCAGTAAGGGAATAAGCATGGAGGAACCTGAGGAATATAATAAATATTAGAAAATAGGCATATCAATGGATCATAAGAAAAACATGAACATAAAGGCATTATAAATCATGATAATCATAACATGGAGATGTCACAACAACATTTTACATGGAATTAGCATGAGCCATGGATCATTACACATGAAGCATGAGTAAACCCTCATTGCACTTGAAGCACATGTAATCCCTGGAAACACTTGAATTAGAATGAGTTAAAACCCATTGTAAATGATTATCATGATACAATACTTTACACAATGCATTGGAGTGCCATCAGGGCAAACCCTTCTTAAACATTTCATTTCATGCTTATGTGTGCCACAAAATCATAGAAAATGAATTCATAAAACAATATAATTTATTCTACGATTAAGGAATGTAGAATTAATACATGAAACTATTATAAAAATTTGTAAATGTTCATAAAGGTGAATAAAATTTATATAGAAATGGGCATGATATACACTACACAATGATTTGGGCTTGGAAAATTTTGGTGCCATTTCGGCAACATAACATCATGACATAAGACTTCATTAAAATGGATGATTGAAAGGAACGGGGTTTCTAATCATATTTACATGAAATTTACAATAATGGGAGTCATATAGATACATTCCCCAAAATAGTTAACAGAATTTAAATTCATAATACAAAATAATTACTTGAATGAAAATGAAGAGGATGAAATTACTTATGGAATTTTTTCATGGTAATAGGTATATATTGAAGGGACCGATTTGAGATAAAGGAGTATATCACCATTAAAACATAAAATTTATAGTCTAGTGGTGGTTCGTAATCATACCTCAACATTTATAATTGAAAATAAAAGGGTATAACAATATTAACAAACTTGGATAAAATAATAAAGGAAGTAATTTCTTTGATAGAAGTGTGATCCAAAATGATTGGGAGGTGATTGAGATTATCTTCTTAGGAGCATGGGGAACCTTGGGATGATTACATAGAGAGGATTTCAGGGGATGTTCTAACACCAAAGGATTTGAGTGAGGAGGAAGTGGAATCATGGGTGGGTTTATATAGGGGAGGAGAGGGAATTCTTTATTATTTAGGTTTGGGACACCACATATTAAACTAATCCAAAACAAAAAACAGCCCATATTTTCCAACGGTTTTTTCCAATGGGAATTGGAAAAAAAATATTTTATATGGAAAATGAATGAACTTATAAAAATAATAGAATTTCTTTTGTGGAGGGGAGTCACACTCTCCATGTAAAGGTTTTAAAAAGAAAAAAAGTTTTATAAGCCTTAAACGGTTCACTAGTGTATTGTATAATAAATCAAACCAACCTAAAGTCACATTATTTTAATGGTAAAAAATATATTGGCTGAATAATAATGTTTATAGTATTTTAATTCATCACTATTGGGTCATTATGATGTTATAAAACATATTATTTATTTATAAAATATTTAATTTTTACCCAAAAATTTGACTGTCTCCAAAAATTATGAAAAATTCACCATTGGATAATTTAGATGTCATGATTAAAAAAATTCTATCATTTTATCTAAATAATATTCTAAATATTTGAATTTTATATTTTAAAATAAGAACTGACATTTATTGAAAATTCATGGGATTTGAAAAAGACAGCATCCATGCGTTGATAAAAATTATAATTGCATTCATAAAAATTATATGAAGATTTATACTTAATAAAAGTAATTTAATAGTAATACTATTTAATTTAAATATATTGTTTATTCAAAAATTGATTAATTCATCAAAATGGATTCATTAGTTGAAAATTAACTAGAAATTCTATTTGTGATTTAAAATTTCTTTACAATGTAACAATAACAAAATTTATGTATAATATTTATTATATATAAAAATAATGTACATAATAATAGGGTTATAGTATTGTTACATAACCACTTAAAATACCCAAATAAAACCTTAGGTTAAGGTGCGCGAAGGTGATAGACTCTTGGTGTGTTTCAGATAACATTGCTCGAGTGGTAATCTCTATCAAAATACAATTCTCCTGTAAGTGGTTCGGCTCGAGCTTAACATAATAATTCTTATCTTGGGCATGGTCAGGAGAGAATCCCAATGATTCCAACTCCTTTTAGAGCTCAGATAAATGGGCTTCATATGAGGAAAGTCTACGAAATGAGGCCATCAAATCCCGTGTTTGAGGAAATTGGATATGTTAAAGCCTTATATTTATACTAATAATGTAATCACTACTCAACAAAAATATGAGTAATGGTCAAAATTCTTAGTAGTATTTTAAAATCCAAAACATTTAACCAAATAAGAGCATACATTTTACATATCAATAAGAAGACATTTAAATAGACCAAAAAAAATTATTAATGATTTTATGGGTCATTACAATCTTCTCCTCTTACGAAATTTCTTCCAATAAATTAGCTTCTACCACGCTAAAACATATTTGGGTAACTCTGATTCAACCCTTCTTTTAATTCCCATGTCTCTTCTTCAAACATTTGGTTTTCCACAACACCTTGACAATGGGCATTGTCTTATTTCGTAGAAAATTATCTCTACGATATAAGACCTTCACGGATTTTGCTTCATAAGAATGATCATCTTCTAGTTATACTACCTCTAAAGAGAGTACATGTTAAGGGTCTGCTGTGTACTTTTTTAAGAGGGATACATGATAGGCATCATGTACATTGTCCATAGTTGGTCGAATTGCTAGTCGATAGGCCACAACCCTGATACTATTAAGAATCTCTAAGGGGTTGATGTAACTAGGACTTTACATCCCCTTATTTCCAAACCACATTAACTTCTTCTAGGATTATATTCCTAAAAACAACATGTCTCCAACTTTGAACTCAAGGTCTCTTCGATGGGTATCCATAAAACTCTTATGTTGACTCTGGGCTACCTAGATATGTTGTGGAATGGTTTTAAACTTCTCTACCATTTCTTGGAGGATTTATGGTCCTAGCTTCTTACGCACACTAACCTCATTTTAAAACATGAGTGTTCCACACCAATTCCCATATAGGTCTTCATATGGTTCCATTCAGGTGCTCGAGTGGAAATGATTATTGTTGGATAATTCAACCAATGTAATATTTTGGTCTTATCCTCCTTTGAAGTTCATAGAAAATGATCATAACATATCTTACAGTGTCTGAATTGTTTGCTCTAATTGGACATTAGTTTGAGGATGATAGGTCGTACTGATGTTCAGTTCTGTATAAAGATCATGTTGAACTCTCATAAAAAAAAGTGGTGGGTCTTGGATCTGGATCAGATAAAACATATAGTGGTACTCCATTCCACCTTGACACTTCCCTGATATATATCTGTGTCTGTTGATCCAACGAAAAATCCTATTGAATTTAAATGAAGTGTTCAGACTTTTTAAGATGATACAAAACAAATAAAATTGCATTTATGCCTTTGGATTCCCTCAGATGTCCATTGAAAAAGTCCATAGTGATGTTCCCCATTTCCATTCTTGAATGGGAAATGGTTGCATCATCCCCTTAGACTTATGTCTCTCTAACTTAACATACTAACACAACATGTATATTGATGTATATTCAGTAATATTTCATTTCATATTATCCCATCAATAATACTCTTAGTGATCTCAATACATCTTTCAATTTCATGGGTGAATAGGGAAATTTGAACTATGTGAATCATCCAAAAGTCACTTATTCACCTTGAAACTTGATGGAACACATATTCATTTCACAAATCTACCAATTCCTTCTTCATTAACATTGAACTCCTAGGATTCCCCTTTATTGATAGCTTCCACTTTCTTCCGAATTACCCCATTATCCATTTTAGCATCATTTAACCTTTATAAAAGAGAAGATTGAGAAATCATTTGTGAAAATATTAATTATGTTCCATTATTTATGATTCCCATGTCCATCATCATCAAATCTAAGAAGATTGGATCATTCTCAATTCACATCAATGATAGTTTCACTGGGTCCTTTCCACTTAGAGAATCATCCAACTTGTTCTCATTCTCATGGTGGTAATTGATTGAGCTATCATCATCTTTAATCATCTCTAACCGTCTTTGTTGGCGTGTGTTCAACTCTTTCTGTGTGAATATATACTTGAGGATTTTTTGGTATGTATATATTTCACACTTCGCTTTAATGAGATAATGTCAAAAAATATTTAAAGTGAAGATAATCGAAGCCATCTATAGTGATATGTTAAAAAAATTCAACTCATGAAATTTCAATTTCCTTCAAGGATAGGCAATGACTTTGTGAGTTTGCATCAACAGACAGTGAAATCCCTTCATTGAAGCATCATTGAATACCACAAGAAGATCTCCACTTGTGGGTAAAGTGAGCACGAGCACAGTGGTAAGACTCATTTTTAATACATGATTTTTTCTTCACATGAATAACTCTATGTAAACTATAATACCTTCTGAGATAGCTTGGTATGAGGGTTGTACAATCATGGGAAATTTCTCAGAAATCGTCGATAATATCAAGCTAACCCCAAGAATCTATGGATATCTGTTACAGATGTTGTCCTCAACTGTCCTTCAATTGCAGCTGTGTTCGAGGGATCCACATATCTCCCATTGCTTGTGATCGTATGGCCCACAAATGATACCTCCATCAACCAGAACTCACACTTGATGTACATCGCATAGAGCTTCTCCTTTCGTAAGGTCTCTAATACAGTTCTTAGATTCTCCTCATGATCCTACTTGGTTTTGGATTATATTCTAATATCATCAATAAAGACTACCAAAAATTGGTCGAGGTAATATCTAATGACATTATTCATCATGTCCCGGATGATTTCTAGAGCATTATTGAGTCTAAAATGCATTACTATGAATTCATAGTGCCCATATCTTGTACGAAAAGTTGCCTTGGGGATATCATACTTTTTTACCATTACTTAATAATATCTTGACTAAAATTCAAATTTTGAGAAGTATTGTTATCCATATATTTGATTGATCAAGTCAATAATTCTTGGAAAAAGATTTTTTTTATCATGATTTGTTTAAGCTCACAGTAACCGACGCAAAGGTGCATTGACCCATCCTTATTCTTGACAAAGAGGACTGGTGTAACCCATGGTGATGCACCTGGGAAAATTAACTATTTATCCAGATTCATCTGTAGTTGTTTCATTAGGTCCTCAATCTCCACAACATCCATTCTCAATGAAGTCTTGGATATTGGAAACACCATATGTATAAGATCAAGTAAGAATTTTACATCTCTTCTAGGAGGATGGCAATGAAATTACTTAGGAAACACATCATCCAATTCTGTAACAAAAGGAATGTCTTCCAGGATTGTTGCCTCCTTAGACTCAATCATCTGACCTAGGTACACATGCTCATAGAACTATAATATCCACTCTTGAGATTATGGAGCTAAAGAAGATTCATCTTCCTCCTTACACTTTTTATAGAATCAGGGGCTGATTCTGACACAGGGAGAGTGATTTCCCTCTCACGGAGATTTATTTTGGCTCTATAGAGGGAAAGCCAATCCATTCAATGAATTGCATCATATTCTACCAAAGGGAGTGTAATGAGTGTTTCTAGGAAGTTCAATCCATAGATTATGATAGGGGAGGAGGTATATTCATTGGGATGCAATGATTTCCACATTTTCTGTACACACCAATATCGTTACATCAATGATTATTAGTGGTGTTGGGATTGTTCTACTAAACATTCGGGGTGTAAAGGATTGTGTAGAACCATGGATGATAACCCTACCTTTAACTTTTTTTCTGGTTCTACTCATTTAATTCATCCAAAAATACTTGGGGAAGTTATATTTTTTAAAATATATTTGAAACCTAAAGGGGAATCAAATGTCAAAAAGGGATAACATATAAATTACATTTATTTACTTAACAGATGATTCTATAGGATTTAATCTATGTTAACCCTGATCTACTTTCTAACATATATTCTTAAGGATTTTTTTAATTCCCATAACAATGGTTCATACTAAGCTAGTGAATATAGGAATGCATATTCCCTAGGAGTGTCATAACCAAGAGTATATCAATTCCCATTGTTGTGTACTCAGATAGCCCAAGTTAAGACCAGAACTCCTTCTCGGGGTTTTCACCCCTAAGTACGTCAGTGCCAGAACCGCCTATACCTCCTCATATCCAGACATGGATTTGTTTTCATGATAAACCATTTACTCAATACTCCACAAACAATAGGGATTTTTTTATTATACATAGTCTTACATATGGGGCCTCACTAGGGTTTTCTAATCCTAATCCAAAAATTAATTAAACATATCCTCTAATACTAACTATGGAAACTTTTCTTTTATTTACACGCTTAAAAGTGATTTATTACATAAACCTCACATGACACAACATAGAATATATAGAGGTCTAGTGTCATTGGGGATTAGGATCATTACATAATAATTTAAAACATGAAATAAAAAATCTTTATATGAATATTCCTTTACAGGGTCACTACATTCACTCTTACAGAGCATACATGGGATAACCTAACGATATGCATAAGAAAATGGTGGGCTATAATGCCCAGTAAAAGAATAAACATAGAATAACATGAAGAATATAATACATTTTATAAAATAGTAATATCAATGTATCACAAGAAAAACCTGAACATAAATGCATTATAAAGCATGATAATCATGACATGGATATGTTGCAACAACACTTAACATGTAATTAGCATGATCCAAGGATCATTAAACATGGATTATGAGTAAACCCTAATTGCACATGAAGCATAAGTAAAACCTCATTTCAGTTGAATTATCATGAGTTAACACCGATTTTACATGACGTATCATGATACTATACTTTACCCAATGCATTGGAGCGCTATCAGGCACACCCTTCTTAAACATTTCATTTCATGTATAAATGTGCCAAAAGATCGTAGAACATGAATTCAAAAAACGTCATAATTTATTCCAAGATTAAGGAATATGGAATTGATACATGAAACTATTACATAAATATGTAAATATTCATAAAGGTGAATACCCTTTATAGATAAATGGGAATGGTATTCACTACACAAAGATTTTGTCTTGTAAAATTGTGGTGTAATTTCATAAGCATAACAGTGTGACCTAAAACATCATAAAAATGGTTGATTAGAGATAAATGGGTGTATAATAAAATTTAAATTAAATTTAATGTTATGGGAGTCATATAGATATATGTCCCAACATAGGTAATGTAATTTAGATTCATAATACAAAATAATTTCTTGAATGTAAATCAGGATAGAGAAATTCCGTACAAACTTTTTGTATGGAAAAATGTATATATGGAATGAAAATATTAGAGGTAAAGGGGTATATCACCCTTAAAACATAAATATGATAGTATAGGGGTGGTGATAAATCATACCTTAAAATTTATAATTGAAAATAAAAGGGAAGAACAATATTAAGAAACTAGGATAAAATGAGAAAGGAATTAATCCATTGCATGGAAGTGTGATCCCAATGGATTGGGAGTGGATTTAGAGATGTTTATTTAGAGCTTAGGGATCCTTGGGAGGATTTTATAGTTATGAGAGATGAGGTTAGGGAAACACAAATGGCATTGAGTGATGAGGAAGTGGAAACTTGGGTGGTATTATATATGAAAGGAGGGGTAATTCATTATTATTTAGGATTGGGACACCACATATTAAACAAATCAAAACCACAAAATATCTCATGGTTATTACAATGGTTTTTGTAAAAGGGGAGTGAATAAAACTATATTATAGGGATAATGTATGATATTCTTATAATAATAGGTTTTCTTATGTGGATGTGAGACACATTCTCAAAGAAAACAATTTAAAAAGATAAACAATTTTATAAGGCTTGAAGGGTGCACTATAACCATGTAAAATAAATTAAACAAACCCAAAATAATATTATTTTAATGTTAAACCATATATTGGAAAATAATAATGTTAATATTATTTTATTATAGCACTATTAAGTCATTAAAACACATTATGTTTTTAAACGGCAATTAATTTTTACCCATTAATTTTACTATCTAAGAAAATTATGAAACATTCATCATTGTATAATTTTGACGTCTTGATTCCAAAAATTGTATTAATTTTATATAAAAAATTTAAATATGTTAATTTTTACTTTTAAAATAAAAAATGACATTTATCGAAAAATCAAGGAATTTGACAAACACAGCTTTCAAACCATTATAATAAATTTTAATTACATTCATAAATATTATATGATCACTTATAGTTAATAAATTTAATTTAATATTATTATTATTATATTTAAATATAATTTAATTCAAAAATACATTAATTTATCAAAAATAGTTTACTTAGTTGAAAATTAACAAAAAAATACTATTTTTGATTTAATAACTTTTTACGAAGTAACTATAATAAAATGAATGTATAATCTAAATTATATACCAAAATAATGTAAATAATCATAGTGATTGGGTCTTATTATATAACCCCATAAAACACCAACATATGTCCTTAGGGTAAGGTGCACGATGGTGTTTGACACTATGGGTAACTCGGATAACATTGCTCAAGTGGTAATCTCGATCCACTTCCACTTCCCTCGTAGGCGGTTCCGCTCGAGCTTAACGTATTCAAGATCGACTTGGGCTTGGACAAGAATGAATCCAATTGATGCCACCTCCTTTATGAGTTCCAATAAAAGTTTTTCATATGTGAAATTATACTAGATGAGCCATCTCTTCCTTTGTCTATGTAAATTAGATTTTTTAAAGACCTATATTTATACTACTCTTGTGATCCCTGTTCAATGGCTATATTAGTAACGGTCACAATTCATAATGGTATTTTAAAATCCAAAACATGGAACCAAATAAGTGCAGATGTTTTACATAACCATAAGAAGACATTTAAATAGACCAAGTGGAATTTTAATTAATGAATTTATGGGTCGTTATAAATTTGATGAGGTTTTTTATATATATTCTAAAAAGATTTTATATTTTTTACTATGTAATTAATTGGGTCAATAATAGGTTATATATCTTGAGGACCCTTAATATTAGTAACTAAATATTCAAATTTAATTTATGAATTTGTTCTATTTTATATTTTATGTCAAAATGGAAATATGATATTTTGGTGAGTCGATTTGGAAAAAATAGAAATGAAAGGATTTATGGATAAAATGAATTGATAAAAAAAATAATTTAAAAAACAATATTAATTATTATGATCACTAGTATATATGCCTATATTATTTTTTAAATCATGTTACTTAATGATAAAAATAAATGAATTATTTTTTTCAAATTTTTAACCCCTAAACCCTATGGAAGAAAAGATACATACACAAATATTTGAACAAATGAACCATAAGACATTTTGAGGATTATAAATCTTGGAACATTGTTCTGATAATAGTTTCAAATTAATTATTTTAAAAGGGGTTAATTAATGAAAAATTTTGACTATTTCAGATTGTGGATTAGATTGAAAACATAAAAAATAAACCCAAGTTGACTAGTTTTGCGAATGATTGTGTTTCTGTCAAAAATCACATAAGAAAACCATGCATTATGCTAGTGTTTAATTATGGTTATTTAAACATTATGAAATAGGTACATTAACAATAATCTTATAAATAAAAATGATTACATAGATTAAAAAAACTAGCAAGTGTGGTAGAAAATAGATTGACTAAAAAAATAATAACTCTCAATTGGGAGGATTAGTCATCATGGTGATGATTAACATAAGAAAATATAAAAAAGGGTAGAAAACAAATTTCCTATAAACTATTTTATTACATAATAAATGAATATAGTTAATACGCACTTGGGAATCAATGATAAAACGTTACTAAAGTGATATTCAGATTACATGTAGAAAATAAAAGAATGAAGAATTGGTGGAAATAGATGATTTGATTTTTTAGGGAGATATTAACCCAAAATTTTATTCATAAAAACTATAATGTATGTGGAATGGAACAAATATTTCCATCTACACCATCAATTGTCCATGAAAAAACATTTAAAAAAATTAAAATATCACGTAAATATAATGGTAGAGGGAAACATGTTGATATATAAATAATGGAATATATAGAATTTCACTAGAAAAATATAGTCTTATTTTGTCCAATTTTCAAACTAAAATACCAAAAAAACCACACCTCATTCAAGATAAATAAAATAATCTATAATGTATCATTTAAATTAAATCAAAATTTTAGTTCATTTATATAATTAACAAAAATATTACAACCCAAATTGCGACGAGGGGTTAATTCTGTCGAGTCCAGTACAACTTTTAATTTATGGGAACACTTTTCCATTAAAAAATGGGATCCAAATATAATGATATAAATGGAAATTTATCCAAATTACCATATATTTATTCAATAATATTATATTTCAAAATCAATTTTCATGAAAAAATTTAGTGTTGAAGTTATAGATTGAATAAAAAGCGTAAAGAAAGAATTTTCATTAAATTTAAAAAATCATGATCAAAATTTGAATATCTATTTAATCATAAAAAAAATTATTTTTAGAAATTAGATTAATTATTATAAAAATTATATTCATTATAAATATGATTTTTATTCTTCAAAACCTTACTAGACAATGCTTAAAATATTAATCAATTATTATAAGAACAAATTCATTTGAGAAACATTTTACCAAAACAGACTGAATAAATAAATTTTTTCCAACTTCCCAACATATCCAATACATAATCTCCAATGTAACTTCTTAAATAATTATTAATTGTAATTTATGAGCATATAAATTAGTCATATTATCATTAGAAATGAATTATTTACTACTTTATATTATAAATCAAAAAGTAGATGAAAAATGATTACCATTGAATAAGTAATTATGAAAAACATAAACCAAAAAGTTATCACATATAATAAAATGATCTAAATAAATTAGCAATGTGATTCAAAGACACATAACTATAAGAATTTTTAACCAAATATTTGATTTATAATAAATTAAATTGACTAATATTTCAATGACATTCCAAACCATGAATTACTATAAATAAAGAAATATTAATTAATATAAAAATAAAAATGACAAATCATAAGATCATGGAAAACAAAATAAACAATAAATAGAATTAGAAATGACCACTATACATATTATAAGATTGAAAATTGACTGGTTATAAAATCATTCATTCACAATCACCTATTTATATTTTTAAAAACAAAATAAATTATTTACTAAGGTTTTGAAAATAATATGGTAGACATATCTTGTGAATAACCTAATTAAACATTACTACATTTTAACATATGGGAATTATATTGGAATTAACAAGATTATGAAGGTTGGGTATGGGTGGGCTTCATTAATAGCCAACTGACAATGTTTATCAACCACTCAATTTATCAGTTGATCAGATGTTATAATTTAAATGTTCTTGGAGTGTTAGAGTAATTATTCAATATGTCATGATGTAAAAATATTACAAAATATAATAATATTATGTTAATAATTAAATTGGTAAAATTTTATAAATGGAATCCAAATGAATAACTTGAATGATACAAAGCCTTTCATTTTTACAAACATTTCAAAAACGTTTTTAATGGGTAATATATTAACCAAAACATCCAATCAAGGATGTTAAAACCATTAACCAAATGTGGATGTATTATTGATAAAATATATGTATAGTGTCAAATTTTTTATTTCATATTAAAATAGTTAACTAATCTTGTTGGATGAAACAATTTAAACCCATGGTTAGACAAAAATAAAACGATGGAATGTGGTGTATCTATTTCCAAAACCCTCTTTAATCTCCTCAATTAATAACAAGTCTATAAACTATGGAAAATTTTTATAATCAATTTTAATGGAGGCCAAACCTATACCTAGAGTCTCATTGATTAGAATGGTCAAACATAGATGATTCACCAATAAAACTTTATCAATCAAGAAGATAAAAAATAATAAAATAAAATGAAATGTAGATATTTTTTCTTAAAACATCTCAAAGGTAGTTTGAAGAAAATACTGAAAAAAATCACAAAAAATAATAGAAACATGATGACACAAAAACATATTGTAATATATCTATTATGTTTTTTCTTGATTCCTTGGTCTTATTTACAGACTCCAAATATCATTGATGAAAAAAATCAAATTTCTATGATTACATAATTATTTTCATCCGTTTGTGAATGAATATTTTATTATTAAATGTATTTTATGAAACATATCCAGATGATTGTAAATATATTTTTAATAATATAAACATGGTATTATGATATTTTGAAATATTATATTGTTTAAAATATGTATATACTGAGGTGTGTAATGTTTTTGGATAAGGAATTGAATGAATTTAGTTTTGAGGAAGGTAGAGTCTAGTTGTGGATTTTTATTTAATAGTCTATTTTGTGGATTTTAAATTTTCATGTGACATGTTTTTGGAAATATCTTTTAGTAATAATTTATCAAAAAAAAATACAATTTGAAACCATTAGCCTAATAGAATCCCACCCACTCAATGATGTATAACCCAACTCAAAGGATAGTAATGATCACCCACATGGAGAAGGATTTTTTGATGAAGGCCTATATATAGGATGGTGTTGAAATTTCTTGAGAACACATGTAGGAGTGGTAGTTTTCATCAACAGGGAGGTGTGGCCCAAGAAACCAAGGGTGTGAGTGTGTCTGGGAACCACCTCTCTTAGATGTATGAGTGGTTTTATTGGAAAAGGCCAACGACTATGTTGATTGATGTTGGTGGAAAACAATACAATATACTATTTATGCACCATTAAAATATATTTATAGAATAGAAACCATCAGATCAAGATGATATATGTAGTCCAATCAAATAATCATCATATCTAACTCCATATATCCAAATATCACTTTGTTATTGTGTGTCATCACGGTACCATAATCAAGATCATACTTAAAGTAAAATGAGATATAATGGGAAAAAAATTAAATAAACCTCGTCACAAAAAATATCTATCATACATGTAATTATTTCGTTCATAAAATCATTTGTTTAAAAGATTGAGTAAAATTGTTTCGACTATATACAGTTTAAAAAGGCATGTGAGAGTTTTAGGATCTTAGCTAAATGAAGATGATTTTCTATGTGTATAATTTCACATACCATTTAATATTGTTTTTGATATTTTTGGTGAATATTAATACACAAAAAATCCAATTATGTGATTTTATGTATATATTCAGTGTAAAAATATATATGCTCTGATAATGGACCTATGACAACCCTTCTATCTATTAAACACTTAAACATGATTTATTACATAAACTATACTTAATACAACATAGAATATCAAGAGGTATAGTGTCTTTTGGGCTTATTATCTTTACATTACAACTTAGAACAATAAATACCACATCTTTATTGAAAACATCCTTTACACGACCACTACATTCCCTCATACGTAGCATTGCAAAGGATAAACTGAGAGCATGCATAAAAAAAGGGTAAGCTATAAAGACAAGTAAGGGAATAAACATGGAATAAAATTAGGAATAGAGTACATGTTAGACAATAGGTATATCAGTGGATTACAAGAGAAACATTAATATAAATCCATTATAAAGTATGATTATTTTAATATGGAAATGTGGAACAACATTTAACATGATTTTAGAATAAGCCAAGGCAAATTACACAAGGAGCATGAGTAAAACCACATTTCACTTGAATTAGCATTAGTTAACCCTCATTGCACTTGACATATCATTATACTAATCTTTACCTAATGCATTTGAGCTCTATTAGGGCACACCCTTCTTAAATAATTCATTTCATGCATAAGTGTGCATCATGGATCATACAACATGGAATAAATCATCATCATTTATTCCAGGATAAAGGGATGTGGAAAAAATATATGAAACATTATAATCAATATGTAAATATTCAGAAAGGTGAATACCCTTGATAGAAAAATGGGCATGGTATTTACTACACAATGACATTGGCTTGGATAATCGTACTATAATTTCAGAAGCATAACGACATGAAATAAGAACTCATAAAAAATGGTTGATGAGAGATAAACTGGTGTATCATCATATTTACATGAAATGTACAGTAAGGGGTTTATATAGATACATGTCCCAACAAACTTAATGGAATTTAAAAACAAAATACAAAATAATTACTTGGATGTAAAATAGGAGAGAGAAATCCCTCACGAAATTTCGGCATGGTAACAAGTGTACATGGGAGGAATTAATGAGATAGAAATGGGTATCCCATAATCCAAACAGAAATAGGGAAGTATGTGCGTTGTGTGAAATCATACCCCAAAATTTTTAATTGAAACGAAAAGTGCATAAAATCTTAATGAAAATTAGACTAAATGATAAAGGAAGAAATCCCTTACCTGGTAGGGTGGTCCCAAAGGCTTTGGAGATACTTGAGAGAAGATTATTGGGAGATTTGGGAACCTTGGGAAGATTTTAAAGGGAGGAGGGAAGGGGATAGACGAACTAGAAATGCTTTTAGTGAAGAGGAAGTGGGAGCATGGGTGGGTATATATAGGAAAGGAGAGGGAATGTTTTATTATTTAGGTTTGGGACACCTCACATTAAACAAATCAAAACAAAAAATCTTCCATTGTTTTTTCCCATGGTTTTTCCAAAGGGGGTTTTAAAAAGAATATTTTATAAGCCCAATGGTCTGACCTCTTAAAATATTTAGGTTGCTTATGTGGTGGTGAGTCACACTCTCAAGGAAGGGTCCACTAAAGCTTTGTAAAATAAATAAAAAAATCTAAAATAAAATAATATTAATGCAAAAAAAAATTTTGGTAAAACATAATGTTTATATTATTTTATCACATCACTATTGAGTCATTATGATGTCATAAAACATATTATATTTTTAAACCGTATTTAATTTTTACCAAAAAATTCAATTGTACCAGAAAATTATGAAAAAATAACTATTAAATAATTTTGACGTCCTGATTCCAAAAATAATATTCATTTTTTTAAATAATTTTCTTAGTATGTGAATATTTACTTTTAAAATAAAAACAGATATTTATCAAAAATTGATGGGTTTTGACAAAAATATCTTTCAAACCATAAAATAAATTATAATTTCACTCATACAATTATATTATCATTTATATTTAATAAAAATTAATTAATTTATGATAATATATTATTAAAATATTATTTAACTCAATAATCCATTAATTCATCTAAATATATTTCTAAGTTTAATATTTACTTAAAATACCATTTGTATTTTAAAAATATTTACAAAGTAACAACAAAAAAATGAATGCACATTCTTTTTAAAAAAATGATGTACATAGACGTAATGCTAGGGCCTTGGTACACAACCCCTTATAACACCCGTATATGACCAAATAGTAAGGTGTTCAATGGTGACATAATATTGGGGTGGCTCAGATAACATCACTGGAGCGGTAATCTCTATTAACTTCAATTTCTCCCGTAGTCAGTTCCGCTCAAGCTGAACATGTTCAAGATCAGCTTGGACTGGGGTCAAGAGTGAAGCCCAAAGACACCACCTTCTTACTAAGCTCCAAAAAATGGGATTCATATGGGTAAAGTTACTGGATTAGGCCATCACTTCCTTTTTCTGAGTAAATATGATTTGTTAAACCCCTACATTTATACCAATCATGTGATCATTGTTCAATGGCTATTTTAACAACGGTCAAATTTCATAAAGGTATTATAAAAATACAAAACATAAAACCAAATAAATTCAAAAAAAAGTTTACATAATGAGACATTTAATTATATCAATAGAGATTTCCATTAATTAATATTTGGGTCATTATCAGACCGATGTAGTATTTATCTCTAATTTCTTGTAATGCATGTAGAGTGAGAAGATGTATCTTCCTTGTGAGATTTTTTCAAAGAGAAATATTACATGACAAAGTAAAGTAGAGTTTTCATCATGATATTTTTTTTCAAAAAACCTGTGTTTTTATTTACATCATCAAAAATATATGAAAGGTTTCCTCTATGTTTTTGGAATGATATAGTGGTGATAATGATTAGTATAGCCTATAAATAATAGTTAAACTCTTCATTAATTGACCAAAGAAATCATGATATGAAATTATTGAGGTTTTTTCAAATTTTATATTATTGAGAATCACAAATCATCAATCTAATGAAAATCTATATAATTTTAGTGAAGAATGTTTTAATTTTGTAGAGATAGATATTCTATTGAGGGTATAAGAATTATATAGTATGCTATTTTTAAATGAAGTCGGATTAATTGGAGATAAGTTAATTTATTAATATTCAGAACAACTAAATTTTTTTAGAATAATTATTACACGATGAAAACAATAATTAAATTATGAGGATTCAGTGGGAAACACATTAGATATAATGATAATATGATATTATTGTTTATAATTACATGTAATATATGAGAATCATAAATTAATGAATTAATAATTACATGATTTTGAGGAGTGACCATTACAATTTAATCATTTAAGAAGTGATAATTACCAACATTGTTTCTTGTTATTATCACTTTTTATAACATTGAAGAATTAAGTACCTTATATTCTGTTAATCTCGATAGCTCAAAAATAAGCACATTCAACAATAATAATAGTATAATCTAATATTCTAGGGTTATCTTTCTGGTATTATTTTAATTAATTTTGTATTATGTGGTATGAAGATATAGTTCTGATTAAACTCTAGAATGATAAGTGTGACTCTATGATATTAAATATCATTTGGTGTAACAACTTTGGAGTATATTATGGTATCCATTATTGGGGAATCTAAGTAATGATATCATGTATTAGGCTAATATTTTTACAAATCATTGAAAATGTTTTGTGTACATGTCCCTTTTTTTTACAATATTGAGGTGAAAATAAGTAATATTAGTAGAGGTTCAGATTATATAATGTCAGTATATGTTTATTTTTAAGGAAGAATAAATTATAAAATGTATCCACTGATTGAAACCCAATATGAGAAATCCAATTAGTTTCAGAGCATAGTGTTCCTCTACCAAAATCCAAAAAATATTCTAATGATGGATAACAAGAATTTTGTTGACTATAAGTGTATTCCGACATTAAATGATAATAAAAAAAGTTGTGGTGTGAATATTATGTTTCCCTATATCATATATTTTGGGATTTATTCAAAAGGTTTGGAGATAGTAGGAATGAAACCTAATTTTGGTGGCACTCCAATATCATTTTCTAATAATAAAAATATAGATGTTGATGTAAAATGTAAAAATCCTATTTTTATAAATTATTAAAAAATTACATAATTCTTATTGTACTAAAATATTCTATAAAATTTTTTGAAAAATTAAAAAACCATTATAGAGGACTTGTGAATATAATGGTGTATAAATTTTAAATTTGTAGACGTAAATTTGAAAAAATATTGTTGAATTAGAAATAAAACATTTATGACTAATTATAATTATTTAATGAAATTTCATTAATATTAGAGGTTTTGATGAAAAGTTGGGTGATTTATCAATTTTCAAATAGTAGATATGTAACACTTATAATTGTTATGATTGTAATGTTTCATATTTTGAAGATACATATGTTGCTAATCTCTATGAACTAGATAAAATTATTATTTAATTTGGAATGAATAATATCCAAACATTTCAGAAGAAGAGAAAAGATCATCTAATTATCTGAACCTTACTAGTGGGTCAAAGATAGTGTTCCAAATTACCTCATGTGCACCTCACATTATGAAAGAAGGTAATAATTAGAAGTGAGAAGATATATCCATCTATGGGGAGACAATTCTATTATAATCATCTCATTTTAAATAAAAATAAATAAATTGAAAATAATAAAAATAAATAAATACTAGACTAATTATGAAGAGGAAACATGATTTTATACAAGAAAAACCTATAAACGGGAACTGATTTTGAATGAAAACCCATAGTAACAAGTGTAGGTAGAAAAATTAATCAACATTTGGTCCTAAAGAGTATTTTCCAATATTGTTACAACCTTTCACATCCCTACATATCCATCCACCAAAGATCCCATTACCTTTACTAGATCCCTCAACATTTAATCTACAAGCACACCAACATTCCCGAGTAGGGTGAGAGAACAAAAATTAGTAGGACACCAACAATGTTACCTCAATATAATGTTCCTAATTATATGATGTATATGATATAATAAAATTAAATTTGTAATGGTAAAAAATGTGCATTCCGAAATGGATCTGTAGTGAAAAACCCAAGACTCTACAAACCCCAAAACATATATATATTGGATCCATGATGTAATTATAATTATAACTCTTGAAATTGTCCCATATAGCTAGAATATAATGAAGTAGTAACTAGAATAACCCATATTGGGTTGTATAAATCATACTCAGTTACCTATATCATTTTAGTGTATCATTATAATAGGTTACCTTTTATTATCTTCAATTTACCTCCACAACACAGAATTTGATATATTCTGGTATAAATTGAGTAAATATAGAACATGGTCACCATGAAATAGCAATAGATATAACCTATTATAACATCCCTCTTCACCAACTTCACATGATAAACACAATACCTCTATGTGGGATACACATCTCCCATCATTCCACCTATCTTAAATACCAAACTCATCCTCTTAGGAAATGATAATAAATATCACAGGGGAAAAAAGACAAGAAAACATGAAATTATTATATGAATAACAATAGAAAAATAAAAATTAAATTAAATATTAAATTTAGAATCAAAATATAACACCCTAATATTATATGCAATTTTAGTTTTTTGAAAAAAATTAATTTCTTAAATAGCATACGCTACACAAAACAGGAGTTTTAACAAACCACAAAATAATATTTTTATTGAATTTTAACATGGACATTATTACCTAGACATTATATAGGGTAGTAAGAATAGGGATAAAATATCATAAATAAAATTATAATGGTTTTATATAATGAAATGTGTTGATAAAAAAGTTCTTAATTTGTTAAAAGTTCTTTAAATTATTTGAAAATTTACATTTGTTAGAAAATGCCTTTATATTCTAAGAGCATGTTCTCTAGGACCGTTCTCATCCATTCTGATTGTCCATTGTCCATAGTGTGAAAATATATTCTACAAATCACTAGTGTTCCCATTGATTTTTGAAATATCATTCTGAACTGTGATGTGAAACAAGAGTCCCTGTATGATTCGGTAGTATGTAGGAATCCATGAAATTGTATTATTGAATAATATATAGACTTCCAAAATCATCAATTGAGAAAGTCTCCTGAATTATAATTATGTGATATAACATTTTCAATCTGTCAATGAAAACCCATAATACGTCGTTACCACTATGTGACTGAGGTAACCCGACTACCGAGTCCATGGAAACAACTTCATTTCTCCATTCTAAGATTGGAAGTGGTTGTAACAAGAGGACATGTCTCTATTTCTCTACCTTCACTTGCTGAGAGTTTGAACACCAAGTTGTAAAGAGTAATATATGACATCTCATCCAAGGTCACCAATGCTGGCATCATATGTCTTAATTCATTTGAAGATTATGGGATGAACTACCCGCTATGAAGCATGTATCTCTTTCATTAATTCCTCTCTCATATCTATAGGAACCAAAAAACATCCACGATTATTTAGGATCTATTATTTTTCTATAAACTAATCCATTGGTGGTTCATCTTTAGATATTCTATCATGGAGAACAAATCCCTCATGGTCTAAAAAAATTTACACATAACATCTCAAAGAGAGAATATGTCACAATTATATAAATATCCAAGACTAATCATGACTATCATGAAACTACCTAGGAGGCTCATAGAAGAGGCTCACTAACAACAATTCATCGATGGCTTCCCATATGTCCTATGTTTGAGTTCTTTTGATAGAGTGCATCTATGTCTATATTTCCCATCAATGTCATTTTGGAAAGCTCAAAATAAAATGATTGTAGATATTATACCAATATCCACTATCTGAGGTTAGAGTCATGTTGTATTAAAATATATTTTTGAGGATATTTTTTCCATGCACACTACTAACTGCTCACCCAACAGAAAGTGAATCATGCAGCCTATGTATTGAAAAACTGTGGATATGTCAAAATCGTGTGTCGGGAAATTTCTCTCATGAGTCCAACACTATCAAAATCCATACATAATTAATCTATCCTCATACATCAGTACATCTATTTGGACAATTCATGATTCACAAAATAAAGTGCTATATCCCCTTCTTGGCTCTGGAAAGATCAAAATAAGGGTTTAGAAGCGACTCCCTTTCCTCCCCATAAAGGATTTTCTACAACATTTTGACCTTACAAACATTACACCCTATTTTGTAAGCCTGGTATGGTGTTAAGAAATATGTGATAATCCCTTTATAAAATGCCTTTAAAAACCATCCATACTCAATAAATCGCATTTATTAAAAATATTCTTAGGCTACTCCCAAGAAAATACAAACCTAACATTTTCTAGGTCAAAAAATATATATAAATCTAATTTTATATTACTTAATATTTGAAATTTTTCAATCAAAAATTGGCACATTTCAAGTATATCATGAAAATGATGCTCTCCTAGTGTACTCAAAATGATCCCAAGATGATTGGAAGGTCCATCACGAGTGTGATAATACACCAAGATTCAGTCTACAAAGACAACAATAAAAGAATAATGATAATGATGGAAAACAGTATTCCTTGGAGTCCTAAAAATAGAGGTAATGTTCAAGATAATAAACAACATAATAAGGTTGTCATACAGACCATGCTGCACTAAGAAAATCAATACAACGTATATCTGATGTCCTTTCACTAACTTGGTGATATAATGATATTAGGTCGATCATAGAGAAGACCCTTGCTACTTGGAGCTGGTCGAAGAGATCATCTATTCGAGGAAGTGGATACATGTTCTTGACCGTAATCATTTTCAAATTTCTATAATCAACATATATTTGTAAGGTTCTATCCACCTTCTATGTGAAAATAATAGGTGATCCTATGATGGGCAGTATAAATCCTTTGACAACTATATCCATTAACTACTTCTTAAAATCCTAATTCTCAATAGGTACTATACTGTAAGGATGAATGTAAACCAATGATACTCATAGAATAAGATTGATATTAAAATGTTTTTCTCTTTTAGGATATAAGTAAAAAATATCATTGGAAATGAAATCCATGAAGAGATCCATTACTAGAGGGAAATATGATTTCTGTAAACCCTGATCCTCTTTGAGGAGATTTTCAATATTGAGAGGCACTCCACCAAGACCATGATGATCTAGTCCTGCCCTACTATCCCCAATAGTCCACTCAACCTTATGTTGGTAACTACTCACCACTAGTGATGTAAAGTATACCCTATGGTGATATAAATCTAAAGATGAATGATACTGAATCAATAAATTCGTCCTCCGAATGACATCAAAGCCCACCATATTGAGAATGAATATGTTCTATAAAATAGTGTATATTTATACCTTAAGAGTATAATCCCAAAATTATAATATTCTCTCAGAAAACAATTCTAATGGTGTATCTTGGGTCATTACACAACAAAAATATTGAATCTCATCACCGAGACATCCCACGATAGATACAAATATAAAATAGTTCAATGAACATATATCAAATAAAGAAGATACAATGATAGATTCTCCTAGAATAGTGCCTCATTTTATAGACGGTTAGAAAACATGATCCTCGGGTGTCGGGTGTAGTGAGAGAAACTGGACTGATCCACGACATTGTGTAACAAATGACCTACCACGATCATAACTACCATGTTGGTGTTGCTGGTGATCAGGGGTCTAACTACAATGACCATGAGCACCTCTTTCCCGACACCATCTAGTTCTATTTCAACTCCCTAACTAAAATGGTTAAAAATAACTCACTAGTTAAGGTGGAGTAGGTGAGAATCCTTTTCCACGTGATCATGGTGGAATGGTCTAATAGGTTCTCTGGATATTCCCCAAATAATTGCAGGCTTGATACACCATTGGGGCACTATGAAAATGTTGATTCAGGTTCCCTCACCATTCACATTGATAACACATAATAAAGTTATCAAAATGGTTACCCTCGTTGTCACAACCCTGATGAGAAACCATAATGGAACGTTTCCTTCCACAATGAAAAATATTGGCCTAACATAATACTGATCCTAAAAATTTGGTTATATTGTCACCCCTCATGCTGAACTAAAAGATAAGACCATGATATACTATTTGAAAAACAAATCTATGAGAAATAAAATAATCTATAAAAATATGACATAATAAGTCCCATATTCAAAGTGTCTAGCTAGAGAATGTTCCCCATTAGCTATAATATTTGAAAAGGACTGAATCTTCATGAAACATGTTTAATATTCCATAACTGACATAGATCCCTATGTAAGATGCATGAGTTCTCAGTATCTACATGATCTCTCATCCGAGGAATGAATTGATAATAGAAAACATTCTTGAAGTCATCCCATATCAGTTCTTGGTGGTGATCAACAAGGGTAACCACATCCCACTAACGCTTGGCTGAATCATGCAACATGTATGTTTTTTTGGGTGGGAATGCAGAATTATTATATAAAAAAAGAGATGGTGGGAAGGATTATAGGAGATTTATTGTTAGGTCCACTGGGGTACATACCCTGAGGGGGAGAGGTGAATCAGGGTATGAAATATTAGAATAACTTCCACTATTGATCTTGACTCACTGTTAAGCAAGACTCTCTTCTCTATCTTTCCTTTGTCACAATATAAAAAAATTAAAGAATGCACAGGAAACATCGATTTTTTACTTGGTTCACCCTTAATGGGCTACGTCCAAGGAGAATACACTGGCGATGTTCTGATGTAGCAAATCCACAAAAAACACACTACTGTTTACAATGTTTGGGATAGATCACTTCTATTCCCAGTCTCAATGCCTTTACAATGTTTAGGGTCAACTCACTACTTTCCCATGGGTCACTCCATGTTTCTCTCTCTGGATCATTGCCAATGGAAAGGATTACCTTCTTCCTCTTCCTTGTCTCACTACACTTAGAAGGGATCCACTAACATTTTATAGACCTGTATGTCTCTTCATTTGCATGAAATCATGCATCCTCAATTTTTGTTGGATGCTCTATTAAAGTTCAATGTTCATCCAATGATGAAATCCCCTTTTCCATTGAACACCGGGTAAATAACTTTGAAAAGACCTTCGCAAATCACCCTACTTTGCGAGGCTCCCAATTTCGCAAATCTCAAACAAGCCTTTGCAAAATTCTTGCTTTTGTGAAGCACACTCGCGAAGCACACTCGCGAAGCACTCTCACGAATATCAAGTCATCGCAGAGCGACATTCCTTGCGAATTTCACTAAGCTAATGTGGAGCTATCAACATTCGCGAAGCTAGAATAAATGCCACGAAGCACCTTCCTTTCATGAAGCACACTGCCTTCGCGAACTACCTTCGCAAACCGAGAGCAAAAAATGTTCTCTGAAAATTATCTCTTCTAATCCCAAGGGGGTTGAGACCTATTTATAGGTGATTTCACCAACCCTCTAACCTTCCACGTGATGTCAATGCAACATCATCTCAAATAACAAAGCTCCGAAGTTCCTGCCAAAATTCTCTCAAAATCGTGAAGCACCATAGAAAATTTTCCAATCATGGATCTCGTCATAATCATGGAGCATCCCGTCAATTGCTTCGTGCCATCGCTGCGATGCTCCCCTGCAAAGCCCTTCACTGTCGCGATGCACTCCAACCCTACCACTCACGAATCTTGACGTAATCATGAAGAATCACCACCTTTATTTTTCCAGTCTATGCAAAATACAATCCATGAGGCATATCTTCATGAAATTAATGCCTTTTCCATATTTAAATATGTTCTTCATGGATATCCACTTTTTGAAATGGTCACAAAACTCCAAATTTTGGACCCCAAAAATTTGGCAAGCATGTGAAAACAACACCAAATTGTAATTATCTTTTTTTACTTCCCCCAGATCGTTCATTCCATTGTCATGGTTATTTTTCATCACTGATTGTCAACAAAATCATTTGAACTTGACAATTCACCATGGGAACCAGCTTTTTCAACAAACACAATCAACCCAAAAATGCTGCAATGTTACCTTGAGGGATTTTTTCCCAACAGTCTCCCCCTTTGGGTTTGTTGAAAACTCTTCACAACTCTTCTCAGAATGATTTTCTGCACATTGATACCTCACAGAGTCTCCTTCCATCATCAACCATCATTCGCCTCTTGTGATTCTAATAGCGACCAGAGATTCACTCACCACATTCTCTAAGACCACATGAGAAATGCTTGTTGCGAGAAACATGAGTAAATAAAAAGATCATTAATGAATCACTTCATTTATACCACCAACTATTGGCACTCAACTGATACAAATTTCTGAACTGATACCAATTTTTTATACCAATCGGATACTAATTATCAAGATGATACCAATTGTTGATCTCTGGAACACTTCTCACACCATTCCGACGCCATTGTTCTGCTTTTATCACAATCCCCAGCTATCGTGATATCTAATATTTTATCGATAAATTATAGCATTGTCATACTTAAAAATTCTCCCCATATATCATTTCTCCCCCCTATCATGCTGCTCCACCTTTCATCTTCTCCCCGTGTCTTTTACTAAGACATTTTCTCCATTCCTTAGCCACAGTTTCTCCCCCTTAAAGAGTATCTATTTCTCCCCCTTTGTCAACAAACCCAAAGGTCTCCCCTTTGTGGTGTAAAACATCAGAAAGAACATAGATTAGCACATTAGAGAAAAAAACACAAATCCCCGAGGATAGGGGGGCCCACAACCTCACATTTTAAAGTGCAGGAAGTCGACTGAACTCCCAGAGCCAGTCAATGCCTTTCAAAAGCTTCTTTCGGTAAGGCCTTTGTAAGAATGGCTCTAACCTGTAGCTCTGTAGGCACATACTCCAATATTTTGATTCACTGCTCAAATTTCTCCTAGATAAAATGATAATTTATCTCAACTTGCTTTGTCCATGAATGACGGATGAGATTTTTGATAAAATTTATAGAACTTGAGTTAATGCACTGGATTCTGATCAAAGACTTCACTTAAACTCCCATATCATCAAGATGTTGATTCATCCACAATAATTTTGTGCATGCTTTAGTGGCCACAAAATACTAAGCCTCAGCGGTGCTCAATGAAATGAAATCTTGCTTCTTTCTTAGCCAAGAAATACACAATCCACCAAAATTGAGAGCACCACCTGACGCTGATTTCCTATCATCTGATGAATCGGCCCAGTCTACTTCAGTATATCCCAATAACTCTGTCTATGATTTGTCATTATATGTCAAGATGAATTCTACTGTGCCCTTAATATACCAAAGTATTCTTTTCACTAAAAGAATGTTACTTTACTTAGAATTACTTTTATATATCGCTGCTTTTCATGTGATGAAAACAATGTCAGGCCTTTTGTGGTCATTTAAAGAAAGCTTCAAATAATTTGACTGTATTCTGTGATATTAACTGCCTTTCCATCCTTATCTTTAGACAGTTTTTTCCAGGTAGCAAATAGAGTCTTTATCTCCTTGTAATATTCCATTCGAAACATTTTCAAAACCCCCTTGTCCTACTTTCATTGAGAAATGAATGTTCAATTCCTTCTTCGTGTTACCTGTGGACCGAGAAAAAATGTTAGCTCTCTAATCATTCACATTTCAAACTCCCTTTTCATGAATTTAGAAAACTGTCTGCATGGGCTTCATCTGATCTACCAAAAATTATGTCATCGACATAAACCAACACCATCATCCATTGATTACTGTCATTGCTGGAATATATTTTTTAATCAAATCCCCTACTCTGGACAACCATGCTTATTCAAGTACTGATCAATCCATGTGTACCATGCTATTAGAGATTGTTTTATCCCATGCAACACCTTCTTCAAACTTCAAACCTTGTTCTCATCCTAATTAATGAGAAAACCACATGGCTGGTCAATATAAACATCCTCCACTAGAAACCCATTCAAGAATGCAGATTTGACATCCATCTGGATCACATTGAACTTTTGTTGCACTACAATGGCTAGGAATAATCTGATTTTCTCCACCCTTGCCACCAGTCCAAATGCCTCATCAAAATCTATTCCCTATATCTGGGAGTATCCTTTGCACACTAGTCATGCTTTGTTTTGAACCACTATTACATATTCATTGATCTTGTTGTGATAGACCCATTTATTCTCGATGACATTCTTATCTACTGGTCTTGAAACAATCTCCCATGTCTAGTTCTTCTCAATCTAATCAAGCTCTTCATTCATATCCTGAACCCAGTTTTCATCCTCAGATATATCAGTAATGAATTTCAGCTCTACCAAAGATAGAAAAGATGTCTGCTGTAGTGACTTAATTCTTCTTTTCTAAACTAGAACTGTTTGATCACCAATGATATTCTACCTATCAATTTCAGCTCGACTCTTTGTCATCCTAGCATAGAAAGACTTGACACTTTCTTATTCATTATCAGTGTCTTCTTCTGATTCATCATCTTCCACTTCTACTCCCCCAGTGTTACTATCCTCTTCATCACTTTCATCAAAAAACTGTTTATTGTGTTGTTGAAAATCCTCTATATTTTCCAAAATAGTGACATCATTACTCTCAACTACATTTCCTAGCCTCTTGTTAATGCATTTTCAAGATTTTATTTTGCTGAGTAGCCTAGAAATATTCCCTCATCTCTACATGATTCAAACATCCTATGATTTTCATTGATGGGAATGAAGCACTTACTTCCAAATATTCGAAAGTATTTCACTGTTGGCTTCTTTCTCTATCGCATTTCATACGAAGACTTTCCTTCCTTTGGACACAATAGAGCCTTATTACAAATGTAGACTTATTTAGATAATAATTCCTTTCAAAACGTCTCTGGTATTTCTTTTTATATAAGAATTGTTCTGGCCATGTTACTGATGATCTGATTTCTCCATTCAACCACTCCATTCGTTGGGGAGTTCATACTGATGAAACATGATGCCTTATCCCATTTTTCTCAAGATACTCTTCCACATAAATGTTTGTGAATTCTATACCATTGTCTGTACGAAACATCAAAAAATTTTACAAGCATCATTTCATATTCCCTTTGGTACTAATTTAGGCTGCTGAACACATCATACTTATGGGAAATAAAAAATACCATGTCATTCTACTATAGTCATCAATGAAAAAAAATGTAATATATCTTCTTGTCAATGGATCTTGTTGAAATAGGTCCACAGACATCCGCATGAACCAATTCATGCACTCTTGTCGACTTCTTTTCCTTCACATTGTATGTCTTTCTGATGATATTCTCTTTTCAACTGGCGTCACATGTATTTTTACGATCAAGTGATAGCTTAGGGAGGTCTCTTTCTGCTTCAAACTTTATTAGATCATCTAGAGATGGCTGACATAGATGACCAAGTCGTTTATGCCACATCTTGTTTTCTTCTTCTCTTGAAAGAAGACACGTTTCTTCTTCTCTACTTACCATTTATTGATTTCCCTTTATTCTTTTTACCTATAGAACCACTGCTTCGTTTCTTCATTTGATGATACACATATTCTTAGTAAACCATGTAGAATGTCCTGAGTCACATAGATGACTGACGCTTAACAAATTGTGATTGAAGCCTTCTACAACTAAGACGTATTCACGTCTCATCTCTTTTCCCAAAAAAAATTTCCTTTCTTGAGCCAATAATATTTAGGCCTTCTTCGTTTCCAAACTTGACAACTAATTCTTTGTCATATATTACGCCTGTGACAAGATCCTCATTAACTATCATGTGAGATTTGCAACCACTGTCAAGGATCAACACACCAGAACGATCTGATGCTTTAAGGGAAATTTCTGCCACCAGTGCCTTCTCATCCATTGTCTTCTTGGCCCATATTTTTTCTTTGACACTTATCATGGATTGAGACTTCTGTTCTTTCTCATAGTTTGAAGGACCAGCTTCAACATGGAAATCTGAAAATCTATTTTTCATTTTCAAGTCACATGTTGGATCATTGATCTTTTTCCTGTGAAAATTTTGATTTTACTTTGTAACATTACTCTGTGTTGTCGAAGTAAACTACCTAGCCATGTTCCCAAATCCTCAGCACCAAAAACAGTGTCCTTCAAAATATTTTCTGAATAAATGTTCTCTTTTTGGTTTCCACCTTCATTCTTGTTCCCTTTAATATCTCTTCATTATGGAACACACATATTGTGAATGTCCCATCTTTCCACAAAAATAACACCTGATATAAGGTTCATTCCATTGTGTGACTTCTGCACTGCGAGTTTCCCCTAGGGATCTATGACCTCAATTTTCACATCTTTTTGTTTTCAATCAAGCCCCCCATCAGTCTTAGCATCTGAACATAGTTGATACTTCTTTTATGCTGAATTACAAGTCTCCTATTTCATCTTTTCAGTCTTCGAAATGACCAACTTTTCCCAGAATGTGTTGTAAATTAATGTTTTTCCTGGTCTTTAACTTTTCTCAACAATCCAACAATTCCTTCATCATGCTCTTCGATATTATTGATGTTATCTTTCTTTGTATTTTTCAATCCATAGATCTCCCTTTTCTATTCTTAAATCCTGATTTTATACTCCCTAACTGATTCTGGGATCCTTGCTATTGATGACATGAGTTTCTTAATTTACTCCATCAAATCATACTTTTTTTCTTCACACTACTGTATATAGAGTTTGGTGTCACAAACAACTTTGTTAGCTTTCTTTGTTTTGGATATCTAAACATCTATCTCCTCAAGAGCAGCCTCTAACTCATCTTTCATATCTATTATTCCTTCAACTTCTTCTTCTTCATCATCACCTTCAGTTTCATTATTCTCCTCATAAATACCGACAACTTCCACCATAGAATTTTCTCCACGATCATTGCAATTTTCTATCTCATCAACCTCCTCAGCCTCAGACTCATCTAAACTGTCTCATTCTTTGGAAGGGAGATTTTTCTTCTTAAAGAAATTTCTCTTGAACTATTTCTTGCCTTTCCTATAGGCTGATTAATACTTATTGAGAATCTTAACTTCCTTGACATCATCGTCTTCTTCGAACTTTTTGGGGCACCTCTCCGCAAGAAGTCCAATCTTTCCGCATTGAAAACAAGTAAGTGGAAGTTTCCCATTAAACATTACTTTTCCTCATTGAAGGTTTGAGGATAGGAATGAAATCACCTCATTTGTCTCTTCTTCTTCCTGAGAGTATTCAATGGTGAGCTTCTTCATGGCCTTGAATTCAACCACTTTGGATTTCCCCTTTTCTACAGCATCGTTATCATCATTTAACATTTCATATGCATCAAGGGTGTTGTGCAGGTTATCCAATGTCATCTCCTTCAGGTCTTTATCTTCCAAAACAGAAACATTCGGATTGAACCGAGGTGGATGTTTCCTCAGGATTCACATCAAAATCTTTATATCTTAAATAATTTCACCAAGACCTCGCATGTCTTCCACTACAAAAATTACCCTATCAAAGAATGCATCAACAGTCTCATTCAGGTTCATTCTCAGATATTCATACTTGTTCCACAACACTTACAGCTTTTCCTCTCTAAACTTTGTATTCCATTCATTTATATTCAATATATTTTCCCACATGGAATGTGACATTTTTCATGGAATTAATTCTTTTGGCATCAGTATCCAACTCTCTACCTTCAGCTTCTGAAAATTCACCACTATTAATATCAACTATTATGCCATGCATTGCTGTTGTGAATACGTCCATTCGTAAAGATCGAAAGTAGTGTTGCATATTATTCTTCCATAGGTGAAAATTTTTTTCCCCAAATATCGGAATCCCATTATGATTGGTGACTTCCATTTGAGAGAGAAAGGCTGATATAAAACTTTCTCTCTAATACCAATTGTTTGGTCCACTAGGTTAGATACCCTGAGAGGGGGGTGAATCAAGGTATGAAATATTAAAAAAACTGCCCCTATTGATCTTACCTTGCTGTTAAGAAATACTCTCTTATCTCTCTTTATTATAGAATAGAATAAAAAAAATTAAATCATGCACAGGACACATCGATTTTTACTTGGTTCACCCTCACTAGGCTACGTCCATGGGGCATACACCAGTGATGTGCTGATGTAACAAATCCACTAAAAGAACACTGTTGTTTACAAAGTTTGGGATAGAACAATTCTATTTCCAGGATCATTGCCTTTACAATGTTTAGGGTTATCTCAAAGCTTTCCCAAGGTTCAATCCCAATTTCTCTCTCTCTAGCTCACTTCTGGTGGAATGGATTACCTTCTTCCTCTTCCTTGGCTCACTGCACTCGGAAGGGATCCACTCACATTTTATAGTCATGTAGGTCTCTTCATTTGACTGAAATAACGAATTCTCAATTTTTTATGGATTCCCTATCGAAGGTCAATCTTCATCCACTGATGAATATCCCTTTTCCCCTGAACACCAGGAAATTCACTATGGAAACACCTTTGCAAAGCACCCTACTGCGCGAGGCTCCCAATTTCACAAATCTCAAACAAGACTTTTTAAAACTTATACCTTTTCGTGAATCACACTTGCAAAGAACTCTTGGGAAGCACTCTCATGAAGCTCAAGTCATCATAGAGCGACTTACCTCATGAAGATCTCTAAGCCAACGCGGAGCTCACAACTTTCGAGGAGCTAGAATAGACCCCGCAAAGCTCCTTCATTTTACGAAGCACACTCCATTCACGAACTAGCTTTGCTAACCAAGAGAAAAAAATGTTCTCTGAAAATTCACTCTTATTTTCCCGAGGGGGTCGAGACCTATTTATAGGAGATTTCACTGACCCTTGAACCTTTCCTGCGAAGTCAACGCCACGTCATCTCAAATTGCGAAGCTCCAATGTTCCCGCCGAAATTCTCTCAAAATCGCGATGCACCATTGAAATTTTCCAATCACAGATCTCGTCATAAGCATAGATCATCTCGTAAATTCCTTCATGCCTTCACCGCGAAGCTCCCTTGAAATTCCCTTCACCACCCGATACACTCCAACCCTTCCATTCGTGAAGCATAATATAATAGGGAAGAATGGCCTCCTTCATTTTTATGGTCTTCATGAAATCCAATCCATGAGGTGTATCTTCACGAAATTAATGCCCTTTCCATATTTAAATAAGATATTTAAGGGTATCCACATTTTGAAATGGTCACCAAAATCCAAATTATGGACCCCAAAAATTTGGCAAACATTGGAAAACGACACCACCTTGTACTACTCTTTTTCTACTGCCTCTACATCGTCCATTCCTTTATCATGGTTCTTTGAAATCATTGATTGTCAACAACATCACTGGAACTTGACAATTCACCATGGAAACCTTCTTTTTCAACAAACACAATCAATCCAAAAATGATGCAATGTTACCTTGAGGGATTTTTTCCCAACATTGAAATATAGAATCATTTTACAATCATTTTCATGTAAGGGAGTAAGATCAACATGGAGGTCTTGAATCTCTGTAATATCATTATTTAAACACATGTTGGACCAGGTATCTATAGTTGTGTATGCTTCGCAATAATCATGAGTGGTGGAATGTTGAGATCATTAAGAAAATTGGGTGCAATCCATCCAACAGGTTGTAGTAGGCCAGGAAAAATGAGTTATTCTATTCCAAATAAATTGAATTATGGTCTTTGAGTCACTTTAAATCCATAGGATGTTCCATACAAGGTGCTTAGTGATGGAAATAACCTGAATTAAACTCAACATCTCAGATTCAAGAGAGGTGGAAATGCCACTGCTACCCTTGAAGAATCTAAGGATCTGACTAAAAGTGATATACGTAAATACTGCCACATCCAGCGGGACCTAGATCCACATTAGAGGTGACATCAATGTTAATTTTTCCCATATAGGATGAAAACAACTCTAGAAACCCTCCAATGTGTTCCAAGGTAGACTAAAATTAACTTTTATTCGAAGACGACACATAATTCCAATTTCATGCACAATGTTCTGACTTTGTCCCTTTCGCATCAAAGTAGCTTCATGTGTGGAAATAAAGATCTGCATATGACCATCATTTCGATTGGGTGAGAAATGGATATGAAAAATATCATTCCGAACATACAAAATCACATGATGGAGCTCATAAACTACAGTTATGAAATGATTCATTATTTTCTAAGAGCCTTCCATTTCTGCATAGTTCATTAATTTAGTATTCATGGAGTCAAGAATCAACCAACTGTAATAAAAATGTCAAATATATAGTTACAAAAATTAGAATAAGTAGCACAAGAGAGAAAGATATATTTAAAATCATTTCTATGTTGGTTACTAATTTTTCACATAGAGAAGAGATGGATTATAAAAGATTGAATGCATGTCTCCATTGGAACACTTTTGTGAAAAATACACAATATGATATTGAATATTAAAGATTTAATCCAAGGCCTGTTGAATTTTTTTTATCCATTTATATTCTCCCTTTGAGTTACAAAAATAATTATTGTAGAAATTTTTTGAATTAAGAATCCCTCTGTGAGAAGGTTCCCAAATTAAGAAATCATTATTTTAAGTGAAGTAGTTTTTGTCAATGATGTTTAGAATAGTATCTAGGATAAGATCATATTGACAATTAAGAATTTCTCTAATAGATTTGTTGATGTTCTCCAGGGCTTGGTTGGGTGATATCATAGAAACTAAGGTCCTTCCAATCCAGCTGTCTAACCAGAAGGTCATGGAGGAGTCTCTCGAGACCATCCATCTAGAATTATTCTTAATATTGAAAAAGGATTGATTGATGGATGTCCAAATGGATTCTTTCAAAAAATTTAAATTTTCCATCATAATTTTATCGAGAAATATATATTTTTGGAATGTAATAGCTTGCTATGTATTTTGAAAAATATTCCAAGTGAGACGAACATGCAAGGATTCGTTAAAGTGTTATAGTTTTTCATACTGATTACATATTTTTCAATAATATTGCAATATGTTAACCAGTGGACAGTCAAAATCTTTCATTCTAGAGTACTTCTAGTCTAGATGAAGTTATTTATAGCCCTGTTTAATTTTTTTTATGACCAAAAGTCCATTTGTAAACCATCATCTAGTGTACCATCTTGGAGATAATACTGGATTTGACCTGGTAGGCCCTGCCTTCTATAGAGAGAGATTTACCTTTCAATGATGAGAGTTGGTTTACAATTTGGTCAAAAATAGACATAAAATTGATATCCATTGGTATACAACAATAAATAAGAACATAAAGATATGAGAACTGGGGAGTGCCTTCTTTTCACACCAAGGTCATTGATGATGTAATATTTTTTGTTGGAATGAAAATTCTTCCAAAAGAAGATGTATGATTTATTCAAACTAATGGTTTTCCTAGAAATAGTTTCATAGTGAGAGATCGTTTTTTTAGATTATGAATGTTTCTTTTACCACCTTGAAGAAAAAGGCTGATATCATCATCATAGAAACGATGTGTAGGAACGTTCACATTCCTAGAAACCTTGATGTGATTCATCTTATTCTTGTTCACTAAAGGGGTGATCAGGTGACTAATATAGTCTTCCGCTATCGAGAAGAGAATGGAAGAAAGGGGATCACCATTCCTAATGCATTTAGAGAAATTAAAATATCCTTTGGGAGATTCATTGAGAAAAATAGAGATAAACACCCAATTGAAAAGAGTTCTGATTGCATTGATAAATGAGACATTAAAACCAAAACCTTTAAGAACCTTGTATATAAAGCACTAGTCCATTGTGTCAAAAGATTTTCTAAAATCAATATTGATATCAATGTCGCCTCCTCTGTTATGATTATTTAAATTATCGACACACTTAGAAGAAAGACATATGAAATCTTGAATTGATCTACCCATGATAAATCCAAACTGATTACAAGAAACAATTATCTCTATAATAGTTTAAATTCTATATGAAAATATTTTAGTGATAATTTTATGAAGTTTGTTTACGAGAGATATTGGTCTAAATAGTTGAATTTCAGAAGCATTTCCCACTTTAGAGAACAAGGTGAGAAATATAGAATTAAGAAAATTAGGAATCAAACATTTGAAAAAAAAGATTTATTAAGATTCCAAATGTCAACATGAACCACATCACAATAATGCTGGATGAAACCATTGTTGAAGCCATCATGACTCAGAGCAGAGTTAGGATTTAAACTGAAGACAGTGTCTTTTAAATCATGGTTAAAAGGAAAGTGTTTTACACATCAGTGATAAACATCATAATGACATCATGAAGGATATCTTTGTGGATATCAGGAAAATTGAAGAGGGATTCATAGTAGGAGACTATGTAGTGAGAAATGTCATCTTCTTTACCAAGAATATTTCCTCAGTCATTTAGAATGGTTAGTAGCCTACAAGACATCCTGATTTATTGAAAAGTGTAATTTAACTTTATATTTCTATCACCATTGGAAAGCCATATAACTATAAACTCTTTTTCCACATATTTTCATTAAATTTTTGCAATATGTTATGATTTACTGCAAGATTTATTTATTGATTACGATCATTGCTGAGGTTAGAACAAGTATTATTGATTTTATGGGAATTTAGTTCATCCTCAAGATGAAGGATTTAATTGTTAGTTTTTTTATTCATTGAATCAAAACAAACTTTTGGGAGTCTATTTGATATGATTAAATTTGACAATACAGGGGAAGGAATCATTGGTGTGTTACATAGAGAAACACATGTTTTTTATGATATTAGAGCAATCTACATCATAGAACCACCCATTGTTATATATTAATGGTAGCTAGGGATTCTTGTCTTAGGTAGATATATTGAATAGAATGGGGTGATGGTAAGAGTTCAGTTTAAGGAGAGTGGTGCTTGAGATAATGTCCCACTTATCTAAATCATGGACATTCGTGAAATATCTATTTAAAATGGAGGCTACCACACAATTGTAATGTCTTTTATACCATGTGTATTTTGAACTAGTGATGTTAATTTCAATGAGGTTTTATGTCATCAACTAAAATTTTAAATTCTCTCTATGATATAGAAGTAGGGGACTGTCCATTTTTTTCACTTGCGTTGAGAATAGCATTAAATTATCCAATATTAAACAAAGGGGCCTTAATATTAGTTCATAGAAAAGAATGTTCATTCCAAATATATCTCGTTTTTTGATATCTATTCTTAGCTTAAATAAAAGAGCAAAACAATTATGTGCCATCAATATTAAAATTGCAAGTAAAAATCTGATCAAAGACATTGAAAAAGAAAATGTTCTATAAAAAACAATGAGAAAACCCCTATAGAGATTCAATATTTGAGATATTCTTGATTGAACTAGTGAATGTGTAATTATAATGACATAAATGAGAGTATTTAGAAGAGAATGAAATTTTGGGTTCAGTAATAGAAAATAAAATAGGATGCTGGGTGTTAATGATTATTTATTGAATATTAAAATTGTCAGAGTTAAGAATTACTTGAGAATTACAAATAATAATCTTCTTTTGAATTTTAGTTTGGAGTTAGAAATACCATGTTTCATTTTCCCCAATACATTATTTCTAGATTACCTTTTAATGTTATGGATATTATTGTAATTAGTGGTATGCTCTTGTTCATTGATGGATTTGTCAAGGGCATGTTGAATTTTTAACCATACAATTTTCATTAATATGGTTGTTTAATTAATCATTTAGCTATATGTCCATATAGCTGTTATTTCACAACATCGAATGATAGTAATTTTGAATAGATAATATGTTTCTAGAGTTCTGTATATTATCATAATTGGATATAGTTTGAGAACTAACAAGAAGTATTTTTGTAGCATGAGGAATATGTGTACCAGGATTATTCGATGCCATTGCGTCCTGCTGTTGTACCTGAACATCCTTCAGGATGGTATACAGATTCCCAAATTTTACAGTAATCATATACCGAGTATCATAAATATGTTTAGAATTACATTGATCCTTTTAAATAGTTGAATCCTACTATAGGACAATGCAAGTAATTTGAGTATTTTTTGAGTCTTATTCACACCATAGTCCTCCATGATAGTAGAGGTCTACAAATAGTCCATTGTAGGCGATGATTCCTACATCTGTTCATTTGATACGTTGTTATCTTGCATTTTCATGTGGTCTTGTACTGAGTGTGTCTTCCCCTTAACAGGTTCTATATATTTCATGATCATGGTAATGGATTCATTTTTCTTTCTAGTGTTTTCATGTGCCAATGTATGAACAACCCTCAGGCTAGAGACATAATAGTGATATCCATACATTTAGAGTTATGAACCGAAATGTATTGACTAGAGGAAAATGAATCAATGTCAGTATCTTTACATTAAAACTCATTTTTCATCACTAGTGTAGTAGTGTCCTTCAGTCAGGGTGGTTCCTAGAACTTTCCAGTACCCAAATCTAGGGATGTGTGGGTTTAAACAGTTTTCACGGAGGTTGTGTCAGGGTAATTGGATATCTATATATTTGTAATGCATGTGTTTCATGCATTGAATTTTTGTTGTTCATTTGGAGGTGTTGTATCCCTCTTCTCTGGTGTATGAATATAATTATTTGAAAACCTAGAGAAAAAAACATGTCTAGGTTGACAAGTACTAAGTTATACTTTCTGAAGTTCATAATTGGATAGCCTAACAGTATCTAAAACCATATTATTTATTTTGTGTAAGAGGCATTATTCTTTTTTAGAGTAATATTTCTCTTCAGCAACATATGCCCATATTATACCTGAATTACCTTTTATGTTAATCATGTTGACTGTTTTTTTTCACCCGTACATCATATTTAGTTTTGTGAGGTTCAACTATATCTAACATGGGATCTTTATCTTTCCAATTTTTCCTTATTTCATTCCATACATTTTCAATTGGATGACTTACATGCTACCTATTTTCCTTACAATTGGAGAGTGTGTGTCCAATGATAAATCAAAGTACACAAAACTGTTGTTTTATTTCATATTCTATTCTCATTTTTGTTTTGTAGTCATTAGCATCGAAGTTTATTATGTTGGCCAGCTTTGAATCTATGTTAATTTCCACCACTACTCTCACAAAGATGCCAAGGTAAACATTTAAGGTTATTTGATCAATTTTGATATGAGATATAATACATGATACAATGTCATTCAATATTTTGTGATTCTAGAAGAACCAACTCAAGCCACGTGTCATGAACCACACTTGTTCCATGGTATTCCAAAATTTGTACGGATTGAAAGCATAGTCCTAGTCATATAATCTAAAGATTCCTGATTTTAGATTAAGGTTTCCTATTATCAAAACAGTGCCTAGATCCTCCTGTGATTTCAACAGAATTTAAAAATATCCATTAATTAATGGAATCAGTTTCAAGTTCAAAGTACTCCATCAATGTGCAATATGCAAAATTAAATAAGGTTAAGGCTTGGTATGACCACCATTAAGATATGATATGTGTCCCTTTATAGAGAATTTTCACAGCTCTTTGCATTGTTGAAGAGCATATGAGTCTTCTTCTAAGAGAAAACCACCATCATCATTTCTATTGAAGAGGTGAGGCTTCATTGTAATGTTGTTTCCCATATCTTTTCTTTTTAGGTCATCAAGGAACGAAATCCCATGAGTTCTACAAGAGAAATGACTAGTGTGAAAACATTCATCAAGGATGTAATCTTTTAGCTTTCCCTCCATTATAGCATGCACATAATTAGTATTTCTCATACTAGGAGTCATAAAATAGTGGGATTCAAATCTCCCTGGTTTGAGAAAATCCGTCAGGCAGAGGAAGATCTATGAAAGTGGGCAGGGAACCCGTAAGTACTCGTGAATTCTAGAGAGCGATAGTCTCCCATCTCTCTAAACTCCCTTTATTTCTTATATATATCATGCAATATGTATGTAGAAAGCCTGAACCTCTAATATAGAGGTGTTTCCAAATGACCAAAGATAGTTAGGATGGCCTCTAGAAAAGGATTATCAGTCTGTGGACAAAAAACCCCTTCAAAAGTAGTAGGATGCTATTACCAAAACACACGAGTCTGATAAGCCATTTTTGGTGCAATCCCTGGTGAACCATTCGTGGACTACATCAGATGATGAAAAATATCACAAACATTGTATTCAGTCACCAAATCATGTAAATTAGGTGGTACCACAAGTTTCACTCCTCGAGGTAAGACTTGTGTATGAGGCCCTACCATGTCTAGATCATGGCCTTTACCACCCTCCATGAATATGATATGAGGATATCATGGTGTAATTGGTCTAAAATTTTCACTCACATGCCACACAAAAAAGTTTTAAGCTGATTGTTAGCAACACATATTGAAGAAAAATAAGGAAACTCTCACTACATAGGCTATACTATTTAACTACCATTTTAGATGGATAGGTATCAGTAAGGGATCAAGAATAAATTTCATTTAATTTTACAGTTAATTACATGGTTCAATTGTTTATCATTCATAAATATGAAAAAGTGGTAGAAGGACATGCATCCATTTCATATTATAATCCTTGTTTCACATTATTATGGATATATGATCCAATTAACAAGTTGCCTTACAACTCAAAATTTATAATAATACATGTTTATTTATATCATAGTGGATCGAGTCAAAAAATTAATCATCCTAACCCATGAGGGCTCATAAACATCCAGAAATGAGATAGGAAATCACTCTATCCCAACAAAGAGTAATACAATGATATGTTAACTATCACATCATCCCTGAATAATCACAGTCATATCAAAAAATGTAAATATGTTAAATTCACCTATATAGCATTGATATATGCATGATATTTGATTTATATGTGCCTAATATAATGCATGTAACAATGTTCCTTCCCCTTATATCATCGGGACGAGTATGAAATAAATACTCATTCAGAGTAATAGTAGACAACTCCAAAGAACATCTATGTCACCCAATGGTGAAATAATGTCAACTGTAAAAAGAAAAATATAACAAAAATTATATTTTTGGTAACATGGATTTTACACGAAATTGGGTTCGTGATTCCCAAGAATGTCTTATGATAAAGTCCCATAGTGTTTATAATATCCATTTTATTGTCTCTAAATATAAATGTATGAAAAGAAACACTTATGATACCAATTTTTGGTGTCTCAATCCCAAATTCCTCTTAATAGGTTCCCCAAGAATGGTTGTCTATGTGGTCTCATGTACATATCTCCAAACTCCAAAGTCTACCTACTAGTAGTGTAGGCCTATGATGTGTCCATGGGGAGAGTATTCTCTCATTACCAAAGCATAGTAAAACAAATAAATATAATAAGAGGTAAATAGAAGAAGTAATGTAAGTAAACATAAGAAGTAAGACTAGGTAATAGATTTACAAGGATAACAGTAATTGAAATAACTCTAATAACTGAAGATGACATGACATGTCAATTGAAAAATGGAAAAAATGTATACAACACAGAAGGAAAAATTGAGTCCATAAAAGTATAAAGGAAGTGACTAAAGTATTACATGCATCGTGGGCTCCTTCCCGATCATCTGTTGTCAAAATCGATCCTAAAATGTTAGAAATCATTTGTTTGATGTTGTATACTTCCCTTTATCAGCACCATCATTCATGTAATCTACATCAGGTACTAAACGGTGGCCAAAGAGGGTGTCAAATAAAACTTAGTGGTCCACCACCATCGGTGTCGGTAACATCCAACCTGTGTAATGGAAAGGTAATAGTGTGAAACCATACATATATAATGTAATGTAGTACAATGTAACTAAATACCCAAGAACCTTCTTTAGCCCTCGGTTGGTTTTTAAACATGTAACAAATTCATTATTTGATTGTTACTAGCTTATAAATATGTCAAATTTCGACAATAGTTAACGATCAAAGATTTAACAAGGAAACATTTAATGTTATTTATAAATGATGTTCCCTGGTAATAACCAATTCCATATTGACATCAAGGGTCTCAAAATTAGTAATGATTGTATCCTTTCTAAGGGTATAAGTTTAATCCAAGGAGAATATTCCATAGAATTCCACCATAAGGAACACACTAAGTCCACGGAGATCATCCATGGTAAAATAAGTCTAACAAATGACTAGGCTCATTGGGATTTAAATATGGAAACTACATTTCATTGACAGAACAAAGGATCATATCCAAGGAACCTATTATAGTACATGATAAATCCTACAGTGTCATACCATGAATACATAGTATAATAAATATTGTGTCCTATATGGGTTTCAACCCCAGAAAGATGTATCTTTAAATAAGAACGGGGATCCCGGGTGTACAAGGAATTCCTTGTGGAATCCAAGGAGAGATCGAGTCAGGCCACTTATATTTGATAATGATGTCATATAATATTTTTTATGGTTAAATACATTACATATTATTAGTGTGAAAAGGGTAAATTATCATGAATCTAATTAATGGAGTCTTAATTAATCAATAAGTCTATTTTGTCCAATCATTTCCTTTCATTTGTGTGACAAGGCCTAGTAACATGAAACCATATATTTAATCTTTATAATAATTTTTAATAATCATTGTTTACTCTACTATCTTCCATTATCATTGTAAGTGGTTCTATAGAAAAGCACCCTTTTATTCAATTGCCTATAAAATGTCCCAGTAATTTACTTAGTATACTTTCCAATTTCTATTTCACATTTAATTATCAAATTGAATCATTTACAGCTGGTGGGTCAGTTAGTGATCATAACTTGTTCTTTAAATTATATAATTAACAATATAAATAAATCAATTCAATATAGAAGATTATACCCTTTAAAGGTTAATCCATGGCACACCGAAACAGTGGCTCAAATGTGTCAGACCACTAAAACTACAATTATACAATTACATCCTACATGGGAGGGATGGAGTTTTGGGTGTAACCACTAACAAATAATCACATATTTGGAATGATAATAACCATATGGTTGTAATTATTACATGAATGGAATATTAATTCAATAAACGGTACTCTGTGAAATTGGAGGGCCCCACACTATAATTCAAAAATCAATAAACATGACATATGAGTTAGAGACCACCCACTTTAGGCTTCTATAACACTCCTCCTCCATCATCAGACTCATATTTTTCTTAGATCAGAGCATATTTGAGAAAAATATAACAACACTCACACCTTGATATCTATGTTGATGGAAAGAGTGAAGAAGAAGGGTTCAAACGGAATTGAGTACTTACCATTGTGCAATCGTTGTGACGAATAGGTCCAAGATGAATTAGATCCCTTGATTTCTTGAATATTTCTTAAAAAACTCCAAAATGAATGGAGGGTAATCACAATGGAAATCATAATAAGGAAGGAGAGGATTAATTAGATTAATAAGGGTAAAATGGTAAAACTACCAGAAATTCACCCAATTTGTGGTTTTTACGAATGTTTTTCCAAACCGTTAGAAAATAAGTCATGGGTACCTAAAAAATATGGGTACTATCACGGTTAGAAATATAGTGCACCAACTATGTGAGATAGCTCTCCCAAAAATGTGGACCATCTGAATGGTAAGATTGATCTTTATGCCCTACCAGAATTGTTTACTATTACTATTCGATAGGGCCATTTTTTACAAAACATTGGGGAGCAGGCTCTGAAAAACCCCCAATCACCATTAGGGATAACTCAAAAGGAATCCATGTTAGGTCCGAAATTAAGAATTAGACCAAAATTTTATTGATCCATAAATGAGTTAAAACACAAGTTCTTAAAGTGTCTAATGATTTTTATAAAGAATACATGTTTTTAAAAATATACATAATTTTCGGCAAAGCCTTTATATGTTTCAAAAATTCATATTTCTGTAAAATGTTTATATTTATTCTTATAAAAAATAATTAATAGTAATATTTGGAAATTTTCTATTTTTTTGAAAAGATGAATATATTTTTGGGAATAAACAATTAAATATTATACTAGGGTGAATTTTTTGGGTTTTTTTCAAAAAATATTTATATTTAGTTCAATATTTAAAAATTATTTTTTATTAAAAAATTACTTATTATTTAAAAAAATTATATGGATAATTTTTGTTTAATTTTTTTTAAGATTAAAATAAGTTAAATTATATTATAAATAATCCAATATAGTTCATTGGAATAAATTTCCAATTTAATTTTTATAAAAAACCCATTTGACCTTTTGAGAATTTCCCCTTTTGAGAACTACTTTTTCGTCGCATCAACAGGTATAATTTTAAATGAAACTCATAAAATTAGATGAATTTAATTTCTTATAATTGATTTTATATTTTTAATAAATATAATTAATATTATCTAATATGATTAAAAAATTGTTTTACCAAATTTTATAATGAAAATACTAAAACATAATTCTTATTGTTAAGATTAAAATGGTTTTAGAAGTGTGTTAATCTAAAATATTAGTTATTAAAATGACCTATAAAATAGTACAACACCCATTTTATAGAACTAGTTCCACCATAACACTTATAATATTTCATAATGATCCATTTTTGATCCATTTTTAATTATGAAAAATATTATTAAATGTTATTTTTTCAAAACATCCATGTGCATTTTCTCCCCCACTTATAAATGGAAACCCCATATTCCCACCTCTAAAAATGTATAAAACTCGTTTTTTTGGACAATACCTTCACAACTCACATCCATAGTTTACTAAACTCATCCTAAAATCATTGTTTTGTTCCAAAATCCATCCTAGAAGGTATATTTGTCCAATCTCAAAGTCTTTTTTTGAAGAAGAGGTAACACTCTTAACTAAGAATTTTGTTTTATTTTTACTTCCACAAATATATAACACTATTAAACCATTTTGATATAATTACCTCAATTTATAACATACATTAATATGTTTTTATATTATTTTCATTACCTACAACCATCTCTATATCCTACAACAAAACTATTAATCGTTTGTTCAGAGGACTGGAGTCGCACGAACCAACATAATTGTTTTTCCATCACCACTTCTTACAAAATGATATATATATATATTTAAATAATTGTTAAATATTATATTTATGATAAAATTATAATTATTTAATTATAGTATCACATATAATAACATACTTTATATTATGTTGGGATTACGCTGACATCACTCTAGACAACAGCAAAAAATTACAACGCGAAGCGATGCAATAATTTTTTAAATTTATATTTACATGGAATGTATTATGTATTCATTTGATATTGATATTACATATTTATTATAATAAAAATAATTATAGGAAATAAATATATTAAATAATTTATACATTTCCATCGAATTTTTTATTGTAAATATTATTTTTATATAGTGCACTACCACATCACAAAGGGATGTGAATAAATTTCCATTATCCCTTTACATTAAAGGTTTTAAAAGAAATTTCTAATGAGTAAATTTGATATATATGAAATCATCAATACAATAACTAGGTTAGGATTTTAAATTAGTGGATAAATAATTTATTATGAATATTTATGATATTCATATCATGGATAAAATTAAGGAGATGATGGAACCCTTATCAAAGTAAAATTACCAAAAATACCAAATAAAACATACATAAAAACAAAGAAATTCGTAATGAAATTATGACTTTAACAGTTATATAATGATAAATATGTAATAATAATTCACATGTATATCATATATTATATGATACATATGTTTATAGTTCATTAATATGTTATTAATAAACTATTATTTTCTATAAAGGCAGTTTTACCATGTACTAATAATGTCAATACTTAATGTAATGTATTTTTGTCTTAATTTTACTAATCTAAAACATTGATTATGTTATTAATTTATCTTTTTTTATTAGGTGTATATACTACCCGCATTGAAATTTTATATCATTAAAGTACTTCTATTCATTATTTTTATGATTTCTACTTATGCTATCCTTTTACGGGGATTACAAATCAAAAGTTATGAGAATGGTAGGTTTTAATGTTTCAATATCATTCTTTTGTAATACTATATATGATTATACATTCGATGAAAAATATTAAGAAATATTACTCAATTAAATCGTTAATTTTCATCTCCACTTTTTATTTCTTGAGAATACATTTTTTACCTTTATTTTCCTCTCTTTATATACTCAAAATTCTAGAATAATGTTTTTGTAAAAAACTATCTTTATTTCTTTTATCATGAAAAATTATTTTTTCACACTGATATTTAATTTCAATAAAAAATTCAATAATTTTATTAATGTTTCTATGTGTATTTTTAAATAATTTAAACCCTTTATTGAATTTTTAGAAAAAACCATAAGACATAATAATCATATTATTTTTTTAAAACACTCATTTTGTTTTTTCTGAAATTGATAGTGGAATCAATAATTTTTCATGTATGGTATCCGTCAAATTCCATTCAATAATATGAAATATTTGTTTTATACCATCCTGTATAATAATCAATGACTATTTCCTATGAATATTTTTATAATTTTTTATAAAAACATTTATTTAAAAGTTCTATTTTGAAAATTAAAATGTTAGTTTCATCAATAAATGTATAAAATGATCTTTAAATATATATTTTTGTGTTTTTAAGGATAATTTATTAGAAACATATTTTTAAAATTTTTTACGTTTTAAAATGTATTTTTTAAACTGGAAAGGATATTTTACTTGAGAATTTTACAAATGATATGTATATATTTCATTATATATTTCCATGGTGATTTTTTAAGAATAAGGTTTTGTATTTGTTTAAAAAATAATAATTTATGAAATTTTATTTTCATAGTGGAATGGTTGATTCCTCATGAAACGTTTCTTGTCATCATTCAAAACTATTTTCTTTCAAATATGAATTCCTTTAATGTTACTTATGCTTTAATAGGTTTATAATCAAAGGATAAAAATCATAATCTTTCTTTGAATAGTGTATGTTTATGATGAAAATATACTTAGGAATGTTTTTTCTATTTTATGAGTTATTCCATTATAAAATGATTAAGAAACATACAAATTTTTACCATGGGTTCTTCTATGATGATATTTTAAATGATTTTGATGTATAAAATATTTACAATGGTTATGCTATGATTAAATGTTTATGAAACCCATTAATTTTCATTGGTTCTAATATGATTAATTTTTTACGACCTTGTGGATCTTGTTTGTTTTGTTTTCATTATGTTTTGGGTGGTACCTATGTCTCCCTCTAAGTAATTGTGTTAAGGTTGAAATATCATGAGATAAATAAGCCTAAAATAGGTCGTTAACCTCGTCTAGTAAGGGTATTTATCCATAAAATGTATTTGTAGTGAACCATGAAATCTATGATGGTTTTTGGGGTCAACCTATTCCATTTTTGTATTCTCAACAATAAGATTAGAAAAATATATAAATTATTATTATTTATATATTTTTTCTCTAGAATTCATTATCTCATATCAATGATATTATCTCATGGTTCTCGGTCTATTATTTTCTCATGTTTTATGTCTTATGAAATATAAATATTTAATCCATGACTCAAGACATTGATATTTGATATATACAGTATATTTCACATATGTTTTTTTCATGTTCTCCTACCCCTATGCTCACTTTATATATACATATTTCCCTTGTATACCATTTTTTTGTTTCCAAGATAACCCTTTTTTATTTTTATTTCACCCAATTTATGATTATATGTATTATGTGTCACATGCCTAAGAAGGGTTATAGTGACAAAATACTACATTGGAGGAGATATAGAACTATAAAAAATTAATAAATTTTTTTCCCTGTTTCCAATGGAATTATACCTTTATGATCCTTAGGAGTGTGTATCTGTAATGAAATTAATGTTCATAAAAAATATTTAATACCAATGTATAGAATGTGTAATTTGTTATTCCCTCAATTATAAAAAATATCATGGAAATATTACAATCTCTTGTCTCATATGATACACACTAAACCAAAATCAATCACAATCAATAAGTTTTGATAACATTAAAAAATGAAAATTGTTATATGAAATATGTATAAAAGAGCCTAATAAGTTGATGGTCTTCCTACCTCATGGTTGTATATCTTAGAATAATGGTTCATCATAGATTTCATCACATGAACCACACTCGAAAAGAAAATGGTATATTTTTTGATACCAAGGAGTCCTATAACTGTTTTAAATTTGATAATATCTAGGTTGTAGAAAATATAAAAAACTAATGAATCAAGGTGGTAGAACAAAACTCTATTCATATCAACCATATGCAAATAAGATCTTTATTATCTATCAAATAATTAAGGAGGGAAGTGATTCTCAAAAAGAGGGGGGTTAGACGACGCAAGGAAGGTTAAAATATATATAGTAAAGCTAAAATCTATCAATATGAAGTATTTTTATAAACCTAATAATAGGGTGTGATTGAAATATACCACCATGGTGTAGATGTGTGTTGATACAGTGTAGAAAGCATAGGAAATCAATCGTCATGTCTTAGAAGGGTCAACTATGGCATGGTATCATGTTGGTTGATATAATACTATAGCATATATATATATATATATGTGTGTGTGTGTGTGTAATATGACATGTATTATATCCCTTTTGGGTTAATGTAATTATTTCATGTGATTAGAGAGGATATGTATGTGCAGAGTAACTGTTGGAGTTCAATTATCCATGATGTATCCCAAAACAGACTCATAAATTTACCTCATATATAAATACATCACATATTCATATTAAACAATTACACATATTTAGTGAAGTAAATGAATTAACCCTTGACGAACGTGAGGATAGAAAATCATTTGTTACTAATGTGGAAAATGGCTCTATAGTGTGGTAATCCTCTCCTTGGAATGACTTCCACAAGCATCCCCCATAAAAACCATTCATTAAAAACTATAATAATATCCTCACCATGGTGAAACCATTTCTCTTGGATATATCCTTGACACCACAAATATAATTAGTGTAACTAGATCCCTACTATTTTTCCAACCTTCCTACGATATGCTCTATCTGTTAAGGGGAAACCACACCTATTTTTTTAGAAATATTGACAAAATAGCCCTTTATTGTTTATTTAGCTTATATAATCCCCCAATTCATATCTAAAATGTACCCTATCTAAAAAATAGGGGATATTAAATAAAATAAGTATTTCTATTTTTTAAAAATAACTTCTTGTCCCATGAATTATTCACATATATAGATTTATCATCCTTGATAAATTTTTACATGGTTCCACATCAAACAACATATACCACTGAGATTAAATGTCATAAACTCAATCCTATGTTTTGTTATATATATTTCCATGTTTACACCGAAAATGGAAAATTTTTATTGTCTTCCCATGTTGTTCTTTATCACTTTTATTTAAAATTGACATGAGATGCTCTTTATAAAATGTATTAGGCTCTACCTGAATGGCCTCACAATCGAAAACATGCATATGGTTGAGAATATAGCTCGGAAACCATGACATTTATTACATGGTGTTCATACCTCAGTATTTATTATTAATATCTATATGTTATTCCACTATAACAATCTACACAGTTATCTCAAATGGTCTTACAAAATGTGGTTCTAGCTCTCCATTATTTATTAGATGCTGGTGAGCAAACAGAAGAGTCACTCTCCCAAAAACCTAATCACCCATAGAGATCTCAAAGGTAATCTTCATATAGTTATCCCATTATATTTACATACATTAATTTTTTATAATCAACTTCAAAATTATAATCACTCTCTCTATGTCACAAAGGAAAAAACATGGCCCCGCAACTGGTACCTCACCGACATTTTTCCAACCAAGTGGTGAACAAAATGTCCAATAAAATAGATCATAATAGGGTTCCCTATGAATTGAAACATGATATATATTTTTATATGAGAACATAAAAATTAAAACATGATAATTCTATTATCCAATAAATTACATAATGTATGATCGAATGATATATTTCAATGTCTATATAACATGCTTAAAATTTCTGTCAATATGATAATGGTACAAAACAACTAATCTCATCAGAGTCCATAAAATCTTATAAAATACATACTCAATCCAAAATATAATGTTCACATATCATTCCAAAACAATAATCACCATAAATCAATAAAATTTTATAATCCTATAGACAATGTTCATTCCTATATCATCTACCGAGTGAGTCTATCTAATTAGTAAAAGGTGGGAAAATATTTTCAGACAATCACCAATCAAAAAAATAGTGTCATGAATCATTAGGATCATAGGTTGACTTCTCCAAAATTCAATTTTAAAATCCTATCACATCCACATGGGAACACGAATATGTTTGAAAAAGACACTAGGACAATGGTGATTGACTATAACCCTTTAACAAGAAAAGCATAAAGAGATGAACCCTATAATGTCTTTGTTTATACGAGGCCATATAAATTATATCATGAAGTCATTGAACACATTTTTTCTCCAAGTTAAATGTACCATATATAGGAATAGTAATTCCTTATCATCTCCTCCCTAATAATAGGTTGTGATAATAATCTCTCATCTACCTTTATCATATCATAGTCACTCAGAGTCCTCTTAGGAATCAGAATACCTCTAGATGGGGTTTACTTCATCCAACAACCATCTATGTATGACTCCAATGTAATATTAATATATTTCAAATGAAAATATATGACTAACAAGGGATAAAAAGTCACAGAAGCACAGTTTTTTATGAATCCATCATGTAGTCATCCATAAAACCATCAAGAACCAGTACTAATTTGAATTCCTCTAACCAAGATCATCCATAGATTATTCATTTTTTAAAATACATTCGTTGATGAAATTACATATCCTTGGTTCAAATTACTTGTCCAAATAAAATATCTATGGATACTAAATACAATTTCTCTATCTTAGGATCATGTCCCAATTTTATATGATATAAGGAATAATCTAATGGTCCTTGGGAACATGGAATCTATCACTAAAGGCAACATTTCATCAAAAAATTATAGCATGGACCAAGGATACCATATATAGATCATCTGTATGGTTGTTAATATCATGGTATTATATAAAAAAAGTAGCATATTCTAACACCCTAGTGCTCTAGACAAGGTCCACTCCTTGAAAAATCCCTGATGAATCATAGTGCACTACAAAACTTGTCCCATACACAAGGAGAGTCATTATTGGGGACTTTAGGAAACTTATCTTCACCTCATTAAATTTCCCTTAAAACTAGTCCAAACCTTAAAATATAAATAATTTCATTGTTAGTGCATTTATTTTTGTCAATAGTCCAGAGATGTTTTGAATATTCCCTCGGTAATATTCAGTAACACTCAGAGAGATCATGATCGCAATCATGTTCTGAGGACATTCCACATAAATCACATCCACTATTTTTCTAGGTTTATGGATAGTTATACCTCCGAAACCACATGCCCCAGGTGTCTCACCTCCCATATATAGAAGTCCCACTTAAAAATCATAGTGTAAAATTGATGTTCATGAGTCGTACTTAGGACTATTTCTATGTTTATTGAATTCTACTAAAGTGTTTCTTAGGAGACGGTGATGTATTTAATGAACCCCATGTCGAGTGAGTTTGGATATGGGTGGAAAATGTTATTTATGAGGTCTATGAAAAGTGTATCCTCATTCATCTACCTGAATTACATTAGGATATACTCATACAACTTCCACACGCTCCAAAACTCCGTCTTCAAAATATCATCATCTCAAACACGTAGAGGGTGAGGGACTAATTAAATTTCAATCATTCAAAACCACATGGATCGACTTAATTGATTAATATGATCCCCAATCGTTGTAAAAGTATATAATTATTTCATGATCACCAGGTTTAGATTCGCGTAATCAATGAATAGTTGATGACTATGATCCTCCTTCTTTATGAACTATATCGTTCTACACACAGTGAAGTACTGGTATGAATAAAACCTTACACTCTATGACATTATGATGAGCTAGAATACCCATTACCATGGTTTCTGTCACTCAATATAGTGGTATTGGAATATACTTTACACCATCAATGAGATCATTTTCTAATTTAACTCCCCCATTTTGGGTAATTCCTCCAAATTTATTTGTAAAAACAACCCAATAGATCTCTATGACCAGAGGATATAATGAGAGGGTTTTCAGTGATTGTTTCAAGAAATATAAGAGTTCCATATGTGTTTTGATCATTTCTATAAGACTCATGTATAGTCAAAATAAACTTTCTGCAAATCCCCACTATACTATGATCTTAAATAACTATCCCCTTAGAAATGATAAATAAACAGATATACGAGAATCATTGTGATCTTAAAATCCAATCAACCAATATATACTTATAAACATATTGAATGTAATCATGTCTATAATCATTAACTCACTCAATGTTCTATAGACAACATTGACTACACATTTTTTAGGTATAATTAGGGATATATATCTTTTGTTCCCAAAAATATTTCAAGAGATACTACTGGTAAAGATAACGTGACTAGTAAGATATGTTCAACAACAACTTCTTTGAAATGAAAGAATATAAGGAAAAAATATCTATCAATGATGAAGATAATGTGGGAATAATAACATCCTTACATTGAATGGTAGGCGATACCACTCTATCATATAATGTATCATAGTTAATAATATCATAGATCCTATATAGTATATGGGATCATGAAAAGTCATTTCTCGGATTCTAACCTAAAAAATGTAAAACCCTTCATGCACTAACACAAGTATATATCCCCTAAAAATAATCATTATCATAATATATTTTCAAATACAGCTTTATTATATTATTTACTAATTAAGTTGAATAAATCTATATTAAAACTACATGAATGAATAGAATTATCATAGAAATAAATAATATACTACATAGAATTAAAAAATCATGGAATTTAATTAAATAATTAATATATAGTAAAACAACAAGTTTATTTATAGATATAGAACCTACTTTCCTAGTCATGATGCATTAACACACCTAAAATATCATAAATCTAATATAAACTTCATGTTCATAATGTAATGTAAATTTAATCAATGGTGACGACAAAACATAGTTTCCCCCAATTTATTGAAGCCCAAAGGTCCCCTATGTTGTGTTTTTTCGAGTTGCACTAGTTCCTCTCTCGAAGTATGAACCACCCCATTCTTTTCAACCCTCTCCCAAATCAATGAAAATACAAAAGAAGATATAGTGATTCATGGTGATCTGAAACAATTTTTCCATTCTCAGAATAGAAACACTGGGTTTTATTTGGAGTACCAATTTACCACATTCACACCACTTTGTAAAACAAATGATGGTAACTATAATTGAGGGTATATGTCCATCAGGGGGTTGGGGGATACTACACCATTAGTATAATTTCTTCAAGTCAAAAAATAAATAAAATAAAAATAAAAAAATATATAAGTAATTATAGTAATCTAATGAAAACTAAATCATGGCATAAAATTCATACAAATAAATATTCTACCAAATTGGAAAGGCAAATGAGAGTAAAAATTTCATATAAATAAATACATCAACAATGGTTCAATCATTATATGTTCATATCCACTACCCGCTCTATACTTGTTTTCTCAACCTCCCATCATAGGGCCATTTTACATCCCTGGATATCTAGTTAATAAATTACAAGTAGATTAAAATATAAATAAAAATCCAGTTAATGGAATTAATATATATTAGGGTACTGTAGTTCATCCACAAAACAGACACCATGGTTTCAATATAGCTATACATTGTTCTCAGGTCACCTGTCGCCAACGACGTATGTCAAGAGAACTTCCCATATAAAGGATTCCTGTGGAATGACTATCCACCAATCATAAGTACTAAAAACAACTTCAAATTAAATGGTATCACACATAATAAGTTAAATTATTAAAAAAAGACAACATGAGATAAATAACATCACCAAAATCAACATGTGAATAAACATAAAAAAATAGAATTGAAATATACTAACAAATATCAATGTAGAAGTGTCATTGCGGGTCTCACAGGGTATATAATAATCTACAAGTGATTAATATCATAAACCTTCAAAAATCATGCTAAAACAATGGAATAATGTGGAATCATGTGAAAATGAGAGCACTAGATTGTGTGGTACTTCCTACATCAATGTTTTCAATGATAGTGTATTGTTCCGTAGATAATGTCATCAACTGATCATTTCTCACACACCTAATAGTATATGATCACATTCCAAGGGATCATAAAATTAATTCCAATCCAACATGTTATGGGTTATAGAAAAAGGAATAGAGGAATGAAAAAATGGTGTAGAACCATCCCTGTTTTGAAATTTTTGAAATGATATACACATCCATGGTCTATGAATAGTGGGTAAAATCTCCAATGGAAATTTAGGGGGTTTAAAGAGCCTAAGAAAGGTGATCCACGATGGAGGTTGGCTAGAATATACCACCACTATGTAGTGATATACAGCAAAAAAATATTGAATTGGAAATTACCCAATATTGTGAATATGTGCATTGATATGTTGTGATGGTAACAAATGATTAACTTCCATGGTGAGATAGGGATTACCTTAACCTGGAATTGTGCTGGCTCACACTATATTATAATATAGGGAGATGAACTCTCTTATGGTTTTTAGACTATTGGGGTTCCTATAATAATATTTAATGTGGTTAGAAGAGCTATATATAAAGGAGTATCATTAGTGTTCTATGACTTTAAATAAATGACCATAAAAAATCTTAAATTACAATTTTATAAACTAGAAAAAATACTTTATTTAAGGTTTAAATCATCCCCTATTTTAATGCATTAAATAAATTAACAACAAAGACTAGCTGGATATAAATTTATGATGCATATATGGGCTCTGGGTGATTTTCCACCTCAACATTGATCAACCTCTAGGATAAACCATCTTAAAAAATTATATAGTGAAATCCAAGAAAACAACATCACCATGGAATAACCATTCATCCTTGATGTATCCTTAAAATGAAAATAGTAATATGATACAGTCATATCCCTATGACATTATCTATGCCCTACTGACCGAGCACCCTTACTCTCATTTTGTGCAATCCTAAACACAAATTTATTCCACATATCGGTTTTCCAGCCCCAAATAAATTAAAAAACATGTTATAACATAAGTATATCTGTATAGTATTGAAAATAATTATATTCATTAATTTATTGAAACTTTATGTCTTTACATATATGTTTAATTTTGAGGCCCTATAAATGATTTCAATAATACATGATGAAATTCCAAAATCAATCGAATCTGATAAAGAATATGATGAATAAAATTATAATGGAATTATTTATCTTATAAAAATGTAATTTGAGAAGTGAAATATTAATGTAAAAGGAAAAATACAACCAATATGATACAACTGTGATGACATTTGTTAGTTTTCATTAAATTTTCACAAAAATAAGTATACTAAAACCGAGAAAAATCAATATAAACCCTAGAAATAAATGGTTATAATATCTAAATATTGAAAATGTTTTTTAGATGTTAGAATAATATATTTATAAGTAATTTAATATGCTTAATGAAAAAATAATAATAACATAACTCCACATCTAAACAACAATTTGAATATGAACTAAATTTCAAGGCTCATGTGTAAAAGTTGTTTGATTCCTAAAGAATTTAATATGGTGATATAGATTTATCATAATAGGTGAACATATTGGTGAATTAATTATAATATGTCAATGAGAAAAACAAAAATCCTAAGAAGGAGAATATAGGAATAAAAATATAAATTATGGATAAAGGAAATGAATAATTTGAATAGAAAGAGGATATATACATATTGTAGATCATATGATACAAACTCAAACTACTTAAAATGGATATGACATTAAAATAAATTAATAAAAACATACACTCAATGTAAACAAAATTAATGAACGTAGACATAGTATCTTAAATCTCAAAATTATTTTAATAATATTATATTATATTTCAACATTTTCATTGTTGAATAAATATTATTTGGGTAAATTATTGTTCCCAAGAATCGGGATTATTCATCTCAATTGTAATTCAAAAAATAATCATATTACTACTAAGAAAGAAATACATAAAATCAACTCCAAACTAGTATGGACCATCAAGACTAGTGAGATACTAACTTTTAAATCATGGGGAGAAGGGGATTCTACAATAATATCATATCCTCAAAATATATAAAAAATATAGAGTAAAAATCCTCAAGAAATAATTATTATTAGTATAAAAGAAAAATGTTAAGATGGTATTATATGAATTTGTAGAGTTTTAGTATTCATGTACTACTCAAGGTGGTATAAAATTTTGCTACCATAGATGATACATGAACAATGTATCTATATTAAAGCTATTCTAAGAAAATTAGAGTTCATTTTCAAATCAATCATGATATGACTAGGTATTCATCATAAATTCTAACATGTAAATATAAATGACTAGTCATGGTAGAAGTTAGTTACTTGTGAATGGAGATAGGAAATGATGATAAAAAGAAAGAATTATGAATGAGGAGTGGTGAATTTTATAAATTTATTTTCAAAATGAAAAAATTAAAGGTGTTTACTATGTATTAATTAAATATAAAATATTTAAGACTAATGATGTATCATTTGATAAAGGGAAAAAGATGAACATACATAGTATTTAGAAACATTTTTATGATGGAAATGACGTGGTATTCAATAATGATTCAAATTTTAGTAAAAGAAAACATTATGGAATGATTATCACTCAATGGATAAGGACAATTGATAAAATATTACAAATTTTTGATCTAATTAATTCATGTTACAAAGTGCCAAAGATGAATGTCAAGAGGGAAAAATTGTAAATTTTTATAAGTATAATTGATGATGTGGATTTTATTGAATAACAATAATTTTAAAACTAATTCAAATTATTTAATGAATTTGTTAAAAATATTATGGGGTTTAGAGAAAAAATAATGATTGATATATTTTTAACGAGTACATAAGAAACATTCTAAATTGTGTTTAATTTAAATTTTAGTTTTATAAAATAGAGATATTTTTAATATCAAGTAATTATTTAACATTATTATATATTATTAAATGAATGAGATCTGAACATTTAAGAAGAAGAGAAAAGATCATCTATTTCCCCAACATGAAATAGTTGATCCTAGTTAGACTTCCAAATAATTTCATGTGTGATTACCTATATGTAAGAAGCTATCAATTAGAAGTGAGGGACTACATCCAATACATTGGTTAGAATACCATTAATATCCTTAGATTGAGAAGAAAAATAAAAACCCAATCAATCTAATTATAAAATAACAAAATAAAGTCATATAAGTCATACAAATAAACAAGATACCATTCTGGAATAAAAACTAGAGTAACAGGTGTAGGTAAATATATAAATCAACATTGGTTCCTCATGATTATTTCCTAATATGCTTTAATCCATGCACTCCCCCACTTATCCATTCATTATAGATCCCTTTACATTCACTGGATCTTTTGTCATCTAATCTACAAGAACACCAAAATTACAAAGTAGGGTGTGATAACAAGAATTAGTAGTAAAACAAAAATGTAACCTTAACATAATGTTCCTATTTATAACATGTATATTACATACTACATTAAAATGTATGGTGATAATGAAAATTCAATCCTAAATTTAGTGGTAGTGCACAAACAAAGCTACCACAATCCAACGAACATACCTACATCAGCTCCATAATAGAAAGATAATGAGAGTTATTGAAAGTATCACAACTACTGAGAAGCTACTGAATTATTTGGTTGACTAAGTCAAAATGTTGTGCTTAAATGATACTTTATTCCCTATATCAATAGAGTGTATCATGAAAACTGGTGTCCTCTAATTATCTTCCAATATACCTCGAGTTCATCGAATTTAATGTATACTAGGGTGCCTAGATTACACCTAGAACAAAGTAACCATGATATAACCATATATGTGACCAGAACTAAGGTCCCTATTCACTAATTTCTCAAGTCAAGAACAATCCCTATATATGGGATATACATCACATATCAGTCCTCATATCTCAGATACCAAACTCATATTTAAAGGTAATGATAATACACATAACAGTGTAAAGAAAGATAAAAACAGGGCATCATTATATACATAATTATAGAAACATCAACATGAAATTAAATATTAAATTTTAAATATTTTAGTAACACCCCAGGAATTTTTTCAACATTATTTTGTGAAAAAATTTCATCTCTCCAATAGCTTCCACTACACACAACAATAAGATCTAACAAAATAAAAAAAATATTTTTTATATTACAACATCAGATAGATGTTATTATCTACCCATTAAACAAGGTAGTATGAATAGGATAAAAAAATTAAAAAAATTTGTATAATGTTTTTGTATAAAAAAAATCAGAAAAAAATTATCTTATTTTTTTAGAAAGTCTTCATTTGATATAAAAACTCTATTTTCTAGAAAATGATTTTATTGATTTATGAAAAAAATTAATATATTTTTTTATTATTTTAGAGAATTTATTTTTAAATATTAGAATAATATTTTGAATTTTTCTGAAATTATATTATTTTATATTTTTTGTATTTTTTGAATATTATTTTTTTATGAATAGTTAAAAATTCATGTTTTTATGGAAAACATTCATTTCATTTAATGTATTTGTAAGGATAAAGTTTATTTTAAAATGGTGTTTAAAGGTATATTTTTTAAATTTCATTATCATTAAACTAGTATAGGTGTTTTTAATCAACTTGATATTGATATATTATATAAAATTTGTATAAAAGTTTAAATATTTTCCCTTTCTGAAACCAACTTTTTTGCCTCATCTGCAAGTTTAATTTTAAATTAAATTCCAATAATTATGTGAATTTAATTAAAAAATGGATTCCATATCTATAATAATTATAATATATATTCTAATAAACGATCAAATAAATATTTTACCATAATAAATAGTGAATATAGAATGAATTATTTACAAAAATTATGATTAAAAAGAGTTACCAAGGGTAAAAAGGGGATAAACTGGACTATAAACTTATAAATAACCCATTTAATTGTAATATTTAGATCATATTTCATATATGATTCATTAATGACTCATTTTAAAACATCTAGTTTTGTGAAAACAAGGGTACACTTTTTTCTTATTAGGACCTCCATATATGTACTCTCCCCCACTTATAAAAGGCCATACACTTTCGTATCCTTTCTACAACTTCCAGGCCTATTTATATAGAAAAAATAAATCAAATAACCTACTAACATCACTAAATTCTTCATATAATACTTGTTTTGATCATAAATCCATCCTATAATTATTTTTTTTCCAGACATATTGATGTTTTTTTATGAATAAGTAATATCCTTAACTGTGCATTTTATTTTATTTCTCATTACACCTCCATAAAATAATAATAAAAGTAAAATACATTATAAAATAAAAATAATATATATAATTAAATATATTTTTTTTGTTATTTTGATGATCTATATTTGTCTCCTCTTCCGTAAAATTATAGATAAGATTATTGATTTTGTGTTTTGGGAACTACTGTCTCACGAACCAATGAAATTAATTTCCCCTAACCACTTCATACTGATTGATATAATGGTATTTTTAATAAATATATACAATATTGATAAAATAATGTTAATTTTTTGAAAATAATTTCACATATACCTTATTATTCTCTATTTCATATGGTGTAGGGCAATGTCTCTCATTCCCACGACGTACTACCGCCTCACAAAGTGATGTAATAAATTTTTCACATACGATTTACATAGAAGATAATAAACATAAATTTTATGTTGATATATGATATTAGTTGAATATTAATCATTATTGAAAAGACATATTTCATATAATTTCTTACCGTATCAACCACTAAATAGATGACATCATTCTTGCGTATGACAAAAAAATCCTCACAAGGTGATGTGTTTCATTTTTCACTAACTATTAACATGGAAGGTAAAAAGTGTAAATTTAATGAATATATGTGACATATATGAAATAATAATTAATATATAAATTTTATATATTATTTTCCTTCCATTCTTTTATTATATTAAGAAATTATATACAACGTTCTTGTATATGTATGAACTTCTGCGTTTATGAATGGTGTAACTCATATTCTATATGTAACATTAATAGATCACTCTAAATTCATATATAAAACCATATAATATATTTAATTAATTTTTAATATAACTTATGTGGTGGAAATAAGATCATTTTAAAAATATCAAATATACCATATCAAATCATACACGAAAAATGAAGAAGTTATTACATGGAACATGATTTTAACAAGGAATTATTGATAAACATATACTTAAAAGTCATACTGAAATCATATATGGTATGATATATAAGAGTATAGTTATTTAATATATGTTTAGTTTAATATATCTATCATATATGGAGTTATATCAAACAAATTTTTAGTTAATTTAGGATGTCTTTTGTAAATTTGTTTGATGTTATGTTTTGGAGTGCATTTGGGTGGGTTTTTTAGAAAGTTTAAAGATAGGGAGTTGTGCACAGTTTTTGAAATGTTGGAAGAAACATTAAACTAAACCCAGGTAATAGTTCCACCCCTGACAGTGAGGTTAACATTGTTATCACAAGGTTTCCCTAACATTGCACCCTCCCTGGGAGAACCATTCACACTAGTTGAATTTTTCAAAAAATTATTTTAAAATACACTGGAACCACCAAAGCATCTCCATTTTGACCTATGTTTGGGATTGAAATATTTTGGATGATCTAATAGATTTCATAAGGGGTTACATGGCCATTCAACCACCATTATTCAAGATTCAATTCATGAGTCGAACACCTGTACTACCCCTAACAAGTGGATTTCATCCGGATTCCAATCCTGATCATTTTTTATCCTTATCATGATCTACTGTTTGAGTTTATCCATTGTTTCTTTAGACATAAATATATGTTTTGAGATCTAGATATGCGATTGTATATCTAGATCTAAATTGATTAGACCTTTATATTTGGATATCTTGATTTTGGTATTTAGATCCGAAATTTTATATCTAGGTCATTGTGCTGCTCAGATTTTGGGGATTTACATTTAGAAAACATTCATAAAAAATTGTAGAAGGTATTCTAAATCTAATTCCCATAATTTTGGATTTGATACGTATATGAATATTCATATAATTTCTATAATACATTATAAATGTTTTTCTCAAATTTGGTTATTTAGATTAAACAAATGATTTATCAAATCCTTATTGAAATAGGTGATTAATTGGGAAATTATTCATGAGACTAAGAAGCTTCCATGTTAGAAAATAATTTGGGGAAATTAGTTATAGGAGACAAGGGATGTAATCTGCATAATTAATTAGGAAATTGATATTACATATACATTTGGGTTTGTTGAGATAATTATTTTTGAATTAATTATATTCTTTGAGATTTTGATCTATATAATTAATCATGGGATAAATTATAATGTTTTGAGATTTATAATTAGATAATAAATTCTGTAAAATTAATTACGGGATCTGTGTTGTGATGTTGTTTAATTAATTAGAGAACTAGTTAATGGGATTGAGTCATTTAGATAATAGTTTTGTTAACTGATGGATTTCATATATTTTACTAATTGTTGAATTAGTAAGGTAGTTGATGTGGATAATTAATTTATGAATTAATTATGTGTTTATGAATGGAAACATGGTCATTATAAAATGATAAATAAAAATGATAACATGGTCATCATACTTATGAATAAGAGAATGGGGGCTTGGTCATTATAATGTGAATTATACATGGGGACATGGTAATTATAATAATGATTAAATATAATGGGAACATTATAATTATATTGGGGATTAATCATGGTTATATAGTCATATTACTAACATTTGTGAAATTTGTAATTTTAGAAATGTGGTATTTAAATGTGAAATTAGAGAATGAAAATAATGTAACTCTTATATATGGACCGACACAAGGATATTCAAACTCTCGTATGAGTCGAATAAGGTATTGAGAAATCGTAGCACATTGAATACATCGAGATTCGGCTAGGAGAAGGTATTAATATAAGAAATTATGTAGGGTACACTTCAAGATTTGGTATAATATGAAGTCAGTATTGATGTATGGGTATACTGTGGAATCCTAGAGTTAATGTAGTTATATGATAACAAATGAAAATATGATAAACTATTTATTATTGCATTGTATTGATTTTCTTATAGAATTGAATAATTTTTTTTCTGATTGGACTTGTTTTAGACCCCATTGGTCATTGACAACTGAGTTGTATGCACACTCTATTTAGACTGCCTAATTGGTACACAAATAGATTATATTGTTGTAGGACTGAATAAGGTGAAATTCTCTAGGATATGTGGCTAATTAGGAATAGATATTGCTGGAAGGAAGAAAAAAAATTCAAGACCCTCTTGAAGGAGTCATAGTGTATTTACTTTTAGTTTCATTATACACACATGACACATATATTGGCATAACATTGTTTCGCTTTCAGTTGAGTATTGTTTTTTTAGTTTGTCTATCTTGTGACATGAGTATAGTTTTGGGTATATATTCTAATTATTTTTATATTTGTTTCTGGTGGTGATATATTTGGATAATTGAGGGTATAGAATTTCCATGAATAAATTACCAGACCCTCACTACTAGTCAGTAACCTCTAGTGTATGGGTAGGCATTCTTGACGTCTTGTGTTGAACTTGATCGGGTCACTGACATGTGGAACCTAGGTCGGGATGTTACAATGTGGTATCAAAGGTCAGTTTTTCATTATTCTTATTTTGTCTTAATAATTTTGTAATATTAGACAACAGAGTAATAGGATTTGCAGTTTGGTGATGAACTCATGCATGGGAGTTTCAAACCCATGTATGGGGGAAAATCCAAGTACTCTGGGTTCGATTATTGTTATTATAGTTCACTATTATAGTAAAATACTATATCACCTTGTCAAACACACATGTGGATTCAGGTGATTAATGTTTCTGATAATTTAGAATATTGAGTTGTTTCCCAGAATGGAATTAGAGTTGAGTCTGTTTGCATCATTCTAGGCACTTAGATTTGTTGTGACATACATCATTTTAGGAATTCGTAGGGAAAATAAGTTATCTGTATGTCATTAAACATGAATAGTTTTAATTTATTGTGAGATTAAAATAAAAACTATTGCCTAACAAGATTTGAGAATGATTTTAAAATGATTAAAAAATAGAATAATTAGGTGTCTAAAAGAGAAACTGGATTATGATCTTATTTTTACCCTTGTTAAGCAAAACATAGAAGTATAATGGTCAAGGGTTGTGAGGGCTCCTTGGTTTTGGATAGGTGTAAGGGTGGGGGAATAATGCTAGTTTTTATTATTTTCTAATATATAAATTTTATAAGGATATGTTCTGATACCTATGATATGTGTTTTGATTTTTATAGGGTATTCCTCTATGATGCTTGTTGGGGGGATGACCGAGGGGTGCGCCTAGGGATTTTTTTCCATTTAGGGAACACGAGGCCCCGATCATTCCAGATGAATATTAATGGTAGATGTTATGAGAGAATGTTTTCACTCTTAATGAAATTCATGGAATGAGACCCAGGGATGGTTGTGGAAATTATGTCTGAGTTTCCAATGGAGTATCAGTTGCATCACCCTCTATCATTTACTAGAGACAGTGGGCCAGAGGGAGATTAATTTTAGGTTGAGTCTAAAGATACAATACTTTACCATTTGGACACTTAGGATTAGATTATGGTCATGTTTGATGCGTATATTCTATGGGTAGCAGTGAAGCGTTGATGGGACATTCAATATGGAACTGGATATAATGATGGTATTTTACAGAAGGAATTCATAGAGAGGTTCATGGAACCCTTTCATCTAGATACACTGAGACAAGTGAAAGATATTGTGTTATTAAATCTAACCCAAGGGAACAAGTTGGGGATGGACTACGCAATGCGCTAAATAGATTTGTAATTCTTTTTTACAACATTAGTAGGATATGAGGAATCAATGTTGAAATGTTATCAGGATGGATTTAAGTTTTAGATTATGACACATGTAAACATTTACTTGTTGAATTAGTTTACTGAGGTGGTGTATTAGGATATCATATTTTAAGGGAACCTGAGAGATGCTTCTAGTATTTGATAGGTAGTTATAAATGGATGATCAGGAGGTGTGATGTTCAAGAGTAGGAAGTGTCATTAAGAAAACATTATCCAAGGTTGTGGGAAGAAGAGTATGATGATAGGAGGTTCTGTTTGATCATACCTTACTAGGTTGATCAACAATCAGTATCTTAGGTTGGGTTACTATCATCAAAACTATTATGAGAACTAGAATATTTTTTATATCTCGGTATGATGGGACATATACATATGTTATACAGGTCTGAATGATAGAAAACATTTGAAGGAGGAGTAGGGAAGATTCAGAGTGTGTGAAGAGTATCTTATACACAATATCGATCTTGTAGTTAGAGGTCTACTGGATCTGGGGGTAGAGGTAGTTGGCATAGTATTTTGGGAATGAGTGCCCGCATCAGTATAATGGTGTTACTCAAGGGTTTTAGACAACATCATAGGGGACATGGGTATCACAGTTAAATTCATAACACCATACACTTAGGGATAGTGATATTGGACCATTGATAGTGATAGGTTCTATTATGGTATCTTCTACTATATCTAGTTCCTTGTTTGATACTAGATCATATAATTCCACTATTTTTAAAAAAACATGTTAATGGTTTGAGCATGGCTGTGGATTTTTCAGTGGTGTTATGACTATAGATACACTGTCTGAGAGTTTGGTCTAGATATATTTTTCTTCGTAATGGATGTTTACTAGAGATTTGGGAATATAGTTTCCTATTGGATTTCTTTGTTCTGGATATGGTGGGATTCCACCTAATTATGTGTACATAATGGATAGTCGCATATCAATCCCGCGTCATTTTGTACCATTAGAAAGTATCCATTGTGTCTCATAATGGCAACCTATATATTCATTGCGGATACTGGGATATCTAGGAAGGCCAAGTAGTGTGAATTACATAGTAACTGGGATATCACACAACCCATGTATTTAGTATTTTGTTGGATGATAGGGCTTTAATAAACATATCCTTCCACTAGTAGTGGAACTATTTTTGGATTTCATTATTTATGTCCTATTTGGGCCACCACATAAGATTAATGTGGAATTCACAATTAATATATTGTCAGGGGATGTTCTCGTATACATTCCACTATAAATAAGGGAACTGACTGTGATATAAGAGTATAAGACTCGGTTTGAAGAGTTTGAGGATAAGGTATTTATCCTTCCACGTACGTCACCATAGGGACACACGATTTTTTTGAAAAGAAGTATGAATGGAGATTATGAATATGTTACCATTAACAGAAGTTAAAATATTTATTGTGATGAACTGATATCATTTTAAACATATTGATGATCTACTCAACCAATAGAATGAAAATAGTGTGTTCTCAAAGATTGATTTGATATCAGGGTATCATCAGTTGAGTGTATGAGATATTGATATAAAAAGGAATACTCTCAAAATCAGGTGTTTCCTTTATGGGAATGTCATAATGATTTTTGGGTTGAAAAATGAACCATCACTATTTATATCATTGATTAATAGGATCTATCAACTGTTTCTGGATCAGTTTGTGGTGGTGCTTGTAGATGACATCTTGGTGTAATTTAAGACTCATGAATTTCATTCCCAAAATCTTGACATCATCTATGCTACACTCAAAGATCATAAACTTTAAACCAAGCTATCTATGTGGTAGTTTTTGATTTAATAGGTACACATCATGGGTAACATCGTCCCGAATTACGGTGAGTTAGTGGACCCAGAGAAGGTTCAATAAGTGGATTCAGGAGATCATCCTAAGAATATTTTTTATATCTAATGATTTTTGTGATTTACTGGATTTTAAAGGAGATTCATCCATAAAATTTCCTATTCGGATGTGCCGCTTTAGGGCTTGACCAAAGAGGGAGTAATGTTTGAATGGTTGAAGGATTATGAGATATTTTTTCCGGAGTTAAATATGTGTTTAACCACGACACCAATTTTGATACTACCTATGTCAGGTGAGAAGTATACAGTTTATTGTGATGCTTATGGGATGAAACATAGAGTTGTGCTGATGTAGGGAAATCAAGTTGTGGTGTATGGGTCTTCCACGTTGAGGCCTCATGAATGGAACTATCCTACACATGTCGTTGGGTTGGTAGTAGTGGTTTATGCTCTTATGTTTTGATGACACTCTCTATTAGGAGAAAATTTATTAGTATCTACAGATCATAAGATATTTTTGTATACATTTTCATATCATGATTTGAATATTTTGTAGTAGAGATGGATTTATTATATCCAGTATTTGGATTTTGAACTAGAACATACACCTGAGGAAGGGAAACGATGTGGTTTATGCCTTGAGAAGAAATTTTCAAACATAGATGGTTCAGGTGTTGGGTGTAGAGTGGAATATTATGACCTTGATGGATGAAATATAGGTTGTGGGGTACACCTTCAGAATGGTTGATATATATGTATGAGATCCACATTGTAAAGATTCTATTTGTGGTACCTATGATCACACGATAGGTCTCATTAAAAAATTGCATGCCTCGAAATGGGTAGTGCATAATGGGGTAAAAAATGTATTGAGACCTATAACAGTAGTTTTTGTGGAAGGGCATTAAAAATGAGATTGTAGGGTTTGTGACAAGATGCTTCACCTATTAACAAGTGACAGTGGAGTATCAATGACATGGAGGATTACTATAACCATTTATTATTCTATAATATGCATAGAATGATATGACCATTGACTTTGTGGTGGGTCTTCCAATGATGGTTAGAAAGAATTGTTCTATTGGTTTCATAGTGGCTTGACTAAAAATGGTAGAACATTTTTTTCCAATAGGGTAAACATTTACAACAGAACAATTGGGAGAACTATATGTTTATGAGATAGTCCTTCTGAATGGAATGCCACAGATTACTATTTCAATTATTGATTCATGATTTACATCTCGCTGCTGGTAGGGTATACTGAAATCTTTTGGTACATGTGTATTATTGTGTACAACATTCCACCCATAGATAAATGGGAAGTCAGATTATACTATACAAGTTCATGAGAATATGTTATGGTTTTGGGTGCTTAACATAATTGGATCTTGGGATAAACACTTGGATTTAGTGGATTTCACCTATAAAAATAGTTATCATTAAACTATACAAATGGAACAATATAATTCTCTTTATGGTAGGACATGTAGATCACTGCTACGTAGGATGGGGGATGGTGATTCAGAATTGTTGGGACCAGGTCTCATGTGGGATACATATGAACAGGTATAATTGATTTGGAAATGTATGACTATGGATCAGAGTATACAGAAGTAATATGTTGACAGGCGTAGATGAACCCTGGTGTTTATAGAGGGATATCGTTTATTCCATTGGGTATTACCTTGTTCGGGTCACCGCATGATATGAAGGTATGAAAATTTGGAAATATGTTTGGTTGGACCTTTTGTGATAATGGAGAGAATCAGGCTGGTGGTGAACTGATGGGAACTTTTACAAAGATATAGCGTAATGCCTGATGTTTTCCATGTATCACAACTTCAGTGGTATCACACCGGCCATCCTCAGGTGATCAATGTGGAAGAGGTTGAGCTTGAGATAGATGCATACTTTGGGGATCATATGATACGTGTGTTGAATGGTAGTGAGAATGTGTTGTGGGGAAAGATCATTTCAATAGTTCATGTGTTATGGAAACATAGGCATGTACAAGAAGAAACCTGGGAAAGATAAGTAGATATGAGGGATCCATGGACCAATATTTTTTTCTTGAAATACTATAAAAGATTGGATGTTCATCTTGAGGATGGGCTGTTATAAGGTGGAGATAATTTAAGATATAGTCCATTAAGGGAGTCGTATCGGGCATGATCTTTTGTACTTTTGGTTTTTTATGTATCATTATTTGGAGTTTTTGTGGTGTTTTTTGTGGGGCTTTACAAATATGTAACGATAGAGGGTCTTTTCACAATGATCACATTGTTTGAAAAACCTTACGGCTAAACCCAAGAAACTATGTGACCCCAGACAGTATGATCTATAAGGTTAGTTCAAAGTTTCCCTATACGTGTACCCCTTCTTGGGAAAACCATGTCCTCAGTTTAATATCAACAAAAAATTCTTACAATGAATACCAAATAACCCAAAGCCCCACCATTTCATCTTACACATTGGATTGATATATTTTGGATAATCCTAGACCTTTCCAAAGGAGATCCAAGACTACTAGACCCCCATTCATCATGATTTATATCCAAAATTTAAGATATTCTCTTCTCCCTATATGTCGATTTCATTCGGATGTCTATCCCTATCATTGATTCATTTTTATAATGATTTTTGGTGTATTTTACACTCTGTTTAATTATAAATAAATTTATGTTTGGAGATATAGATTTAGGATTGTATATATAGATCTAGAATTATTATATCTTGATATTTTGATATATTTATTTATGTATTGAGGTCTGGAATCCCCGATCTACATCATTGTACGACTAAAAAATTGGGGATTTCTATTGGGAAAACATACATCAATGAATCGATGTAGGTGATGAAAATATAATTCCCACAATCAGGTATTTTATCTCTAAATGAAAATTTTTGTAATTCCTAGAATCCTTTAGTAATTGTTTTTCTAAAATTGGGTTAATTATATTGACATATTTATTTGTCAAGAATTTGTTGAAATATGTGATTAATTGGGGAATTAATCATGAGACCAATGGGATTATCATTAAGATATTTAATTTTGTGAAAATTGGTGGAAGAGATTGGGGTTTTAATCTAGATAATTAAATGGGATATTTATTATTAGATGTGAAATTGGATAAGTTGATAAAATTAATTATTAATTAATTATTTGCATTATGATTGTGATCTAGATAATTAATTTTTGGATTAATTATGACTATTTGAGAGTTATAACAAGATAATTAATTATATAAAATTAATTAAGGGACATGAGTTACCATATTGGGTAATTAATTAATAAATAAATAAATTGGATTGAGGTATTTAGTTAATTGGTGTGTTAACTAATGGATTTGATATATCTAACTAAATTTTTAATTAGTAAGAGAATTAATGTGGATAATTAATTTAATAATTAATTATTTGTTTATAAAAGGGAACATGTTCATTCTAAATTGAGAAGTAAAAATGGTAATATGGTAATCATACTTATGAGTAAGAGAATTGGAACATGGACATTATAATGTGAACTAAACATAGTAACACGATCATTATACACATGAGTAAAGAGAATGGGAACATAGTCATTCAATTAAGGATTATGCAAGGTAACATGGTAGCCTTACTTAAATTTTTTATATTGTAAATATTATAAATGTAGAAATTAAATGAGAGATTAATGAATAGAAATTATAGGACTTTGATTTATGGTCTCACAAGAGAATAATAGAACTGAGGATTGTGTCGAACCATGTATTTAGATATCATAAGAACTTGAATACTTAAGGATTCGACTATAAGAAGGTATTATGTTATGGTATTACATTGGGAACACATCCGGCTACATTATTAGATGAATATAGTAATTATGTATTAGTATGCTTGGGAACCACTGAGTTAATTTTGTTAGATAAGAATAAATGAAAATGTGATAAAATGTTTGTTTTTTCATTGTACATATTTACATATAGAACTACATGCACTCTATTTTTATTGTACATGTTTTAGATAATGTTGTTGGTGGCCTATTGTGTTTTACTCACACATTATTCGGGATGCCTGATTTGTTCCTGAATAGATTATATTGTTGTGGTGCTTAATAACGGAAATGTCCCTGGCATTGGAGGATAATTGGGAATGGATCTTAGAGGGGTGACAAAAACAAGGTTCAAGACATGATTATGGTGTTGTAGTTTCATTATGTTTAGTTTCATTTTAAAAACATGGCACTTATTTTGGAAAAAAATGTTTTCCCATTAATTTGAGTCACTACTAGAAAACGGGCCTATACCCACGGTTTTTCCAAATATAGTCGGAATAGGGTACCCCTATACCGAAGTTTTTCTAAAACCCTGGGTATAAGGATAATATGGGGACCTATAACCACGATTTCTGAAAACCGTGGGTATAGGTGACCTATACCCAAGGTTTTGTCCCAAACAGTGGGTATAGATTAGTTTTAAGGACCAATACCCACGGTTTTTCAAAATTGTGGGTATAGGTGTTTTTTTGAAGATGTATACCCACATTTTTTGCCAAACCATGGGTATAGTGTTTTTTCAGAAGACCTATACCCACAGTTCTTCAAAATTGTGGGTATTGTGATTTTTGTAAAGACATGTACCCACGGTTTAAGAGAACCGTGGATATAGCTTTCTCTCCATAATGTGGGGAAAAAATTAGGTGGGATAATGGAATATATTTTTGGTGGGAACACAGTTAGGATTAACAAAAATAGATTTATATAAATAAAAATAACAAACTATTCGTAGATGATTTGGTGAGACGTCAGTTGGTGTTCTACTTCACCGCGGGATCAAATCCTGGTTGCTGCTATTTTTCTAAAATTGGGACTAATATTCATATATTAATATAAATATATATATATTTATATATAATTAAACTTGCTATGTTGGTTGGGCGTTTCATGTTTGTTGAAGTGGTTGAGGTATCAAATCTTGTTGGCTTCTTTTTTTGAATCCAGATATAGGTATTAGTATATTACTATAAATGCAGACATATATTGTTGTAGTCGAGCAAGCTTGGTTGGTTATGCACTGAAAGCCTGCTGCATCAGACGCGGGTTCGATACCTGTTGCCATCGTTTATTTCTAGCACAGTCATATATTAATGTATATTTAGAAATATAGTTATATTTTAATATAAATGGTGTAGCTGGAGTGGTGTGTTCGATTGAAATAATATTTCAGGTCGCTGGAAGTGTCGGGTTCAATACCCGTGGGATGATTTTTTTTATATTTTTAACCATGGTTTTTAAACTGTGGGTATAAGACTTTGACAGCATGGATTAGGCTTTGAAACAGTCGAAAAAATATACCCACAGTTTGTCAAACCATGGGTATAGGTTAAGACCCCTATACCTATGCCTCTTAGCACCATGGTTCCCAAAACCGTGGGTATCGGTAGTTTTTCCAGTATTGATTATTGTATTTTCTATTTGTCTAACATGAAATATGAGTATTTTTCTGGTTATATATGCTTCTGCATTTGTTTATTTATTTGTTCTAGTGTTTTATTCTGATAATTGAGGGTATATTCTCCCCATGAATGAGTACCAGACCATCGATACTAGTCATTAGCCTCTAGCACATAGGGAGGCGTGACTGAGTTCATGTGGAAAACCGGCTCGGGGCACCGATGTGTGGCACTAAAGGTAGAAATTTTATATTTTGAAAACTTTTATATATATATATATATATATAAGAGTTAAATCTTTATGTTTGATATGGTTACATAAGGTAAGGTATTTTTGAAACAATATTTATTCTTTGATACATTTTTTTTATAAATACATCTTATTTTATGAGGTGTATATAACTCGCCATTGGAAATTTTATGTCATTGTTATCCTTATATTAAATATATTTATATATTATTTCAAAAGTATTCATTGATGGGTATTATGATTCATTAAATACAAATGTGTTCATGGTTTGATGTTATAATCTTATTGTTTATCATGATTTTTTGTGATTATGATTTTAATTATAAAATATTATGATCAATTTATCAAAAACATCAATACTATTATTCTCAAATGTATATTTCATAAGAATAAATATTATTACTTAATTTTTTACTTGTTATGTTTTCATTAAAAAAAAATTTAAGTAAAATAGAAATCATTTCTTTCATAGGTTAAAAAACCTTTTAATTTCATATCCAGGTTTTCAAAAAAAGTTCTCATGAATTTTTTAATTTCTCCTTAATATTCATTAATTTCATTTTATACATTTAATGACTTTTTATAAAATTTAACAAGGAATATTTATGTAATATTTGACATAACACCCATTTGGGATTGTCTAAAATTGTGAAGGAAATTTTTTTTCAACTTGAACGAAGTAAAAAAAAATACTTACCTTCATGATGAATAATATATTTGGGGCTTACATTTAATTTTAAAATATTTACATTAAATGAAAAGTATTTTCATAATGTTTTTTGATATTTTATTTTAAATAATTTTATTTTAAAATTAAAAAGTTCATTATCCACATGAAATGAATTAAATGATATATATAGCTTCTTTATATATTTCCAAAATTATTTTTAGAGAAAAATATTTAAATATATATATTATATTTTAAAAAAAATTATTAAAATGGGAAGGATATTTACATGAGAAAATTTTTAGACGATCATCAATGATTCCTTTATATGTATCCATGGTTTTTTGTAGAAGATTGTTTTTAAAATATATTATGAATTTTTTAGGACTAAAAATTTATTTTCAATGTATAAAGGATATTTTCCTCAAGAAATTTTTAATGTGATCTTTCAATATATTTTTTCATCTATGAAGATTTCCTTTGAAGATAGTTAAGCTTTACTGGGGATGTGATCCAAGGAACCATTCGTAATATTTATATAAAAGGATTATGTTTATGATGATGTAATTTTTATGAAACCCATTTATATCCATAGAATATACAATGAAAAAATAATTATGAAATCGAATTGTTTTTCCAAAAGTTATTCTATACTGATATGATGAAATATTTATGAAATCTATTTTATTCATAGGTTATTCAACCATTAAATTTTTGTAAAACCCATTTCTTTTCTTGTGGTTGGATATTATGAATGTCCTATGACATTGTGGAACAAAAATGCATGATTATCATTATGTAATGGCTGGGAATTATTTGTAATTTTAATTCATTGGGTTAAGTTTGATATCTCATTAGATACAAAGAACTAGAATTAGGATTGAATGTAGTTTAGTATATAAATTCTTCAACTATGATTGTATTGGGAGAGATCATTTACTACTAATTTTTTTTAGTGGAAATATTAAATATTGATAGTATCATCTACAATCCTTGAATATAAATAAAATGATTTTCTATATGAATTTGTTCACCAAAATTCTAGGACTTACTTTGATATTATGATATCATAGTTCATATTCTCTGAATTTGTTATGATTCATGAATTTGGAACATCTTACCATTTTCTATGAACAATAATTTTTATATTTTTTTTCTTGGTATAGTTTCTAAGTATCATGACCAAGTTCTATTACAATTATGAAAGCATTATTTTACCATATTTCACTTGTCTACCCTTAATGATAATCTGATATCAAAAAATGTCATGTTTCTTTCCCCAGGTAATGATGTATTCTGTGTGATACATATAAGAATTGTGTTATTAATTAGTAACTATGTGGGAGGTGATGTACAACTCGTATGAATATATTATTTATGTTGCTCTTTTTCTAAATGAACTATACCATTATGATCTTAAGTCATGTTTTTTCAAATGTAATGAAAATTTCATAAAAAATATGTGACATCTATGTATGAAAATCCAAGGTCATTATAGTGGGTATCAGTGGATTGTTTTATTAAACCTTAGGAAATAGGGATGGAAAGAAATTAGTTAGATCCCCCATGATATCCTTATATATAAGGTAAGATCATAACATTTTTTTATGGAATGGATTATGTGTTTAACCATGAAATAAATACCTATATGGGTAATAAAATAGATTTGGTACTAGAATAGATGTATATAATGGTAATAACAATAAAAGATACTTTATAATCTTTACATAAGCATTTCCTAGAATATAACAATGATTCTTACGATGAAGGTGAATTGAAATTCTAATGGGGATTTCATTTTCTAATCGAAACAATATTTAGGATTCATCAGGAAGGATTTGAATACATTACTACCATAAATATCTTAAGATAATCCTTAAATTTAGTTTACATAATTAAATGTGGCTTGATTTGGAATCCTATTAGTGATTTTCATGATAAGTCATTTTCCCATAATGATTATTATTTCACAAACTCAAATTTTTGTACTTATTACATGGATAGAACTGAAGGGAAATATGTTATTATTGAATGAAATGGAAAATGAAATGATTTTCACGTGAGAAATAAATTTTCATGGGATATATAAGGAAAATGTTCATTTATATTCTCAAGGAATGTTTCCATGGTAAGCATCATTCTAAAATTCCAAATGAAAGATGAAGGAATCAACATTATATAGGTTCTTTCATGATGTAATGTCTATAAAATATCATTGTTTCCACATAAAAATTTATTTTTTGGAAATGTTTATATACCAATAAAATTATATTTTCCATTTTACAGTGCATAAAATATGAAAATGATATTTTTGAAATCAACCAATTGGTAGAGGAAGAGATTAACTATGGAATCTAATCATGATTACAAGGAAACAATAAGAAATTTAATCCATGTAGTGTAATTAGTTTATGGTTTTGTATTAAAAATTATTAATTCCCACATATTCATCATATTAAAATAGAGACCAAATTTTTTGAGATAAACCAGATAGATAATGAATATGTGGGTATCTACTAAGAAATTTTATGAATACATATGTGTTACGTTTATGGAGTTATCGTCCAACCTAAATATAAGGTCGATCAATTATTTATTGGATTAAAACCATGACTATGAAGGGAGTTATCCCTTAGGTACTTTAGTAGATTTGAAAGAATTTATTGATGACAACTAAAGTTGTAAATGGATATTAGTGCTTCCCATCAATAACATGGTTTTGATAAGTAAATTAATATAGAGTTTAATGGATTCACTAAGAACCATATATATTAGAAGATCTGCCTTCCATCATGCATGAAGTGTTTCCTGAAACATAGTGGAAACAATTATAATGGGAAGGATAAATATTTTTTGTATCTAAGGGTAGTTTATCACGAAATCTAATGATGATGTAATGGGAATAAGTAACAAAATGATGAAAATATAGAGGAATCACCCCAAAATTTACCACTTACACTCTAATGTTTTGAAATTATGGAGTGTGGGAACTTGGTAAAAATGTTCATGAATACAAAGGTAAATGATGATGGTTGATTTTAGTAATCTCTTAAGCCAAGGGACAAGTAGAAATATCAAGGAATCACTATTTATGATGAGTGGTTCCAAAATAAGATGGTAAAACATACACATACCATACATTCTATATGTGATAATATATTTATAAACAATGTATATACCAATTAAATAATTTATGTAGAATATTATAAGGATATCAAGATTACACCCACATAGTAAAATTTAGAGTTAATAATGAAAACTACCATTGTTATGGTGATTGCATTTAAATTGTATGATTCATCTCTGATTCATGTTTTTGGGAATCTTATTCCTATAAATTTGGTAAATATTGATGTATTTGAATTTTATCTTATCATAGGAATGGATTGAATTTATTTACATAAATACCACCTCAATTTTTAATGAAGGGATGTGAAAAATGATACTCCAAACCAATGAAAATATTTTATCAGTGCAATGATAAATATTAAAATCCTATGTTAATCAAATCTAATTTAGGGTTTTTGATTAATATTCAATAGGGGTGATTGTCTTAGATAACTGTGGAGAAAATAAAGTTTAATTATATTCGTATTTTTCATGTTTTGTTCATGTATTATAGAATAGTTTTCTAGTATTACACTTAATCATGAAGTTGAGTTTTCAATAGAACTAATGTAATGTCCCTTGTAAATAAAGAATAAGACATATTTCATAATTATTAATATTTGTGAAATAGATATTAATTTTACTTTAATGTGTTTTCTATGTTCGATAGCATACCCGATACGCAACAACATGTTTCATTGAAATCTTATGTAGAACATTAATAATATAATATTATTATTTTAAATGGTAGTTCACTCCTATCCATTTTATTGACGGGAATGAACAAAACTAACTAAAAAATGATTATACATGTTTGTTAAATGTATTTACATTTTTTCAATAAAACGATAGAGGATTAAAATGTGAATGAATCTAATTTTTAGCACAATTTACATTAAAATATCGATATACCTCCTTTTAATGGTGAATTCTATTTAAATATAGTTTTTGTCCTTTTAATACATTTTATTTGAACAAATAAAACAATTCTTTAGAATGGGGACATCAAAATTTACTTTGTGTAAATTTTTGGATTTTTTTCCGATAAGGTTCATTTTTTAATGAATAGTGAAAAATATTGTATTTTAATTCAAAACTGTGTTTTTATATAATTTATTTATATGTTTAGATTATCCTTTTAATTTTTTTTAAAGTTTAATTATAATATATTTTACAATTTTATATAATTTTGGTCATTGTAATTAATTTCACGTTGAATGTGGACATAAACAAGTGTCAATCTTTTGATAGTAATTGTTTCATAAAAACACGATATTTGTTCTACAAAAGAAAATTAATTTTAAAATTAATTAATCTCACTTTTATGTTTTGAATTTGGAAAAATAAACATCATTTTTGAATTCGGAATATCAAATTTAACTTTGTCTTAATTTTTGGTATTTTTCTGAAAAACACATTTGTTTATGAATAGTGAAACCACATAGTAGTAGTTAAAAAACAGACTTTTTCATTTAAATAAAATTTTACAACTTATATGAATTTAATTTCGAAATTGCAACATACATGGTTAATATTAGGTTTTAAAATGTTGTTCAATTACAGGAAAATATGTTTTGGTGAATAGTAACTTTTGACTTTTATTTATCGCGGTTAAAGGTAAAGAAGGTAATTCAAGGTAAAAAAGAACATTATAATAATTTAAAATTACCTTGACACTTGTCCAAACCTTATTTTATGAGTCATGGCCGACCATGTGAATCTTTGGGTTGATTTTGGTACCCCATGGAGCTACTTATGATTGATAATGACATTTTCGATCAATTAATTTAATGTAATAGGAAAAAATGACATAAACAAAACAAAATTTGTAAATTAATTAATATATTTTGTTATATATGTAATCATTTTCCCTATAAATATTCATTTGAAAGCTAAAAATATTTACTACATCATGGTATTTTTTTATAATTTATAGACATCAAATAAATTATATTATTAATGACACAATAATGACACAGTATTTACGTCATTAATAAATCATTTAAATAAATAAGATTATAAATATAAAAATAACATCCAAAATAGGTCCAATTCTTATTGGATGATTTTATTTCTACCATGAGTCATCTTATATTAGACTCTAATGATTTCTGGACCTTTTTAAACCTAATATCATTATATAATAAAATAATATTTTCACACATTCCTAAAGAGTCCCTCCTCTCCCTTATAAAAGGAGACCAATCCTAACCAATTCCTCACACATCTCAATCCTTTTGGCTCATCCAAACATTACCCAATTAAGATCCATAATTCCCTCTCCTTCTCTTAGAAGCTTTACCTTTGGCAGAAGGATCTTTAAGATGTCCTTTTGGTTCAAACTGAATGAAGTTACCTAAATTAAAGGTAACAATTTCTCTTAACTTCTTTTCTTTTATTTTACTTCTCCAAACACTATATTATTTTTATTCCTTTATTTTATAACAACAATAGTATCCTAAATATACTAGTATGATGTTATGATATGTATTAGAACGACACTTACACACACCTCCATCTAATGGGTGAAGAACATAATGTTTCTGTGGATGGTAAACTAACGCCTCACGAAACGATGATTGTTCAATTATCTTCTACCGCCTCTCATGGTGGCCATTATGATGGAACTATATTTTATATGATATATACTATGTTTATTTTTTCTTTATGCTTCTGTAATTTCGATTTATATTATACCGTTATGGTTTCCATTATGGGTAAACGCGATAATTTCATTTGAGGAAGTACAGACTACCACCCCCTCAAAGTGATTTGACTCGTTAATTCCATATATTAGACATATAAAGTATGGAATTAATGATATTATATATGATATTACACTATAATTATTATATAACTATGTATCATTATTTTTTAATTCCATTAAATATGAAATATAAATGGAAGTAACATTTATGCATACGTACGGCTTACCATCTCCATGAACGATGCATTTCATTTCTTACCTCCAAATGTTATGTACTATTATAAATACATGTATATGAAGGATATATATGATATATATGAAATCCAAATCATTAATATCATTTTGGATATAATGATCCTTTGACCACCTGAACAACATGTAATTATAAGATGTTTATTTTTGACTCAATTACCAAATATCGACAAAACAAACGTTATCAACATAAATGGATACATAATATTTATAACATGGTAATAAGTTATTTAAAAGGAATAAAAACCATGGAAAAGGTTCTTAACCAAGTAGAAATTAACTTTAGTTAACTATTCAAGAGATTAATGAACCATCCAGTCACGTCGGACATGAGGTAAGGGACTTCCTCTCAATCTCCTTTCACTGAGGAATATTTTGTTTTAATACACGACTTTATTTTATACACTGTATAAACACCCTTGACTTTTCAAAGGGAATATTTTTGTACGAAGCATTTTACTAAATGAAAAAAAGTAATGTTTCTTTTAACATAATTGGTGACAACTACCTTTTCTATCACCGTGAGTATTATTTGATCATTGGCTTCCTCAACAATACGTAATGTTTTTAAAAGAAAATAAATAACATATACACTTTTATGTATTTTGGTATTGAAAATTTTTTTGATAATATATTTCTTATGTAGATATATTTAAGTTATATATTGTGATTGAAATGTGGAAATGTTTTCTTTCCTTTATATTTGTTTTATGTTATATGATTTTGTAATGGTACTTTGTCATATGACGGGTGGTTAAGTGATAAACCAAATCACAGGTGGTGTCGTGAATACCAGGATAGGTGGTTACATTATAACCTCCAATGCATTGGGTATGGAAGTTGGTTGTATGGCTATTACATTTACTAATATGTGTATAAGTATACCATATGGTTATTCCATTTAAGTTTTTTTATGTCCCAAGTTACATTTATATGTTATGTGTTCTTTATATGGGGTTTATGGTAATATTTTTGTTACAAAAGGGTATGTAAGGATCTTTTATTCAGTGAAGAGTATTTACTTCTTCAAAAAGGTGAAAATTATTAATTATGATAATGTTTTCATGGTTTAGCTATTGTTTTGAGAAACTAATAGTTTTTATTCTTTGTGTATCCCTTACCGAGCTTTTTATGCTCATCCCAGGTTATTGAAATGTTTTTCATAGGACATAATGTGGAATAGGTTCAGGGCTATGATCATGGAAAAGTCATGTCGTCTTAAACATGGAACTAGACATGATACTTTTTTCAAGAGTTTTTATTTTACGAACAAAATGAAAAATGAGTAGAAGTGCCTAATTTATAATATTTTTAGATGTAATAGTTATGTCATAATTTTCTAAAACTCTAAACCTGAAAAGATCCTCAATGGGAATTATTCATTTAATTCATGATTATGTAATGTTTTAATGTCGGGTCCTTATAGTTGGTATCAAAGGTCGGTTTAGATAACTTTAAGAGTAAGGGTGTTGTTTAATTAATATACATAAAGTAATTTATGGTAATATTGATATGATATTGCATTTACAGATTACCATGTTGCTTCGCCTAAGATATTTCTGTGTTTGGAATGGTTCTCCATAGAGGAAACATGGCAGCTATGTTGAGAGGACATAAGGAGGAAGACAACCTTCCAAACCAGTAACCTGAGATGGTAAGAATCAGAACATAACAGTTTGTTATAGTGATGGCATAGTTGACTCGGGCTATAAATGGTGGTGGTATCCATGTACGAGATCAGCCATATCAACTATGGAGGAACATTTCAGTAGTGGGGCATTTCATGAGGAAACATCCCCCATCATTCCGAGGATCTTTTGACCATGTGCCAACTGAAGGGTGGATTAAAGAACTGGAGAAGATTTTTGATTTCATGGTTTGTTCAGAATAAAAAAAGGTTATTCATGCTATTTTCCATTTAGGAGGTGAAGCTGATCAGTGGTGATTGACGGTGAAAAATATCAGGGATAGTGATAAGATTGATGCTATTGATTGGGATGAATTCAATGGTATGTTTCTTGAGAAATATTTTACTATGGTAGTTCATCTTTGAATAAAAAATACAATTCCTAGAATTGAGTCAGGATGATGACTTAGTGTCAGCTTATGATGCAAAGTTCACTCGGATGGCAAGGTATCCACCAAATTTTATCAGAGTTCTTGATAGTAAGATAAATCGATTTTACTCAGGAGTGAAGCCACGATATCGAAGAGTGTTAGCCTCTCATGTGTTTAAAATTTATGAAAAACATGTTCGTTGTGCGGAGAATGTGGAAATGGAGTTTTCCAATGATCAGGTGTTCATTGACAAAAAAGAGAATAAGAGATCCAGTTAGTAGTCACAAGGAAAGAATTCATCAAAGAATCCCAGAGGTAAGAAAATTAAATATCCAAATTGTGAGAACTGTGGTGAAAAGATTCCTGGAGAATGTTTAAAAAATTCTAAAAAGTGCTTCGTGTGTGGTAATTCTGGTCATATTGCTCTTAATTGTAAGGAGGATGTTCAAGTAGGCAATAAAAATCCATCGGTAAGATATTTTAAGTGTAATGAAATCGGTAATTATGCAAATGAGTGTCCAACTAAGAACTCAATTGAGGGAAAGCAGCTGGACTACAAGTAGAAAGGGGTGGTGACATCCTTTGCAACTACTTCAATAGATGTTGGGCAATTGAACGAAGTAGTATCAGGTACACTGTTTGTTTGTTCAGAATATTCCAATGTGTTTTTTGATTCATGGTCTACACAGTCTTTCATTTATGAGATGTTTTTAAGTAAATTGGGAATTCCATCTCAAGATATGAATAAAAAACTTATGGTAAAAAAACCTGGAGGAAATGTTGAGATAAAAAGAAAACATAAGAACATTCATGTCCTTGTGTTCGGAAAGAATCTACCTACAATCCTTATTGATTTCATTCTAGTTTAGTTTGATGTTATTTTGGGTATGGATTGGCATTCTTTTTATCATGATAAGATTGACTACAGAACTAAAGAGGATTCTTTTCAGATAGACTTACATTTTTTGTAAAAGAATTAACCCTTGCTTTTGATAACTTATCAATAACCTAAGAAACTAGTAAAAAATAGAAATGAATGTTACCTTGCACATATTGTCTAAAACAAAGAAACTATTCATATTAATGATGTTCCAGTGGTAAATGAGTACCATGATGTTTTTCCTAATGAGTTTCCTAGTAATATACCTGATTGAGAAGTTTAATTTTCTTTTGACGTAGTTCCTGATGCTATGCCAATTTCAAAACCCCCTTATCGAATGGATCAAATTGAACTTTTATAGTTAAATAAGCACCTGTAGAAGTTATTAGATAAAGGTTTCATTTGACCTAGCACATCACCATGGGGTGATCCTATATTTTTTGATAAAAATAAAGATGGTTCAATGAGACTTTGCATTGTTTTTAGAGCATTTAATAACATCACTATTAAGAATAAGTATCCTTTGCCTCATATAGATGATTTATTTGATCAGCTCTAGGGAGAACAGTATTTTTTGACGATTGATTTGAGGTTGGGGTACAATCTGTTGAAAGTATATGAAGCAGACATTCTGAATACTATGTCCCGTACTAGATATGGCCATTAGGAATTTGTAGTTATGCCTTTTGGGTTAACCAATGCACCTGCTGTATTCATGGATCTTATGAATATAATTTTTCGTGAGTACTTGGATAAGTTTGTGGTTTTGTTTATTGATGATATTTTGGTTTTTTCTAAAAATAAAAAGGAGCATGAAATTCATTTAAGGGTCATCTTGCAAACCTAAAAAAATAAACATTATGAGAAATTCATCTAGTGTGAGTTTTGGTAACAAAAAATTTCTTTCCATGGTCACATTGTTTCAAAAAATGGTATAACTGTTGATCCTGATAAAACAAAAGTTGTTGAAGAATGTCCAATACCCACACATATAACAAAGATTCGTAGTCTTCTTGGTTTGGAATGTTATTACCATAGGTTTTTTGAAAATTTTGCACGGTTATCTAGTCCAATGACTATGTTAACTCGAAAAGGTGTTATGTTTATCGGGACAAAAGAATGTGATGATTGGTTTCAGGAATTGAAAATAATTTCAGCGAATGCTCCAGTTTTGGCATTTCCTTCCATAAATAGTGAGTTTTTATTTATTGTGATTCTTTGTTGAAAGGACTTGGATGTGTCCTTATGGAGAATGATCGGATAATTTCTTATGCTTCAAGTCAATTGAGACCCCATGAGGTAAATTACACTACACATGATCTGGAATTAGTTGCTGTTGTTTTTTCTTTAAAAATTTCTAGGCATCATTTTTATGGAGTGAAGTATGAAATATATACTGATCACAAATGTTTGAATTATATATTCACTCAAAAATAATTGAACATCAGAAAAATGAGATATCTTGAATTAATCGTGAATTATGATTGTGTGATCCATTACCATTAGGGAAACGAATATAATGTTCATGATGGATTGAGTCAAAAATGTAATGCTTTATTAACTATGTTACGTTTCGAACAAGATCATTTGGATTTTAATTTGATGAAATTTGGCATAGAAGTTGTTGGTGCAAGAATTTTTTCTATTTTGTTTTTGGTGTCAGTGAAATCATCTCTATCAGAAAGAATTAAGCAAGAACAGAAGGAAGACTGTGAGTTATAGAAAAAGGTAGAGTTGGTTCAGAAGGGTATGTCTCATGATTTTAACATTGATAATGATTTTGTTTTGAGGTTTAGAAATAGATTATGTGTGCCTTGTGATTCACAGTGGAAGAATGTGTTGTTATGTGAAGCTCATATTTCTCTGTTTTCAGTTCATCCTGGTAGTACTAATATGTATAGAGATATTCAGGAGTATTATTGGTGAGATGGAAAGAAAAGAGATATTTCTGCTTGTACTGTGAAGTGTTTGACTTGTCAGAAGGTTAAATCAGAGCTGCAGTTACCAAAAGGAATGCTTCAGCCTTTACCGGTGCATGAGTGGAAATGTGAAAATATATCAATGGACTTCGTTGTGGGATTACAAAGACATATCGACGTAATAATGCAATCTAGGTTATTGTTGATCGATTGACTTAATATGTTCATTTTTATCATATTTTAGATACTTGTGTCTAGATCAGCTTGCTCGGTTGTACGTTAAAGAGATAGTCAGATTGCATGGAGTTCCCCTCTCTATTGTATCTGATCGTGATCCTAGGTTTACATCTAACTTTTGGAAAGGCCTTTAGAAGTCATTGGGTTCTGAATTAAATTTTAGTATATCTTTTTATCAGTAATTAGATGGGAAATCAGAATGAACAATTCAGACCTTGGAGGATATCATACGTGCTTGTTCACTATATTACTAGGGATGTTGGGATGAACACCTTTCTTTGGTTTAATTTTTATATAATAATAGTTTTCATTACAGAATACAGATGGATCCATTTGAGGATTTATATGGAAAGCATTGTCGAACTACATTTTTTGGGATGATATAGGTGAAAGGAAGATGATGTGACCACGATTGGTAGAAGATATGGCAGAGAAAGTTCAGTTGATTCAGAAGCACATGAGAACAGCTCAGAGCAGACAGAAAAGTTATGCAGATAACCAGATTAAGGATCTTTCTTTTGAGGTAGGTGATTGTGTCTTTCTCAAATGTTCTCTATGGAAAAGTGTGATGTGTTTTGTTAAGAAGGGAAATTTGAGTCCGAGTTTCATTAGACCTTATAAAATTATAGAGAAAGTTGGATTAGTTTCATACAGAGTGGCTTTACCTCCATGTTTATCCCAAGTACACAATGTTTTTCATGATTCGATGTTGAGACAGTATATACTAGATCCATATCATGTTTTGAGCCCAGAGGAAGTTCAATTGGAAGAGAATATATCTTATGTAGAACAATAAGGTCAGATTCTTGACTGTAGAGACCAAGTGTTGTGGAATAAGGTAACTCACCAGGTAAAAGTTTTTTGTAAAAACCATATGATTGAAGAGGTGACGTGGGAATTTGAAAATTATATGAGGGATAAATACCACCACATATTTTGATAAGTGAATAAAAATTGCGAGGACACAATTCCAAAAAGGGAGGAAGGTTGTAACATTCCGCGTATATAAAGAATAATACATACTTTATATTTATGAATATTTGTGAATTAAATATTAATTTTACGTTAAAGGGGTTTCTATGTTCGATAGCGTTCCCGATACGCAACAACGGGTTTCTTTGAAATCTTATATTGCACACTAATAATATATTATTATTATTTTAAATGGTAGTTAACTCCAAGCCGTTGTATTGGAGGAAATGAACAAAATTAACTACAACATGATTATACATGTTTGTTAAATGTATTTACATTTTTCGAAAAAATGTTAGAGGCTTAAAATGCGAATGAATCTACTTTTAAGCACAATTTACATTAAAAGGCTGATTTACCATCTTTTGATGGTGAATCCTCATTAATTATTCTTTTTGTAACTTTAATAAATTATATTTGACGGAATTAAATCCTTATTTAGAATGGGGACAACGAAATTTACTTTGTGTAGATTTTTGAAATTTTTCCTGATATGGTTCATTTTTTAATGGACTGTGAAAAATGTTGTATTTTAATTCAAAACTGTGTTTTGATCTAATTTATTTATATGGTTATATTTTCTTTTTAATTGGTTTTAAAGTTTAATTAGAATATATTTTAACAATTGAATCTAATTTTTTTCATTGGATTTAATTTAACTTTTAAAGTCAATATAAACAAGTGTCAATATTTTGATAGTTATTGTTTCATTAAAACAAACTATTTGTTTTAACTACAGAAATTAATTTTAAAATTTATTAATGACACTTTTATTTTTTGAATTTGGAAAAATAAACATCATTTTTGAATTCAGAATATCAAATATAGCTTAGGCTGAATTTTTTGTATTTTTCTGAAAAACATCAATTTTGGATAAATAGTGAAACCACTTTGTAGTAGTTAAAAAAACTGAATTTTTCATTTAAATGAAATTCTACCACTTCTGTGAATTGAATTTAGAAATTAAAACATACATGGTTGTTATTAGGTAGTAAAATCTGGTTTAATACAATTAAAATAATTTTGGGTTAATAGTGACTTTTGACTTTTATTTACCGCGATTAAAGGTAAATAAGGTAATTCATGGTAAAAAGAATGTTATAATAATTCAAAATTACCTTAAAACTTGTCCAAACCTTATTGGATGAGTCATGGACGACCATGGGCATCTTTGGGTCGATTTTGGTATCCCATGGATCCACTTATGATATATAAAGACACTTTAGATTTATTAATATAATGTAAAGGCAAAAATGACATAAACAAAAACATTTAGTAAATTAATTTATATATTGTGATATATAAGTAATATTTTTCCCTATAAATATTTATTGGAAATCGGAAAATACTTCCTACATCATGGTATTTATTTTATAATTTATAGACATCGAATAAATTAAATTATTTACGACAAAATATGATGCAGTATTTACCTCATTAAAAAATCATTTAAATAAATAAGATTAGAAATTTTAAAATGACATCAAAAACTTGTCCAATTGTTATTGGATGAATTTATTTCGACCATGAGTCATCTTATCTTAGACTCTAAGGATTTTTGGACCTTTGGAAACTGAATATCATTATATAACAAAATAATATTTTCACACTTTCCTAAAGAGCCCCTCCTCTCCCTTATAAAAAGAGACCACTTCTAACCAATTTCTCACACATCTCAAGCCTTCTGGCTCATCCAACATCTTCCCAATTAATCTCCCTACATCCCTCTCCTCCTCGTAGATTCCATCCCTTCCACAGAAGGAACTTTATGAAGTCCTTGTGGTTCAAACCAAAGAGAGTTACTCAAATTAAAGGTAATGGTTTCTCTTAACTTCTTTTCTATTATTTTACTTCTCCAACCCCTATACTATTTCTATTCATTAATTTTATAACAACACCAGTATCCCCAATATACTAGGATGTTTTTATGATAATAATTAGAACTACACTTATACACTCCTCCATCTAATGGGTGAAGAACATAATGTTTCTGTGGATGGAAAACTAATTCCTCATGGAACGATGATTTTTCAATTAACCTCTACCACCTCTAATGGTGGCCATTTTAATGGAACTATATTTATATATGATATATATTATGTTTATGATTTCTTTATTATTCTGTATTTTCCTTTTATATCATACTTTTATGGTTTCCATTATGGGTAAATGTGATAATTTCATTTGAGGAAGTGCGGACTACCGCCCCCTCAAAGTGATATGACTCGTTAATGCCATATGTGGGACATATAAAGGATGATATTTTTGATATTATATATGATATTATATGGTAATTATAATATAACTATTTATCATTATGTTTTCATTCCATTAAATATGAAATAATAATTGAAGTAGCGTTCATGCGTACGTACGGCTTACCATCTCTATGAACGGTGCATTTTATTTCTTACCTCTAAATGTTATGTACTATTATAAATTCATGTATATGATGGATATATATGATATATATGAAATACAAATCATGAATATCATCTTGGATATAATGAACCTTTGACCACATGAACTACATGTAATTATAAGAAGCCAATTTTTTACTCAAGTACCAAATATCAACACAACGAACGTTATTAACTTAAATGGTTAAATAAAGTTTATAACATGGTAATAAGAGATATAAAAGTAATGATAAACGTGGAAAAGTTTCTTAATCAAGTAGAAATTTACTTTAGTTTTTATTTTGGAGATTAAAGAACTATTGAGTCATGTCGGACATGAGATAAGGGACTTCATCTCAATCTCCTTTCACTGAGGCATGTTTTGTTTTAATACACGACTTTCTTTTATACTCTGTATAAACACCCTTTACTTTTTAAAGGGAATATTTTACTACAAAGCATTTTACTAAATTAAAAATTGGAATGTTTCTTTTAACATAAGCGGTGTCAACGGCCTTTTCTGTCACCGTGAGTATTATTTGATCTTTGGCTTCCTCAATAATTTGTAATGTTTTTAAAAGAAAATAAATACTATATACACTTTTATGTATTTTGGTATTGAAAATGGTTTTGATAATGGATTTTTATGTCCATATATTTATTGGAAATATTGTGATTGAAATGTGGAAATGTTTTCTTTCCTTACTATTTTTTTATGTCTTATGATTTTATAATTGTACTTGTAAATTTGACGGATGGTTACGTTATCAACCAAATGACGAGTGGTACCATGAATACCAGGATGGGTGGTTACATTATAACCTCTAATGCATTGGGTATGGAAGTCGGTCGTATGGCTATTCCATTTAGTGATATATCTTGATGTCGACCGTATGGTTATTCCATTTAATTATGTTTATGTCTTTAGTTACCTTTATATGTTATGTGTTCTTTATATGGGTTTTATGGTGATATTTTTGTTACAAAATTGTATGTAATTATCTTTGATGCAGTGAAGATTATTTACAACTTCATAATGTTGAAAAATATTACTTATGATAAAATATTCATGGTTTATCTATTGTTTTGAAAAACTAAATGTTTTCCTTCTTTGTGTATTCCTTATTAAGCATTTTATGCTCATTCCAAGTTATTGTAATTTTTTTCACAGGACATAATGTGGAATAGGGTCAAAGATGGGATCATGGAAAAGTCATGCTGTCTTAAACCTGGAACAAGACATGACTCGTTTTTTAAGAGATTTTATTTTATGAAAAAAATTGATAACTAAGTAGAAGTTTCTACATTGTAATCTTTTGAGATGTAATAGTTAGGTCCTAATTCTCTTAAACTATAAACCTGAAAATATCCTCAATGTGAATTATTCATTTAATTCAAGATTATGTATTATTTTAAGGGTGGGTCTTTATAACTAAAATCACATGACACACATATTTAAAAGACTCACTATAGAATGACCACAATTATGATTCTTGCATTAGAAAATTATCTCTACTAATATTTATAATATGTATTTATTCTGAAAAGTGTGTCACCATGGGGAGCACCCATTTTATTTTTCAAAAATAAAGATGTATCAATGCAACTTTCAATTTTTTTTTAGTTTAATGAGATCAAATTATTGAGAATGTATCATCGACGCTATATTGATGAAATATTTGATCCACTCCATTGAGATAAATGCTTTTATAATATTTACCTTCTTCTATATATCATCAATTAATGGTAATGATTGAGGATATAACCCATAAATCATTCCATTCCAGGTAAGAAAATTGTGATTATACAGTGATGAAATTTTAGATTTCTAATTCCCATTAAATCATTAGGGGTTTAATGAATTGTGTCTCCAAAGAATACTCTATTCAGAAAAAAAGTAAAAAGATGTCTAGATATTTGATATAATTATTTTTGGGATGGAATAAAGAGAGATATCATAGATATTGTGTCTCTATACAAGGTATGTCATCATATTAAGAAATATAAAAAAATTCTAATATGATGTTACATATGTTATCATTAATAGAATAGAAATGGAAACAATTGATATTGAATTTTTTATTAGTGTCCCAAAATATTCAAAAAGGAATAATGTTATATGGTTTGTATTCTATCTCCTTAATAATTGGGCATAATTCAACATAATTAGTGAATATTCTTATTTGGATAATCATAATTGGGAATGAATTAATGTAGTGGTACAGATACAAGGTGTAGTTGATTATATTATGTTTGAATGAGATCTAAGGATTACAACAAAAATCAGATTATGTCTTAAGAAAGATCATATTTCAGAGTTAAGTTTTAGATCAGTGTGTCATATTCAACCTGATGGTCCATTTGAGAGAAAAATTAAAAACATATAGGAATATTTAGATATTATTATTTCAATTTAAATAGTTTTTGGAGTGAACACATTTCATGAGTGGAGTTATTAAACAATAATATCTTTCGCATGAGTATTCTAATAGATCTATATGAATACCTATATAGAAATAAGTGCAGATATACAATGTTCCTTAATTAATTTTGAAAATAAAAGATATTAAGACATAACATAGAAGAATAAATAGAATATATGGTTAGTTACATTCAATAAAAAATAGTGTGGCAGAAAGTTTACAGAAATGGCATGATAATACTCTATGATGTGATATGGAATTTCAATTTAGTGAAATTGTGTTTCTATAATATTACCCATTGAAAAAGGTAATGATATTTGGAATGAAATGAAATAGAAATACCTAGGTATATATCTCCCTTTGAAATTATTGACCATATATATATTATATCCTATCAGTTGGAACCCCCACAAATCCCCTCCCAATTCCACTATGTGTTCTATATATCTCTCTTTAGGATTTTAATGCCTAACCCTTCACATAAACTGATATCATATTCCACACCATTGGTGAAAGGTATATCTTATAACAAACAACAATTGGAGATTATGAATTGTAGACAGAATGTTCTACAAAGAAATACCACTCATCTAGTTAGTGTTTTTTTGGTAAAACCACTTGATTGAGGAAGTTACGTGGGAAGCTGAGAATGTAATGATGCATATATATCCTAATTTTTTAACAATGTGACACAATTTTGGAGGAAAATTCATTTTAATAGTGGTAGAATATAACAACATGATATTTTATTAGAAAAAAATTTCTGATTAAATTCAATTTATTTAATAGCTTGTGCAACATGCTGCACTGAGTTTTAACGAATAATAATATAAAATTTATACTACAATTTAACATTTTATTTATGAATTAGATGTTAAAATGTAAGGTAAGAATATGAAGAAAAAAATTAAAAAATTATTTCTAATGATTTCATATAATTAATACATGTTGATTAAAAAGAACCTAATTTTTGATAAATTCTTTATATATTTCAAAATTTCTAATATATAGAAAATGATTTTATTTATTTATATGAAAACTTAATAAAATTAAATATGGAAATTTTTTATTTTTTTATATAAAAAATTAATATATTTTTTGGAATCTAAATGTAAAAATTAATATAGGGATTATTTTTGGTCTTTTAAGAAAAGATTTATTTTTTTATTAATAATGAAAAATTAATAATTTAATTCAAAAAATAAAATTTCATTTAATGAATTTTGAAGGTTATATTTTATTTTCAAATAGATTTATAATTATAATTTCTAAAATTATATTATAATTAAACGAATATATTTCATTAGAATCAATTTTCAATTAAAATGATTTATGAAAATCATTTCAACATTTGATACTTTTCCCATTCAAAACCCACATTTTCATTCTATCTGCAGGTATAATTTGGAATGAAATTATTCCACATCTTTGAATTGAATTTCAAAAAATTTATTATACATTTTTATATAATATAATTAATATTATCTATTTATTAACAAATAATTTTTACCCTAATGAATAATGAAAATATAAAATCTTAATTATCATGGTTAAGGATAAAACGGGTTCACAGGGGGTTAAAAAATGAATTTAGTAAAACGACCTAGAAACATGTTCAAAAATCGTTTTTTGGATGTATTTAGTCTCTAACACATATAATATTTTTTAATTATCCATTTTATCATTTTTTAATGTCAAAAATATAGCCAACTGTTTATTTCAAAATACCCATATGTATTTTCTCCACCACTAATAAAAGGAAGCACCCTATTCCATTGTCAAAAATCATATAGAACTCATTGGTTAAACAAATAATTTCCCAAATCACATCCATAATTTCCTAAAATCATTATATAATTATTTTCCTATTCATAAATAAATTATCTAATGTTTCTTTTATAAATCCAAAAGAAGTTCTCTAAAGAAGAGGTAACACACTTAAATTAAAATCCTATATTATTTCAACTCTAAACGAAGTAAAATACTATTAAAAAATAATGATATAATAACATCAGTTTAATAAATACATTGATATCTTATTATTTTATGGCAATGGCCTACAACCTTCTCCTCGTCCCACTAATAATCTCATTAATAATTTTTACGGCAGACTAGTGTATCAAAAACTTACATAATTCATTTTTCATTACCACTTCTTACAGATTATAAAATGATTTATATAGTTATTATATATTATATTTAGGATAAAATTATAATTCTGTAATTATAATATCTTATATACCAAATAAATTTCTATTTTGTAAGGAATTTGATCATTTTACTCTTGACTAAGGCAGACTACTACAGTGCAAAGTGATGTGACTCATTTAAAAATATCTATTTACACAGAATGTATTAAGGATTCACCTGATGTTGATATGTTATACACATTATATAATAATAAATTTAGAACATAATTATATATAATAATTTATACCTGATCATCGATTTATTTAATGATAATATCAATTTTCAATATGATGTATTTGCGCGTCATGATTAGCTATGAATAAATTTTCACCAACACTTTACATTGAAGGTAATAATGGATAAATTTAATGAATATATGTGATATATATGAAATCATAATTACTATTAAATGGTAACGATGATCTATTAGTGTATCAAAAAGATATATCGAATAATTACAATATTCACATCATGGTTAAAATTTTGTTGATAATGGAACCATTATCAATGTAAAATGATCAAAAATATTAAACCAATATATATGTGAAAAACAAATTATTAATGAAAATGTGATTCTAAGAATGAAATATTGATAAAAGGGTAATAAAACTTCATATTTAAATAATATATGGAATGATACATATTAGGTTTATTTTTAATATGTTTCTTCGAAACTTATAATTATTATAAATCTAGTTAGACCATGTACTATTAAAATCGAGACATAAGGTAAAATATTTTTGCCTCAATTTTCCTTTCTCTGAGACATACATCGTATTATTCCTATATCATGTTTCATAAGGTTTATATACTCCCCCTTTAAAATTTTATGTCAATATGTTCATTCATTTAATTATATTTAATGTTTCCTTTGATTTTATCCTTTAACGGGGTTTAGAAATCAAAGTATTAAAAAATTGTGGTTTTGATGTTAGAATCTCATTGTTTAGTAGAAATATATATGATTATTTATTCAATGATAAAATATTAGGGTATAATCCTCAAGAAAATCGTGAATTTTCTGCTCATTTGGTTATTTATTAAGAATACTTGTTTCCCTTCATTTTCTCATCTTTATGTACTCATAATTATGGAATAATGTTTTTAAATAAAACATCCATTATTTCTTTTAACAGGATAAAACTGTTTTTATTCATTATCATTGTTTTAATAAAATCAATAAATTTTTAATTCTAACCTGTGATTTTTAAATCATTATCCCCTTTATTTAATTTTTAGAAAAATATTCTAGAAGGAATATCCATTTCAATTTCAAAACCAATCCCATTTTGATATGACTGAAAATGTGAAGGGAATGACTGATTTAACATGTATGGTATGAACAAAATTTTTATATATCATGGAAACTCAATGTTTTAAAGCTTCATTAAAATGATTCAATTCTTAATTTCAATGAATAATATTTTTACAATTTTTGGTAAAATATTATTTTTAAAAATGTGATTTTAAAAGACAAAAGGTTATTTTTATAACGATTTTTTTAAATGGTCTTTTAATATTGCTTTATATTTTTTCTAGGTTACTTTTAAAGAAATAAATTTTTAAAATGTTTTATGTTTTCTAAATTGTTTTCTAATTAGGATGGGATATTTCACTCAAGAAAATTTTAAATTATATTTAAATATACCATTATCGGTTTCTATGATAATTTTTGAAGAATTTGATTTTGATGTTTTTTATGAATTTTTTGTTTTGAAATTTTATTTTCTAGTGGAAATGTTGTTTCCTTGTAAAATGTTCCATATGATCTATAAATATAATTTTATATCTAAAATTAGTTTTTTCAAGATATTCATTACTATGGATATTAAACTAGTATATAATTCTCATTATTTCTCTATATAGTTTACATATATATTGAAAAAACTATTATGAATGTTTTTTTCTCTTCAAATAGCTATACAATGATAAAATTATTTTGAAACACAATTGTTCTTCCATAGGTTCTTCATTGATGAAATGATTACATTATATTGAAAAATATCAGTTTTAAGGTATTTATACAATGATGAAATGTTTATTAAACAAGTTACTTTTTATGGAATTTAATTTTATTAATGTTTTATGATCTTTTTGAACATGTATATATGATTTTAATTATAAAATTGGTGGGACCAATATCCCATTCCCATGAATTGGGTAAATATTGAAATCTCATGAGATAAACAGAACTTGAATGGTGTGTTTACCCAAATTTGTATGCGAAATTATCCATAATAAATGTATTGGGAGTGAACTTGGACTTCTATGATGGTTTTAGTGGGGAACCCATTCAATTTTTATATTTTTTTCAATGATATTTTAATACTTATGAAATGATTTTCTATGCATATTTTTATGATATTAATCAATGTATTATGTAAATTTTATGATTTTATGGATCATGCTCATTTATTTATGTATGATTCATGTATTATGAACTACAAATAGTTATTCCATGAAATAGTATATTGATATTTGATATGAAGGGTTTGTTTTCATATGTTGTTTTCATGTTATCAGGACCATATGCTCACATTATGTATATTTATTTTCCATGTTTTCCCTTTCTGTGTAGCTATTGTCTCCCTATAATATATTTATTTTTCTCAGGTTATGATTTTAGGTATTAAGTGTGACAAGACTATAACAGGTCATAGTAATGACAAACTAAGTGAGAGGAGGTGTAGAAATATAAAAAATAAGTAAGTTATGTTTCCTTATTTCAAAATTCACTATACCTATATAATAATTAAGAGTGTCTATGTGTAATGAAATTAATGTTCATGAAAAACATGTAACATCTATGTATGAAATGATTGGGTAATTATACCATCCATTATATCAAATGTCATGGAAAAATTATCATCATGTGTATCCATTTGGTACATACTCATCCACAAGAGATCAAAATAAAGAATGGTGAATAATAAATCCATTATGCAAATTTGATATGCAATCATGTGTAACACAATATCCGAAGAAGTTGAGGGACCTCCTACCTCATAGTTGTTAATGTCAGAATCATGGTCCATTAAAGTTGTCTTCGTATGAACCACACTAACAATGAAATTGGGATATGATCTCATCTCAATGGAATCTAAAACATATTCTAATTAGATAATTTTTTGGTTAAAGAGAAAATAAATGATGAATCATTCAAGAGGGTTAAACCAATATTTTCTATTATCAATTATATGCAATGTTGATCTGCGTTATCTATCTAATTATGAAGGTGGGAAGAGATTATGTAAAATAGGGGTTATACATGATGCATGGAAGGATCGATGGAATATAGGAATGTAATAATATGTCAACATAATATATTTTTATATACCACAGAATATGGTGTGATGGAACTATCCTACCACGATGATGTGGTGTGCTACTATGGTGCGGAGAAGACCAAGAATTGAACATCATGTCTTAGCATAGTGTACTTTGACAAGGATTTGTGTTTGTTTGGGGAATATTGTATAATATATATATATATATATATATACTATGGAATGTAGTATAGCCCTTTGGGGTCCATGTAATGATGTTATTTTATGTGATGGGAGTTGTATTTGTAGGGGAAATATTGGAGTTCAATTCTACAAGATGTATCCCAATACAGCTTCCCATATAACCGCTTATAAAATGAAATCATTTATTCAATGTAAGAAGACATATCCCTAATTTATTAAGTAAATTTATTAACCCATGAATAACACCTGGCTATAACATTATCTGTAACTCGTGTTGATAACAACTCTACTGTATGGTAATCATCACCAGGGCACAACCTCCCTTAGAAAACTCTATAGCAATGTATTTAGTGAAAACAAGGAAAATATACTCACCAAGGTGAACCACATTATCTATGAAATAGACTTAAAACCAAATATGGATTATAGTGTAACCATATCACTATGATGTATCCTACATTCCTATGACACACTCTATCTCTTATGGGTAAACCAAACATATTTTGGTAGAAATATTGAAAAAAAACACCTTTTATTTTTATTTAGTTTATCTAATCACCCAATTAATATCTAAAACATATGCTAAATAAAAAAATACGAAAATAATAATGTGAATAATGAGATTCATTTTTGAAAAAATATCTTCATGTCCTTAAAATTATCCCTCTCTAATGAGTTATCATCCTTATGAATTTTCTATAGGGGTCCTCATAGAAAAACAGAGGCCACAGAGTCCAAATGTCATCCACTCACTCTTAATTATCTATATGGATTTATTCATACTACCCCTGAATCGGGATAAGCAGTATTGTCCTCCCTTAAAGTGATTTATCACATTAATTTATTATACTCACTAGACGCTCCTTATAAGATGTATTATGCTCTATCTCAATGACCAAAAAATCGATTACATATAGAAGGTTGGATATGTTGATACAAAACCATGAAATGTTGTTTATGTGTTTCATACCGCATTATTTTGAAGGAATATTTATATGGTATTATAATATAAACATATACTCTGTGATCTCAATGTTTCCCAAAAATTGTGGTGCAATATTTTTTTCATTAGATGTTGGTGAACTAACAGAGGTTTCACTCTTAAGAAAACCCAGTCACCCCTTGAAAACTCTAGGGGTATCCTCCTACTATTATCTAATTACACCAATATCATTTTTTAAATTTTAAAAGACTTTTAAAGGGAAGTTAGAACCCTTGTAGTATCACATATTAAGCCCCAAAAGATACAACATTTTTATCCCCTTATATTTTTATATTTGAGTGGTAATAAACCTCCTCAAAATTAGATTAACTCCCGCAGAGGCCTCAAGAACCAAATAGGGACCCAAAACTACTACCTCAAGAGCTTATTTCCAATAGAGTGGTAAAAAATATGTCCCATCATATAGAACCTAATAAGGATCCCTCAGAGTTGTAAAATGTTATCTATTTAAATAGGATAACATAACCAAGGTCATATTATAATCCCCTAATCCACTAAATTATAAAATGCTTGATTGGAAGAGAACCTCTAATATGGGTATATCCCACTTGAACTGTCTCTCAATTTGATGATGGTACAGAATACTCAATCTCTTATGAGTCCATAACATCTTATATAGTCCATAACAAAACTAAAATATATTAATTCCAACTATTTAAAAAACAATGATCACTGTAAATTGATGAATGTTTTTAATATCATATATGTAGATCATTCCTATCTAATATACTGAGTGAGTATATATAATCATTAAAAGTGAAAAAATGTTATATGTGGATCACCAATATCAAAAATAGTGTCATAAATCCAAAAGGACCGAGAATATATTTTACAAAATTACATTTTTACATCCTACCAAATCGAAATAGAAAATACAATTGGTGTGATTAAGCCACATAGATGATGGTTCTTTACCATTACCCTTTGACATGAAATGCATTAGGAGATAAACCCTACATTGTCTCTATTTATAGCTAGACATGTGAGCTTTCTTCTAAATCCATGGATTTTTTTCTCAAAGATGAACTTCCAATAAATAAGAATATAAATCTCTCATCAAATCCACCTTATTAGAAATATTTAATAGTAATATCCAATGAACCATGATAATATCATAGTCAATGAAAGAAATCATGGGAATCAATCCCCCTCTAGCTAGGATTTACCTCCTAAAAATAGAATCTATGTCTGAATAAAATCTAATCATTATATGTTTAAAAACAAATATATGAACACCATGATAGATAAAGTCATATAATTCTATCATTTTGATGCATACATCATGGAGTCATTCAACAATCTAATTAATAACCATTGCTCCCCTAATGGCCTCTAACCTAGATACTTCATAGATTATGCCTTTTTGAAAATAGAATAATTGATGAAATTACCCTTAAATGGGGAATATTCCATCTCTATGTCAAATGTCTATAGATGGTAAACCAAGTGCCTCTATCTCAGGATTAGGTGCATATTTGTAATGATATTGCGAAGGATCCAATAGTTCATATAAAAAAAGAATATATCACTATAGAAATTTTTTCACCAATTCATTAAACCATGATCCAATAATAGAATCTCAAGATAATGTGTAATGTAGTTACACTTCTGTGGTCATATCTAAAAAGAACCATATGCTACAACCCTCCCTCTACATCAGTTCCACTCCTTGAGAAATCAATGATGAATCACAATACCCTATGTAACTAATCTCAGGCATAATGAGTGTTGATATTAGGGATATCATCAACCTTCTCTTAATCTCAAATAATTTAACCTCAAACTAGCCCCACTATTATAATTTCAATCATTTAATCATTAGATAATTATTGGGTGTCAATGATCAAGATGAGTTAGGAATATTCCCTTACTAATATTCTTTAAGGAACAAAGAGATCATGATCTCAAATGTGTTTTGAGGAAATGTCTTGGAAATCACTTCCACTACTTTCTCTAGGATGATGGATATTAATATCTCAGAAAAAAAATGCCCCATGAATCTCACCTCCCATATACAAAATTCACACATCAATATATTAGTGTAAAGATGATCTTCTTGATTCATACATAATAATAATTCAAGGTTCATAGAATATTACTACAGTGTCGATGAGGATATGGGGATATCTTTAATGAACCCCATTCTGAGTGAGTTGAGATATGGGTGGAAAATATTATTCATGTGGGATATGAAAAAGGTTTACACATTCATATTTCGTTATTACATCACCATGCACTCATACAACCCATACTAGCTACAAAACACCTATTTCATAATATCACCCTCTCTATCGCATAGATGTTGATAAGGGTTTTTTAGATCGGTACCTTAATTTGTTTTTTCATAGTTGGTGTCATAGAATATAGTGGTCTTGAAATGGATTGTGCACCCACTATGTGATCTGTTTAAAATTTAACTCATCCATTTAGGGTAATTCCAAAAATATCATTTGTAAAATCATATTGATAGACATATATTACTTGTGGATAAGATAATAGGGTTTTCATTATCCTTGTATGAAATATATGCCCTCCATATGTGTTTTGATTGTTTTGATCAGAATAATGTTTATTAAAACTCTAAATTATCTAATTTCACAGTATATTTTGATTTTAAATAACTATCCCATTGGAGAAGTAAAATAAACCAATATATGGTAGATATATATATATGTGTGTGATCTAAAAATCTAGCCAATAAATCTATACTAATAACCATATTTAATGTTACCATATATTGCATTTTGAACTCACTCAAATATATATAGAAAAAATCATCTATTTGATTATTTAGGTATAATTAGATATGATCCACATTTTTTACTAAAAATGATTCAATATATACTTCATTATATGATTACATGATTGGTAGGTCATGTCAAAGAACCACATGCACTGAAATAAATGAATGGAAAGAAACAATATATAACAATGATATAGATAATGTGGAAATGAGAAACCCAATATCCTAACTTATATATAGAACCTTTACAGAGGTTTGTTGATACAAATCAATAACAACATACACAATTACATTCTACACTCCACTACCCTTCTCCTAATATGCATAACCATTCTGAGTCTTTGGATGAGAACTACGACTAGATATATGGTTCCATATCCATTTTACGATAAAATTTCTACCCAGGGTCTTATAAAAAAGGATAAATATGGCATTTCATTCTTCAATATAGGCACTAGATATACGGTTCTGGATATTGCATAATGTAATATCCACACTTCTCATAGTTGAAACACCATGTTTCATCTCTATCATGGGATGAAATAGGTAGAATATGAAATACTTTAATACTAATTATTCATTGCATATCAATGTATTTATTCTTCATACCATCATATGAGTTACTCAAAAAAGAAATGGGATGTCCAACTGAAATAGTGATTAAGTGTAAATGAAGGCAAACTATCCACACTTCTTTCCTAACCTTCATTATTTTAAGTAATTTTTTAATCACCTCGGGATATGAGTTCATATAGATGCTCCGACCAATATATCTAATATCATGTTGAAATATAATTTCAGTCTTTCTATCCTTAAGAGCCTCATTATCATCCATTAGTAGAGGAGAGTGGATAAGTTCAATAAAATTTGTGGAGTAGGTAGATAATATAATGGATCCTCATATCGTCTTCGTGAACCCATTTACTCAGTCGATCATTACTATGTCATGGAATAACTCTCCAAAAAACAATTTGTCGAACTCCACCCTTGATGTTACCTATCAATAGTTTTCATTACCTATATCTCCCCACCAACATCTAATAGGTCCTTACAGAATAAATGATACAATATTTACTTTTTTATCATTCTATACCTTGAAAATATCAAATATCCCATCGATGATGTCCACCCAATATTTTACATCATATAGTCTGTGAATGCCCTAAAAGTTTGGATCGAGAAATCCCAAGAATAACCAGAAATGAATCTTAGGAGTGGATGAAAATGACATACTGGATAAACTGTAGGGGGTATATGTGTGAATGGGATTTTTATAACCCTACTAAGCAATCGGTCCCACAAAAAATATATGAGGTGCCATCATGTACCATTGCTGGAATATTAAGAACAAAAAATGTCCCTAATAGTCTTTGGGATCATGTAATGGATTCTCTAAGTGTTTACCCTCAACCCAATTTATAAACCTCCAATCACAAACACTATTATGTATTCCTACACATTATTCTTCATCATAATATATATACTAATAAATAGTTATTTTATGTTGAAATAATTAATTTAAATAAATATATAATAAAACATCATGACAATAAAATTTAAGACATAAATTGAAATACTCTTGAACAGAAAAAAAATCATTATATTTATTTAAATAATTACAATACAATAAAAAACAAGTATATATATTGGAAGTGAAAATACATAATTAGTCATGATGAATGAACACACCTAAAATTTAACAAATAACACATCAAATTCACGTTAATAATTCATTGTGAATTTAATCAATAGTAATGAAAAAAATAGTTCCCTAACTTTATATATGATCAATGAACCATTATATTGTTCTTTCTAGAGATTGTATTTTTTCCCAAGCCATAGTCCCCACCATCCCATTTCTGTCTAACATCTCCAAAATCATAGAAAATTAAAAATAAAATTTATTGATTCTTGGTCCCCAAATACCAATTTGGTATTCCAAAAAACCAAACCACTGGATCCAATTTGGAGTACCACTTGACCACATGCACACCACTCTTTACACATGAGCATGCTGACTTGCAGTGAGGGTCTAAGTCCATCGCTGGGGGAGGGGGTAATATATCCTCCGAATCATTTAATCAAGTAGAAAAAAAAATTTAATAAAAATAATATACCTATAATCATAGAAATCATGTGGAAACTAAATCTTCACATACAAGTCATAAAAATAAATTTTATCCCAATCAGGAAATCCAAACAAGAGTTACAAGTTATTATTAATAAAAAAATCAACAATAGTTCCTTTATTATCTATCCCTATCCAATGAAATATTCATAAACATTATCAAACACCCACCATAGAGACCATTCTTTTCATTATATCTCTAGGAAATAAATCTATAAGAACTCTAAAATACCTATGTTTGTAGTGGAAACCTGATGCAGTCGGACACCAAATTTTTTTCCTCAAATTTATTTTCTTATTTATAACAGGTGTGTGAAAAAATAAATTAAATGTTTAATAAGTATAAAAACTATAATACCAAGAAGTCATGCTCTATCCAAGACAACGTAAATCCCCGATCATACGTGCTTCATATGCATATTAGAAGGATAATGAGAGGTTTCACAATAACCCAACTATCCTAAGGCTTGTGAATTGGAGCTCAACCACCTCATGGTGTCTTGATTATATTCTATATGATATCCGTTAGATATAATGTTTGTCATGATAACTGATATCATATAGTTATCCAAGTGGACACAAAAATATAATGTAACATAATGTATATTGGGCTACCTCAAGTTTATCCACAACAGAGTCTCAATGATCTACCATGTTCTCAGGTCCCTCATCACTAATGATGTTTGTCAAGAGGAATTCTCATAAAATGTGTGCACATAATATGACTATCCAATAATAAAAAGTATAAAAAACAATCTATAATTCCATGGTAACTTGCATAATAAGTCAAATAATTATAATAAACTATATTACATAGGATTAATTATATAACCAAAAAATGTGATTAAACATCCATCATGGAATCCAAATATTCCATAAAATCTCAATAAAACATTATCTTCTATGGTCTCAAGTGGTATACTCTAAGCCACATTATATTATTGTGAAGAATAGTCAGAAATTAGGCCAACACAATAAAATAATATGGAAACTTGTGAAAATGAGAGCCGAATATGTTGAAGTACTTCTTTCTTTAGGGTTTTTAATGTTAGTTTAATGTCTGATAAATGATTTCATCACCCAAACCATGATCTCACACCAACTGATATTTGATCACATACCAAGGGATACTAGAATCTATTCCAATCCAACATATTAGGGGGTTTTTATCCTATAATGGTCGAATGAATGAAAATGGGTCGAAACAACCAACTATCGTATTTTTTTTAAGAATATATAAATTATTTTTCCTATAATATAGGGAATATTGTCCTATGGGAAATAAGGTTGTATCCATAGCCCATGATAGGTACTGATGTATGGATTCTTGTTACATCATACTACCACCATGTAGTGTAATACACCATAAAACATGGTGAATTGGAAATATCCCAACCCAGTGCATAGGTGCATTGATATAGTGTGTAGATGACCAAGAATTGACCTCCATAGTGAAATATGGTTTACCTCAACCTCGAACTGTGGTTGTTCCCAATATGTGGTGGTGTTGAGAGATATACAATGTAATAGTTTGTAGACCATTGGGGTTCCTAAAATTATGTTTAATGCAGCATGATGAGCTGTATTTATAGGGGTACCATCAGAGTGTTATTAGATTTGATGAATCCCCATAATGAATATTAAATTTCTATATTAAAATCTTGAACGTTATCCCTTATTTAATTAAGGATGCATCCCCTATTTTAATATATTAAATGAATTAACACCCAAGAAAAGTAGGATGAAAATTCATAATGAATATAATGGCTTTGGGGGTTTCCCCCTCACCGTGTAACTACCTCTATGAGAACCTTTCACGATGAAGTATATATTGAAATCCACGAAAAACACATCACTATGGAATAAACATTCCACTAAGACATATCCTTAAATCCACAATAAGACTATAGTTTTGTTATATCCCTATGAGAGTATCTATTACTTATGGACCAACAACCATTATTCTTGTAGTGTGATTTGAAAAACACCGATTTATTCATCACTTAGGTTTTTTTACACCAAAAACGTTCAAAAACATTTCCAAACATCATAAATAGAGTATAATATTATAAATACTAATTTAAATTAAGGAAATTAAACGTTTGGGGTTTATAAATAAGTTTAATTTTTAGGCCATGATAACTATTTATATCATAGATGATGAAATTCCACAATCATGGGAATTTTATGAACAAGATGATGATAGAAATTATAATAGAATTATTTATCTTAAATCAATACAATTCAATAAGTGACATAGTAATGGAAAAGAAAAACTACAACTGATATAATAAGATTGTAATGAATTTTTTCTGTTCACTATAAGTATTTATAAGAATATAAATACTTAATCTGAGAAAAATCATGATAAACCATTGAAATAATTGATCAATATATCTAAATTCTGAATAAATTTGTGTCTATGTAAAAATAAGTTTATTAAAATTAAAATAATATTATAAATCATAGATAAAGAAGATGATGACTCTAAATAAAATAACCAATTAAAATATGAAATAAATTTCATGACTCAAGTGTAAAAATTTATTGACACCTAAATAAATTAATAAGATAAAATATAATTAACAGAACTATAGGACATATCAAATAATAAATTAGAAGATATTATTGAGAAACAAAACTTTTAAAGAGAAGGTACAAATAAAAAAATTAAATTAAATTATAGATGAGGGAAATGAATAATCTGAAGATAAATCAGATATATAAATATATAGGATCAAGAGATACAAAAAATGGGGATAAAATTGAATAGATGATAAATTAAATTTAGAAAAAAATTCCTTTAATGAAAATAATTGTACCCAATTTGGAAAAAGATTCTCGAAGCACATAATTATTTGATGCAGATTATAATATATTTAAAAATTGTCATGGTTGAATTATTACAATATAGTGAAATGACTTGTTCAAAGAATCAGGTTAATTAATCTCACATTAAATTTCAAAATAATAATATTACTAAGAATAATATAGGTTTTAAAGTCAATTCTAAATATTTCTGACCATAAAGACTTGTGATAAATTATATTCTAAATCAAAGGAAGAGATGGATTCCACAATAATATCATTTCCCTATAATATATGAAAATTCAACACCAACAATCACAAGGAAAAGTTATTAGTAGTATAATATAACATGGATTATACGATACGATTGGTGTTTTATAATGTTTGTTTACAAATGAAACCCATGGTGGTATAACATGTCACTACCACAGATGAGACATGTACACAGTGGGAGATATTATGAGAAAATGAGTGTATATTTTCAAACCACGTGGACTTGGCCATTCGTCCTATGTGTCGGGTCACCCTCTACCCAGTCTAAAGAGGTATTTCTTTTAAATAATAAATTGGAGCTTCTCCCTCAACCTTTTAAAAAAATAGTTAGTCTTTTTAACTGAAAACATGTAACAAAATGAATACTCATGTTGAATATTCCTCACACATTACTGGTGAAGTAAAATCATGATCATCATTGAGAAGTACGAATATGTTGTATTAAATTTTGGAAATGATTTTTTAAAATGGAAATCATTAAAAAAAATTGATGATAGAAATGTGGTGGTGTTCAAAAAATATTCATGTGTCATAAAAATAAATCATTATGGATGGATCATCAATCAAGGGGGATAAAAAATAATAGAATATTACAAATTGGATATTCTATTAATTCGTGTAACTTGAGTTCCAAATATGAATCAAAATTAAAGATTAAAATTATTGGTATAATTGTGAAAATAATTATTTGTAAATGTTTGGGGGAATTATACTGTTAGATATCTTTTCATGATGTAGAGGGAGAAAGATTAAATATTTGAATCCTTTCAAAAAGGGAAAATAGATCAATGTTAACATAAAGGAGTAGACAGTGTACTACGACACCACTTTATCTTATTAACATTGTCTTATTTAGTTAAATGAGTCAGAATTATACTAAGAGGGATTTATATTTCGTTAAATTCACTTATTATTATACTCACTTGTTTAATATCATGTTTATAAGACATAATTTTTGGGATGTTCAAATATTAAACATATTTTAATGGAAAGAAGTGAAGAAGATGCATCTATACATCAAGAAACATATATTATATTATTTAATGTAGTTTAAATTTGTTTATTCTAAATGTCATCATACTAAAATTTTAATCAAGCATCAATATAGAACATTATATACACTCTAATTAGATGGTGTATCTGAATGGAATAATAGAGGCATGCCTGATATTGAAATGACTATTTTAGTTGAGTGAAACATCTCAATGTATTTATAAACTAAGGTTTTATTGAATTCTGTACATATATAGAGTATGTTTAAACAATGGAAAAAATTGAACAAATTCACCATATTAATTATCATTTCAAATAAATACCCTTATTAAAAATTTCATAGTCTTTGGAAGTTGGTACATTACTAAAATCATGAATAGAAATATGATAATATTTGAAGATAAATCTGTGGGAGGAAAAATCAAGTAAAACCTCTCTAATAGATGTGTCTACCAATGTTAGAAAAAATCTCTTCACAAGCATGTCATCTATGGTGAAGATAAAATTATTTAAAAAGATAAAATCAGATAAACCAACCATAATATATTTTTATTATTCAAAATTAAATGGAATGTAAATTTTATATGATAATAATAATAAATTTATTAAGGAAACCCAATAATAGTTGATATTTATTGTGAGTAAACTTCTGATGGAGTTGAAGTTTCTAGACATGAGAAAAAAGGTAGAATAGATTAAAAACAAATCGATGGTAAAAATATCAAAAGAAATCAGTATGATCTTGTGAAAACTATAAGTAAACAGAGAGATCAAGATCAAATTTCATCCATTTCTGAAATTTAATCTCATATAATTGAATAGTTTGTTGATAATGTGGATTGGATAACTGTTTTGAATAACGAACATGATCAGATTTAGAAGAACAACAACATGATCTTATTCTAAAGCCTAAAATTAAAACAACAATTGGAGAGAAATTGGATTCTATTAATAATATAAAAAACAAAGGTATTATATCAAGGAATATATCTAGGTTGGTGTGCAATGGATATTATCAAATGGAAGGTATTCTCATTGAAGATGATTTTTAACCCTCAACAAGACTAGAGAATATAAAAAATGTTCATAAAATTGAATGTAAAAACACTACAAAGCGTATCAATTGGATGTGAAAATTGTATTTCTAAATGGTGGTCAGGAGGATGATGTTTATATAGACCATCTATGGATTACATCTTAGATAATTATGGATTATATGTATGAATATTAAATTATGATTTCTATTGTTTGAAATAAACTCGTAGTTCCTATTATTCTAAATGATATAATGGTTTAATTAGTATTAAGTACGCAAAAGGTAAATTTGATAGTAACATTTACATGAAAGAAACATTTAAATTCATTGTCATTGTAATTATTTATATGAATGACATCATTTTTTGGGAGACAGAGTTCATTTATGTATAATTTAATAAGTGAATGAAAAGGGGGTTTATAATATCTATGTTTTGTTGAGTTGAAATTATTTATGGGGATATATCTGAATTCAATTAAAATATTTCTACATAAGAAAATATATTCTATATTATTATTGAAAAAAGTTTGGATTGGGAAATTCAAAAGATGATTTAAGATCCATTTTATTTGAAATAAAATTGAGCAAGGATGAATCTGGAACCAATGTTAACAACAATTAATTTTAATGATTCATTAACATCATAAATATTCTAACAACATTAACGTAATTTATATCATATGTCATAACAGTTTGTGAAATTATTCAATTTTTTTGAAAAGTTATAACTTGTTGGATGCTATGTGAATCTTGATATTTTTTTAAAATAGATCTAAATTATGGGATACTAGATTGAAAAAATTAAAATTTAAACTTCTTTGGCATTATAGATATTGACTGGGAATGTGATCGTGTTGATAAAAGATCGACATCATGTGGAGCATTATAAATAAGAGAGGTTTGTGTTATTTTAAATAAAAAATATGAACTAAATGAAATTGTGAAAAAAAATAAGGATATATATTATGTTTTTTTCATATAAAACGCAATGATATTACCATATATATTTTAATGTAAATTATTTATCTTCCATAGATTGAGGTACATTCATTCATGAGTCTAAAAGAACCATATAATTGAATAACGTTGTAGTATGGACATTAAATTTGAGATCATAAATAGTATTGAATTTTTGAATAATACCTGTGTTAATATTTTATTGAATAAATTCATTGGTTATCAATTTTTCATAAAGAAAGAAAATCCTTTGAATGAAAAAAAACACATGATCTCAAAACTGTATTATTTTAAAAAAAATTGTTCGTCACATTTTATAGACATTTAAAATCATATTTATTTACATTTATAGAAAATTTATTGGATAAAATTAAATTAATTTTTAAAATTAACATGTCAAAATAAAGATAGAATTAGATGTGATGAAATTTCTAAAAAGGATATATTTTTTGATGTAAAGTGAAAAGTACTAAAATTTTAATGAAAATGATATTTTTGTTCAAAGAGTAAAAAACATAAATTTATTTTCAATTTTTTTAATTTATATTAGATTATATATTTTATTTTTATTCCAATTTAATTCATTAGAATCATTTATTTTTTATATTTTTATATAAAATCATTTAATAGTACTTTAAATATTTCCTTTTGGAAAAAAAAATTTCCACATGCCTGAAGCTGAAAAATTAAATTAAATTCTATAATTTATATTAAGTGAATTTATAAATATATTATAAAAAATTTTAATAACAATAATTAATATTATATAATAACTTAAACTTAATTTTTGGTCAAAATGAATATCCAAAATATTAAAAACATAATTAACATGGTTATGAACGAACACAATTTATTAGGGGTTAGAGTAAGAAGCAAATGAACAAAAAAATCATAATTCCAATTTTATAGTCATATTTAGACCATATATAATCCAATTATAAATAATTTTCAATTTTTTTCTTTTATATCATGTGAAAAAATATGGGTATTATTTTTTCTTTTAAAAAACACTCAATGTGTTTTCTCTCCCCTACTTATAAAAGGGATCCCTGTCACCTCTCATCTTCAAATTTATGCATACATATTTTTCTTCCAATAGTAATCAAAATGATTTACTAACATAAATACCAATGTATTATAGTACATTTTTTCATCCTATATCTATTCTTGGATGTATTTGGGTATAAATCTAATGAGTTTCTCCAGTGAACTAGAATAGATCTTAACCATGCATCCTGGTTTTATTTATTCCTCGACCGTGAAAAATATTTCCTAAAAATTAAAAAATAATAACAAAAGTAATTACTACATACTTATATGTTTTTATTTTGATTTTATAACCTATATACATATTTTTTCATTGAATATAAAATTGAATCATTGATTCTGTGTACGACAAACTACTACCTCATGAAATGATGTAATTCATTTTCCATCACCATATATCATAGATGGATATAGTTATTAATTTAATATATATATATATATGATAATTATAAAATAAATATGTTTCAAAAATTATAATATCTTATCTACCTTCTAGTTTTTTAACATGATGGATAAAAATAATGTCAAATTTGCATATATATAGAATATCTCCCCAAGACATTGATGTGATACATTTTCTATTTTATTTTGACATAGATGGTAATCAGGAATGATTTTTTTAATAAATATCATATAATAATAAATTTTTAGTTTACAAATATTATTTACCATTTTTTCATTCCATCCGCTAAAGAAATGGAAACAATGTTTATGTGTAACTACGACCTATAGTCTCTATGAACAGTGTAAAAATATTTATTTATCTAAGAATTGTGGATGTTTTTAAATACAAAGATACTTAATATATATGGTATTTAAATCATGTTTAAAATTATTTATATGATATAACCATGATCAATATATAATGATCGAAACTATTAAAATAAAATATACATGAAATATTAAGAACTTAATACACTGAACATTGATTTTGAAAGAGAATTTTTAATGAAAGTGTGATGAAATTTTACAATTAAATAATATATGGAATTATATATAGATTATTATTGTTATTAAATTTATTTTTAGTTATTAAATATCTATTATAATGGATTTTCATACCAAAATAATGGAACTTGGTTCTGAGGTAAGGGTTTATCATCTCCCTTTTACATCCATGATACATATGCAATATTCTCCACTTAATAATTTTGTTTGGTTTACACACATCCCCTTTGGTATGTTATATCATATAAATATATTTATTTATTGTATTAAATATTTTTTGATGTTATTAATTTAATGGGGATTATGACTATAAGTCCCAAGCCTTAAAACATTACTTAATCATGAGTTAAATCAAGAATTAACATTGAGGATCTTTTCTGGTTTAGAGTTTTTTTGAATTATGCCGTACGTATTACATTTCATCTCAAATATTAAAATGAAGATAATTATACTATGTATCAATTTGATTCATAAAATAAAATATCATAAAATAAAAAAAGTATTCTTTTCTTGAGATAAATATTTTTTAATTATTCTTTTCTTATACCCTTCCTTATACCCTGTGAAATATATTTCAAAAATATCGGATGAGCATAATAAGTTCATTGAGGGTTATAAAATAAAAAAATAAAAAAATAGTCCATCAATACATAAACAACAGAATCTCATTAAGAAACATAATTAAAAAATAATATTTATTAATAACACATAGATATAATAAATCATAAAGGTAAATTGTGGCATCCATAACATACTTATATGGTATCTTTCACAGCTATGTAGGGAGTTATGTTTAGAATACCCATCATGATATATTCCAAAAATCTCTTAAGAGAAACGTTAATTCTTACCTACATCACAATACCTAATGCATTTGTGAGCTATCTTGGGCTCACCCACCCTAGGTTTATCATGCAACCGCCCATATACATAAACAATTCCCATTAACCATAACAGATTAATATAACATAAAACAAGAATAATGGAAAGCTATCATTTCCATGTTGCATTCACAAGATATCACTCACTCCAATTCCATTTTTTGGTACTCTCTAAGAGTCCACATTATTGACAAGTGGGAACCCCACACTCAAGTTGTTCATCCATCACACTATCACATCCCAAATTTTAAATTCAAAAGAGAGCCACAATAACCACATTTGAAATTCAAAATGACTCACCTTGGACCAATCAGCATCAAAACTGCCTCAAGTCACAAAATCTCTATCATTGGTCATCCTCAATACATGACCTCGATAGACAAATAGCCATCCACAACTAAAAATCACCACTACTGGCCAAGATCATCAGCTACATTCCCACTAAAGCTACAGAAGGCGTACACTGAGGACACCAACAGCCTTGCAATTGTCAAATCACCTTCTGAACGAACCAAAATCCATACCAGATCCATATTTCGGAAACAACACCATTAAAAAATAATCATTTCACAAAAATGTAAACAAACAAAATCCATTTCTAACATGCACAATAGAGACCCGAAGGCAGAGAAGAAGTTATCACGAACAACACCACCTAGAACGTCGTCGAATGCTCAAACTACAAATCCCAAAACACCATCAAACCATCACCCAAGTCCAACTAGGAGAATAGGTTTTGGATCCTGGTTCTAGAGTAGAGGACAAGCACTGGAAACAAGCAACAAAATGTCACTATGACCAGCAACCCCCTCCATCGGAACTACTTGAAACCGAATCACCCAAAAACAAAAACAATCATCGAGGGAACCTGAAAAAAGAAGGCCTCCACAAAATGAGTAGCTGGGAGAGAAAAGGGTATCTCATCACATTGACATAAAATGTAAATCAATAAGGATATATAAGAACATATCCAAACATAATAAAATTCAAATTAAATGACATAACAAAAAAGAGGACTTTTACTACAAGAGGTCGATGAAAGGTTCCCATACAATGATCATATCATTATATTAATGATAACCCATTGAAATAATTATGTGTGAAAACAATAAATACAACCAATATAAATATATATTACGTTTAAAATAATCATAGTTCATTCACATTTATTCATAGAATGACATAATCAAGAATTACAAGATTTATCCAAAGAATAGAAATTGGGTTTAGAAGTTCCCTTACCTCGTGTCTTACATGACTCGTTTGTTCATTAATATCCCTAATAATAAAATAAAGATACATTATAATGTCTTCATAAAATTTTCCAATTTTAATATTTCTTTATTACTTGTTACCATTTTATAGTCGTTATATAAACATAAATGTTAATAATGGTGGTTTTGTCAATTTTTGGTACTTGAGTCAAAAATGAACTTCTTATAATTACATGTTGTCCATGTGTTCAAAAGTCCATTATATACAAGAATTATATTCAGGGTTAAGATATAATTTATATCATATATATTTAGTATATATTTTAATTTATAATTGTACATAAAATTTGGTGAAAGGATATAAAATGCACTGTTCTTAGAGAGGGTAAGCCATTCGTACCCATGAACATTTCTTTCAATTTTATTTATTATTTAATGGAATTAAAACATTGTGATACATATGATTATTATAATTATAATATAATATCCAATATAATTTCATTAACTTAGTACTTTATATTTTCAAAGTATTCCATGAACGTGTCATATTACTTTATGGGGAGGTAGTCTGCACCTCCTCAAATCACGATATCGTATTTACCCATTATGGAAACCATAACGGTGTGATATAAATTAAAAATAAAGAAGAATAAAGAAAATATAAATATAATATATATCACATTTAAATATTGTTAAATCATAATGGCCTCCATGAGAGGCAGAAGGATAATTGAATAATCATGGTTTCACGAGTTAGTAGTTCTCCGTCCATAGAAAATGTATATTCATATCCATTAGATGGTGGTATGTGGATGTGTAGTTAGAATAAATATACCAACAACATCATAGTATACTAAATATACAATTTTTTATAAAATAGTGGAATAAATATATTTTAGGTGGTTTTACAAGGAAAATAAAAGAAATGAACATGTGAGAAGACGTTCTATTTAAATCGAGTAGCTTTCATCATTTGTACCAAAAAGAATAATTGAATTGCCTTGTACCCAATGTAATTATTCTAGGTGGAATATAGTGATTTTGGAAGCTTATGGGAGAAGAATTTGGATGAGCCATGGGGCTTGATAGATATGAGTAATGGGTTACAGATGGTGTCCTTTTATAAGTGGGAGGAGGGGCTCATAAGAAATGTTTGAAAGTATTATGTTATTAGAAAATTATATTATGTTTCAAAATGTCACAAACTCATTAAATTTAAATATAATATGAATATAAGTAGAAATAAAACCATCCAATAATAAATTTAGTGGTTTTGGATATTTTTTAATCATTATCATTTTTCATTTAACCCTTTGTCAAATTATTTTACTTTTACAATGTAATCTTGTATATTCATAATATATTGTTAATATATTTATTATAAAATGTCAAGCAACCCAAAAAAGATTTTTAATGACTTCTTTAACATCATATATGTCATTTGAAAAAATATATTATTTCTAGGACTATTTTTCATTTAATAAAATATTAATTGCATTAAATACTCATTTATGTTAATTTTTATACTTTCTATTTCAAGACATATTAAAATTTCATAAAAACTAGATCAAATAAAACACAAATAATTAATTCAAATATAACAAGTCAAAATCATCCATAAAATTCATTGATGGAATAAAATATTTCAAAATAAATTTCTTTTAATATTTTTAATCTCATTTATTTAAATCTTTAATTAACGACGTAATCATTACATCATCATTATTTCATACATAAATATAAATATCTGATGTCTAAAATTTAAAATTAAACTACAAAGATATTGAAAATCATTTTATCTTTTAATGAAAAATTATAGTTGAAATTATAAATAGTATAAACCCATATAATAATTGTTCTACAGAAAGATATATGTTTATGTTACATTTTCCTTAACATTAAATTAATTTTTATAACGTTTAATTTTCATTTTCTAGTGGCTCTATGAGGTCCAAAAATTCACCCAAGAATTACCATGGTCAGACATGTATCATACAATTGGTTTGGGACACGTGTTAGGATAATTTAATATTATAATAATATTATTTTTTACCATTATTTAACAGATTTACCCCATAACCATGGTGAATAAAATATTTACTAAAGTTACTATTCATAATGTCTAATAATAAAAGATACATATTTACACAATTTTGTCCTCATGATTCCAAACATATAATCTATTTTTAAAAATTCATATTATAAATTATTATAAAATTTATTTCTTTTGTCAAAACCAAAAAAACATGTTTTAAAAGAATAATTACTATATAAATATTGACACTTGTTTATGTAAAATTTAAAAGTAAAATTACATATAATGAACAAAATTGGATTAAATGGTAAAAATAAGATAAAATTAATCATAAAAACCAATAAAATGTACAACTTGAGAGATTAAATAAATAATATAAGGAGACAGTTTTGAATTAAAATTTAGTATTTTTCACGATTCATTAAAAATGAACTTTAATATCAAATTACCAAAATTTCACAAAAAGTAAATTTTGATATCCCGCTTCTAAGGAAGAAGTTTATTTTTTCAAATGAAATATATATAATTTAAAAAAACTAGATTTAATATGGATTTTCTTTTAAAAGCCTGTAAAATGACCTTAAAAAATATTAGAGTTTTTCATGCTTAAAATTAAGTTAATTCTTATTTTAAGCCACTAAAATGTAATGGATTAATGTAAAAACATTTAGAAAACATGTTTAATCATAATTTATTTAGTTATGGTCATTCTCACCAGTACAATGGCTTTGAATTAATTACCATTTGAAATAATAATTATTTTATTTTATTTTTCTGTGTAACTCAATGTTGTGTGAAACATAAGATTTCAAAGAAAACTATTATTATGTGTTGAGTACCCTATTTAATAATGTGTCATATTTAAGAAGAAATTAATTTATTATTAATAAATATTAATATATATGAAAATTTATTATTCTATAAATACCTCAGTATTTACATCATTCTTGCTTTTGAAAATTGTGTCATTGTAATTTTAAAATTGTGCTGGGAAACATCATTGAATGTCCCACATCATGAAAACGTGTTAATAAAACTATAAATTTAAAAGAAAGAATGAAATAAAAGTACAATGGTAACCCAGGATAACACATACTAGGATTTCATGTATAAAAACATTAATTTTGAGGAGAAACTAACTGTCATGTTCTGATGGTGAGTGATAGTAAACATGAGTAGGAAAAAGTTAACAACAAGAAAACCACAAAAGTGTGATAGTTTATACAAACTTTGAATCCCTGGTAATAAAAATTAAATGGAAACCAATTTTTATGTTCCATTTCATAAAGGGTGAGAATTTATTTATGAGATTGACTAAGAAAATTTAGAAATACACTTATTTTTCAAGTAGAGTTTCATCATTTAATAAATTTCTACCACAAACTCATTGTTCTTACAAACGATGACTACTCAAGATGACCTTATCACTCTGAAGAACTAGAATCAAATTCTAGATAACTACACAATCCACAGAATATGAACTATATATTTCCATTTTTTAAAACATTAACCAAAAACCAAATCTTTCATAAAAGATTAGATGATCCCAAAAAATGGGTAATCTTTTATTAGAAAAACATTACTCCTACACTCTAAAATTGAAAAACAATTCCCAGATCTCAAAAATGAAAATTCAATACACAATTTCCATTAAAAAAATAATCAATATAATCCATCTATTATTTAATCCCAAAACTATGAAATATTTTATCACATAGTCTTTATCAAAAATATTAACATTTATCTCTATGTAACATCAGTTACTCTTAAAGTCTATTTCTGAGAAATAATTAACCTAATCACATATTATCTATGATAGATTATTAATCTCCATAAATAACCCAAATCATTATATGTCCAAAATAATAACATATATTCTAGAAAAATAAAATTTCATCCATTACTCCACAAATAAAATCCCATAGTAATATATTTTCTTTAGGCATATAGTGTATTCCCAAAAGAGAGAATGTCTTAAAAAATTACCTGTATCACTTTATCACCATACCATTATTTTATATAAAGGATATCCATTTGATAAAACATAAGAATGACAATAAACATATTCTTGATCAATAAAATAATTTAACAAGATAAATAAGTCATACTAACCAAAGAATTCACCTAGTCTAGTGGTAGAAAATAAATCCCAATCACACTTTGGTTGTGTGTTCGATTCCCGCAGCATTGTCCAATGTGATCGTTTTTCACACAGTCTTCATGTAGTATTTTTTTCAAAAATTATATAAGTTTAATTCATTCCAAAAAATGATATAAATTCCTCAGACATTACCATAACATATGTTACCAAAAATTTTATATCATACCTCTCATTTTCATCGAAAAATTTAATAACATATCATTGCCAAAAATTCAAGGATCATATTACCTCAAATTGTTCTTTATATTTACATCCTCAAAAGAAATGATAATTATTTTTTGTATGCCATTTTCACATATCTACCATTAGTTTCAAACATACTAGAAATATTCTTCTAATATAATCCAATCATTAAAACATTTATACATATCATCATCCAAATATCCAACATAACCCTTAAATTACTAAATTGTGTACATATTAATCATTGAAAATTCCCTCTGATCCTTTATCTGTGATTTTACATCATGTTATTTTATACTTTTTTCCTACAATCAGAATCATGCATAATTTCCTAAGATTTCAGTAATGAAAAAACCTGAGATGAGAAAAAATCAATTCCTTTCAGAGGTCATTTTAAGATTCCTTATCATCAATTGAAAAGTAATTAGGAATTGGTAAAAATATATTTGTATGATTCTACTAATCCCATTACTGAACTTTCTTCGTAGGAAATCTAATTGTATTGTGACCATACGCACCACCTTTAAATCATTCAATTGATCATTCATAAATAACATTTTTCCCTTTTCTAGATTCAAATAGACACTTCCTTTTTCCATGGAATGTTTTTTATGAGATTCATTAACACAACATTTGCACCATCTTGTCCCTTTGAAGCATTTTATTAGGTGTTTCTTACCACATTATAGACACATATGTTTTTTAATATACATACCTTTATGGTTATTACCAGAAATTAAATTGGGAATCATTTCATGAATTTACGCTTAGTTATAAAAATCACAAAGGTTCAGGTGGTCAATCATGACTCCAGCTAGTTGATTGAGAATAATAACAACAATTTTCATTTCATCTCCCATTTCATTTGGTTTCTTATTCAAACAGCCATCACAGTTTTCTTCATATCCATTAATAATTTAGTTCTTGCTAGATCAAGCCAATTAATATAAACAAAAAGGGTAGTGTGAGTATATTAGTGTAATCATCATATAATATATTACGAGGAGTTTAAAAACAGGGATATATTTATTCATGTTATCTTAAAATCCTTAAATATAGTTAATATAACTATGACTCTTTCAAATATTCTAAACATTACGGTTAGGTCACCTTTTCTTAAATAACACCATAACTATTAAAGGTATCTAAACCATCCTCTAATACCAACTATACATCCCCTTTCTTGAAAAATTAATTAATATTGAGTTAAATCAAGAATTAACATTGAGGATAATTTCAAGTTTATAGTTTTAGATTATTATGCCATAACAATTACATTACATATCAAATATTACAAAGTAGACACATCTATTTTAAATCCATTTTTTCATAAAATAAAAACTCTTAAAAAACTAAAATTCTTTTCTTGATATAATTCATTATTATTTCTTTCATTGTCTTACCCTTACATATACCCTATGAAAAACATTTCAGAACTGTGGGATGAGCATAAAATGACCTGTAATGTTTATAAAATAATTAAAGAAAACATTGGTCCATTAATACATAAAAAACATAATCTATTTAACAGACCTCATGAAATCATAACATTTATGAATAACACATAGAAATCATAAATAAAAATTTTATCCTGTGGCATTCATAACATAATACATTGAATCATTCACAGTTATGGAGGGAGTTCTGATTAGAATACCCCCATGGTATATTCCCTATATCTCTTTGGAGAAACATTATTGTTTACCTTTATCACATTACCAAAGGCATTGGAGAGCTATCTAAGGCTTACCGGCCCAAGGATTATCAAAGAAACTTCCATATATGTAATCTATTCCCAAGAACCATAAGATTTTCATTACCAATAAAACAAAACTAAAGGAATGATAAAATTTGTGCATTGCATTAATAAGATACCAGTTCATGATATTGACATGAACAATTCATTTAAAACTTTCAAAAAAAATGTTTTCATTCATAGTGTCCCATACCACTATAAATATTTTGAAAAGAATTTACACATCAAAACACTCTTATAAATAAAAATAAATACTTAAAATAATTTCTAAATCATGGACATGAATTATTCGAATTTATAATATCGAATCTTTAAAAAATTTAAAATGTTTTTTTCATTAAATAATAAATTACCACTGGAGAAACTCTTGAATAAAAATAATTGAAGAATAACATCAAAGAAAACAATAAAAACAATTATAATATAGAAATCCATGATATAAACTATCAATGGAAAGTATATAAACCTTATAAGAGAATAAAGGTCATAATATCATGATATGACTCAATGAACGGACATTGAGACGTATTCCCTTACAATAATATGGCAGCCTAAAGATGTCATATTAAAACAAAGAAAATTAGTTGATGGTAGAGAAAATGGTCTCTTGTAAATTTGAAATAAAATTTATATAGATTAGGATATAGAAGAACATATTCAAACATAATAAAATTGAAATTAAATTACATAACATAAATAAGTCTTTGACAAAATGTAGAGTGTAAAAGGATCACTTATAAAGATCGTATCATTACATTAATGATAAACCAATGAAATAATTATGAGAAAAAAAATATAAATAGACCCAATATAAGTATATATTATTTTCAAAATAATCATTGTTCAGTCACTGATATTCGTATCACTACATAATCGTGAAGTAGAAGATTAACCCAAAGAATGGAAATTGGTTTAAGATGTTCCCTTACCTCAAGTCAGACTTGACATTTTCATTCTTTAATCTCTGGAATAATAAAATAAAGTTAATTTCAACTTCATTTAGAACCATTTTCAAGTTTATTATTCCTTTTATATAAATTATTACCATGTTATAAACATTGCATAATCATTTAAGTCAATAGCGATATTTTAGTCGATCTTTGGTACTTAAGTTAAAAATGAACTTCTTATAATTAAATGTTTTCCATGTGGTCAAAGGACCATTATATACAAATTTTTATTAATGATTTACATATCTTATATATATCATATATATCCATTACATATATATTTATTTATAATTGTACATAACATTTGGAGATAATAAATGAAATGCACCATTCATGGAGACGGTAAGTTGTACGTACACATGAATACTACATTCTTTTCTATTTCATATTTAATGAAATAAAAACATAATTATAAATAAGTATATTATAATTAAAATTTAATATCATATATAATTTCATTAACTCCATCATTTATATGTTCCACGCATGGCATGAATGATTCATATCACTTTGATGGGGCAGTAGTCTACATTTCCTAGAATTAAATTATCATATTTTCCCTTTTTAGAAACCTTAATGCTATGATAAAAATTAAAAATAAAGAATCATTGAGATAATATAAAAATAATATATATATTATGTAAATATATTACCATCATAATGGCCATAATGAGAGGTGATAAGAGATAATTCAACAATCATCATTTCGTGAGGCTGTAGTTCGCAGTCCACAGAAATAGTTTGTTCGTATCCATTAGATGGACGTGTGTGGATGTGTATTTAGAATAATTGTGATAAAAACATAATATTATATTTAAAATACTGTTTTAGTTTTTAAATAAAGTAATAAATTGATTTTAGGGTGTTGGATATGGAAAATAAAGGAAAAGAACTCAAGCAAAGACGTTACATTTAAACCGTGTAACTCCCTTTGCTTTGAACCGAAATGCTAAATTGAATTTTCTTTCTGCCAAAAGTAAGGCTTCTTGGTGGAAGAGAGGGATGTTGGGAGATTATTGAAGCTGATTATAGATAAGTAAATGGGATTGAGATGTGTAAGTAATGGATTAGAGGTGGTGTTCTTTTATAAGAGGGAGGAGGGTATTTTTATAAACATTTTAATGTATTATGTTATTATAAAATTATTTCGTACTTCAAAAGGTCCAAAACACATTAAATTAAAATATAAGAAGAATATAAGTAGAAATAAAATCACTCAATAATAATTGGATAGGTTTTGGATATTTTTAATACATATCTATTTTTATTTGTCCCATTGTTAACTTATTTTACTTTTATCATGTCCCCTGGTATATTAAAACTATGTTAAAAATATATTTAGTATAAAATTCCAAAAAACCCATAATGGATCATTAATGAGATGTTAACATCTTACATTCCATTATAATGAATCTTATATTTTTAGGACAATTTTATCATTTAATAAAATAATAATTGATTGAAAAACCCATTTACATCAATTTTTATACTATTCATATCAAGAAAAATTAAAAACTCATAACAACATTATATATTCAAATTAAAATCATTAATTAAAAAAATGAAAAGTCATAATTCTCCATCAATTTCGAGGAGGTCTAAAAATGTATCAAAATTAATTTAATTTAATCATTATAATATCATTTATTTAAAACAATCATTAATGAGGTAATAATTACATCATCATTGTGTCATAAATAATTTTATATATCTGATATGTAAAACTTATAAATAAAATACCATGATATAGGAAATATTTTTATCTTTCTAATGATTATTTATATTTTAAAATATTACATATATAACTTCATATATAAATTGGTTTACAAAAAATATATATGTTTACATTATATTTTCCTTAACATTAAATTAATTTTTATAAAGTGGAATTTTCACTTATAAGTGGCCCCATGGGGTCGCCCAATCTAATCAACGATGACAATGGTTGAAAATGTTTTGTAAAATAGGGTTAGGACATCTGTTAGGGAAATTTAATATTATTATAATTTATTGTTTACCCTTATTTTCTAGATTTACCCTTTAACCATGTTAAATAAAAATTTACTAAATTTACTATTCATAAAGTCTAAAAATAAAAGTTACTTATTTACACAATTTGAACATCATATTTCTAAATAAGGAATCAATTTTTACAAATTGAAAACATACAAGATATAGAAAATTAATTTGAAAATAATTCCAATTTTTAATACCCTATAGTGCGTTTTAAAGTAATAATAACTATCAAAAGATTGACACTTGTTTATATTCAATTTCAATGTGATATTACTTAAAATTAACAAAAATATATTAAATAGTAAAACTCTAATACAATTACACTTTAAAACTAAATAAAATTACAATATAACTATATAAATATATTAGATAAAATTAGTTTGAAATAAAAATTATGTATATTCACAATTCATTAAAAATGAACATTAAGAGAAATATACCTAAATTTCAAAAAAAGTAAATTTTTATGTCCTTCTATAAAGAAAATATTATTTTTTCAAATGGAACATATAAAGTTTAAAATACTATATTTAAAAAGTTTTTTCCATCAAAAAGTGGATAAACGTTCTTATAAAAATATTAGTGTTTTCATGATTAAAATCAAATTCAATCTTATTTTATACCTCTAAGATTTATTGGGTAAAAGAAAAAACTTTAAACAAAAATTTATAATCATATTTTCTTTACTTATGTTCATTCTCGCTAATAAAATATCTAGGCGTTAACTACCATAAGAAGATAATGATAATAAATTATTATTATTCGGTATAACATAAAGTTGTGTGCAACATATGATTTCAATGAGAAACATTATTGCATGTTGAGTATATTATCGAACAAAGTTTATTATTTGTTATAAAATTAAAATATTGTTAATAAATATTTATCTATATCAAAATGTATTATTCTATTAATATCTGGGTTATTACAATTATTCAAATGTAATCAAAGCAGTAATGGCCTATTTGAAAATATCATCATTACTCAGGATTGTTTATGTCTAAGGCTCTCGTAATAAAATTAATTGATATTATAATATTAAACTGAATGAATTTTAATATTTTATATTTATTCATTAAATTTGTATGTAATATTTCCATTTAAATATATTTAGTAGTTAAATTTATTTCATAATTTTCATTATAAAAGATTAATGTGTTTCTCTCTTAGGTCGAAAATATTTTTTCATTCTTACCAATGTTCTCTAAAAATATTTGGTAAACTATTTTGACAATTTTAAAAGTTTTTATTAAAAAATATTTCACTCATGTGTGATTTTTTAAAAAAATTGGATAGAAAGTTATTTTCTTTTCTATATGATGTATATTTTATCATTTTTACAAAAGGATAAATGGAATTTTATTATCATATAATATATATATATATATATATAATTACTCTCTATCATTAAAAATTGCTTATTTTATGTTTCACTTCTTATTTTCAAGGAATATTTAAAATGAAAATTATTTCCTAAATATTTCGGAAATGTTTTAAAATTTATATAAGTGACATAAAGAATTAACGTTTATTATCATCATGAAATTTTTTAATTATCTTTTTAGTGTATTTTTATCTATGTATAAATCCTTTTTGGATGATTATACTGATTAAATACTATAATAATACCATCCCATTTAATTTTAAATATTTTTTATGATATGTTTGACAAGGGATATACTATATGAATAATATTTCTTATATTACTCGAAAGGGTATATGGTTATGTTTATTTGTTGGGGAAATTATGATATTTTTTTATATTAGATTTTAAATACAATTTTTTAGATCGATTATGTTTGTATCATTTCATTTGTGGAATTCATTGAAAATAATATATGATGGTCGTGGACCATTCTAGCCCCTTTATTCTTCTGTAGGCTTCATGAGACAATCTAGCACGGCTACTCGGCTGAAGCTTTTACAATTTATTTTAGTTATCATGGAATGAGTATGTTCTATTACCAATATAATTTATATCATTATGAATTTACTCATTATGTGATATGTTATTTATGTCCATGTGATTATTTGATTAGATATGGTACATATGTATTAGTTTCTAGCTTATGTCATTAGTTATATGGATTTATTTGATAACGATTTATTTTATCAATATTTTTTTCCATATATTGATTGAATGGAATGTGTTTTCAGTTATTTTATTTTCTATATAGAACATCCATTATGTAATATATGTAGATTATACTCTATGAATACCCTTACTGAGAACTTGATCACACTATGTTATTATGTTTCATTTACCTAGTATTCTGTGAAGTATTTTTTGTCCCACATATAGAGATATGTTAAAGGGAATACTAGTTTTCTCAAAGAATGTACTATGTAGTATTTTTCATTTTTCAATTGTAATCTGATATTAATGTATGTACCTATATGTCCAATAGTACTAAACGATTTAGTCCTTTAGTATTTAATAACTTCTCTTTTGAACCAATATAATAAATTAATAACTTATTCTGGGTAACTAGGGTTGGGGACTTTACAATTGCTATTAGTAGATGTTTAGCAGAAACATGAGTACTAGATTTAGGAAAACATAAAATAATTTTCATAACACTATAAAAAACATTATAGATAAGTTTAAGAATAAGATAACATCCCAATGTTTTGTTAAGGTATAGGTTTTGTGGTTTTTCATAGTTATACATCCCTATCACAATACTACAAATTTACATAGATCTGGAATAATTCACTTAGAGGAAATAACATAGAACATTCCTCATTGTGATTTGACCCAACCCTCACATCGGGAATAAATATACCCATATATACTTTCCTATTTAGACAATATATGGGGATATGATTGGGTTTATTCACATTTTCATACACAAAAATTAAAAAAATTTGAAATATTTTTTATATATAAATATTTCCAAAGACACCATGCGGATGAATTTGAGACTGTATATGTTTAAATTTTTCAATAACTATTAATTTAGTTAATAATTATCATATTATACATTTGTTTTCTATGTGTTATATTCATACTTTTTTTATTAAACTTTTTATAAATGGAACTTATAATAAGGAATGATAACCATATTAGAAACATTATTCAAATAAGGGACCCCCTCAAGTTAAAGTTAAGGAATATATTGTTGTATATGTATTTGAAACAATTCAAATTAAAATTATATTGGGGTAGATCACTAAACCTAAAAACAATAACATTACCAATATCAGATATCCTATTTATCCTCTATAAATAGGAAGAAAGATTGAAAACTTCATGAATTAACAAACTCCATCATTTAATTGGGCTAAATATTAATTTGTTCATGGGAAATGGATATATTCAATAGATTTTATAGTTTTCACTTTTGGATCAAATGAAATGGATGATGTTGTCTGGGATGATTATATACATTAGGGGGATTTAAATTAATGGCGGTAATTGATACAAAAATCAATGGATATAAATAAAATATAGATGGGGGAATGTAAATATTTTAAATTAACATTCTTTGAAAAATACTTTTATAAAAATGAATGTGTGGATATGGTGCGGAAATTCTTAAGTCCAAGGGAAAAGGAAGATAAAAATGTTTCAGTGTGTAAAGTAAACTCTATGAGAATAGAGATTCATGCTGAGGATTATATATATAATCTCAAGGGGAAGAATGGGCATTTCATTGATGGTCTTTAAGTAATATTCTATACCAGGGTATGATCCCCCCATAATAGTTGTATAGATACAGTAGGTACTTTTCTATCATAATAGTGTGTATGACATATATCAATAGAGTCAGCACTCCTCTTTTTTATATGATGGTAGGTCTAACATACACGATGTTCAGGCCGAGTCTGTACCCCCTATTATATGAGGTTTTGGGTCTCTAGCCCATGGTCAGTACTCTCCTATCATGTTATGAAATGGGTCCCTTATTCTGATCTATAGAGTCATAATCATCTATTTTCTAGGGTGTATGTCCTCTATGCATTGGTACTCCCATAGTCTATTAGGGGGTGAATCCTCTATCTATGGGGTTGTTCTCCCCTATCATCAAGATGCGGTGGGAAGTGGGTACTCAATTGGAGTCGGATCTCCCTCGAGTTTGGAGTGTAGTTGCGAGGAGAAGGCCTCGAAAAAAGTTATGTAAATTACCTAGTAAGAAGGTAATATTCCATAAATGCAATGTGTCATGAGATTCTCCACACGAGTGTGAAGATGTTTCATGAGATTTTTTGGGGTTAGAACTGCCTCATCCACGAGGGAGTATTGAGGATTTGGTCTCTCATAACTCTCTATTTAGAGAGAATTGATGTGATGCATAGTTTAGTGTAGTTCACCATTGAATGTTTGTAGTGGTGAGGGGCATGCCTCTCCACATTGGTTCTTAATAGATAGCATGGGGAACATGATATTGATGATTGGACAATTTATGTTGGGCATTATTGATGGAACTATAAATATATTCTCAACCGAGTGTGTTCACTAAGATTTTTCATCAGGGATGGTTTATATATAACTTATGGAGTCTGTCTAACTAATGATTTCTAAATAGAATGGTTGGTATTTGAGTGATTTTTACGGGGTATGTGTTACCTTTTTTCCTCTAGTAGAATATTGTAGTTAGATTTTAGGTCGGAACCTCGTTTTCAATCACCATATTATACAATTTAATGTTAATACATATATAATAATTATATATTAGATCAATATCATTGTTTAAATTTGGGACATTAAGAAAATATGATCAATGTAACATGGTTAAAATATAACATTTACAAAAATATATGATAAACAAAGTGGTTTTTACCTGATTCATAACATTGGCATGGAATTATTAATAAACGTGTTATAAAAGGACATAAGAAAATCATATAGGGTATGATTTATATATGAATATGCTTCCATAATAGATGTCTGATTAATTTATATTAATTATACTTGAGATTTGAATGAGTTTTATGGATTTCATGTCTTATATAAGGGATTTCATCACAATTTTCTTTAGCTGAGACAAACATTATGTTATGTAACTATATTTTTTCATGAGGTGTTTATACAACCCCTTTTTCATGTGATTTCATGAGTTTATTAATCATCATGATATTTTAAATTTTAAATTTTCTTATTCTTTCATGGGGCTAATGAATCAATGTTACCAATTTTGTAATTATTTTATGTTACAATCTCATCATTTATCGGCATTTTTTATGATTAAGTAGCCCATATTGAAATCTCATTATCTAGCTATATAAAATTATAATTAATTTTAATCTATTTTGGTTACACATTATATCAACCTTTTATTGTCTAATTTTATTAATATTTGATACATAACTTTATTAAGAATTTTTAATAAAATAATACTTTATTTCTCTCTTCGATTGAAATACTGTTTTTTCCAAAACCATGTTTCTTAAAAATATTTTCAATATTTTTTATAGATTATTATGAATTTTAATTTATATTTATAGTCATGTATTACATTTTACAAAAATATTTTAAAATGAATATTTATGTCATTCTCCAATCAATTCCCACAATGATTTTACTGAAACTATTAACAAAATTTTCATTTTAAAATATACAAAATTTATATAATATTATTACATTATGACCAATAATTCATTTGAAGAAACTGTTATACATTTTCAAGATAGATTTAAATAATATTGTGTTCCAAAATATTTTACATTTTATGATCCATTTCATAAAAACGAGAGAATATTTTCATCAATAAATGACATAAATGATCAATCATAATTATATTCCTTGTATGATGAAATACATAACTATTATGTATGCCATATTAAGGATATAATCCATTGATAGAAATAAAATTATTTATTTTAATGGATAAGGTTCTTATGGAATGATTTTAATGAAGCCCATTTATATTCTACATGTTATGATATTACGAAATTCTTATGAACCTTACTTCCTTCAACAAGTTTATTATAATGAAATTATTATGAAATATGTCCCTAACCTATTTGTTATGAAATGATTAAATGTATCTTAAAATCAATTAATTTCACGGGATATTATATGAACCATGATTATGATCTTTTATGATAAATAAATATGGTTTTCATTTGTTATTGGTGGGACATTTATCTTACCTAAATGCATTGGGTTAAGAAATATATCTCAAGGGATAGACATGGATAAAACGGTGAGTGAACTCTCTTTCGTAAGATAGGGCTAGAATGGGAAGTAAAATAGGTTAAGTGATACATGGAAATAATGAGGAGCGAAACTAATTCAGTAAAAAACGTTGTAAACTATGATTATCATTGTAGAGATCCTTGATTAATATGGAAATGATATTATATTATTATGTGTTTGTAAAAAAATTCTTTTCTTATGAAATTGATATTCTCACCTTGAACAAGTTCTTTGATTACCTAATGATTCATATCTAATGAACTGAAAATCATTATTCCATGAATCATTATTATGATATTTAACATATATGTTATGATTCTAATGTTTATTCTCATGTTATCATAAATTTATGTTCATTAGATGTTTATGTATTCCCTTTATTACCCCATAATGAGAGTATGATCTCACTTATGGACTAGTTATTATGCTTCCAATTTTCAAAAGGCACTAAACTGTTATGGTCCTCCGGTATTTGTATTTGTAATGTATTAAATATTCATAAACATATTTCTATATACACCTCAATGTCATCAGACAAAAATAAACCATCTATTGGGGTGAATTTATTGCAAGTGTGAACTCTGTTTGCTTCCCCATTAGATGAATTAATCACAACATCATTTGATGGAGTAAGCCTATTGGAAGACCTGATTTTTTATAATGATTCAAATGTAATAAATGAAGTAATGGCCTATTGGAAAATATCATCATTACTCGGGATTATTTATGTTTAAGGATCTCTTGGGAAAATTAATTGATATTATTATATTAAACTGAATAAATTTTATTCTTGTATATTTATTCATTAAATTTTGATGTAATATTTCCATTAAATATCTTTATTAGTTAAATTTATTTCATCATTTTCATTATAACAGATTAATTTACTTATATATTAGGTCGAAAATCTTTTTTCATTCATACCAATGCACTCTAAAAATATTTGGAAAACTATTTTAACAATCATAAAAGTATTCATTAAAAAATATTTCACTCAATATTGATTTTTTAAAAAAAATAGATAGAAAATTATTTTATTTTCTATATGAGGTATATTTTATCATTTTTACGCAAGTTTAAATGGAATTTTATTAACATATAATATATATATATATATATATATTTGCTCTCCATCATGTACACTCTTTTATTTTATGTTTCCTTTAGGATTTTAAAAGAATATTTAAAATAAAAATTATTTCCTTAATATTTAGGAAATTTTTTATACTTTAAATAAGTGAAAAAAATAATTAATGTTTATTTTCATCATGAAATTTTATAATTCATAGTTTAGTGTATTCTCATATTTTTAAATATCCTTTTAGGATGATTATACTTATTAAATTCAATAATAATACCATGCCATTTCTTTGTAAATATTTTATATGATATTTTTGATAAGGGATGTACTATATGGATATTATTCTTTATATTAGTCGGGATGCTATATGGTTATGATTATTTATTAGGGAAAATATTATATTTTTGTATATTAGATTTTAAATAAATTTTTTTATATTGATTATTTTTGTATCATTTCCTTTGTGGAATTCATTGGACATCATATCTGATGGTCAAGGACCATTCTAGCCCCTTCATGATTTTATAGGTCACATGAGACAATCTAGAATGGGTACTCAGCTGATGCTCTTACAATTTATTTTAGTTCTCAAGGAATGAGTTTGTTCCATTACCTTTGTAATGTCTTTCATTATGAATTTACTCATTATGTGATATGTTATTTATTTCCATGTGATTATTTGATTAGTTATGGTATCTATGGATTAGTTTCTACTTATTTCATTAGTTATATTAAATTATTTGATAAAACATTATTCTATCCATATTATTTTTTATGAAGATATTGATTGAATGAAATGTGTTTTCTGTTATTTTTATTTCTATATAGAACATGCCTTATGTAATATAGATGGATTAGACTCTATGCATACCCTTACTGAGAACTTGATCACATTGCCTTATTATGTGTCATTTACCTAGTATTATATGATGTGTTTTTTGGCAGACATATAGAGATATGTTAAAGAGAATAATAGTTTTCTAAAAGAATGTACTGTGTAGTATTTTAAATTTTCAATTGTAATGTGATATTCAAGTATGTACCTATATGTCCAATACTACTAAACTATTTATTACTTTAGTATTTAATAACATATATTTAGGACCAATATAATAAATTAATCGTTGACTCTGGGTTACAAAGTATGGGGTCTTTATAATTTGTATCAGTGGAAGTTTGGTAGAAACATGAGTACTAGATTTAAGAAAATGTAAACTAGATATCATAACACTATGAATAACATTAAAAGTTATGTTTAAGAATAAGATAACAACACATGTTTTGGTAAGGTATAGGTTTTGTGGTTTTCCATAGTTATTCATCCCTATCTTGATACTATAAATTAACATAGATCTGGAATAGATTGACTTAGAAGAAATAACATAGAATGTTCCTCATTGTGATTTGACCCAACCCTCACATGGGGAATAAATATACCCCTATATACTTTCCTATTTAGACATTCAATGGGGATATGATTGGTATTATTCACATTTTCATAAACAAAAATTATAAAAAAATTGGAAAAATTTGGAAATATATAAATATTTCCAAAGACACCATGTTGATGAATTTGAGACTTTATATGTTTAAATTTTTCAATGAATATTAATTTCTTTAATAATTTTCATATTAAACATTTGGTTTCTCTGTGTTATGTCAATACTTATTTTATTAAATTTTTTAGAAATGGATTTTAGAATAAAGAATGATAACCATATTTGAAACCTTATTCAAAATAGGGACCCCACTCAAGTAAAATTTAAGGAATATAGTGTTTTATAGGTATTTGAAACAAATAATATTATAATTATATTGGGGTAGCTCACTAAACATAAAAACAATAACATTACCTATATTGGATGTCTTATTTATCCTCTATAAATTTGAACAAAGAAATACATCTTCATGAATTAACCAACTCCATCATTCAATGGGGCTAAAAATTCAGTTGTTGATTGGAAATGGATATGTTCAATAGATTGTATATTTTTCACTTTTGGATCAAATGAAATGGATGATGTTGTCAAGGAAGATTATATCCTCTAGGGGGATTCAGATTAATGGTGGTCATTGATACAAATATCTAAGGATATAAATGAAATAGAGAGGGGGGATATAAATATTTTAAATTACCATTCTTTGAAAATTACTTTTATAAAAATAAATGTGTGGTTATGGGGAGAAAATTATTGAGTCCATTGAAAAAGGAAGATAAAAATGTTTCAATGTGTGTAGTAAACTCTTTGAAGACATAGAGTCATGCAGAAGATAAAATATATAATCCCAAGGGGATGAATTTAATTTTTATTGATGGGCTTAAAGTAATCCTCTATACCAGGGTAAGATCCCTCCATAATAGTTGTATATATATAATAGGTACTTTTCTATCATAATAGTTAGTATGACCTCTATTAATAGATTTAGTACTCGAATTCTTTATATGAGTGTAGGTCTAACATACACAATGTTCAGGCAGAGTCTGTACCACCTATCTTATGATGTTGTGGGTCCTCTAGCCCATAGTCAGTACTCTCCTTTTATATTATGAAGTGGGTCCCTCATAATGATCTATAGAGTCATACTACTCTATTTTCTAGGGTGTAAGTCCTCTATGTATTGGTACTCCCATACTCTATCAGGGGGTGAATCCTCTATCTATGGGGTTGTTCTCCCCTATCATCGAGTTGTGGTGGGGAGTGGGTCCCCAATTGGATTTGTATCTCCCTGGAGGTTGGAGCGTAGTTGCGAGGAGTAGACCTCGAAACATGTTGTGTACATTACCTATTAAGAAAGTAATGGTCCATAAATGTAGTGAGTCGTGAGCCTCTCTACGTGAGTGTGAGGATGTTTCGTGAGATGGATTGGGGTTAGAACTACCTCATCCACGAGGGAGTGATGAGGCATTGGTCTCTCCTAAATCTCTATATAGAGAGCATTGATGTACTGTATAGTCTGGAGTAGTTCACTGTGGAATGTTTTTAGTAGTGAGGGTCATGCCTCTCTACTTTGGTTCTTAATAGCTAGCATGTGGAACATGATAGTGATGATAGGAAAATTTGTGTTGGGCATCATTGTTGGAACTATAATAGTATTCTCGACCAAGTGTGTTCTCTATGATGTTCCATCATGGTTGGTTTAGATATAACTTATGCAGTCTGTATAACAGATGAGTTCTAAATAGAATGGTTAGTCTTAGAGTGATTTTTACGGGGTAAGAGTTACCTTTTTTACTCTAGTAGAATATTGTAGCTATCTTTGAGGTTATAACCTCATTTTCTATCACCATATTATACAGATTAATGTTAATACATCTATAATGATTAGATATTATATCTATATCATTGTTTACTTTTGAGACATAATGAAAATATGATCAATGTAACATGCTAAAACTTTAACATATAGAATAATATATGATAAAAAAAGTGGTTTTTACTTGAATCATAACATTGACATGGAAATATTAATAAATATGTAATAAAAGAGCATAAGAAAATCATGTTGGGTTTAATTTTTATATGAATATGCATCCATAATAGAATAATGATAAATTTATGTTAATTATACATGATATTTCAATGAGTTTGATGGATTTCATGTCTTATATAAGGGATTTCATCACAATTTTCTTTAGTTGAGACATACATTATTTTACGTAACTATATTATTTCATGAGGTGTATATACAACCCATTTTTCATGTATTATCATGAATTTATTAGTCCTCATGATAATTTAAATTTTATATTGTGTCATTCTTCCATGGGGATAATGATTCAATGTTACCAATTTGGTAATTATTCTATGTTGCAATCTCATCATTTATCAGGATTTTTTTATGATTAGCTAGCCCATATTGAAATCTCATTATCTAGCTATATAAAATTTTCAATAATTTTAATATCTTGTGGTTACATATTATTTCATCCTTTTATTGTTTAATATTAATAATATTTGATACATAAAATTATTAAGAATTTTTAATAAAATAATACATTATTTATCACTTCGATCAGAATACTGTTTTTTCCAATACCATGTATCTTAAAAATATTTTCAATATTTTTGATACATTATTATGAATTTTAATTTATATTTTTAGTCATGTATTACCTTTTACAAAAATCGTTTAAAATGAATATTTATGTCATTCTTCAATCAATTCCCTTATTGATTTTACTGAAAATATTATAAAACTTTTCATTTTATAATATAAAAAATGAACATAATATTATTGCATTATTACCAAAAAATTAATTGAAGAATCTTTTATACATTTTCATGATAATATTAAATAATAGTGTGTTCAAAAATGTTTTACATTTTATGATCAATTTTATAAAAATGAAAGGATATTTTATTTAATAAATGAAATAAATGATCATTGAAAATTATTTTCCATGAAATATGAAATACATAACTATTATGTATGCCATATTAATGATATAATTCATGGATAGAAATAAAATAATTTATTTTAATGGTTAAGGTTCTTATGAAATGATTTTAATGAAGCCCATTTATATTATACATGTTATGATATTAAGAAATTATTATGAACCCTACGTCCATCCAGAAGTTTATTATGATGAAATTATTATGAAATATGTCCCTAACCTATTGGTTATGGAATGAATAAATGTCTATTACCTTAAATTAATTTCATGGGATATTATATGAACCATGATTATGATATTTTCTTCCAAATAAATATTGTTTTCATTTGGGATTGGTGGGACCTTTATCTTACTTAAAATCATTGGGTTAAGAATTATATCTTCTGAGATAGACATGGATAAAATTTTGAGTGAACTATCTTCAGTAAGATAGGAATAGAATGGGAAGTAAAAAAGGTTATGTGATATAGGGAAAGAATGTGGAGTGAAACTAATTCAGTAAAGGAATTTTTACACTTTGATTATCATTGTAGAGATCCTTGAGTAATATGGAAATGATATTATATTATAATGTGTATGTAAAAAATTATTTTCTTATGAAATTGATATTCTCTCATTGATCAAGTTCATTGATTAACTAATGATTCATATCTAACGAATCTAAAATCATTATTTCATGAATCGTTGTTATTATCATTAACATATATTTTATGATTTTAATGTTTATTGTCATGTTATCATAAATTTTTGTTCATTAGATGCTTATGTATCCCCCTTATTTCCCCATAATGAGAGTATGATCTCACTTATAGACTAGTTATTATGTTCCCAATTTTCAAAATGCACTAAATTGTTATGGTCCTTAAGTATTTTTATTTTTAATGTAATGAATATTCATAAAACATTCTGTGAAATCTATGTTTGATAAACCTGTTCTATATACCCCTCAATTTCATCAACCAAAAATAAACCATCCAGTGGGGTGAATTTTTTGCAGGAGAGCACTCTGTTTGGTTCACCATCAGATGACTTAATCATTACATAGTTTGATAGAGGAATCCATGTGGAATACATATCCCCTTAATCCTTGAGAACCAGCCCCTCATACATATTTTATTTTGAGATTTCATTTAACACAGTAGGGGATTATATATCTAGGCATTGTTATGCCTTTCTATTAGATCCATTTCCAATTCCGTTAGATCATCCACTCTAATTTATCTATTATTCATAACTAGATAAATCATAGTTTTTGTATTCACTTCGTTATCCATAATGAGTTATCCATGATAAATGATTTCCTTTTTTTTCTCAACTAGAGATCGTCATGATAGGAGAGGTAACGTTTCAATATTTTGATGTTTTTTGAGCCCTCTTCCACATCCATAATGAAAATTAATGTGTCAATATTCTTGACCATATCTAACACAACAACATCATGAGATGATGAGGGTTCCTATGAATCGGGTTGAGGGATGATTTTTTATGTAATATCGTTTGAGTTAGGGACTCAACATATAAAACTCATGGAGGATGGGTCAGGGGATTTTATTTAATAGGGATATGGTGCATCCACCATTTCCATTTCTTTTTTCCTTCCTCTCAGATTCATCATTTGAAACCTTTTCTTTATAAGAGTTTAAAAATTATCTCTTATACAATTCATCTGAGACATGAAAAAAAATAATTTATCTCATATAGAATTCGGTTCTTCATTCATACAGAAGCTAATGGTTGATACTATCATCTCCCATAATTAGAAAAATGTCTCCAACCATAGTATTGTCCATGTCATCTTCCACCAAGACCCTAAACTTATTTACAAAACATGTGTTATTAATTTTTTATATATATTATAATCACGTTCCCCGCTTAGTAATAAATGTCCTATGATATAATTGGGATGTAGTATGGCCAATAGAGCCTAGAAATACATATCTACACCTTTATTATAGAATTAATTACAAATCAAATTACAATAAAAATATTTTATTATGAAGAAAATGATATTCAATTCAATAGACCAAATGATTTATTATCCCCTTTATTAATAATCTGATTAGAATAATATATGATAATAACATCTCCTCATATCTATTATCCTTTCTCATTCAAAACCCCTAGATCTCATGTATTCTTCGGTAGAGGACATTAATATCCCAAGGTTTGTCCCTTTTCGAATTTATGAACATATTGATAAAGGTGTTATTTCCAATGTAGATTATTTAATCCATCATTTACTATTTAGATAATATTTTCACCCAACACCCCTTCTTAACGACCCTTTTAGAGGATGAAACATAAAAATCACATAAAGAGATAATTTAATCTGATTTATCCACCTTTGAAAAACTCTTCATCAGACTATTTTTTTCTGTAGAAGGATGATTCCACACCACCGGTTTTGTTAGCACACAAATATGGAAGATACATTTATTACTATTATTATCTGGGTGAGTAGGGTTACTGATCAACACACTAAACTATTTTTGATAAACTATGTTCCCTGAATAATCATAATTCAGTTTAGAGATAGTACCTACATGCGAATACATATGTTCGTGATCCTTTCCACAATTGTTCATTTTCCCCCATAATATAAATATAACACCATATAGTTTTGGGTATTTTTTTATTAAAATTAAATTTTTTGATTGCGTGTGTTATATGCAACACCATGTTTTTACAATCCATAATATAACATTTTTATAGTTATTTAAACATGACTATTATAAAATAGCCATTAAATATTTGGGATCTCATAGGAATAGTTTATTTAAAAATTATTTATAATTGTTATATACAACAGAAATAATTTAATAAAAATTTAATTTTTCTTGTTAAAGTCCTCATATGATTTGATAAAACCTTCTTCAAAAAATATTCTTTTTAATTTCTATTTGTAGAAAAATGAAATTAATATTTTCAGAATATTATATTTTTTTCAGAAAATCAATTTTTATCTTTTAATTCTACATGTCAAAATTATCTTACGTTGAATTTATGGGAGCTTTCAAAATGATTAATTTTTTTATAAAACGTGAAAAAAAATAATTTTTATAGAAACTGCATTTTCTTTTAATAAATGTATAATGTTAATTTTTTAAAAATAAATTTAAAATAAAAATTAGATTAAATATATATTTTTTATTCTAATCAATTTTATTTTTTATTTATATACAAAAAAGTTTTATATCATTGAACATTATCTATTATGAAAACTGTTATTTCATCACGTCTATAGATTTAATTTAAAATTAATATTTTTTAATCCTACAAATAGAATTTCAAAACATATATTACATATTTTTATTAATAATAATTTATATTATATAATAAGGTCATCTAAATTTTCGATAAAAAACAATAGGAAAAATAGTTAAAATTAATTATTGTAATTGAGGTTAAAATAAATTTCCAGAGGCTATAATAAAACATATAGGAGATAAAATGGACTATGAACTTAATAAAACCAAATTTTATGACCCTTTTTAGACCCCATATCGTCTATGGTAAACTAATTTTTCTATTTTATCAATTTTGAATGTGAAAAACATCAGTACACTTAATTATTTATTAAACATCGATGTATGTCCTCCCAACTAATAAATGGACACCAACACTCATAACATCATTAAAATTAAAAAATCAATTCATTAAACTGATATATCATCACATTTCATACTTAATTCCTTCCCCATAGTCTATAGGCCTTTTTGATATAATAATGTCAACCTAGGATGGATTTTGGTTAATCATTAAGAGGTTTTCTGAAGAAGAGGTAATATATTTAACTATGCATTCTTTTCTTATTCTTCTATATAATTAAAATATTATTAAAATATGATGATATGATAAAATATATCCCGTAAGAACTTAGATATTTTTATTTTATTTTAATGTACTATATCAATCACCACTTCCATAAAATGGGAAACCAAACCATCACTCTTGTGTATGGTGAAATACCCCTAATGAACAATTATTATTAAATTTCCATTACCACCTATCACAAAGAGATATAATTATAGAATTAATATTTTGTATTATGTTTTTTATATTATTAAAAATATTTAATTATAATATAAAATCTACCTTCTTTCCTCCCAACTAGTTAGAAGATAATAAAGTCGATCATGTGTAGGACAGACTACCGCCTCATTAACTGATGTAATGTGTTTTTAATTAATTTTTACTTTTCAGGTAAAAAAGGATAGTTCAATTAATATATATATGATACTTGTATCATATTTATAATTACATAAATATTATATCACATATAACATATTACATTCCATTCCAGGTGGGATATCAAAACATTATTCGTTTGTACAACAGACTATCACTTTTCAATGTGATTTGATTCATTTTCATTAATTCATTGTATAAAAGGTAATTAGGGTATATATAATTAATATATGTTATATATATAAAATAAAAATTATTCTATTAAGGAATTATATTATTTAAATTTCCTTTTTTTCAATCGTTCAGTAAATGGAATGAGATTTCATGCATATGTACAACCTACTGTCTCTATGAATGATGTATTTCACTTTCTATCTATAAATTCTAGGTATAGTACTATAAAAATATATTATAAATGTATATTTTATTTACATCATGCCTAAAATCCTAGAAATAATTTAACCATGGTCAATGTTAGAGTACCAAAATTAAAAAATCAAAACATACACAGAAAATAATACAATTATTGCAAGAAATGTGATTTTAACATGGAATTATAAATAAATAGGAAATAAAATGTTATAAGTAAATAATATATTATATGATAAATGTGATTATGGTTACTTAATAGATTTATAATATTCTAATATTTATCATAAATTAAGTTATAATTTTTATGAAGGAATTCAAGAATTATGTTAATGGTTTTCCGTCTGACATTTATTTTCCTCGGGACACAAACCATATCACAACATGTTCAATAATATGCTGTCTATAATAACCATTAATTTTATTTTGAGTATTATCACGAAATTTTATATAATTTTTATATCCATTTTATGATATTCCATTATTGTACGGTTATGGAAAAAAATTCATCAATGTGGTAAGGGATATCTATTCACTCATTTATTTATAGTAGAGATATACCATATTCACAAATCATTTATTTTATGTAGTGTATATACTATCCACTGAAATTTTATCTAATTATTATAAAAAATTAAAATCTAATTAATATTATATTAGATTTTATTCTTGAATGGGGTATGCGACTTTATGGTTTCCAATGTGGCAAGGGATTTTGATCTTAATTTGTCTTCATTCTTGAATATGTTATGTTATGTACCAATAAAATTTTATAAGGTATATATAGAGAACTATTGGATTTTTATATCATGAATTTTGTTATATTCATTATATAAAAATTTTCTTCTGATATTATTATTTAATGGGCAATATGATTCAAAATTTTTAAAAGTGGGAAGGGTTTGAGGTTACAATATAATTGTGTACCCATATTTGTTATGAGTATTATTTTGATCGTGAAATCATGAGATACATATCTCATGAAACAAATTAATTATATTATCCATAGGATATTTAATTAGAATAAATGTTTTAACTTAATTTTTTCCCTCTTTATATATTCATTATTAGAAAATTATGTTTTTAATTAAATATGAGTTTGTTTATCTTTTCAGTCAAAAACAATTCTTCCATCCAAATTATTGTTTTCTGAAAAAAAAATTTAAAATTATTGTAATGTTCCTCTATTATTCTATCATTTAATTTTCACCATTTTTTTCACTTTTAATTTTTTAATAGTATATATTCTTGTTGTTTTCAAAATAAGTGTCATTTGAATTTCATAAAAAAATATTAGGGTAATTTTTTAACAAGTATTGAATTTCATACCATCATGAACACTCAATGTTTTAATAATCTCGTTATGAGATTCAAATTTTTTTCGGTGAAATGGATTTAGAAATTTTTTTAAGGTTTCATATTTTTCATGTTGTAAAGCATATTTTCCCCAGGAAAATATTAAGATTGGTTTTAACACATCCTTTATAAGTATTCTGGTTATATTTAATGAAAATTATTTCCTTAATAATTTATGTATTTTTAATTTTTAAAAAGTGATATTTAAATAGAAAATATTTTCCTCAATAAATAATGTAAAATATGTATATATTTATTTATAAGTTTATAATTTTTTTTCAAAGAAATTTTTTTACTATGTCATATATATCAACATGTTTTTTAAAAAAAGATAGTATATTTTCATGAGAAACATTAAAATATATTTTATGTTTAAAATAATTATCCCTATATAAATTAAATTCATTTAGTTTATGTAATATTTATTCATGATATACTCTAATGATACCATCATTATTATTTATCAGGATGGTTTGTGTTTAGGATAACCAATTTTTTGTGGAACCTGTTTCTTTTTTATGGGTTATAATATGATAAAACATTTATGAAACACATTTAATTTCATGGGTTCTGATATAATAAATGTTGTATGATATTTTTGAATAATCATGTATTATTTTAATTAAGGAACATGTGGTACATTTATATCTCTCTAATACATTGGGTAAATATTGATATCAAATGAGATAAATAATAATGGAATAGAGAGTGAACCCCATTTAGTAAGGGAATTTGTGTTCTACGGTAGTATTGGGAATGAACCATGAATACTGTGATTAAATAGAGTGTAATCCCATTACACAATGATATTATTAGATATGGTAATTCAGAACCATTGAGATTATTTTTTATGGTTAATTTTATGCAATAATTCAATGTCTTATGAAAATGTAATGTGCTTAGAAATCATGTTCCATGATTCTCTAATGATTCAAAGGTTATGTACTACTTATATTTATACTATGACTCAATATTATGATATTTATTATGTATAGAATAGTTTTTAAAATTTATTCTCATGTTACCATCCCCTTACCCTCATGTTATTTTTACATATCAACCTTGTTAAGCCTTACTATGAATCTTTTCTCACCCATTCATATGTTTGTTTTCTCTAGGTTTTGAAGATATGTTTTATATGCACTAGTGCAGAAAACGTTTTTTACGTCGGTTATTTTTTATTATTTACGTCGGTTTTTAGGCGACGTTAATACGGACGACGTTATAAATAACGTTTTTTACGTCGGTTATTTAAAACCAACGTAATATCCCTAACATCACGGTGGTTATCACGTCGGTTCATATAATAACCGACGTGATAAATATGCGCGTGGGGCTTTATCACGTCGGTTATTCCCTAAACCGACGTGATAAAACGCCTGGGATATCGTTTATCACGTCGGTTATGTCATAACCGACGTGATAAACCCTTCCCCTGGCCTTTTATAACGTCGGTTATTTAGGAAACCGACGTGCTAAAAAGGCCTGGGAAACGTTTTAGCACGTCGGTTATCCAATAACCGACGTGGTAAATCGATTCCCAGGCCTTTTAGCACTTCGGTTATATTAAGAACCGACGTGATAAAATCCCCGGGAACGGTTTATCACGTCGGTTCTAGAAAAACCCGACGTGATAAACCCCTCCCGATTTATTTACCACGTCGGTTATAAAATAACCGACGTGAAAGAAATTTTTTTTTTTTTAAATAATTGCACTGCTCTCACCAAAAAGCAACCAGAAACCAAACAAAAATAACCATGCCAGCCCTCCCCCAAGCCCCAACTGAACCCCACCCTCATCTATACCCACCTAACAACCTGGCCAGCCCTCCCCCACCACATTGGAGCCCCACCACAACCCTTGGACACCCCCCCACCCCTTGGACAGCCCCCCCACCCTCATTTACACCCCCACGACCCCTAGTACAGCCGCAAACACCCATTGGACACCCCCCCCCCCCCTCATTTACACCCAACCGGCCCCTTGGACAGAACTCCCAGACACCTTGGACACCCCCCCACCCCTTGGACACCCCCCCACCCCTTCGACAGCCCCCCCACCCTCATTTACACCCCCCGAACACTAGGACAGCCCCAAACACCCCTTGGACACCCCTCCCATATCCCTTGGACACCCCCCCACCCCTTGGACACCCCCCCACCCCTTGGACAGCCCCCCCACCCCCTGGACACCCCCCCCCCCCCCCCCCCGACCCCTTGGAAACCCCCCCTACCCCTTGGAAACCCCCCCATCCCCTTGGACAGCCCCAAACACCCCTTGGACACCCCTCCTATATCCCTTGGACACCCCCCCACCACTTGGACACCCCCCCCCCCACCCCTTGGACAGCCCCCCCCCCCCCCACCCTCATTTACACCCAACCGACTCCTTGGACAGCCCCAAACACACCTTGGACACCCCTCCCATATCCCTTGGACACCCCCTACCCCTTGGACACCCCCCCACCCTCATTTACACCCCCCCCCCCCCCGACCCCTAGGACAGCCCCAAACACACCTTGGACACCCCTCCCATATCCCTTGGACACCCCCCAAACACCCACCCACCCCCTTGGAACCTCTCCCCCCATACCAAAATCCAGACCAGAAAAACCATCAACAGTAGACCAAAACAAGAAGTAGAGAAAAATTAAACATTCACTTATATAACATTCAAAACTTACACTGTCAACTTCAAAAAAAACTAAATCCAACCTAAACGACTACGAAATACACAATTACATTGACAATATTCAAAATTACATTTTACATTACAAACAACTAAAAGTCAATCAAACCTGTAAAATAATTTGACCACTCCACTTGTAAGTGTTTGATATCTTCAGCAGTAAAGGGTTGAGGGTCATCAAAAAGCTACAAAGGAAAAGGATAGTAGTCAATGTGTATAATGAATAAATCAAATTGAAATATTATGAGAAAGAGGAAATCTTACCAGGTCAAAACTCAGAACTGTCCCAGTTGTTATTATTTCATACATAAATCTTAACATGTAATATCCGCATTCGATGATGCCTTGTTGCTCATGACATTTCTGTATGAATGAGTGTAAATTCAATATATTATTTTTATGTAATAAATCAAAATGTACAAATTATAAATGGATATTTACCTTCGCATGTACATATTTGATCTTGTAATTCCTTTTCTTTGCGCTTTTTCGAAAGTGGACCCATGCCCTGTTAGAAAATAATACGAATGGGGTAAATTTAAAATTCATTATAATATATAAAACTATTGTGAAATTGAAACTTACGTTTCCAATATATTCTTAAAACTTTCTCGCACATCATCATGGAGAGAGCATATCCAATAAAGTGTTTTCTCCCTAGGGAAAAAAACCCCTAACATCCAATGATCCCTGAGAAAAGGAAATTTAAGAAAAGGAAATTTAACGTTAGTGGTTTTTTATGTTAAAAGATAATTAACTCTTTGAGAGGGATGTGTTTCATACCTCTCACAAAAAGGCATCATCCAACACTGTGTGATTACATTCATTTCAAATCTATCAGCAATATAAAGCATTCTTTGTTCCTCATCCAATGCACATGCTTCAGGGGAAATCAATTGTGGGTCCACGAATCCATATACATCTGTCAGCTCATTCCTCTCACAAATTTTATACATATACCTAATACAAAGCAGACATAAGTATACATTTTTAATAAATATAACGCAAGGAAAAGGTGTTAAGACTTACATGATAAAAATTTGCACCACGTTGATGCCCAACTTATCTCCAGTGACAAACTCCATGATATCAGTTTTCATAATCCCCACACATAGTTCACGTCCACAGACATGAGCTTCCATTGTAAAGTCATAATGATCCGCCAACAAATTTGAATATCTTGACAATTTGTCAAGACTGCTAGTATCTGCATCTGATGTCATAGCTATCTGTCTTTGTTGTTGTCTATACAGTATTTCTTTACCTTTGAAGTATTCCTGTAAAAATAAATTGAAAAATATATTAGTTTTCAAATGATAAAACATTAATAAAAATATAAAATAAAAGATATAACATCCATACCTCTATGGTAATGAGTCGAAGAAGTCTGGATGGCCAAAGTAAAAAATGGTCGATACTATGTCCAACTGTCGTCACCTCATCTGTAGGTAATGGTATCCAAGCTGATCTATCTATAATATCCTGTACAGTGACCCTCTGATTCTCTACCTCTAACTGTTGATGATGAACTGTATCTCCTATACAATATACCATCCCATATGCAACTATATGATGTTGAGGATCATCAACATACAACTCACAATAAGTAGGTAGCTGCGGCGGAGGAGGAGGATCAAAAATGGGGTCCGCAGGCTGAGGTGGGGGAGTGGGAGCTACTGGGAGAGGTGGAGTGGGAGCTGCACCCTGAAATTGTCTTTGCAAGTCTGCAAACATTAACTGCACCGATGCTCTAATCTTGTCCTCCATTGTCGCATTAATATTATGGACTTCAGCCTCCAAGGATTCTATTTTTTTTTTATAAACTCCCTCAACGTTAGAAGTTGAGGAACGTGGCAACACTTTTCTTACCGATACACCTGCCGGATATCCTCTTACACGGCCAGGATGTTCGGGCTTTCCCAATGCCACAGATAAAATATCTTCCCTCCCAGATGGTGTAAATGTCCCCTGTGAACTCTGCTCCTCAAGAGAGTCCTGTAATAATTAATTGAGCATTTCTATAATGATTGGAAATATATGACGAAAATAGTAAACTTAAATAAATAAAATAGATATCTTACAATCCTCTCAACTATGAGTCTCGATTCTTCCGAAAGATATTGTCCTTTTTTTCCCTTCCGAGCTCTTTTCCATTTCTCATGTCTAGATGGAGGGGATGGAGGGGCCACCTCTCCAGAGCTTGAAGACTCAGCTCTTAGTTGTTGAAATTTTTCTGCCATCATTTGTTCTTCCAATAATGCATACCCTCCCCGAGATAAACTATGAGGGTATACATTTTTAGATTGGATCTCTTGATGAGCTTTCCTTGTTTGCTGTAAATTAAGAATAAGTAATCATTAACAAAACAATAATAAGATCATTTATATAAGAAAGCTTATAAAAGTTTACATTGCCCTTACCAAAAATGAATCTTTTCTTCTACTTTCAAAAAATTCTCTCCATGTGTCTTCATCTATAAAAGGATATATACGACATGGATTCTCACGACTCCTATGACCATAAATGAAATCAGATGAGAGGGTTGATTTGAAATCCCTCCATCTCCTAGCAGCCAACGATAAGCATTTCTTCCTGACTCCTCCAGTGTCAGGAATATCAAATGTCATCTGATAAAAAAGAGGTTAAAAATATTATATATACTAGAAACATTTAAAGAACAGTCAAACAATAGCAAAAGATCTTACCAAAATGGTCTCCCACAGCTGAGAAATTATCGCCTTATCCACACTTCTCCAATCATCATAGAGAATGCTTACTTTTCTCTTAGCCTGAGTTGCTACAAAACCCTTAAAATCTTTAGCATTTGGACCTCTAGGAAGATCATCATCATCAAACTCCACGACTATCCTCTCCTCCTTCGTACGGGCAAGTGATAATTTTGGTAAACGTGTGCACCCACGCTTACCAACCTTTGAACTCTTTTTCGTAATAGGAGCATGTGAATGTTCCTCCCCAGATGTATGACCAATATGCTCATCTCCAGAATCATGTGGCTGATCAACTGATTGATCTGTCATTTTCCTTCAAATCAAAAAAACAAACATTAGTTCACAAATAGAAAATTGTACTAAATTACATAATAGTAAACATTGGTAATATGGTAAGCATGTTAAACAATGATAAACATGGTAAACACAGGCAAAAGGTTGCCAAGGAGTTGGCCCAAGAAAGCTGAAAAGTGGAATCACTGATGCCACCGGCCGGCCGCTGGCTCACCACCGGCCGGCCGGTGGACCAGACAGCCTACCTCTGTCTGGACCACCGGCCGGCCGCTGGATCACCACCGGCCGGCCGGTGGACCAGACAGAGAGCCTTCCTCTCTGTCTAAACCACCGGCCGGCCGCTGGCTCCTCACCGGCCGGCCGCTGGTGATCCAGACAGAGAGGAAGGCTCTGTCTGGTCCACCGGGCGGCCGGTGGTGATCCAGCGGCCGGCCGGTGGACCAGACAGAGAGCCTTCCTCTCTATCTGAACCACCGGCCGGCCGCTGGCTCAACACCGGCCGGCCGCTGGTGATCCAGACAGAGAGGAAGGCTCTGTCTGGTCCACCGGCCGGCCGGTGGTGAGCCAGCGGCCGGCCGGTGGTTCAGACAGAGGAAATCTGTCTGGACCACCGGCCGGCCGCTGGCTCAGCACCGGCCGGCCGGTGGACCAGACAGCTTTGTTCTGGACCCCCGGCCAACCGGTGATCCACCACCGGCCAACCGGTGATCCACCACCGGCCAGCCGGTGCGCCCAGGACTTCTCCTCTTTACGGTTTTTATTGTTTTATCGTTTTGGTTTGATACATATTTTAATAAGTAAAAAATCTACAGTATCTAACATTATATGAAAAAACTAAATGTAAACAAGAAATAAACTTGTGTTACCTGTAATTTTAGGAATGTACAGTTGGATTGTTTTCCCAAATTCCTTCGTCGTGATCGTTCCTTATGGCACAAACCATGTCTTCAACATACTCATCATTATGTTCTGTTAATCTTTCCATGGAAGTAGGGATCTCACATAAATCAGCATCTTCATCAAATTCATCCTCACCAACATATTGGTTTTTCCCTTGTAAAACAACAGCCCACTGCATATCTGATTGATCTACTACATAGAAAATTTGTTTGGCATGTGTTGCCATTATAAAAGAATCAGCTGTGTCTTCCAATCTATTCAGATTAACAAGTGTCATTCCAAATTCATCGTGTCTGACACTGTTGTTACCGATAAACCATTTACAGTTAAAAACGGGAACTTTAATTTTAAAGTAATCAGCCTCCCATATGTCTTCAATCACTCCATAATATGCACTTGATGCCGAAATTGGGTTTCTGTCCTTAGCACTCGAAAAATGCATTGCTTCTGCAAACACCATTACACCACTATTCTGAACTGCACTTCTGTTGTCCTGAGCTTTCGTATGAAATGTATAGCCATTAATGTCATAAGCGGACCATGTTATCACATTTAAAGATGGACCACCCACTATCCATTTTAATGTCTCTGATACATCTGATCTACCAAGCAAGGTCTTTTTAAACCATGGCAAAAAAGTTTTGTTGTGCTCATTCAAAATCCACATTTCTTTCTTCTTTGGATGACATTGTTTCAACTCATTAATATGCAATGTGATATACGGTTGAACATCAGCTATGTTATTCAAGATGTATGATTCTAACTTCTTCATATGTTCAGCTGACAGTGATTTGACTTTCAAGCCACGAATCCCCTTTCCCTCATTATTAACCCGTTCATGGCGAGATGGAGGCAAACCTATGTGTTGCGCCGTAGCCAAGTAGCTCGTACAAAACTCTGCTACCTCCTCAGAAATATACTTTTCAATAATGGAGGCTTCAGGTCGATATGGATTTTTAACATATCCCTTTAATATTTTCATATACCTTTCAAAAGGATACATCCAACGAAGATATACAGGTCCACAAAGCCTTATTTCTCGAACCAGATGAATCAGTAAATGCACCATCATATCAAAAAAAGTTGGAGGAAAATACATTTCCAAATGACAAAGTATAAAAATTGCATCCTTTTCCAAAATGTTCAAAGCATTCACATCAATCGCCTTGTTGCAAATTGAATTGAAAAAATAACACAACCTCATTATAGTCTTTCTGACACGGATGGGCAATATTCCACGCAGTGCAACTGGTAGAATTTGTTGCATCATGACATGACAATCATGTGATTTCATACCTATCAACTTCAAGTCTTTCAGTGAGACAAAATTTTTTACATTTTAAGAATAACCTTGAGGCACTTTGATATCATGAAGACACTGACAGAAGCTACTTTTCTCCCTCTTCGATAATGTATGACAAGCCGGGGGAAGAAATGTTCGTCTTCCTTTAGGAGTGGGAGCTAACTCCAAACGTATTCCCATTGACAGTAGGTCTAACCTTGCATTCAACCCATCTTTTGTCTTTCCTTTAATATCTAGCAATGTTCCGATCAAAGAATCAAAGATATTCTTCTCCACGTGCATGACATCAATATTATGTTTGACTTCATGATACCTCCAATATGGTAGCTCAAAAAATATTGACCTTTTCTTCCAAATATGTCTATCATTACCAGATTTCTGTGTCTTTCCCAATGTCACATCAAGGTTTTTCACCCTCTCAAAATACAATTCTGGGGATAAAGGTTGAGGAGCAGTATCAAATTCTTGTGAGCCATTGAATTCCTTTTTTAGTCTTCTATAAGGGTGATCCATAGGCAAAAACTTTCGATGACCCATGTACACTGTTTTCCTCCCATGATGCAATTGACAATATGACGTCTGTTGTTCGCAAATTGGACATGCTTTATGCCCTTTAACACTGTATCCAGACAAATTTCCATATGCTGGGAAGTCATTTATAGTGAATAGAAGCACTGCATGCAGTTGAAAATATTCCATTTTATAAGAATCATACACCCTAATACCATCAGCCCATAACAGTTTCAAATCATCAATCAGCGGTGACAAGTATACATCAATATCATTGCCGGGTTGCTTTGGACCAGAGATCATGATACTCAACATGACATATTTGCGCTTCATACAAACTTCAGGAGAGAGGTTGTAAATTACCAATAAAACAGGCCATGAACTATGTGTGCTACTGAGGGTTCGGTATGGATTCATTCCATCTGTGCACAAGCCTAGTCTCAGATTTCTAATTTCATTTCCAAATGTAGGGTACTGGGCATCAATTTTCTTCCATTGTGGACAATCAGCTGGATGACGTATTTTTCCATCACATACCCGCTCATCAGCATGCCATCTTAACCTTTTTGCATCATGTGAATTAGCAAATAAACGTTTGAAACGAGGAATTATAGAAAGATACCAAAATACCTTTGAAGGGAGCTTTGTAATCTCTACATCAGCTTGTGATTTTTCTTTCACCTTATACCGTGATGTCCCACATTTAGGACACTCTTTCAGAAATTCATATTCCTTCCTATATATAATGCAGTCATTCGGACAGGCATGTATTTTCCTGTATCCCAATCCCATCGGGCATAATATTTTTTTGGCCTTATAATGTGAATCTGGAAGATCGTTATCTTTTGGAAGAATGTCTTTCATCAATTGTAGCAGCTCTGTAAAACTTCTGTCACTCCATCCATGTTTCGCCTTCAGGTTAATCAATCTTAACACCGCCGACAAAACCGTAAAATCTGTACAACCAGGATATAATGGTTTTTCGGCATCACCATATAGACGTGCAACTCTCGGTTCTATCTCAATTTGTTCTGCTACAATATCGCGAATCATTTCTTCAATTCCATCGGAGTTACCATCTTGCGATTCATTATCATCAGTGACATTCTGTCCAGTTTCGCCATGCCAAATCCAAGGGTTGTAACTCGGATTGAAACCATGACAAATCAGATGATCTTTTATCTCTCTACTTTTCAACTTCTTCATATTCAGACATTTCAGGCATGGACAGAAAAAAATGTCACTACTTGGAACATTTCGTTTAGCAAATTCCAAAAAGGCATCAACACCTTCCTCATATTCATTGCTCATTCGATGTGCCGTAATCCAACTTCGACTCATTATTACCTATAACAAATAGCAAAAATATATATATTTTTTAGATAAGACAAATATATGTTTATATGAAAAAAATCATAATTTGAATATAACAATTTTGAAATATAAAACAAATCGATGTGTAAACCCCCCTAGACACCCCCCGACCCCTCTGGACAGCCCCCCACCCCTCCTGGACACAACCCCCCACCCCCGACCTGCTTGGACACCCCCCTGGACACCCCCCAACCCTCTGGACAGCCCCCCCACCCCTCCTAAACACCACCCCCACCCCCTACCCCCTTGGACACCCCCCTGGACACCCCCCGACCCTCCTGGACACCACCCCCCACCCCCTACCCCCTTGGACACCCCCCTGGACATCCCCCAACCCTCTGGACAGCCCCCCCACCCACCCGGACAACCCCAAATACCCTCTGGAGAGGCCGCCACCCACCTGGACAGCCCCCCACACCCATCCACCCCCTTGGACACCCCCCTGGACACCCCACCGACCCCTCTGGACAGGCCGCCACCCCCCTTGGACAGCCCCCCACACCCACCCATCCCCTTGGACACCACCCTGGACACCCCCCGACCCCTCTGGACAGCCCCCGACCCCTCTACAAAGCACCCCCACCCCTCCTGGACACAACCCCCCACCCCCAACCTGCTTGGACACCCCCCTGGACACCCCCCAACCCTCTGGACAGCCCCCCCACCCCTCCTAAACACCACCCCCACCCCCTACCCCCTTGGACACCCCCCTGGACACCCCCCGACCCTCCTGGACACCACCCCCCACCCCCTACCCCCTTGGACACCCCCCTGGACATCCCCCAACCCTCTGGACAGCCCCCCCACCCACCCGGACAACCCCAAATACCCTCTGGAGAGGCCGCCACCCACCTGGACAGCCCCCCACACCCATCCACCCCCTTGGACACCCCCCTGTACACCCCACCGACCCCTCTGGACAGGCGCCACCCCCTTGGACAGCCCCCCACACCCACCCATCCCCTTGGACACCACCCTGGACACCCCCCGACCCCTCTGGACAGCCCCCGACCCCTCTAGAAAGCACCCCCACCCCTCCTGGACACAACCCCCGACCTGCTTGGACACCCCCCTGGACACCCCCCAACCCTCTGGACAGCCCCCCCACCCCTCCTAAACACCACCCCCACCCCCTACCCCCTTGGACACCCCCCTGGACACCCCCCGACCCTCCTGGACACCACCCCCACCCCCTACCCCCTTGGACACCCCCCTGGACATCCCCGAACCCTCTGGACAGCCCCCCCACCCACCCAGACAACCCCAAATACCCTCTGGAGAGGCCGCCACCCACCTGGACAGCCCCCCACACCCATCCACCCCCTTGGACACCCCCCTGGACACCCCACCGACCCCTCTGGACAGGCCGCCACCCCCTTGGACAGCCCCCCACACCCACCCATCCCCTTGGACACCACCCTGGACACCCCCCGACCCCTCTGGACAGCCCCCGACCCCTCTAGAAAGCACCCCCACCCCTCCTGGACACAACCCCCCACCCCCGACCTGCTTGGACACCCCCCTGGACACCCCCCAACCCTCTGGACAGCCCCCCACCCCTCCTAAACACCACCACCCACCCTTTACCCCCTTGGACACCCCCCTGGACACCCCCCAACACCCACCCACACCCTTGGACAGCCCCCCACACCCACCCACCCCCTTGTAAACCCCCCTGGACACCCCCGACCCCTCTGGACAGCCCCCCGTCCCTCCTGGACACCACCCCCCACCCCCTACCCCCTTGGACACCCCCCTGGACATCCCCCAACCCTCTGGACAGCCCCCCCACCCACCCGGACAACCCCAACTACCCTCTGGAGAGGCCGCCACCCACTTGGACAGCCCCCCACACCCATCCACCCCCTTGGACACCCCCCTGGACACCCCCCAACACCCACCCACACCCTTGGACAGCCCCCCACACCCACCCACCCCCTTGTAAACCCCCCTGGACACCCCCGACCCCTCTGGACAGCCCCCCGTCCCTCCTGGACACCACCTCCCACCCCCTACCCCCTTGGACACCCCCCTGGACATCCCCCAACCCTCTGGACAGCCCCCCCACCCACCCGGACAACCCCAACTACCCTCTGGAGAGGCCGCCACCCACTTGGACAGCCCCCCACACCCATCCACCCCCTTGGACACCCCCCTGGACACCCCACCGACCCCTCTGGACAGGCCGCCACCCCCTTGGACAGCCCCCCACACCCACCCATCCCCTTGGACACCACCCTGGACACCCCCCGACCCCTCTGGACAGCCCCCGACCCCTCTAGAAAGCACCCCCACCCCTCCTGGACACAACCCCCCACCTCCGACCTGCTTGGACACCCCCCTGGACACCCCCCAACCCTCTGGACAGCCCCCCCACCCCTCCTAAACACCACCCCCCACCCCCTACCCCCTTGGACACCCCCCTGGACATCCCCCAACACCCACCCACACCCTTGGACAGCCCCCCACACCCACCCACCCCCTTGTAAACCCCCCTGGACACCCCCCGACCCCAAATCCATGCACCTATGCCATGGTTGTGTGTGAATAAAGTAGTAACAACTGTAAAAGGGCAACCCATCCAAATGGACACGCCCCAACCCTCTCGGGGATTTATAGAAAACGATGAAAAATTAGTGAAATCATAAAATTACTCAATATTGCAAGTCGAACAAATAGATCTAGGGATGATAAATAAGATTATGGTGCCAAAACGAGTTAAAAGGGTTCGCAATCGAAGAATCTTAGCTAGTTTCAACAAAAAAATCACAACACATATATATTTACTATCCGCGAAAAAAAACGAACGAGTGGGAGGATTACCTGAGTGCTGCGAGTTTAGATGATTGATCCGAGGAGATTAAATATGAGAAACGATGATCGCAAAACGAATCTAAACCAACGAAATGGACGAGCCGATTCGGGTTTACGCGCGAGAGAGACGAGTCGCGACTGTCGAAGGTAAACTCGCGAATGACAATCCACGGGTCTGGGTAAATTTTTAAATGAGTTATCACGTCGGTTATTCAATAACCGACGTGATAATTGTTTTAAAAACATTTATAACGTCGGGTATTTCAATAACCGACGTAAAAACCTTCCTCCGATTCATTTTTGACGTCGGTTATAAAATAACCGACGTTATAAAGGGCTCAAAATCCGCGTTTTTTTACGTCGGTTATTCCATAACCGACGTCAAAAACATCTGCGGATTCTTTTGTTACGTCGGTTATTTCATAACCGACGTAAAAAAGCCTTCAAAAACCGCGTTTGTTACGTCGGTTATTCAATAACCGACGTCAAAGGGCCTTCGAAAACCGCGTTTTGTACGTCGGTTATAAAAATAACCGACGTAAAAAACGAAGCCGCGTGATTAATAACGTCGGTTATCAAAATAACCGACGTTAAATGTGTACCGAACACAGGTTTTTACGTCGGTTAAGAAATAACCGACGTAAAAAACCTCGTTTTACATATTTTGACGTCGGTTTTATATAACCGACGTAAAAAATGGTGACGTAAAAAACGTTTTCTGCACTAGTGATGTGACATGTCATTGAAGGTTCATAGTTATAAAGTTGTATTTGGAGGATTATATATAAATTTTATGAACTAATTGATTATGTTTTAAAGTTTCCAGTAGGATTATACCTCTATGATCATTAGGAATGTGTTTTTTGTGTTGTAATTAATTTTAATATAAAATGATGTAATATCTATATATGATATGTTTGGTGTCTATGGTTGTTATCAAAGGATAAATTTAGTTAACCATATGAAACAAGGATGGGAAATATTATGGATATCCCTATGGTTATTACTAAAAAAATGTCTAGGGGTATGTCTAAGGATATGTATAAACATTAGTCAAAGTATTGGAAAAATTTCTTAAATTTTGGTAAAGGAAACAACAAGTGAATTCTCTGAAATTAAATCCTTATATGGATTTTACATATGGATGTAGTTTTGCAAAATATGTACCTTGGGTTAATATCATAGAAAATGATGCATTGAGATGGACTCAATCATCACCTTTTTCAGGAAAATGGGACTTAGATCCCATGTTATATCACATTCTTGTGGGATATTATTTGGTAATTCAAAAACTATTTATGAGACATCGTTAAGAATTTAAAAATATATTGTCTATGAATGACCTAGGATAAACGTAAGGTTTCATATATTTAAAACAATAAATAATCATTTTGAAATCATATATTTGATTTTTCATGATTATATAGTTTCCCATTGTGAAGATGGGTGATAATTCTATGGTTTGTGGTTTTAGTAAATGTCTAGAACAAGAAAGAATTATGTTAACACTAAATATGAGGAAATATTCAAAGATTGTTTCATAAAAAATTATAAGATTATTAGGGAAAAATATATATTTATTATGAGAAATCAACTATCCTGATATTTGACTATCAATGTGAACTTCATTGGGATTAATAGGGTTCTAAATAAGTATGTCATTTATGAATTATATTGTGGTAATGAAGATATAAAAAATAATATTTGGATTATTACATGGAAATAATGATAGAATAAGAACATATAATAATATATCAAATTGATGGAGAGTTTATTTATTTTTTGAAATGAATGTATCAATTATTAAACAAGGAAATTAATGTCTAATATATGAGGAATATTTGAATTGACTGAGTTAAATCCCTAAACAATGTGTTAACCCCATGGGTAGGGAAAGACCTATGTTATTCCTGCTTCTTAAGTGAAATGAGTCATGTGTGTATGAATTTTGATTCATCAATTTTACATTATAGGTATTTCAGTTGTGTGTTTCCACTTATAAGAATCATGAAAACATAATATCTTCGGTTAATTTTGTAATTATATAAGCCTTCATGTGATATTAACCTGATAAGGATAAATTCTATAATTTATTATGAGATTAAGATATATAATTATATCAATATCATAGGATCCCCTTCTGAGGATTAATGTGATCAGGTTTTTTCAACATAAATGATATGTTTTGACACATTTCTGCAAATACAACCCCTTGGTTTTTTTTATTTTTTTAATGAAAATTGAGTTGCGGTGGAACGAATTTAAATTTTATTGACATAAGATTAAAGGTATTGGTAACATTTTTGGATTATATTATATTTCATGTGTAGGTCATTAGGGTTTATTATCAGTTTGTAAAATATTAAGAATTACATTAATTTAGTTTTGAATGATGATAACTTGCATGTCATGTGACATGTAAGATAATTAGGTTAGATTGTGAGGCTTGAAACAACATTAGAATAGAGAAAATAGTATATCACCATCACTAACCTATTTGAAGGAATATTTATTATGGTGCAATTTTAATATGGGTGTTTTTGTGTACATATCATGGTTCATTGGTTGTCAATATGTTAAAAATTGGAGGAATAGATCGTAGGGGATGGTTAAACCATTATCCATAATAGAATGAAAATGGAAAAAACCACCATGTATTTTGTCATAAGACTCCCCAAGACATCCAAATGACATTAACTTATAAGGGTTTTATTTGATCAAGAAAAAAGTCAAAACACATCATCTTTATTAGAAAATATTTTCATCAAGATCAACATTAAATGAATTACATTAATATTGTAGTAATGTTATATGTATAACCACATTCCATTGTATCTGATCTAGATCGAAGTTTAACCATGATGTTCTTGTGATTAAATTATAAATCTCTTGATACATTTTTATGTTTCACTATAAAATTTCATTACAAGATAAATCTTCTATCCGAGAAAAAATTAAAACATTAATTTATATTTATAGATGTTGTTTTCTAGATTTCAAAGGCAGTTGTGAGTAAGACCTTCCTCTATTTATGTTTTCATTCAATAATAGCTTTCTATAAAGAATTTATATGGATATCTATGTATCCATCAATGAAAATGTCTATTGTAATACAATGTATTAGAATGAAGTTATAGAAATAATTCTTTTTGGTACATATGATAGATGTAAAAATAGGATAGAAGGTGAGTACCATTTGATAGCACATAAGTATAAGAAAATTTGGTTTAGAACATATGCTGAAAATCATTAATGCGACCTTGAATATGATTTTAATGAGATTTTTTTTATGAATTTCAAAATGGAGTATTTTAATGAAATATTTAAATAAGAAAAACATCGATATATGTATATTTGTTCCTTATATATTTTAGATCATACTGGGATTGTCGATTAATGATTGGAACATCCACCAAACCACTCTCCGGTTCATGATGTGTCCCATCTATCTTTCCTGGGGAAGAACATACGAGATACTTCACATATAGTAAACTAAGGTATTGTAAGACTTGATCATGATAATTATTATGATGAAAATCTAGTGGATATTATATATTGTATATAAAAAATATATTAAATTATTTGATCACCTGGTAAATGTTATGTGGAGAAACCACCATATTGAGGAAGCATTGTAGAAACTGAGGATGTGTAAAGGAATCATTGTCATCAATTTTTCATATCAGAGTGAGAATTTTTGATATAAAAATTATTTTTAATGGGTTATAATTTAACACCTTGATATTTTATGAAATTTGTTTAGTTAAATTGAAATTCAATGATTTCATGGGACACATTCAACGTGTTTCAACAAATCTCAATATATTATTTATACTATTATATAAATATTATCATTATAATATGGTTTTTAAAATTTGAGTTATATATAGTGATAATGTTATTAAAAAACTATTTATTATTCTTATATATGAAGAAATCTTATTAATGAAAAAGTAATGAATTAGTTGATGTCTTTATATGCTTTGAAAATTCATTTCTTATAAAAAACATCATTTCATTTTTTGAAATAACAATAAAATTAACATTCGAAACATTATGGGAATTTGTATAATAATATTAACAAATTTTTTTAAATATACATGTAAATAATATCTTATGATGATTTTTATGGAATTTGTTTGGAAATATTAATTTTTCAATGAATAGTTAAAAGAATTATTTTTATTGAAAACATATTTTTCATTTAATGCACATCAATGTTTACTTTTAATTGAATTTTTTTTAATAATAAAATAGGTTCAAGTATGTATTTATCAATATACCAAAAATTCTTAGCAGAAGCAACGCTTTTGACTATTTATTAAAAGGAAATAAAAAGTACAGATAAGAGGTGGGCGGGATCAAACAAGCAGTAATGTCCTCATCCAAATAACAACAGACCTAGATATCATAATACGACTTATCATTTCTATAATCAGAGCCACTAGAAACCTCCCACACAGATTGAGATTTATCGTGATTAAAAATATTAAGAATATTTTTGTCCACCTTCCTGGGCATCTTCGAAGACGATCTCGTAGTAACGTTCCTAGGAAAATTAGAATAATCCTTACGTGGTCTCCGCTTTGATGGAACAGAGGTGAAACCCTCACCAGTAGTTATCTTTTCCTTACCACTCAAAATCACCTCCTTGAAAGATGCCCGCCCATCACTACTTAATGTCTGAATAGGGGTATTATGCTCACTTTCATCTTCAGAAACATATCCTCATTTCTTCAACAACTCAGAAGATTGAAAGAGCTTCTGAATTTCCTGATGACAATCAACACCATGACGTGCATTAGCCTGATTAGAAACATCAACCTGATAGCCATCAGGGATCATCAACCCTGGAGAACGTGTAAGAAGTTACTTAGCTGAAATAACTTCGTCAGAAACATCAACCGGAGGGACAGAGGGGCCACTATGAGCTTTCTCTAGAGATACATCCACCAACAGACCTTTTCCTTTCAGATCAGAAACATGAGAATCAGGTTTCCTAGAATTCATCACATCCACGACAGTGGAAACTGGTTCTTTGAGTGCATTACCACCATGAACAATGGGCTTTGATTTCCTTTGGCAGAGTTTTTCCGGATTACCCCTCATTCCACACTCCTCAAAGGAGACATGCTTCCGACATGTCTCCAAGGAGTGTCCAACATCCATACATTCATTGCAGAAGAGTGGTTTATTCTCATATTCATCATTAATTTGAATTTTTTCAGGAGTAGTAGAAAGAGTCACCTTTTCAACTAATTTGGAACTGAGGTCAACCTCATCCAACATCCTGGAAATGTGACCAATCCGGACATCTTCAGTCTCCTTGTCGAGACGAATCGGAGTCCCAATTGCGGTGGCAATGTCATGCAAAATCGTCGGATGCCAAAGGACCCAATTCAGACCATGCAAGCTAACCCAGACCTGAGAAAAGGAATTTCTTTCATGCAATACATTAAAGTCCAAATACCATTCATGTGGGTAAATCCAACCAAGTTTTAATAGCAAGGTCCCAATACTCTAATCATGAAGTTTCAAGTCATCTGAAGGAAACAGACAATGAAAAAAACCTCGACCAAGAGAAACACATTTACAATTAGAGAAGCCCCATAAAATTAAGATTCGGTTTCTCAAATTTTTAAGCCTCCATGGTTTTTGACCATTAGGTAGAACAATGCATGCAATCAAAGTGTTTTTTCCAATTGTCAATCTCTCATCAAGCGCTATGGGGTCAGCTTTAACGTGAGCAGAGTCTCCTTTACAGAAGATCCTACCATGATATGAGTCTTTAAACATACCTAGATAACTAATTCCATTCAACATCGGTCTTGGAGCTATATTCCTTTAAGCATCATCATAAGAGTGGGAGGAATTACCACCCGGAAGAGTCGAGTTCAGCCTAACATTCTGCTTCCCCTTCATACTGGGCGTCATCCCCACATCACCACGGCTTAACTTCACTCCATCCGCAGGCCGGTGCAATGAATCTTCAGATCTAACAAAGAGATATGTATTCAGCTGAGGGCAGATGTGCATCACGTCTTTAGATCGATTAGGGATCTCTGTCACCGAACGATTGCATGATTCAGCAGAATACCGTGATTCAGGCGCCACATCAGCAGATCTAACAGGGAGGCCTGAAGCAAGCCAAGAAGAGTCCAAATTGCGGGTCACCAGCACATCCTTCAGGTTGCAAGAAGATGTGGGATTCCATGGATCATGAGCAGGTGAAGACACGGATGTAGAACCGCTGGGGAGGAGAAGCTTGAAGCTGAAGAAGTGTGGAAGAGCAATGACGAAACCCTAGACTCCATCGCCGCCACGGGATGCTCTCATTTGCACAGCCCGCCTCGCCATCTTCTCCCAATTTATTGATATAATTAAGTGTATTGAAATAAATCTAATACATAATTTTGATATAAATATTTTTGAAACAATTCGACATTTTTTATTTGGAAATCCTCATTCTCGTCGAGTCATTGGGTTTAATTTTAAATTATTTTTCATGTTAAATAAATATAATATTGAAAAATGAATAAATAATTTAAATAAGATAATATATATTATTTTTATGGGTAACAAAATTTTTGGTAAAAAATTTAATTTATAAATAGTAATATAAATTATCATAGATAAGGTTAAAAAAAATTTACATTGGGTTAAACTAAAATGATAATTGATGAAATGAACTTGATACATCTCCAAAACCATGTTTGTTAAAATATTTAGATCTTATAAATTATATGTTTTTATAATGACCTATTTTAGTTCTTTTTGAATGTAAAAAATGGGTGTATTCATTATTCATTTTAATATATTCCATGTCTGTCCTCTCCCCCACTTATAAAAGGACACACACTATCCTCTCATATTAATATATAAAGAATAGTCAGGTTCATCATATACTAGATGAAATGAACTAATTAATTCCATACCTACGTCTTAGAGGTTTTTTTGAGTTCATAAATTCAATCAATGATGTATTTAGGCAATAGATAAAATATATTCAACTCCACTTACATCAAATGATAAATGAATATGTTGCTTGTGTGTATAACTTACTACCTCCTGATGAACCAGTGAAATTCATTTTCCATCACCACATATCAGGTATGTATATAATTATGAATTTAATGTTTATATATATATATATATATATTTGTGAAATTATTATACTTATTGAATTATAATACCTTGTATATCTTCTTACCACCCAATCCATTAGAAAACAATAATGTCATTTGTGTGTACAGTATATATCACCTGAGAAACTGATGCAATGTATTTTTCATTTTTATTTTTATTGGATGGTAATAAATAAATATTAAATTAAAATATATTATAATTTTATTAAAATTATTTTTTAAAACAATCATATCACATAAAACTTCATTGTTTCTATTTCTTGGGGGATATGGTCGTTTGCTTGTATGGCTAACAATGTGATGCGATTAGTATTTCAGAAATGATTTTAATGGGAAGAAATTTTGGTTCATTTAATTAATACATGTGATATATATAAATTAAAAATTAGTCTTTTTTAATTTCATATTTTATTCCTCTTTATTTTTATTTTTATTGTGAGAAAATAGAAGAAACTCATTGTGTATATTCGACCTACCATCTTCATGAACGGTGTATTTCATTTTCTGTCTCTGACATATATTGATTAACCTAAGTATATATATGGAATATATATGATATATATATATATATATATTGGATAATATTATTAATATTATAGAACTGTGATCAATTTAATAACACCGAAAAATAACAAATAAAAATCTACATAAAAAAGGCATTTATTGCTTGAATCATGATTTAAACATGGAATTATTAATAAAAGGGTAATAAACAGTCACAAATAAATCACATAAGGGATGAAATATATAATTATTTTACTTATTATATTTATAATTATTATATATTTTTTATATATTATGTTAGAAAGGGTTTGAAAGATATCGATACTTTAGGTTAGGGATTTTCATCTCAATTTTATTATCTAAGAGACACTTTCCATATAACCAAATGTTTAATTTATGTTGTGTATATTAATTCCAAAATTTATATTATTATGATTATCCTACAATTTATGAATATTTTAATATCAATTTAAGATCTCTATTTCATGGTTTTTACTATTCAAATGTTTCCAAAGTGGTTAGGGATTTGTAGTCTCTCGTTTACTTTATGGAGACATATTTTACATTCACCTATTTTGGGGGGGTGCATATAATACCCTTTTAAACAATTATCATAAATATAAATATTTTCATTATATTTAAAATTTCAATTTATTTTATCCATTAATGGGGATTAAAATTTGAATTTTTCAAGAGTTGTAATGAATTTTTTTCTCTATTTGTTTTCTTTGAGACATAAGTTATGTTGCAGTCCTACAATATTTTATGATGCTAATATTGAGTACCTTTTCAATTTTATTGATAAAATATCATTATATTAAATATATTTAATATTTATTTTGATGATGTGATTTAATAATTATTATGAATCAAAAGTTACCAATGGTTTAAGGAAATGACGTTACTATATTATATTTCATGAGGATTTTTAATGATTATTCATTAGATAATGTAATAATATGATCCATATCTAAAGAATCTCATTAATTTTATTTTCCTTTTATGTGTAACTATAATACATTTTTATATTAAATTTTATCACTATATGTATGGATAATTACCCAATAATGATTTCCAATATATGTAATTTTATTTCTCTCTTTGAATGACAAACATTTTTATACCATATCAATGATTTATAATAATGTTTTTAAAACATTCATAATGTTTATATGGGATTGGTTAATTTATTTAAACCCTTATATTATTTTTTGGAATAATTAAATTGAATCATTATGTTTTTTTCAAAATAAGGCCCATTTGGATTTTACAGAACATTTCGAAGGAGTTGACATTTTAACATGTACAATATATCATACAACCATGACCACTCAATTAATTGATGATTCCTTTATATGATTCACTTTTTATTTTCAATGAATAGTATTTTTAATTTTTTTATGTTTCAAATAGGTGTTTTCTAAATTATAATGAATATCTTCCTCATGTATTTATTTAATTGATTTTTAATGTTTCCATTAAATGTTTCACTGTTATTTTCAGGGAATAAGATTCCCACTATATTTTTTGAAATCATATTTTATAAAATATAATTTAATATAAGGTATATTTTGATCAAGAAATTTAATAAACTATTATTAAATCTTCTTTATATACGACTTGAAGGTTATTTTTTGTGAAAATAATTTTAAAAATGAATTTTTGATATGTGTTTTCCAAATTAGAAAGGCTGTTTTTCTCATGAAATGTTTCAAGTAATTTTTATTTAAATATAATTTTTAATATAAAATGAAATTCAATTGGGTTATATAATACCTATATTGGATATGATCCAATGGTACCATATTTATTCTTTCTCTTGATGGTTTATATATATGATGGATTTCTTTTTAAAAACCCATTCCTTTTATACTTGTCATGTTATAATGAAACCTTTATATAATCAATTTATTTTCAGGTTTTATGATATGAATACTACTTTAATAATACAAATTTTATAATGTTTTTGATATGATTATTTTTTTATCTTCTGGATCATCAATGTGTGATTTTCATTATGTGGTGGGTGTGACCTAGATCTCCCTTTGGTTTATTTGGTAACTATTGATTTCCCCAAAAATAAAATTTGATTGTAATAGAGTTGGAACCATGTTCATTAAGTGAGTTTATCAACTATGATAATATAGGTTATGAAAAATGACTACTATGATGTTTTAGGGAGTGTTCAGATTTTACGATGATGTCCTTTGGAATTATATTTAAAAACTAAGGTAATGATTTTTTATATCTATTTGTATTACCTAATTCTAGGTATTATTTTTATTTTATGATCTTATGGATCTTGTTAATTGATTCCCTTATGATTCATTTCCTATTAAATTTCATTAATTATTCTGTGACTCTATATTTTAATCATAAATTTACATGTTATTGTTTCAAATGTTATGCACAATTTCTAATACCCTTATCCGCACATAATGTTTATTCATCACCCTTATTTACAATTACTAAGAATATGATCCAACATTTTCATATGATTTTCCCAAATATATGATTGTAGGTATTACGTGTGATATGACTAATAAGGTTGATAGTTATGTGGAACTAAGAGGGTGATAATGTATAACTCTTATGAATTAGTTATTTCTATTAAATTATTACTAAAGCACTATACCTTTATTATCGCCCAGTGTGTTTCTGTGTAATGTAAAAAATATTAATCTAAAAATATGTAAAATATATGTATGATAAAAAATTTATATATACGAATCCTTCATTATAGTTAGAAAAAATAGAAATTTATTATCAATTCTTTAATATAATAGTTCTATTATCATCAGAGTTATTCTAGAAGTCCCACTACAATCCAAGAAATGAATAATGATAAGGGTTCCTTAGCCAAGGTCTAATCACTTTTATTTTTGACTAGATTAAGCTATTATTAGATTAAAACTATCCAAATATCATGACCAATTCATATTGTAGCATTGTTTTTATAATTATGATAAGAATAAAATATTCTCACATTCATTTTATACAAATCATTGATTTATATCTCATTGATAATATCTCAATTTCTATTTATTATTATCATTACTTTTTTTAATATAGATTTCAAGGTAATAATAGAGAAGTATCCTTATATGTTGGTGGATTTACATATATTAAAATTTCTACCAATTGTCAATTATCCATTTTATGTCTTCCAATATGTACATTTTAGATTGAATATATTTAAAATAAGGTAATAAAATATAAGAGTTATTTAAAATTGAATTTGTATTAATTACATAATTTATGCATATTATCTTCTTAAATTGTTAGTTTTCATATTAATTTAAATTTATGGATTCATTAATTGTACTATCCTATATTTAAATAATATAAAAACCTTACTAGTAATTAAGACTATGATTCCATCCAATCTACATTTAAATTTTTTTTAATGAAAGAACTGATTAAATATGTATCAATTTACAAGGAAACATGTATTAATAATGTAATTAACCCAAAAGTATTTTATATATCAGGATTCATACAAATATATTCATGTAATATCTTGAAGATTTTTGTTCTGTCAACTACTGCATCGTTCTAGTGTGGAGTTATTGGTGATGAGAAATTAAGACTATTTCCATGGTCACTACAAATAGATTCAAGAATTTTTTTTAAAAATCTCATCTATATTCATAATTGATTGTGAAAACTTGTTGGATTTTTTAATACTGAACAAAATGATTTTTTTTAATATGAAAGATCTTCATTTTTATTTACATGAAAATAAATCCTACGGATTCTGGTATAAAACTCAACATAGTCATATATATAGTGCTTTATTTTGGTACATTTTGTTTATGTAAGATAAAAATAGATAAATATAAACTAACACTAAAATTTAAGTAGTTTATAATTATCAAATGGATTTATAACTTCACTAGTATTTTATATTATATTTAAATTTATCAAATACTATGGGTAATTTAAACCTATGCAATAGAGGATTCCTCATTAAAAAAATCCATGAATTATTAACTATTGTTTGAACACTATAGTTTCTTATTCAATCATTACAAATGCATACTTTATATAACGCCCCGACATTAAACCTTACTTAATATTGAATTAAATGAATAACTCACAATGAGGATCTTTTCAGGTTTAGAGTTTTAGAGAATTAGGACATAACTATTATTTCTCAAAAGATTACAAAGTAGACACTTCTACTATGTTTCTATAAAATAAAAAAAAACTCTTAAAAAGAGACATGTTTAGTTCTATGTTTTATATAGCACGACTTTCCCTTGATCCCATCCTTGACCCTATTCCACATTAGGTCCTGTGAAAAACATTTCAAAAAAACTTTGGGTGAGCATAAAGAGCTCTCTAAGGGATACACAAAGAATGAAAACTGTTAGTTTTTTTCAAACATCAAGTAAACCATGTATAACTTTATCAAAGTAATACCTTCACCTTCATGAAGTAGTAAAAACTCTTCACTGAATAAAATATCATTAATTACCTTTTGTAACCAAAGTATTACCATAAAACCCATATAATGAACACATAACATATAAAGGCAACTTGGGACATAAATATACTTAAGTGGAATAACCATACGGTCAACTTCCACACATATCACTTAATGGAATAGCCATACGGCCAACTTCCATACATACTTAATGGAATAGCCATACGGCCAACTTCCATACCCAATGCATTGGAGGTTATAACGTAACCACCCGTCCTGGTATTCACGGCACCACCCGTCATATGGTTTATCACATAACCACCCGTCAAATGTCTAAGTACCAATATAAAATCATAAAACATAAAACCAATATAAAGGAATGATTACATTTCCACATTTCATTCACAATATATAAATTAAATATATTGACATAATAGAATCCTTTATCAAAACCATTTTCAATACCAAAATACATAAAAGAGTATATGGTATTTATTTTATTTTAAAAACATTACGGCTTGTTGAGGAAGCCAAAGACCAAATAATACTCGCGGCGGCGGAAAAGGTCGTTGTCACCGCGTACGTTAAAAAAACATTCCTTTTTTTCATTTAGTAAAACGCTTCGTAGAAAAAGATTCCTTTTGTATAAAAGTAAAATTCAAAGGGGTTTATACACCATATAATAGAAAGTTGTGTATAAAACAAAATATGCCTCAATGAAAGGAGATTGAGACGAAGTCCCTTACCTCGGGTCTGACTTGACTCGATCGTTCTTTAACGTCCTGAATAATAAACTTGAGTTAATTTATATTTTCAAAAGAAACTTTTTCAAGTTCATTATTGCTTTTATATCACTTATTTCCATGTTATAAACATTATGTAACCATTTAAGTTAATAATGTGTGTTTTGTCGATATTTGGTTCTTAAGTCGAAAGTGGACTTCTTATAATTACATGTTGTTCATGTGGTTAAAGGTTTTTTATATCCAAAATGACATTCCTGATTTGGATATCATATATATCATATATATCCAGCATATACATGTATTTATAATATTACATAATCATTTAGAGGTAAGAAATGAAATGCACCGTTCATGGAGACGGTAAGCCGTACGTACGCATGAACGCTACTTTCATTTATATTTCATATTTTATAGAATGGAATCATAATGATATAAAGGTATATTATAATTCCAGTATAACATCATATATAATAACGTTAAATCCATCCTTTATACGTCCCACATATGGCATTAACGAATCAAATCACTTTGAGGGGGCGGTAGTCCGCACTTCCTTAAATGAAGATATCACGTTTACCCATAATGGAAACCGTAAATGTATGCCCAAAATGAAAAATACAGAAGCTTAAGGAAAACATAAATATATTATATATCATATATAAATATAGTTTCATCTTAATGGCCACCTTTTAAGGTGTTAAAATAATGTTGAACAATCATCGTTTCGGGAGGCAGAAATTCGCCATCCACAGAAACAGTATGTTCCTTAACCTTTAGATGTAGGTGTGTGTAAGTGTAGCTCGAATCCTTATTATAACAATATCCTATTATATTGATGATACTTTATTTGTTACAAAAGATAATAATAAAAATAGTATAGCTGGTTGGAGAAGCAAAATAAAACAAAAGGACTCAAAAGAAGACATTACCTCAAAATCGGGTAACTCCCTTTGGTTTGAGCTCAAAGGCTTCCTTAGGAAGCCTTCTGCCCAAATTGAGGCTACAAGGAGTAATAGAGGAAGTGGAGAGACAAAATGGGCAGAGGTTGGTCGAGCCAAAGGCTTTGGGAGTGTGGGTAAGGTGGTAGAGGTGGGGGCCTTCTATAAGAGGAGAGGAGGGGCACTCTTGTAAAGTTACAAAATGTTACTTTATTTTCAAAAGATTTTCGGATTTTAAAGGTCCCACATTGATGTAATTCGAGGATAAGGTAATAAGGGTTCGAAATCGACCCATCTAATAGGTTTTGGCCATGTGTAGGTCTTAGATTTTACATTATCTTTCCATTTTATTTAAATCCATTATTAATGAGGTAATCGCTGCATCATCATGATGTCATAAATAATTTAATTTATTTAATCTATAAAAATTATAAACAAAATATCATGATGTATGAAATCTTTTTAGATTTATAATGAATATTTATAGTCAAAAATATGACTTGTATAACCCCATGTAAAAATTGTTTTAGTAAAACATCTCATGTTTGTGTCATTTTTACTTTAACATTTAATAAAAAGATATATATGTCATTTCCCAACCAAAGTGGCTCCATGGGGTCCCCAAGTTGACCCATGGATTTCCTTTGTCGGACATGACACATCCAATGAGGGTAGGACATGTTTCAAGCTCATCTCATATTATTAAAAGATTATTTTTACCTTAAACTACACTAATTACCTTTAATCGTGATTAAGAACTTAAGAGTTACTATTCACCAAAAAAATTATTTTAATCTCATTGAACCACATTTTACTTCTTAATGACAACCATGTATGTCAGATTTTTGAAATTCAAAACACAGAAGTGGTAAATTTTCATTTAAACAAAAAATCAATTTTTATAAGTACCACTTAGTGGTTTCACTATTCATCAAAAATTGAAGTTTTTCATAAAAATACCAAAAATTCACCCTAAGCTATATTTGATATTTCGAATTAAAAAATGATGTCTATTTTACAAAATTCAAAACATATAAGTCACATTAATTAATTTAATAATTAATTCCCGTTGTCATGACAAATAGCGTGTTTTTATGAAACAATAAGTATCAAAAGATTGACACTAGTTTAAGTCTGATTTCAAAGTGAAATTAATTCCAACGCCCACTATTGGATTTAATGGTAAAAATATTTTCTAATTTCACTTTAAAACCAATTCAAATGATAATAAAATCATATAAATAAATTATATTAAAAAGAGGTTTTGAATTAAAATACAACATTTTACACTATTCATTAAAAAATGAACTTTATCGGAAAGATACCAAAACTTTACACAAAGTAAATTTTGATGTCCCTATTCTAAAGAAGAGTTATATTTGGTCCAATAGAATGTATAAGAGTGATCAAAACTATATTTAATGACGGTTCACCATCAAAAGGTGATAAGTGAACCTTTAGTGAAAATTAGAGTATAAATGCCTAAAATTGAATTCATTCTGTATTTTAAGCCTTTATCTTTTATTAGATATATGTAAAAACATTTAAAAAAATATATAATCATATATTATTTATTTCTATCCATTCCCGCCACTACAATGGCTACATGTTAACTACCATTTAAAATAATATTATTATATTACTAGTGTGCAACGTAAGTTTTCAAAGGAACTCATCGTTGTGTATCGGGTACGCTATCGAACATAGTAACCCCTTTAAAGTAAAATTAATATTTAATTAGTAAATATTAATAAATATGAAAATTCATTATTCTTTATTTACCTATGATGTTACATCCTTCCCCCCTTTTGGGAATTGCGTCCTCGCAATTTTATTCACTTATCAAAATAAGTGGGGGTATTTATCCCTCATAGCATTTTCAGATTCCCACGTTGCCTCTTCAACCATATGGTTTTTCCACAAAACATTTACCTGGTGGATTACCTTATTTCGCAACACTTTCTCTCTTCGGTCAAGAATCTGGACTGGTTGTTCTTCATAAGAGAGATTCTCTTCCAACTGAACTACCTCTGGGCTCAAAACATGAGATGAATCTGTCATATACTTCCTCAACATTGAAACATGAAAAACATTGTGTACCTTGAGATAAACTCATAGGTAATTCCACTCTGTAAGCAACTGATCCAACTTTCTCCAGAATTTCATATGGTCCAATGAACCTTGGACTCAGCTTTCCTTTCTTACCAAATCGCATCACACTTTTCCATGGAGAAACCTTGAGATAAACATGATCACCTACCTAGAAAGATAGATCCTTCCTCCGGTTATCTGCATAACTCTTCTGCCTGCTCTGAGCTGTTCTCATGTGTTTCTGAATCAACTGAACCTTTTCTTCCATCTCTTCTATCAATTCGGGTCCCATCAGCTTCCTTTCACCCACTTCATCCCAAAATGCTGGAGTTCGACACCGCTTCCCATATAATGCCTCAAATGGTGTCATCTGTATACTGGAATGAAAACTGTTATTATAAGAGAACTCAACCAAAGAAAGATGTTGGTCCCATCATCCCTGATAATCCATCGAACAGGCTCGTAGCATGTCCTCCAAGGTATGAATTGTTCGTTCTGACTGCCCATCTGATTGAGGATGAAAAGTTGTACTAAAATTTAATTCAGTACCCAACGACTTCTAAAGGCCTTTCCAAAAGTTTGATGTAAACCTTGGATCACGGTCAGATACAATGGAGAGGGGAACTCCTTGCAACCTGATTATCTCTTTAAGATACAAACGGGAAAGTTGATCTAGGGAAATATTATCTCGTATAGGATGGAAATGAGCGGATTTAGTCAAGCGATCAACAATAACCCAGATTGAATTATTACCTCGAGATGTCTTCGGTAATCCCACAACAATGTCCATGGATATATTCTCCCATTTCCACTCTGGCACTGGTAGAGGCTGAAACATCCCTTTCGGTAACTGCCGCTCTGCTTTAACCTGCTGACAAGTCAAACACCTCACAGTAAAATCAGCAATATCTCTTGTCATTCAATCCCACCAGTAATACTCCCGCAGATCTCTGTACATATTAGTACTGCCAGGATGAACTAAAAACGGGGAACTATGAGCCTTACATAACAACTCATTCTTCAACTGTGAATCACATGGCACACATAATCTCTTCCCAAACCTCAAAATAAAATCACTATCAATGTTGAATTCAAGCAACTTACCCTTCTGAACCAGCTCTACCTTTTTCTGCAACTCACTGTCTTGCTTCTGTGCTTGCTTGATTCTGTCTGATAGAGAATATCTCAATGATACCTGAAACAAAACAGAAGGAAATCCTACACCAACAACTTCTATGCCAATGTTCATCAAATCAAAAACCAAAGAATCTCGTTCCAAACGTAGCATGGTTAATGAAGCATTACTTTTTCAACACAAAGCACCGACCACTTTATTTGCTTTTCCCGGATGGTAATGAATTGTACAATCATAATCCTTGATTAATTCCAGCCATCTCCTCTGTCTCATGTTCAATTCTTTATGAGTGAATATATACTTTAAACTTTTGTGATCAGTATATATTTCACACTTTACTCCATACAAATGATGCCTCCAAATTTTTAAAGCAAAAACAACAGCAACTAATTCCAAATCATGTGTAGGGTAATTTACCTTATGAGTTTTTAACTGACGTGAATCATAAGCAATTACCTGATCATTCTGCATAAGGACACAACCAAGTCCCTTCAACGAAGCATCACTGTATATAACAAACTCACCATTCCTGGAAGGAAGTGCCAAAACTGGAGCATTCACCAATCTTCTATTCAACTCCTGAAAACAAACATCACATTCTTTTGTCCAGATAAACTTAACACCCTTCCGAGTTAGCTTAGTCATTGGACTAGATAACTGTGAAAAAATTTCAACAAACCTTCGGTAGTAACCTGCCAAACCAAGGACCTTACGGATCTCAGTTACATTTGTGGGTCTCGGCCAATCTTCAACAACTTTTATTTTAGTAGGATCTACAGTTATACCATCTTTTGAAACAATGTGACCCAGGAAAGAAATTTGTTGTAACCAAAACTCGCACTTGCTGAATTTTTCATATAGTTTCTTTTCTTTTAAGGTTTTCAAGATATCCCTTAAATGACTTTCATGCTCCTCTTTACTTTTAGAAAACACCAAAATATCATCAATAACACAACCACCATTTATCACCTAATTCAACTGAACCATCACTGCAGTAAACTGCTCAATTCTGATTCGAACCATCTCAGCATGCTGATTTGGAAGGTCATTTCCCTCAGTATGCCTTCGCAAAAAATCATCTCTGTTTCCTCTACAGAAAACCATTCTCAACACAAAAATATCTTAGGTGAAGCAACATGGTAATCTTCAAATGCTATATCATTTCAATCATACCATAAATTAATTTATAATTTAACACTTTTCTAACCCCAGCCTTATACCTTACATAATATTGAATTAAATGAATAACTCACAATGAGGATCTTTTCAGGTTTATAGTTTTAGAGAATTAGGACATAACTATTAGATCTCAAAAGATAACAAAGTAGACACTTCTACTATGTTTCTATAAAATAAAAAAAACTCTTAAAAAGAGACATGTCTAGTTCCATGTTTTATATAGCATGACTTTCCCTTGATCCCATCCTTGACCCTATTCCACATTAGGTCCTGTGAAAAACATTTCAAAAAAACTTGGGGTGAGCATAAAGAGCTCAGTAAGGGATACACAAAGAATGAAAACTGTTAGTTTTTTTCAAACATCAAGTAAACCATGTATAACTTTATCAAAGTAATACCTTCACCTTCATGAAGTAGTAAAAACTCTTCACGGAATAAAATATCATTACTTACCTTTTTGTAACCAAAGGATTACCATAAACCCCATATAATGAACACATAACATATAAAGGCAACTTGGGACATAAACATACTTAAGTGGAATAACCATACGGTCAACTTCCACACATATCACTTAATGGAATAGTCATACGGCCAACTTCCATACATACTTAATGGAATATCCATACGGCTGACTTCCATACCCAAAGCATTGGAGGTTATAACGTAACCACCTGTGCTGGTATTCACGGCACCACCCGTCATTTGGTTTATCACATAACAACCCGTCAAATGTCCAAGTACCAATATAAAATCATAAACATAAAACCAATATAAAGGAATGATTAAATTTCCACATTTCATTCAAAATATATAATTTAAATATATTGACATAATATAATCCTTTATCAAAACCATTTTCAATACCAAAATACATAAAAGAGTATATGATATTTATTTTATTTTAAAAACATTACGGATTTTTGAGTAAGCCAAAGACCAAATAATACTCGTGGCGGCGGAAAAGGTCGTTGTCACCGCATACGTTAAAAAAACATTCCTTTTTGTCGTTTAGTAAAACGATTATTAGAAAAAGAATCCTTTTGTATAAAAGTAAAATTCAAAGGGGTTTATACACCATATAAAATAAATTTGTGTATAAAACGAAATATGCCTCAATGAAAGGAGATTTAAACGAAGTCCCTTACCTCGGGTCCGACTTGACTCGATCGTTCTTTAACGTCCAGAATAATAAAATTGAGTTAATTTCTATTTTCTTAAGAACCCTTTTAAAGTTCATTATTAATTTTATTTCACTTATTTCCATGTTATAAACATTATGTAACCATTTAAGTTAATAGTGTTTGTTTTGTTGATATTTGGTTCTTAAGTCGAAAGTGGGCTTCTTATAATTACATGTTGTTCGTGTCGTCAAATGTTATTTATATCCAGAATGACATTACTGATTTGGATATCATATATATCATATATATCCAGCATATACATTTATTTATAATATTATATAATCATTTAGAGGTAAGAAATTAAATGCACCGTTCATGGAGACGGTAAGCCGTACTTACGCATGAACGCTACATTCATTTCTATTTCATATTTTATAAAATGGAATCATAATAATATAAAGGTATATTATAATTCCAGTATATCATCATATATAATAACGTTAAATCCATCCTTTATACGTCCCACATATGGCATTAACGAATCAAATCACTTTGAGGGGCGTTAGTCCGCACTTCCTTAAATGAAGATATCTTGTTTACCCATAATGGAAACCATAAAGGTATGCCCAAAATAAAAAATACAGAAGCTTAAGGAAAACATAAACATATTATATATCATATATAAATATAGTGTTATATTAATGTCCACCTTTTAAGGTGTTAAAAGAATTTTGAACAATCATCATTTCGGGAGGCAGAAATTCGCCATCCAAGGAAACAGTATGTTCTTTAACCATTAGATGTAGGTGTGTGTAAGTGTAGCTAGAATAATTCTTATAACAACATCCTATTATATTGAGGATACTTGAGTTGTTACAAAAGAAAATAATAAAAAGATTTTAGGGGTTTGGAGAAGCAAAATAAAACAAAAGGGCTCAAAAGAAGACATTACCTCAAAATCGGGTAACTCCCTTTGGATTGAGCTCAAAGGCTTACATTGGAAAAATTCTGCCCAAAGTGAGGCTTTAAGGAGTAAGATAGGGAAGTGGAGAGACAAAATGGGCAGAGTTTGGTAGAGCCAAAGGCTTTGGGAGTGTGGGTAAGGTGGTAGAGGTGGGGGCCTTTTATAAGAGAAGAGGAGGGGCACTCTTGTAAAGTTACAAAATGTTACTTTATGTTCAAAAGATTTTCGGATTTTAAAGGTCCCACATTGATTTAATTCGAGTATAAGGTGATATGGGTTCGAAATCCACCCATACAATAGTATTTGGCTAAGTGTAGGTCTTAGATTTTACATTATCTTTCCATTTTCTTTAAATCCATTATTAATGAGGTAATCGTTGCATCATCATGATGTCATAAATAATTTAATTTATTTAATGTATAAAAATTATAAACAAAATATCATCATGTATGAAATCTTTTTATCTCTCTAATGAATATTTATAGTCAAAAATATGACTTTTATAACCCCATGTAAAAATTGTTTTAGTAAAACATCTCATGTTTGTGTCATTTTTACTATAACATTTAATAAAAAGTTATATATGTCATTTCCCAACCAAAGTGGCTCCATGGGGTCCCCAAGTTGACCCATGGATTTTCTTGGTCGGCCATGACACATCCAATGAGGTTAGGACATGTTTCAAGCTCATCTCATATTATTAAAATATTATTTTTGCCTTAAACTACACTAATTACCTCTAATCGCGATTAAGAACTTAAGAGTTACTATTCACCAAAAAAATTATTTTAATCTCATTGAACAACATTTTAATTCTTAATGACAACCATGTATGTTGGATTTTTGAAATTAAAAACACAGAAGTGGTAAATTTTCATTTAAACAAAAAATCAATTTTTATAAGTACCACTTAGTGGTTTCACTATTCATCAAAAATTGAAGTTTTTCAGAAAAATACCAAAAAATTCACCCTAAGATATATTTGATATTCCAAATAAAAAAATGATTTATATTTTAAAAAATTCAAAACATATAAGTCACATTAATTAATTTAATAATTAATTCCCGCTGTCATGACAAATAGTGTGTTTTTATGAAACAATAAGTATCAAAATATTGACACTAGTTTAAGTCTGATTTCAAAGTGAAATTAATTCCAACGAACACTATTGGATTTAATGGTAAAAATATTTTCTAATTTAACCTTAAAACCAATTCAAATTATAATCTAATCATATAAATAAATTAGATTAAAAAGAGGTTTTGAATTAAAATACAACATTTTACACTATTCATTAAAAAATGAACTTTATCGGAAAGATACCAAAAATTTACACAAAGTAAATTTTTATGTTCCGATTCTAAAGAAGAGTTATACATGGTCCAATAGAATGTATAAGAGTGATCAAAACTATATTTAATGATGGTCCACCATTAAAAGGTGATAAGTGAACCTTTAGTGAAAATTAGGGTATAAATGCCTAAAATTGAATTCTTTCCGTATTTTAAGCCTTTATCTTTTATTAGATAAATGTAAAAACATTTAAAAACATATATAATCATATATTAGTTATTTCTATCCATTCCCGCCAATACAACGGCTACATGTTAACTACCATTTAAAATAATATTATTATATTACTAGTGTGCAACGTAAGTTTTCAAAGGAACTCATCAAGCGTATCGGGTACGCTATCGAACATAGCAACCCCTTTAAAGTAAAATTAATATTTAATTCATAAATATTAATAAATATGAAAATTCTTTATTCTTTATTTACCTGGGATGTTACACTTTATCCTTAAACCGTCTATATAAAGGTATTTTCACCTAAACAAATTCATTCATTTTTTATAATATATAAATTATAATTCATATGAGTAGATAAAAAGTTAATCCCTTTAGGACTTTTTATACTACATTTATCATTCCTAATGTTCCTAAAGAAACCCACATCACATAAATGGATTCTTATAATATATTGTTTTCTTTTGTTCAAAAAACAATGTGCATTATAAAAAAGACATATAAAAGAAATAAGAATATTGAATAGTAATAATTATTTGATGTTAGTAAGTTGAAAATTGTGTTATTTATAGAATTAACATTATTTATGTTCTGAAATTAATATTTTCTCATATATTGAAACGAGAATAATTTTTATCAATGTAATATGTGTTTTAGCTTATTGAACAAAGTCTTCTATTATAAAATACTAAATTTTAGAAGTTTTTTACCTAAGCATTCATTGGTATAGAAATATTAATAAATAATAAACTTGGAACCCACATCTCTACAATACTATTATATTTTTCTTGTGGGATATCTTTATACATATAGCACCTTTGAGATGTTGATGAATTAACATTTTTAAAAGAATAATTTTTTTATATTAGTATTTATATATGATATTTAATACTAAATGTTCACTTTTAGGAATGATAAGGAATTATGTTAATATGTTGATGATGTTTTATTGTCATCATATAATGTGAAATAAATTATTGTATTTAAAGATAATTTTTTATGAGATTTGGTTCCTTCATTTCCCAAGATTTTTTTATCTTAACAGCCCTTAATATAAAATGTAATTTTTTATATCTCCTCACTATCTAAATATTTATTTTTAGAATATGATGGATCTTAATTATCACTCTATGAATCATTCATATCTTTATATTTATTTGTCCATATATTTTTTGAAAATATTTTCTATTCCCTTCTGTTCTGATTTTTTTGATATTTCTGGTCAAATGTGACCTAGATTCATAAAATCAAAGTATATAACCACAATTGAATATTCCTTATCATGAATCTATTTTCTATCCAAATGATAATCATTGTGGATTTACATATTTTTATAAATTCTATTCATCTATACATAATGTTGTGTGACATCACCTTTACTAATATCATTAAAATTTCAATCTATTTAATATTTAATATTTTCTATCATAGTAGTAGGATAATTTTTCCCATTCTATGTTATGAAACTATATGTTGAATGAAATATTGTGAAATTACTATTCTATTTGTTTCCAATATACCTCATATGTCTATTCTCATATTTCATATATGTTAGAATAATGTTTTCAAGAATATGTTTCTTCAAATGATTAATTTTTTCAGTCTTTACCGACTTGTATTAAAATTATGTTGGATGAATTTAAATAATATTTTACACAAGTTGGTCATAACTAATATCATTTTTCCAAGTGAATAAATACCATATATGATAATGATGAGTGTTTAGTTCATTTGTTCCATGGATTCACATAATGGGAAATAAGATTCTTGATAATCATTATAATGAATTTAGTTTCTAGTTTTTGAAATATTAAACAATTCAGTCTAAGTAGTTCTTATATTTCACAAAATTCCACTCATTATCTATAAGGATGAAAATCGATTATTGATATTTGATAAAAATATAAAGATAAAATTATTATGAACATTTTAATTAACTTGATATTAATTTCCTCGTTATGACTAAATTATTATATTTATTTCTAAAATTTCTTACACTTTTTGACAACATGATAAAAAAAATTCACAATATTATTGATAAAAATTTAAATCAGTAGGAATCACGACTATTCATAATTGTATCCATTGAGTGTGGTTATATTGACCACATTTAAATTACCTTGTTTTTCAATTGGTTGTCCTCCCACAACTAAAAAAGTATTTTACCTTTAAAATTATTGTGTAATAAAACTTATAAATATTAAGAAATAAATAAATTAAATTAAATTAAGAGACTAAATCAATTTTAATATGTGTCTTAGATATTAGAAATCATACATTGAAACCAAATGTTTTCCTAGATATAAATGATATGGAAATTTATAAAATGGTTTTTTACTATAGTTAACAGTCCAATTTTAATTTTTATATTCCATATAGTTAATAAGTTTATGAAAAGACATAATTTATGATCAATCATCGTATATATTCTTGAAAATAAAAATAATTCTAGTATATATATTTAAAATAAAAAAATTGGAATTTCAGAAATTTTATTGAGAAAATGATACTACCAGAAAGTAGATAAATAGTCTAAAAACAAAAAAAGAATTTCAATAATCCATTTGGAAACTCATTTAAGGTTTATTATTTTTCCAAAAACATCATAATTTAAAATTATTGAGTTTTAAACCATAGTATTAGGAATATTTATAAAATATAAAAATGGTATGAATAATATTTTCACACCCAATATTCTTCAATAAAATCTATCATCCATGTTATTTTCCACACTAGATGACTCTTTGAGAAACATTCGATAATTAATAGAATTTTTATAAAATCATTCTTTATCTAATTAATTGAAATTAATCCCATGAAACTTATACATTACTTATTTATCATTCTTAAATAGTCACCTTATATCCCTAGTTTCTCATCGATTAGAACAATTCGAAAAAATATTGGTTTCATTAGAATCTTATAAATCTAATAAATTGATATATGAATAACTAAAAATGAACATAGAGATTTATAATGAGAAACTGAATGTGGTAGATCTAATATAACTAATAAATAAGAAAACCCCCTAGAAAAAACAAAATGATTAATGAAGTGAAATTGTAAATCGATTATATTTCTTTATATAAGGCTAAGATTCTCTTTATAAACCTTATTATATTAGATTAAAATTTTCATTCCTTCATACTTTTAAGATATGCTTCAACAACATTAAAAGGTAAAAAACATTTTTATTATGGTATATCAATACTCTGATGAATTATTCCTCAAGTACTCAGAATTATCTTATATGATACTATATATATACATATATATATAGTTAGATGCAGTTCATCAAATAATACATATAGAAATTAACTATGTAAAAAAATCAAACCAATGTTTGATGTTGGCATAACAATAGTGTAAAAATTATTATGGTTTTTAAAACCATGATAACTAAAATAACATGAATCAATCAATTAGGAATGGTTAAAACTACAAAATGATCATTCAACTCATTCAGTATGATTTTCATACCACTAAAAAATTATTAGGCATACAAAAATCGAATAGTCAAAAGAATCTATAATTTCATCGCATCATTCTGAAATAAACCAGAATTAACTAGTTTATGTAGTGATTTATCTATGATTTTATATATTTAAAAATATATAATTAGTAAACCAATCAGGATAAATTTGTGAAGGAAAAAATTAAATAATATATAAATGGATGACTTAAACTCGAATCAATGTTCTAAAGAATATAAAATAAATTAGATTTACAACGGATAGGTATTTAAATATGGGGAAGGATGCATAAATTAAAATAAATAGAATGTATAATATTTTTTTAAAAAATAAAATATTTGGAATGAATATTCTAAAGTTAATTAAATATATTAAAACTATGCTCCACCTGGTTTCAAGTGGTTTCCTACTATTAAAATGATGGTTTTCTTATTGGTAATTCTCCATTGGATTTCTCATTAGATACATAGTGGAAAGATTCTAAGTACCCTCAACCTTTAATTTTTATATACTTTGTCTAATCACACAATTTAACGATATTAAAAACATAAATAATGATTACTCTATAGATTATATTCAAAATATTTCAAAAAATTTTAATTTTTCAGCATTTAATTTTCAATTTAAATTAATAAAGTATAAATTTATTAATTTATCCATATTATACATAATTACTATAAAAGCTCCATCATTCATATCATTATGTTATCTAGGTTGTATACTTTAAATTTATTTAGTATAGTGAGTTCATATGGTATCATTTGTTTAATTTGATATAAAGATCCAATCTCTATCAATAGAAATCTGATATTACTTTTAATTGAAATAGATATTATGTTTAAAAGGATTACAATATTCATTATTTGAAGCACCCTTTGGAATTAGTGATGGATTCAATGAGAGTTGAAATCATTTAATATTTTGATGGTACTACAGTGATTATCATATGAAGAAAAGCATTTTCATATTTTTTAGTGTAATGTATATCATTTTTATATTATTTTTTCATTAAATGGGACTTGAAAAATATCTTATTATGTAGGGTTTTTTTCAATTTTAGAATGATTTAATGAAAATTGTATATAATGAAAAATTATTTTAGATGTTGTTAATAAATATTAATAATACGGTTTTCTATAAACATGTGATAATGATGATGATGCTGATTGGGAAGAAATTAATTTTCGAAGAATAATTTCAATCCAATGGTTGTGTTATAATATTTCTATTGGGATTATTGATTCTATAAATTATAGATATACAGAAATATGGAATCATATAAGAAGATAAAGATGATTATCATTCAGTGTAATGACACTTGAACATTGATATGTAACATAGACATAAGGAATAACATCATATTGATGATTTAGGAAGACCAATAAAGAAACATGAAATTCATAATAGTGAGTTGACAGAATAAATGGTGGTGGTATGTAATGTTTGAAGATTAAGATACCTATAATTGAAAAATAATTAATGAGTTAAACATTTATCTATTATATTTTAATATAATAAGATGTGTGTGGGATTTCTTAAAATAATATTTTAACATATAAATATTCTATGTTAGGCAAATATGGAAGAATATATATAGGATTGAATAGGCCTAATAATATTTTTTTAGTAATAAAGCTGCATAAATTCAGTGGATTAAGATAATTATTTAGACTCGTAAAAAATTATAATAATTTGAGAAGAGTGCATGAAAATATATATAAGAGATTTGAATAAGTAATTTTATATAAGTAATATGAAAATATACCCAATCCACTAATGGTACCTTAACCGATAGATTATGGAACATACTTTGATATAGAGGGAAAAACGTTTATAATAAGATAAATATAAACCATAAATATTACAATAGGGTGAATTGAAACACTGATATTTTTTGGAACATCCCAAAACCTATGAGGATTTATTTCGGAACAAATAACACCAATTTTTTTTTACTATGTGTATACCAATAAACAATGATATTTTGTTTTTGAGTGATAATAAACAATGTAATAAATTTAATTGGTTCAATAAAATCCAGGAAAATATTTTTGTGATGTACACTACATATAGATGAATGATAGAATCAATGATTAAAGTTGAACAAAAGAATAAAGATGAGATATCAATAAACATTTATAAAATTACTTTTCAAAATATTTAAATAGCATAAATTGGATGTACCAGTAATGGTATAGTTCAACTCGTAAATGTGATTACTTTAAAAGATGTTTTTTCCTACGATGAGTGTTTTTCAATAGATGAAGCAATTTTTCACACGATAACATAATTTTTCATCATTTTAAATTTTTTATATCACATTATATCAAAGGAATGTATTAATATATCTCTATCTAAAAAAATTGATTCCTTTCAGGAGAAAGCCATTTATCGTTCACACATGAGTAAACTGTTAGAACAACTCAGAATAATTGAAAATTAGTCAACTATAAATCTCTATGACATAAAATATTTAAAAAATATAAAATGAAATATAAAAACTTTAAAAATAACATATGATCAATTTAAAATGGTCAATCATATTATATAAATTGTTGAAATTAAATCTATATTACTAAGTCAAATGATTCGATGAACATCTGAAATAAATTATTTTTAAATGAAACATACATTCTAAATTCACAAATCAGTTATGGATAAAATTTAAATAAATTATTATGATATTAGAAACAATGTGAATATCTTTTCAAACATTTAACATTAATTCTAAATTAATTAAATGCAACAAATAATGAAATATATATATATATATAATTTTATTAAATACATGATATGTAATTTTAAGAAGATACATAATGGGAATAAAAAAATAAATAATACTCTTATATGAAACCTAAAATAAATTCCCATATACTAAACATAATTTTTATATAATTTTAAAACCAATCAAAAAATAAATTTGTTATTTATAAACATGTAGGAAAAAAATTCTATAAACATAAAAAATAGAGAAAATTAATTTTTTAAATGAAAATTTATTTAGCCTTTGTAATGGTATAAGATATGATATACCATATATTTTTTGGTGTACCATGCATAGTTCATATTCATTGATCATGATTCAAAGTAAAAAAAACCCATCATTTTAGATACCTGAAACCATTAGTACAAGAAGAAAAGAAATATCATTTGTCTATGTATTCATGATGAACTCGATGTGCATTCTCATATACTATGATATTTTGAATTATTTCACACATATTTGAAGATATATGTGTTATTTGGTTAAATAATAGGTGTAAGGTGACCTGAAATGGTCATGTATAACTACTATTGTGACTATCTGTACTGATGTGAGAACTCCATGTGCAAGGTAAGAGAAAAAAAAGAAAAAATTGAGTCATTCAAAAAAGGATTTTAACTACTACTACTGAAAATTTTTAGAGTAATTTTATTCCTTGGATAAAGAATATTAGTGAGATGGATAAGATGTAGAGGCTGGTTGAAAGAATTAGTCGACGTGCAGAAATTTGAAGAGAGGAGCTTCTCTGGTTTATATTCAAAATAGTTCAACCATGAATAAAAGAAGTTCAACCATGTGAGGATGAAATTTCATGAATGAAAGGAGATGTGATGATTTCGACATAGTTTAGATTCTATAGTGAAGTCTTCAATACAAGAATCAATGCATGGGGCGAATGTTTTTGTCATGTGAGCTCATTATTCATATGTGTAAAATACTATTAATATATATGATTGAAAATATATTTAACAAAATAATAATTATATAAATATATTTAATATGATATTAAATTATGTGATTTAAAATAATTACACAACGTATAATCGTGCTAAAAAAATAAAACACTTAAGCAATAATTACTAAAAATAAACACGTGTGACACTTTTAATAAAAAAATTCAAAGAAAACATAAAAGATATTAAATAAAATTTCATAAGAGATTATTATAAATTCTCATATAATAAAAAACAGAAAACAATTTAAGAACATAATCAAATAAAAAATCATAAAACTAAATAGTAATTTTAATTAAACAAATCACAAAAAAACAATAATGAAAACAATCTTCCCATATTAGTTTGATTACAAAACTAAACCAAAAATTCCCCTATTTTTCTATGTGGACAAAAATATATTGAATAAACATTAATTATAAAGTGTTAAAAAAATAAAAAATAACCCCACATATATAATCTATGTTTATAATAATTTAAAATAACAAAATAATAAAACCACTGAAATACATTCCATTATAAAAATGTCAAACTCATGCTAAAAATTTAAAAACATGGATATCCCCCTAAAAATAATGTAATAGAAACTTTAAAAATAGTTACACTTTTAAATTATGATTTAATTAAAAATTGGATATCTGAGCATATAAAAAATAAAATGATATTAAATATATTTAAATAAATACATTACTAATTTTTATTTCACCATGAACATGATTTTTATTTATAGTGGAAGCACAAATTGAGGAAACAATGAATTGAACACGGTGTAATGTTGTAATAATAAAACACAAAAACCTTCTATTACCCATTATAATTTTTGTCTTATTGGTTTAGTAATATAATTATTCAATACCCAAATAGTTTTAAAAAATTTATTATATTGTATAAGAGATGATTTTTATATAATAAATACTCTAGTGATAATAATAGATTGAGCGAACGCGATATAACAATAATTAGCATAATTACTTATAGTTGATATTTGAAACATTTATATACTAAAACCTTATTTTTATATTTTTTACAAAAAAAATCATTTACTTGATAATAATCTAATGATTATAATGTAAATGAGCCTTATCACAATTTGGTTTTATCATAGCTACCATATTATCATATATATATTCCTTGAATATAGTTAGATGATGTCTTTTTCTAACTAAAATATTACATTTTCTGATTAGGAATACCTTTCCAAATAACATCATGATCCTCATTGATGTTATCTTTTATAGACAAATAAGGATCTCTCAAACTATGAGTTTTTTGAGCTAATAAATATTGTTCTCTATTATCTTTATTCATTATTTTTCCTTTATAAGATAAAAAATAGAATTTATTATCATTGTTTTTCAAAAATATGTTTTTTATATTCTTTGGTATCCATCATGTGATACTAATTTTAATTATCATACATTTTTGCATGATTTTTTCCCTCTTTATATTCATCACATATTTCCCTTAATTCCATATAATTATATTTTTCGTGATCAAAACTATAAGAATATTATGAATTAGAATTGACATTATAAGTATTACTAACTTTAATTGATGCATATGTGATATACAAACCAGTAGGATTTAACATATCACAAAAGGTTACTATTAACATAGTATTATTCCCTTTTAGAATGAGGTTTCTTGTCACTTTATATCTTTCATACTCATTAATGGATTCTTATTCATTAATGAAACTTCAACCTCCAATAAATTAATTTTTTTTCTTTATTCATATTTTATCGTTGGCATCTGAAAATTGGACCCTACTATTTGGTATGTTATTTATTATTATGTTAATTATATTTAATAGTGGATTTACCAGTAATTATATATTAATTTAAATGATTCATGTATCTCTTCCCTTTCCATTTATCCTTTTTTGAAACATTTTTTTGTGTGACCTATAATGAATTTTTAATGGTATTTATATCATCGTACTTATCTAATCTATTTGAATATTACAAATCAATAGAAAATTTTCTAGCAACCGATTTAGATTTAAAATAAACATTCTTTGTTATATGAATCATGATAATTTTTATTAATTTAAAATCATTTTGTAATAAATATTAGATAACATAATCTGTAGAGACTTCTGCAAAAATAGTTTCTTATTCAATAGCTTCTTTCACTAAATTCAGTATATTTTTTATGAGTTGAAGAATCATTTCATACAAAGGTTTATTAATTGTTGTCTCACTACATATAACAATATTTTTTATAGTATTTGTGAATATTTTGAACATATTATTTATAATTTCATGATTATACATTTTATATGCTTGAAATTCCACCCTTTAATTTAGATTGATTATAATTTTAAAATTTTTACATCATCTATGACTGAATTTTAAATTTATTCTTCATATCAATATATGTTTTAAAAAAAATTATGGATATATTGATTTATGCTTATAAATATATTAATATTATTTATCACATAGTAATTGATGAAGCATTTTGTCACGTAATGTCAATTTTATGATTCATGTTAAAAATTTGGTATTTCAAATGGTTTAGCCAAGATAATTCAAAATTATTTAAATATATTTTTTCACAATTACATGAATTTGGTATATATATTATCCATAATCACTTCCATTGGAATTAGGATGTCTCGTCGGTTTAATAATTTATCCTATTTATCTTTCCATTAATGAAATTGATCATTTCAATGTATTGTTGAGGATTATAGTACAAGTTAACTACCCTGAAACAAACATTAGTAGCATTGATCTAGTGGATACACTATTACATTAATATAAATAAAGGAAATCACATCCAAATGTACCAAATATATTAATATTCCTTGAATACTAATTAAATTATTGAATCCCACATAACAATGGAAAATATAAAATAAAATATTTTATTTTATTTGTGATCTTCTATAATCCCTATAGAATATCTATATATAAATAACCTAAAACATTTCATGATATCCCATAGTTTAATAATAGAGGTGGATCTCAAATTCATAGTAAGGAAGTGAAAACAACAGAAGATAAATAATTGTTGAATAATATCTAAGGAATAAACGATGACCAAATAATCATATATAATTAATCTCTTGAGTTTAAAACATATCAAGTGATAAAAAAATAATCAAAAAATTTATGAAAATCAAAAATTGATTTCACATGGATGTAGTTAATATAGCTCTACATTTGAAACCTACTATTTTTGCCTTATTCGAAGAAATATATAATAACATTATGGCCTAATTCAAATAATATATACATAAATAGGTAAGTCCCCATCCAAGAAATTATTCAATTTTCATCATATGACCTATTAATCCATGCGATAAGCTTTATAATTCTTGTTCCCATACATTAATTAATAATTCCATTGCATTTTTTATATAAATACAAAAAATAACCTTATCAACATGACATAAAATTATAAAACACTCTGTATTGGAGGAACTAGAAAAAGAAATATTAGGTTATTACTTAATAATGTAGATATAGTTAATGTTATAAAAAGTTTATAACCCCCATAAAAAATTTCAACAAAGGATGTCGATATAGGTGAATATATATTGAAATTTTTACCAACAAATATCTTAATGATAATACCATTTTTAATTTTGGTAAGACTAAATTAGAATATAAAAATTTCTATAGTATTAATAAAAAACTATTATATGGAAAAAAAATTAAACTTATAAAAAATTCAAATAAATATATATCAATGAATGTTTGAAATTTTGGTCTATTTATACAAGTGAAAACACATTCATTCATACTTTTTAAAAATTATAAATGTGCCTCATTATAAAAATGAAAAAATGTTGAATTTTAATACATCAAGTGAAGATGTCATGAATCATAAAAATTGTGTTCCATAATAAATTTTTTAATGTTATATCTGACATTTAATAAATTTTAATGAAATTATGTTCATGGAAGAGAAACTTACTCGATCGAGTAGACAAAAGATTGTTTTCAGTAAAAACATTCATTTGGATTCTTGTGTAATTAAATGAGGAAAAAGAATGTAAACAAGTAAATTTTTAAAAATATTCATTGGATAATAAAATATATTGATTTTAATATGGAAATTTAAAAAAAATCTCCCAAAAAATACTCCAATGCGGTCAATCCTGAATACTGAATAGATTATGAAATAAATCCTTAACTAATATTTAAATAGCTTCATATTTTTCCAAAGTTCTTATATATTAAAAATATATTAATTTAATATATTTATAGTACCATATTTAAATATATCATAACATAAATGATTTAATTATAATATTTTTTCCCTCTTCATTAATAATTATTTGTTAAAATCACTCTTCTGAATAATAACATCTTTTTTTCATTTATGTTTTATATCAATAATTTTTGTCATTATAATTAGATCATATTTCTATAAACTCTATAATTTTAATAATTAAATAAATATAGTATAATTTTATTATATATGTAATTATATTAATCCATAAAATTTATATATAGAAATAAAAGTTATAACATCTAATGTGATTATAGGTCGTATGTATGCTTGAACACTCTTTTCACATTTCGATTTATGAATCAAAAGAAGAAGAAACCATAATATATTTTTTTATAATAATTATTATGGCATATCTATCTGATAAATTCACTAAACATATCCTTATTACTATGAACGTGATATGGAAATTAAAAATACCCTCATCGCATAATAGAGGCTGTGGGGAACATGTTCATAGAAGGAACGTTTTCAGTTTCCCAAAATATTGGAAGATAAAATGCCAGATATGATATTTTAATTAAAGAAGATTTTTAAAAAAAATATGAAATATAAATGTAAGAAAACACACATCCATATAATATTGTTAGTAAAAATTAATTATATTTCTATGTGAAGATATTAATCTATACGAATGCATGAGTGACACATTAACATCCCATTTGATAGAACAAATTTTTGATAATTTTAGTATAATAATAGTCATAAAGTTTTAGAATATTTATTACTGTGAATTTATTATTTTAATACAAATTGCATAAACATTGCTGTAGTAAATGAAGAAATACATTGAATGAGGTCGTGTAGGAAATTTTACTCTTCCTCAGCATACCTTTTTTAAATGATATCTTATGGAAGTAGGGATATATATTTTGGGGATAAATAAGACTATATAACATGGATATGGATATTTAGTGGATAAATGTTTTATAAACAATCACCCAAGTTAACTTGTCATTATTTTTTAATTTATTTCCAATATTAAAATAGCTTGTTGAAATAATACAAACATGGTTGTTCAGGAATAAATGTTTTTTGATGGTGGCATTAAACCCCAATTTTTTTCTTATCTTTTTTCGAAAATATAGGTTTTTTCTTCTTCAAAGAAATGATTTCCATGTTGATAATGTGGTGGAACATATAGAGCCTAATAGAATTATGAGTTTTAAAAAATCATGATCCCATTATGGATTTCTTATTCAAAACACATTAAAATTATATAAATCTACTAGGTAAAATAATAAAATAAAATTTTAATGAAAATGGATACCATGAAGGAGTTCATCATTTGTATATTATGGTGGTCATTAAAAGGTTGATATAAAGGAGGCTCTGAGTTTTCATTTGATGGAGTTGAAATAATTGACACCACAAGTTGAGTTCTATGTTATATAACAAAAATAGTGATTGTAGTTCAGAGAGAAATATATCTCAAAAAGGATTTAATTATTTTATTATTACTGTAGTGAGGGCTGTATTGGTGTCATCACTGTAGTGGAACTATAGAAGACAAGGTACTTTAGCATTAATATTCAAATAATGGTCTATGGGACCTAATTTCTTTCCTATTGGCCACAAACGAGCTATATTCCCACTGAGCCTTTGGTCCAAATATATACATTATAATAAAGTGGGTGGTTGGGTGGGTTATCCCATAGGGTGGCTATAATCTAAATTTCAGGCTAATAATGGTGTGGTAAGTGTGATTTATATAATCGTGCCTCCAAGAAACTAATATATATATATATATGATAAACTATAACTATATAGTGTAATGATTTTAAAGAATTGTTTAATAAAGTTTATAAAGAAACAAAAAATATTTCATGATAGGTGTATCTTCATGATACTTTATAGTAAATGAATTTTATTTTATCTAATGGGTGTGGAAAAAAATATCTCTTCTTCTTGGGCCTGATAATGCACACCATGTGTGTCCCTCATTATCAATTTTTTCAACCGTTACATCCAACCCTACATGTCGACCACCACTGCCTCCGATGGTGTTTGATCCTAGTTTATCCTCTTTTCCCTCTTCGGTCACCCCAGTGGCTTGTGCTTAGTGCTAAAAAGATGTCTTGGAACCATCATCCCTTATCCATTCTCGATCCATAGGCATTGGTACATCCTTTCGGGATGCCCTACGTGGCTTGGCTCAGGATCAATATCCTTCATGCTTTCTGGTGATCTCTATGTTGACGGTGTAGTCGTCAAGAGTTGGTAATTTAGTTAGGATGAGCGTCACGACGCCTAATTTTAAGAGGCCAAGTCCAACATAAAAATGACACGGATGGATTTATTTGGGGATTTTATGCCACCGGTAGGTATCTTATAGTATTGGCATTCCTCTTAGGGTCTCCACCATCTGTTGTAGGTCTTGGCCCTTCACATGTCCTCTTCCTATATCTTCCTTGCTTCAGATATGGATTTTCTTCATGTCTGGTGCAAGGTTTCATTATTCATGGTTAATTGGAGTTTTAGCATGGCTAGATGGTTCCTGGAAACTCTGAGAGGTATGGAAAGCTCGTTGGTGGTTGTATGGATCTGTCTTTTAGGATTGCCTTTGACATTCCAGAACAAATTTTTTCTGTAGTAGATTGGTGACCTTGTTGTGATCCTTTTGTGCACTGATGACAACACAAGGAGGGTCCCAGTGTCCTTAGAGGCCCATATATGTGTTGAGCATGAAATCAGTCTTCCCCTTCTGAAGAATATTGACTTTAGGTTGAGGATTCTTTCACTTGTGTTCAGGGTCTAGTTTATTCAGTGTTCCCCAGGTTTTCCTCTCATTTCCTCCTCAAAGTCCAATATCTCCAAGTCTTTCGTCATCGAGGGTACATGGGTCATAGTAGGAATCTCGATGAGGTGGAATGGGGAGGTTGTAGTGATCATCGATCTTTTATTGTTCTGTCTGGGGAGGGCCCAGTGGAGGCTCATGAGCTCTTAGTATTCCCCCATCATATTCCCACTGAGGCCGCCCCAGTGGCCTCTTTGGATTCTATGGTTCTGGAAAGATCAGAGGATGAAATGACTATCATTACATTTTTTAAAAGGAGTCATTTTTCCTTAAATTTTTATCCTTATATGTTTGTTCATGGAAACCTATTATAGTTCTCACTAGTCGGATGTTTGACATGAATGATTGTCTTGAGACTATTGACTCTGATTTCCCATGCAGTGGTAATTATGGGTAGTGGATCATAAGAGAACTAGTGAACCATGATTGTGATTTTTCATGCCATGAGATGGTCATCTTGAGGAATTACCTCTTCTCCTTTAGCTTATTTTCATTAGATATCTTTTTAGGTTTCTCCCCCTGCCTAGTGGGAACCAAGAATGTTGGGTCTCCTTCTGAAGATCGTTTTAATAAAAAGAAAAAAAGGTGGGTGACATGAAATACTTATTCTCTCATGGTGTTGTTGGATAAGGAGTCAGGTGTGTGTACATGATATAAGGTTATGTTTCATTATGGACAATCTCCTTCCCCTTTAAAAATAAGAATATATCTGGAACACGTCCCATGGTTCTCTCTTTAAAATGATTCCTTTCTAAATTTTGAATGCTCTAGGGATATGTGAACGAGTAATATCTAATTTTTTAGCCTCTAAAATGTCCAGTCAAAAAGTGGGCATGGTGGACGATAATTAACACAACAAGAAACCGTCCAAAATTTGGGATATCACTAGAAAACTGTGTATGCATGGAAGCATGTAGGATGACTTAGTTAATTGGCATATATGGACCATTTTACATAGGAAGTGCAATGTGGACAAGATTCAATATGAGGATCAGTTTCTCACTGTTAATGTAACCCTTGTTCTTCCTTCTTTAATTTCTACTTCTATATGTGGGAGCTATGATATGCACACTCAAGAGTATTTGTTGAGGGAGTTAAGCATGATCAACATTGGCTCTGAACCATGGATCATGTGGGCGGGAGGTTAATTTTGTGGTTGATCTAGATGAATGGAAGGGTAGATTTCAATTTCATTGGAAATATAGACAATAATTTTTTCATTTCATTATAGAAAATGGTCTTAGTGAACTATGATTTTTGGTAGATAATTTTATGTGTAATATTAACCATTAGGGGATCTCCATTCACGGGGATATTTGGACCATTGATTGAAAACCATGCAAGATATTGTTTTCCTCGCCAGCATGAAGTTGACGCTTCTGGCTCATGGAATTTCAAACCACTCCCATCATCTCATTTAATATAATTATTCACAAATACATCAGGATTCGTTTAGGTATAGACAGTTCTGGGTGGACATCAGGGTCTACCATGATATGGTTATCTCTATATGGGACATCCCTTCTCAAGTAAACAACTGGTCCATCATTCACATTAAATTATAGAGGCTGATACATAACCGTCAATCATGTTCTATAAACCTTGTCCCCCAAGAATAATAATTAAATGAAATTATGAATGAGATTTAATATCTAGAGAATATCCTGCTGGAGGTGTGTGATGATAGGGTCTATGTGGTGCTCTTAGGGAAGAAGTGTATTTTGGCTAACATAATCCTCAAGAAGGAGTGCCTGACCAAGGAGAGGGATCAGATGAAATGGATTATAGAGGGAGACTTAAACTCATATTTCATTCAGGTTTGAATTAAGGATAGTAAAAAAATTATCATGGAAAACATCCTATTAGACGATGGATCCTTCATTGATGATAAGGAAATTATGGGAGGCATGGCTAATTCGTTCTTTCAGGATCTTCTAGAAGGTCCAAATGAATGCTTTTTCTATAGTTATCCTTTAGAGCCCTCAAAAATATTTTTTTTGTGATTCCAATCTTGCATCTGATCTGATCAATAATAACATGGTGGACATTCCGAGCAAGAAGGATATTAAGGAAGTCATCATGCACTTGATCCCATATAGCGCCAAATGTCATGATGGGTTCCCTGATTCTTTTTATAGAAACTTCTTGAATATGGTGAAGGGGAATTTGATCAATGCAATATTGGATTACATTCGATGAGTTAGATTACCGAGAGTTGTTTGTGCCACCACCCACATTATTCATCCAAACAATAAGATCCCTTATTCGATCCTGTACTACAAAGTGCTGAATATGTGTAATTTCCCATACAACCCATTGTTTGTATCTTTAACTTTATACTAGAAATACATATTCCTCATTGGATACACCTGAAACAACATGGTTTTACCAATGGCTGATAGTTGTAGGACCCATTGTTATGGCTCATGAGATGCTCAATTACATCAAATTCAACTCGTTGGACTAACATGGTAAAAGACATGGTATGAATATGGCCTATGATCAGGTTTAATGGAGCTTAATTAAAAAACTTTTGTCTGGTATGGAAATCAATTCATGGAATATTGATATCATCTTATGTTTCTATTTCTCTTGTGGTTATAATTGACGTTTATGGGGGAATATTATAGTTTATTTAAGTTTACCCATGGCCCTAGGTAAGGGGACCCAATCTCACCATCTCTGTTCATTCATATTTATAACTTCCAGAGTTTTCTCATTAATAGAAGCACCAAAAATGGGGGTATCAATCCATATCATCATCAGATGAATGCTCAAGCGATCTCTCACCTCTTTTTCACTTATGATTCCAGTTTGTTTCTGAATGATATGATTTGATCCATTCATAGCATAAAAAGAGTGTTTGATGTGTATTTCTAATCGAGTGGTAAGATCATAGACAACTGTAAGAGTTAATTATTCATTTCAAAGAGGTGGTCCACATTGAGGGTGGAGTCTATTAGTAGGATTATGGGCATACATATGGGGGATATCCATATTGATTATCTTGGTGCACCGATAACATATTTGAGGCTCTCATATTCAGTAATTTTATGCTATCCTCACTATGATTACTGATAGAGTGAATAAGTAGAAAAATAAATTCTTTGTATTTTAGCTAAAGGATTTATCTCGTGAACAACATCATGATGGATTCACAAATCCATGGTCTATCCTCCATCAAGGATCCAAAGGGTCTTATAAAATCTATTAACATTATTCTCTCTAATGTTATTTGGGATCCTTTATCGGAGGGGAAGAAACCCTAGTTATCATAGAATGAAATTTGACACCAGTGGCTGAATGAGGAATCAACATGCGCAACATGAAGGATACCATCTAGTACATTCATTAAAATTTTGACTAGATCATTTTGGAATGACATATACTTGGGGGGACTACCAAGCACTTGTATGCTTTGCACCCTCAAAGCTCGTTGGTGGGGTGTCACTCATCCCTCTGGTCACTAATTGTTTCCATTGTATTTTTTCTTGTCCCTTTCTCCTAGTAGATGGTTAGGAGAGGCAAACTTTCCTTCTGGAACTAGGATTGGAGTGGCACAGTGATGGGGTTCCTTGGTTTTCTAGTCACTGATATCTCATTCAGGGAATCCATCCTTTTCCCTGTATTCATTAATGCAGTTTTGGATAAGGAGTAGCTTTATTTTTTTTATCATTGAGTTAAATGTATAATAGTATAAATGTGTGTTCACTGCTTCTTCCTCAGGCCTTTTCTCATTGATGGATTTCCAATGTATTGTTTACGAAAAGGTTTAGTTTGGTGGATAGGACGAGATTATTTGGGTGAAAAACATACCCACCATGATCAATATTCTAACAAGAAGGATTTTAATGGGAGCCCTCCCAACTGATGATAATATCTGAACGTGTAGTATCCGCCTTGAATCTATGTATGTGGGTTGTAGGGTTCATTGTGATGAGGGCACTACTCATATGTTATTCAGTAGCGACTAGGTACATGAGGTGTGGAATTTCCATGGATAATTCGATATAGCCCTCTCTTCAAATGAGGTTGTCCTCTCCTTTCATGATAGATGATTTTATGGCTCATATGGAGGATGCCCTAGGATGATGGCCCAATCGATGTTGCTTTATACAGGGTGCTGGTGAATGTCTCAGGGATAGAACAAGTCAAAGAATGAGGGTGTGGTTGTGACAGCTCATGTAGTTATTGTATGGGAAAAATCCATTATATGACTTGAACAGGGCAATGATTTATTTGTAGGAGGCTCCATCCCTTCATATTTTTTTAGGAAATATCAAGGGGGTTTTCCATCCAGGAGAATGGAAGTCAACTGGGATTGGTAGAGTCCTCCCTTATGTGGCTTGAAACATTATATAGATGGTTTTCCTATCTCGGGGAACAAACTTGGATGGGTATTGGATTGTAATTATAATGGAAGGATTTACATTGAATTCTCATCCTAACTATGCCAGGGCTCTTCCCATTAACCAGAGGCAACATAAATTTCCACTGGTTTCATACTATGTGGGAAATATAGGATGAAGATATCCGATGTTGAAACAGACTCATTGGTTGTTCAGAATTCCATTAAAAGGTATGGTGATTTGCCTTGCCTGATTTACTATATTAACATAAAATGTAAAGGTATCCTAAATATAAATGCTTGTGGGATTCATAACTGAAGGGAGGGTAACATGGTGGTGGTGTACATGGAATATATGGATTTCAATGGCATGGTGTTGGTGTTTCTACACACTATATGTAGTATTAAACCCAATGGGGTGGACATTATTAAAGGGCACGTTCTCGGTCTGCATCATTTCAGGCCCCCACAATTCTTTTATGGGAGGAGGTGTTTTCCAATTTTTCTTCCTTTTTCTTCATTCCTATTCTTTTAAAAAAAATTACATAATTATGATGATATATTAGGTGATAAAATAACTTAATGGAATAGTAATATGTTAAAAGAATTATTAATTGTTTTTTATCAATTAAAGAATCATCTGATAGAGTAGTGCAGACACGTTATCTTATAGATGGGTGAGAATAATAGTTTTGAATGTTTGTAAAACAAAATGCAATACATGTCTACATTTAACCATATAAATGTAGTGTACATTATTGGATTCGGTATAATGGAAAATTTAAATTTTTATTCTCCATAGAAGTAGTTCTATGAGAAGTACAGGTAAGATTTGTTTTAAATTATGAAATAAAAATCAAAGAGATGATTAATTTAATATGTCATACCCTGATTCACCAAACATTTAGTGTAGTTAATCTAAATGCTATAAAAATTGGTATCAGATAAAAGTGTTAAAACCAATGTTTCTCTCTTAGTGGTTTCAATGGAGGTTGTTATTCACAACTGGATTCTAATCATCGATGGAAGAAAAATATAATTATGGAAGAATCATTTAAAACATCACATCTAATTTTTATGTATCTAGGTCTTTATAGTTGAAATATATGGCATTCATATTCATGTATACATTGGTGTTTTCACAAAAGCAAACATATGATAATTGTATTATTATTCCAAAGAAATTGACTCCTTAAGGAAGATTATCTAACACAATCAACATGAATGTTATGTCCTATTATTCCATTTTTGAAAAGTTGTTAAATATCTATTATTGTGATTAAAATATTAGAGAAAAAAAGTAATGGTTATGTGGAACAAATACGAGGGCCTATTAATACACCCCAATATGTTTTTGTATGCATCTTTTGGATGGGTGAATATTGTTGGGGAAGAAATGCATGGTGTTAGAAAAAGTTTTGAAGGTGTAATCATCATTCAGTGCATTATTAGAAGAATTCCACATCAGTTCAATCTGAATGTATATTTTTAGGTTAATATATAATTACCCTAACCCCTTAGAATATTTTTTTGGGCATAAATTATTACATTTGATATATTTCAAGAAATCAAATGGTTAAGGACCAATTATTTTAGTAGTTTTATAAAATGAAAGTACATAATTGATTCCTATAATATAGTGTGAAAATAAAATTAAGAATAAATAAAGTAAAATATTTTCATCTTAGATAGACATTCTAATAATTCATCTTTATACTGTAGGGAATAAAAAAATAATTGTGGTCTAATATTATAATTATTGTTGAAGTATAACAGTATTAATAATGATTTAATAAGATAAATAATTTACTAAGGTAAATAACTGGTACACCTGAGTTTTTATCAATAAAATGAGAATGAAATGAATCCATAGATAATATCAATGTAAATAAAACATGTAAAATATTAAAAATAATATAATTTTTAATGATTGATATTATTAATTATATAGCACCATGTCAAAGGCACAAAAAAATACTATCAATACCCTTTAAAATATTTTTTAAAACTACATGTAGAACCCAATTTAATTTGCATAGATGATTTAACCCATGAGAACCTTTTAATGCATTATAGGTTTATATAAATTATTGGCCCCACCAAAAAATGTAATTCTAATTGATTCCTTGTATATTCAATAATTAATTTAATTAATGATAAATATACCTTATCGAATACCTGTATAGATTAGAGAATATAGATTTAGCATTATTTAAAATGATAATCAAATAAGTATGAATGTATAAAGTGTATGTAAAAATTGGTATATGATTTAGTAAATTAACACATCCATGAAACAAATAAAAGATAATGAGGATATATTTAATGTCAAATGAAAATGATTTCAATAATGATATTATTCCAAGAGAATGATTATAATAAAAAAAGTGAGATTTCACAATAACTTGGTAATTTAAATTCGAAACCCCCGCTGTGAAATGATTCAAATTTAATCTTATAATTACATGAAAAAATAATTATTTATGATATTATATTTAAATATAGTAGTATATACATCAAAAAAAGAAACTACGGGAGAATATGGTTGATGTCCCGTAGAAATTAAAGTGATACTATTAATACACATACCTTAAACTACCTTTTTGGTTGAATTCCACTTATCATACTGTAAAATGGTTATAAAAAATTAAAATAACTTATAAAAGAACCGTATTTTTATTTATACGAACATAATTTATGTTATAATAATATATTATTACCATTTTTTTTTGCAATCTTTCATTATTTTCAGAATTTCGGGTGATAATATATTTTTTGGAATATGATTTTACCTATTATGTTTTTACTATTACATAGATCCTAATTTAATAATCTAAAAAAATTAAATAATGATTTAAACATCATATATATCTAGTATATATATATTTAGAGTAATCTATAAAACCTGGAGAAAGGAAATGAAATACATAGTCCTTGGAGACTGTAAAATGTACATACACATGAACTCTATTTCCACTTTCTCGACAAAATATAATAATGAAAATTAAAATATATACAATTATATTATTATTACATTATGATATTTATATTATATTAATAATATTTTTTAATCCATTATTAATATATTCCATGTAAAGGGTAAATGAATCACATTTATTTGAGGATGTTGTATTACAAACATCCACAAACGAGGTTATCATATTCCCAAAAAACTAAATGAACGAATATATGTGTTTTATATTAGTTAAAGAAGAATAAAAAATTTAAAATATAATATATATCATATATAAAATTTAAATAATTAATTATTCCCAACTATGAAAGGGAGAAATGTAATAATGAATGAAATCAGTTGGTGAGGTGGTAATATTCCGCACACACAAATGATGATTGCATATCCCATTTGATGGAATTGTAAAAAAAAATTCATGATAACATTAAGATAAGAACATATAATTATATTTATTATACCTATGTTATATAATATACTTGTATAATTTTACTATTGGAGAAAGATATAAGATAAATGATCTAGTTGAATCACATTAACTCTTCATCGGGTGAATCCTCTTAGTTTATACTAGAAACATCCATGGGTTTTTAACCAAATTTTGGATTATAAGATTAGGCGATGAATATTGGGAGATTATTTTGTTAGGTTTTTAACAATCCATTTGTCCTTATAGGTGTGAATAATTGAGGGGTGTGAGTTCCCATTTATATGGGAGTGTAGGTGGTATTCTGGTAAATATAAAAAGGTAAATTATATTGGGAGGTATCCATTACATATTGTTCCTTTGACAATGAACCAAATTTGATAAAACTAAGTACATGTAAAAAGTATTTACATATAAGTTATTTTTTCATTTTTTTATTTCACTTTATACTTTCTGTTTTAGGTGTATTCCCATGATAAGCTTGTTTTTCTATTAATTGATGTAATTATTTTGAATAGTTTTAAATAAAAAAATTTCAAAAATATATATTTGAATTATTAGAAATTATAACGTATAGTTATTCAAAATATATTTTCTATTTTTAGAAATTTTAATCACATAATTGGAAGAAACTAATTTAAAAAAAATCCCGTAGAAGGGATGGGAATTTAGCTTGTTAATGTGAAAATGATAAAAAAAAATTCACTATGTTTTCTTATATACATACAATATGAAATGAAACAAATGCCAAATATTTTAATAAATGGTTTTAAGATTATCTAATTATACCCGAAACCATTTTAAATGATATTTATCCTTATTATTTTTTCAATAAAAAAGTATGTTTTCAATTAATTTTTTATATATTCAAAATTCATCAAAAAACAAATATTTCCAAAATAATAAAAACAAATTACCCGAAGCTATTTTTGAAATTATAATTTTAGAAATTGTGTTTATTTTTATAATAAAATTTATAAATATTCAAAAATTAATTTTAAAATATGTGTTCTATTAAAAGGCGGAAAACCTGCCTTTAAAGAACTATATCTATTTAATGAATATATTAGATTATTTCTTATCCTATAATAATAATTTCTATTTGATGAATTCCAGAAAATATATTTTATTGAGAATATAATATATAAAATTCATTAAGATAGTACACTAAAATTAATTAATTTAATGTGTTAATAATAATTTCTTTAGGGTGTATTAAAATTGATTTTTTTAAAAACATTTTCATTTTATCCAACTAGTTTTATATTAATTATAATTAACTATTTACCTTTCAATTATATCATATAAATTTATATGTTAGTTTTTTTTAAAGGTTGGGGCCGAAGCCTCAATTTATTTTTTAATGCAAAGACCTATTTAGACTGGGTAAAGGTAGACTCATTACATAGACCGAAGTCCCAAGACCAGGTGGCCTGAATACAAGGCTTGAAAGCCCATTAAATAGCCCAAAGACCCCTCGGTGAACAGTACTGCTACAGTACCCACACTACTATAGTACAGCCACCGCTGCAGTCCCTCCACTGCTGTAGTGTGATCGCTGCTACAGTTCCGCCACTACTACAGTGCCCTGCTACTGTAACATGTAAATTCGTCCCTTCCTAGATTTGATCCTGGGTCATTTGGATTCCAAGTCCCAAAATTTTATAGCATGATTATATCTTATTATATTAAATAATATTATTTTAATAATATATTTATGTTTGGTAAAACTCTTTACTTCTTATACTGAAAGCCATTACAGAAATTCAATATTGTTTGTAAAATAAGATAACTTCAATGTTTCTTGTGGAAAAATATAATATTTATGATTTTAGTAAAATAAGATTAGCATGATGTTTCATATGATTCAATCTAGAAAAAAATTATTTTTTTAAAAGGAAAATATTGTAATCTCTTGGGGTGTTACACTCTCCCCAATAAATAAATTGAGTAATCACAAATAAAAATTGATCTCCATAATAGAGGGACTAATATTTGAAAATAAAATTTTCATAATAGAACACATCATAAATAGGATTGATAACAAATAATAATAATTGGGAAATTTTAATGGAATTTTCACAAAACAAATAGGCTTTCTAATATGATAATTTTAGTGAAATAAGGACATGAATGAGAAATATAACTATAATGTTCTGATGGAGAGTGATAGTGAACATGTTCATGAGAATGTTGTTAACAACATAGGCATAATCTAATGGCATGAAAAAGGAAATGGATATCATCAAAAGAAATGGTAACTAGAATTTTTTTTCAAGGCTATTTTTCTGTAGTTAATGAATTATACGACTTTAAAATAATGTAAGGAAATATAATTACTTGAAATTTATAACATATAAACCATATATATTACATAATCTAGTTAGTTGAACTAGAACTTATATTATTAAATTACCTAGGATATTTTCAGTTTATATTTTTAGATAATTATGTAATAATTCATACTTATCTACCAATAAGCATAAAATGTGGGTACTACTAAAACAATATCCATTTCATCCATAATACTAATGTTTTTAACAAAAAAATTTAATATTTACATGAAAAATATTCCCACTATTCTACTTGAATTCTTATTTAATCATCCCCATCCTTTAAACCTATGAATTTTTTTAAAAATGTGTGATGATCACATAAATTTATGTAAGGTACATAAAAATAAAGAAAAAACCCATTAGCCCATGAATACATTTAAATATATTAAATTATTTTCACAAAGTCATACTTCTCACATATAATGTATAATATACTTTGAGAAAATAATAAATTTACATAAAACACTTAAATAATAAAAAAATAAAAAAATTATCATGTGGATTTACATACTTATGATTTTAAACCTCACAACTGTGACATTATTTGTAACCCTCAAGACTATGTTATATTTTATCTCTAATAACTACCTTATGGTGTAACTATTAAAGTTACGCATGGAGTTATGATATAGCCAACCTACAATATTAATATAACTAATCCCTTATATGGAGATATATTTCCCAATATACATCATAAAAATGAAGAAGAACTAAAAAAATAGTAATAAATCATGAATACATTCATTATAAAAACGTTCCTCTTGAATTTTCTAAAAAACAAATTAAAATGGAATTTTTAGAGAAATGTCACTTAACTCAAGTTTTACATATTCAATACATGTTAAAGAATCTTGTATAATGATATAAGTAGTGTTATTAATTTATTACAAAGACATATTCATATTTTAAATTACTCATATGATCTTATTTTTTCATTATTATACTTATTTTTAATAATATTTTTTTATTTTAATTGTTTTGGGTGACTTTATTTTATGGTTCCTTGTTTGGTTCGATATTGATTATCGATTAGAAATATGAATAACTCTAGAAGTTGAATTGAATGGTTTTAATAAGTTTACATAATTGTAAAAGATATCATATATCAATTTATTTGATATTAGGGTGATTAATTAGATAAATATTTCGGGAAATTATTTAATTAATATTTGTAGGTTTTACAGCGATCACAAACATATATCAATTTATTTAATATTTTGATTATATATTGGTTCCAAATAATTATATAACATATAATTTTTATAATCTAATCATTTAAAAAATATGATTGTTTCATGACTAGAATTGATGTCGGTAAAAGAAAATAATAACACATCATCCCGAATGACGGTAAATCGATATGTCCCATACAATGTTTTAATTTTTGTAGAGTAAGGGGAGAACATGATATGTCTGATAATTGTAATTACATAACATAATAAAAGATTATTATATATAATATATTTGTGTTATCATGTCACTTTGGACATGGGATGTGTGGAAATAATAATAAAAAATGAAAAGAAAGTAAAACGAAAAGAAAGATGATTTTACATCTTGACGTCAACATTTTGAGAACCTCTTTAAGGCATGTGGTTTTTTTCATTTTGAGTGACCAAAAATTCTATTATGTGGTTTAGAGAATTCATATGGGATTTGGGTAGAAATTACAAAATCCATATGGATTTTAGGTGTAAGGGGAAGTGGTAGTGATGGGTGATGTATATAGTAGAGGAGAAGGGTGTTTCTAATTATTATATTCATTAGATTGTTATTTGGGATCCAAAATATGAATAGTCTGAGGCTTATCAAAAAATATATTAATATATTAATAGAAAATTTTTTAATTTGGTCATACATCATCTATACATCATCTATGAATCATCCATTTATTAATAGTTTAAATATCGCAAATTACAATATTTCACAATTGATCAAAAATTATTATTTTTTAAATCACAAAAATTTATCCCAATACATTTTAAATTTTTATATTTAAAAAATGAACTCGATTATATGAAAATAATTTTCGACAAATGTGAAATTCTATTTTTAATAAAAATAATCATTTATTCGAAAAATCAAAATTTTATATAATATTTGATTTTAGAACACTATAGAAAATTTATTAAGGACTCATAAAATTATCATATAGTTGTGAGACAACAAAATATTAATTTATGAATCTATTTTTTGATGATATTTTTTAAAATTATAAAATTAATTAAAAACTTATAATAAACATTTTTGTTTCAAATAAATAACAACACTTAATTTATGATTTTAATAACATATATTTACTTATTCCATGATATAATTATATCATATTATCACATTTATGATACATTAATCTTAATTGTAATTTCATTGATGAGGTTACTATATTATTAATATATATTCCCTAATTTTGATAAATCCACTTATTTCATTATACATCTATAATGAATTTTACAATTTATTAAAAACATTAAATGAAATTATTTTATAAGTACCTATGTTGTTTCATTCTCACAACATTCTGGAAATTATGTCCTCCAAATTCGTATTCACTTATTAAACTAGTGAAGATACCTTTACCTAATAGTGTTTTTATATTCCTATATTTCTTCTCCAACCATGTGGTTTCTCCATAAAAAATATCCTGGTAAATTAACTTATTCTATAATACTTCCCCCATATTTCCATGAATACAATTAGGTTACTCTACATACGAATGATTTTATTCAAGATGATCTAATTCTAAGATCAAAAAATGAGATGGATCTGGAACATAATTTCTTATCACTGAAACATGAAAAACATTGTGTAACAGAGATAACCTTAAATGGAATGATAAAATATAAGAAACTAGTGAAAATTTCTATATGATTTTATTTGGTATAATGAATTGTGGACTTATCGTTACTTTTTCACCAAAACATTAACACTTTTTCAATGGGGTATTGTATGAAAAAATTATCACCTACCACTTAAGAAAATTATATCCCCAAGTTATATCTATGTATTTCTTGTCTACAATAAGATATCATCTTATTTTTAAACATTCTCTTCCCTCTCTCAGCCACATCCTCTAATAATCATAGTCCCATAAAATTACATCCCATAGCTTCATTCCAAAATGAAGGAGTGCGACAATGGTTTCAATATAATGCCATAAAGTGTTCCATCTATATTATGGAATGAAAATACATATTATATGTAAACCTATAAAAAATAAATATGACGTTCTCAAATTTCTTGGTAATTCATTGAACAGTCTCCTAACTTTTCATCTAAGGATAGATTTGATTGCTTGAATGATCCAACAAAATATCATTGAAATAAAATTTAGAATTTTAATTCAGTTCCCACCATCATCTGAAGGGCTTTGCAAATGTTATAAGTTAACCTAGGATCACGATCAGATACAATGGAGAGTGTAACTCCATATTAACATAATATAACATTATGTTACAATATAGAATGATAATAAAAAGGAATAATAACTTGATTAGTAAGAAAATGAAAAACTTTAGTCTTCTTATTAGTAATAACACAAATCATATTGTTACAATGAGTATTATTTTGTTTTAGTACCAGGAAATTCATTGGTATATCTTCCCATTTCAACATCAGAACTATAAAATATTGAATCATAGACTTTGGTAGTTATCGATATAAATTCGCATGATTGAAAGTCAATGATTTCATTGAAAAATATGAAATATATCTCTTCATTCCATCTCACTAGTAATTCTCTCAAAATTCATTGTACATCCTACTAATGCCATGATTAAATTAATACAGGGAACTATGAACTTCACATAACAACATTTTCTTTCATGATGAATTAAAAGGCACATAAAATGTCTTCCCAAGTCATAAACTACAGTATTTATCAACCTTAAATTATAGAAACATTCCCCTTTTACGAATTCTAACATTTCCTGTAACTCACCATCTATCCTCTGGGCTATCTAAACTTAGTTTGATAGATACGACTATACAAAAACCGGAATAAAAATAGGAAACTTTTTATCACCAACAACATCCTATCAAAAAATATCAAATAATAAAGCAATGTGTTAAGTTTCAAATGTATCATAGTTAATGATGCATTATGATTTTGAAAAATTTATCTACCATATTGTTTTCTTTTATATGATGATACTTGATTACATAATCATAATATTTTATCACATCAATCCATCTTCTCAACAAAATGTTCAATTTCATATGAGTGAATATATAATTTATAAATTTATGGATAGTTTATATTTCAAATTTAGTTTAGATAAATGATTCCTCAAAATTTATAAATAGAAAACTATAGATGAAAATTTCAAATCATGTGTTAGACTATTTAGTTCATGTTTATTTAGTTGTATTGATTCATAATAAATGTTATGATCATTCTTCCATAGAATGAAACTAAGTTCCCACAATGGAAAATTATTATATATGGAAAACTAAACATTTATTATGGTAGGTCCGAAACTAGAGAATTCAGCAATCATTTAATCAGTTCCTAAAATCTTAAATAACATTATTAAATCAAAATAAAATTAACACCTTTTTTTTAACATAGTTAGAGGGCTAGACAGCCATGCAATGTTTTATCAAACTGTCAGTAATAACATGATAATCGATGAAAAATATGAATCTCTGTAACATTTGTAGAAATTTTCCATTCATCAACCACATTTTTTGGTACAATCAACTATTATTCCATCTTTATTTAAAATGTTCCCGTGAAAGGATATTTATTTTAACCAAAAATCCCATTTGATAATTTTTTTGTATAAATTCCTTTTTTTTAATGTTTACATAATAATCCTTTGAGGCTATTCATGATCTTAAAAACATGATGAAATAACTATAATATCATCAATAAAAAACATTTCCAAATATTCATTGAATATTCATTTCATAAAATCCATAAATATTGTTATACCATTTGTCTAACAAAAGGGAATAATAACAAACACATAACTCCCATATCTAGTATAGAATGCGGTTTTTGGAATGTTATCCTCATGTACCGTTAGATTATGGTACATGGATGTAAAGTCAATCTTAGAAAAATATTGAGCACCCTAGAGATGATCAAACTAGTAATCAATTTGTGGAATTGAATTCTTATTCATAACAATATTGTTATTCAAATATTTATAATCAATAAAAAGTCTTGGAGGAATATAATTAATTTATTGAACAAAATAGGAGCACCCCATGGTGATTTTATTGAGAAAATGAAGCCTTTATCATGAATCTTCTACAACATATTATTTAATTCTAGAAGATCCACTTGAGCCATCAAATAATAATGTTTCAAAATTAGCTAATCATCAAAAACTAAGTCATTAATATATTTAGCTTCATGATAGGTATAAAATAGGGAAAGTCATTAATAAGAAAATATCATTATTCTTTTACTAGTGGCACATCATTAATCATAATAGTTACCTTATTTTCAACAATATGTTAAATATAAATTTCACTTTCATATTAAATACTTTTTTAGATTTTTTATATGTATTAAATGGTATAAGTACATTATTTTGTAAAATTTTAACACTTTCTCAAAAAAACATCTTATATTTAATTATTTCATGATAATAAAAAATCCAATCCATACACAGAATTACATAAAACTCTACTATGTGAAAAAATAATGTTTTATTTAATTTATTTTGATATAAAACAATAGGAAGAGTTTAACAATAACATTTTCTTATAATATATCCCATATCATTTTAATAATATTTGGTTTTTTCATTTAATGAGATTAAATTTACAATTTACCAAAAAAATAAAAATAAAGTAATGTGTAGACACCATATAAAAACATTATCAAAATCTTAGTAAACAAACAATGTACCTAATACCACTTCATTGGATGGCCCAACATCAACATATGTAGCCTCCAAGTATCTCACTACACCATTTTTCATACAATCTACATATTTACTTCCATAATATCTTTTTTTAGAAGTTATTTCCATAATGACCCAATACAACACATTTTAAAATATTATAAAATTATTATAGGAATTAATTTTAAGATAATTTTAATATGACACTTGGGCTATATTTCTAGAAATAACAAATCAAAAACAGTTACTAGATTTGTTTAGGAATTCCTTAGGGTGAATTGTAACACAATTCCCAAAAACTAGAGACTGCAATCTCTTATCTTCAGATTTCATTTGACTGGATCATACCCACTTAATTCAATTAGTACATTTCATTATACTTTCTATCCAATTACATGTGATCATTAGAAAACTCCATTATCTCATCCTATCAGACAGTATTCTTACAACATTTGAATTCATAGGAGGCCAATTGCCTTTGATATCATGGATTTATTAATAAGTAAAAATGATTGATTTTTACTATCAATATCATAAATAAGATTTTAAACGTGTCTTCCAAAACTAGTGATGTTTTATTTATACATGGACACTAAATCCTCTTTCTTTTTTTCAATTCAAGTAACTTCTTTTCCATCATAATTCGAACCACCTTAAGAAAATATTTCTTGAGGAAAAGATACTTAAATTTATCACATTATTAGGAATCAATCTCCTCTCTATCTCTGATATTCGTAACCATTGACCACCACCAGCCATATTAACCTTCAAAATAATAAAATAATGACTAAAATTTTGATTATCTAAATACCTGATGACATCGAATATAATTTTAAAATACTTGATCCACACTTTAGCCCCAACCCAGTAAGAGGATCTACTTAAATTAGAAGGGTGTTTCCTCATAATATGTACCTCTATCATCAGCTTACATTGTTCTAGCTAGGCTGGTTCTCTTGAATGAATTATAATGCTATATATATCCCACTTAAACTAATCAATAACTTTAAAAAACTTCTAAGTTCCAGTTCCATCCATTCTTGTTTGTGGATTCAGAAAGATATTATCTTCTTGATGAAATCAAACATTAGCATACATGATTTTTTTGTGTAAACTTATTCATAACAGACATATCATATATGAATAAAAATGGTAATTTTTAAATAATATATCATTTAAATATAATGATAAGATAAAAAATAAATTATGATATTTGATTAACATCATCCTCACCAGAAAAGTTATTTAAACCTTTCTATAATACCAACTATAAGGTACTGACCATAAAAATTATATAATCTTATTAATTCAACATGAATTCAATTTATTACATTCCCATAAAAAATCAGTTTAGAGTTTTTGTGTATTTGGAAATAAATCATACATATCAACATTAAATAATAATAAGTGTGTATTACTAAAACAATAACAATTTCGTCTCCAATATAGTTATTTTAATAAAAAAAGAAATCTATTCATGAAAAATCATCACAATATTCATATTGAAATTTTATTTTCTCTTACCTGTACTTAAATACTATGAAAAAAATTTTAAACAATTTTATGATCACAAAAACATCAGCAAGGGATGTAAAAATATTGAATCAAACTACACGACCATAAGTACTTATAAATATATGAAACCATTCTCACAAATACACAATTTCCTCTAAAAAATAATAATATACATATTTATTTATGACATTAAATATACATAAAACATAAAAACCATTAATAGAACAATATAATAAAATATTAAAATTAATTACAAAAGATTTTTTCTCTCATGGTTATAATATTAGCTATAACTCTCATGACTAACTTATAGTGTAACCATCAGAGTTATACTTCGAGTAACTATAAGGTCAACCTACAATAAAAAAATTACCATTGTTTTAGAAGGAGATATAAGTCTCACTATCCATCATAAACAATTACCAAGAAAACAAAATCATAAAATCAAATACTTCTTTCATAATAACAATCCTTTTAAATTTTGTAAATATATAAATTTGAAAGAATATTTTTAAAGAGATTTCATTTACCATGGGTTATTCTTACATTAAACATGTTCAAACCTCCTATGTGATGGTATATAACGAGTTATTTATATATTAAGAAACCATGTTAATTTTTAAAATTACTTATATGATCTTATTATATAATCTTCCCAGCCATTATTAAAAATATTTTGTTATTTTAATTGTTTTGGGTGAATTTATTTCATAATTTTCATGGTTGTTTTATTGTGGGTTTTCTTGTCAAAAGGAAGAAAAAATCCATAGGTGGATTGAAATGGTCTTATGATGATTCCATAATTTCCTATTATACAATATTTTATTTGTTTTTATTAAATGAGTATGATTTATTAGATAAAACATTAATGGAAATGAGTTAATTTTTTTTACATCCATCACGAACTTATATCATTTTATATAATATCATGATTATATATTGGTTACAGATTAATATATTACATATAATGTTTATAATAAAATATTATTTAACCATAATAATGGTTTGATGACAATTATGATTATGGATATTATATTAAAAAAATAAAATTATATTTTATGTTAGATAATAAATTTATGTTTTGTCACTTTTGATTGGGGATGTGAAGTTATAATTACATAGGAAACGAAATCGAAAAAAAATAAAAAAATGAATGTGGATTTTGCCGCCTGAATTCTCCTCCTTCGGAACCTAATTAAAGTAGTTGTATTTTTCATTTTTCTGAGACTAAAATGTATTGGACGTGGGTAAGAGGATTTAGGATGTAATTAGGAATAAATGACTCAATTTACAAGTATTTTATGTGTGACAAAAAAGGTAGTGATGGGTGGTATTTATAGTGGAGGAGGGCGGTGTTTTCGCATTATTATATTCATTAGTTTATTATTTTTTCTTAAAGATATGAATATTTTGTAAATTATCACTAGATATATTAAATTATTTGTATATAGTTAGATATGTTTGTCTCACATCATCCATATATCATTTATAACCCAATAATTTATTAATTTTTAAAATACCATATATTACCTTATTTCAAAATTCAAAGAAAATTAATGTTTTTTTAAAAAATCAAAATAATTCACCCCATCCATTTTTAGATATCTATAATTAAAAATTGAATTCAGTTTTTTGAAAATATTTTTCCAAAAATGAGAAATTAAATTTTTTATTAAAATAATTTTTCATTTTAAGAATACCAATTTTTAATTTTTAACTGATTTTAAAACACTATAAAAAATCATATAGGTCACATTAAATTATCTTTGAATAATAAAAAAAATATTTATTTATGAATCTATTTAAAGAATAAAAATTACCTTTGTTGTTAGTAAATAAATAAAAAACATAAAAATAAACATTTTTTTCACAATAACACCAACACATAATTTATCATTTTCAACACATTTATTTACTCATTGCATTATATAAATGTATCAGATTTTTACTTTTATGATATATGAATTTTATTTTCATTTTCATTGGTATGTTTACTATTCCATTATCATAGATACTTAATTTACAAAAATAATATATATTTATTATACATTTATAATTAATTTAACTATTTAATTCCAGAATGAAAAAAATAATATTATAAGTACTTGGGTTGTTAAAATACATTTCAATTTCATAAGAACAATATTATTCTTTCATTAATTCTTGAACTATTTATAATTTATCTATTAGAATGATTGAATCATTTGGTGAAGTGATTCATTAATTCTTAAATAATTTTCCATAGATCAACTTAATCCTATTAATAAATGGTTAAGTTGTCCAATAGATATGATTTATCTATTTATAAGGAAGTTAGCTAAATTTCTAATATGAACTGTTCATTAATATTAAATAAATTTTTTGTATCTCATTTAACATTGAATTCTAAACATGTGAACTCTTTCACCATGATTTTTTTGAAACATGAAAATAAATAGATTTACTATAAAAAATTATTGAAAACTTGAATTATTCCTTATTACAAAATATAAACATGTATTATTGGATATTTTTTATAAATCCAAAAATGTTGTAAACTACATCAATGATATATAAACCACTCTTCAGACAAACCATTTATCTGTAATAAGGTAGTCGACACCATCCAATTTAATTATCAAATTCAATCATCTCATTATATAACTCTCACTATAAAAACATGGGGATAATATTAAGTGTTCTGAATAATTTGTTTTCTATGATGTTCAACTTGTTACTAAAACATTTTTTCTTGTTCATAATTATCGTACAACAAAAGAACTCAAATCAATAATTAAATAATTCTACAGTACAATACTTACATATTTTATAATCTTTCTAACTAGTATGTCACTTATAAAATAATCAAATGACACAATTGATGAATCCAAAAATAAACACATTAATCAATCCTCTTTGTCTTTGGTAATTGTGAAATCTTTCCCATGACTCATGAGCTTCTTTTGTGGTGTACTCTTTTGAAAAATTTGGCATTTATTTATGTTGTTACCCATTTATTTTTAGTTATAGCACTAGATATCAATAATTTATTTTTTCCCCTTTAATTAGTTGGCTTAGTGAACCCTATAAATGCACTTATTACATACTCCAATTTGACCAAAAAAAGTTCCCAATGTTCTTCTTCCATCATATTCACAAGGTAGAAAATGTCGTTCTATCTAATTCATGTTTGAAATATTACCATTTTAAGGGTTCTATGAGAAATAATATTCACTTGGATTCCTTTTAATATGCACAATTTATATAATTCCTTCAATACATTGATTGAATATATAACTATTTCATCATATGAAGAAAAATAAATAGAGACTAACACCCTTCAGAGACCTACATTAATACCTTCAATGAAATGTTCTATCATTCCTTTTGTGTGGAATATATAATCCATAACATACCTATCTAGCCTGGTAAATATATACTCATAATTTTTGAAACATTATTATTCATTTTTTATTATGCTAAGGATATTTTTATTCATCTCAATTTATTTCTCACATGGAAATATTTATTAATGAACACATCTTTAAATAATTTCAATTCCATGAGTTCTATTTTTTATTTCTCTTTACTGTTCTGGATCAATCACCACCATGTTTCAACATAGTCTCTGTTGAAATACATCACAAGTGTAATATTTTTATTTTAACTAAATCATAAGCCTTTAAATATAATTTCCTAATGATTAATCGATTACTATTCCTAAATGTTAATTTTAGTCGCACTGAATGATGGGGGATTATGTATCATAAAGCTACCCAACACAGGATAATCTTATTGTGGAATATAATTATCCATTTTAGAAAGGTAATTTATCATAACATGATGATGGATTCCTAATATATTAAAAATATATTCTGCTCTATTATTATTCATTTATATTTATTATCAGTAGGTAAATATATAAATTTTCACTAAGATTTTATAACTTTATTCTTTCCAGGATCCATTTTTAATATATGAAATATATTGGATTAGATCATATAATTTTTAACTATAGTGTATAGTCCCAAAAATAGTGATGTAAATATCATTAATTGAAAATATTAAGCATATATAATCTCAAATTCATAAACAATGTTCTTTGGAGCGATATTTTATATGATTCATCAAAGTTTACCATAGATTTATGTTCCCTAAAATAGGTTTTTTGAAATATAGTTTCCAAGGATTACACTAATATTCCTATCACAACAACTATAATTCTTCCACCCCATAATCCCATATCCAATGGCTTAATTTATTACATTGGCAGTATTAAACGGAATCAAATCCTATAGGGCCGATTACATTAGCATTCTTGGAAAACTAGATTACATTCATGGAACCCATTATACATTTAGAAAATATAATAAATATTAATTAATGTAAAATATCACAATCCATGAAAATAATTTCATGAATTCATATTACTATCTTGGTGATTGGAAAAAAATAAGGATATTCCAAAATGCTCAGTAAGGTTAAAGTGCAATGAATAAATGAAAATTCAGTAAAGTTAATCATTATTTAAAGGTAAATAACTGACACACATTCTATATAATCAATGATCTAAAATAAAAAAGTATTCCTAATATAATTTCAAAAAATTTAATAATGGAAAAATAGTAACAATAACTCAATTCTTAATGAAGGAAATACTAATTAATAGATGTCATATCTGATACACATGAAATCATATACCATCAATTCCATTCATAAAAAGGATGAATACAAAGGGCAAGAACCCATTAAATTTTCAAAATTGATTTTCCAATAACAACCTATTGATACATTGAGGGGATATATAATTTCAAGGCCCCACTAGTCACATAAAGTCCAAATACTTCCTCACATAGTGAATAATCAATTTTATTACTGAATGATATTCACTATCAAATATCTATATATAGTAGATAATAAAAATTTATTAAATAAACTTTGATAAAATAATAAAAATTTAAACATAAAATACCATGAATATTGAATTATTTTTTGAATTATATATCAATGGATTGGTGTATAAACCACACCCGAGGTACACGGGGTGAATTTGACATAAGTATCAAATAAATATAAGTGAGCCTTGACATCCTCATAAATTATACACCCATTTAGGTTGAAGGAACATTGACCTCCTAAATAATGTTTTAATAGTGTTATAATGTTATTCTAGAACCATATTAATAATAAGGATATCATATATTTATTCTTATAAAATATTATTATCTCTTATTAAGAACATTGATATTTTCATAATTTTGTGTGTTGATTGACCAATTTATCAATTTTATTTTCAATTGTTATTTTTTTATACTATGTATATAATCATTAAATCAAATAAATAATGTCAATAAATATTTAAATATCATATATATTCATTAAAATTTTATTTAGAGTTATCTAAAAAATTTGTAGATAGTACATTAAATACATTATTCATGGAGACAGTAGTTCGTACCTATTCATGAACATTGTTTCCATTTTATTGTTGCATAAAAATAATTTGAAAGAAATAAATATACTTGTATATTATAATTATAGTATCATATTTATAACATATTCATACCATGTTATTTTTTAAACCATGTTTATTACATTCCATGTAAAGTAAAAAGGACTCACAATGCATTAAGGAAGTGGTTGTCCACACATCCACAAATGATGTTACTATATTCTAATAAAACCGAATGTATGAAGTTAGGTGTTATATAATAATTATATAAGAAAATATAAATTATAAATATCATATATATCTTTTATTAACTACAAATTCAGCATTATTTCTTACCATGAAATGATGAAATTGAAGAATGAACAACATCTGTTCTTGTGGTAGTAGTTCACTGTACATATGAACGATGATTTCATATATGATTTGAAGTAAGTGTGTAAAATTGTATCTCATAACATTTATGTAATACCATATAATTATATTTGGTATATTAATGTTGTTATATAATCATTATATATGAATAATTAATGTGGTGGAGAAAAAAATAAATGTTGTCGATAAAAAACATTTCCTCTTCATTGGATAACCCCTTTTGATTTAAATTATAATAAATACATGGATTGACTTCATCCAATAATTATGATTCTAGGATTAGTGGGGGAATGCTGGGAGATTATTTTTAATGGGTTGGATAAGTACAAGGTTGTGAGATGTGCGAATAAGCGATGGGTTGCCTACCCTTTTATAGTTGAGGAATTGTAGAATTCTTGTAAAAATAAAAATGTAAACAAAATAGGTAGGTATCCCTTACATTATATGAATCCAGTAACAAAACAACTTATATAAAAGTGTGTATATTCTTGGAATAATTACATAAAATTGAATTTGGACATGTTTCTATGTCATTTTTACCTTATGTTTAATGTGTAGTTCATTTTTATGTCAGTTTTTCTCTTAATATCGTTAATTAATTTCACTTTATTTCATTAACATTTTTGGTAAAAAACTAAGATTAAATTAATATAAAATATATAATATTATATTTACAAATATTGATTATACTTATCATAATCCAATAAAATAAGTGGAGGAAATTAATTTAAAATTAATCACCTAGACGAGGGGATAATGTTGGTAATCAATGTGAAAATGGTCAAAAGTTCAAAAAACATTATATCTAAATATAACATAAAAATAAATTAATTGACCAAAATTGTAATAACATTTGTACAATTGAACTATTTAATCCTTATGACATCTTTAAAATTTAATTTTACAACATAAAATATTTAAATTAACATCCATTTTTAATTAAAATTATTTATTTCTCATTAGTCATAAAAAAATAAAAATATTAAGAAAAATAAAAAAAATTAGATTCAATTTATTTTTTCATTTCAATTTAAATAATTATGATTAATTTTTTAAAAATAATTTATAAAATTTAGTTTTATAATAGGATCTCAATTAATTTTAGAAAATGTAATTAGAAAAATATAGCTTTTTATGCCTAAAATTTTATTTGTTCTTATCTTATGCCAATAAAAACTATTAACTGAATATAAAAACTATTTTCTAGAATATATAATGTTTAAATATTATTTAAATGATATAATAATAAAAATTACTTCATTTTATTAAGACAATACTCCTTTGGGTGGATAAAAATATTTTATTATAAAACATTTACTTTTTATTCAATTAGTTTTTATATTAATTGACAATTATTTGGTACCATTGAAATAAAAAATTTATATTTATTTGTTATTTAATATTTTTTATTACCATCAATTGAATTTGTAGGTTATATCTTTTTATATTAAATTATAATATTTTAATAATATATTTTCAATTGGTAAAACTCGATCTTGCGTTTAACGCATGCCATTAAAAAATAATTATTTCCTATAACAAAATCTAAACATGAAGTTCTGTGTGGGAAATTATAAACATTATATTGCATAAAACATAACCTTAACTTGGTTTTTTTATAAATATTGATAGATAAAATATTAATTTCTTCTAATAAGAAAATATTGACACATCTTGCAGTGTTACATGATACATATCCAAATGAGGAGAAATTCGATATTTTTCAAAGGACTATTTTCACATACAAGATAAGAATATTTGATAATTATATAAAAAAAGTAAGTCCAAATAGGTGGATGCTGAGTCAATGGGTACTCCCGCAATTGAATATGTCTAGGAAGTATAAAATATAGAATCTTCAATGTCATCGCATTCCTTAAATATTTTAATAGTAAAAAAATTACAAATGTAAAATTACTCTATCAAACATCTTATATGTAATTGAGGATTTCATGGGATGGTAGGGAAACGGTGTTGCGTGACCTTGGTGCGTGAATTTGGCCAGGAAAGACCAGCTAGGACACGGGATTTTAGGGCCCCCTGTGATCCGATGCAAGGACTATGGACCTACCGAACAACCAAGTGATGTCATGATGATTGCTGGGTAGAGACCCTACTAAAGGTAAATGCATCATAATGACTTGTGTTCTTGTGTTTTTGGGGTGTTTTGGTAATTTGAAATAAATAAGAAGTTTAAGAAGTTTTAAGGACAATATTCTGCACTACTTGGCCTTAGGCATTCCTTTTTTACCTTACAACTATGGCACTAGGGAGATGAACACGAGTTGTACGGGCGTTCGAGGCCCAGGAGGTTGACTTGGATGATCGGAAGAGGGCTGATCAAGAGGAGGAGGATGACTAGTGGCAGAAGACGCTTCGAGCCTTCCACTGATAAACCCTCGAGAAGTACGGGGGAAAACACCTTTGACATGGAGAAGGAGTTCTAGCTAGAGCATCTAGTGATAGCCTTAGGCTTGATCCGGGCATCGACCGAGTACTGGGTTCCTCTGGCTATCATCCAGATGCGGGGAGCCGCGCTTCAGCGGTGGACGCTCTAATCGGGGGAGAGGAGAGAGGTTGAGGTGGCATGGGATGATTTCGAGAAGGAGTTTTGGGTGGGATTCCTCTCTTCTATGATGAAGGAAGAGAAGATGCATGAGCTACTCTCCCTCTAACAGGGGAGTATATCAGTAAGGGAGCCAGGGATTAAGTTCAAGTATCTCCTCCACTTTTCACTAGACCTCTTTCTGAATGAGGATTCTCGGGCGAGACATTTAGAGTAGGCGCTCCGACCTTCCCTCTAATACGATGTTACCTCGTTCACCATGCCAACATACTTGGAGGTCCAGAAGAAGGAAGAGGTGGTGGAGAGGATGCACACACTGGGTGGTGTGTCACTGGAGGGGATTCAGCTAGGTCTGTTAAAGGGAATTGCCATCAGCACCAGACCTCCAGCATCGGGACCCTCTAGGTTCCAACCAGAAGGGAGAAGGCTGCAGCAGTTCCAGTTCGTGTCCCCCGGTCCTCTTCCTTTCCCTTCGGGCCCAGGACCAAGGTGCTTCATCTGTGGGAGCCATAGACATCTCCAGAATCAGTGCCCAGACTGAGTAAAGTATGGCAGTGGCGGACAGGCCCAGCACCCGCCTCAGCAGTAGCTTCCAGATAGGCCCTTTCAGCAGCAGCAGCAGGGGCAGTGATCTCCCGCTCCTCAGAGGGCGGAGGTTGCAGGGGGAGGCTGACCTCAAGGCGCTCATCAGGGACCTCTACTAGGGTGTGGTCAGGGAGGCGGCCGACAACCGAGGTGTAGAGGAGCTGGGCGTGGGAAGTTGTATTCCGCAGAGGCAACAGTTCAAGCGGGACCGGAGGTTGTTCGTGGTACGATCTGTTTGTTTAGTACCCTTTCTTAAGCCTTGTTTGATACTAGATCTTCATACTCCTTTGTTGCACCCGGTCTGGCCCATGCTCTGGGTCTAGATGCCGAGAGACTTCTAGTGCCCCTGGTGCTTAGCACACCAGTCGGAGGTCAGACCGACTTGTTATATGATTATAGAGGATGCAAACTGATGATAGGGCCACATCAGTTGGTCCAGAATCTACTACTACTATATATACATCCATATGATTTCATCCTAGGCATCGACTAGTTGTTCCTTGTGTGTGCCATCATCGACTGCTTCCAAGGAAGGGTTGTGTTCTCAGAATTGGGTGGTCGACGTGTTAATTTCACTGGTGAGCGGAGTGGCCAGAAGGGCAGCAGGAGAGAGGAACCCCTCCTCTCCTTGTTAGCTGAGCTCCCAGTAGAGTTAGTGGATTCTAAGATGGTGGAAGTTCCAGAGATCGTCAGTGAGTTTATGGACATCTTCCTTGAGGAGGTTATGACTCTACCCACACGACGTGATATCGAGTTCGGGATAGACTTGTAGCCTGGTTCTTGTCCGATTTCGATGGATCCCTACCAGATGGCGACTTCGGAGCTACGGGAGTTGCAGATTTAGATCGAAGATATGATGAAGAAGGGTTTTTTTCGACCGAGTGCATCACCATGGGGTGCTCCTGTGTTGTTTTCGAAGAAGGAAGATGGCGGTCTAAGGCTATGCATAGACTACAGGAGGCTGAATCAGGTAACGGTCAAGAATCGCTACCCACTTCCAAGGATAGACGATCTCTCTGACCATCTGAAAGGTTCATGATGGTTCTCAAAGATCAACCTGTGGTCTGGATATCACCAGTTGAGGGTAAAGGAGGATGACATCTCGAAGACAGCCTTCAAGTGCCGATATGGGCACTTCGAGTTTGTTGTCATGCCTTTTAGTGTTACGAATGCTCCAGCTGTATTCATGGGGCTTATGAAATCCGTCTTCCTGGAGTATCTAGATCGGTTCATAGTCATGTTCATTGAAGACATCCTGATCTATTCAAGATCGTAGGAGGACCACGCGGAGCACCTGAGGACAGTTTTGGAAGTCCTCTGACAGCACCAAATCTATGGGAAGTTGTCTAAGTGCAAGTTCTGTACATGAGAAGTGCACTTAGTTGGGCACGTAGTGTCCGAGCAAGGTGTAGAGGTGGACCCATCAAAGGTTTAGGCGATTGTTTCTTGGGCAGCACCGAAGAACGTGGTAGAGATTCGTAGTTTCTTCAGGCTGGTAGGTTACTACAGGAGGTTCGTACCTAACTTCTCTCGAGTTGCGGCACCTTTTGCAACCTTGAACAAGAAGGACCATGTATTCGTGTGGAGTGAGCAGTGCGAGGCATCCTTTAGCTATCTGAAGGATAAGTTGGTTAGTGCCCCAATGCTGAGACTACCAGAAGAAGGGGCAGCATATGAGGTGTTTTGTGATGATTTAGGGCAAGGCCTCGGATGTGTGTTGATGCAGCGATAAGGGGTGATCTCCTATGGGTCTAGGAATCTACGCCCTCATGAGCATAATTATGCCACCCATGACCTGGAGCTCGCGGTGTTCATTTTCGCACTAAAGTTGCGGTGGCACTAGCTCATCGGAGAACACTTTGGGGTCTTCAAGGATCACAAAATCTTGAGGTATATCTTCTCCCAACGGGACCTAAACTTACGGCTATGAAGGTGGATGGAGTTTCTCTAAGATTACGATTTCAAGATTTTTTACACTTTAGGAAAAGGGAATGTAGTGGTTGATGCTTTGAGCAGGATGTCTCAGAAGGATGTGGTCTGAGAGTTGGAAGATGCTTGAAAGGTGATGGAGGAGTTGGATTCCTTGCACCTAGATGTGAGGATGGATAGTGGTAGAGGTTTCCTGTATCAGATGACAGTTTAGTATTCTATGTTGTGGCGTGTGGAGGAGTCTTAGTGGGGAGATGCAGAGTGCGAAGTGATGTGCGGCCAAGTTGACTAGGGCGACGCTCCGGAAGGGTGGACGGAAGATGGTCAAAATTGGATGCTCTTCTGGGGGAAGGTGTTTGTTCCAGAGTTGATGCATGTCAAGGTTCTTAGTGAGTTCCACTACTCACCCCTAGTGGTACAGCCAGAAGTTTCCAAGATGTACCAGGGTCTGAGAAGACAGCTTTGGTGGCCCGGAGTAAAGAGAGAAGTGGTAGATTTTGTGGCCATGTTCCTAGTGTGACAGCAGGTAAAGGCAGAACACTGTGTTCCAGGCGGGTTTTTTCAACCTTTAGATTTCCCCGAGTGGAAGTGGGATGAAATCTCAATGGATTTCTTCACAAGACTACCCAAGGTGAAAGGGGGCTGCGATTCCATCTGGGTAGTAGTGGACCGTTTGACGAAGTTGACTCACTTTCTGGCGATTAAGGAGTCGAGTGCAGTGGACGCGCAAGCACGGAATTATGTGGAGGAGGCATTGCGGTTTCATGGAGTTCCGAGTTCCATAGTCTCGGATAGGGATGCACATTTTCCCTCATGAGTATGGAGGGGTTTGCATCATGATTTTGGCACCCAGCTGCACCTTAGCACTGCTTTCCATCCCCAAATAGATGGGAAGACAGAGCGCACCATCCAGATGTTGGATGATATGATGCGGGCAAGTATTCTGGACTTTAGGAGATCATGGGTGCCACACATTCCTCTGGTAGAGTTCACCTACAATAATATCTATCACTCTAACATTGGCATGGCTCTATTCCAAGCCCTATATGGAAGGCCGTGTCGCTCACCCGTGTGCTGGACTGAGGTTGGGGAAGCAGGTGTTCTTGGCCCGAAGGTGGTGCAGAGCACGACAGAGAAGGTTAAGCTTATACGAGAAAGGATAAAGGCTGATCCGGACCGGAAGAAGTTATATTCCGATTATAGGAGGAGACCCTTGGATTTTGAGGTCGGGGACCACGTGTTCTTGAAGGTCTCCCCTCAGTGTGGACAGCGGAGGTTCGGAAGAGGAAGTAAGTTTTCTCCCAGGTTCATCGGACCCTTCGAAGTGTTGTGGAGGGTCGGTGAAGTGTCTTATCATCTAGAGCTACCACCGCCGCTACTAAGGATACACGATGTATTCCATGTGTCCTAGCTTTGTCGACATCTACATGAAGACTCACACATCATCGATTGGGGAGAGTTAGATGTTGAATACGATGCGACCTTCATAGAACGACCAATCAAGATCGAGGATCGTAAGGAGAAAGTGCTTTGTGGATGAACCATCCCCTTGGTTCGTGTGTTGTGGAGGCATGGTGGCCTGGAAGAGAGAACATGGGAGCGGGAGTCCCAGTTACATGTTCAGTACCCATAGATATTTTGACTTCCTTGTTTTTTTTGTTCTAATTTTTTAGATATTGTACCTGGTGCTTTAATATATGAAATGCTTGATTTTCTTAGATATGAGATGATCTATTCCATGTTCTCTGAGTGTGTGTGTGTGTGTGTAAGAATGTGTGATGATGGGAATACCTGACTGCTAATCAGGACGCATTAATGTGGATGCGATTAAACCCTTGCGGGTGAGTCAGTGCCGCTCAAAGCAGATAATATCTAGACTTGTAGGAGGGGACTCCCTAACTCATGTGTTGGACAGTGTGATACTTGTGCATGTTTTGAATTATTTTGTCTCTTGGGGGAGTATTCCTGGATATAGGGGGAGGGTTCTGTTCCAGCTTTCGAAAAACTCCGGGGTTCGCCCCGGAGAAGTATATTTTGGGGGAGGTTGTTTGGACCCCACTTTTCTCTTTTATGGATTGTTCTTATATTCTAGAGGACGAGAATAGTTTGAGAAGTATCTGATGTAATGGCCCAGGTTTTTGGTGTCCATTACTTGGTAAAAATCTGATGTTGACGTGTTCTGGGTGGTCTGGAAGGCCATACCAGCTTCTCGGTGACTCCTAGAGGTAGCCCCGGCCTACCGGTAGACCTAGCCTACTAGGGACCTTGGGGAACCGGTGTCCCTCGACTACCGGTAGCTCTCGGCTACCAGTAGCTCCAGGCTACCGGTATCTCTCGGCTACTGGTAGCTCTTGGCTACCAGTACCTCTAGGCTACCGGGAATTGTCGCCAACTGTTAGCTCTCAGCTACCGATAGTTGTCGCCAACCGGCAGCTCTCAGCTACCAGTAGCTATGTCCAACCGGTAGCTCTCAGCTACCAGTAGCTGTCACCAACCTGTAGCTCTCAGCTACTGGTATCTCTCAGCTATTGGTAGCTCTCGCCTACCCCCACGGGTTTTTCAATAGCACCTCCTTTTTGCACTAATTTGTTTTTAAACCATGTTTTGACCCATTTAAGCCTATTTTAAAGCCCATTAATGCCTGTTTAAATTAAATGATTTGTGAGGTACCCCTTAAATGAAAAACCATGAGGTGTGCATCGGTTTAAACTACCCCTAAAGGTGGGGACCTTTACGTAGCATGTGGGGTGTCTCAACTGCGTGGTCAACCCACGATCCCGCTTCTTACACAGTTTCTAGTTTTTTAACTATCCCGAGAATGCTGAGTCTCACCCTTTAAAACCAATGGATTCTCCCTAGGGTTCTTTTCTCGATCATCCTATTTGGATTACCCTTCCTCCTGACGAGTCGTACACCTGTTGCTCCTATTTTCCAGTTTCCATGCGAGGACTTAACGTCGATCCTTGATCTGTCAGGTAGGGATTTTCTCCTTCGTCTCTCCTTTCTGTGTATCATGCGGGGTGAGCATTCTTTTTCCTCTATGGAAATTGATGGAACCTAACATAATGAAGATAATAAATGGACCTTTAAGGAACAAAAGGAGGGGTGTGTTCGATGACCTGTTGTGCTCTTTTATTGTTGATATATGTTGTGAATTATATGGGCCTATGCTCACTAAAAATCATAGACGTTGGTGGTCTTTCTCTGTGCACTAATGAACCTAGGTGTTTTTGGATATTTAAATGACCGTAACATAAAATTGGTTAATTACATATACTCGGTTAAATAAATTGAAAGCCCTAATATCACCACTTTTTGGTGATAACCCCGGTTAAAGCACAGTGGAACTGAAACCATGGAGTGTGTTAAATCTTTTAAATCTGAAAATACCTGCATGGTCCTGCCTTATGTTGGTGGTAGTGGTTTGGTTGTTTTTCCTTCACAGGCCATTTGCAGGTGACCTTATGGTTTTCTTGGATGGGGGCTTAGATTGTTGGGGAAATACGGGTGGGGATGGGATCCCCTGTTGTTATACTTTGAGGTTGTGTGACTACACTGCTTATATCACAAATTGGGGTGGGATCCTCTGTTGTTGAGAAACCATTGGTTCTTGGATTTTGGGGACATGGGAATATATCTTGGGGTTTTTTTGGTTCCAGTACTTCTAGGGATCTCCCTTATCACTTTTTTTGTTGTGACTTTGCAATAGAATCGGGTGTGAATGCTCAAATTGTTGTTGGCTATAACTTTTTCCCTTGGTTTGTGCTTATGTTGTTAGTTGCCCAGTAGTGCAGAAACTTATTTAAACAATATTATTGAACATGAAAGCAAGGATGGGAAAAATGGGGATTTGGTTTGTTGTGAGTTGTGACATGGGCATGGGTGATGTTCTCTTCTCTAATGAATGAATAGTACGGATAGTGTTCTTTAGGCTGGCAGAAGAAAAACCTAGATAGGGTGAGTGCTTGTTAACTATAAATATACTTGTAGTTTTTGAGTTTCTTATTCGCACCCCACCCAATTTGAGCACTTAGTGCCGAACACCCCCACTTCATGGGGGAGGGTTTTTTCCCCAACACTCCTATGAGTGGCTGGTTATTAGATCATTTTCTGCTCCCTTTCCCGAATAGCCTAAGACTCTATGGGCTGGCTGTGATGGCCTGAAGTCCATTATTAGCCCGAGAATCTTTGGGCAGGTTAGTGCGGTGGTTGGCCTATGTGTGTGCGGGTAGGTGGTTTCCCAAGTATCTTCAGGGTGAGGCCCATGTGTCTTCGGACGTTGTAGTAGTTCTTCTAGCCCAGGTGTCATCGGGCGTGGCAGTGTTTTTTCTGGCCTAGGTGTTTGCAGGAGTGGTTATGTGTGATAGTTGTGGCCCAGGTGTCTGTAGGTAGGTTAGTGGTTTTGGCCTAGGTGTTTGCGGGCGGGATGTGTGGTTGTGGCCCAGGTGTGTGTGGGCGGGGTATGAAAGTGGGACTGCAATGAGAATGGCGAGATTGGTCCGATGCGTAGGATGTCTTCAATAACTAGTGGGAAATTGGCGCAGGGTACCCAAACATCGATGTACTATTCCTATACATTACTTGAATTGCATTATTTTGGGAGTGTGCATTGGTGAGGCTTGGGTGGTTAGTTTCCTTGCTAGGTACTTTGTTATCTCTTTTCTTACAGGGCATTAGTATACCTCCCCACTTGTGCACGAGAGTCTTTATTTTTTCCCTACTGAGTATACTTGTATGCTCACCCTACGTATATAAAACTAATTTCAGGTTTCCAAGAGGAATTTAAGGATCGTGTGGGATTGTACTAGCTTGGACCTATGGGGTGGTTGCTATTGTTGTTTCCCTTTTTCATGGTATATTTTCACCTTTGGAGTTTTGTTACTTGTATCTTTTACCTTTGAACATGAATATGTAAATGGTTTACTTTCAACCGTATTTTCACTTTCAGTTTAGGTGTTGTGGTATTTACTATCTTATCTCCCTATCCTATTAAAGGAAAAAGGGTAATGCCCTCCATTTAGTGTGTGATATTATACCCTTGGTGTTGGTTACCACTCCGGGACCTATTAAAGGTGCGTTTCGGGGGTCATTATCTCTCTTTCAACTTGAAGAAGGAAGGGCCTGGCAATCTGCTGACCTTTCCCTCCTTTTGGTTAAGGCAGGTCATGACACAAGGTATCCTTTGAGATGAATCTTTATAGATATCGATCCCAAGAATATAAGGTTTTCCCCTAAGTCATTCGTGAAGAATAATCGATAATATGGATTTATATACACATTTTGGATTCATTTATTTATGGTTTAATCATGTTTTATTCTATAATTCACAAGTATTTAGTTTTCTATAGGAAATAGAAATTTACGACTCAAAGGGAGAGTTGTTGAAACTTGGAAAAATCAGGACATGCAAAGAATGAACGGTGTTCATTACATTTATTTCTCATATATAGTATCCTTGAGAACCAAAGACCTATGTTTGAACATTTACATGATTTAAAGATACTACATGTTTTTTAGATACATTACACATCAAGAGTTTTTCAAAAGGATGAATCGCGTACATGATGTGTATAATTTACAAGACCTAAAAAGTTCGAGATATCACCCCATCATAGATATAACCTGAGAATCCCACAAGATTTAATATTTTCCAGAGAAGAATTTGGATCTATGGTACAAGGCATAAAATAATTTTACATGTCATGTAATAGTTGATATAAATTACACATAAATCCATTAATGATGTGATGAATTTAAACAAAGTGTACTTTTCAAGCCTATAAATTCACCAGTGCCACCTTCACATGAAACAGTTATATATTATCAATTTTATCTCATTTTATTTTCCCTTTCTTTTATGTTTTTATTCTTAACTCAATTTTAATTCATTACTTTACTATTTTTATTGATTCTATTTCAATTTCTTATCAATCTATAATCATTCTATTTCTGCCTTCTGATTCAACTCCTATTTTAAAGAAAAGTAGTAGTTCGAGTTCAACATTTACTATTTCTTTATTTGTTCTTCATTGAAAGTAATTTTATATTGTATTTGAATTTCTTATTTGTGGATTTTTTTATTTCTGAATTTTATTATTATTATAAAAATAATGTTGTAAACCTTCTCATTTATTTTTAATCCCATCATATGTGACTAATACTCTTAGGGTTAGTGGTTGATATTAGGGGTGGTATAAACATAATGAATATCTAAAATTGATCTTGGTTACCCTATAAAATGTATCCATATTTAAAACAATTGTTATTCTCATTCGATTTCACAAACCCTAACCATTAGAGGTGTAATAAAATGACCATGAGCTAGTTGGAGTTGATTAGGCTATGACCAATATCCTATGATTATTTATACATAAAATCCAATCATCCTATTCTTAGGTTTTCAACTATGTTGGAAAAAGGATTTGTTACCAGCTTAGGTTGATCTAAATGGTTGGACCAAGATCAATTAGTGTTTTTTCACCCTTTGTAGTCTACTCCATAAGTTTATCACATGTAATATTTAGAATTATCCATTTTCTGTACCCTGAAATTGACCCCTATACTGTCCTTTAATATGATTTTCAACCAAAGCTACATATTAATGTAAATTCAAACTAGAGAGTGATAGTGAGGAATCCAACTCAAAATATTCTTCCCACCGGGTAGCTTGTTTACAAGTTGTATCATTCAGTTCAACCCAAAACTGTCACATACTATACCTCCATAGTTGAGTTTAGTTTGGGATATAATTTTATAATTTTATCAACTCCTATAGTATTTAATGATTACTTTCATGCACATCAAATTTAGCCAGCATTTTTGGGAACAGTTGTGATTAGGCACAACAACCTTTGGATGAACATTGGATTACCTCACCCTTTCCCATTATTCTTTTTTCCTTCCAATTCTAATATTACAATTTTTTTTAAAATAGAACCTATGTCAACTTCTTCTTGTAAATTTCATGCTTTTGGTCCTTTCGACTCACTTGAGGAGCCTTTATGAATCAGAACTATTTTCCTTCAATTCTGAGATCAATCGATTTTTTGATTTAATCCATCTCTTAAAAATGGCTGAGCACAACAATCTTGCACCACCACACCCACAAAATATTCAATATGAACCTCCTATAAATTAGTGAGAGAATCCAATGATACATGAGATAATTATAATTGATTACACCTTATCACCCATTAATGGTGATACACAAATCATTATGGGGCCACCAATTTAGGTGAATTATATCAAGATAAAACCTAGACTTATTCATATGATCTAGAACATGGGAAATTCCATGGGATTCAAAGTGATAATTCCCATTAAAAAATATATAATTTTATTTTGTTTTGTGATATCGTTCATCACAAAGGAATATAATCAAACACAATTAGACTTCATGTATTCAAATTCTCTATGCATGACTGATTCAAGGATTAGCATAAAATTAAATATCCTACATCCATCATGACTTGGGAGGATCTAGAAAAGAAATTTCTAGAAAAATAATTTCCATCGATCCTAACCTGGGATCTTAGAAATAAGATCCAAAATTTCAATCAGGTGGATGGAGAATCAGCTTGGAAATAATGGGACCGCTTCAAGGTGATAACCCCCAAGTGAAAATATCATGGACTTAATGTGTGGATACAACTTCGAAATTTCTGCTAAGGACTCCAGCCTGCCACCCACACTTTTTTGAACACTTCCACTTATGGTGGGATCATGGTGAAGACACCAAAATTTGACAGAGCACTGTTAGATGAAATTTCACATAATGGGTTTCTATGAAAATGTGATATAGGACCTTCCTGATGAGTAATCCATCAGGTGGAGGATAATACCTACCTCACAACCCAGGTTGAGACCCTATCCAAGAATATTTATTCTTTCAAATTGCATGTATCAACCCATCATACTCCTATTATATATATTTAATCATTTGATATGTGTGGAGGCTTGTAAACTTATGGGGACTATAATGATGTTTTTGAAGATCTGCATATTGAAGATTTTAATTACTCTAATTACAATAAAAAAATTTAAGTATGAGAAAATCCATCCTTAAAAACCAAAATACTATCAGCAGAGGCTAACTTTATAGCCACAACAACCTAATAAAATATACTTTCAATTAATAAGTGGACAAGTTGCACTATGGAATTAGGGTCCACCTGGGTACCCTCCTCAGGGTCCAACTCCTCGGATCCAATATCAACTACATCAACTATTTCCAAGATCTCAACAATTTACACCAGCTCGGTGGAATAAATATCAATAAGCTCCTCTAAGATCACCATAACAAGACCATAATCTTTAAAGTAATATTTAAAACCCTTCTCATAACATTTGTACAAAAATTATATCCAAGTTTGAAAAAAGAAGTCACTGAGATGAAAAAACAAAGGTCTTCCCTATGCAACCTTGAGCATCAGGCAAGCCAAAATTCAATGACCCTTTTAGATTGATTACCATGTAAATTGTTTGGTAATACCAAGACTCATCATAGATAGGAGGGTAATTATATAGTTATTAGGAATAAAATGATACTATAATTTTATTAGCCATGATGATATGATAAAAATCATTTAAAAGAATCTAATAAATCTAGTCATGCATGAACTCGAGAGGTAGAATCAACTAAAAAAGTTCTCATACTAGAGAAGCCTAAAATGTACGATGTCTATGTGGCATTGCCACCATAAAAATTACCTATACCCTTTCCTAAAAAGATATAACAAGACAAACATAAGGACAATATAAAAATATCATGATATGTTTAAGAAATTACACATCAACATCCACTTTATAGATGCAATTCTTCAATTTATTTCTTATATAGGATTATTTAAAGAGTTTATAAAATGGAAAAATAAAACGGAATACTTAGGATTAATCTCCATAAATGAGTAATTATTTGTAATTGTTTAATGTAAGCTACCTCTAATGATGAAAGAACATGAAAGTTTCTCAATTTCATGCACTATAGGAACATGAAATTCTAAAATATCCTTGTGTGATCTCGGTGAATGTATCAATCTCTTGCCTATGAGTATCTTCGAAAGACTAGGGATTATAGAATTAAAACCAATAAGAGTGAACCTACAACATGATGACCACTCATTAAAATACCAATAAATATTTCTCAAGGATTTTATAATAAAGGTTAGAAAATTAATCTTTTCTAATTATTTATTCATCCTGTATATGGAGGAAGAAGAAGATGTCCCCATGATTAGTAGAAGGCACTTTATCACCACTAGAAAGATGCTAATTTCTGTAAACCAATGAAGATTTATATTCTGTGTTGGTGATGAAGATGTTGTGTTTGATTTGGAGAAGCATGATAAGAAAAGTGAAAAGTCATTAGATTATCAAGACATATCTCTTCCTGATAAAAAAGGTCATAATATTAAAAGTTAGGATAGAAGAAATACCCAACCTCATGTTAAATAAGTATACAACACTCATAAGAATATGAATTACACTAAAACTCTAGCACGGAATAGAGTCTCATCATTTGTCCCCCTATGTTTTTAATAACATTTATATAAGGGGTGTTTCATCACATTTAAAATCATTTAAATGGAAGTGTGTCTATATCTGGATAATAAATAAACTGCATACTAAGAGGAAACCTGGGATATGTTATATTAGATTTTTTAAAAAAAATAAGTAACCTTAATTTTGCTAGATAATGCCTTCTTTAAATGTTTTAAAATTGAGAATATTAAATTCAAAAAACAAATCCCATTGTTTAAAAGAAAAAAACATCATGAATTCCTTAGAGTAGCTTTAAAGGTTGTGATCCTTGGATTCATACCCATGCACCACCCCCCCACCCACCCTCAGAATCCCTTCTATCGCATAAAAACCATTCCACTGACCCCCAACCTACCTCTACGTGTGCATACCCTCCACTCTCTATATACCTATCCAATTACCCTACCACACCCTCTGGTCTGCTCATCATATATTTACTCACCTCTATATACAATGACATGCACCAAATTGTTTTCATGGGGTGAAATCCTCTTCTTCCCAAGAACTAGGTAGTTGCACCCACAAATCTGCCTACCCCACTATCCACATTTCTTTGTCCACCCCAACTACCTCTATCGTATATGAGGGAACTTAAAACTCATCCTAATGTGTTTCTCCACACCCACACCTTCACCTATGCATCCACCTCTCAGCACCCAGGCATCATATTCGGTTGGTCTATCTCTAGGAAAATTTGATTCGGTCTGACAAGACATCATATATGGTTGTGCTTGAGAAAATTAATAATCATGAGGAGGTTATTGAGCTATTGGACAAGATCTGCCTTTCTAAAATCACCTAGGTGAGTGAGGATACCTTTAGGGATACTTTCCTCAAGTTATTAGCCACGTTGGATCACAATGTGGGGAATTCCACCTTCCACCTGGGTAGAAGGCCCTGGGAGCTCACCCTAAGATATTTTTTCATTAAAATTAGTATCTATACTATGGAGTTCATCGCTTTCGTTACATACTCTACCATGCGGTTGGACCCAACCAAGACAAATTTGTCCTCGAGTTGGGTGCTGATCACTCCAAATCCATTAAGCTTCCACAATCCATTCATTGAAAAGAGAACCCAACTATAGGTTTCCTCTTTACATATTTTTCACTAAGATCTATCTCATGCATGAATTTCTAGATGATATTCTCATGGAAGCATCAAAAAAATTGAGGTTCTTAGCCTATCTTCTTCCATTGGTGGCCCAGCCATCAACATGGATAACCAGTTATCACTTTACTATGAAACAAAGGTGATTCATGCTCTTGGTACTCTCATGGGGTTAGTTTTATCACACACATTATTTTATATCTCATCACCTTCAAAGTATCTCGACCTCTATCATCATTTGGGATAATAAATCCCATTGACCTCCTCATACTCTACAAGATGGGGCTCTTAAGGATGGTCAGTAGGAGATACCAGTAGGACCCAAAGTATATAGAGGATCCTAATGTTGCCTGAACCCATACAACTGTTCATGATCCCCATACCCCTATTGATCCACCTACCTATGCTTTCACTTCATACCATTGGTCCCACATTCACTTTAGATACACCACATACTACCCCATTTTTAAAACCACCTACCACTATGTCTTACCCACCTCCTAAATCAACACACACCCCACATATTACATCTAACCTAGGGTCTATTATATCGTATATTCTAAAGAACTAGATCTAGATTTGCCTCCTCCATCATATCCCCTTAATCGCACCATCCATTTTCACCACCCCCATACTACCACCATCCCCTATTCTCTCCATCCACCACCATGTACCCCAATGATCTCAATGATACCACCAATTTTTCCAATAGTAGTAATAGTACCTCTAAGATGATAGATGACACTAAAATATTCCATTGTCCAAAGGTTTGGATGATGATTTCATATTTAGATAATTATGGGACACAACATATATTTTCTATTTTATTTATTTCAGTTGTGTTCTTAGGACCTTTTTTCCTTTTCTATCGATCATCCCATACATCTATGTAGTCCATTCATGTATTTATATAAGATTATTTTTTCCATAAAATTTACTATGTCAAGCTACCATTTTTTCTTCTTCTATATCGATTTACCCCTTTTTACTAATAGTTTATATAGTTTAGGTATTTTATTTCTAGCAATCAGGGAAGGTAAGACTATTTATAATGAAACACCTGGAGATTTTATGAAAAATATTCTTTTTAATTTTATTGATATCTATTGTTGTACGCAACACCATAAGGATCTTGCACTACACGCATCCCTGACTTGTCTTGCGTTACACGCAATCATGATCTTCCATGATAGTGTGTGTTGTACACAATATTGAGTTTCACTAAACAATGATATGTTATATAAACTAGTCGTTATGAATAGTAATATCCACTTTTTAAAATTTTATGAATCTAATCTTTCAAAATGGACTTCATTTTTGGATTTGGAATATCTAAATTATCCTAGTGTGAATTTTTGGTATTTTTCTGAAAAGTTTCAATTTTTGATTAATAGTGAAAATGCTGGGTTACTATGTAAAAACCGAATTTTTATTTAAATAATTATTTATTTTATTTAATTTTATTTTAGGTAAAAATAAATACATAATACCTATATAAGTTCAATGTAATTCATTGGGGTCATTTTATAAAAATTTTAGATATATAAAACTTTTATTGAACTTTTCACTGTCTTTTACCCACCTCCTAGGAGAATTTGCAAATTCACATAAAACTTAATTTTACTGCTTCTGTGAGTGGAATTTCAAAAATCAGAGAGACACAGTTAATATCAAGGACTAAAATGTGGTTCAATGAGACGAATTTTTTTTGGTGAATAGTAACTTTTTACTTTTATTTACCATGATTAAAAGTAAATAGGGTAATTAAAGGTAAAAATGATATTATTATTACCCTAACACATGTCCTAATTCTATTGGATAAGCGTAATTCGACCAAAAACAATATTATGAATAAAATATGACCATTTAGGTCCACTTATATTAGATTAGGACATTTATTATTAATTTATTTAAAAAGGGTTAAAATAGTTAAAATCAAAGTTTAATAACTAATTAATTTTTAATATAGGGTTATACATAAGATAAATTAGACTATAAATATTAATTAGAAAGATAAAAATATTTCCTACCTAATTATAGTTTATTTATAATTTTAGACATTGAATAATTTAATTTATATATGACACAATGGTGATGAAGTAATTACCTAAATAATGAAATATTAAAATAATTGATATTATAAATACCCAAATAAATGTAATTTGAGACCTTTTATGAATTCCACTAATTTTCTAGGTTAACAGGGCATATTAGTATTGATTGAATTAACTTTTTATATCTAATAATGCTGTTATGATTTTAAAAAAATCAAGTACCAAATAGTGTCAAAATTGACATAAAATAGTTTTTAAAACAAATATTATATTATTAATTGTTATTTTTTTCATAAAAATCTAAGGATCGGCCAAATGACTTAGATGAGGTTATATATATTAATAATAAACAAAATGGGGTTTGTTTGTCTTGTTATAGTAAGTTTATTAACATTATAGTGCAAGAAATCAAGAAGACAAGGTAAAAGTAAAATTATTTAACATAAAGTTAAATATAAATGATGAGGTTAAAATAGAAACCTAAACTTGTCTAAATTATATTGGATGAGATTATTTCGACCCATACCCACCTTATATTCGAAATAAATAAATTTGAATCTATTAATAACCGAATATGACTTTATAATAAAATAATATTTTTAGTTTTTCCAAAGGTGCCCCTCTCCTCCCTTATAAAAGGGCACCTCCTCCCTCCCCTCGTCACACCACTTTGAGCCTTCAAGATCATCCAACCCCTACCAATTTCTCTTCTCCAATTACCTAGAAACATCCTAGAGTTTCTGGTCTTATTAAAATAGCATCTTTAGTTCCCTAAGAGGAGGTTAAGAAGAGGCGCTTCCAAGAAGAGGTAATGTCCGTTACCAATTCTTTCAACTTTATTTCTTCTTCTACTTCTTCTTATTTAGTTGTTTCATTACGAAGTAATAACATAAGTATCACTAATATACTGATATTTTATTATAAATATGAAACAAACCTATTTCATCTTCCTTCCATCCTACGGAAAACGAAAATCATCGTTCGTGCTTACGTACGGAATACCATCTCTACATTGTGGTGTAATCTGTTTTCCACCAACCCCTTACTTGGATGGGTATAATGGTGTAAAGAAAGACTATATATGATTATTGTAAAGTGATATTGATTCTTAAATAGTATACATACCCTTCAATACAATTCCACGATCAAGGTAATGATATCATCGCTCGTGCGTACGTACGGTTTACTGTCTCCACGATGTGATGTGGCTCTTTCTACAAGATCTTAATTGCATAATGATTATATAAATGAATTGAATGAATAAATATGATATATATTACACTAATACCATTCTGGAAATGAGGTATCTATAACCTAAAAATAATAATAAGAATTTATTCTACAAGACACGCATAAGAACAAAAAGTAATAAACACCCGAATAACAAGAAGCAATGAAATATTACTAATAAGAAGCTAAGAATATGACCATATATGATATCATAACAATAAGAATGATTCTGGAATAAGTCAATTCAATTATTTAAATCATTATACAAGAGGTTCAGACACTTACGAATCAAATCAGACCTAAGGTAATGGAAAATCTCACAATCTCATTTTTATCTGAGATTGTTTATACTTCTGGAATTACTGGGGTATATTTATCATACACATCCATGTTTCATCAATATGTAATATTATTTCTGTCCTAATATAATTTTTTAAATCCAATTTTACCCATTGGTGAGTTTTTAGTAAAGGATATGAAAGGAATCTTCTGTCGTTTTTAGAACGAGGTACTTTTTGACTTTTCTGGCCAAAGTACGAGAAGAATGTTTTTTTAACTTATGCGGACTGAATGGACTTTTAGAACATTATATCCATGAATATTCCTTTACAAGTTTCCAATATTATTTTTAATCATCTTCTTTTAGTTTAAAATTATATGACATTTTAATAAAGGAAAAATGTTTTTGAAGTAGAAAGGATATTTTCCTCAAGAATGGAGTTAAAGCATTTTATCAAAATTATTTTCCATCTAAGATAATATAGGGTTCTGTTTCTATCCCTATTTTTACATTTATTTGATTATGTTATGATGGAATTATTTTTATGAAGTCCTTTTATCTTATATGATTTGTTTTATGATGGCATGATGTATAAGAATCCCATTTTTATTACATGGGTTATGCTATGATGTATGATTTATGATATTGTGGCACACATAAGAATGGTTTCATTATGACATGGGTGGGACCTATATCTCCCTCCAATGCATTGGGTAAATATTTATATCTCATGAGATAGACATGGCTAGAACGGCAGGTTAATCTGGTTCAGTAAATTATGACTGAAACGAGGAGTGAACTCTGTTCAGAAATGGACTTTGTCTGCTAAGATAGTCTTGGAAATGAGTCTTGACTAATAAGAAATTATTTTCTATGATCATGTGTGGATGCCACAAGGTTTCATGTCTTAAGTTATGATTATTTGGATTACATTTCACTATTATGATTGATCCCATGTCCTGATAGTATTATCTCTTTTGTAGGACAAGATTTTCAAAATGTTATGTTCGTAAAAATGTGACATGATTGATATTTCTTTTTTTGAACCTTTTGTATGTTTTCTTTTCCCCATGTCATGATATTATGATCTCTACAGTTGGTATCATAGGAAAGGTTTAGTTAACCTTTGGAAACTAGGATGTGAAAACTTTAGTGAGATCCCTAGATATATTTCTATGGTATGTCTAGGTATGTCCCTAAGGTTAAGTATAAGTATAGGTTATAATACTATAATTATGGTAAAGATATTAGAAATAAACCTAAGATTTTAGATATTTAAGGTACTCCCCCTTTATTATGTTGTTTTCCTAGAATGATTTTTTCCACTCACACTGTTCTTTTTTGGTTTTAGATGATGGATGGAACCCAAAGGAACTGTGTTGATCAATGTAATGGACAATGAAATGATTTTCCTCCCGAGAAACCAAATGTGGTGGGAGATGGAGTGCAAAATCTTATTGTTTTACTTACACAAGCTATGAATCATTCTGGATTTCCAAAAGATCAGAGAAGGGAACAATATTCTATTGAGTCCATTATGAGGCAAAGTCCACTTTCTTTCAATGGGTCTTCTGATCCACTTGTTACTGAACAATGGATCAGTACCATTGAAAAAATATTTTCCATACTTCGCTGTTCAAAACATGAAAAAGTCATTTATCTGTTTACCGTTTAGAAGGTGAAGCAGACCAGTGGTGGACTCTAATTAAGAATACAAGGCCCCAAGATAAAATTTAATCCATGGAATGGTATGAGTTCAAGAACTTATTTTTCAGTAAGTACTTCTCTTGTATTCTTCGAACAAAGATGGAAAAAGAGTTTCTTGAACTTAAGCAGAAGGATGATAAATCTGTTGGTATATACAAAGCGAATTTTACAAGACTTGAAAGGTATGCATCTGGCTTTATCATCCAACCTGAAAATAATGTTGATCTATTTTTCAGTGGCTTAAAACCAAGTCTTCGAAGGGCATTAGCTATAAGAGACATCAGTAGCTATGAAGAAATTGTGCGTTGTTCTATCAAGGTAGAACAGGAAGTTGGTGAAACATATACGTCTCATGGTTCTGACAAGAAACGATAGATGAAGTCCAAGGAGAAATCTTAGAATAAAGGTGAAAAGAATATGAATGTTTCTTTAGGCTCAAAGTGTGGAAAGATGCATGGTAAAGATTGTCTTAAAGGGAGTAAAAAATGTTTTATGTGTGGAAAATAAGGTCATCCAGCAGCTGAGTGTCGAAGTAATTGAAAAAGGGTTGCTAATGATGTGAATAAAGAAAAGACTACAGAGAACGCACCACCAACACTTCAATGCTTCAAGTTCAAAGAAATGGGGCATTATTCTAATCAATACCATAATCCAAGGGTTAATTATGATCAATGTGAGCATCCTCTTAAGGAAAAGGATAAAGAGAAGTCACATGCGATCACTATTTGTGATGTTGAGTATGAAAATGATGTTGTGTAATGATTAAGTATTTATGTAATGGGATTTCAAAATAGTATCATGGAATCTCAATATAGTATCATGGAATTTTGAAATATCTGTGTATTGGTCCATTGTGGTTTTCAATAAGAATATGGTACCGGTAACCATGAAAAGTGATTCAAATATTTTGGAAAGCAGATGATATGCGCATAATGATGAGATAAGGAGAAAATAAATTGTTTGATAGTATTCATGATCTCATGATTGATATAAGGACTAAGTGATATCATGGTTTGACTATATAGAATTTTTGGGATTTTGGTATGTGGAAAGTGTTAACTTTTAACTGCATTCATGTTTTCACTAAGGTTCAATGAGTATTCATTTTTCAAGAAAATACATGATTAAGGCCTTCAAATTTTTGGAATGTGACCAACAAGATATATCGTATGATATATGAGGGATAAATGATGGTATTCAGGTACTTGTTATGTGACATCTCAAGTAAACATTTTCTTTACACTATGAGATTGGACAGAAGTATTTTCGATAAGCTTAAAGGTTGGATAGATTAATTTGGACATCAGATATAATTGATTAAGGCTAGAATGTTTCTTTTCTTTTATTTCGATATTATTTATGGAATGTTATGATAATGTAGTTTTAGAAAAAGGACAACATATAGGATGGGCAACAACCCGTCACGTCGGACAAGGCTGTGGGAATCGAACCCACAACTGAAGTGAGACAGGCCTTTATCGCCTACCACTGGCCTACAGGAAGTCCCTGTTTAGTAAAAACTAGTTTTATTATATTAATCAGTATGATATGTGAAGTATAAGTCCATTTTAAAAACCATATATCTCACTATAGATGGACTAGTGTATTTTTGATAACTTTTTATAACCTTTTGTTTGAGAAAGATGGAATGACCCATCATTCTATCACATGATATGCTAACACTTCATGAATGACAAATTCAACTTCATTTTTAAGAGAGTAAGTGGAAATTATCCATAGAACGACCAACGGTGAGACAATACCAAAATCGAGAAAGTATTTCTTCTAATTCCAATTTCTTCAACATTAGGGAAATGATCTTGAAATTCAAAAATGTTGTCCGAGTGCCCTTATATCTGATGAATTAGATGGTACCTTAGATCCTCACAAATCTATGGCTTTGTGATTTTTGTCTTTTTCATATACATGTTCTCTACCACTCTCCATCAGAACATGATGGTTAGATTTCTCTTCCATATCCATATTTTCACCTATGTTCTTCTATGTGGAAACCCAGTGATTATTTAATTTGGGTAACTGTTACATGTCATACATCAGTTTTTAAAGATTGATTTTGGTATTCCTTTTTACGATGTGGGTTTCTATTAAATAAACTTTCGAATAGTAAACCATTTATAACCCCGACGAATTTTGAGGGCGAAATTCATTTTAAGTGGGGGTTGAATGTAACACCCCGAGATTTTATGAAATATATTCTTTTTAATTTTATTGATGTCTAGTGTTTCATGCTACACTAAAAGGAGCTTGCACTATGCACATCCCTGACTTTTCTTGCATTACATGCAATCGCGACCTTCCACAATAGCGTGTGTTGTACACAATACCGAGTTTCACTAAACAACGATATGTTATATAAACTAGCCATTATGAATAGTAATACCCACTTTTTGAAATTTTATAAATTTTATCTTTCTAAATGGACTTCATTTTTGGATTTGAAATATCGAAATTAGTCTAGGTTGAATTTCTGGTATTTTTCTGAAAAATTTCACTTTTTGATGAATAATGAAAACACTAGGTTACTATTTGAAAACATTCTTTTTATTTAAATAATTATTTATTTTATTTATATTTCTATTAGGTAGAAATTGATAAAAAATACCTATATAAGTTAAATATAATTCATTGGAGTCATTTTATAATAATTTTAGATATATAAAATTTTATTGAACTTTTCACCGTCTTTTACCCACCTCCTAGGAGAATTTGGAAATTCACATAAAAAATAATTTTACTGCTTCTGTGAGTGGAATTTTAAAAATCCGAGAGACATGGTTAATATCAAGGACTAAAATTTGGTTCAATGAGATGAAAATAATTTTTGGTGAATAGTAACTTTTTACTTTTATTTACCACGGTTAAAAGTAAATAGGGTAATTAAGGGTAAAAATGATATTATTATTACCCTAACACGTGTCCTAATTCTTTTGGATAAGTGTAATTCGACAAAAAACAATCTTAGGAATAAAATATGACCATTTAAGTCCACTTGGATTAGATTATGACATTTAATATTAATTTATTTATAAAGGGTTAAAATAGTTAAAACCAAAGTTTAATAACTAATTCATTTTTAATATAGGGTTATACATAAGATAAATTCGACTATAAGTATTCATTATAAAGATAAAAATATTTCCTACCTAATGATATTTTATTTATAATTTTTAGACATTTAATAAGTTATGTTATATATGACAGAATGGTGATACAGTAATTACCTATATAATGAAATATTAAAATAATTGATATTATAAATACCCTAATAAATGTAACTTGAGACTTTTCATGAATTACACTAATTTTATAGGTTAATATTACATATTAGTATTTATTTAATTAACTTTTTTGAACTAATCATTCTGTTGTGATTTTCAAAAAAATCAAGTACCAAATAGTGTCAAAATTGACATAAAATAGTTTTTTAAAAATTATTATATTATTAATTGTTATTTTATTCATAAATATCTGAGGTTTAGACAAATGACTTAGATAAGGTTATATATATTAATAATTAACAACTTGGTGTTTGTTTAGCTTGTTATAGTATGTTTATTAACCTTATAGAGTAAGAAAATAAGAAGACACGGTAAAAGTAAAATAATTTTACTTAAAGTTAAATCTAAATGATAAGGTTAAAATAGAAACCTAAACTTGTCTAAATTATATTTTATGAGAGGATGTAGACCCATCCCAACCTTAGATTTTAAATAGATCAATTTGGAGCTATTAAAAACCGAATATGACTTTATAAAAAAATAATATTTTTAGTTTTTCCAAAGGTTCCCCTCTCCTCCCTTATAAAAGGGAACCTCATCCCTCTCCTCCTCACACCACTTTGACCCTTCCGGATTGGCCAACCCCAAAAAATTTCTCTTCTATACTTCCATAGAAACATCCTAGAGGTCCTGGTCATCTTCAAAGACCATCTTTAGTTCCCTAAGAGGAGGTTAAAAAGAGGCGCTTCAAATAAGAGGTAATGTTTGTTACCGATTCTTTCAACTTTATTTCTTCTTATACTTCTTCTTCTTTAGTTGTATAATTATGAAGTAATAAAATCAGTATCAATAATATACTGATATGTTATTATAAATATGAAACAACCCTATTTCACCTTCTATCCATCCTAAAGAAAACGAAAATCACCGCGCGTGTGTACGTACGGAATACCGTCTCCACGCCGTGGTGTAATCTGTTTTCCACCACCACCTTACTTGGATGGGTATAATGGTGTAAAGAATAACTATATATGATTATTGTAAATTAATATTTATTCTGAAATAGTATACATACACTTAAATACAATTCCACAATCATGGTAACGATATCATCGCTCGTGTGTACGTATGGCCTACCGTCTCCACGATGTGATTTGACTCGTTCTACATAATCTTCATTGCATAATGATTATATAAATAAATTGAATGAATAAATATGACATATATTACACTAATATCATTCTTTAAATTAGGTATCTATAACCTAAAAAGAATAATAAGAATTTATTTGACAAAACACGGATAAGAACAAAATGTAATAAACACCTGAATAACAAGTAGTAATGAAATATTACTAATAAGAAGCTAAGAATATGACCATATATGATATCATAACAATGATTATTATTCTGGAATAATTCATTGACATTATTTAAATCATTATACAGGAGGATCGGACACTTACGAAGCAAATCGAACCTAAGGTAATGGAAAATCTCAAAATCTCATTTTTATCCAAGATTGTTTATACTTCTGGAATTACTGGGGAATATTTATCATCCACATCCATGTTTCGTCAATATGTAATATTATTTCTATCCTCCTAAAATTTTTTAAATCCAATTTTACCCATTGGTGAGTTTTTAGTAAAATATATGAAAGGAATCTTTTATCGTTTTTAGGATGAGATACTTTTTGACCTTTCCGGCCAAAGTACGAGAAGAATGTTTCTTAACTTATACGGCCTGAATGGACTTTTAGAAAATTAATTACTAGAAGATTCCGTTAAAGGATTCCAAGTTTATTTTTAATCAACTTCTTTTAGTTTAAAATTATATGACATTTTAACAAAGGAAAAATGTTTTTTAAGTAGAAAGGATATTTTCCTCACGAATGGAGTTCAAGAATTTTATCAAAATTATTTTCCATATAAGATAATATAAGGTTATGTTTATATCCCTATTTTTACATTGATTTGATTATTTTATGATGGAATTATTTTTATGAAGTCCTTTTATCTTACCTGATTTATGTTATGATGGCATGATGTATAATAATCCCATTTTTATTACATGGGTTATGCTATGATGTATGATTTATGATTTTGTGGCACACATAAGAATGGTTTCATTATGAGATGGGTGGGACCTATATCTCCCACCAATTCATTGGGTAAAGATTTATATCTCATTATATAGACATGGATGGAACTTCAGGTTCATCTGGTTCAGTGAAACAGGACTGAAACGAGGAGTGAACTCAGTTCAGAAATTGACTTTGTCCACTATGATAGTCTTGGTAATGAGTCTTGACTAATAAGAAATGATTCTCTATGATTATGTGTATATGCCACAAAGTTTCATGATTCATGTTATGATTATTTGGATTACATTTCACTATTATTATTGATCCCATGTCATGATATTATTATCTCTTTTGTAGGATAAGATTTTCAAAATGTTATGTTCTTAAGAATGTTTAATGATTGATATTTCTTTTGTTTACCCTTACTGAGAATTTGAGCTCACCCTTTTTTATGTTTTCTTTTCCCCAGGTCTGGAAGAAGGGTATTAAATAGAATATGCCAAAAGTGACTCTAGATATGATAAAATAAATGGGAGACAATGTAGATGATTTATGAACCAGTTGTATAAGTCTCCCGGTTTCTAATGACACTATACATATACGATCCTTTCATGGTTTTGTTATATATTGTAATAAGTGTGCTTTAATTTTGAAGAAATAACAATGTATGTAATGTATGGGTCGTTATATACAATATTAATCGAATAAGTTTCACCATGGGATTAAATTCACTTGAACAAGCTCCCAATTCCCTAATTTCAAATTCCTAATTTCCTTTTCATTTATGCGTATGTGATTTTATTGATATCTCTCCAACATCACTTTCCATAATAGTACACACAATGTATCATTTTAAGTGTGGGGAGTATTTATTAATATATATTATCAAAACACTTGGATTATTTATTTTATTCACTTGTCTAGGAGACATTGTTCCATTTAACGCATGATTTAAACTTGAAATATCATTACCCCCATTTAAATAAAATTCAATGTTAGGTTATAGATTTTTTAAATCTTTGTTTTATTCCAATTTATATTTTTAGAATTATTGCTTATCTGACTAATTTAATTCTATATTCTGGATTCTTGTAATTTATTTTAACTGGATTATTACTGGATACGATGCCCTAAGTGATTTCAAGTTATTTTATACTCCCGTTCAAAAGAGGATTCTAGACCTACATTGCCCTATTATTTTTTTAGAATATTTCTTGAGAGATACATAGGGAATTGAAACCTATAAAAAAATTCATTATGATATTATTGAGGATATGATTGAACAAATACACTTTTAAAATTATTTATAAAATCTTCTTTAACAGATTTTTTCTAAGGCCCACCGATAAATATATCTATATTTATCTCATAGTAGCCATGAAAGAACTTGTTACGATGAAGAAATTTCATGACTATTATCCCATCCTACCCTATTATTAGTACTATACATGATTATATTTTGAAAAAGTGTGGGATATTATTCATCTCAACCATACTCATGCTATTGATTCTGAGGGGACATATAGTTTCACTTTCACCAGATTAATATGATTCGGTTCATGATTACTTTTTTCTTTTTATATGCTTACCTTATTCTCTTAAAAATAAATATATAAAAAATAGTTCATGTATTAGAAAGGTCAATAATGACTATTACAAGACTAAGAAATCTTATGATTGATCCTATGTGGTTAAGTGAGGGATATGAGATATGGACTTGACATTAATTTTTAAATTAATGAAATAAATAAAAGTAAAGGAAAATTGTACATTATTTATACTTACAAAATATATTTATGGACCCACTTTGAGATTTTTGGATCATGGAAATATTGTTTCTTCTAGGAGTTACTTCATTGCACTATTCATAATTATTATGAATTAAATAGTATATATTACTCTCTTTTTAGGCTTTATTTTTTTTCAAAAAACCTTTCCTTAGCCTTAGAGACATTTGATCTTTTTTACTGAATCCCACATGATTAATTTTGTATCTGTACATATTATGTCGATATGATAAGATAATGAAATCCCATGGATAGGAACGTGTATTCAGGGTAAGATCATAGCTCCAGTTTTATGTTACCTTGAGTGATGAGAGAAACTTTATTCTGAGTTAAATTGAAAAATGATTATAATAGCTATGGAACAATTATGAAATTGTAATGAAAGGAAGTTAGAACCTGAATAATGAACATGAATATGTAGAATAACTAATTGTATATGCATGATTGATTCTAGAGTACTTAATTTTTCTACTTACACTTAATTTTATTTTCCTGGATGTATTTCATATTTTATTCATTAAAAATATTTCACTTGGAATCCTTATATATATGATTTCTTCTTGAGGATAAGTGTGGTGGAATTAAAAATATGATGCGCCAAGAATTAATAATTAAACCCTATATTTTTTTATCATATTTTAAATTAATATCCCAAACTACAGTCAATGACTAAGGCATAGTTAGTGGTTGTCTAGGGTTGAACCCATAAAGAGAGATTAGAGATAAGTGTCCTAGTGGTAATAACTTTTTGAGTATTATTCCTCACTATCACTGTCTTTTGTTTGAATTTACTAAACTATGTGTATAGGGTTTTATATCAGATTAATGGAAGGATTCTTAGTCAATTTTAGGTTATTGTAAAAGGATAATAATAATTATATCTTGGGATATACCTATTTCATAAGATGCAATGTGGTTTAAAGGACACCAATTGATCTTGGTCCAAAAAATTTAATCAACTTAATAAAGAAACTACTCCTTGATCAAGATTAGTTGAAAACCTAAGGGTACGAAGATTGGATTCAAGGAAGAAATAATCACATTCTATTATTCCTATCTTGATCAACTCCAACTCGGTCTTGGTCATTCGATTACACCTTTTATGGTCAGGTTAGGTGAAATCAAATGAGATTTAATGTATTTTTAAACTTGGTTACCATCCATATGGTTACCAAGATCGATTTTAGATATTTATTAATTTAAAACCACCACTACTCTCAACCCATAACCCTAATATTATTAGTTTTTAATGGTGGTATTAAAAAGAAATGAGAATATGGAAACATACTTTTCATAACAATAAAAAAATTAGAAATATGTAATACACAATTAATAAATTAAAATAAAATAAATAACAAACTTTTAATGAAGTAATTTGATAGAAAAAACTTGAATTTAAGTTGAAAGACAATTAGGACAAAAAATGGGTGTTGAATTGGAAGGAAAAAACAAAATATATGTAAAATGACAAGTAATGGAGAAAGAATCAATAAAAACAGTAAAAGAATGAATTAAAAATGTGTTTGAAAAAAAATAGAGAAGAGATGGAAAATTAAACAAGATAAAAGTGACATTATAGAACTCATTTTCACATCATAGGAACTAGTAAATTTATAGGATTGAAATGTACATGATGTGTAAATAATTCAAGTCATGTAATGGATTTAAGTTTATTTTTATTGAATTGTACATGATGTGTAAGTAGATTTCTTCTTGTGTACTATAGATCCACATTATTATTTAAAAAATCATAAAATATTGTGGGTTACTTGGGTTGTATCATTGATGTAGTGACATCTCAAAATTTTCACATCATGAAAATTATACACACCATGTATGTGATACACGACATGTGATAACTTCATTTCTAGAAATTTAAGTGGGGTTCATCCTTTTGAAAAAATCACCACATGTAATGTATTTACACATCACGTAAAAGATTCATGTCATTTAAATGTTCATGGGTAGTTCTTTGGTTCTCAGGGATGCTGTGAATTAGGATTATTCTTCATGAACTCCTTTCATGATGTATAATTTCAACATTTTCCAATTTTTGGTAATTATACCTTGGAATCTTAAATTCCAATTTCCCACAAAAATAAACCAAAACCCAATGCATTATCCAATAAAGAATGATTAAAACATAAATAAATGAATCCACAATGTTTAAATAAATTAATATTATAAAGCATTCATGTATCCAAGACTTATCTGACTACGAGACTTTCACTTCATTTCCTATAATTTGTATTTCATCAAGATATAATACTAGGAAAAACATGAAAAAACCAATAACTGTATTATAGAAATGAGGCTCACTTTAATTATTTAATAATTAAAATTCTCTTATGATCTAATCAAAATAATATTTCCAACACTATGATACTCGTCTCAAACCATAAATGTATCTCTGCATCTAGTATTCTTATTTTTAACTCTTTGATATAGTTAACCCTTCAAATTTTGTCTTGTAGATGTCCTCAACAAACTTTTCCTTATAAAAGATGTTTTGATATCTATTTCCAAAATATCAAAATCATGGAAGCTTTTAATTTAATGTAATATTACGATGGATTAATCATTGAAACTGGTGAGAAGGTTTCTTTATAATCAACACCTTATTAGTTTTTCAAATCCTTTAAAACCCATCATTCTTTATAGTTATTTACTATACCGAATTTTTCAATCATTTTATTTAATAGTGATTTAAATACACTAGGTTTTACATTTTATGGATAGTATACCAAAATCCACACATGAGATTGGTACATGGACTCAATCTCAAAATTCATGGCTTCTTTCATTTTAGTAGCATGATTGACATCTTCTACATCCTTATAGTTTAAAGGTTTATCATAATTTTGGTGTAATGTGAAACCTGAATCAGTGACAATAGACCCATACCTATGTGGTTCTATAAACACTATAGTAAACCTACACAATACTTTTGTCTTGGTAGCATATACATCTCCCACTTTATATTGTGAGGTTTATTCCCATACAAACTCCTGTGCATCTGGAGCATCAACTTCATTGACTTAAATATCTCTCCCACTATTCCCATTTGAAAATTTTCACCTTTATATAATTATTTCATGTCTAACCATAATCAATTTTATATCTAATGGGTATATACATTTTATCCTTTAGGTTTATTCGAATATCCTATAGAGATGCATGTTGTTCTCTAAGATGATACTTTTTCATTAGGTATTGTTTTAAAAACATCCTCACATCCCCATACACATACAGTAGATCTAGTGAGTTTATTTACTTACCCGAACGCATATGGAATCCCATTTACTGCCTTATTTGGCACTCTATACACTGTATATGTCATTATCTATAATACATATCCCTAAGAGGATAATGGTTAAGATGCATGACTCATCACCAATCTTACTATGTCATGAATGGTATGAATCTTGCTTTTACTTAAACAATTTTACTAATGTGTATAATTAATAGTGAGTTAAGATATTATCCCACACTCCATCAAGTGATCGATGAAATCTTGGTTTATAAATTCTTTACCATGGTCAGAGAAGAATTTCTTTATCTTTTTATGAAGTATTTTTTCTAATTCATTATGATATTACTTAAACATCTGAAATAAATTTGACTTATTACTAATTAATTATATACTTCCATACCTACTATATTCATCTTTAAAAATTATAATGTTAAAAAATCCATTATTTGAATTTTATGGAAAATGACCACATAAATCAGTATAAATCAATTACAGTAGTATTGTTTCCCTTATTGATTTCCAATTGAATGGTGATTTTTCCATTTTACATTCTAAATGAGCATGACATACATCAAAATGTTTCAACCTATAAATGTATAAAAACCATTATTACTGTAACTCATAGAAATTATTCTTATTCAGATGACCTACCCATTATTTCTATAGATGGGTATAATATGAGACATCCATAATAGTTTTTTCATTGATTTCCATAAAAGTTAATTCATGTTCAAGAATAAATAATTCATTGTTAAGATTCATCATTATACAACATATATTCTCCCTATAGAACATAACATATTTATTTAAAAACATTAAATAAAACCCCAGAGTGTTTAAAATTGACACTCATAATATGTTTATAGAAATTGGTGGTGCAAAATAATAGATGTTCAATATGAGAACATAACCACTAGGAAAATTCAGATGATAATACCCCTTCTCAAATGATGATCAACAAATCTTAGAGTTTCATTGTAGGATATTCTCTTTCCAACCACATTAAAATGTATCTCCTTAATACGTTGAGTGAATCCCTAACATCTATAAATCATAACCTTGATTTACTCAACACATTTATTCTAAAGTCATAGAAAGATAGTTATGGATAATTATTTGCAGCTAGGTCTAGTTTATTTACCCCACTAATCTCATAAGAACTCCCCAATATTATGAGGCACCCTAAACATGGGCTGCAGACCACCATACACATACAATTATTTTCCAAATTTAAGAATTGAAAATAATTAATAACTTGATATATTTTTATTTATTTTAATTATTCTTAGTGAATTTAATCATTTTTTATTTTACATGATATTTCTACATGACTATAACAACCCCAACCCCAGTATCCCATAGATAGTGGTCATTTTATTATAATGGCATAGACATATGAGATTGTATCACCAAGGATAAATTATTTTATTATTCTTGATGAAACTAGATACATACATGGTTCCCTTTTTAATTTTGAAATTAATCATAATACATAAAAAATAAAATAAACATATTCTTATCACTTATTAAAATATTTCATCTTCAAAACCTAGGGGAGGAAAATAGACAAAAGGGTGACCTCAAACACTCAGAAAGGGTTATATGGAATAATAATAAGTAAATGTAATCAATAAGGAATATAGTTTATGGAAAGGTAAATAATTGTAAAAACACATGCCATCAATACAATAATAATGATAATGTATCCCTAGATTTTCTCATAGTGAAAACTCATGGAAAGTAATAATTGGATATTGAATAAAGAATATTATTATTTATCAGATTTCATGTATATGGCACCTGAACTATTATACCTTCAAGATGGTTTAAGTTTGTGGGTAAAAATGCATCTGATTCTACTTGGAAAGAAACATGAAGGGTTTGTTGCCAATTTTTTTTTTGAATGATGAGACAAGTCGATGCATCAAGGGGCTAAAATGGGGCCCGACCTTCACTGTAAGTTCAAATCATTCTTCATACATATATTCAATATTACTTATCAAAATATCTTTATTGAGTAAAAGATACAGATTCATCAATATTTCCCCAATTAAAACATCTTTCAATGAAAACACCATATATAAAAATGGTACATGGAAAAGGTAATAATAATATCGATGATATAGAAAATATGGATATTTAATTAAATATTTAATTATTGATGATTGCAAATGAAATAAAAGTATACATACAGCATACAGATGGAATAAGTGTAGAATAAGGCTTAACCAAATGGGAATCTCATAATTGATTCCATGAAAGAATGGATTTAAATATTAAATAGACATTAATAATTCCAAATAGGCACATATAATGATATATTATGTACAATTTAAGTGAAAAAAAATTTAAAATAGTGTTCAAGAAACTTTTGAATCGTGCCACTTTAGTGTGGTTTAAGGGAAATATTAAAGAGCCGTTAAAATGGTAAAATGAAATATTGTTTATATAAAACAAGAAATGAAAAAGGTATTTATTTCCTAATTAAATGAGTGATTTTAAAAAAATATTGTTAGAATGAAACATATTATAGATGGTTCTTAAAAATGGTTAAGTCAATGGGAAGTTCTCTTTAATCAGTCTTTCTTAATGGGAGGAATTGAAAAAGAATCCTTATAAAACATGTATTTAACAAAAAATAAAGAATAACTAAGCTAGTTAAATATATTTTTTTCATACACAAATAATTTAGGATGATTACATAATAATAATTAAAAATTTCCATGGGGTAATTGAGGAGAAATACTAACCTGAAGGAAAAAAATTGAAGTTTGGGGTGAATCTCTTACCTTATATCTGAATGTGTTCGAAACTTTATCTCAATGTCCTAGATAATAAGATTAAATCCATTAATTAATTAAATAATAACATTTTATATATTTATTTTATTTAGTATAATTTCATTAATTTAATTTATGTCCTTTTTTATGAGTTATTAGATACAATTTTATAATTTTGGGGCATTCGTTTTCTTGGTTTCCATGATCAATTTACTTGTATACATGTATGGAAAATCATGTATAATGAGAGTTGTTGTACAGAATTGAAATTATATTTTATTAAAGAAATTATAGAATATTAAATGGTTATATATTTCATTTAGTTATATCATATGAGGATGAATCATTAGATAAAAAATTAGTGATAATCCTATAAATTATTTTGGTGCTTTTTCAATCACCACGAACTAGTTTTGATTTATTAATTAATATTATATATATACTGATTATATAACTTTAAATAAGATATAATAAATACAATATAATATTTTTTAACAATAAAAATTGTTTTACGAAAATCCTTGAAGGTGTAATTGAAAAGAAACACATCATCCACGATGGGAGTAAATCGACACCTCTCAGATGGTGTGTTCATTCTTAGAATAAAAGGAAAAAAGAGAAGATAATTGATGTTGTATTTTCCACTAACATAATAAAATTATATTATATATAAGATAATATATTTGTCTTGAATGTTTAGATAGAGTAGGTTAGGACAGTATGAAAAAAGAAAATAATTTGAAAACAAAATAAAAAAAGTAAATAATGATTTTACCTCTTGAATTATTCTCCTTGTGAACCTCCTTAGGGAAATTGATATTGGTATTAATTTTTTGAGATCCGAACCTCATGGAAATGGGAATGATTTATTTAGGATTATTTATTATAAATTGGACAAGATTCAAATCATAATATTTGTGCGGAGAAGAGGTTGTGAGGGGTGGTATTTATAGTGGAGGAGATGGGCGTTTTTTTTATTTTATTCCATAGCTTATTACTTTGGATCAAGAAAAAAATAGTGATGATTCCATGAATAAATAAATTAAATAGAGAAGGATATTTTGATATTATGGTTCTTACATCATAGATGAATAACAAAATATTTTATTTAACTTATAATGTATATATATTGTAAATTATTGTACTGAACTATTCACCAAAAATTAAACTATTTTAGAGAAATTCCAAAAATTCACCCTAACAATTTCTCTCCATATAGAATTAAAATATTAACTCCATTTTATGAATATAATTTTCTATATATGAGAAATTTAATTTTTTAATAAAAGCATCATTTACGAAAAAAACTATTTCTAATATTATAACAGATTTTATAACACTTTAAAAATTAGTTAAGGTCTCATAAAATTATCTCATAATCATAATAAAATAAAATATAAATTTATGATTCTATTTTATGGAAATAAATTTTCTTTTAAATAATTATATTAATTTTGAAATTTTAAATAAAAATTTATCTTTTATAAATTACAAACACTTAATTTATGATTTTCAAAATATGTATTTACTTATACTATCATATAATTATATTAATTATCATAAATAATAAACCTAAATTCTATTTATAATTTCATATAAGAGGTAATTATTAAAATCGTTACCATAATATTAATATAATTAAAATGAATGTTTCATAAAAATTGGTATTTTTTACTTATTCACCGGAAAACATATATTTTCAGAAAAATTCCAAAATTTCACTCTAAGATATTTTTGACATTCCACTATTAAAAAAGATTTTTTTTTAATAAAATTTCTAAGAGTTTTATATTTTATTTTTAAATATGTTTTATATTAAAAGACATAAAATTTGTGTTTAGAAAAAACATATCATTTTAATGTATAAAATTTGATTCATTCATATCTTATACCTATAAAATAATTTAGATGAATGTAAAAGCATTTGATTGAATATAAAATATATAAATTTCATAATTTGGTTATTACTATTAATTCTTTCTAATTTAATAGCTAGGTTATAATGGTTGTTTTAAAATAATGAAATTTAATTGTATATCATTGTCTTTATGAGCTTGGTGTTCTATGAAACCTTTGTTGTCAAAGAGATTAAATTTAAAAAGTGACATACCATAAAATATTGGGGTTTTACATTCATTAATCCATAAATAAATCACATCCTCACTATTTTAAATTATACTTAGAAAATCAATGGTTGATACTTCAAAATTCCCTTGTGGGTAACCCACATTTTAAATAGGTTTTAAAAAGAATCCTTTTAATAAGTGGGAAAGGGAAATGTGAAGGTAAAAAAAACTAGAATTTTGGGTAGGAAATAACTAGTGGAAGGAGATAAAATGGACATGGAATCGAAATATAACTATAATGTTCTAATGGATAGTGATATATAATTTTGTCTTTATAAAGAAAACCATAAAAATCATTAATATTTTGAATAGATAAAGCGCTATTGATTTCATAGAATGAAAAGTAACTGAATAACATTTTTGTTCCAAAATATTTTTCCTAGACATGAGGGAATTTTTTAATATTCATATATTCAATTGATAAAATAAATTTTCATGATTAATTTTTATGTCAAAAGAATAATTTCATTATTTTTTTATGATTCAATCTATTTTCACATCGTCCCTTACACATAGAAATAAATGTTGAAGATAATTTTTTCATGCTTAAATATATTTTAACAAATCATATAGTCCTTAATTAATTCCCTAAACCATTAAATGTTTAATGAAACAAATAAGGTTCTAATATGTAATAAATGTATAATAATTTTCAAAGTTTAACTTGATCAATTCTATAAGTATTTATTCTTAAGACTCATCTAAAACATGTATGTCCACATTCAGCAACAAGAAATTATGAATGAAGGTCACTAAAGATTCCAAATAAACATAACATAAGAATATATAAATAATGTACCTCTTGATACCACATTCCAAATATATGAATTCCTTGACACCTTAAAATATTAATGAAAATATGCATGCTTACAAATCCATAAAGAAGAATAACTATAGTACAGTTCTTATATGTCTCATAATTTTTTAACTATAATTTCATAACATGATTCTGGAATCCAAAAGAAAAAATAAATTAATTATTTAAATTCATCTGCAGTAACAACATAAGATTGACCTTGATCCATTTACTTTTTATAGGATATATTTCCTTGACTCTTGGGACATTCATTTGTGTAGTTCCCCATATCCTTATAGATGAAGCATTAAATATTGGGAAATTATTTCTTTCTCTAGAAGTTATGAGCATCGTGTCCATTTTCTCCACACTTGAAGAAGACTCTTATTCATATTAAGTATAGAAAAAGGTGTTTCCTTCCATAATTATCACATGTGGGAAAATACGTCTTTCCTTTATTCCCTTTATCTATCTTTTTCTTGCCTTCCCTCTTCTCCTCGTTCTTCCATTTTAAGAAATAAGACTTGTATAATTAATTCTTTATCATGTAAGAACATGATATTATTTCCTTGTATGATGAGAATATTTGGGATAATACGTCCCTTCACAATATTGGCCTATGCTATAAAAAGATCTTATGATCCTTACTCTTAAGATCATGTGCATTTGTGAGGATTACATTCTTTCAGTTAGGAGTCATTTCTAAAAAATGCATAAAATGGATTAGATCATAACTTTTTGTAACATAATGTATAATCACAGAACTAGTGAATTACATAACATAAATTAAAAAATTTATGCATAGTTGATATCATAATCAACAACATGGTTAATTTGGTTATATATTTACTTTTAAATTTATCATAATGGTTTGTAAATAAAATGTGAATAATCCTAAGTATATCCCCCAAGAGTGTCACACTAAGTGTGTAGTAAGGCACATTTTCATGTATCTGGTTACATTGAGTCGTGCATGACGCACCATGTCAGAGTAGTTACCCTAAGGTATGTATGTTCCAGAACTATGTCAACTTGTAGAATCCAAAATGGATGTAATGCTAGAAGGAAAAACATTATCTATACCTTACCAAAATTCTAAGATGTTCTTCTATGATTATCCATAATTTTTATCTTAGGGTTATATTCCCTAATATAGTTTCCTAGGTTTCTACCAAAAATATTCTGATACCAACTATGAAAACCCCAACCCTAGTAGCCCATAGTTGATGGATGTTTTATTAAAATGGAATAGATACAAGGTATTTCATCACCAAGTAACAATGATTTTAGTAGTCTTGAAGAAACTAGATACCTACACGGTTACCTTTTTCAAATTGATAATTAAACATATTACATTAGAAAAGAAAATAAGCTAAATATTTTCATTTATTAAAATATTTATTCTTCACAGCCTCAGGATAGAAAAAAAATAAAAGGGTGAGCTCAAATTCTTGGTAAGGATTATTAGAAATAATAACAAGTGAAGCAAAGTCAATAAGACAAAGACATTATGGCAAGGTAAATAATCTGAAAAACACATTCCATCAACACATTGAGAATGCTAATGCATCCAAAGATTTTATCATAATGAAAAACTCATGGAAATTAATAATGTAATAGTAACTAACGAAGATGATTATTTATTGAATATCATGTATTATGTGTTTGAACCATTATACTTTCAGGATAGTTTAAGTCTATGCATAAAAACCTATCTGATTCTGCTTGGAAACAAACATGAAGGTTTTGTAACTATCTTTTTTGTCTCATGAGACCTATCAATGCATCTAGGTGATATAAAGGGCCCCACCCATCACAATAATTCAAAATAATTCTTCATATATAGATAAAATATGACTTATCAAAATATCTTTATTGAGTAGAGGATATGGATTCATCAATATTTCCCCCAATTAAACTTCATTAAAAAACACCATATGTAAAAAATTTACATGGATAAGGAAATAATAATATCCATGATATAATAAATGTGTATATTTAATAAAATATTCAATTAATAATTCTTATAAATGAAATAAAAGTATACAAACACCACACACAAGGAATATGTGCAAAATAATGCATAATTAAAAGGGAATATCATAATGGTTTCCATGAAAGAATGGGTTTGAATTATAATTGGACAATCATAATGTAAATTAGGTATATATAATTATAAATTATGTCCAATTTAAGTGAAAACCATTAAAATTAGTGATTAAGAATCTTTTTGAAATGAGACACTTTAGTACGGTTTAAAGAAAATATTAAAGTGTCTTTAAAAATGAAAAATGAATTATTGTTTGTACAAAACCAAAAATGAAATAAAGGTAGTTTTCTTAATAAAAATAGTGATTTTATAAATATATTGGTATCTTAAAATATATTATTTATGTTCTTTAAAATTGGGTATGAAATTGGGAAGTTCCTTTTAATTGGACTTGCTTATCTGGAGGAAATGAAAAGGAATCCTTATAGAACATGTATTTTCCATCAAAGAAATAAAAATTGATCTAGGTAAAAATATTTGGAACAAACAAAAATAATTTATGAATATTACGTTATTATAATTAATAATTATATTTGGGTAAAGATAGAGAAATAGTAACCCTAATGAAAAATGGATGTTCAAGGAGAATCCCTTTCCAAATTTATGACTATATTCTACTTTTGATCTTAATGTACTAAATAATAAAGTTAATGCATTAAATAATTAATTAAAAAAATATTCATGTACGTGATTTATTATAATTTTATTATGTTCATTTTTTCATCTTTTATGAGTTAGAGGATACTATGTTATCATTCTGGAGCATTGGTTTCCTTGGTTTCCATGATCTCTTTACTTGTATACATGTATGGAAAATCATGTAAAATCAAAATAGCTTTCCAGAATTAAAATTATATGTTATTAATTAAAATAAATAATATTACATGGTTATATATTTTGTTCTTTTATATGGTATGTGGATGAATAATTAAACAAAATAGTGGTGATAATCGTTAAAAATATTTAGGTGTATTTTCAATCATCGTGAACTAGTTTTGTTTTGTTAATTAATATTATATGTATATATAAGTTACATAACATTAAATAAAATTTAATATATATATATATATATATATTATAATCTATTTTAACAAAAATTTGGTTTCATGACCGTCCATGATGGCATAATTGAAAAACAAAAACACGTCATCCATGAAGACGGTAAATCAACACCTCACAGATGATGTTGTCATTTTTAGAATAAAAGGAATAAGAGAGGCGACATGTTTGTTGATTTTCCATTTAAATAATAAAATTAAATTATTGATAATATAATTTAGTAATCATGAATGTTTTGATAGAGTAGGAGAGGATATTATAAAAAATAAAGTGAAAAGAAAATAAAGAACGCAAAAGAGTATTTTACCTCTTGAATTTGTCGTCTTTTGAACCTCCTTAAGGAAATTATTTTTAGTATTTTATTGAGATAAGAAGCTACTAGATGTCGTGAATAGTATTTGGAGGAGTACTAGATATAAATTAGAAAAACTTCAAGGATTAAGAGGTGTGTGTAGAAGATGTGGTGAGGTGTGGTATTTATAGTGGAGGAGAGGAGTGTTTTTTGATTCGTATATTCATTACATTTTTATTTTGGCTCATGAAAATAAATAGTGATGATTCCATGAAAAAATACCCTAAATAGATTAGTATAGTTAGATATTATGGTACTTACATTAAAAATGAATCAAGGAATAAGGTATTAAACTTATAATATATATATACAATAAATTACTGTATTTTACTATTCTGAGAAAATTCAACAATTTTAGAAAAAACCAAAACAATAATTCTAACCATTTTTTAATTTTTAGAATTAAAATATGAACTCCATTTTATGAAAATATTTTTTTTAATATGAGAAATTTAATTATTAAATAAAAGAATCATTTACTTGAAAAATACATATTCTAATATCATAACTGATTTTATAACACCTTGAAAAATTAGTTAGTGTCTCATAAAATTATATCATAATCATAAGACAAAAAAAATTAATTTAAGTCTATATTTCCCCAAAATATTTTTTCATAAAATTATTATATTAATTATGAAATTTTAAAGAAACATTTATATTTTTTAAAAATACCAACACTTAATTTATCATTTTGAAATTATGTATTTTCTTATAATACGATATAATTATATTATATTATTATTCATATGATACATAAATTTTATAGATAATTTTATATGTGAGGTTACCATTCAAATAATAAATAGTCTATTAATATAAATAAAATGATAGTTTTTTTTAAAATTAGGAATTTTCACTTATTTGCTGGAAAATAAATATTTTCAGAAAAATTCCAAAATTTCACCCTAAGATAATTTTGAAATTACGTTTTTAAAAATGAATTTTATTTGGTTCAATAGAATTTATAGAAGGGTCAAAATATATTTTTAAAATAAATACTCTATTAAACGGCAGTAAAACAACGTTTAGAAAAAATATAGCCTTTTAATGTGTAAAAATTGGATTCATTCTTATATTATGCCCTTAAATCATTTGGATGAATGTAAAAATACTTGGTTAAATATATAATATATAAATTTCATAATTTTTTTAATAATATTCATCCCAAAAAAATTAATGGATAGTTTATAAAGGGCGTTTTAAGATAATGATATTTAATTGTATTTAATTGTTTGTTTAAGTGGGAAACCTATATTGTCGAAGAAATTAAATTAAAAAGGATACATAACATAAAATCCTAGGGTATTATAGTGATCAAAATAAAAGCATAACCCTAAATAATATAAAAACATTTACTAAACAATAATTATTTTATCAATTCATGCTTTTTTATTATTCTTTGTGTTTATATAAAATACACATGAAAATATTATAATAAACCCTATATAAATTAATATATGAAATTAGTGATCATGAGTGAAAAATATTGGTTGATCTATTAAGAAGATAATAAGTCAAATGGTACCCTAGGGAAAACTACTAGATCCATGACTGATTCAAGTTGTAGTGCCCACCCCCATCTAGTGTATCCATATATTGTCTGGTATTTCACTAAATCTCAATGCGATCTATATCCTATTTTATCTTCTTCATTATGTATAAGCCCTCAATAATGAAAAATATACATACAAAATATTATTCATGGACCTTCATTCCCTTATATATATATTTTAGGAGAGAAAACATACATACTCTTATTTCATTAATTTTTTATTATAAACATAACATGCATTACAATAAATTAATTAATTAATTAATTAATAAAATCAAGACATACACCAGTAGTTCACAACTCATGATCAGTCAACACATAATATAAATTCATAATAAAGTTAAATTGTTAATAAAATGTACTCTAAAGAATTCAATGTTATTTAAAATAAATTAATAAATTTTTAATTCAGAAAATAATGATTCATAGTCCGAGGAAAAATTACAATAAATTCCAATAAATATATCTTAATTTTTGGATTTTTTTATGTTTTTTGTTTCTGTTATTGGGATCAGATGGGGTATAGTGGGTTGGGGTGAGCTAGCTAGACTACCAATCTCATCGGACAGAGGTTCCCCATGTGAATGTGTGGAGGTGTAACAAAGGGGAGGGTGACCATGACTACTACTATTACTACACTTTTTTATTGATCTGTCCACATATGTAGACTTCCCTTGATATCTTGTAGCCTGAATGGAAGAAATATTATATCCATGGGTACTAAATGCAAATCAGAAAACTACCACACACCACCATATATATATATATAACTCTATGTGTGTGTTTTAATTTCTCATGAAAAAACACATATGTTTATCTGATATAAGGTTTCTAATGGCAATAACATGGTATTATATGCTTGGGTATGAAAGTGGTTCATTGTAGGGGGGCCCTTATAATTCCTTCTCATTAAATTCATGACAATTTAATTTAAATTTGGAATAAAAAATCATACAATCACTATGATACTACATATTGGTATAAAGTGAGCATTGGAAGGGGAATAGATGGGGATTTTACAACTTTTTTCATTCATTTGACATCATTACATCATCAATTGTGGTTCATATACTGGTAAAAAAACTGAGTTTACAATGTGGAATAATTTACCTATAAAAATTAATTCAATCTAGTACCTCATTAGATAAAATTATACATGCATGTTATACTCGTCATCGATGATCGTTTCTTGAAAAACCCAAATAAAAATACCTCTAGATCATCCACGTGTACATAAAGAGTCTTTTAGATTATCAAACATTGGATTTTGGGTGTTTTCACTAATTATTGATGTACCAATAAACCTCCAAATGACGATCTCTATATATTTCCTTTGATATGAGAAGGATAACTTGGATAAGATACTTTGAATAAGCTCATTCTCTCAGAAGGATGTGGGATGAATGAGAGAGGAGCTCTCAAATTTATTGGATTAATAGTCCCTATAATTGGATCTTACATCATCTTAAATAGGTTGTTTTAATAGTTACTAAAAATTTTACAATGACCCCTTAATATATATTACCTATTAAATATTCCATAAATGAAATCATATAACCATTTAACTATGTCATAAATGTCATTTATATTTTTATCACTTAACCATAATATAATAAACATATTACATAAAAATATTAATCTATTACTTGACTCATTAATCCCACAAATATTATACAATCCTTGAATATAATATAATTCTTTAATAAATTTTTCCCTCATATTAAATATTTTTTTTTTGAATACTATTAATAACCAAATTCAATACCATTTATTCTGAACTCGAATAATATGTGTTTATATTTTCTTGGTGATCATTCATACTCTGACATCGCAAGAACCCCATGGTAGTTACCACCGTGTTATAAATTCCTATTCATAAGAATAGTATAAAATTTTAAATATTGTAAGTGTGTGACACTATGACACCAGGAGGAGATTATATCAGGACATCAAGTCCCCTGAAGAGATAAAGTATAAAAATAGTACTGATAACCTCTCCAATGAACACACACTGTGTAATGTAATCTTTGCACATTGTAATACCTCAAAAATATTAATGAATAAATTATTTAATCATCCTTATCTTCTTTATTTATTCACTAATACACTACCTAGACTTACCTTCATCTAAACTACTACATAAATTTGTATAATCATCACTCAAAATTGTCTTTCTTATCACTAAAAAACATTAATAGGTTAAGAATTATTAAAATCTCAGGGCCTTTAATAATTCAAACAAAAGTGATGATAAATAAAATTATTATCAACAATTTATTTAATTTTGATAAATGTTTCATTTATCATTATTTATTTTAGTGATGATAAAGGGATACATTATCGGCACTAAAAGAATCAATTTAAAAATTCAAAAAAATTTTTTTTTTCATTCAACCCACCCCTTTTATCAATGATAACCCCATATCAGCATTATATACCATATTTTTTCCCACCCTACAGCCCTTCCCACTTCCATCGCCTATTATCCTCACATGCCACACCCTTTATTATCACTTTTTATGCCTCATTTATCCTTGCTCGGGCCAAGAATCTATAACATCCCCGACCTTGGTGCCACTAAATTGGTACACCGAGCAAGGTTTTCACTTGACCTCAAGAATTCCTCATCATACACTAGAGGTTTATGAATAGTAGTAAGGTTCTAATAAGTTACAAGGGGACACTATACCCTCTTTTATATAGTAATCCATAGCTTATCACCATATAAAAAGTAGAAACGATATGAAATAACTAATAACATGCACTGCCAACATCCCCAAACTAGGTATAATCCATAAGCAATAGTAAATATGTCATACCATGCTACAATTCCATGTGAAAAAATCCCAAAATAAAGACAAATAAAAGAATCCACAAAATATTCTTGACTCCAAGTCTAGAACCTCATCCATGGATGTTCCATGTCTAACTCAACTCCCTACCATAGGGTCATTTACCTTGTCCTAATCTATAATCATTAAATCTACTCGGGTACCCAACGACGGCCTTAGTAGGGTGTGAGTAAAACTGAGTAGGCCACCACCAATGGTGAATAAAAATATTCATTCTAATGGATAGTGAATGCATGTATAAATAAATAAGAAGGAAAGGAATAAAAATTTGGGGAGGGGCACTAGTAAACAATCTCTACATAACTATACTAACCATTGTTCCAATTCATTATGTCTCTTTCAATACTAGTTCATCACAAATCACAAAAGGTTCATATAATTAATCATTTTCATGAGTAAAAACGTAAGTCCCTAAATCACTAGGGATAACATATCACAACATCATAATATCATTACCACAAAGCCTCATTCCGGGTGGAATTCAACTGTTAAGGGAATATAGCTTTGTCCCCTTCCCTAACCCGTGCATTGTGGGTGGAGTTAGAGCATCAGTCCAATTCAACCAGTAGGAGGAGCCTCAGTATTCTATACCACACTTCAATCCATGCGCACATGTTTACCCATCCATTCACCACACACAACAATATCACAACCAAAACAAACTAATACATACAATAATAATAATCCATAACAATCAACATTATAAACCATATTTTTCTATATCCCATTAAAACGTTTTTCATTTACATCACTTAGTCCATTTATCCTAATTCCCATTCACAAGCCTGTCTCACTAAACATATTCAATAATTCCCTTATGTCAACCCATTACACATATTCATAAATCCCCTTATGAAATTCCCTTCAACATATTTTACAATTTAATATAACATTTTCAATTTAGAATATTGACTATATCACATGCACTAACTTGATTTATAATATATAACATATTTCATAAGCCTCTTACCTCAACACTAATTAACCAATACCTCATTTGGACTTCCATTAAGAATATCAACATACTCAAGAAGGTTCTACGTGTAACACCCGGATGTTTTATTGAAATATTTTATTTAAATAATTTTTATTCATTAGTAACTTTTTTTTACACAATAATTAGTTAAAATGAATTGTGATATGCATTTAATATAAAATTATCATAATATCCTAATCGTTCGGTTAGCAGGAATAATTATAACTGACTTATGAAAATGCATTATGGATTTATTGGCTATTAATTATTTATGAAAAATTTAAATCAATTATATATTTTTAATGATATTAATCAAATATATTTGTTATATACTAAATAAATTATTATTTTCATATTCATCCAATTGATGTTTTAGTCGTAGGGTATGAATAAAACCATATTTTATGTATAAGAACCTTTTTATGGTTAATTTTATATCTATGAATGGAGATCCCATATTAAATTAATATTTTAACAAAATAATAATTTCTATATGAAAAAATTAAATCATTATTTTTATTCAGGACATAAAAATTTACTTTGGATAAATTTCCGATAATTTTCTAATAACTTTAATTTTTTGATGAATAGTGAAAATACGCTAAATTTTAATTAATAATAACTTTTTTCATCGTGATAATTTATATGATTAAATTATAATATTTAATGGTTTTTAAGTATAAATAGAATATATTTTTACCATTTAATATAATTTATGTTATTATAATTATTTTTTCATTGAATTCATACGTAAAAACATTTGAATCTTTTGCACTGTTTTAATGTTTAAAACATGTATTCTCATTTCAACAATGTGATTAATTTTAAATCAAATACTAAAACTTCTATGTTTTGAATTTGAAAAAATGGATTCCATATTTTTAATAATAAGGTACAAATTTTTTGATTAGGTACCTTTTATTTTTGGACATTATGAATAATAACTTCAGTAATTACTTTATTTACCATGGTTAAAGGGTAAATCTGAAAAATAAGGGTAAAAAAATTATAATTGAATAATATAATACCACCCTGAAACGTGTCCAATTCCTATTTTATAAATTATACCCAACCATTGGAATCCTTGTGTCGATTTTGGGACCCCATGTATTCACATTGATGTGAAAATGAGATTTTATAAAAATTAATTTAAATTAAGGATAATTATAACCTAAACATATATCTTTTATTAAATTGATTTTAATATATGACTATATAATTGATCTATAAGATTATAAATAGTCATTATAAATATAATAATATTTCCTAAGTCGTGTTATTTTATTTATAATTTTTTTTATTATATAAATTTTTTTATTTATAACACAAATATGATGTAGTTATTACCTCATTAATGAAAGATTTAAATAAATGAATTTATAAATATTATAAAAAAATTAATTTGGTTATTTTTATGTCATCAACGATTTTTTTGGATGTAATTGACATATTATATTTGATTTAATGCATTATTTTCGATGTAATAATGTTTTTATGAGTTTTTAAAAAGTCAATTATGAATAGTGTCCAAAATTTACACAATTCATAACTTAAAACATAAAATAGTTTATTAAATGATATTAAAATCATAAAAATATATTATTCTTCAAAATGGTTAATAAAAGTTCAAATATGTCATAAATAACATTTGTTTGTTCATTCTACATGATATAGTAATTAAATTGACTCAAAATTGGAAAATAATATGATATCATTGTAAGATTAAAAAGGGTAAAATAAGGGTTAAACCAAATCGATAAGGATAAAAAAAATATTCTAAACTTCTCTAAATATTTTTGGATGATGATTATTCGAACAAAAATCATCTTAACTTTGAATGAAATGATTTCTGGACCATTTTTAGTCTGAATTTAATATATTATAAATTAATAATTTTGAGAGTTCCTAAAGTGTCACTCTCCTCTCTTATAACAGGACACCTCCTCCCTCTCATCACAACTCCATTTTGAGAATTCAATCTCGTCCAAACTCTTCTCATCTATATTATAAACTTACCTAGTTACATTCTAGAGGTTTTGGTCTTCTAAAAATACCAACTCTAGTGCCTTAATAAAAAATTTAAAAGAGGCACGTCGAGGAATAGGTAATCTCCTAAACCGATTCTTTCAAATTTATTTCTTCTTCTACTTCATCTTATTTAGTTGTTTCATTATAAATTAATAACATATGTATCAATGATATACTGATATGTTATTATAAATATTAAACAACCCTATTTTACCTTCTATCAACCCTACGAAAAACAAAATCATCGCACATGTGTACGTACAACTTACCGTTTCCACACAATGGTGTAATTGTTTTCACCATCACCTTTCTTGGATAGGTATAGTGGTAGAAACAATAACTAAATATGATTAATATAACATGATAATAATTCCTAGATACTATAAACTATCCAATTCAATACCATTGAACAATTTTGGGAATTATATCGTCGCTCGTGCGTACGTACGACTTACCGTCTCCACAGTGCGATATGATTCGTTCTACATAATCTTCATTAAATCATGATTATATAAATGAATTTAATGAATATATATGATATATATTATACTAATACCATTCTGTAAATGATATAACTATAACATAAAAAATATAAATAATAACTTATCTGACACAACATGCATAAGAACCTAAAAAGTTAATGCCCGAATAATGAGTTACAATGAAATGTTACAAACAAATGGTTGAAAATATAATAAACAATTTTATAATAAAAATTATTATGATTATGGAATAAATCAGTAACAATATTTAAATAATTTTATAGGAGGTTTGTCTACATATGAAGCACATAGAACCTATGGTAAGGGATAACATTTCAAATCATGTTGTTATCCGAGATTGTTTATTTGTAAGTTTTTTACTGGGGATATTTTTATAATCTGTGTCCATTTTTTCTAAAAATGGATTCATAAATTTTTTAATATTATTCTATTTTTATTTAAATTCATCTTTACCCCCTTTTAATTTTACAATGTGGTATGGAAGTAATCTTTCTTTTGTTTTCCGTACACATTACTTTTGAGTTTTCCAGAAAATTATGAGGACAATTTTTTTTAACTAATACGACATGAATGAGTTTTTTCATATTCATAACACCTTATTTACATTAATCATAGTCTACACATTTAAAATTTTATCTTCAATCAAATTATTTTATTTTAAAATTGCACGACATTTGGAGAAAAGAAAACGTTTTTGAAGAAGAAAGGATATTTTTCTCAAGAATTAATTTCAAGTGTCTAATCAAAATTATTTTCAATATAATATGACATAGGGTTTTGTTTCTATTATTAATTTTATTTTATTATGTTTATGATGGAATTATATTTATAAAGCCCATTTGTCTATGGATTATGTTATGATGGAATGATTTTTAAGAGTCCCTTTTTATTACATGGGTTATGCTATGATTAATGATTTATGTTTTTGTGGCACACATATGAATGGTTTCACTATGATATGGTTGATAACTATATCTACATACAATTCATTGGGTAAATATTTGAATTTCATGAGATATACATGGATAAAATGTCAATTAAATTTGGTTCAGTAATACAAGGCTGGAACAAGGAGTGAACTTGGTTTAGTAATGGACTTTTTCTGCTATGATGGTCACAGAAATGAGCCTTGACTAATATTAAATGATTTTATATTCTTATGTGTGTATTACACAAAGTTTCTTGTCTTATGTTATGATTATTGGGATTACATTTCACTTCGATGATTTATATTATGTCATGATATTATGATCCCTTATATAAAGGATAAGAATTTCAAATGTTATATATGATTTATATTTCCTTTTTTCCCTTACTGAGCATTAGATCTCACCATTTTGTATGTTTCTTTTCCCAAGGTCCAAAATAATGGTATTAAGTACCATATTCCAAAAAGGTGTCTAGTTATGATGAAATAAACGGGAGACAATTTAGATTTTTTGTAACGCCCCGACCCTAGTTACCCAGAGTCGGTGCATTATTACATAACATTGGCATGATCACAAGAAAGATCAAATCTCGAAAGACCGATTGGTTTAGTAGCCTTGGAAACACAAGATATATTCATAAGTTTTACATTACATCATAAAATGAAAAACTACTACAACAACATAATGTCTCCATAATCCACACTCATATCCCCACATAATATCCCTGCAGGTCATTCATAATTTACTTCTTCACTTCCTGGGAAAAATAAAACATAGAAAAGGGGTGAGCTCAAATGCCCAGTAAGGATAACAATATAGCGGAAACTTTCATAAATAAGAATAAACATTTAAGGCAATGTATAACTAAAACAAAAGCCTTTCAAACATGAACTTTCATCATGGTACGGCATAAATAAAATGAAATAATGCCATTTACTTATTCACATTGATATTCTACTAATCGAATAATCACATGCAAAAATCAATAACCACTTTCATAATGTTGGAATGCATAATGCCAGACTATCATAACCACATAGTCGAGGCCTCATGCCAAGACTACAAATAAGATTTTCTCAAGGCCTTGTGCCAAGACACTAGTTTGTCTCATGAGACCTACCGATGCATCGAGGAGCTACAGCGGGCTCCACCCGTCACTTACAAAGTCCAATGCATTCCCATATGAAAAGGTTTAAACATAACATAAACATTCGTATTAAAACTAGCATACGAAATGTCAATAATTTCACCATAAACTATGAATGGTATAAAAATAGCACATCCACAGTCAAACATATCACAAAACCTTCAATAAAATATAGAAGTTTTGTATCATAATAAATCAACTTCAAATAATCTTAAAATCCATCAAAGGATGTTGACATAGATGAAATCAAAATTCTTTTTAAAGAAATATCTCCTTTTATTTTGAAATAATTTAAGATCCATATAAAATAAAACATTTTCTTTGAAAATATTCTTATAAGCTTGTAAGGGAAGCTTTGAAGATTTTATAACGGCGGAAAATAGCCGCACCCGCCGTATAAGTTAAAAAAACATTCTTACCTTAATTCTGTCGAAAAGGTTAAAAAGGACCTTGTTTTGAAAACGACGGAAAGATTCCTTTATAAACCTCTTATAAAAAGTCAAACAAGGTTATAAATGACTTTAACCCATATTCTTGTAAATAATAAATATGTTTTGAAATACATTTCGAAGAAACATGGATGTGGATGATAAAGAAATCCCAGTAGATTATTACATATAAACAACCTCGGATAATGAAGAGATTGTGAAATAACCCTTACCAATTTGGTAACTTATGAAACATACAACCCATTAATGAGGTATCATAAAATGAATATGTAAATACACATAAATTAGAGTGTATTACACAAAGAATATAATTATGGGCAATACATACACCACACAAAAGGTGATGGTGGCAATATGGCATGAATCTCACGGGAATAAGGAGTGAGATGAAAACCCCTCACCTTGTACTTTTCCTTGGTTGGGGTAGGTTAACCTCCTGTATAATGGTGAAATAATTGTTATTAAATTATACAAGAATCATATATATTAATATGATATCATATATGATCTTTTAACATTGATTTGTTAATAATATCTTAGAATTATCGTCGTTTCGGGTGTTAACTTACTCATTTTCTTTTATATGTTTTGTTACATAAGCCATGTTTTTTGTATCTTATTCATATCCAGAATGATATGAAGTCCTTAAACATCATTTTTAAATCATAAAATGATAATTATACTTGAATGGATAGGATGGAGAATGAATCTCATCGCGTTCGTGGAGACGGTAGTCCGTATGTACGCACGAGCGACAATATCATTATTTTGATATTAAATTAATATATAAATGGATGGTATATCATATATACAGAATCATTAACATGTTATATTTATTATTTATATGAGTTACACATCATTATTATACCCATCCAAATAATAATATATTGAATAACAATTACACCACGACGTGGATACGGTAAGCCGTACATACGCACGTATGGTGACATGTTATTCAAAGGGTGGATAGAATACTGAATATGGTTGTACCATATTTATAATAACATCACATTATATGTGAGATACTGGAGTTATTATTTTAGAATGGTAAGAACAAAGAAAGAAGAAGTGGAAGAAGAAATGAACTTAGAAAAGGGTGGTGAAATCATTACCTCTTCTTCGGGTTCTTCCTTTTGATTTGATCAAAAGGGCTCTTTAGGTTGGCTTTCTGATCAAAATAAGGCCCCTAGGTTGTATTGAGGGAAATTTGGAGAGTATTTGGGCAGAGTTTGGCCGAACCAAAAGGCTTTGAAGGTGTGAAGAAATGAGAAGGAGGAGTGCCCTTTTATAAGAGGGGTGAGGGGCACCTTTGGAAAAGCTAGAGATATTAGTTTATAATAAATTCATATTCGGTTTCCAATGGCTCCAAAGTTGACTATTCAAAGGTAAAGGTAGGGATAGGTCGAAAAAAACTCAACAAATAGAATTTAGACAGGTTTGGGTACTTATATTAACCTTATCTTTAAGTATTAACTCTAAGTTAATTAGTTTCACTTTTACAATGTCTCTTTGTATTTTTATATAATATGGTTAATAAACTTACTACATACATCCAAGCGACCCCCAAGTGGTCCATTAATGATGAACCTATAATGATATAAGTCTCTTGGCCTAACCTTAGATTTTTAGGAATTTAATATCAATTAATAATATAATATTTGTTTTAAGAACTCTTTTATGTCAATTTTGACACTATTCAATAGTTGATTTTTTTGAAACTCATAACAGATTGATTACTTCAAAAAAAGTCAATTAAATCAATACTAATATATCATATTATCCTAGAAAATTAGTTTAATTCATTAAAAGTTTCATATTATATTTATTTGGGTATTTATAATATCAATTATTTTAATTTTTCACTATTATAGTAATTACTGCATCATCATTGTGTCATAAATAAAATAAATTATTTAATGTCTAAAAATTATAAATAAAATATAATTATGTAGGAAATCGTTTTATATTTCTAATGAATATTTATAATCTAAATTCCAACATATATAACCCTATGTAACAATTGTTTTTCTAAAGGATATATGCTTGTGTCATTTTTGTATTCATTTTTAACTTAATCAAAATAAAGTGTCATTATCACTTACAAGTGGATCCATGGGGTCCCAAAATCGACCCAAAGATGTCCATGGTAGACCATGTATCAACAAATAGGGTTAAGACACGTTTTAGGGTAATTTAGTATTATTATAATATTATTTTTTAACACTTATTTACCGGATTTACCCTTAACCATGATAAATAAAATATTTACCGCAGTAATTATTTAAAATGTCTAAAAATAAAAGTTACCTATTTACACAATTTGAACATCCTGATTCCAAATATGGAATCCATTTTCCTAAATTTAAAACACAGAAGTGGCAGAAATTAATTTAAAATTAATTCCCGCTGTCAAAACAAAAAGCGTGTTTTTAAGAGATAATAGCTATCAAAAGATTGACACTTGTTTATGTTCGGTTTAATTGTAAAATTATGTCCAATGCCCAACATTATAATAAATGGTAAAAATATATTTTAAATATACTTTAAAACCACTCAAATTCCTAATTTATCACTATTAATTATTTTGATTAAAAAAGTTGTTTTTAATTAAAATTTAGTAATTTTCACTATTCATCAAAATATGAAAGTTATCCGAAATGTACCAAAATTTCGCCTTAGGCTAAATTCGATATTACGAATCCAAAAATGAAGTCCATTTTGAAATATAAAATATATATAATTTCAAAAAGTAGGTATTACTATTCATAACGGCTAGTTTGATTGGTTATGGTGTGTTAGAACTCGGTGTTGCGTACAACACACGCTATCACATTATTCAAAGAGAAGCGTACCGTGGAAGCTTGGGGTGTTACATTATCCCCTCCTTCAAATAATTTCGTCCTCGAAATTTCTAGAATACTTATCACATGAAAAGACTCAGGTGGTTCTTCATCATAAGTTCCTCGGGTTCCCACGTTGCCTCTTCCATCTTATGGTTTCTCCACAAAACTTTTACCAGATGCGTCGTCCGGTTTCTTAGTACTTGTTCTCTCGTATCAAGAATCCTGATGGGCTCTTCGCAATAAGACAGATCAGGTTCCAGTTCTAATTCTTCATAGGTGAGTACATGCGTTGGGTCAGGCATGTATTTCCTCAACAGAGATACATGGAACACATCGTGAACTTTGGAGAGACTTGGCGGCATTGCCAATCAGTAAGCTACAACCCCAATTCGTTCTAGAATTTCGAAGGGTCCGATGTACCTGGGACTCAATTTACCTTTCTTACTGAAACGTATGACTCCCTTCCATGGAGATACCTTTAGGAAAACATGATCACTGACTTGAAATTCCAAATCCTTCCTTCGATTATCGGCATAGCTCTTCTGCCTACTTTGAGCTGCTCTGATGTGATTTTGGATTACCTTCACCTTTTCCATCGTTTCCTCCACCAGTTCTGGACCTACAAGTTTTCTTTCACCGACGTCATCCCAAAAGGTTGGTGTACGACATCTCTTTCCATATAATGCTTCATATGGTGCCATCTGAATACTTGAATGGAAGCTATTGTTATAGGAAAATTCTAGCAGAGGTAAATATTGATCCCACATACCCTGAAAGTCAAGTGAGAAAGATCTCAACATGTCTTCTAAGGTTTGAATAGTCCGTTCTGATTGTCCGTCTGTCTGAGGGTGGTAAGCAGTGCTCAAATGAAGTTCAGTATCCAGGGATTTCTGAAGACTTTTCCAAAATCTTGAAGTAAAACGGGGATCACGATCAGAAACAATTGATTAGGGTACTCCATGAAGTCTCACAACTTCATTAATATATAGTCTTGCTAGACGTTCCAGGGGTAGATCTTCTCTTATAGCAAGAAAATGTGCTGACTTGGTAAGACGATCAACAATAACCCATATTGCATCATTCCTTCTAGGAGTCTTTGGTAGCCCCATGACAAAGTCCATCGTAATATTGTCCCATTTCCACTCCGGTATGGGAAGAGGTTGCATGACTCCTCCAGGCTGTTGCCTTCCAGCTTTCACTTGTTGACAAACCATACATCTTGACACAAAATCAGCAATCTCCCTCTTCATGTTGTCCCACCAAAAATGTTCCTTCAAATCTCTATACATTTTTGTGCTCCCAGGGTGTATAGAGAAATTGGAACTATGAGCATCATCCAGCAATTCCCTTTTTAGATCAGGTAAATCGGGAACACAAAGTCTCTTCCCGAATTTCAAAATTCCATCTTCATACACAAAGTCTCTCAATCTCCCATCATTCACAGCTTTAATCTTCTTTTGGAATTCTTCATCATTGGTCTGAGAACTCTTAATCCTTTCTAGTAAAGATGGTTTGGCAACCATTTGAAAAAGCATTGATGTTTCACCTTCCCTGGTTATTCCCATGTCCATCTTCACTAGATCCATGAAAATTGGATCCCTTTCAATTCTCATATTGTTCAAAACTCCATGGTCTTTTCTACTCAAAGCATCTTCCACCTTGTTTGCCTTCCCCGGGTGGTAGTGTATCGTACAATCATAATCCTTGAGTAATTCAAGCCATCTCCTTTGCCTCATGTTGAGTTCTTTTTGTGAGAAAATATACTTCAAACTCTTGTGATCAGTATAAAACTCACATTTTTCACCATAGAGGTAGTGCCTCCATATCTTCAAAGAAAAGATCACAGCTGCTAACTCGAGATCATGAGTAGGATAGTTTTGTTCATGAATTTTCAACTGTCGTGATGCATAGGCAATAACTCTATCATTCTGCATAAGGACACAACCAAGTCCTTTCTTCGATGCATCACTATAAATAACGAACCCATCATTCCCCGATGGTAGAGTCAATATAGGAGCATTGACTAATCTTTTCTTCAGTTCTTCAAAACATTCTTCACACTCTTTTGTCCAAACAAATTTAACCCCTTTACGTGTGAGCTTCATTAATGGGTTAGCCAATCGGGAAACATTCTGGACGAAACGTCGATAATAACCTGCCAAACCAATAAAACTACGTAACTCAGTTATACTCGTAGGTGCTAGCCATTCTTGGATTGCCTTGGTCTTAGAAGGATCAACAGAGATTCCATCTTTAGAGACAATATGGCCAAGAAAAGAAATCTCTTGAAGCCAGAATTCACACTTGCTAAACTTCCCATATAATTCATGCCTCCTCAGAGTCTTCAAGATAATGCGCAAGTGATTTTCAAGATCTTCGTAGGTTTTGGAGTATACCAAGATATCATCAATAAATACCACCACAAATTCATCGAGATGCTCCTTGAAAACTCTATTCATCAGATCCATGAATACAGAGGGTGCATTAGTCAATCCAAAAGGCATTACAGTAAACTCGTAATGCCCGTACCTGGTTCGAAATGCTGTCTTCGGAATGTATTCCTTCTTCACACACAACTGATGGTATCCAGATCGAAGGTCAATCTTTGAAAAGTATTGAGCTCCATGCAGTTGGTCAAATAAATCATCAATACGAGGTAGGGGATACTTGTTCTTTATCGTTATAGCATTGATCTCCCTGTAGTCGATACATAACCTCATAGATCCATCTTTCTTTTTAACAAAAATAACAGGGGCTCCCCATGGAGAAACACTAGGGTGAATAAATCCCTTATTACTCAATTCCTCTAGTTGTTTCTTTAGTTTGACTAACTCTACAGTGGCCATTCTATAAGGGGTCTTCGATATAGGCCTTGATCCAGGAATCAAATCAATGGAAAACTCAACTTCTCGTTCTGGAGGATGTCCAGGTAAATCTTCCGGAAATACATCTACAAATTCTTTCACAACAGGTACATCCTCTATTTGAACATTCCTTTCCTCACCGACAGTTATTTCATTCTCTTCCTCCCCAATAATTGAATTAAGTTGAGCTACTGGGGGTGGATCTAAATAAGAATTAGGTGGTGACGATTCTGCTCTAAAGATAAGGTGTTCCTTATCATTATCACCAAGAATTGTAACCTCTTTCTTTTTACAATAAATCTTCGCATCATAGTCCGAAAGCTAGTCCATACCGAGGATTATATCAAACTCAATCATAGGTATGACGATGAGATCAGCAGATAAAGAAAATTTATGTGCTCTAATGGGGACTGATTCACAAAACTTTGTTGCAATGATACTTCCCTTAGGAGTTTTAACTGACAACTCCCTTATTAAATCAAATTGGAAATATCTAATTTTCTTAGCAAACTGGGATGATATGAAACAATGCGACGATCCAGAGTCAAATAATGCATTTGCTAAACTTGAGGAAACCATTAAATTACCTGCCACCACGTCTTTTGGAGCTTCTACCTCTGCAGTAGTGATAGCATAAGCTTGGCCTTGATCCCTTGGCCTTTTCTGAGGTAAGTTCTCCTGATGCTTAGGACATTCATTCGCATAATGTCCCATCTCCCTGCAATTGTAGCACTGAACGTTGGTGGCTTCCTTCTTCCCTTTGCAATCACGAGCTTGGTGGCCTTTTTCACCACACTTGTAACAGACTCCCATTCCCTTCAAGCAAGCACCGGGGTGTTTCTTCCCACATTTACCACAGGATGGATATTCAACCTTTCCTTTCTTCCCCTTATTTCCATTCCCAGATTGATCAGCAGGCCTCTTCTTCTCTTTCTTTGCTTTAAATTCATAAGACTTAGAGAATTCCTTTTCGGTCTTGATAGCACATGAGACAATGTCTTCGTACGATGAAAAGGATTGTGAGAGTAATGCTCGACGGAGAAATGGTTTTAACCCATCAAAGAAATGATCAATCTTACTTATTTGGTTACGTATATAATCACCAGCGTACCTTGCTAACCTTGTAAAGTTAGCCTCATACTTTGTGACATTCTCATCCTCCTTCTGTCTCAGACTTAGAAATTGCCTTTCCATATCTGCTCGATGGTCGCGAGGAAAGTATTTTTCTAAAAACAGATCTTTGAACTCCCTCCATTCCATATTTGATACTTCATCATCTTCCTTCGTATTTTGAATCAATGACCACCATTGATCAGCATCTCCAGTGAGGCGGTAAACTGCCATGATAACTTTTTCCCTTTCACTGCTCCCCAAAGCCTGAAATATTTTCTCTAGGGAAAATATCCATTGCTCAGCTACTAAGGGATTTGTACTCCCATTGAACGTTGTTGGTTGTTGCCTCATGAATCGATCTAACATTGATCCTCCATGCTGTGGATCAGGGTGCTCCATACGGGTAAGGTTATTATTCATAACCTGAGTAAGTTGTCCCAGTATGGTGATTAGCTGATCGGCTGCAGTTGCATCACCAGCTCCACTATAATTATCTTGAGCAGGAGGGAAATCCCTACATGGAGTGCGTGCATTGATACAGTTTCCATTTCTTCCACTAGGCGCCATTTCTAAACAATGGCATAAACTAAATCAGTTTATGAATCAAAATAAATAATCCCATACTTATAAAACACTTAACATAAATTGAACTATTTATGGATATAATCCATAATCATAAGAATGTTTTCTTTAATGAAGTATATACTCATAATCCCTTCAAAATGATTTGTAATGAAAATGAGAGTTATCCTAAGCATATCCCCCGGGAGTGTCGTAACCAAGAGTGCAGCAAGGCCCGTTGTCGTGCACCAGTTCCCGTTCGAGTCTAGCTCAAAGCGGTGTTTTCAGGTTTTACCCCTAGGTACATCTGTGCCAGAGCCGCCTCTACCTGCTCGTATCCAGACAGGGATGTATTTCTCGGAAAACTCACAAAATCTCTACAATACCAAAATTCTAGGAAGTTCTTCTATACTAATCATCAAAGTTCATCTTAGGTCTACGTGCTCTAATCAGAGTTTATCTAAATCTAGTTTCCAAGGTTTGTACTAAACTTCCTCTGATACCAACTGTAACGCCCCGACCCTAGTTACCCAGAGTCAGTGCATTATTACATAACATTGGCATGATCACAAGAAAGATCAAATCTCGAAAGACCGATTGGTTTAGTAGCCTTGGAAACACAAGATATATTCATAAGTTTTACATTACATCATAAAATGAAAAACTACTACAACAACATAATGTCTCCATAATCCACACTCATATCCCCACATAATATCCCTGCAGGTCATTCATAATTTACTTCTTCACTTCCTGGGAAAAATAAAACATAGAAAAGGGGTGAGCTCAAATGCCCAGTAAGGATAACAATATAGCGGAAACTTTCATAAATAAGAATAAACATTTAAGGCAATGTATAACTAAAACAAAAGCCTTTCAAACATGAACTTTCATCATGGTACGGCATAAATAAAATGAAATAATGCCATTTACTTATTCACATTGATATTCTACTAATCGAATAATCACATGCAAAAATCAATAACCACTTTCATAATGTTGGAATGCATAATGCCAGACTATCATAACCACATAGTCAAGGCCTCGTGCCAAGACTACAAATAAGATTTTGTCAAGGCCTTGTGACAAGACACTAGTTTGTCTCATGAGACCTACCGATGCATCGAGGAGCTATAGCGGGCTCCACCCGTCACTTACTAAGTCCAATGCATTCCCATATGAAAAGGTTTAAACATAACATAAACATTCGTATTAAAACTATCATACAAAATCTCAATAATTTCACCATAAACTATGAATGGTATAAAAATAGCACATCCACAGTCAAACAAATCACAAAACCTTCAATACAATATAGAATTTTTGTATCATAATAAATCAACTTCAAATAATCTTAAAATCCATCAAAGGATGTTGACATAGATGAAATCAAAATTCTTTTTAAAGAAATATCTCCTTTTATTTTGAAATCATTTAAGATCCATATAAAATAAAACATTTTCTTTGAAAATATTCTTATAATATTGTAAGGGAAGCTTTGAAGATTTTATAACGGCGGAAAATAGCTGCACCCACCGTATAAGTTAAAAAAAACATTCTTACCTTAATTCTGTCGAAAAGGTTAAAAAGGACATTGTTTTGAAAACGACGGAAAGATTCCTTTATAAACCTCTTATAAAAAGTAAAACAAGGTTATAAATGACTTTAACCCATATTCTTTTAAATAATAAATATGTTTTGAAATACATTTCGAAGAAACATGGATGTGGATGATAAATAAATCCCAGTAGATTATTACATATAAACAACCTCGGATAATGAAGAGATCGTGAAATAACCCTTACCAATTTGGTAACTTATGAAACATACAACCCATGAATGAGGTATCATAAAATGAATATGTAAATACACATAAATTAGAGTGTATTACACAAAGAATATAATTATGGGCAGTACATACACCACACAAAAGGTGATGGTGGCAATATGACATGAATCTCACGGGAATAAGGAGTGAGATGAAAACCCCTCACTTTGTACTTTTCCTTGGTTGGGGTAGGTTAACCTCCTGTATAATGGTGAAATAATTGTTATTAAATTATACAAGAATCATATATATTAATATGATATCATATATGATCTTTTAACATCGATTTGTTAATAATATCTTAGAATTATCGTCGTTTCGGGTGTTAACTTACTCATTTTATTTTATATGTTTTGTTATATAAGCCATGTTTGTTGTATCTTATTCATATCCAGAATGATATCAAGTCCTTAAACATCATTTTTAAATCATCAAATGATAATTATAATTGAATGGATACGATGGAGAATGAATCTCATCGCGTTCGTGGAGACGGTAGTCCGTACGTACGCACGAGTGACAATATCATTCTTTTGATATTAAAATAATATATAAATGGATGGTATATCATATATACAGAATCATTAACATGTTATATTTATTATTTACATGAGTTACACATCATTATTATACCCATCCAAATAATAATATATTGAATAACAATTACACCACGACGTGGAGACGGTAAGCCGTACGTACGCACGTATGGTGACATGTTATTCAAAGGGTGGATAGAATACTGAATATGGTTGTACCATATTTATAATAACATCACAGTATATGTGATATACTGGAGTTATTATTTTAGAATGGTAAGAACAAAGAAAGAAGAAGTGGAAGAAGAAATGAACTTAGAAAAGGGTGGTGAAATCATTACCTCTTCTTCGGGTTCTTCCTTTTGATTTGATCAAAAGGGCTCCTTAGGTTGGCTTTATGATAAAACTAAGGCCCCTAGGTTGTAGTGAGGGAAATTGGGAGAGTATTCGGGCAGAGTTTGGCCGAACCAAAAGGCTTTGAAGGTGTGAAGAAATGATAAGGAGGAGTGCCCTTTTATAAGAGGGGTGAGGGGCACCTTTGGAAAAGCTAGAGATATTAGTTTATAATAAATTCATATTCGGTTTTCAATGGATCCAAAGTTGACTATTCAAAGTTTAAGGTGGGGATAGGTCTAAAAACACTCAAACAATAGAATTTAGAAAGGTTTGGGAACTTATATTAACCTTATCTTTAAGTATTAACTCTAAGTTAATTAGTTTCACTTTTACAATGTCTCTTTGTATTTTTATATAATATGGTTAATAAACTTACTACATACATCCAAGCGACCCCAAAGTGGTCCATTAATGATGAACCTATCATGATATAAGTCTCTTGTCCGAACCTTAGATTTTTAGGAATTTAATATCAATTAATAATATAATATTTGTTTTAAGAAATCTTTTATGTCAATTTTGACACTATTCAATAGTTGATTTTTGTGAAACTCATAACAGATTGATTACTTCTAAAAAAGTCCATTAAATCAATCCTAATATATCATATTATCCTAGAAAATTAGTTTAATTCATTAAAAGTTTCATATTATATTTATTTGGGTATTTATAATATCAATTAATTTAATTTTTCACTATTATAGTAATTACTGCATCATCATTGTGTCATAAATAAAATAAATTATTTAATGTCTAAAAATTATAAATAAAATATAATTATGTAGGAAATCTTTTTATCTGTCTAATTAATATTTATAATCTAAATTCCAACATATATAACCCTATGTAACAATTGTTTTTCTAAAGGATATATGCTTGTGTCATTTTTGTATTCATTTTTAACTTAATTAAAATAAAGTGTCATTATCACTTACAAGTGGATCCATGGGGTCCCAAAATCGACCCAAAGATGTCCATGGTCGACCATGTATCAACCAATAGGGTTAAGACACGTTTTAGGGTAATTTAGTATTATTATAATATTATTTTTTAACCCTTATTTACCGGATTTACCCTTAACCATGGTAAATAAAATATTTACCGCAGTAATTATTCAAAATGTCAAAAAATAAAAGTTACCTATTTACACAATTTGAACATCCTGATTCCAAATATAGAATCCATTTTCCTAAATTTAAAACACATAAGTGGCAGAAATTAATTTAAAATTAATTCCTGCTATCAAAACAAAAAGCGTGTTTTTAAGAGATAATAACTATCAAAAGATTGACACTTGTTTATGTTCGGTTTAATTGTAAAATTATGTCCAATGCCCAACATTATAATAAATGGTAAAAATATATTCTAAATATACTTTAAAACCACTCAAATTCATAATTTATCACTATTAATTATTTTGATTAAAAAAGTTGTTTTTAATTAAAATTTAGTAATTTTCACTATTCATCAAAATATGAAAGTTATCCGAAATGTACCAAAATTTCGCCTTAGGCTAAATTCGATATTCCAAATCCAAAAATGAAGTCCATTTTGAAATATAAAATATATATAATTTCAAAAAGTAGGTATTACTATTCATAACGGCTAGTTTGATTGGTTATGGTGTGTTAGAACTCGGTGTTGCGTACAACACACGCTATCACATTATTCAAAGAGAAGCGTACCCTAGAAGCTTGGGGTGTTACATTTTTTTATGAAGAAGTTGTTTGTGTTTCCCAGTTTCTAAATAAACTATAAGTATACGGTCCTATTATGGTTTTGTTATATGTTGTAATAAATATAATTCAATCATAAAGTAATGTCAATTTATGTAAAGTATGGGTCGTTATAGTTGGTATTATAGGAAAGGTATAGTTAACCATTGGAAACTAAGATGAGAAATCCTTAGTAAAAACCATAAGGATGTGTCTAAGTATAGGATACCATCCTAGTGTTTTATAAATGAACATGAATAACCTAGTAAAAAACCTAATGTGTACTAAATTGAAATTTTATTCAAGATTATGTGGTTTTCATGTTATTATTAGTGTTTCTCACACAATGATTCTTGGTTTTAGTCAATAGGTGGAACCTGAAAGAACTGCGTTAATGATGAATACATTGGGAAATGTAATGATTGTCCCCCAGAGAAACAAAATGTTATGGGATCTATAATGAAAAATATTGTATCCATGCTCACATATCTCTATCAAGCTGTGAATCATGTAGGACTTCCAAATGAGCAAATGAAGGAGAAAAATTCTGTCGAATCCTTCATGAGGTCGTATCCACCTTCATTCAGCAGGTCTTTTGATCCATTAGTGGTTGAACAATGGATTAGTACCACTGAAAAGATGTTTTCATTTCTAAAATGTTATGAACATGAGAAATTAATCTTAGAAGTATATAATATGGAGGGTGAAGTTGATCAATGGTGAAATATTATCAAGAATATGAGGCAAAGAGACGAAATTGAGTGCATAGAATGACACGAGTTCAAGAACTTATTTTTCAATAAGTACTTTCCTCGTATTCTTTGAAAAAAGATAGATATGGAGTTACTTGAACTTAAGAAAATGGATAAAGAATTCATTTTTACCTACAAAGAAATTTTTACAAGACTTGTAAGGTACACTTTTGGAATTATTATCCAACTTGAGAGTAAGATTTATTGATTCCTTAGTGGCTTAAAACCAAGTCGCCAAAGGGAATTATCCATAAGGGACTTCAATAGCTATGAGGAAATTGTTCGATGTTCTCTCATGGTTGATATGGATAGTAGAGTAAACCATCAGTCATATGGGTTTGATAAGAAGAGGAAAATAGAATTCAAAGTAAAATATAAATACCACACTAAAAAGAATATGAGTTTTCCCTTATGCTCAATGTCTGGAAAGAAACATGGAGGGAATTGACTTAAAAGGACTAGTAAATTTTTTATGTGTAGAAAATAAGGTCATTCGGAAATTTTATATCGATGTGATCTAAAAAAGATGTATAATGATGCGAACAAAGAAAAGGATACACAGAATGCACCTTCTACACTTCAATGTTATAAGTGCAAGGAAATGGGGCATTATGAGAATAAATGCCCTAATCGAAGGGTTATTGATGATGATTTAAGTCAACAATCTCTTAAGACCAAAGATAGTATAAGTCACATTCAATTACTATCGGTGACATAGAGTATGATAATGATGTGGTGAAAGGTACACTTACCACCCACTCTAAAGTAGAAAATGTTGAAAATGCTATATTTGATTCTGGATCCACCAACCCTTTTAGTTCTAAATATTTTTCAAAGGTTATCATTGTATTAACTCAAAAATTATATGTGAGTTATTTTTGAAAACTCTAAATGGAACAATAGTCACATCAAAAGTTTATAAATATTCACCAATTGTAGTTTATGGGAAGGTGCTTCCTACAAATCTTGTGATCCTCACTACAGTGGAATTTTATGTGATTCTTGGAATGGATTGACTTTCCTCATATGGATTTCCTATAAATTATCAAATAAAATAAGTCACATTTCATATTCCAGATCAATCTATGATCATCTCTCGGTGCATGGATGAATATAACCTTCCAGTGAAAATTTATTCCATCTTATGGGTCATGATTCCAATAAATGATGGTTATTTATCTCAAATGGTTGAGGAGAAACTCACGATTAGGAATATTCCCATTGTACGAGAGTTCTATGATGTCTTTCTGAAGGAATTTCCTGGTCTTCCACCAAAGCGTGACTTTTAGTTTTCAATAGAACTCATATCAGATGCTATGCCTATTTCAAATACACCTTATAGAATGGACCCAATTGAGTTGCAGGAATTGAATAAGCAATTCCAAGAGAATCTTAATAAAGGATTCATATTCCCAAGTGCATCACCTTGGGGATAAATTTTTCTATTTGTTAAGAGGAAATATGTATCAATGAGACTCTACATTGATTATCAAGAACATAACAAGATCGCTATTAAGAAAAAATATCATCTTCCCTGCATTGATGACTTATTTGACCAACTACGTGGAGCTCAATACTTTTCCAAGATTGGTCTTTGTTCATGGTATCATCAATTAATGGTAAACAATGAGGATATACCAAATACAACATTCCATACAACGTATGAACATTATGAATTTATATTGATGTCTTTTGGTCTTACTAATTCTTCTGTTATCTTCGTGAATCTAATGAATAGAGTCTTTAGAGACTATCTTGATCAATTTGTGGTAGTCTTTATAGACTATATTCTTGTCTATTCAAAGACAAAGGAAAAAAATTAATATCACTTGATAATTGTATTAAAGTCCCTAAGAAATGAGAAGATTTATGACAAATTTACCAATTGTGAATTTCAGCATCAAAAAGTATCATTTTTGGGTCACATAATCCCAAGAGAGGGGATATCTATGGATCCAGCAAAAACAGAGGTTATTGAATGATGGTCAAGACCGACCTCTATAAATTAGATCCGAAGTTTTCTTGGTTTGGATGGATATTATTGACATTTTCAAAAAAAAATCATGATTATATATTCCACTCAAAAATTTGACTCGTAAAGGAATTAAGTTTGTTTATACGGAGGAATTTGAAGATAATTTCAAAGAGCTAAAAAGAAGGTTAGCCATTGCACCTGTTCTCACACAGTATTGAAGTGGATAAAGATTTTTGGTCTACAGTGACACATCCAAGATGGTTCTGGGATTTTTTCTCATTAAAAATGATATGGTGATAGCTTATACCTCATGATAGTTGGAAATCCATGAGAAACGTTACCCAACTCATGATTTGGAGTAGGCTGTGGTAATCATTGCATTAAAAATATAGAGTCATTATCATTATGTTGAAAAGTGTGATATTTATATTGATCATAAAATTTTAAAGTATATTATTGCACAAAAAGAGATGAATTTGCACCAAAGATGATGGTTTGAGTTGATTAAAGATTATAACTTATCATTACATTACAACCCTGGGAAAGAAAACAAGGTGGAAGATGCATTAAGTCAACAAGACCATGCCAGCTAATTCAGGATGAGGATCATGAAAGATACAATATTTATGGATTTAAAAAGAATGGATCTTGAAATTATAGTGTAAGGGGATAAATATTATCTTTCTCAAGTGACTTTTAAACTATCTTTTCAAGTAAAAATTAATGAGTAACATAAGGAAGATACACAGTTACAAAAGAAGGTGAGAAATGTTCCTGAATTCAACCTTTATTGTGATGAAATAATAATGTTTAGGAACCAATTTTTTATTCCTCTTATACTATAATTAAAGGATATATTGGATTTGGATCATAGTTCTTCATTATCATTTCACCCTGGAAGCACAAAGATGTTTAGGGACCTGAAATAGTACTTCTTGTGGGATGTAATGGAAAGAGATGTCACTGAATATGTCTCAAGATGCTTGGTTTGTCAGTATGTTACGAATGAGAGACTAAATTCTAAGTGGATGTTTCAACCATTACCTATACCATAATGGAAATGGTAAAACATTATTATGGACTTTTTCATCGGACTTCCCAAAACATCCAAATCCAATAATTCTATCTGGGTTATAGATAATCACCTTATGAAGTCGAAACACTTCATTTCTATTAAGGAGGATTTCTCTCTTGATCTGATTTCCCATATATATGTAAAGGATGTGGTAAGATTGTTTGGAGTACCACTTTTCATTATATCTAATTGGGATCCGAGGTTTACCTTGATTTTATGGTGAATTCTTAAGCATGATCTAGATACAGAGTTAAGTTTTAGCACTACTATCATCCTCTAACAGAAAATCAGTCTGAAAGGACAATTCAAACTATTGAAGACATGTTGAGAGCTTTCTCTATCAATTTGAAAGGTGGTTGGGATCAACTCCTATCATTTGTGGAATTTTATTACAATAATATCTCTCACTTTAGTATTCAAATGGATTTTTATGAAACCCTCTATGGAAAGAAGGGCATAACTCCAACATGCTGGGATGAATTTGGGGAAAAAAATCCATTAGGACCTTATCTTGTTGATGAAATGGCAGAAAAGGTCAGATCTATTCAACAACACATAAGATAATCTCAGAGTAAAAAAATGAGTTATGCTGACAATCTAAGAAAATACATAGAGTTTGAAGTGGGTGATTAGGTGTGCATATGAATATCTCTCTGGAAGAGAGTAATGAGATTTGGAAAGAAGGGAAAGTTGAGCCCTAGGTATATCAGTCCTTTTAAAATACTGGATCATGTTGGGATGGTAGCTTACAGATTGGTGCTTCCACCAAATCTCTCCCAAGTTCATGATATGTTCCATGTATCTCTCCTGATAAATTAAAAACATGATCCTTCACATGTACTAATCTCAGAAGTCATAATGCTGGAGCAAGATCATTCTTATGAAAAACAACATATAGGTATTTTGGATTGTAGTGAAAAAGTTCTATGAAACAAGAACACTCTTGCTAAAAGTTTTATAGAGGAACCACCAACTTGGAGAATATATATGGTAACTTAAGGATATGATGAGTGATAGGTACCCTTATATGTTTGTTTCCAACGGAAGAATTTCGAGGGTGAAATTCAGTTTAAGGTGGGTAGAATGTAACACCTGGATGTTTTATGAAATATTTTATTTAAATAATTTTTATACATCAGTGGCTTTCTCTGCACTCAATAATGAGTTTAGAAGAATCATTAGATTCTTTTAATATAAAATTACCATTATATCCTAGTCGTTAAGTTAGCGGGAATAATTATAACTAACTTATGAAAATGTATCATGAATTCCTTGGATATTAATTAATTATGAAAACTATAATTAAATTACATAATTTTAATGATATTAATGATATATATGTGTAATATAAATAATAAATTATTTTTTTATATTCGTCCAACTGATATTTTAGTCGTAGGGTAGTAATAAAATCCTGTTTTATGTATAAGAACCTTTTTTTAAAAGCTTAATTTTATACCTTTGAATGGGAAACCCATTTTAAAATAAGATTTTAACACATTAATAATTCCTATATGAAAAAATAAACATGTTATTTCTAATCGGGATATAAAAATTTACTTTGGATAAATTTCTAATATTTTTCTGATAACTTTCATGTTTTTGTGAATAGTAAAAATACTATAAATTTTAATTAAAAAAACATTTTTCATTGAGATAATTTATATTATAAAATTATATTATTTAATGGTTATAAACTATAAATAGAATATATTTTTATCATTTTATATAATTTATGTCATCATCATTAATTTTACATTGAATTCATATGTAAAAACATTTCAATCTCTTGCAACGTTTTAACTTTTAAAATTCGTATTCTCATTTCAACTACGGGATTAATTTTAAATCAATTAATGAAAATTATTTCCTTTCAATTTGGAAAATGGATTCTATATTTTGAATCATAGAGTCCAAATTGTGTTAATAGGTACCTTATGTTTTTGGACATTATGAATAGTAACTTCAGTAATTATTTTATTTATCCTGGCTAAAGCGTAAATATGGTAAATAAGGGTAAAAAAATAATAATTTAATTATATAATACTATCCTAAAACATGTCCTATTCCTATTGGATGAATTTTTTTCAACCATGGGAATCGTTGGGTCAATTTTGGGACCCCATTGATTCACATGGATGTGAAAATGACATTTTATAAGAATTAATTTAAAGTAAAGATAATTATAACCTAAACATATATATTTTACTAAATCAATTTTAATATATGATTATATAACAGATATCTATGCTTAAAAATAGTCATTACAAATATAAAAATATTTCCTACATCACGGTATTTAAAATATAATTTTTAAATATTGTATAAATAGTTTTATTTATGACACAAATATGATGTAGTGGTTATCTCATTAATGAAAGATTTAAATAAATGAATTTAAAAATATTTAAAAAAATTAAATTGGTTATTTTGATGTCATAAATGAATTTTCTAGATGTAATTGACATATTATCTTTGATTTAATTCCTTATTTTCTAAGGAATAAGGTTTTTATTTATTTTTAAAAACTCATATAAGAATAGTTCCCAAAATTGAGACAATTAATAAATTTAAATATAAAATAGTTTATTAAATGATATTAAATTTATAAAAAATTCATATTAGGCCAAATTGTTAATATAATTCCAAATATTTCATAAATAACTTTTTTTGGGTCATTTTACATAATATGGTAATTAAATTGACCCACAATGTGTAAATAACATTATATCACGGTAAGATTAAAAAGGGTTAAATACGGGTAAAACAAAAAAAGATAAATATAAAAAAACTACTATAAACTCGTCTTAATATTATTGAATGATTGGTAATGGAACCAGAATCATCTTATATTTAAATTAAATTTTTTTGGGACCATTTTCAGTTGAAATTGAATTTATTATAATTTTTTTTTAGTTTCCTAAAGTGCCCCTCTCATCTCTTATAAAAGGCCACCTCCTCCCTATCCTCTTCACTCCATATTGACACTTAATTCTTGTTAACCCCTAAAATTTATCTTATAAACATTCCTAGTTACATTTTATTGGTTTTTTTCCTCTCAAAAGACCAACTATGATGCCTTAATAGGAAATTTAAAGGAGGCACGCCGAGGAAGTGGTAATCTCTTCTATTGATTCTTTCAAATTTACTTCTTCTTATCCATCTTCTTCTTTAGTTTTTACATTATAAAGTAATAACATAAATATCAATAATATAATTATATTTTATTATAAATATTAAACAACCCTATTTCACCTTCTATCCATCCTATGAAAAATAAAATCACCACATGTGTGTACGTAAGGATTACCGTCTTCACGCTGTGGTGAAATCTATTTTAAAACATCACCTTACATGGATGGGTATAATGGTATAAATTATAACTATATAAGATATATATAACATGATACTAATTATGAGATATTATAAACCATCCTATTCAATACCACTGAACAATTATTGCAACGATATCGTCGCTCGTGCGTACATACGACTTACCGTCTCCACAGTGGGATGTGATTCATTCTACATAATCTTCATTAAATCACGATTATACAAATAAATTTAATAAATAAATGTGATATATATTATAATAATTCCATTCTTGAAATGATATAACTATCACCCAAAAATATATTAATAAGAACTTATCTGACACAACATACATAAGAACATAATGCAATTAATGATCGAATAACGAGTTACAATGAAATGTTACTAACAAACGGATGAAAATATAATCATAAATGTTATAATAAAAATTATTATGATTCTGGAATAAATCAATAACATTATTTAAATAATTATATAATAGTTTTGGATACATAAAAATCATATTGGACCTAAGGTAAGGGATAACTTTTCCAATCTCGTTTTTATCCGACATTGTTTATTCATAAGTTTTATACTGTGGATATATTTTTAATCCATGCCCATGTATTATAAAAATGTTTTAATAAAATTTTTAATTTTATTCTATGTATATTTAAAGTAATTTTTACCCCTTTTACTTTTACTACTTGGTATGGCAGTAATATTTCTTTTGTTTACCATACAAGGTACTTTTGACTTTTTCGGCAAAAGTACGAGGATATTTTTTTAACTTATACCGCATGAATGAGTTTTTACATCTTCATAATTCCTTATTTGCACGAATATTACTCTACAAGTTTAAAAGTTAATTTTCAATTAAATCCTTTTCTTTTAAAATTGCCTAACATTTTGATAAAAAAAAAATTTTTGAAGAAGAAATGATATTTTCCTCAAGAATTAATTTCAAGTGTCTTATCAAAATTATTTTCCTTATAAGATAACATGGTGTTTTGTTTCTATTAATACGTTTATTTGACTATATTTATGATGGAATTATTTTTATGAAGTCCATTTATCTTATATGTATTATGTTATGATGGAATGATGTTTAAGAATCCCATTTTATTACATGGGTTAGGCTATGATGAATGATGTATGTTTTTGTTGCACACATAAGAATGGTTTCATTTTGAGATGTGTGGGACCTATATCTCACTCTAATGAATTGGGTAAAGATTTATATCTCATGAGATATACATGGATAGAATGAAAAGTAAGTCGGGTTCAGTAATACAGGGCTGGAATGAGGAGTGAACTCAGTTCAGTAATGGAAATTGTCTACTATGATGGTCTTGGAAATGAGACTTGACTAATATGAAATGATTTTCAATTCTTATTTGTGTATGACACAAAGTTTCATGTATTATGTTATGATTATTGGGATTACATTTCACTTCTATGATTTATCGCATGACATGATATTATGATCTCTTATATGCAGGATAAGATATTCAAATGTTATATATGATTGATATTTCCTATGTTTACACTTACTGAGAATTTGAGATCACCCTTTCATATGTTTCTTTTCCCTAGGTCAGGAAGAAGGGTATTATGTATGATATTCTAGAAAGGAGTCTAGTTATTATGAAATAAATGAGAGACAATGTAGATGTTTTATGACCCAGTTGATTATGTTTACCAATTTCTAAAGACATTATACCTATATGGTCATGTTATTGTTTTGTTATATGTTGAAATAAATATACATCAATTCTAAAGTAATATAAATGTATGTAAATTATGGGTCGTTATACTACATGATCACACAACAAACTACAACTTACATATCTAATTTTAGGTCAAGAAAGTATCGGTGCACCCCCTGGATGGCCTTAAATGGGTCAAATCATCCTCGATGCATTCCTCAGGGACCATGAAGGTTCCTACTTATCATTTAGAAACCAAAATTTCCAAATATTACCAAGGGTTTCAAAATCACAATGAGAAGTGACTGAGAACAATGTCGGACATGCAAAAATATTCAACAAAAATATGGGATATACATTTTAGACCACCTAACTCAAATCCATTGGTGAACACACTCCCAAAAATGGCCTTAGATCAGGATTCAACCACCACTTAAATCATTAACAAGTATTTCCCCAAAAAAAATAAGGTTTTTAGATATTATGATGGAGATTATTAAAAGATGGAAATCCTAATCGAGAAGATAAATAAAGGAGGTGATTAGACTTACTCAGAGCTTCGATCCGCAACCGACGACACTCCAAATAGCATAGAGAAGAATGAGATTCATCCATGGAATATCTTGGGATATATTGTTCATATCAAGGGTTTAGGGGAGGAGAATGTAAGAAAATAACAAGTGAGGCTTTAAAATTATGGAGTGGAAATTTTGTAGATTTCTCAACATTACTAGGATGCACGGTTTACCCGCACGGTTTTCCAAACCGTGTGTGAGACACTATCCCAAAATAACCCCTTCACAAAAATTCCAAGGAATTCATCATGGTTATCTTAACTGTGCAATAACTATATAAAATACTATTTTCAATGTTGCACGGTTACCTATGATGCTTCACACGGTTTTCACTAACCGTGCGCAAACCCTGAAATATGCCCTTAAAACTCTTTTTTCATCTTATTTCATGGCCTAAACCTACGAAACACCCTTGAGCCTTCTCATGAAATTTGGGAAACACATATCTGACCAAAATAAAGAAATTAAACTGAAACATAAGAAAAAACATACCTTATTAAGAATCCAGGATCTTACAACCTCCCCACCTTATGATGACTCATCCTCGAGCCCCTATTCTCGAGTATCATTGGGTTTCACAAGCAAAGTGATCAGACCACTGGGCTCATATATCTGATTCTTTCTCCCATGTTTCTTACTAAACTTTTGTATGATTCCATAAAACTTGAACCCAAGGTATAGTCTTTCCTCACAAGACTCTCTCACTACTATCCACAATAATCACTGAATGCATTTCAAAAGATGCATCGAACTCCATCTCTACATCCTCAATTTGTATCACATGATATGGATTAGATTGATACTTTCGAAGTTTTGAAACATGAAAAAAATTATGCATCCTACTATACCATTTTTTTGAGCCAATCTGTAATCCATCTGTCTGATCCTCTCCACAATCTTAAATGACCCCACATACCTGGTTGCCAACTTTCCCTGATTATGAATTCGACAGTGACCCAACCTTGGTGACACCTGAAGAAACACACTATCACCCACTATGAACTCCATAGATCTACGATGTTGATCTGCATATGAAATATGCCTAATCTGATCCATCTCCATACAATTTTGAATCAAATAAACCATCTCCGACATCTCATGTAAAAGACTCATTCCTAATTGTTCATACTCCCTAGCTTCTATCCAAAAGAAAAAAGTGCTATACGACCTCCCGTAGAGTGCCTCAAAAGGTTCCATTTAAATTTTGTCCTAAAAACTATTTTTATATGAAATATAAAGAAGTGATAAATTATTTTCCCATGAACCACCAAAATCCAGGACATAGGCTCCCAACATGTCCTCCAATACCTAAATTCTGTTCCCTAACTGGACATTTTTTTGTGAGTGATAATCCATAATAAAAAACAAAAGGGTACCAGACACCTTCTGTAGCTACTTCCAGAAGCACAATGTGTAATGAAAATAATGATTTTACATTTCCCTAAAATCACCCCTTCACATGGTTTCTTAAGAATTCTGAAATGTTAGCTAAACCGTATGATAACCATGTGCAAGACTCTGTCTAAGGATGCACAATTACCTGGGATGCTCCGCATGATTTGTACTAAACATGTGAAAACTGTGAAACAGTCCCAAAAGACTCCATTTTCTTTTATTTCATTCCCCAATCCCTTGGAACACCCCTGATACTTCACATGAACTTTTGGAAATAGTTATTTGACCAAAGGAAAGTACGTAAACTGAAACATGAACAAAAACATTCCTAATGAATAATATGTGATCTTACAATCTACCCACCTTAGGATGACTTGTCCTCGAGCTGCTCATACTGGGAATCATTGATTTTCTGAAGCAAATAGATAAGGACACTAGTCACGTATATCTGATTCTCTCTCCCATGTTTCTTCTTGAACTCTTCCATGCTGCCATAAAACTAGAAGCAATGGAATAGTCTTTCCTCACAATACTTTCTCACTACTATCTACAATACATACTGAATCCTCTTCAAAAGATGCATCGGCATCCAGCTCTGTATCCTCAATTTTTATCACATGATATGGATTATGTTGATACTTTTGATGTTTTAAAAAATTAAAAAAAGTATGCATCCCACTATACCTTTGTGGAAGATCCAATCTGTAATCCACTATCTGATCCTCTCTACAATCTCAAACGGCCCAACATACTAGGGTGCCAACTTTCCCTACATCTGAATTAGACAGTTCCCCAACCTTGGAGACACCGAAAGAAACACACTATCACCCACCATGAACTCGGGAGATCTGTGAATATGATCTTCATATGATTTCTACCATCCTTGAGCCATTTCCGTACAATTTCGAATCAACCGAACCTTCTCTGATGACTATTACACAAGACATAATCCGAGCAGTTCAAACTCCCCAACTTCTAACCAACACAATTGATATCTACCCAACCTCCCATAGAGTGCCTCTAAAGGTTCCATATGAATTTTATCCTGAAAAATATTGTATTAAGAAAACTCAACAAGTGATAAATGATTTCCCCATGAACCATTGAAATCTAGAACACGGGCTCTCAACATGTCCTCCAATACCTGAATTGTGCACCTTAACTGCCCATCCGTCTGGGAGTGATAAGTCGTAATAAAAAATACTTGGGTACCAAGAACATTATATATCCTCTTCCATAAGTGTGATGTTTAAAATGGATCACAATCTAAAACTATGGTACTCATCACACCATGAAGTGACACTATTTCTAGAACATATAACTCACCCAACTAATATACTTTATAAGTTTCCTAGATCAGTAATAAATGACCCACTTTAGTCAATAGATCAACAATTACCCAGATTTCATCATTCATTTGAGGCGTCCTCATAAGACCCACTATGAAGTACATAATTATGTCATTCCACATCCATTATGAAATGGGCAATGATTGTAACAACCCACTTAGATGGTGATGCTCAGCCTTAACATATTGACAAGAAAGGAATCACACCGCAAAATGATAACCACATTCTTCATTATTGTCCACCAATATTTATAATGAATATAATGATACATTTTAGTCAATCCAAGATGTATTTAATACTTTGATTCATTGAAATCGCGCATCAAATTTTCACATGCACCCACCAGTAACAAAACATGGACTAAACTTAGACAAATACATTATCAGCCATAGCCCAACTAGAAGGTGACTCCCCACCTTTAAGACTTTCCTTCATGGAAAAAGACTTTGGATCTTCAAGCTGACTTTCCTTGACCCAGCTCAAAAGCATGGAAACAATTGCTTTAGAAGAAAGGGTCATTTTTTTCATTCCCATCCTGCACCTCCAAGTGCATCTCAACAAACAAAGCCATTATTTTCCATTCAGAGTTGAATTCTGGAATCACCTGATTTTGAGTCTTCTAGATCAAATAATCCCCATAACTAGTCCCTTTTTGGGTCTGTAAACTAACTCAAAATAAATGGATTGAAATTACTCAACCCAACTTCTCTATTGAATATTCAAATTCCACTGGTAGAAGATGTACAAAGACTTTTATGATTGGTAAACATCGTGAATTACTCTCCCAAAAAGTAATGCCCCCGAAACTCTATGGTATAATATAAATAAGTTATCTAGATATCATGGGTATGGTAATTTTATTCATGACGCCTCAAATGTCTTGACCCATGAGGTACAACTTGATTATCTTGGATTAACACTGACCTGAGTCTAGCATCAGACACATCACTGAATAACGTGTACTTCTTACCGAGTTCCAGTAAGATCAGAATCAGTGTGGTATTCAACTGCCTCTTCATTTCTTGAAAAGTAGTTTAACATGAATCTTACCACTCAAACATAATACACTTCTTGGTTAAGATTGTTGTTGGTGCTATAAAATGAGAGAAATCCATCATGAAACTCCAATAATAACCATCTAATCCTAGAAATTCTTGAACATCAAAAACATTTTTGGGATTCTCCCAAGACATCATAGCGTAAAACTTCTCTGGATCTAAGGACACACCTATCTATGAAATTATATGTCCCATGAAATGAAATTTATCCCTCCATAACTAATATTTTGATATCATGGCATAAATCATATGCTCTCTTAGTGTACTCAAGAAGATGTCAAGAGGTTTGGCATGATAGTCAATAGTTCATGAGTACAAAAAGATGTCATAAAGCATGAAAATCAAAAAATGATCTAGATAGGGGAGAATATATTTTGTTCATTAGTGTATGAACATATCTAGTTCATTGGTGAACTCGAACAACATCATCACAAATTTATAAAAATCGTACATGCTCTAAAAAGCTCTCTGTAGAACATCAAATGGTCTCACCCTCAACTGATGGTATCCCTATATCAAATAGATCATAGAGAACAATGAGGAACACCTCAATTTTATAAAGAGTTCATCAATTCTAGTAATATGGTATCAGTTCTTAACTGTCACTTGATTTAACTTCCTGTAATCGACACATAACCTCAATGACCTGTCATCCTTCTTAGCAAATAGCATGGGTGATCCCCATGCTAACGTACTTGGTTGAATGAATCCCTTTCACTCCAAATCATCTATATGAACCTTAATCTCATTGATTTCTCCTATCACCATTAAATATGCTGGAATAGAAACTAGTTCTTCCCCTAGAAGCAACTCAATTTTGAACTCCACATCCCTTTCGGGGGGCAGTCTCATGAAATCTTTTGGAAAAACATCCTGAAACTGATCCACCATAGGAAGAAAGACGTGTTACTCAACCCCTATATCATCAAGAATAATTAATTCCACTTGGGGGGTATGATTCCCCCCCATTTTGGACAAATGGGCCCGTCATGGCATGCCCGTACATCCCACTTACCATGAAATGCATAAGTGTCTCTATCAAGATGCATAAATGTTACCCTATAATGGTAACAATCGATATGGGACCGATACATCACTTGCTAGTCCATACCCAATATTAAGTCAAAACATAACATCTTGAAGAAAATTAGGTTCCAAATATAATGATAACCATCATCCTCTAAGGAAAAAACTCTACATTGTATGATATCCTCATCTCTCACCCCAATGGAGTATGAATTGACATAACCCCAAAAACGTGTTCCACAGCTTGGTCCAACACAACAAAAAGCTATATAGAGATAAAAGTTTCAGTGGAACCTATGACAAATAGATCATATGTAGGTGTGGAGCCAATAAGAATCGTACCTCAGATGGTAAATAGTCTAACCTCACCACCTTAATGTGTAGAGTGAACTATGTGAAGATGGCATGTCCTTCTACCCAGGGATCTAGCCTGAGTACCTTAAACTGCACTTCCCTACTGGTGCAGATAGTATCATCCTAGAGTTCCATGTCCACCACTCATATATATATATATCTAGTGGAGCTCCATGTACCTACCTAATACAGTTTGATTAATCCCCTTCCCCCACTCAACATCTGCCTCTGACTCCCATCCATACCTGACTATTGACGGTTCTTGTAGAACCACTGTATAAGTCTCAACCATCCACAGGACTGACACTCAACCAGTGGTCAAAGAAATTGACCACGCATGTGCCCCAATGATAACGCACTAGTATTAGAACACCTAATCACCACGCCGAGAATATTACCCTCTCTTCTGACTATTCTTCTTACTTTCGCCTTATTGGAAAAATCAAAAACAACTCTTCCTTCCCTCAAAGGTTATACCATATTTCTTCACAATTAGCACCATAAGTACACCTCTGGATTCACCCTTTAGGTTACCTTATGAGATAATGTCTTGGTTCACTACCTCTACAAACATCTTCAGACATAATATTTTCACCAGGTACATAATCTCATGTTGAATCCCTTCTTGGAAGTGTTTTATATAGTCTCTTCATTTCCATCCATCATCGGGATGAATCATCATAAGTTAGTGAAATGACTAGCATAATACATCACATAAACAACACATTAAGTAAAACTCATAAACTTCGTAGCATTATCCTATCTCAAGGATTCTAGGTAATACTCTTCCAAAAAATATCTTGGAAATCCTTTCACACCATTCCTTCATCATACTCTATTTGAACCATAATATCCCACCATCTCTTGTTATTCCCTCTTAACATGTAGGCCACTAACTTGATTATATTCTCAATATGAGACTCTAGATGGTCAATAATAGTCTGGATAGACTCTATCCAAAACTCTATTGCCTCTGGCCCTCCCTCTTTAGTAAATTTCAGAGGGTGTTGCAGATGAAACTCCCTGGTTAGCTTGAACATACTTGGCATAACCCACCCTAGGTCCCATTACATCATCTGAATAAAATGGGAAATATTCTCATGAAACTTGTCTTCCATATTATCTTGAACCACTAGATCCACTTGCTCTTCTACTGGGGGTAATTATTAGCAATGCCATCCTGTTACTCAACTGGTACACATCTTCATGGAGTAATTTCTCTACAATTCCAAAGACAAGAAATAGAACACAAAACCTAATTATTACACAAACATAAAGGAAGTATCTTCCTTAGACACCAATGAACCATTTCACTTACACCACCCAAACAGGTCTAATCATACTCGGCACACTATCCTCAATTATCCCAAACACGGTCATGGAAAAAACAAGGTAACTAACTCAGACAACCATAAGACACGCCTTCTACACCATTTCAAAATTATTATCACATCAAAACTTACTCTAATAACATTTCATTTCACATACCACCCTTTATCAATCATACTTCCTTAATTATTTTTTGACATTTTTCTTCTCTTTTAACTAATTTTTATTGTTTTTTAAAACATTTTTTTCACCAATTTAAAGAAAGTAAAATGAATTCTACCCTCTATGCCCCACACACCTGTCCCATGTGTGTGTTCCTATTATGATGCATGTCACTTACATACATAGTTTCCTAGAGTGATGTATGAATGAAAAACCTCATGCCATTATAACTATGAGATAAATATAATGAAATAGTCACATCACACCACATGTGCACCATCCAAAGGGTGAAATATCATCAAATGTAACAACACGCAATAAGAACAAAAATTCCATTCTAGGGTGACTTGGGATTTCCCCCTTACTTAGGTTAGATTCCACAATGAATGATCTCATTACCAATACCCAAAACCTTCGTAACCTCCTTTACACCATTACCAAATAGTAATTCATGGAATAATACCTTCCTCTGATACAAATTTGTAACATTACTAACCTATGTGACACTAAATTGGTGGCCTGAGCCAGGTCATCACATGACCTCAAGCATTCCTCCCCATATTCCAAAGGTTTTTGACTAGCAGTGAGGGTCCAATAGGTCACATGGGGAGATTGTACACTCTTTACCTAAGTAAGACACAACATATCACAATAAAAATAGAGGAAACAATATGAAACAACTAATAACATGCATATCCAAACATCCCCCAAATTGGGTACAATCCATAAGAAATAGTAAATATTTCATGTCATGTTACAATGCCAAGTGAACAAAACCCAAAAAAAGGTAAATAGAGAAATCAACAAAATGGCCCTTCTCCAAGTCTAGAACCTCATCCATGCATGTCCCATGTCCATATTAACTCCCCAGCATATGGCTCTTTCCCTTGTCCTGACCTGGAAGCATGAAATATGCTCTGGTACCCAACGGTGGCCCGGGTAGGGTTTGATTACAAATCTGTAGGCCACATCAATGATGTCTAAAAATATCAAGACTAATAGATAGTGTATGTAAGTTTGAATATATAACATGGAAGGACAATTTGGTGGACACTAGTTAATAATCTCTAGATAATTAAAATTACCAAGGTTCTAATTCATTATGTCTTTTTCATTACTAGTTCATGACCAGTCGCATAACGTTCATGGAATTCATCATTTTCATAAGGGAATATGTTAGTCCCTAACTCGCTAGGGATAACATATCACAACATCACAATATCCTCACCTCAAATCCTCAACCTGGGTGGAATGAAACCATTATGGAAATAGAGGTTCATCCCCTTCCATAAATCATGCATTGTGGGTGGAGTTATATCATCAGTCCAACTCAACCCATGGGAGGAGCCTTAGTCTTTTATCCCACACCTCAGGCCATGTGCACACACTTATCCATCCATGAACCACACACAACCATATCACAACCAATCAAAACCAATACATACAATAACCATAATCCATAACAATCAACATGTAAAATCATATTGTGCCATATCCCATTAACCCATTTTCCATTTACATCACTTAGTCCATTTAGACCAATTACCATTCTCAAGCCTAGATAACTAATACTATTCAATAATTCCGTTATATCAACCCATTACACATATTCATAAATACCCTTATGAAATTCCCTTCAAAATATTTTCCCATTTCACATACCAATATCAATTTTGCATATTTACCGTTTCACATGAACTAACTAACATAGGCATGTCTTACATATTTCATAGGCCTCTTACCTTAACCCTAATTAACAAATACATCATTTGTATATCCATTAAAAATATCAACACACTCAATAAGGACTCTACATGATCACACAACAACCTAGAACTTATGTAGCTAATTCTATGTTCAGAAAGTATCAGTTCACCCCATGGATGGACTTAAATGGGTAAAATCATCCTAGATGCATCCCTTCAAGACCATGAGTGTTCATACATATCATTTAGACACCCAAAGATCTAAATCGTACCAAGGGTTTCAAAACCACAATATTAAGTGATAAAGAACCAAGTCGTACTTTCACAAATATACATCAAAACTATGGGACATAACTTGTAGACCACCTACCTAAAATATATTGGAAAATGCACTCCCAAACATGTCATTAGATCTGGATTCAACTACCACTTAAATATTTAACCAATACTTTCGCAAAAAATAAGTGTTTTTGATATTTTAATGGATATAAGATAAAGATGAAAACCCTAATCAAGAAGATGAGGTAAAGAGGATATTAGTCTTACCCAGAGCTTCAATCTACAACTGACGGTGCTCCAAACGGCCTAAGGATGAAGGATATTCATCCTTGGAAGCTATTGGGAGATCTTTTTAGTATATATGGTTTAGGGTATGATAAAGGAGGAAAATACCGAGTGAGGTTTTAAAATCCCGAAGTGGAAATTTTGTAAATTTCTCAATTTTACTGGGATGCATGTTTTACACACACACAATTTTCTAAACCGTGTGTGAACCATCTACGAGATAATGTCCAAAAATCAACCATTCTCAAAGTTTCATAGTAATTTTTCAAGGATAGCTTAATCGTGCACAAGCCTCTATCTAGGGTTACATGGTTACCTAGTGTGCTCTTCACGATTTTCACTAACTGTGTGCAAACCGTGCAACATACCTAGAAAACACATTTTTCCTCCTCTTTCTTTCATAGAACCCCCAGAACACCCCTGAGCATTCTCGGGAACTTTTGGAAAGAATTATCTAACCAAAATAAAGGACTAAAACTGAAAAAAAAATACATTTCTAAGAATCTATGATCTTACATAATCGAAACTCAAACCTCTACCTTCAAGCTTCAAACCTTTACCACCACACGATCAATATTTGTATAATATTTTAAAATATATCTATTTATATATATATACATATTTATTTTTTATTTATATATTTTTATATTTATTCATATAATTATAGAAATTCATATAATTATTTTTTAATAAAATTTTAAAAAATTACTATATGTTGGATATTTAGATATAAATTGTATATATATTTAAATATATACTGATATGTCTTTATTTTCAAATATATATTTTTACATGTTTATATATAATTTTATATTTAGATATAAATATTTTATAATTTATTTATATATATTTATTGTAAATATGTTTATATACTGTAGTTAATGATAATAATATATTTATATATATATATATATAATTTATTTTTACAATATTGACACACACATACATGCCCATATTTTCAAACACACATATACATTTTTATTTCACACATACATGTGAAAATATTAACATATATATAGTTTTTCATGTATATTAGAATATACACCTAAATATATATATTTGTTTATTAACACATACATAATTGTATGCAAGCATTACATGTACATGTATATTTATATATGTTAATTCATTCATATAAGGTTAATAAAATGGAATTATATCTATTTTTAATAAAATGAATTATAAATATTTTTCCCATATGGTTAATATATTTTAAGATACAATTTTATTTAAATATGTCTAAATATGTATTTGTACAATTTCATTATTATATGTAAGTATATGAATATATATATATATATTTAATTAATTAAATAAAAATAACTTTAAAATATAAAAACATCAAATTTATTCACAATAAAATCAATATGAGTGTAAAACATGGGAATAAATTTAGTGTCTACTAAAAAAGGACAGTAAGATCCACTCAGATGTGGATGCAATTCCATAAACTAATCAAAAATTAAGGTACCCTGAAAAAAACATAGTTTTGGTGCCTTTTAGGATTTTTTAACCTCGAGAAAATGATGGTCAGGGTTCTCTAGGTAACTATATCATAGATATTTTACCATTATTCAATTTTATTTGTGTGGTAGAGCTTAAAGAGACATTTTAGCCACACTAGACTCATAAGATAGACCCCACTAGCACCACTTCAGGGGGATGGTTTAATACTCAACTTAAATCTTATATCATCCTAGGTCATTCCACTCACCCACCCTATCATAAATACACACAGGGTTTATACATAAAGGTTATCACATACTATGAGGGAATAAAACTCATCCCACTATCTAATCATCTAGCCCAATGTCTCTATGGAATCTTATTATTCCTTCATGGCCTACAAGGGCTAATTATCCTTGTTCAACACTCTTCTCTACAATGGGTGTCTAAGATATATTTTACAAGTGTCTTATGTTAATTAAATTTCATTTCATTTATACCCCTAAGAATCCAAATATCTAAAGGAGTTAATTTTATAGTCAAGACATCAGTTATCGGCGACCAAGGCATCAATCCAAGGCTCAAGGGTTTGTCATGGCCCTTGAAATTTTCAAGCATCCATAGGCATTATATATTAGATAAAAAATTTGTTTACATAAAATGAAAATCATCCTCATTTCTGAGATTTCATAACATATAAACACATAAATAAATTTCATTTACTATAGGTGTATTCTTAGGTATCACCTTCCTTATTAATGTAAGAAATTTTCTTTTAATCAAAACTCAATGACTCTCTACCAAACTCATCCAAGAATTGTATTCTATCTCAAGTACCTATCTTCAAACACAACATTTAATTAAATTATTTACAAAAATATTAAATTGATTTTAAAAATTAATTTAATTACGCATTACACCTAATAACTCACAAGGGAAATTCTTAAGGTCCAATTCTTGACAAAAAATTTTTCACACCACCACTAGCATCCATTTGGAACTTTAACACATAGAATATCTAATTTATCATTCTAATAAATCAATTTATTTCACGCAAAATATAAAACACCAAAATAAAAACATGTAAGTGACATAACACTTTGAATCCATACATTAAAGTCTGATAATCCTCATGGTACATCTTTTATCTATGATAAAAAATGTCACATATATCTGGATGACTCCACCATACTAAGATGGAATATTTACTAAAAAACCCTCTCTCAGCAAAATAAATAAATTGAGAGAATCTATGAAATGAATATAAGAAAAAATTGAAATGGAGTGTTTGGTATACCTTATGTTTTCCTCTAGGACATACAATTCTCAATTCTGTAAAGAATCAAAGGAGATAATTCCCTCAATATAAAGAGAGGGATAAGTCCCAATTCTCACAAGATTTCTAGGTATAGACTATAAAAAACCCCAAAATTTCATAAAAATAGTTTTACCCTTTTTATATTTTAGAAAAATTTGAAACATTGTTCATCAAAACTCGTATAAGGGTCGTCACAGAGGGGTCATATCATATGGATGATACCATTAGGGTCATCCATGTATTGGTGACCTATAAGGGTTAACTTAGTATTAGAGACCCCATAAGTTTCATCCTGGTATAGGTGAACCCATAATGGATATCCCCATATGGGTTATCCTTGTATGGGTGATCCCTTAAGAATGAACATTTATGGGACATCGATGTAAGGATGACCACATAAGAGTTATCGATGTAAGTGTTACCGCAAAAGGGTCATCGCAGTAAGGATGGACCATAACGGTCATTTTCAGATGGATAACCCTATAAGTGTTATCTGTGTAAGGATGAATCTATAGGGGTTATCTTTATATGGGAAACACCATAAGGGTTACTATGCATTAGGGTGACCATGTAAGGATCACCATGCATAAGGGTGACCTTGTATGGGTCATCGCACATAAGTGTATTACAAACCTCCTTCTCCAATACTATAATTATTCAAATTTTGTAAAATTATTAAACATGTAAGTGTGTTACGCTTTCATAAGCATAGACGATGGATAAACCAAAAATATAACTTTTGAGATCCTGGTTCATAACATAAGACTTAAACCATATTTAAAAATATAATTTGAGAATGTCCGAACTTTTGAATTCTTGATCCAAATCCCAAACCTCAAAAAAACCCCTTATGAAATAAAAAAATAAAATTTTCCCCAAAATTCATAACCTTGAAAAAAAAATTACAACTACACCATCATAGTAATTATCATCCCTAATAATACTTAGCATTCTTTATATCAATATCTCAACATATCCTAATAATAAACTTAGTGTCAATTTATCACATTCAATACTAGAACATCGAATGAGGTTGTGTTTCAAAAATACAAACACATGGTGCACTATACACCAAAACTTGAACAAACCACCCATATCAATAAAACAAATCATTAATATGTCACTTTAATATTCTTGTATATATGATTACTCCATGGTTTTTTCAACCAGATTTCCATCGAGATTATGATTCTCCCCATAGTAATACAAATATTATAAAGGAAAATCCTTTATCCATAGATCTCCCCACCTTAATAATCTATTATATTTAGGTGATTCCCACTTTAAATGGTCCTTTGGTCACTCAATATAGTTTCTATGACAACCCACCTTTTTATTACATAACATTTCATTACATATTACAAATAGGGGATCTTTAAAGTCTAGTGTCTTGGAAATCAGAAACATAAAACACGAGAAAAACATAAAACATCCTGCTAAACAACTTATAAGGCTTTATCATAGGTTAATCCAATGTAAATTTACTGAATCTCATATCCTGGAGACAGACATCAAAGGAAAGTGTGAGCAGATGGACCAGTAAGGGAAAACAAGGGAGTCAATGTACTTGTGATATCAATAAGAACTTTAATAAAAACATGAAGACATGAGCAATGAAAGAATAGGAATATCATAATGAAAAGAACTTGGAACATAACTTGAATATGTGGCTACAACATTTCATTTATAAATTCATGAACATATCACCAAGGCCCATCCCCAAGGTTTCATAAAAATTACCACGGTTATTCACCGAGGTATCGTAAAACTTGTCATCTCTAGAGATTAATTCTTTACCCAATGCATTGGAGTGATATCAGGGTTCACTCGAAATATGTCTTTAAAATCATGTGATACACATAGATCATAATCAAACATTTCATAAATAACCCAAATAGAATCAAAGAAATGGGTTTCATGTCAAAATCGTGACGTTTAAAAAGTACTTAAAAATGAGATCATTTTGTCATTTATAACCCATGGAAAGGGAGTGAAGGTTATATGTATGTAAATTCCATAATCAAATATAGAATTTTTATATATTTATGAAAACCCATAGAGACGAAATAGGACTGGATATTCAGATAAACAAACAATAGAATCTCTTGAGAGACAGAGATAGAAATTTTGAGACGAAATTTATGCAGCATAACAGCTATATAACATGGTTTTAGAAAACATTGAAAAGATAGGGGACAAGGGTCACCCACTCATAAATAATTCATAATATAGTATGGGTACTGAATAAGATCATGGTATGAATTATTTAATGACATACCACATGGAAAGAAAACAAGAAAAAAAAGAGGATGCGATTTCTTTTACAAAAAATTCAGCAGCATAACAACGTCACTTAAAAATTCAGAAAAAAAATTGATGATAGCAGAGAAGGTATCTCAATAATTATACATGAAATGGAAAGAAATGAGAACATATAATAACATACCCTCAACATAAAGAGATGAAAATTATTAGACACAAAATAAAGGAAGTTGTGACTTAAAAGAGGAGGGTGAACGGATCCTTTACCATGAAGAGTAACTTCAAAAGCTTCAAGTTCGGGACCTTGGGAGGTGTGAGGGCACCTTAGGAGGAATCCTTGGGAGATAAAGAGACCGTAAAATCATTGGTGGGGGGGGGATTTTAAAATGAAATGAATGAGGAAAATTCTTGGTCTTTATAGGAGAATGAGGGGACAAAGCATTAATTTCCAAGGGACACCTAATCAGTGGTATTGGAAAAACCATGGGCTTGCCCATGGTATTTTCCCATGGTATTAGCCACTTGGGACACCTCATAACTTATATTACTATTCATAAGTCTACCAAAATTATTGAATATTTATTACGTTTTTAATGATGTCATTAAACACCCGAAACCCAAAAACTCTATTTTTCACTATTCCCTGAAAATTCAACTTTCTCAGAAAAATCCCAAAATTTCACCTTAACCAAATATCGATGCTCTGATTTCAAAAATGAACTCCATTATATGAAAATTATTTTCTAAATATTTTTAATTTAATTTTTAAATAGAAAACACTATTCATTGAAAATTCAACTGTTTTCAGAAAAATCACAAAACTTCACCTTAACCAAATATCGATGCTATGATTTCAAAAATGAACTCCATTTTATGAAAATAATTTTCTAAATATTTTTAATTTAATTTTTAAATAAAAATCACTATTCACCCAAATAAACTAATACTTAACCAATAATTTATGAAATAGTTTTTTACCTATTTTGTTGAATCACAATACTTAATCAAGGTGCCTAAATTATATTAATACTTTCTTAAGTGAAGTCACCTAATCCATTGGTCACATTACTAATCATAAGCATAAAATCACTATTCATAATTTATTATTCACCAAAAATTATGTTGATTTTATTAGACTCTAAATTTCATACTGAACACAGTTGTAGAAGACCATTTTTTGAAAATCATTACACATTATTAATTATTTACGATTTACATAAATATTTTAAAAAATATTTTTCTTGAATTCATCAATAATATGCATTCTATATTTATCCGAACATTTGAAAATGAACAAAATTCACCATAAGAAGACATCACAATTTATATTTAAATCAACAAATTACACAAGGCAGTTACGGTCTCGTTACATAACCTCGTATTACACCAGCATAGGACCTAAGAGTAAAGTATTCTAGGATGATAGAATAATGGGGTGGATCTGCCAACATTTCCTGAGTAGTGATTTCTATCTAATTGAACTTCTAGCAATGGCGATTCTATTCCAACTTCACACGATGATTTTCGGCATGGGTTTGGTCCATAGCAAAGCCCAAAGGTGATACCTCTTTCCCGAGTTCTGTCAGATGGGCTTCGATTGGCCCGAGACTACTGAATGGGGCCATCAAATCTTCTTTCTATATTAATTAATCAAGATCACTTGTATTTCTAGATAATAATCGCAAACTTTAGTTTCCAACGGTCATATAACAATAGAAACCCAATGGTCTTATTTTAATTACACTCATTTTATTAAATGAAATAGTTTTATTGAGTATAAAATAAAATAACACACAAAGTTAGGAAAAAAATTATTCAAAATTTTGAGTCGTTACAATCTTCCCCTTTAAGAAATTGTGTCCTCACAATTTTAAAATTAGGCTTGGAAATTTCATTGAAAGTCCCACATCAAAAAAAGAGTCAGTAAAACTATTACTTTAAAAGAAAGAAAGGGAAGTACAAAGGTCACTTGAGTTAACCCATACTAAGATTCTATGTAGGAAAACATGGATATGGAAGAGAAAACAAAGGATCAAGTCCTGATGTATACCGATAGAAAAAATTATTAGGAGAAAATTAACCACAAGAATATTGCAAACATAGGATGTGTTAAACGGTCTTTGATTACCTAGTTGGAAACATAAACCAACAATGTTTTTGTTTTACATTCCTTTTTATAATTTTGAGGAATTCATTTACTACATTGAATAAAAACACAAGGAAATATACTTACCTTCAAGTATAGTTTCATCCCTTAATAAGTTTCCACCAAGACTAATATTTTCTCCAAATAATGAGCATTCAAAAATACTTGGTCTCATAAAACGCACAAGAATCATCTTCTAGAGAATCACATAATACAAAAAAAGAATAACTCTATTTTTCCCTTGTCTTTAGGCATCAACTAAAACTAAAATGGCTAGTATGAGATCATATAATCCCCAAAAAGGATAATCCTTTATAAAATAAAATTTTACTATTAATCTCCGAAATTTAAAAAAAGTACCCAAAGCTCCAGAAAGACCATTCAATACACAATAATCCATAAAATTCTATAGAATAATCCAAACTAAGAATAGAACCCAAAACTAAGATGGATTTAATCACATAGTATTCCCCAATAAATCTTAACATTTATCTCAAAATAACATCAACTACTATTAAAGTATCATACTAAAGTGTAATTAACCTATTTATATATTCTCTGTGCTAGGTTCATCATTTTCCAGAAATAACCTTAATCACAACATGTCCACAATAAATACATAAATTCTTACAAAAAAAACACAACCATTCCACCTCAAATTAAATATTGTATTATTTAATTTCCCATAGGCATATAGTACTCCAAAAGAGAAAACATTGTTCAAAATAACCTTTATCATTTAGTCACCAAATCATTTTTGTAACGACCCGAAATTTTGAATAAATCTTGTTTCCTAATTTTTTGTGTTATTGTATTTTATTTTTATACTCAACAAAACTGTTTCATTGGATAACATGAGTATAATTAAAATGATACTGTTGGGTTTTGACTGTTATATGACCATTGGTCAATATAACCGCTGGAAACTAAACATTTCGATATTTGTCTCTAAATACAAGTGATCTTGGTTAATTAATATAGAAAGAAGATTTGATGGCCTCACCCAGTAGTCTTGGACCGATCAAACCCATCTAACAGAACTTTGGAAGTATGTAGCACCAATGGGCTTTGCTCTGGACCAAACCCAAGCCGAACTTCATCGTATGAAGCTAGAACAGAATCGCATTCGTGAGAAGTTCAAACTGATAGAAATTACTACTCGTTCGATGTTGGCCGAGCCTCCCTCATATTCTCCCACCTTAGCACACCTTACACTTAGGTACTATGCTGGTGTGATAAGGGGCTATGTATGGAGACCGTAACTGCCTTGTGCAATCCTTTGTTTTAAGTAAATATTTTGATTTCTTCTTATGATGAAGTTTATGAATTTTCAAATGTCCGGATAAATATAGTATGCATATTTTTTGGTGAATTTTAGAGAAAGGATATTTTAAAAAATGTTTATATAATCTATAAATAATTAAAAATGTGTAATGATTTTCAAAAAAAATGGTCTTCTACAATTATGTTCAGTACGAAATTTAGAGTCTAATAAGATCAACTTAATTTTTGATGAATAGTAAATTATGAATAGTAATTTTATGATTAGGATTAGTAATGTGACCGAATGGATTCTTAATCTCACATAAATAAAGCATTAATATAATCTAGGCACCTTGATTAAGTAATTTGATTAAATAAAATGGTTAAATAATGGTTTCATAAATTATTAGTCAAGTATTAGTTTTTTGAGGTGAATAGTGTTTTTTAATTAAAATTTTAATTAGAAATAATTAGAAATTTTTTTTATAAAATGGATTTCATTTTTGAACTCACAGCATCGATATTATGTTATGGTAATTTTTGGGGATTTTTCTGAGAAATATGAACTTTCAGTGAATAGTGTATTTATTTAAAAATTAAATTAAAAATATTTAGAAAATTATTTTTATAAAATGGAGTTCATTTTTGAAATCAGAGCATCGATATTTGGTTAAGGTGAAATTTTGGGATTTTTCTGAAAAATTGAATTTTCGGTGAATAGTGAAAATATAGTTTTTAAGTTACGGGTGTTTAATGACATCATTAAATTATGTATTAAGTATGTAATCAATATGGTCGACTTATGAATAGTAAGATAAGGTATGAGGTGTCCCTTGGCCATTAATTCCTTTTCCCCTCACTTTCCCTATAAATACCAAGCCATCCTCTAATCCATTCGACTCCCAACTCTCTCCCAATGAAGCTCTAGTCTCATTACCTCCCAAGGAGTCCTTCCAAGGTGCCCCCAAGCCCTCAAGGTCCCAAACATTGAGTTTTAAGAGTTACGTTTTAAGGTTAGGGATTTTACCTCCCTCTTTTTTTTTCAAGTAATCTCTTTTATGTCATTTCTTTTATGCTCCATGATCTTAGGTTGGAGGATGTTCTTTTATATTAATCCTAATGTCTTTTTCATGTTCATATGATGAGAGACCCCCTCTTGCTCTCATTATTTCATTTTAAGAATTTTAATGTGGTTTCGTTAGGCTGCCAAATTTTTAAGGGATTCTTTCACCCTTCTCAAGTTCTACTTTCATGTCAAGTATTTCAAGTTCCTTTTTATTTTGTTGGGGTATGATCTATATATCTGTCATACTAGTCTTTTATGATCATATGATGAGAGACCCTATTTGATCTCTTCAATTCAGTATTTTGAAGTTTTAAGTGGCGTCGTTAGGCTGCTGAATTTTTAAGGGATTCGTTCACCTTTCTAATTTTTCAAAGTTCTACTTTCATGTCAGGTATTTCAAGTTACTTTTTATTTTGTTGGGTTATGATCTCTAAATCTATCATACTGATCTTTTATGTTCATATGATGACAGACCCTATTTGATCTCTTCACTTCAGTATTTTTATGTTTTATGTGGGGCCGTTAGGCTGCCGAATTTTTAAGGGATTCGTTAGCCTTTCTCATTTTTCAAAGTTCTACTTTCATGTCAAGTCTTTCAAGTTATTTTTTTATTATGTTGGGGTATTATATCTATATCTATCATACTGATATTTTATCTTCATATGATGAGAGACCCTATTTTATCTCTTCAATTCAGTATTTTGATGTTTTAAGTGGCGCCGTTAGGCTGCCGAATTTTTAAGGGATTTGTTCAACTTTCTCATTTTTCAAAGTTCTACATTCATGTGAAGTATTTCAAGTTCCTTTTTAATTATGTTGGGGTATGATCTCTATATCTATCATACTTAACTCTTATGTTCATATGATGAGATAACCTATTTGATCTTGTCAATTCATTTTTGGTTAAATTTTAAGTGACGTCGTTAGGCTGCCAGATTTTCATAAGAGATATCTAATTTTTGTCTTCCTTCCATGTTTTTCATTTCAAATGGTATGTCCTTCAAATTTCATTAACATGTTCATATATCCTTCATATTAGGTCCCTCAACTGTTTTATGGGTCATTTATGATTGTCTGACCCATATCCCCTCTCTTTTCAATGTTTTCTAAAACCCCGAAACATAGCCGTTATGCTGAACAATTTCCATCTCAAATGTCTCTCTCTTTTTCTAAAGTTATTATATTTTATTAAGTGAATACTCAAAGCTCTATCGTCTATAGGGGTATTCACATATATACCAATTTTTTCTATTTTGAATTCTGGGATTTACATACATGAGATCCTCTTTCCCTTTCTGTGGGTTTAAAGTGATGTAAAGATCATGTCTTTAAAGAAGTTTTTAAAACGTTATGAAACCCATTCCTTTTATGCTATATGGGGTTTTTATGAAATTTTTGATGATTATATATGTGGCTCACATGATAATAAATTCATGTCAAGGGTGCACCCTGATGGCACTCCAATGCATTGGGTAAAGACTTAATCTCTAGAGATGACTATTTTTTTAACGACGCCTTGGTGAATAACCGTGGTAATTTTTAATTACACCTTGGGGATGGATCTTGGTGAAATAGAAACAATTGCAAATATTAAATTTTTTAGACACATCTTCAAGTTATAAAAAACTTTATATTTATTATGATATGCCTCATGATTTCTTTCTCATACCTTAAAGTTCTTTTTCATGAAATTGTTGATGTATCTCAAGTTCGCATGTTAAATGTTTCCCCTTATTTCCCTTACTGGGATTTCTGCTCACCCTTTATTTTGATGTATGTCCCTAGGTTATGAGATGCAGTAATGAACCTAGGATAAACATAATGATAAGCCTTTCAAGTGTTTATGAAAAATGTTTTATGTTTTCATGTTTTAAGTTCCTGGTTTGCAAGACACTAATCCTTAAAGATCCTCAATTTTGTAAAATGTAATGAATGTTTTGTGATAAAAAGGTGGGATGTTATAGTTGGTATCAAATGATGGTTTATTTATTTGTGGTAATTAGGATATGAAAACTTTAGGAATAACCTTATAGAAAATTTTAAATATAGGAAACCTTCCTAGTATTTTGGTGACTATTGAGTAAGGGGTTGCCAAGAAAATACATCTTTGTCTGGATACGAGTAGGTAGAGGTGGCTCTAGCATAGATGTACATAGGGGTAAAACCCGAAAACACCACTTTGACCTAGACTCAAACGGGAACTGGTACATGACAATGGTTCTTGCTGCACTCTTGGTTATGACACTCCCGGGTGATATGCTTTGGTAAATTCATAAGCTTAGTATGAACCATTATTAAAGGAACAAAGATAAAATAAAATATAGATTCACATAAGAATATATTATCCTGGAAAACCTAGATTAGGACCTAGGATATCACAAGTTAGGGTATACTTTTCTTCTACAAGTTTATCCTTCTATGCTTTATGTTTCCTTTTAATGATTATTGGATAAGTATTTAAGCCCCTAATTGTAATTTTTTTCATTGGTTAATGGTGGGAAATGGAAGAACATGTCCCAACAACCAATGTGATAGGAAATGTGATTATTGCCATATTAATATGATAGAGATGATTAGGGGATTAAAAGATTATTATTATTTTGGAAGATGTTCACTATTTTGGGAACCCTATTTGACTGAGGTAAATAGATTACTACGGTATTTTCTTTGAGGAGTAAAGGTTGAATTATATTTTGAAGAATTGATGAATTTAAGGTGAACTTATGGTATTATAGGTTACTTACGGAAATTATTGACCTATCTTGGGGAAAATATGTTTAGGTTAGTTACTTTCATTATAAGATGTTAGGAGTTGTTGATGTTGTTTGGAGATGAATGATAAAGTTTATCCTGGAAGACTATGTTATAAAGTCCTTCTTGTATTTGGGTTTCAATATTAGTTTGGGTTATTTTGAAAAAATTTAAGGATAGTTATTTACGGAATGGTCTATGATGAACTCTGGGTAGTACCGTGGAACATTGAAGATTTAAAAGTAGTTTCCCTTCCTATGGGATTCTTTCTTTTTGAAGAGTTGTTTTATCTTACCCTTTCTGTTTTTGGGATAAATGTTTAAAGATAGATAGTTTTTCTTTTGTGGAATACGTGATTCTCTAGAAGATTATTCTTGTGCTTTTGATGAGACCATGTGTTTTTCAATGCTCATCGTTTGAAGAAAAGATTAGTTTTGGTAGAAACTTATTACAAGATTAAACTCTACTTGAAGGTAGGTATATTTCCTTATGTTTTTATTCTACGTAGTAAATGAATTCCTCAAAACTATGAAAAGAAATAAAAAAACGTTGTCTGTTAACGTTTCCTACTAGGAAATCAAATACCATTTGACACATCATAAGTTTGTGATTTTCCTGTTGTTAACTTTCTCCTAATCATGTTTTCTATCACTCTCCCTTAGAATGTGACCCTTTGTTTTTTACTCCATTTCCATGTTTTCATACATGGGATCCTAATATGGGTTATCTTGGGTGACCTTTTACTTCCCTTTCGTTCTTTTAAAGTAATAGTTTTACTGACTCCTTTTCCGGTGTGGGACTTTTAAAGAAATTTCAAAACCCAGTTTTAAAAATTGGGAGGATGCAATTTCTTAAGGGGGGAAGACTGTAACGACCCTAAATTTTGAATAAATCTTGTTTCCTAATTTTGTGTGTTATTTTATTTTATTTTTATACTCAACAAAACTGTTTCATTGGATAACATGAGTATAATTAAAATGAGACTGTGGGGTTTTGACTGTTATATGACCATTGGTCAATATAACCGCTAGAAACTAAACATTTCGATATTTGTCTCTAAATACAAGTGATATTGGTTAATTAAGATAGAAAGAAGATTTGATGGCCTCACCCAGTAGTCTTGGACCGATCAAAGCCCATCTAACAGAACTTTGGAAGGATGTAGCACCAATGGGCTTTGCTCTGGACCAAACCCAAGCCGAACTTCATCGTATGAAGCTAGAACAGAATCGCCTTCGTGAGAAGTTCAAACTGATAGAAATTACTACTCGTTCGATGTTGGCCGAGCCTCCCTCAGATTCTCCCACCTTAGCACACCTTACACTTAGGTACTATGCTGGTGTGATAAGGGGCTATGTAAGGAGACCTTAACTGCCTTGTGTAATCCTTTGTTTTAAGTAAATATTTTGATTTCTTCTTATGATGAAGTTTATGAATTTTCAAATGTCCGGATAAATATAGTATGCATATTTTTTGGTGAATTTTAGAGAAAGGATATTTTAAAAAATGTTTATATAATCCATAAATAATTAAAAATGTGTAATGATTTTCAAAAAAAAATGGTCTTCTACAATTATGTTCAGTACAAAATTTAGAGTCTAATAAGATCAACTTAATTTTTGATGAATGGTAAATTATGAATAGTGATTTTATGATTAGGATTAGTAATGTGACCAAATGGATTCTTAATCTCACTTAAATAAAGAATTAATATAATCTAGGCACCTTGATTAAGTAATGTGATTAAATAAAATGGATAAATAACGGTTTCATAAATTATTAGTCAAGTATAAGTTTTTTCAGGTGAATAGTGTTTTTTACATAAAAATTTAATTAAAAATAATTAGAATTTTTTTTATAAAATGGATTTCATTTTTGAACTCACAGCATCGATATTATGTTATGGTAATTTTTGGGGTTTTTTCTGAGAAAAATGAACTTTCAGTGAATAGTGTATTTATTTAAAAATTAAATTAAAAATATTTAGAAAATTCTTTTTATAAAATGGAGTTCATTTTTGAAATCAGAGCATCGATATTTGGTTAAGTTGAAATTTTGGGATTTTTCTGATAAAGTTGAATTTTTGATGAATAGTGAAAATATAGTTTTTAAGTTACGGGTGTTTAATGACATCATTAAATTATGTATTAAGTATGTAATCAATATGGTCGACTTATGAATAGTAATATAAGGTATGAGGTGTCCCTTGGCCATTAATTCCTTGTCCCCTCACTTTCCCTATAAATACCAAGCCATCCTCTAATCCATTCGACTCCCAACTCTCACCCAACGAAGCTCTGGTCACATTACCTCCCAAGGAGTCCTTCCAAGGTGCCCCCAAGCCCTCAAGGTCCCAAACTTTGAGTTTTAAGAGTTAAGTTGTATGGTTAGGGATCCTACCTCCCTCTTTTTTTCAAGTAATCTCTTTTATGTCATTTCCTTTATTCTCCATGCTCTTAGGTTGGAGGATGTTCTTTTATATTCATCCTAATATCTTTTTCATGTTCATATGATGAGAGACCCCCTCTTGCTCTCATCATTTCATTTTAAGAATTTTAAAGTGGTGCCGTTAGGCTGCCAAATTTTTAAGGGATTCTTTCACCCTTCTCAAGTTCTACTTTAATGTCAAGTATTTCATGTTCCTTTTTATTTTGTTGGGGTATGATCTATATATCTATCATACTGATCTTTTATGTTCATATGATGAGAGACCCTATTTGATCTCTTCAATTCAGTATTTTGAAGTTTTAAGTGGCGTCGTTAGGCTGCTGAATTTTTAAGGGATTCGTTCACCTTTCTCATTTCTCAAAGTTCTACTTTCATGTCAAGTATTTCATGTTCCTTTTTTGTTTTGTTGGGTTATGATCTCTAAATCTATCATACTGATCTTTTATGTTCATATGATGAGAGACCCTATTTGATCTCTTCACTTCAGTATTTTTAAGTTTTATGTGGGGCCGTTAGGCTGCCGAATTTTTAAGGGATTCGTTAACCTTTCTCATTTTTCAAAGTTCTACTTTCATGTCAAGTCTTTCAAGTTATTTTTTTATTATGTTGGGGTATGATATCTATATCTATCATACTTATCTTTTATCTTAATATGATGAGAGACTCTATTTTATCTCTTCAATTCAGTATTTTGAAGTTTTAAGTGGCGCCGTTAGGTTGTCGAATTTTTAAGGGATTTGTTCAAATTTCTCATTTTTCAAAGTTCTACATTCATGTCAAGTCTTTCAAGTTCCTTTTTAATTATTTTGGGGTATGATCTATATATCTATCGTACTTAACTCTTATGTTCATATGATGAGATACCCTATTTGATCTTGTCAATTCTTTTTTGGATGAATTTTAAGTGACGTCGTTAGGCTGCCGGATTTTCATAAGAGATATCTAATTTTTGTCTTCCTTCCATGTTTTTCATTTCAAATGGTATGTCCTTCAACTTTCATTACCATGTTCATATATCCTTCATATTCGGTCCCTCAACTGTTTTATGGGTCATTTATGATTGTCTGACCCCTGTCCCCTCTCTTTTCAATGTTTTCTAAAACCCCGAAACATAGCTGTTATGCTGAACAATTTTCGTCTCAAATGTCTCTCTCTTTTTCTAAAGTTATTATATTTTATTAAGTGAATACTCAAAGCTCTATCTTCTATAGGGGTATTTACATATATACCAATTTGTTTTATTTTGAATTCAGGGATTTACATACATGAGATCCTCTTTCCCTTTCCGTGGGTTTAAAGTGACGTAAAGATCATGTCTTTAAAGTAGTTTTTAAAACGTTATGAAACCCATTCCTTTTATGATATATGGGTTTTTTATGAAATTATTGATGATTATATATGTGTCTCACATTATAATAAAGTCATGTCAAGGGTGCACCCTGATAGTGCTCCAATGCATTGGGCAAAGACTTAATCTCTAGAGATGACTATTTTTTTAACGACGCCTTGGTGAATAACCTTGGTAATTTTTAATGACACCTTGGGGATGGACCTTGGTGAAACAGAAATGATTGTCAATATTAAATGTTTTAGCCGCATATTCAAGTTATAAAAAACTTTATATTTATTATGATATGCCTCATGATTTCTTTCTCATTCCTTAAAGTTCTTTTTCCTGACATTGTTGATGTATCTCAAGTTCGCATGTTAAATGTTTCCCCTTATTTCCCTTACTGGGCCTTCTGCTCACCCTTTATTTTGATGTATGTCCCAAGCTAATGAGATGCAGTAATGAACCTAGGATAAACATAAGGAGGAGCCTTTCAAGTGTTTAAGAATAATTTTTTATGTTTTCATGTTTTAAGTTCCTGGTTTCCAAGACACTAAACCTTAAAGATCCTCAGTTTTGTAAAATGTAATGAATGTTTTGTGATAAAAAGGCGGGATGTTATAGTTGGTATCAAATTATGGATTATTTATTTGTGGAAATTAGTATATGAAAACTTTAGGAGGAACCGTATAGAAAATTTTAAATATAGGAAACCTTCCTAGTATTTTGGTGAGTATTGAGTAAGGGGTTGCCAAGAAAATACATCTTTGTCTGGATACGAGCAGGTAGAGGGGGCTCTGGCATAGATGTACATAGGTGTAAAACCCGAAAACACCGCATTGAACTAGACTCAAACGGGAACTGGTACACGAAAATGGTTCTTACTGCACTCTTGGTTACGACACTCCCTGGGGATATGCTTTGGTAAATTCATAAGCTTAGTATGAACCACTATTAAAGGAACAAAGATAAAATAAAATAAAGATTCACATAAGAATATATTATCATGGATAACCTAGATTAGGACCTAGGGGATCACAAGTTAGGGTATAATTTTCTTCTACAAGTTTATCCTTCTATGCTTTAAGTTTACTTTTAATGATTATTGGCTAAGTATTTAAACCCCTAATTGTACTTTTTTTCCTTAGTTAATGGTGGGAAATGGAAGAACATGTCCCAACAACCAATGTGATAGGAAATGTGATGATTGTAGTATTAATATGATAGAGATGATTAGGGGATTAAAAGATTATTATTATTTTGGAAGACGTTCACTATTTTGGGAACCCAATTTGATTGAGGTAAATAGATTAATATGGTATTTTGTTTGTGGAGTAAAGGTTGAATTATACTTTGAAGAATCGATGAATTTAAGGTGAACTTATGGTATTATAGGTTACTAACGGAAATGATTGACCTATCTTAGAGAAAATATGTTTAGGATAGTTACGTTTGTTATAAGATGTTAGGAGTGGTTGATTTTGTTTGGAGATGAACGATAAAGTTTATCTTGGAAGACTATGTTATAAAGTCCTTCTTGTATTTGGTTTTCAATCTTAGTTTGGGTTATTTTGAAAAATTTTAAGGACAGTTATTTACGGAATGGTCTATGATGAACTCTGGGTAGTACCGTGGAACATTGAAGATTTAAAAGTAGTTTCCCTTCCTATGGGATTCATTCTTTTTGAAGATTTGTTTTATCTTACCCTTTCTGTTTTTGGGATAAATGTTTAAAGATAGATATTTTTTCTTTTTTGGAATACGTGATTCTATAGAAGATTATTATTGTGCTTTTGATGAGACCATGTGTTTTTGAATGCTCATCGTTTGAAGAAAATATTAGTTTTGGTAGAAACTTATTAAATGATTCAACTCTACTTGAAGGTATGTATATTTACTTATGTTTTTATTTTATTTAGTAAATGAATTCCTCAAAACTATGAAAAGAAACAAAAAAACGTTGTTTGTTAACGTTTCCTACTAGGAAATCAAATACCATTTGACCCATCATAAGTTTGTGATTTTTCTATTGTTAGCTTTCTCCTAATCATGTTTTCTATCACTCTCTCTTAGAATGTGACCCTTTATTTTTTTCCTCCATGTCCATGTTTTACTACATGGGATCCTAGTATGGGTTATCTCGGGTGACCATTTACTTCCGTTTCTTTCTTTTAAAGTAATAGTTTTACTGACTCCTTTTTCAGTGTGGGACTTTCAATGAAATTTCAAAACCCAGTTTTAAAAATTGCGAGGATGCAATTTCTTAAGGTGGGAAGATTGTAACGACCCAAAATTTTGAATAAATCTTGTTTCCTAGTTTTTTGTGTTATTTTATTTTATTTTTATACTCATCAAAACTGTTTCATTGGATAACATGAGTATAATTAAAATGAGACTGTTGGGTTTTGACTATTATATGACCATTGGTCAATATAACCGCTGGAAACTAAACATTTAGATATTTGTCTCAAAATACAAGTGATCTTGGTTAATTAATATTGAAAGAAGATTTTATGGCCTCACCCAGTAGTCATGGAATGATCGAAGCCCATCTAATAGAACTAGGGAAGGATGTAGCACCAATGGGCTTTGCTCTGGACCAAACCCAAGCCGAACTTCATCGTATGAATCTAGAACAGAATCGCCTTTGCGAGAAGTTCATACTGATAGAAATTAATACTCATATGATGTTGGCTGAGCCTCCCTCGGATTCTCTCACCTTAGCACACCTTACACTTAGGTCCTATGCTGGTGTGATAAGGGGCTATGTAAGAAGACCTTAACTACCTTCTGTAATCCTTTGTTTTAAGTAAATATTTTGATTTCTTCTTATGATGAAGTTTATGAATTTTTAAATGTCCGGATAAATATAGTATGCATATTTTTGGTGAATTTTAGAGAAAGGATATTTTAAAAAATGTTTATGTAAACCATAAATAATTAAAAATATGTAATGATTTTCAAAAAAAATGGTCTTCTACAATCATGTTCAGTAAGAAATTTAGAGTCTAATAAGATCAACATAATTTTTTATGAATAGTAAATTATGAATAGTGATTTTATGATTAGGATTAGTAATGTGACCAAATGGATTCGTAATCTCACATAAATAAAGCATTAATATAATCTAGGCACCTTGATGAAGTAATGTGATTAATTAAAATGGTTAAATAATGGTTTCATAAATTATTAGTCAAGTATTAGTTTTTTCGAATGAATAGTGTTTTTTAATTAAAAATTTAATTATAAATAATTAGAAAATTATTTTTATAAAATGGATTTCATTTATGAACTCAGAGCATCGATATTATGTTAAGGTAATTTTTGGGGATTTTTCTGAGAAAAATCAATTTTCAGTGAATAGTGTATTTATTTAAAAATTAAATTAAAAATATTTAGAATTTTTTTTTATAAAATGGAGTTCATTTTTGAAATAAGAGCATCGATATTTGGTTAAGGTGAAATTTTGGGATTTTTCTGAGAAAGTTGAATTTTCGATGAATAGTGAAAATATAGTTTTAAAGTTACGGATGTTTAATGATATCATTAAAATATGTATTAAGTATGTAATCAATATGGTCGACTTATGAATAGTAATATAAGGTATGAGGTGTCCCTTGGCCATTAATGCCTTTTCCCCTCACTTTCTTTATAAATACCAAGCCATCCTCTCATCCATTCGACTCTCAACTCTCTCACAACGAAGCTCTGGATTCATTACCTCCAAAGGAGTCCTTCCAAAGTGCCCAAAATCCCTCAAGGTCCTAGTCTTTGAGTTTTAAGAGTTGCTTTTTATGGTAAGGGATCCTACCTCCCTCTTTTTTTTCAAGTAATCTCTTTTATGTCATTTCTTTTATGTTCCATGCTCTTAGGTTGGAGGATGTTCTTTTATATTCATCATAATGTCTTTTTCATGTTCATATGATGAGAGACCCCCTCTTGCTCTCATCATTTCATTTTAAGAATGTTAAAGTGGTTCTGTTAGCCTGCTGAATTTTTAAGGGATTCTTTCACCCTTCTCAAGTTCTACTTTCATGTCAAGTATTTAAAGTTCCTTTTTATTTTGTTGGGGTATGATCTCTATATCTATCATACTGATCTTTTATGTTCATATGATGAGAGACCCTATTTTATCTCTTTAATTAAGTATTTTTATGTTTTAAGTGGCGTCGTTAGGCTGCCGAATTTTTAAGGGATTCGTTCACCTTTCTCATTTTTCAAAGTTCTACTTTCATGTCAAGTATTTCAATTCCTTTTAATTTTTTTGGGGTATGATCTCTAAATCTATCATACTAATATTTTATGTTCATATGATGAGAGACCCTATTTGATCTCTTCAATTCAGTATTTTTATGTTTTATGTGGGGCCGTTAGGCTGCCGAATTTTTAAGGGATTCGTTCACCTTTCTCATTTTTCAAAGTACTACTTTCATGTCAAGTCTTTTAAATAATTTTTTTTATTATGTTGGGTGTATGATCTCTATATCTATCATACTAATCTTTTATCTTCATATGATGAGAGACCCTATTTGATCTCTTCAATTCAGTATTTTGAATTTTTAAGTGGTGTCGTTAGGCTGCTGAATTTTTAAGGGATTCGTTCAACTTTCTCATTTTTCAAAGTTCTACTTTCATTTCAAGTCTTTCAAGTTCCTTTTTAATTATTTTGGGGTATGATCTCTATATCTATCATACTGAACTCTTATGTTCATATGATGAGAGACCCTATTTGATCTTGTCAATTCATTTTTGGTTGAAGTTTAAGGGACGTCGTTAGAATGCTGGATTTTCATAAGAAAAATCTAATTTTTGTCTTCCTTCCATGTTTTTCATTTCAAGTGGTATGTCCTTAAAATTTCATTACCATGTTCATATATCCTAATATTTGGTCCCTCTACTGTTTTATGGGTCATTTATGATTTTTTGACCCATGTCCCCTCTCTTTTCAATGTTTTCTAAAACCCCGAAACATAGCCGTTATGCTGAAAAATTTCCGTCTCAAATGTCTCTCTCTTTTTCTAATGTTCTTTTATTTTATTAAGTGAATACTCAAAGATCACTCTTCTATTGGGTTATTCACATATATACCAAGTTTTCCTATTTTAAATTCTACGATTTACATACATGTGATCCTCTTTCCCTTTCCGTGGGTTTAAAGTGACGTAAAGATCATGTCTTTAAAGCAGTTTTTAAAAAATTATGAAACCCATTCCTTTTATGCTATATTGGTTGTTTATGAAATTATTGATGATGATATATGTGGCTCACATGATAATAAATACATGTCAAGGGTCCTCCCTGATAGCGCTCCAATTCATTGGGTAAATACTTAATCTCTAGAGGTGACTATTTTTTTAACGACGCCTTGGTGAATAACCTTGGTAAATTTTAATGACACCTTGGGGATGGACCTTGGTGAAACAGAAATGATTGTCAATATTAAATGTTGTAGCCACATCTTCAAGTTATAAAAACGTTATTTTTATTATTATATTCCTCATGATTTCTTTCTCATGCCTCAAAGTTCATTTTCATGACATTGTTGATGTATCTCAAGTTCGCATGTTAAATGTTTCCCCTTGTTTCCCTTTCTGAGCCTTTTGCTCACCCTTTCTTTTGATGTATGTCCCCAGGTTATGAGATGAAGTAATAAACCTAGTATGAACATAAGGATAATCCTTTCAAGTGTTAAAGAATAATGTTTTATGTTTTCATGTTTTACGTTCCTGGTTTCCAAGACACTAAACCTTAAAGATCCTTGGTTTTGTAAAATGTAATGAAAGTTTATGTGATAAAAAGGAGGGATGCTACAATTTTCCTATACAAAGGATATCCATTTGATAAAACATATGTTTCCAAAATCAAATTATTATTGATCCATAAAATATCAGGTGCATTAGTCAGTTCGAAGGTCATAACAACAAACTCATAATGCCCATATCTTGATTGCAAGGAATTTTTTGGAATATCATCATTCTTCACCCTCAATTGATGATAACCAGAATGAAGATCAATCATAGAGAATAATTGAGTCCCATGAAGTTGGTCAAATAAGTCATCAATTCATGGAATAGAGTATTTTTTGTTCACTGTGATCCCATTCCGTTCTCTATAATCGATACATATCTTCATTGATCCATCCATCTTCTTTACAAAGAGAACCAGTGCTCTCCAAGGAGACACACTTGGTCGGATAAACCCATTCTCCAAAAGATCTTGGATCTGTTTCCTTAATTCCTACAGCTCCACATTTTCTATCCTATAGGGGGTCTTTGACATCGGATGAGATCCAGGTACGCGTTCAATGGAGAACTCTACCTCTCTTTGAGGGGGAGATCCGGGTAACTCCTCAGAAAATACCTCAACGAATTCCTAGACAATGGGGACATTTTCTAAAAGAATAAATCATTTATGAGAAACTTATTTTATTTTTGAATATTTTAAAAAAAGGATTTTATGTCTTAAAACTTCATGCTTAGAGAATTAAATTTTTCTATAATTCCTTTATAATGATTCATAAAAAGCTTGCGATTAACCAAACATATCCCCCGAGAGTTTCGTAACTAAGAGAACAGTAAGTTGCATGGTCGCGTACCAGTTCCCATTCGAGTATAGATTAAAGCGGTGTTTTCAGGTTTTACTCCTATGTACATCTGTGCCAGCGCCACCTCTACCTGCTCGTATCCATATATGGATGTATTTTTTTGATAAACAACTTACTGAATACTCCCCAAAACACCATGAATATTTCCTATATTTAAACCTTTCTATAGGGTTATTCTTAAAGTTTTCATATCCTAATTTCCATAAATAATTGAACTATCCATTGATACCAACTATGACAACCCGCCTTTTTATTACATAACATTTCATTACATTTTACAAATATAGGATCCTTAAAGTCTAGTGTCTTGGAAATCAGGAACATAAAACATGAGAAAAATATAAAACATCCTTCTAAACCACTTGTAAGGATTAATCATTGTTTCATCCTATGTAGATTTACTGCATCTCATATCCTGGAGAAAGACATCAAAGGAAAGGGTGAGCAGAATGCCCAATAAGGGTAAACAAGGGAGTCAATGTACTTGTGATATCAATAAAAACTTGAATAAAAACATGAAGACATTAGAAATGGAAGAATCAGCATATCATAAAGAAAATAACTTGGAAACTAACTTGAATATGTGGCTACAACATGTCATTTAGACATTCATGAACATATCACCAAGGTCCATCCCCAAGGTGTCATAAAAATTACCAAGGTTATTCACCAAGGTATCGTAAAACTTTCCATCTCAAGAGATTACTTTTTTACCCAATGAATTGGATCACTATCAGGGTGCACCCTTAACATGTCTTTAATTTCATTTGATCCACATAGATCATAATCAAACATTTCATAAATAACCCAAATAGAATCAAAGAAATGGGTTTCATGTCAAAATCGTGACATTTAAAAAGTACTTAAAAATGAGATCATTATGTCATTTATAACCCATGAATAGGGAGTGAGGGTTATATGTATGTAAATTCCATAATCAAATATAGAATTTTTATATATTTATGAACACCCATAGAAATGAAATAGGTCTGGGTATTCACATAAACAAACAATAGAATTTCTTGAGAGAAAGAGATATATATTTTGAGATGAAATCTCTACAGCATAACGGCTATATAACATGGTTTTAGAAAACATTTAAAAGATAAGGGACAAGGGTCACCCACTCATAAATAACTCATAATACATACCACATGGAAAATAAACATGAAAGAAAAGAGAAGATGTGATATCTTTTAAGAAAAATTCGGCAGCCTAACGACGTCACTTAAAAATTCAGAAAACAAATTGATGAGATAGGAGAAGGTCTCTCAATAATTAGACATGAAATGGATATAAATTAGAACATATAAGAACATAACCTCAACAAATATAGATGGAAATTATAATACACAACATAAAGGAAGTCATGACTAAAAAGAAGAGGGTGAAAGGATCCCTTACCTTGTAGAGTAACTTCAAAAGCTTGGAGGTTAGGACCTTGGGAGGCTTGAGGGAACCTTGGGAGGACTCCTTGGGAGGTAAAGAGACCATAACATCATTGTTAAGGATTTTTAAATGTAATGAATTATGGAAAGGTGTGGTATTTATAAGAGAAGTGAGGGGACAAAGCATTAATTTCCAAGGGACACCTCATTAGTGGTATTGGAAAAACCATGGGCTTTCCCATGGTATTTGACCATGGTATTGGCCACTTGGGACACCTCATACCTTATATTACTATTCATAAGTCTACCAGAATTATTGCATAATTATTACATCCTTAATGATGTCATTAAACACCCGAAACTCAAAAACTGCATTTTCACTATTCACTGAAAATTCAACTTTCTCAGAAAAATCCCAAAATTTCACCTTAACCAAATATCTATGGACTAATTTCAAAAATGAAATCCATTTTATGAAAATAATTTTCTAAATATTTTTAATTTAATTTTTAAATAAAAACACTATTCACTAAAAATTCAACTATTTTCAGAAAAATCCCAAAAATTCACCTTAACGAAATATCGATGCTCTGATTTAAAAAATGAACTCCATTTTTTGAAAATAGTTTTCTAAATATTTTTAATATAATTTCTAAATAAAAAACACTATCCACCTGAAAAAACTAATACTTAACCAATAATTTCTAAAACAGTTATTTACCAATTTTATTGAATCACATTACTTAATTGAGGTGTGTAAATTGTATTAATACTTTCTTAAGTGAGGTTACTTAATCTATTTGGTCACATTACTAATCATAAGCATAAAATCACTATTCATAATTTACTATTCACCAAAAATTAAGTTGATCTTATTAGACTCTAAATTTCATACTGAACACAGCTATAGAAGACCATTTTATGAAAATCATTGCACATTATTAATTATTTAAGGTTTACATAAATATTTTAATATATCCTTTTTCTATAATTCATCAATAATATGCATACTCTATTTATTCGGACATTTGAAAATTCAAAAACTTCACCATAAGAAGACAACATAATTTTTATTTAAATCAAAGGATTACACAAGGTAGTTACGGTCTTGTTACATTACCCCTTATAACACCAGCATAGAACCTAAGAGTAAGGTGTGCTATGGTGATAGAATCATGTGGCGGCTCGGCCATCATTACCCGAGTAGTGATTTCTATCAGCTTGAACTTCTCGTGAATGTGATTTCGTTCCAACTTCACACGATGATGTTCGACTTGGGTTTGGTCTAGAGCAAAGCCCAAAGGTGCGACCTCCTTTTTTAGTTCCATCAAATGAGATTCGATTGGCCCGATACTACTGAATGGGGCCATCATATCTTCTTTCTATATTAATTAATCAAGATCACTTGCATTTATAGTTAATAATTGAAACCATTAGGTTCCCATGGTCATATTGACCAACGATCATATAACAGTCGAAACCCAACGATCTTATTTTAATTATAATAATTTTATTAAATGAAATAGTTTTGTTGAGTATAAAATAAAATAACACACAATGTTAGGAAACAAAATTTACTCAAAATTTCAGGTCGTTAGAGTTTCAATATCACTGCCCCCAATTTACAAGAAAACACTGGTCTATCCTCTTCAGGTCAACCATTCTTGAAAGCACTTGGTATCACCCACTGATAACCCATCACAATCCCCAATCATGATGATCTATCTCTAAATAGTATCACAGAATACTATAAAGACCAAACTAATTCTATAAACTAAGTTTATTTTAATTCCATGTTTGGATCACCAACCACCTATATTGACCGTCATACTCTTACGTTGAGCACTGGACCAGACCGACCCATCTCACCGTTGGACCACACTAAACCCACCTTGAGCCTTATGTCAATGCATATACTCTATCTAATACTACATCCAATATATAAATAAATAATTTTCTATAGAATAAAATAATGTAGGATGTAACATCACATAAATATACTAATTCCACATCAACCATATTAAAACCTATCATATCTTACCCATGACCTTACCAATAAGGGGGGTCATACTTACATGATTAATAAGATAATCCCCACCATAGGTGTTCCCTTATCATCACTCAGCTTAATAAAAACACTACTCTGAACTCACTTATAATTTCATCCTTGACCTCTTAGGAAATTTCTTTCGTAACGAGGGTCCCACCCTTTAATTTACAATGGTTAAATCCCACAATATATTTTCCCTTATTACAATCCTTGAGTGAAACCTTAATAACATAGAACAACATGTCCTTATAATAATACATTTTAATGAACATTGTCGATCTGACCATACAACAGTACTGAAGGTTCTGGGCACAGCGGAAGCACGTGGGTGGATGTGCCCACTTAGATTTTTGTCATTAGCAATGATCAATCTGGGATCAATACGATGAAAAATGCCAGTATCCACGGATCGAATCAAAGAAATAGAAAAAATAAATAGAAAGTCTTGGAACCACCAAGTAGGATCATTACCATATGATTATAATTAATTTAATCAATTGAAAAGAAATTCCTTTTTGGGTGTTCTTTATTCGTTGATGTTCTTGATCACGTTATGATGTGATTCGTCATTGCGTCACAGAAGCCAAGTGTAGGCTTCCTCTAGCGGTGATCCACATGTGTACCTCGTATCTCGGGACTTCGCCAAAGGATTCTCCGGGTGCTAGAATGGAGAAACCTTTTCTTGTGTTTTCCGCCTTAGATAATCTTGATTCGATGGAAGAGGATCTCTCTTGGTCTTGAGAGCATTCTTGGAGGGAGAGGTTACTTCGGCCGTGAAAGAATTTTCCAGAGATGTTTTGTGTACAGAAAGAGTTGGGGTTGTGAGGATATTTATAATCGGGTGTGTGGGGTTATAGAGTTATGACAATAAATAAACGTGTTACGCATTTTATTTATTTCATTAACTCTTATTGAAAACCCCATGTCGAATAATTAATTCCTTGACATGCACCCACGCAGATTATAATAAATATCATTTAAAACAATATTATATCCTCAAAATCCCGACTGGAAAAACTACACGGCGCGTATTAATAAATACACAACGTGTACTTGTTTTTCATTGAAAACTACACAGCGTGTACATTCAATGTACGCAGCATGTATATCTTGTTTTCATTTATTCATTTCCTTTCCATAAAGAAAACTACACGGCTTGTAATTATTAATTCACGGCGTGTACTTGTTTTCCCTGAAAAACAACACGGCGTGTAATCTTTAATACATGGCGTGTATATATTGTTTTTCATTTCCTTTTTACTCTATCATTAAAATGATTTAGGCTTCCTTTAATAATTATTAAACCACGTACGGGAATAATCTTTATTCTACTTGAGATACTTGAATACACTTAGTGTTTGACCCTCTAGGCCTCTTTCTCATTGGAATTAGGCGGGATTGCCTAAAGTCCAAGATTACTGTCTAGCAACGGGTCAAGGCACCCAAGAGAAAGAAGTTGACGCCGCATTGACGTATCACCACATACAAATTCTTACTGTGTAATTTAATCCCTTTGTCTTGATATCTCATCAAGAAGGTTTCATGGCAGTGTCATAAACATATATACTTGATCCTTCATTCATTGACTACTTGAAATAAACTTGTCGTTCACACCATGGCCATGGAATTTAATGCGACAGTTCTATTTCAATCAAAGGGCCGAGGTATCAACTTCCATAAATGGAAGGGACAAATCCTTCATTGGCTTATCCATTAACAACATGTCACTCGTGATGCACCCAACGTACCCTACTTCTTTCCAATTGTCTGCATGACAGTTTTCGTCTATAAATCTAAGTGTGCGAGTCATGACATGAGTTAATGATAATATTCTAGTCTAAGGACCATTACACACGCTCGTAGATAGAAATTTCTGATGACACCAAGACATGCAGAATTTCTACTAACGATTCTGTTCTCATAATCTCCCATCTTGGAGATTGCCAAGTGCGAACTCCATGATAGATAGTCTCGCCTTCTTACGAGTACTCTCACATGATGGTCTGTATACTATGTGTCCTACCATAGTATGTCATACAACCATAGAACTTTATTTAAGAATATTGTTATAGCATTTCAAGGTTCTCATCATAGCGGGTATCTTCCATGACCTTATCAAGGAAACAAATATGACAGGACATTATTATATTATAATCATGTAGAACAATGAAAAAATTATAATAAGTGAACATTCATGTAATCAAAGTAAAAAAACAGTTGGTTCTCAGGACACCAACCCTTACAACTCCCACTTGGACTAGAGCCAACTGCCTACAACTTTTAGTCCGCTAGACCTTACATGATGATCATGTTTCCGCTGAATCAATGCTTTAGTCAAGGGGTCCTCCACGTTGCCTTCTGTGGAAATACTGCTCACTGCATCTTCACCTCTCTGAGAAAAATCCCTCAAGAGATGATACTTCCGAAGTATGTGCTTTGTCCACTGATGTGACCTTGGCTCTTTTGAAAATGCCACCGCTGCACTATTATCACAATAGAGTGTGATAGGATCTTTACTGCTTGGTACTACATACAGCTCTTGGACGAAGCTTCGCATCCATACTGCTTCTTTAGCTGCCTCATAAGCTATGATATACTCGGACACTGCTGTATAATCTTCCACCAAACATTGCTTTGAGCTCTTTTAGCTCACTGCACCTCCATTCAAATTAAGATGTATCCTGTCTGTGACTTCATGTCATCTTGATCAGTCTGGAAACTAGCATCTACATGTCCTCTGATAACTAGTTCCACATCTCCTCCATAAACCAGGAACATATCCTCAGTACGCCTCAGATACTTAAGGATAGTCTTGACTGCCATCCAATGGTGGTCTCCTGGATCAGCTTGATATCTGCCTACCGCACTTAATTTGTAAGCAACATCTAGCCTCATACATAGCATAGCATACATGACTGGCCCAATTGCAGATGCATAAGGGATCCTTTCCATTCTCTTTCTTTCTTCATGTGTCTGAGGACACATTTTCTTGGAAAGATGAATGCCATGTGACACTGGAAACAATCCCCTATTGGACTATTCCATACAGAATCTCTTCAGTATCTTGTCAATGTATGTACTTTGACTCAGGCCCAGCATTCTCTTGGATCTATCATGATGGATCTTGATCCCAATAATATAGGCTGCCTCACCCAAGTCTTTCATGGAAAAGAATTTATGCAACCATGCCTTAACTGACTGTAAGACAGGTACTTAGTTTCCAATTAGTAATATGTTATCAACATATACTATTAGGAAAATGACTGCACTTCCACTAAACCTCTTGTAGACACAAGGATCACATTCGTTCTTAACAAATCCAAATTCCGTTACAGCTTTATCAAAACAAATGTTCCATGAACTTGATGCTTTATTTAATCTATAAAAGGATTTTTGTAACTTGCACACCTTGTTGGCATCCTTTGGAGTCACAAACCCTTCAGGTTGTGTCTTGTAGACATCTTCCTGGAGGTTCCCATTAAGGAATGATGTTTTGACATCCATTTGCCAAATTTCAAAGTCATGTTAAGCAGCAATGGACAATAAGATTCTGATGGATTTCAGCATCGCAAACCGGTTAAAAATTTTCATCATAGTAAATTCCTTGACACTATCTAAAACCTTTTTCAACCAGTCTTGCCTTGTAGGTGCTAACTTTCCCATCCATGTTCAAAAGGATAATGGAAGACTCACATGACTCATAATTGATCTCACCATGTCTAGAAGGGTGCGGTTCCTCCTTTCACTTACTACATTTCACTGTGGTGTGTAAGGAGGATTGAGATGAGATAGAATCTCAAACTCCCGTAAGAAATCAATGAAGTCCTGATTAAGATATTCTCATCCTCTGTCTGAGTGGAGATTCTTAATCTTCTCACTAAGCTGGTTCTCACCCTCATTCTTGTATTCTTTGAACCGATCAAAAGAATCTGACTTATACCTCATTATGTAGATATATCCATATCTACTAAAATCATCAGTAAAAGTTATGAAGTACGAGAACCCACCCCTTTCCTCAAATGGGAATGGCCCATACACTTCTGTGTGAACTAATTCATGAAGCTCTTTGGCTCTTTCACCTTTCCCACTAAATGGGGCTTTGTTCATTTTGCCTTGTAGACATGCATGACATACACCGAGTGCTTTTATTTCAAAATAATCTAAATACCCATCTTGATGTAGTTTTGTCAAACGTTTCTCATTGACATGACCTAGCCAGTGATGAAAAATTTGGGTGTGGTATGAGTCATGTGAATTGACTTTGTTATCGATTTCCATTATATGGTTTGTGTAGTCTAACACATAAAGGCCGTTATATAAATGTGCCCTACCAAAAAAAATGCTATCATTATAAAAGTAGCAACATTCATTTCCAAACTAGAACATGCATCCATTAGTATCTAATCTGGATACTAAAATAATGTTTTTAGTAACAGAATTCACATAATAACAACCCTTTAACACCAAGATCATTCCATTTGGCAACGTGAGGTGGTAGTCTCCAATAGCTACAACAACAAGTCTGGCTCTGTTGGCTTCTCGTAGATCTACCTCCCTTCGATCAATCTTCTTGAATATACTTGGTTCTTGTATTTTGATACAGGTGTGAGCCCCACAAGCATTATCTAATACCCAATTAGTAGAAACAGATAGATTTAATTCGATAACAAATTCACCTGAAGCTTCCCCTTGCTTCCTTGGCTGGGTGCAGTTTTTCTTCCAGTGGCCCTTCTTGCCACATGCGAAACAAACAACATCCTATTCCTTTTCCTCCCCTTTGATCTTCCTTTTCATGGAAGGCCTTGAGGAAGCTTTGGGATTAAAGATCTTCACCTTCCATTTACTTTTATTCACCATAAGGAAAGAAGGCTTTTCACACTTCATGTCTTTGTACGCTTGGAGAATAAGGATAAGAAGATCAGATAGATACTTCTCAATGTTGTTCATGTTGAAATTAACAACAAAGTTTGAGAAGATCTAGGGGAGTGATGCAAGAATGAGATCGGTACCCAGTTCTTCAATGATTTTAAACCCTAGAACCTCAAAGTGCACAATGTAGCCAATGAGCTTGACTACATGAGGCTCGGCTGGGGAACCCTCTCTAAGCTTGCTCTAAAATAGAGCCTTGGAGATCTCAAACAATTGTTGTCTTTCTCTCTCCTGGTATAAACCACGGAGGTGCTCGAGCATGCTATAGGCATCCATATCTTCATGAGACTTCATGAGCTCACTAGACATCAATGATAGCATCAAACATTGAACATCGAGAGCATTTTTTAAATGTTGATCATAGACTAGGAAATCTTCACCACTCTTCTCTGGGGTAGGAGAATCAGGAAGTGAGGACTCCAGTACGTAAAACTTTCGTTCATGGTGTAGGATAACCCGAAGGTGCCTAAACCATTCCTAAGAGTTACTACCAGTGAGGATATTGTCTTTATCCAGTATTGATCATAGAGAAAATCTGGTTGATGAGTTTGTCATCTTGATTCTACAATTTAAAAGTTCAGATTTATTAGTTTTTTCTTGAATACAATTTATGAGAAATATTGAATGAATTAATTAATTCTCCCAATATTTTGTCAAGTCCTAATGGCCCTCACCGTTGAACTCAAAATGCCCAGTTTCTTTGACATTCTAGTGGAAAGGATCCATATTCTCCTTCGCATAACCCCAACAAGGGTTGGTCAAGCTATTTGAAGGTATTTAGGTAGGCAGGTCTTTGCCAACTGTGAGCTTACAGTTCCTTGATCTGTTGAGTGGACTCCCCAATCCTGAAATCTTGACTTGGATTTCCTCAACTCTTGCCTCCAATATTACATCAATTCTAGCAAGGGCTACTCCTCTTGATGTAATATGGTTAAGTCAACCTGAAGCCTTTGATAAGGGCTTCCTTTATAAAATTATGTGTCCCAACAAGAGTTGGTCAAACACATAGTTTTATTGAGTCTTTCCCTTAATTAGGTAACGGATGGCTAAGTCTGACTTAATATGGTATTGAGGTATTTTAATCCTTTATGTGTAGTTTCGCATTATCATATGCTTGTTAATATTAAGTGATGCTTGCTTAAGTGATTAACCATGTTTTGGTAATGTTTACACATAGTCTAGTTTTTATTTTATTCCATCTTTGCATGCTTGTTCATTTTATTAATTATGTGATCGTTACAACACATACATAATAAATAAACCATGCAATTTAGATAGAAATAAAACAAGATGGCATGATCATGAGCTTCTATTGGTTAGCTTCTCTAGTAGTTTTGATAAGATAACCCTGACCTAGGGAAAACACCTTGAACCTTACGGTTCATGTTTTGAAGCTCCCTCATGTCCACCTTTGTATCTTCTTCATCGGTTTCTCCTCGGCTTCAGGATTTGAACCACCTCCTCTGGCTTGGGAGATCCTCCATTACGTGGGTTTATATTAAAGAAACCATGGGCACGCAGGCCCTACATTATATTGGAAAAAGGCTTGCAGGCCAAAAAATTTAAATTAAATAAATTTAAATGAAAAAATACACATACAAAGGGTCTTTTTTCTAGCTCATGATCATCCATATCATGCAACGACATTTACGCAAATTTAGAATTCAAATTCTTTTAATCATTCTTTTATTTAAGAAAATTCGCGCTCAGATTCAATTAATTATGATCTTATAATTAATCAATTCTTTATCTTAAATTCATTTCTATATTTCCTTGAGATTCTTGTCATCCATATTCCTTGTACGGTTCTTTGTACATTAGAGGAAACTTGGTGAAATTCCATTTCTGGAAAGTACACGGCCTGTAGTTTTTAATTACACAACGTGTATTTCTTTTCACTCTTTATCCAAAGTACACACCGGGGGCTTTGGCGTGTTTTTCTGTACTTTGGAAATTTTTGAGTACATGGCATATAGATAAATCATACAAGGCATGTACTTCCTTGCTACACGGTAACCATCCTGGTGATCCCATGTACGCGGTACGTGGCTTATCCATGTACATGGTTTCACTTGGGTCAGAACGGACTACATGGCATGTTGCTCCAACATACACACCATGTATTCCGATTTCCACGTGCTGATCAATTCTGGTCAGCACGACATGATTAATACTTAGGCATATTCAATTCACATGGCGTGGTTTGGCAGACTAGTGTCGGTTCGTTGAACCTAAGTACACGACGTGTAGTTTTAATTACACACCGTGTAATCCCGTGTTGTATAGACAGAAAGAGCGACTCCTTCGGATGAGTTCCTCATTTTTATTTTAATCAAAATTAAAATTAAAAGTTCGTTTCTGTTATGTAAATCGAGAAACGAAGGAGGAAGAAAAGATCTCATTTATTCATATTTATAGAATGATTTATTTCGAATTGAATCAGATATAAATGCGTAAATTATCAACAAAAATTAAATAACTATAATCAACATTGTAACCTCACACTGATACCATTTGAAGGTTTTGAGCACAGAAGAAGCACGTGGGTGGATGTGCCCACTTGGCTTTTTATCTTTAGCAATGATCAATCCGGGATAAATACGATGATAAACGTCAATCTCCACGGATCGAATCAAAGAAATAGACAAAAGAAATAGAAAGTCATGGACCCACAATGTAGGATCGTTACAGGTTGATTATTATTAATTTAATCAATTGAAAAGAAATAACTTCTGTGTGTTCTTTCTTCTTTGATGTTCTTGATCACGTTCTGATGTGATTCATCGTTGCATCGCAGAAGCCAAGTGTAGGCTTCCTCTAGTGGTGATCCACACGTGTACCTCATATCTCAGGACTTCGCCAAAGGATTCTCCGGGTGATAGCATGGAGAAACCATTGCTTGCATTGTCCGCATTAGATTGTCTTGATCCGATGGAAGACGATCTCTCTCGGTCTTGAGAGCGTTCTTGGAGGAAGAGGTTATTTCGGCCTTGAAATAATTCTCCAGAGATGTTGTATGTACAGAAAGAGTTGGGGTTGTGAGGATATTTATAATCGGGTGTGTGGGGTTATAGAGTTATGACATTTAATAAACGCATTACATGTTTTATTTATTTCATTAACTCTTATTGAAAACCCCAAGTTGAATAATTAATTCCTTGACATGCGCCCACGTTGATTATAATAAATATCATTTAAAACAATATTATATCCTCAAAATCCCGACTGGAAAAACTACATGGCGTGTATTAATAAATACACGGCGTGTACTTGTTTTCCATTAAAAACTACACGGTGTGTATATTCAATGTACATGGCATGTATATCTTGTTTTCATTTATTCATTTCCTTTCCATAAATTAAACTACACAGTGTGTAATTATTAATACACGACATGTACTTGTTTTCCATGGAAAACTACATGGCGTGTAATCTTTAATACTCGGCGTGTATATCTTGTTTTTAATTTCCCTTTTCCTCCATCTTTAAAATGATTTAGGCTTCCCTGAATAATTATTAAACCACGTATGGGAATAGTCTTTATTATACTTTAGATACTTGAATACACTTAGTGTGTGACCCTCTAGGCCTCTTTTTCATTGGCATTTGGCAGGCTTGCCTAAAGTCCAAGATTAATGTCTAGCAATGGGTCAAGGCACCCAAGAGAAAGAAGTTGACACCGCATTGACGTATCACCACATACAAACACTTACTGTTTAATTTAATCCCTTTGTCTATATTTCACATCAATTAGGTTTCATGGCAGTTTCATAAACCTATATGCTTGATCCGTTATTCTTTGACTACCTGAAATAAACTTGTCGTTCACACCATGGCCATGGAATTTAATGTGACTGTTCTATTTCAATCAAAGGGCCAAGATATCAACTTCCATAAATGGAAGGGACAAATACTTCCTCGAATTATCCATTAACAACATGTCACTCATGACGCACCCAACGTACCCTACTTCCCGCCAACTGTCTTCGTGACGGTTTTCATCAATAAATCTAAGTGCGCGAGTCATGACATGAGTTAATGATAATATTCTAGTCTAAGGACCATTACACATGCTCGTAGATAGCAATGTCTGATGACACCAAGACATGCAGAATTGCTACGGGTGGGTATGTTCTCATAATCTCCCATCTTAGAGATTACCAATTGCGAAATCCATGAGATAGAGTCTCGTCTTCTTACGAGTACTCGCACATGATGGTCTGTATACTATTTGTCCTATCATAGTATGTCATCCAACCGTAGAACTTTATTTAAGAATATTGTTATAGCATTTAAAGGTTATCATCATAGCGGGGATCTACCATAACCTTATCAATGCAACAAATATTACCAGACATTATTATATTATAGTCATGCAAAACAATGAACAATATATAATAAGTGAACATTCATGTAATCAAAGTACAAAACAGTTGGTTCTCAAGAAACCAACCCTTACAAGTACATGGTTCTCTCTATGATGTCACATCTCACTATAGATGTAAATTTACCATTTCAAGAAAACATTCAGGAAATAATTACTCGAAGCATTTAATAAAATCCATTGGTCCTTATCCCACACATGTTCATTCACTGATCAATAAGCAATGGGAACCACACATAACCTAAGAGGACCACTTTAGGATATACTCAACACTAAGAGGGTTGAATCAATATTGGGGAATTTTTAACCAATTATAAATTATTATACAGTTAACTCTTTGACCTATTAAGATATAGATTATTTGATTCTCTTTTACTTATCATATTCAAGTATATGAAAGAAAGTAAAATATGGAACATGATATTTTAAAAGGTTCACTACATAATAAGAGTAGATACTCATTATCTCATATGGTGATGGAAAATACCCAGATTCTCTTATATCATGTGATACCAAGTATAGTTGTGTGGTTAAAAAAATGAATAGCCTTATTGTGAGTCCCTACACTTTAGGAGGGGGATAGAAATAATATTAAGTACCTAAAATGGTTGTGACCTTTTCCAACATTGTAGATCTTTGCTAGTTCTTTATAATACCTTTGAAGATAGTCTTCACTATCTTCTTATGGTAGTTTATGACATCAAGAAATTATTCCACCATATTATAATTTTACAAGATTTAAAAGAGCTCATATCTTATCCAATTCTTATTCATAACTTGTTACTTTCATAATAGTAGGAAAGAAACATTATTTATTATTCTTGATTAATATAAAGATTATCCATCTGATAATTTAATCTTATCCTATCTGTGTGAAGTTGATTAATCTAGTAGAAGTTCTCTTAACCATTCTTCTTAACCGTGTTCTTATAATTCCAGAAGATAAATGCTTTATCTAGAATCAGGCTAAACTATTCTAATTCTTCCTCTTTCATACAGAACTTATTTTTTCAATACTCTATATATCCTATCTATTTGATATGTCTATATGATAATTTTTGTTTAGTAACGATACACCTAGTGAAATGTCATCTGATCATTCTTCATTATTTATGTTTCCGGTGATTTAGTTCGAACCAGTACTTCAAAACCATTTTGTGTCCCTTAGTCCATCTAGTACTCTTCTCTCAAAACATCATCCTAAATAAGAGTTATTATCATGGTTCATGGATGGTACTTTCTTACGTATTTTTAATTCATTATCATTTTTTCTCCTTTTATATGAATAGTGTTCCACATATTATCTATACTATTGAAACCATTTATATAGGTTCAATTTTATATTTTTTGGTGGGAACGTAAATATATTTTTCTACATAATGAGGCTTTGAATTTCGAATAATCTACTCATTCTAATTTCACTAGGATGCATCTCAAATATTATATAACCTTATTATGGCTTCTTGAATGTTTCCCATTTTTTTAAACATCCTTAAAAATTGTGTTAATTAACTTTTAAAAACATCCTTAACTTTCATAGTATCTAAAATTCTGAATGATTAGCATCAACATCAACATTTTCAACATCTTTATGAAAACCTCATAGAGTTATTCAAATATTCAATCTAGTACAACTTCATATAATGTATTCTTTCTAGTGAAACTATATATATTTTTCCCTTAATACTTCATAAGTTTTTCGCAAATAGTTTTTCAAGATACTTCCTTTAACTAATGAAATGCTTCACAAAACATCTGTTTGAATAATTCATTATTCTGATGATTCTATTTGATATTCCCTTTTAAAGATTATTCAGATTTACTCATAGGGGTGTTCCTCTAACCATTGGGTTCTCATATATTTGTTAATTTTTATCCATCCGATGAACCTTTAAATGTTTTTTCGATATATTATATCTGATTAATTTGTATAACTCTTCTAGATGAATTTGTAATACTCATCCTGATTCGATTGTACCAACTTTGATTCTGTTGACATCGTTCAATGACTTCTTTTAGATGAAAATATTATGAAAACAATCACCATATATCCAATAATCTTGAATGGAAACATTATTATTATGATCATCATATGAAAAATTATATCTGATTCCTTTGATCAAAATCATCTGAATGGTCACACCGATTTGAAACTTCAGACTGATGAACATCATTTTAAACCCTATATCTAGTAATAATATTTGAAAAGTTCTTCATTTTTAGATCTCAACACAATTTCTATAGCTCTTGATCTATTAGGAAACATGTGTTTCATCATTAAAGAAATTATATTTAGTATAGTCTGTCTGGTGAATCACTAAGCTTGTATGATAGAATACTTACTCCCATTTTTTATCTATAACCTCTTCAACACTTCACTTCAACTTCTTCACATTTCATATAAATATTTTAACAATTATACCTGATGGAATTCATAGAATTATTCATTAAAATTCAATCACAATTAGAATATATCAATTTAATTGAACATGAGTTTTATTGTAATATCATATTTTTTTGACAGAAAGATTTCATAGTCACCCTTCAATCTCCTTTGGATTATGAGATGATTGAACTAACTTAATATACTTCTCTATTCTTTTTAAATTTAATCTATAATCAATACCAAAAGTAAATGTGATTTTAGATCAATGAAGATCACATTACTTATAAATGTTTAATATAATTTGTCCTACCATGATTTATTTGACATTTCTTATTAATATAACTAGTCAAAAATTTATATCAACCAGTTTTTTGATTGACTCAATCTATTTACATTAATCTGATATCATTGTGGACATTCCTTCAGTGTTCCCATTAACATTCCTTTTTATTTTTATAAATTATATATATTTCACTTGGATGGACTGATTTAGATGACTTGGAATGTTTTTCAAATATAATCGACAATAAAGACTTTATAAAGAGTATATTTGATGGATACTTCATCTCATTGAATAGTTTCGAAAACTCAATTTGATAGAAATTTTCAAAAATCTTTATCTATTTTTCCCATTCCTATCAACTTCATCTGATCACTTTAGTATGATCACCTCTATCTGATCACCATGGTATGTTGGCATTTTTCTGATCGATGTTGTTGTCTTCATCCATTCAGTTTCACGAACTACTTAAGAAATATCCTTATGGAAACATTAATAATGTATAAAAAATGTAATTCACTAATAATCATAGAATATTTTTTAAACATTGAAAACATCCTGTCAATAATGATATTTAAATAAAAAGTATACAAAAATAATTTTATTAATATAATAATACTTGAGTACTTTATTTATTCTTTTTTCATTATTTCAAGTAATATCAAGTTTATTACCAATATTGGATGCATCAGATAAACATTCTGGATTCTTATTATTTATAACTTATTATAACTTTTTAAACATATTAACATCAATAAAATATTTATATTTCATTAAAAACCAATTAAAATGTATAAAAACCATTTTCAATAAATAATACTCAGACACGTAGTAGGATCTTCAATCTACCCCTTTTTATTATATAGAAATGTCTTTAAAGTATATTCCAAATGAATATGCCAATATGCGAGTCTTTATCTTCTTCCCCTCCTCTTAATTTTTAAAAAAGTTTATTTCACCTTATCTCTCTCTTTTATTGACAAGAAATAAAAAGTTCGTGGAAAAAGGGTATCAATTCATACTTAATCAATATTCCACATATCATTTCACAATAAGTCTATGTGATCCATGCTTAGTGTACAAAATAATAGGATTTTATTTAGACATCAATATATTTTTTATTCAATTAATTTTGATACCTCATTGAATGAGAACTCACAAAATTTTCTTCAATGGATGTCCACATTTATTTATAGATGAATATATTTTTTGAGAGATAAAATATTTATATGATAGTTCAACCTAAAACTCTTTCACTCAATTTAGAAAATAGATCAAAAGAATTCAAGTGAAATAAGAAGGATAAGAACCCTTTGAGAACTTCAATAACATAACATATATTTATTCCTCAATTAATTAAGTTTATACCCCATTGTGTTAAATTTATTACATTATTGACCAAGGATTAGGGATTGAGAAATGTGTACCATTAAAATGACATGACCTTCAAGAAAATTATAGAATAATCATATTGTATGAAATAAAAATTCTTGATGTAAATTATGCATTCTCTAAATGTATATTCCTTCAGGAGACTTTAATTTTGATCTTTATAATTATTAAACTCTTCCATATATATAATTTTGAAACTTAATATTAAAAAAGAATAAAAATATATCTCTATTATGTGGTTTTCCAGACATGAAAATTACTTCTTCTTCAATAAGGATAGTCCTTTTATAATAAATATTTTAATGAACCATTATAAGAATCATTCCAAGAAAAACATAATTAAATTATATATCTAAAGTTGGTATCCATTACCCCTTCTTAGGTTACCCCCTTGAGTACATGCATCACCTTCAATTTCCTATTTCAGAATAAAAAATAAAAAAATACTATGATTAACGGAATACGATGGATCCATATTTATTCTAAATATGAATACTAAAGTTGAAATTGTTTTATAAACAAATTTTCTCTATTTAATTTTATATTAATTCACATATTAACCAAAATTTTGGTGGGAGCTAAAATGTTGTTTTAATTTATTTAATTTTCTTATGTGTGAACCGTATTTATTCCAGAGATTTAAAAGAACTTTTATCACCTGGTGTAACATTCATATTCTTAAATAATTCATCTTATGAAAGGTATATTATAGAAATATTTTTCATAGTGTGACCATAAATGCTAAACCTCACACATAAAACATATTTATCTTTATGTGGAATATTAAAATTTGATTTTACACTAGTCGTTTCTTATTCTTCTTCCATTTTCCCATTCTCTCTAAATCTTCTAGCTAGAACTCTAACATATTATTAGGAACATTTTAAATGAGTTTATATTTCCCACATGGATTATTTTGAGTTCAATATTTTTTATTAATTATTTTTTTTGAAACCCTTATCTTAAACTTATTGGATTTGAAATAAAAGGTCATGTCACTGTTACAACTTTAAGACTTCATGGGATTGTTTTTTACAACATTCTTCTACTTACTTTTAAAGGTTTATTATTCTTTATTTTCCAACTTCTATGATCATATTTTCTTATCATATTTGGATATATGTTGAGATGATCATATACCAATCCTGTTACCACTACCTTTAATGACATTACAATAATTATTAAACATTCCAAAACTATTTCATGTTTTTAGATTTTTCTTACACTATGGATATAACTTCTTGATTTTTGTAGAGATCCAAACCCAGAAAGCCTAGAGATAGTGTCACGATACTAATACATTAGCATAAAATACAAGTAAATCACATCTTGAAAAACCAAATAGTTTAATAGATTTGTTAAACTAGATACACACATGAGTTTTTTATTATAAATGAATACACTAGTTATAACATTTTTCTTTTAAGGATACCTTTATTCCCACTTAGCATATCCTTGCATATATTTCTTAGTACACTTCTTATATTCCTATGGAAATGAAACAAAATAAGTTTGTGCTCAAATGCTCAGTAAGGGTAAAGTAAAGTGGAAGAAATAATGAATAAATGACTATAATCAATACATAAAGTTAATATTTGAACACACATTCCATATAATCAATAAACTGAGAATGAAAGTGCGTCCATAGATAATGTCAAAGAAATAATCTCATGTATAATAATAAATGAATTCTAAATAAAGGAAATGTTTAATTATTGAATTTCATGTTTCCTAAGAACATTATACATTTACCATCAAGATATATTCTCAAGATAGTTTAAATTTACCAGTAGAAACCCATTTATTATTCTTGGAAACAAACTTGAAGGGGTTTTCACCAACTAATTTCATCTCATGAGATAACAAATTCCCCATGGGGATTACTTTAAATAGTCCCCAACCTGCAGGGCTTACATTAAATAATCCAAAACTTATATGGATTATATTATTTGGTCCCAAACTCATATAGTTCATATCCAAATCATTCCTTAAATATCGAATAATATATTTAAATAAACTTCTTTATCAAATATTTGTATTGAGTAAAGGATTTGGAATTATTGATATTTCCCAATTCAATAAAATAATTGTTAAATTAAAAACAATATGTAAAAGTGATATATATTTTAGGATAAAAACATATCCATTATAAATTATATGGATAATTATGTGAAATTCAATGTTTAATGATCAAAGAAAATTAAATATTTCATGGGGAATAGAAGGAATCAAGGTACTTAATATAAATACTATACGTGTTCAAAGAAATCATAAACCATACAAAGTAAGAATAATTACTTCATCAATAAATCATATCCCAACTAGTGTAAAACTAAAGGTTTATTGTCATTAATTAATGGAAATAATATAAAAATATTTAAAAAAAAATAATGAAGAAACTATCCTTTTTATTTTGATTTTTTTAAAATACATTTCTTTTAAAATCAATTTTGAAAAAAATTTATTTAAAAATCATCCATTTAAACTTGAAATTTAATCTTCTAAGAAATGATTATGGGTAAATCCATACATGCCATACAAGGTAAATGGAGCATAAGTTTGCAGGATAAACAGTTACAAAAATTCCTTCTTCAAAAAAAAAATAAGAAGATTACTTTGAAAAATTTTATAAAAGACAAAAGGGTAAAAAATTATTTAATAATTAACTTTTTAAGGCTCAAAAACATTTTTTTAAAGATTTTTAGAAAAAATGGTTTCTACAATAAAACAGGTTCTTTGAAAAAAAGTGGAATTAAGTTGGGTTTTCTTGAAAACGTTTTAGTACCAAAGAGTGGGGAAATTGTAGTATTACTTGAAAAAAATCATGAATCACCAGATTAGCAGAAAATAAAATGTTTTATTGAATAATCATCATATAAATTATTTTAATTTAATTTTGGGAATAGGCAATCTCGATAAGAATGAGATTGTGAAATAAATCCTTAAAAACACCCTAAAATTGATTTGAGAATTATGAAATTAGTAGATTACATGTTTCAAATGTAAATCCAAATAAAAAAAGTGGAAATAAAAAAAATATAGTAAAAAAATATTACATTCATAATCTTATAATATTAACAACAACGAGGAAGTAATATAACCCAATGAAAATGAACCGGGTTATGAAATTATTTACAACTTGGTAACTTTTAATTAAAATACCTTTAGAGGAAATAATTTAAATTGAAACTCAAAAAAACATGAAAATAAAATAATTCATTATATAATATATAATAAATTTTATTAGGTACACCACACAAAATAATTAAGTGGTGAATATGACATTTATCACATAAATGCAAAAAGTGAGATAAAAATCCCATACCTTGTATTTTCTTTTGGGTGAAAATCCTTCAACCTCATGTATAATTGTTTTAATAACGTAAATAAATTATAAAAAACCATAATAATATTCTTAAAATCATAAATTAACTTCTTATAATATTTTATTACCTTTTTTTCAACAATATTTCATTTTTTTTACAATTTAAAGTGTTAATTGCATAGTTTTTTCAAGTATGTTTTGACCTGTTATTTTTGTTCTTCATACACCGATCATGATTTAATAATATATTGAATGTAAATAATGATTTTATTATAAAATGTATTCATTATATATGTATTTACAATAATCCATAATATTTTTAGATATGAAATGGAATGCACCCTTCATGGAGATGGTATACCGTACATATGCATGAATGTTACTTCCATTTTTTTATCAAATTTAAAAGAATGAAAATTCAATCATATATGTATATATTTATATTATAATTCTAGTATAATATTTTTTCATATATTTCATAAATTTTTATTAAAAAAATCTTTTATATGTTCCATGTATTGTGTGAATGAATCATATAATTTTGAGGAGGTGGTAGTTCACGCTTCCACAAACGATGTTATCATATTCCAAAAAATGGAAAGCATCATGGTAAGTTTTATATAAAAATTATAGAATAATAAATACATAATACATATCATATATATATTATATAATCAATAAATCCATCATTATTTCTACCTTGAAAGGTGGTAAATGGAAGAATGAATGATGTCGGTTCGCGAGGCGGTAGCCTTTCTTACACATGAAAGATGATTGTGTATCTAATTTGATGAATGTGTGTGAAATTGTAGTTAGAAATATTAAAACAAATAATTTAGTTATATTTAATATACATAGTTTATTACAAAATAATTTAATAATAAAATTTTAATTGTTTGAGAAAGAATTAAAATGGAAGTGATCGTTTAATAATGTTACCTCATTTTTTGGTAACTCTTTTGGTTTTATACGAAAAAACATCCTTGGTTGTCTTTATTGTAAAATAGAGTATTCTAGGATGAGTTTAGAGAAGTTAGGAACTTATTTTATCAGTTTTTGGGTGAGAAAAAGTTCTTTATAGGTGTGAATAAATAGGATGGGTGAGTGCCTTTTTATACTGGATGAGGAGTGACATTCTTGTAAATTTTTCAAAAGGTAATTCCACCTAAATTTTTTCCATGTCATGTTGAACAAATAATAATAAAAATAAGATAAAATTTAGTATAGGAAATAAATATTAATATAAATTAGATTTTTGGAATTTTTATATGTCGATCTGTTCCTTAAGTTTATGGTGTAGTCCCTTGTTAAGCTAATTTTTCTATTAGTCATTGTAATTAAATTTAATTAATTTCACTAATATTTTTGGTAAAAAAATAATTTGAAAATGTTATAAATTATATATTTTTATTATTAAAAATATGTAATACATTTTTCAAAATTCCAATCATAGAAGTGGCGGAAATTAAATTTAAATTAATCCTGCATATGAGATGACAATTCGAGATTTTAAAGTAAAAATGTTCAAATGTTAGAAAAGTTTTTATATATAATTTCAAAATAAAATTGATATCAATGACCCAAATTGGATTAATTTATTTATAATTGATCTAAATAAATTTTAAAAACAATCAAAAAATTAATTTAACCATACAAATAAATTAGATTAAAAATCAATTTGGAATTCAAATTCAGTAATTTTCACTATTCATCAAAAAAAATGAAACTTCCCAGAAATATACAAAAAAATCACCCTAACATAAATATTATTTTTATATTTCAAAAATTAATTTTATTTTACATTTAAAATATATAAAATTTTAAAAAATTGGATTTAAAATAGGTTCTTCATTTAAAGGTGGTAAAAGTGCCTTTATAAAAATCAATGTTTCTAAGTGTAGAGTTGGGCTTATTATCATCATATTCCGACAAAATAAAATTGATGAATATGAAAAATATTTTATTGAATAGATAAGATATATATTACATTAATATCATCTAGTAAATATAATAAATTAAATTTATTAAGAAAAAACGCCATTGCGAGTAAAAAAATAAAAATATATCCTTTATATTCAATTTGTTTATATTTCCATTTATAATTAATTTATAACCAATGAATTTATATTATATGTATATTGAAAATATATTTTTATATGTTTTTAATACTATTCATAAACTATAATTTAATTTCTAGGTTATATTATATTAAATAATAATGTTTTAATAATATATTGTTGTTCAGAAAAACACTGCCATGTGTGTAATGCAAGTCATCGAATAAATTCATTGTTTCATGTTACATAAGATTACATGGTGTTATGTTCATTTCAATCTATAAAATATATCAAATTAATTTAAGATATTAAATATATTATGAATTCTTGAGATTTTATACTCCTTTCTATTTTTTATTTTACGTATAATGCATGATATCGAATAAAAATTACTCTTTTATGATTTTCAAAGTGTTAATTTTTTTGGATTAACCACCCTTGACATGGGATTCCATTGTGCCTTATCATTTGAATTATTTTTACAATAATCTGATACACATTTCTGGAATCTATTGAAGTGCCATCATTGACCCACAAACCTTGATTTTATTACTTCCTCTATATAAAGTGTTTGGGTATTCTTCATAACTTATTAACCTTTTAATGGGTAACCAACATCTAAATTATTTTTCTTATCCAATATATTCAGGGTGGTAGGATTTTTATTTTCTTTCTTCATCCATACTTGTACAGATTTTGTTTTCAAAACCACACTATTCCTGAAAGAATAGAAACATAATTAAAAAACTGCATGGATAGAACCTCTTTCTTCATATATTTTTTAGATAAATTTTTGAAATGTATTAAGAATCATATTATCACATGTATGAGGTTTTTTAACTTTATAATACTCTAATATTAGTCAACTAGAATCATTATCTTTCTCGTTATTTTGAAAAGTATTAATATGTGTCTTCTTAAAATTGTCCAAATGAACTTACAATTCTATGAATCTCATATTTAGGGTGTTTTCTACTATTTAATCATGATCACCTTATCATCACAAAACTTATTTGATATTTAAAATTCCTATTAATGAAACTTAAATTTTTTTATAAAAAATAGCCACATTCCTGGACTTTATTACATTTGAATTCCAATTTAAAATCCTTAACCTAGATTCTATTTTTGAACTTTTCTTCAAGTGTATTGTTTTTTTCATCAAATGTATTTTTTACCCCACAATTATATTCAAATTTCTTGATAAATTTTATTGTATATTTTTATGAACTTATTTCAAGCTACACCTTCCTTTCCACAAAGGATAAAACCAATCTGGAGAGCTTCACACACTCAATAATGTTTCCTTACAATGATTTATCTATGTTATCAGCTTCTTCTTCTATCAGGGTGATATATTAATACATACGTTAAAAGAATACACAAACAAGATATGATATTTATTTGGGAACAAAATTAAAGCTATCCTTTACTCTATCATCTGATATATCTTGATAAGTTATAGATTTATCACTATTACCAATTATGGTACAATATTCTTCTTGAAGAAAATTTATACATGATTTTTTTTCATACATCATGATTAGTTAAAATTATTGATTCACTTTAGGTAGAAATGTTTTACTTCTTCTTGGAAGAAACTAGAACCACCTAGTCTTTAATTTCTAATCCAGATATATCCTTATTGATAGTAAGGAATAGAGAAACTAATAATTCCTCTTTAATAAATCTGATGAATCTCTTCTTAAAATTTATTTTCTATTTATTTCTTTTATTCATAATTTTATTAATTGAAATAGCATTCTACAAACATATAACAACATATAAAAAAACTGAACTTCATTGTTAAAATAGGAAAGTAACTCAAATATTTTCAATGGAATAATATTCTGTGTAGAGAATCCAATTGAGATGCACCTTAGATATGATACCCATTGAGAGGACTACAAAGGGTATAATCAACACTGAGAGGGGCTGAATCAAAATTTGGAAAATTTTAACCAATTATAAATTTTAATCACTTTACCTCTTAGACTTGTTAAGATCTTGATTCTCATCTTCTCTTTTAATTATCATATGAATGTACATTTAAATATTGAAATATGGTACATGATATTTTTAAAAGGTTCACTACTGAATAATAGTAGCTAGTCATTGCTGCATATGTTGATGAAAAATACACAGAATCTAGACTATAATATGATTCCAAGTACATTATTGTTGATAGAAAATAATCATTAGCCTAAGTGTGAGACCCTACACTTTAGAAGGGGGATATAAACAATATTAAATCCATTGACAGGTAATGAACTTATCCAACTAGAATCTCCTATTTATTTCATTATAATACCTAATAATATTGACTTTTAATTCTTATTAAGGTAATGTTTTACAATAATAAATTCTTACACCCTATAAGACTTCTGTTGGATGTCATAGTGATGCTTTTTTATCTACCTATACTTGTTTACTTGTTACTTACATAGAATTTGTGAAGAAAATTTCCTTCTTATTCTTGCATCATCCATGGATTGTTCATCTGATAAATTCTTCTGATCCAGTCCAACTAAACCTGATTCGTTCTTTAACAGTTTATATCATCCTTCTTTTTCATCATATTTTTTCAATATCAAATGATAAAATATTTTTCTCGTATCTAGATGAAATTTTTTTCTTTATCCTCCTTCATTCAGAACCCATATGTTTAATCCCCCATTTTATCTGTTAATCTAATATCTATATCTGATAATATTAATTTGGTAAGGATATGATTTATAAGAGTGAATATGATCTATCTTATTTCTTTCATCCTCTGGTTCTTTAGTTCCATCTGGTGTTTCATCTCCATCCAGTGCCCTATGCTCCCTTTGGAACTCTTCTATCAGTACAACATCCAAAATAAGAGTTTTTTACATGGTTCATGGTCATAAATTTATTAATTATTTTAAATTACTCATAAATTCCACTCCTTCATATGTGAACAGTGTTACACACATTCTTCTTACTGTTGAAACACGATATGTAGGTTTTATTCTAGAAGTTTGGGTGGGAACCTAAATATTTTTTTTTTCTCAATGAGACATTGAATATCAAGGTTTCCACTTAATATAATTTCACTAGTACACCTCTCAACTCCTCTAGAATCTTATTAAGGCTTCTTGAAAGCTCACTATTTAGTAAAATATCCATAAACTCAGTGTTAAAGTACATATAGAAACTTCTTTAACATTAAAAATATAGAAAAAATTGAATGATTAGCTTCAACATTGACATTGTTAACATATTTAAAAAAACATTATAATGTTTTAAAAAATTTCATCAAGTATAAATTCAAAAAATGTATTTTTTCTAGAGATACTTCATCTAGTGTTCCTTTAAAACATCATAGGAACATCTTGAAAATTTTCAGAAGATACTTTCTCTAACTGATGACATGATTCAAAAAAATTCTACTGGAAAATTCTTTATTCTGATGACACTATTAAATCTTTCCTTTGAATTTTTATTCACCATAATTTAATAGGGATCTTCCTACATCTGATTGTTTCTCTGATGTATGTCAGTTTTTATCATTCTGATAAACCCTTTACGTTCTATTTTACTTCTTTTCTCTATTGGATTTATATAACTCTCACATATGACTTTGTAACAATCATCTTAATTTCATTGTAGCACCATTATTTACAATGAAATTACTTAGAGACTTTTTTCTTATTAAACTATACAAAAACCTCAGAATTGTCTTTCTTAATTGATTTAATGAGAAAAATAGTCCAATGACCATCATATGTAAATTTCTATCTCACGCCTCACCTCATAATCATCCATTTAATCAAAAATCTCATAAATTTTGGTCTAATGAACATCACACAAAACCTATATATGATAAATTCATTTATTAAATTCTTCTTTAGATGATCTTTACATAATTCCTCTAACTTTTTAATTATATGTAAACTTGTTTTTTATCAACGAAGAATGTTAATTTTTCAAATTCTAAAAATGACACGCCAATATAATACAATATCTTAATCCCATTAAACAACTATAACCTCTTTAATAGTTATTTTAAACTTCTTATATGTTCATATAGATATTTATACAAGTATGTTGGATGGAATTCATATAGTTCTTCATTTAACTTCAACCATAATCATCACTTCTCAATGTACAAGAGTTTGAGTTCTGCAGTAACTTCATATCTTCTTGAATTGAACTTTTTATAGTAGGTATTCAATATTCATGAGAATTTAAGATGATAGGGCTCTCTTAAAAATACTTTTCACATATTTTAAATTTCATTTAAACCAATGTGAAAAGGGAAAGTGATTTTGGATCAATGAAGAACAATTTACTTATCAATATATGATATAGTTTATCTGATATTCATCTATCTAATGTTACATGAGAATATAATCCTTAAACCATTTTTATCCACCTGTTGGCCAATGGACTCAGTTTGTTCACATCATTCATATTTCAGTGTGAACATTACTTCTATAGTTTCCCAAAATTTCCTATATCTGATTTGAAATTACAGTTTTTAGTTGGATTGAATAGGATATATTACTTTAGAAAGATTTTACAATTTATTTGTTAATGAAGAATTTATAAAAATTATTTCTGATAGATACTTCATCTAATTTCAAAATTTGGAAAACTCTTTCTGATGGTGCGACTCAAAAATCATCATCTGATTCCACCATTCTGATTGACTTGATCTAATCACCTTACTTAGATCAACACTATTTTATAACCATGATATATTGGCAGCCATTTTATCAGTGTTTCTATCTACATATATTTGGTTTTAGAAACATCTTAATGAATCATTCATAATGTTGATAGTAAATGCGATTCACCAATAATCATATAAGATGTTGTAGATATTAGAAGAAACTCATAAATCATCATAAGTAAAGTCAATGTGTTCAAGATAACTTTATTATGATAATAATACTTTAGTAATTTCATTATTCTTCATTTATTCATCCTTGAAATATCAACTTTATTACCAATAATGGATAGTTCAACCAATTCCCATGGGGTGTTAGTTGAGTTGTACCCGTTGGTTGTACCCCTCGCTCTCCATGGGAACCGTCCCAGGCTCGAGTCCCTCTAGACTCGAACACTGTGCATATTATGCATAGGGATATTCAAAGACATTTTCCTAGATGGGGAACGTGTGATGCTCTGGGAATGGTGGGGGCCCTAGTGGGAGGCAAGTGTTACCCTACAGATATTTTTCTACTTCGGTGGTGGTGTGGTGGTGTGGTGGTGAAGGAGAGTGGAACATCCATGTCGTTCATTAAGAGGTTCAAGGTTTGAATCATGGGAGTCCGCTTTTGGGGTGAGACTCTCCCCCAGGACCCACCTGCCTTGTCGGGTCACCCGGTCTCATCTGGGTAGGAAAAATGAGGCATGACTCAATTTCTGACGGATCTCTTGATGAACCATCATTTTCGGGTTGTCACCCTCTAGGATGCGCAGCTATCTTGGCTAGAAACCACTCCATCCCTGGCTGGGGAGCTACCTCATGGGAGTGACCTCTTCGTGGGGGGTGGGGGGTTCTATGTGTGGAGGGTTCAAAAATTCCACACAAGGGAATTCCTTTTTAAGAGAGAATGAATAGTTCAACCAAAATTTCCTTCAAAAAACTTCTTTATAACTTTTTCAGACATCTTTATCAAATCGACTTCAATTAAATATTCCTATTTCATTGATAGCCATTGAAAACTAATGAAATCCATTTACAAAAAAACTCACACACGGAGTGGGATCTTCAAAACCTATATGTGTTATCCCTCACATATTGAGATTTTTTCCATAAAATTCATGAACACTCACTCTCCTCATGAAGGGGAAGGGTGATCTACAAGAAACCTCTCACATGTTATCATACACAATTTATTCCAATCTCATTTGAACCCAATTGATGTATTTTTATGTACCACCTATCCACACACCTGAATCACACTCTCAAGATCCATAGGCCATAAAATAGGGTCAAATACATAGAAAATTACCATTATCCATTTTCTATCAATATTATAATGATAGGATCACCCTCAACAAGCCTCTTCAAAATCAAGGCATCTCAGTCATGCAAAAAAAAATCACATGATCACCAACCAACCCAGAAATCATCACTAAACTAGTAGTATCTATGCATTCTCTAACCATCATAGATTTGACCATCTAGGATCATAGTAAACTATATCATTGGAAACCATTCCAAAAATTAATAGTGTTAGGTACACTTTCATTATCTCTCATATAAAAAACACCTCGATGCTAAATCACCTCAAGCGATTAACATAAAAAATAACAAGGCATCTTCATACCTATACCACATATCCGATAGTTCTTCTTGTACATCATCCTTAATCTTAAATCATCTGACCATGATTTATGTCTCTAAATTCACTAAAAATATCAAGATAACTCCTCTCTTGGGTTACCCATATATTTAACACATCTCATCTAAACCACAGTAGGAAAATTATCTACTAATCAACCATAGATCTAATATCATGAATATCTTGATTTATATCTCCGAGGAGCAAGGATCCCATACCTATTCCATAAACACATCTTACATAGATCACAAATCATGGGGAAGAATATGTTCTCCCATCACAATACCATAAGGCCACTCACATTCCATGAAACCTGCATTAAGATTCCAGTATATTCACAATCATATTTGGAATCATATTCCAAACATCAACCTAATTGGGAACTTATTCTCATTGGGAATATATATATATATATGAGACTACCCCTCAAGGAATGTGATATCATTAAATAATTTATGATGACATAATCCTATGAAAATTTCTATTTAAAGAAAACAATAATCATATCGTTTAGTTAAGTAGAATTCCAATGGAAAACTATATGGTAAACCACCATATATTTTTTTGATACATTATATAATTGAACCCATTTTATATTCAGAACAAGTATCAAGGAAATAATTTCCTAGGACAGCCCATTAGGGGTCACTATATTTTTATAACAAGATGAACTATATAATCATCATCAATGAACCTCCAACCAATGAATCCACATGAATTGTCATCATATGAAAATATATCATGGTTTATCTGAGTAGATTTCAACCAAAAAAATTGAAACACCATATAAGTTATTATTAATACTTCAAACAATTGAACCCTCAAAATTAGTGATATCAATCACATGTAAGAGTACAAATGTCATGTGAAGCATATGTACCAAAAATTATGAATATACAAAAATCTCTTTATAATAATCCATGATCCAAAACCAGTAAATCACAATTAAAAAAACAAATATGTCACAGTAGGTGAAATTATAAAACTATAAAAGCTAAAACTAAGAATTCTAATCCTATATTTCTAATAACCCAAACATACCATCAAGAAGTGTGTGAATGATATACCTATATGATATCTATCAAAATATTTTAAACATCCAAAAATCCCTATCTACCATGTCCCTAAATAGAAATAAAATTGAAATGATTCTTTGATACCACTTTGTAATACCCCACTTCCCTAAACTACTCAACTAATGTTCGGATCGATAGTCACTACCTAGCCTCTAGCATGCTTCGCTATACACCAGAGACTTCCAACTTTCAGTGAGCATATATAGTGTTACCACGTAGATATTATACCCTTATAAAAGCATAAAAAATTAAAAATAACCTAAAAACATCCATAAAAAAATTAGAGTATGTAGATGAAGAATACATAAAATGCTACAACAAATGTAAAGAAGAAACCTATGGTCATTTACACCCATTTTCATACCATTATACATCAACTAACCACCCAATGGGATAATCATAAATAAAATATAAATAAAATAATAAATAAAAGGATCTCTAATAATATCCTAAATACTTTACATCCCAATATTAAAATCTAATTTAAGTTTTTCCACTTGATCATGAAGCATTGGACCTATGTCCTACCTGAACCTGTTATTAGTGAAGTATACTTGGTTAACCAAGTTCCATGGACACCAAGGAAGGGTGTGAGTATAGCTTAGTATGGAACCACCAATAGGTTCCCAAACATAATTAGTAAATTACCTTCAATTACATGTGATATTATCATCTAAATATTGAAAATAATGTGAAATGTTAAATAAATAAAGATCATTGATCATTTGGTTCTAAGTTGTCACCCAAGAGGGAACATGCATTGTTCATAATTTTTTAAATTGTCTCTAAGAATATGTCATAATAATTCCATTGGTTGGGTAAATTCCCACCCATAATATCATTATTGTATCAGTTGCAAGAACCAGATCCTAGGTAGTGTAGGATTTAGGTCCCAAGAACCAAATACATTATACATTATATTTTTTATATTGTTGATGCCAAAATCCAGAGTAGGGGAACTTCAGGTGGATCAAAGTGCTCTGAATGAACCCGGGATGAAGAAAATGAGATCTCGGGGCCTGGTGGGTGGGCGCGTGAAAAATTGAAAAAGTGTTTTCAGGCGGCCTTCAGTACGCAAACCGTTCCACACCAGCCTTCGCTTCGGTGCCCAAAACGCTGCCATCCGCGACTGGTCACTCCAGCCCCACTTCTGTGCCCAAGGCATCGTCGAAAGTGGGTTTGTGCGCACGGGCCCGTTTCCACAACGAAGGCAACGATGAATGGCCATTTGCACGTGGGCCCATTCCGCACTGAAGGCATCAACGAGCATCCATTTGTTTGTGGTCCTGTTCCATGCCAAAGGTGATGAAGAATATCATTTGCATAGTCGGACCCGGTTCCATGCTGAAGGTGATGTGGAATGGCCATTTGAACGCCGACCACTCCATCCCCCACATTGGCACCCAAGGCGTCATCAAAAGGGGATTTGCACTGTCAGGACCTGTTACGCACCGGTGGCGACGTCGAAAACCCATCTATATCGCTGGTCCCATTTCCATGCCCGAGGTGACAGTGACCAGGGTTTCCGCACCTGTCCCTTGGGCTATGGTCCCTTGCGCAACACTACGGGGAATCCGGCTATAAAACAAACTCTCTCCACTCTCTTAGGGGGATGGTAACAGAAGATGAAGTGACTCTATGCTACGCGAAAACCCCATATTCTGCAACCACATTAAAACCCATGTCCTTCAGGTAATGGTTGTTGCGTGATTGGTTGGGGGAACCTTCAGACGTGCCCTTATATCATCATAAATTTTCAAGTTCTTTGTGCACAAGGGGTCTTGTCTTGCATGTAGGCCCCCTATACGTCAGGAATCCTTGCACACCACCTATTCAACTTGCACGCAAGCCTTCTTCTTGCATGCCTCCTGTCCGACTTGCATGCAGCCTGCGTCTTGTGTGCAACACCCCCGACTTGCATGCAAACCCACATTTTGCGCGCATCACCTCCTTCTTGCGTTCCACAGTTCCCACATGCGTGCCAACCATCCGTCTTGCGTGCCAACCTTTCTTATTGGGCATAGAATTCCTATTTTTCCTCGGCCCATTCTCTGACACGTGCTCCATGTGATTCCCTCACCTTGAGGCACCTTGTTCAAACCACTTTTACATGCGATACAACTGTGTTGTGCGCTCATTCACTATGTCGACCCTCAGGTTCGCATGGAGTAATTTCAAATTCCCTTGGATGATACTGCCCATTGTGCTGCTTTGCATCATGCTACTTCGCATAGGCACACTAACATCTATTGCTTCTTCGCATTGCAATGATAATGTTGACCCCAAATGGATCAACTCTCGACACACCCAGCCATGGTGTTGCCTATCCCTTCTTTTCACTAAGGTGCAGAGGGTACCGGTTATGTAAGTACTAGGGGTGCAGAGTGAACCCACCTCATTCGAGCTGCAGGATGTTAAACTGGCAAGCACCATTGTCCTCAGAAAATGATGTTAAACTATGACTCCCCCCAATGCATCTGTTCTCGGGGAAGGGAAACCATCTTGGTGTAAGCTGCTAGCCTTTCTTGTAGGATGTAGTACCCCTATTCCTCATTTCTTTTCCGGTGCCAAAGGCTGACAAAGGGCGTGGTGGGGAATGGTGCTCCTCCTTTATTTGGTGCCAAATCTCTCTCCCACTGGGCTTTGTCACCATTGGGACTCCATCCTGGTGCAAGTCCCAATATCCATCACTCTGGGTCACTAACCATGCGTAAGCCCCAGTTTCCTCTTTGGGCCACCAACTACGTGATCCCTATTCCACCTTCCACGGACGCACCTTTCACGACGTGATCATCAGGTCTCTACTGCCTCTTGTTTCTCACACCAAGCATGACTCACGTGGTCATAGAGTATGCATCAACCATGAAATATTCTCCAGGAATCCTAGAGTGTAAGCCCCATTCCATTATGAACTACAATGAATCTGATCCTTGTCAAGGTAAGGTACATAGGAAGCCTCCATAAGGTTCAATCCCAACACCTAGTCATTCTGACTCCCTTCATGTTGGTTCTCCCACACCATTCTAAACTATGAGGACATTGATCCTTGCCATGGTAAGGTACATAGGATGCCTCCCTGAGGTTCAATCCCAACACCTAGTCATTTTGACTCCCTTCATGCCAGTTCACCCACACCATTCGAAACTACGAGGACTTTGATCCATGCTAAGGCAGGGTAACTATGAAGCCTCTCTGAGGTTCAAGCCCACCACCATCAATCGGTCCCAAACATCTTCATGTTGGTGCACCAATTCCCCAATTGGAACTTTGAGGACTTTGATCCTTGCTAAGGCAGGGTATGTAGGAAGCCTCCCTGAGATTCAAGCCCACTTCCATCTATCGGTCCTGACCACTTTCATGTCGGTGCACCAATGGCCCATCTTGAACTATGAGGAATTTGATCCTTGCCAAGGTAGGGTATGTAGGAAGCCTCTACAAGGTTCAATCCCACCACCCCGGTCATTCCGACCACCTTCACATCAATTCAACAACACTTTGGGCTGCCTCAGAGCATAAGCCCCAAATGCCTCCCATCTGAACTACGATGACTTTGATCCTTGCCAAGGAAAGGTATGTAGGAAGCCTCCCTAAGGTTCAATCCCAACAACCGGTCGTTCCGACCCACCTTCACATCGGTTCATCTACACCATCCATCTGGACCCCAGGTCCTTATTCATGTCGATTCACCCTCGGCCTACATGGCATTAAACTATAGACCCTATTCAGTGGTAAGCCATTGTGCCCCATGCAGCGGTAAGAAATTATGTCCCTCAATCAGTGGTAAGTCGTTGCATCCCGATCAGCGGTAAGTCGTTGCATCTCCTATTCAGTGGAAAGCCATTATAATCTCATTAGTTGGGACCCACATCTTTGGTCTGTCCTAGTGATGTCAGACTAACATGGGCTGCTAACCACGCGTAATCCCCATACACATCCTCGTGTTGTTGTCCTACGTGTACACCCCAATTCACGTTCATCGCCTGATCTCTCCCTCAAGCCTATGTGTCTCAGGAAGGTCATGTCCCAACCCATAGGTTCCACTTCCTCTAAGTCCCATCTAGGCATCCATTCTCACGGGTCACCTCTTTAGATGTCCCATCAGCCTCTTGAACTACCCAGAATTTGATTCCCTGCCACAGGGATACGTAGGTTGTCTCCCTAAGACTCAATCCCAACATTACCATCGTTCTCACGGTGGTTCCATACCATTCACCACCCATTTCACTTGTCACCCCATCATCCATCTTTATTCTTACTTGGGCTGCCACATCCTGGTAAGGTCATGTCAACCCACCTACATCAGAGTGTCCTCCAGGGGTTACACTCATTTGATCCGCACTAGTCAGTGTTCTGATCAGTCTGATCCATCTCTGCTAGATGTTAACTTGCGGCATACCCTATGTTAAACACAAGAAGATGAGGAAAACCTTAGAGGAATTCTCATGTCATATAATTACTCACATTCGACATGGGATGCCTCGGGCTTCCGTGCCCTCGGGAAGCCCTATAATAAGGTGAAGAAACCCAGACATGCCAATGTATCAGCGTCTAGAAGTGCCAGTGATGTCCAACATGACTACTTCCCTAATAGAAGGTTTCTGCCCAGACCGGACCCCTTAGAATGACCTGACAGAAGTAGTGTAATTAACCAGTGTCCATGAAGATATGGCACCAGGAAGAGTTTCATGAACAACGTCCTAAATCTATAAGGGAGATCCGAACTAGGTGATGAGTTTCGAGGAGGATTCTAAGAAAGGAAAAACCAAAATCCCATCATCCCATTTCAATCAAGGAGAAAACATCCCTAAACAAGGAGTGGAGACCACCCACCTTATGAAAGTGGGAATGTGGGGAAACAGACAGCGCCTTCCATCCCACCAAACGAGACGGACACGCACGCCCTAGTGAAAGCATCAAAAATCCAAATGGTGAACTTAACTTGAAAATATTCTCCTCAATATAGAGATTAGTAGAACTCAAGGCGTCAATGGGTTAGCATGTCATCGGATCCAGTTATCCAGTATTGGGTCCCGCCCGGAAAATAGCGGGTCTGGCATAAAACTCACCAGAAGTTGGGGCAGTAGAATATTGGACATCCCGTTATATGACATTGTCAGCGTGGATCCCTCTTAACGGTCATGGAAGACGGAATGGTTCTGTGGAATTGGTCATTTATTCCTTTTTCTATCACCACTGATGAGTTAATCTCCCTGCTCCTCAAGAATATAGTTGCTACACCAGGAACGCAATCACTGCCTCACACCGACACAAGGGCAGGGGCAGTACCAACGTGGTAGTCTTGTGCATTTCTGTCTCTTCCACAATGGCCTCTACACCCACAACCTTGGGGCTCCCATGACCCATATTGTAACACCCCAAGATTCCATGGTACGCTTTCCTTTAAATAATTCAGTAGCGTGTGTTGTACGCAACTTCGAGTTCTACCACACACCACAACCAATCAAACTAGCCGTTATGAATAGTAATACCCAATATTTGAAATTTTATAAATTTTATATCTCAAAATGGACTTCATTTTTGGATTTCAAATATCGAAATTATCCTAGGGTAAAATTTCAGAACTTTTCAGATAACTTTTATATTTTGATGAATAGTGAAAATTACTAAATTTAATTAAAAACAACATTTTTAATAAAAATAATTAATAGTGATAAATTATGTATTTGAGTGCTTTTAAAGTATATTTAGAATATATTTTTACCATTTAATACAATTTTGTTCATTTGACATAATTTCACATTTAAACCGGACATAAACAACTATCAATCTTTTGATAGTTATTATCTCTTAAAAACACGCTTTTTGTTTTAATAACGCGAATTAATTTTAAACTAATTTATGCCACTTCTTTGTTTTGAATTTTGAAATATGGATTCCATATTTTGAATCAGGTGGTCCAAATTGTGTAAATAGGTAACTTTTATTTTTATTCATTTTGAATAATTACTTCGGTAAATATTTTATTTACCATGGTTAAAGGGTAAATCCAGTAAATAAGGGTAACAAAATAATATTATAATAATATTTATTTACCCTAAAATGTGTCCTAACCCTATTGGTTGATATATTTACAACAATGGGAATCTTCGGGTCTATTTTGGGACCCCATGGATCCACTTTTAAGTGATAAAAACACTTTATATTAATTAAGTTAAAATAAATACAAAAATGACATAAGCATATAACTTTTAGAAAAACCATTTTTACATATGGTTATATATGTTGGATTTTAAACTATAAATATCTATTAGAAATATAAACCTATTTACTATATAATCTTATTTTATTTATAATTTTTAGACATTAAATAATTTAATCTATTTGTGACATAATGATGATGCAGTAATTAACGTATTAATGAAAGATTAAGATAATTGATATTATAAATACCCAAATAAATGTAATTTGAGACTTTTTATAAATTAAAATAATTTTCTATGTTAATATTACATATTAGGATTGTTTATATAAATTTTTTTCTAATAAATAATGTTGTTACGAATTTATCAAAAACAAAATACCCAATAGTGTCAAAATTGACATAAAAGAGTTTTTAAAACAAATATTATATTATTAATTGATATTCAATTCCTAAAAATCAATGGTTTGGTAAAGAGACGTATATCATGATATTTTTATCATTAATGGACCACTTGGGGGGTCTCTTAGACATATATAGAAAGTTTATTAACTATATAATATAAAAATACAAAGTGACATGGTAAATGTCAAACTAATTAGAGTTAAAACTAAAAGATAAGTTTAATTTAGTGACCCAAACCTGTCTAAACCACATTGGTTGACTTTTTTTCGACATATCCCCACCTTAAAAGTTAAATAATACACTTTGGAGCCATTAGAAACTGAATATGAATTTATTATAATTTAATATTTCTAGCTTTTCCAAAGGTGCCCCTCACCCATCTTATAAAAGGATACTCCTCCTTCTCTCTAATTCGAACCTTCAAAGCCTTTGGGATCGGCCAACCTCTTCCAAAATGACCTCTAAAATATCATCCCTTAATCCTAGAGGCCTTACTTTAGTCAGAAAGTCATCTTATGGAGCCCTTTTGATAAAATCAAAAGGAAGAACCTGAAAAGGAGGTAATGTTTTCACCACCCTCTTTCAAGTTCCATTCTTTTTCAAATTATTCTTTCATTGTTATTACCATTCTAAAATAATAACTCCAGTATAATCTATATTCTGTGACTTTATTATAAATATTGTACAACCATATTCAGTATTATATCCATCCTTTGAATGACATGTAACTATACGTGTGTACGTACGGCTTACCGTCTCCATGTCGTGGTGTAATTGTTATTCCAAATATTATTATTTAGATGCGTATAATAATGATTTGTAATTCAGGTAAATAATAAATATAACATGATATTTATTCTTTATATATGATATACTATCCAATTATATATTATTTTAATATCAAAAGAATGATATTATAGCTCGTGCGTACGTATGAACTACCATCTCCACGAACGCGATGAGATTCATTCCCCATTATATTCATTCAAGTCTAATTATAATTTGATGATTAAAAATAATTTTTAAGGACTTGATATCATTCTGGATATGAATAATATAAAACCTACCCATAACAAACATGACTTATGTAACAAAACATATAAAAGAAAACAAGTAAGTTAAAACCCAAAACGACAATAATACTAAGATATTATTAACAAAGCAATGTTAAAAGATCATATATGATATAATATTAATGTATATTATTCTCATATAATTTAATAAAAATTATTTCACCATTATACAGGAGTTTAACCTACCCCCAACCAAGGAAAAGTACAAGGTAAGGGTTTATTTCACAATCTCTTCATTATCTAAGGTTGATTATACGTAATTATCTACTAGGACATCTTTATCATCCAAATCCATGTTTCATAAAAATGTATATCAAATCATTCTTACTATTTTCCTGAATATGTGTTAAATTCATTTATAACCTTGTTGACTTTTTTATAAGAAGTTTATAAAAGAATCTTTCTATCGTTTTCCAAACAAGGTCATTTTTAACCTTTTCGACGGAATTAAGATAAGAATGTTTTTTTATCTTATATGGCGGGTGCGGCTATTTTCCACCATTATAAAATATTTGAAGCTTCCCTTACAATATTATAAGAATATTTTCAATGTAAAAGTTTTATTTTATAATTATGTAACTTTTAAATGATTTAAAAAAAGAGATATTTATATCAAATAGTCTTGATTTCATCTATGTCAACATCCTTTAATGGATTTTAAGCTTATTCAAAGTTTATTTATTATGATAAAAAACTTCCATATTATATTGAAGGTTTTGTGATATGTTTGACTGTGTATGTTTTGTTTTTATACCATTCATGGTTTATGGAAATAACATTGACATTTCGTATGCTAGTTTTAATATGAATGTTTATGTTATGTTTAAACCTGTTCATATGAGGAATGAATTGGACTTAATAAGTGAAAGGTGGAGCCCGCTATAGCTCCTCAATGCATCTTTAGGTCTCATGAGACAAACTAGTGTCTTGGAATGAGGCCTTGATAAAAATTTATTTGTAGTCTTGGCATGAGGCCTTGGCTACGTGGTTATGGTAGTCTGTAATTATGCATTCCATCATTATGAAAGTGGTTATTGATATTACATGTGATTATTCAACTAGTAGAATATCCATGTGAATAAGTAAATGGAATTATTTCAAATTGTTTTTTCCATATTATTCTGAAGTTCAAGTTTAAAAGGCTTTAGTTTTAGTTATACAATTCCTTAAATCTTTATGCTTATTTGTGAAAGTTTTCACTATATTGTTATCCTTACTGGGCATTTGAGCTCACCCATTTCTATGTTTTATTTTTTCTAGGATGTGAAGACGTATTTTATGAATGACCTGTAGGGATAGTATAAGGGGATATGACTATAAAGACAAGATGTTGTTGTATTTTTTACTTTATAATGTAATGTAAACTTTATGAATGTATATAGTTATTCCAAGGCTACTAAACTAATCGGTCTTTCAAGACATGATCTTTTGTGATCAGGACAATATTATGTAATAATGCACCGAATCTGGGTAACTGGGGTCTGGGCGTTACAGTTGGTATCAGATGAAGTTTAGTATAACACTTGGAAGATAGATTTAGATAAACTCTGATTAGAGCACGTAGCCCTAAGATATAGTTTGATGATGAGTATAGAAGAACTTCCTAGAATTTTGGTATTATAGAGATTTTTTGAGTTTTTTGAGAAATACATCCATGTCTGGATATGAGCAGGTAGAGGCAGCTCTGACACAGATGTACCTAGTTTTAAAACCTAAAAACACTACTTTGAGCTAGACTCGAATGAGAACTAGTGCATGACAACGAGCCTGGCTGCACTCTTGGTTACGACATGCTCGGGGGATATGCTTAGGATAATTCTCATTTTCTTTATAAATCATTATTAAGGGTTTATGAGTATATAATTCCTCAAAGAAAACATTTTTCTTATGATTATGGATTATATCCATAAATAGTTCAATTTCTGTAATGTTTTTTAGAAGTATGGAATTATGAATTTGATTCATAAACTGATCTAGTTTATGCCATTGTTTAGAAATGGAGCCTATTAGAAGAAATGAATACCGTATCAATGCATGCACTCCATATAGGGATTGCCCTTCTGCTCAAGATAATTATAATGGAGTTGGTGATACAACTGGTGCTAATCAGCTTATCACCATACTGGGACAACTCACTCAGGTTATGAATAATAACCTTACCCATACAGAGCACCCTGATCCACAGCATGGAGGATCAATGTTAGATCACTTCATGAGGAAACAACCACCAACATTAAATGGGAGTACAAATACATTGGTAGCTGAGCAATGGATAAGTTCCCTAGAGAAAATATTTCAGGCTTTAGGGAGTAGTGAAAGGGAAAAATTTATCATGGCAGTTTACCGCCTCACTGGAGATGCTGATCAATGGTGGTCATTGATTCAAAACATAAAAAAAGATGATTAAGTATCAAATATTGAATGGAGTGAGTTCAAAGATCTATTTTTATAAAAATACTTTCCTCGTGACCATCGAGTAGATATGGAAAGGCAATTTTTGAGTCTGAGACAAAAGGAGGATGAGAATATCGCAGAGTATGAGGCTAACTTTACAAGGTTAGCAAGGTATGCTAGAGATTATATACACAACCCAATAAGTATGATTTATCATTTCATTGATGGGTTAAAACCATTTCTTTGTCGAGCATTGGTCTCACAATCCTTCTCGTCGTACGAAGACATTGTCTCATGTGCTATCAAGACAGAAAAGGAATTCCTTAAGTATTATGAATTTAAAGAAAAGCAAGAGAAGAAGAGATCTATTGATCAATCTGGGAATGGAAATAAGGGGATTTAGGGAAATGTTGAAGGTCCATCCTGCAGTAAATGTGGAAAGAATCACCCCGGTACTTGCTTAAAAGAAATGGGAGTCTGTTACAAGTGTTGTGAAAAAGGCCACCAAGATCGTGATTGCAAGGGGAAGAAGGAAGCTACCGATGTGAAATGTTACAATTTCAGGGAGATGGGACATTATGCAAATGAATGTCCTAAGCATCAGGGGAACTTACCTCAGAAAAGGACAAGGGATCAAGGCCAAGCTTCAGTTATCACTACTGCAGAGGTAGAAGCTCCGAAAGACATGGTGGCAGGTAATTTAATGGTTTCCTCAAGTTTAGAAAATTAATTTTTTGATTTTGGATCATCACATTGTTTCATATATTCTCAATTTGCTAAGAAAATTAGATATTTTCAATTTTATTTCACAAGGCAGTTTTCAGTTAAAACATCTAAGGGAAGTATCTTTGCAACAATGTTTTGTGAATTAGTCCCCATTAGAGACCATAAATGTTCTTTATCCAATGATCTCATCGTCATACCTATAATTGAGATTGATATAATCCTAGTTATGGATTGGATTTCGGACCATGATGTGAAGATTTATTGTAAGAAGAAGGAGGTTACGATTTTTGATGATGATGATAAGGAACACCTTATCTTTAGAGCAGAATCGTCACCACCTAATTCTTATCTAGATCCACCCCCAGTAGGTCAACTAAATTTAATTATTGGGGAGGAAGAGAAAGAAATGACTATGGGTGAGGAAAGGAATGTTCAAATAGAGGATGTACCTATTGGGAGAGAATATGTAGCTGTGTTTTCGGAAGATTTACCTGGACATCCTCCAGAATGAGAAGTTGAGTTTTCCATTGATTTAATTCCTGGATCAAGGCCTATATCGAAGAACCCTTATAGAATGGCCACTGTAGAATTAGTGGAAATAAAGAAAAAACTATAGGAATATATAATAAAGGATTTATTCACCCTAGTGTTTCTCCATGGGGAGCCCCTGTTCTTTTTGTTAAAAAGAAAGATGGATCTATGAGGTTATGTATCAACTATAGGGAGATCAATGCTATAACAATAAAGAACAAGTATCCCTTACCTCACATTGATGATTTATTTGACCAACTGCATGGATCTCAATACCTTTTAAAGATTTACATTCAATTTGGATACCATCAGTTGTGTGTGAAGAAGGAAGAAATTACGAAGATAGCATTTCGAACCAGGTATGGGCATTATGAGTTTACAGTAATGCCTTTTGGGATGACTAATGCACCCTTTGTATTCATAGATATAATGAATAGAGTTTTCAAGGAATATATCGATGACTTTGGGGTGGTATTTATTGATGATATCTTGGTATACTCCAAAAACTTTGAAGATCATGAAAATCACTTGCGCATTATCCTGAAGACTCTGAGAAGACATGAATTATATGGGAAGTTTAGCAAGTGTGAATTCTGGATTCAGGAGATTTCGTTACTTGGACATATTGTCTGTAAAGATGGAATCTCTGTTGATCCTTATAAGGCCAAGGAAATCCAAGAATGGCCTACACCGACGAGTATAACTAAGGTACAAAGTTTTATTGGTTTAGTAGATTATTATCGACATTTCATCTAGAATTTTGCCTGATTGGATAACCCATTAATAAAGCTCACACGTAAAGGGGCTAAACTTGTTTGGACAAAGGAGTGTGAAGAATTTCTGAAGAACTGAAGAGAAGATTATTCAATGCTTCTATATTGACCCTACCATCGGGGAATGATGGGTTCGTTATTTATAGTGATGCATCAAAGAAAGGACTTGGTTGTGTCCTTATGAAAAATGATAGGGTTGTTGCCTATGCATCACAATAGTTGAAAATTCATGAGCAAAACTATCCTAATCATGATCTCGAGTTAGTAGCTGTGATCTTTTCTTTGAAGATATGGAGACACTACCTCTATGGTGAAAAATGTGAGATTTATACTGATCACAAGAGTTTGAAGTATACTTTCTCACAAAAAGAACTCAACATGAGGCAAAGGAGATGGCATTAATTACTCAAGGATTATGATTTCACGATACACTACCACCCAGGGAAGGAAAACAAGGTGACAGATGCTTTGAGCATAAAATATCATTGAGTTTTGAATAATATGATAATTGAAAGGGGTCCAATTTTCATGGATCTAGTGAAGATGGACATGGGAATAACCATGGAAGGTGAAAAATCAATGATTTTTCCAATGGATTCCAAACCATCATTACTAGAAAGGATTAAGAGTTCTCAGACCTATGATGAAGAATTTCAAAAGAAGATTAAAGCTGTGAATGATGGGAGATTGAGAGACTTTGTGTATGAAGATGGAATTTTGAAATTTGGGAAGAGACATTATTTTTTCGATATACCTGATCTAAAAAGGGAATTACTGGACGATTCTCATAGTTCCAATTTCTCTATACACCCTGGGAGCACCAAAATGTATAGAGATTGGAAGGATCATTTTTGGTGGGACAACATGAAGAGGGAGATTGCTGATTTTGTGTCAAGATGTATGGTTTGTCAACAAGTGAATACTAAAAGGAAACAGCCTGGTGAAGTATTGCAACCTCTTCCCATACTTGAGTGGAAATGGGATAATATTACGATGGACTTTGTCATGGGATTACCAAAGACTCCTAGAATGAATGATGCAATTGTGGTCATTGTTGATCGTCTTACCAAGTTAGAAAATTTTCTTACTATAAGAGAAGATTTACCACTTGAACGTCTAGCAAGACTATATATTAATGAAGTTCTTGGACTTCATGGAGTACCCCTATTGATTGTTTCTGATCGTGATCCCCGTTTTACTTCAAGATTCTGTAAGAGTCTTCAGAAGGCCATGGATACTGAAATTCGTTTGAGCACTGCCTACCACCCTCAAACAGATTGAAAATCAGAATGGACTATTCAAACCATAGAAGACATGTTGGGATCTTTCTCACTAGATTTTCAGGGTATGTGGGATCAATATTTACCTCTGGTGGAGTTTTCTTATAACAATAGCGTCCATTAAAGTATTCGGATGGCACCATATGAAGCGTTATACAGAAAGAGATGTCGTACACCAACCTGTTGGGATGACATTTGTGATAGAAAACTTGTAGGCCCAGAACTGGTGGAGGAAACAATGTAAATGATAAAGGTAATCCAAAATAATATCAAAGCAGCTCAAAGTAGGTAGAAGAGCTATGCCGATAACCGAAGGAAGGATTTGGAATTTCAAGTAGGATATCATGTTTTCTTGAAGGTATCTCCATGGAAGGGAGTTATATATTTCGGTAAGAAAGGTAAATTGAGTCCTAGGTACATAGTTCCTTTTGAAATTCTAGAATGAATTGGTGTTGTAGCTTACCATTTTTCAATGCCGCCAAGTCTCTCCAAAGTTCACGATGTGTTTCACGTATCACTGTTGAGGAAATACATGCCTGACCCAACACATGTACTCACCTATGAGGAATTATAACTGGAACCTGATCTGCCTTATTGCGAATATCCCATCATGATTCTTGATATAATAGAACAAGTGCTGAGAAACCGAACGACTCGTCTGGTAAAAGTGCTATGGAGAAACCATAAGATGGAAGAAGCAACGTGGGAACTCGAGGAACATATGATGAAGAACCACCCAAGTATTTTCATCCGGTAGTATTCTAGAAATTTCTAGGAAGAAATTATTTGAAGGAGGGGATAATGTAATACCCCAATCTTCCACGATACACTTTCCTTTGAATAATACAGTAGCGTGTGTTGTACGCAACTTCGAGTTCTACCACACACCACAACCAATCAAACTAGCCATTATGAACAGTAATACCCACTTTTTAAAATTATATAAATTTTATATCTCAAAATGGACTTCATTTCTGGATTCAGACTATCGATATTAGGCTAGGGTAAAATTTTGGAACTTTTCGGATAACTTTTATATTTTGATGAATAGTGAAAATTACTAAATTTTAATTAAAAATAACTTTTTTTAATCAAAATAATTAATAGTAATAAATTATGAATTTGAGTGGTTTTTAAGTATATTTAATATATATTTTTACCATTTAATAAAATTTTGGTCATTGGACATAATTTCACATTTAAACCGGACATAAACAACTGTCAATATTTTGATAGTTATTATCTCTTAAAAACACGCTTTTTGTTTTAACAACGGTAATTAATTCTAAATTAATTTCTTCCACTTCTGTGTATTTAATTTAGAATTATGGATTCCATATTTTTAATCAATATGTTAAAAGTGTGTAAATATGAAGCTTTTATTTTTATACATTTTGAATAATTACTTCGGTAAATATTTTATTTACTATGGTTAATGGGTAAATCTGGTAAATAAGGGTAAAAAATAATATTATAATAATATTTATTTACCTTAAAACGTGTCCTAAACCTATTGGTTGATAAATGTCCGACCATGGTCATCATTGGGTCGATTTTGAGACCCCATGGATCCACTTGTAAGTGATAAGGACACTTTATATTAATTAAGTTAAAATAAATACAAAAATGACATAAGCATATAACTTTTAGAAAAACAATTTTAACATAGGGTTATATATGTTGTATTTTTGACTATAAATATTCATTATAAAGATAGAAATATATCCTATATAATAGTATTTTATTTATAATTTTTAGACATTAAATAATATTATTTATTTATGACACAATGATGATGCAGTAATTACTGTATTAATAAAAGATTAAGATAATTGATATTATAAATGCCTAAATAAAAGTAATTTGAGACTTTTTATAAATTCCAAAACATATATAGGTTAATATGACATATAAGGATTGTTTATATAAATTGTTTTTGAAGAAATAATGCTGTTATGAATTTATCAAAAACAAAATACCCAATAGTGTCAAAATTGACATAAAATAGTTTTTAAAACAAATATTATATTATTAATTGATATTCAATTCCTAAAACTCTACATTTCGTCCAAGAGACTTATATCATGATATTTTTATCATTAATGGACCACCTAAGGGAATATTGGATGTATATAGTAGGTTTATTAACTATATAATATAAAAATACAAAGTGACATAGTAAATGTCAAACTAATTAAGTAAGAGGTAAAACTAAAATATATGTTTTATATAGTGAGCCAAACCTATATAAAACCTATTGGTTGAATGTTTTACGACCTATACCCACCTTAAAATTTAAATATTCCACTTTGGAGCCATTAAAAACCGAATATAAACTTATTATAAAATAATATTTCTAACTTTTCCAAAGGTGCCCCTCACCCCTCTGATAAAAGGGAACTCCCCCTTCTCTCTAATTCATACCTTAAAAGCCTTTGGGATTGGCCAACCTCTACCCAAATACCCTCTAAAATATCCTCCCTTCATTATAGAGGCCTTCCTTTAGTCAGAAATCCAACTTGAGGATCCCTTTTAATCAAATCCAAAGGAAGAACCCAAAGAAGAGGTAATGTTTTCACCAACCTCTTTCAACTTCCTTTCTTCTTCAACTTCTTCTTTCTTTGTTATTACCATTCTAAAATAATAACTCTCATATCTTTTATATACTTTTATGTGATTATAAATATGGTACAACCATATTCAGTATTATATCCATCCTTTGAATGACATGTCACCATACATGCGTACATACGGCTTACTATTTCCACGTCGTGGTGTAATTGTTATTCAAAATATTATTATTTGGATGTATATAATAATGATGTGTAATTCAGGTAAATAATAAATATAAAATGATATTTATTCTATATATATGATATACTATCAAATTATATATTATTTTAATATCAAAAGAATGATATTGTCGCTCGTGCGTACGTATGGACTACCGTCTCCACGAACGCGATAAGATTCATTCCCCATCATATCCATTCAAGTATAACTCTAATTGGATGATTAAAAATAATTTTTAAAGACTTTATATCATTCTGGATATGAATAATATACAACCTAACCATAACAAACACGACTTAGGTATCAAAACATATAAAAGAAAACGAGTAAGTTAACACCCGAAACGACGATAATACTAATATATTATTAACAAAGAATTGTTAAAAGATCATATATGATATCATACTAATGTATATGATTCTTGTATAATTAAATGACAATAATTTCACCATTATAAAAGAGGTTGACCTACCCCCAACCAAGGAAAAGTACAAGGTAAGGGTTTATTTCACAATCTCTTCATTATCTGAGGTTGTTTATACGTAATTATCTACTGGGACCTCTTTATCATCCACATCCATGTTTCTTAAAAATGTATTTCAAATCATTCTTACTATTTTATAGACTATGGGTTAAAGTCATTTATACCCTTTTTGACTTTTTTATAAGGCATTTATAAAGGAATCTTTCTGTCATTTTCCAAACAAGGTCCTTTTTAACCTTTTCGACATAATTAAGGTAAGAATGTTTTTTTAAACTTATACGGTGGGTGCAGATATATTCCACCATTGTAAAATCTTTTAAGCTTCCCTTACAAGATTATAAGAATATTTTCAATGTAAATGTTTTATTTTATAATTATGTGACTTTTAAATGATTTAAAAAAAAGATATATTTCTATCAAATAGTTTTGATTTCATCTATGTCAACATCCCTTAATGGATTTTAAGCTTATTTTAAGTTTATTTATCATGATACAAAACATCCATATTGTATTAAATATTTTTTGATATGTTTGACTGTGGATGTGTTATTTTTATACCATTCCTGGTTTATAGAAAAAGCATTGAAATTTCGTATGCTAGTTTTAATATGAATGTTTATGTTATGTTTAAACCTATTCATATGAGGAATGAATTGAACTTAATAAGTGATGGGTGGAGCCATATATAGCTTCTTGATGCATCGGTAGGTCTCATGAGAAAAACTAGTGTCTTGGCACGAAGCCTTGACAAAATCTTATTTGTATTTTTGGCATGAGGCCTTGGCTACGTGGTTATGATATTATGGAATTATGCATTCCATCCTATTGAAAGTGGTTATTGATATTGCATCTCATTATTCCACTAGTAGAATATCCATGTGAATAAGTAAATGACATTATTTCAATTTATTTTTTCCATATTACACTGAAGTTCAAGTTTAAAAGGCTTTTGTTTTAGTTATACATTGCCTTAAATGTTTATACTAATTTATGAAAGTTTCTGATATATTTTTATCCTTACTGGGCATTTGAGCTCACCCCTTTCTATGTTTTATGTTTCCCATGATGTGAAGAAGTATTTTATGAATGACCTACAGGGATATTATAAGGGGATATGAGTGTGGAGACAATATGTTGTTGTAGTTTTCACTTTATGATGTAATGTAAACTTTATGAATGTATCTAGTTATTCCAAGGCTACTAAACTAATCGGTCATTAAAGACCTGATCTTTTGTTATCATGCCAATATTATGGAATAAGGAACCAACTCTGGTTAGCTAAGGTCAGAGCGTTACACATATCCCCATCTGAGCTCATCCAATGAAGGGTGATCAATGACCTCGTATTCCGGTACGAGGAGGAGGGCATAATCTCGACTCATGATATGGCCTTCCTGGATCGGGAGGCATTTGCACCTCATCCTCAACACTACCCACAAGGGCCGCACAGGGAACTGCTACTCCCCACGCCGACATATAATCATTTCAGGAGCCTCTCCCCAAAATGCTTTGACGACTCCATGCCTTATGCTGATGAGGTTGGTGACATCCGGTCCAACCCGATCAGAGTCCCATTCAAGGGGCTCCCAGCGAGGGCTCCCACCCAACCATGTCAGCGATGCCACCCATTATTTCTAGATGAGGAGCACATAAGCCATGTACCCGCACCACCAGCTCTAGTTTGTCCGACCCGATGCCATCGTCAGGTGCAAGATGGAGAGGACACCCACCAATGAGTGTCAATGTTGACGGCTATTGTGTCCCGTGACACCGCCGATGTATATCATCAGTTCCTTGTATACACTGAGAAGGGGAACTTATACCCCTGACCATTATCGAGGCCCTAATCACCACATGGGTAGGCTAGGTCGACTCTCTTGGTCGCCGGCACAAGTAGTGGCCACCGTGAGTTAACCCGCAACAATGCCACCCAGTAAGGAGGTCCTCCCTGTACAACTACCATGGAGAGTGCAGGCCTTCCCCACTTCGAGGCTCGGCATGGAGGTCAGCCTCATGCCATCCTCAATCTAAATTAGGGTCTTTCCCATAGTGGTGAAACTTGGTGCAGAAGTCTCTCACGTTCCCATTACGCTGGGTATAGAGTCCTTCCTCTTTCCCCCGACCACTAGTGTAGGGACATTACACATCTGATCTCTCTTCAATGTGGGGATCCTCCTCGGGTCCTCTTAGAAGATGGTGAAGGTACTCCTCACCTCAGCAACCAGAGGGGTGAAGGCCAGCCTCACCTCACTAGCACCCAACATGGAGGTCCTACCCGTGTTTAGCTAGACCAGTACAAGGGGCCTCCTCATACTCCTATCCATCTTCCTGCCAGTTCTAGCGGAGGTTTTTCCCACTCCAGCGCTATCCATGGTGGTCCTACCTATGTCCCCTTTGAAATTTTTCCTAGTGCTCCTCACACCTCGGCTTACTCAGGTAGAAACCCTCTCCGCCTTAGCACCAGTGTTTCCAAAGGACCTTATGTCAGAAATCAGCCCTATCCCAGGGAGCCACCTAGGGGCTGGAAGGTGGGTCATCTCCACCATAAGAAGAATTCTGGGAAGGTCTGGACAGAGATAAAACCAGTCCACTTCTTATAATCTGAATCAAAATACGAATCAGCTCGGGAACCCTCCCCTCGCTCATCCGAGTCAAGGGCTGGGGAAGGAACAAGGTGCATCAGCCTAATACTCTCGGAATGCGAGGTCCATTAGATTACCAACTCCCTCCACAGATATATCTAGGAGGATAAAAATCTAGCAACCCTACAGGTCATGGTCATGCAACCACCACCATCGTCACCATAAGCGCTCTCTACCTTGACAAGAGATCACAGAGAACTATTTTCGGGACTGCTGGTGGGTGAGCAGCAGTGTGGCCTATTGCCAGAATCCCTAGCCCCTGAGCCAGTAATTGTGGGTGTTGGCCCGTCTTATCGCGACATTGTGTCCAGGTCGCTACACTCTTTGGAAGACAGCCTGAGATTCGGTGTCCAGTCAGCTCGTTCATCATACTCTCCACCCACCGGCCTATTATCCAAACTTTCTGCCTCAATACTGCTTCCAGTTCCTCAGCCACCCACAGTTGACAAGTGGGGTAATAAAAAGCCAGACCCTGAATCTGATTTGAGGAGATTATAGAATATCCTCACAACGAACCACTTCCCTGAGATGTTCTGTCCCATGGCGGCACCGAATATCTGAGTGCCAGAATCCCTCACCCCAGAGGAGGTTGAATATTTCCGCCGAACCCTATGAGTGATGCACTTTCGCCTTTATCATCAGTGAGGGGTTTATCCCAAGATCCAAGAACATCTTGAAGAAATTGGTGAGGAATGTCGTCTAGTCAATCTTGCTACACTCCCTATGGACCAGCGCCCTGAGTCACCAGGTCGTCTTAAGGTCCTCCAAGAGTAATGCATTCTTAGTTTCAAGATACTCTGCAAGATCATAAAAGAGGATTCCCCCCATGCGCAAATCCATGGTTGGGGGAATTATTCGTCTCTCCTCTCCAGTATTATCTGGCGAAAGCCTAACTTTCTAGGATATATCGAGTACATTCCCCCAGGACAGGTCATAGTCAACATGGCTGACATAGTGGACGAGGAGGATGAGTTGGAGCTTCTCTATGGGGACTTCACCCTAGAGGGTGTGCCACCACTATTGGACGCATTGTGTAGGGTTACTCGCCAGCAGAGGAACCTGCTAGGTATCCCTGCACCCACTGAGGCATTAGAACTCTACCGGAATTACGGTAATGGTAAAGAGAACATCAGAGTTTCCAAGCACTCCAACGCATCCGCCTCATTAAGGAAGATGGAGGAAGACCCTAAAAAGGACACATTGCTCCAAAAACATTCCGAGTAGAAGAAGTTGGTCGATAACCTCTTGGATGAATTCTTTGTAGAGAGAAAGTCAGACCATGGTGACCCTAGTCCAGGGAAACAGGGGCAGGAACAACTTCCCCTCAGCGAGCTACCTCCAGGAGACCCTGACCATCTGGCCCCCACAAACAGGGTTGAGTCTAGAACTTACAGCAAGAGGGCGTGGTATGGCTCACCAAAACCTCCTGAACGTAGTGACAATCCAAGGGACCCATCTTGGGATCCCCCAGACACCTAGAGGGTTGTGACGCCAACCACTCCATGAGCCGCTGGGACTGCTTACCGTGTCGAAGAACCCACCAACGCGCTCATAGATAGGGATCCCCGTCAGGACAGGGACCCCCACCTAGATGATCCAATGACAACACTCATTTCCCACCTTGAGGCATTGGAAACACAACATGTGGCAATCTCATCTGATGTCAAGCCACATCCAGCATGGGTTGTTGATACGCCCACACCTCTAGGTTTCATGAATCCCACCTTATCCCCCTTTAATGGTATGGGGGACCTACCGCAGCACCAAGCCCACATCAACTAAAGGTGTTCTCCCATGTTAGGGACTCCAGCGCAGTAGGAGGCTGCCAAGATCCACTGTTTTATTTAGAAATTGGAGGGGCCTGCATTCATCTGGTACATCTATCTTCCCATCGGATCCATAACTAGTTGAGAGGGCCTTCGTAGGAAATTCTTCTACCAGTTCAACTCTACCACATGGAAAACAAGCATCAAATACCTATTCAAGTTCAAAGAAAGGCCTAATAAGCGTGTCGTGGAATTTATCTCCCGGTGGAAAGGGTTTACATATTCCCTTGACATGCCACTAACCCAGGAACAATTAATAACGATGTGTGTAGGAAATGTCAAGATGGAACAGGTTCCCTCTCTAATAACCTAGAACTACCTAGTGGGATTTTGAGACTTCACTGATAAAGCCCAATTCCTGGAAGAAGCCCTACAACAGGCCATCCAGACACATCTGTTGCCTCTTGAAATTCCCAAAAGAAAGGATATTAGAGCCAAGCTTGCCGCGGTGGCCCAAATAGAGGCCCCCAGATAGTTGGAATTATTACCAATGGATCCACCACACCAAACTCGCTTATGCAGGCTACTACAGGCTCATCCTCCATCCCAGCAGCAGCTTCCTTAGAATCAGCAGGTGCCCCAGTGAAATACGCCGCCACCGCCTAGGTAGGACAACTTGGCTTTGCCTCCTCAACAGGATCTTCCAGCTCCTCGCCAGGTCCAGGATCCAAGGCCCCTCTTTCCGAATAGAATAAATCGTACCTACTCATTCAATAGGAATCAGGTCCCCAACTATTTCTGAAGTTCCTTGGAACAAGGGATTATGCATTTTCCTGAGTAAAGAAGGCCAGAAGAGTCGAACCTCACTGATCACACTAACTATTACCCCTATCATCAAATATTGGGGAACACCCTCAAGTAGTGCTATGTGTTCAAAGACTAGCTTCAAGACCAGATTGATAACAACATAGTCAGGTTGGGCTCGGATCCGGCATAAGTGGCATGCATCGTCCTAAGGCGAGACAGCAGTAGTGACAGTAAGGGCGAGTGGTATCAGGTTTCTAACCCTGATTCCTAGAATTATGATGAATGTATGTCTCTCAAAATGGTCGCTTGTGACAATCGTATCATTTGGGCATGCCTGAATTAGCCGGAGCCTTCATAAGCTGTAGCCGCTACTTCTACATCATCATCTCAGTCAGCCTCTTCCCAGAAGAGCAAGCATTGACTTCACAAGGGAAAGAAGCACGCCCTCCCAATTCCACCATTGTACCTCACTCTCAGTGACTTCATGCCTCCAGAGATGAGAATTCCTATGAGAATGCTCCCAGTAATAAATGACTCTTCAAGTGATATTCAAGGGTACTCTTCAGTTAATACCGTGGAGTTGGTAAATCCTTATATGACTCCTAACGACGGGGAGCGCCAGGAGAACCTCTTCAACGTCCCCAGCTGACGCCAACGTCAGTGGAGCCTCATTCATATAGGTTATCAAGGAACATTAGTTATCACTTCCTTCCAGGGCATGCATGACACTAAGGCCATACAGTAGGCACAGCGCAGAGCTCAGCACGTGCAGCCTCCTCATCTGGTGTCATCAGGCCCGCCTCCACCGCCGTTTGTGTTGTTGGATCAATTAGAGACACGTAGACCATGGCACAACAAGCCTCTCCCAGCTATAGGTCAGTATTTTTCATCCAGACCTCATCCAGTAGCATCTCTGTGGGCGTTGACTAGTGAACAGCAGGATATGCCTAGCACCAGTTAGCCGACGGCCCATCCGGTAAGGCCCGCCATTCCTCTTGTCACAAAGCCGCCTCCTGCAAGTAGAATTTCATGCCTGGTGTAGAAGTATGATGTTCTCTACCACCTTTACAGCATCCCAGTGAGGCTTTCCATCCTTAAGGCCCTTCTCCTATCGTCAGATGTGTGTGAGGCCCTCGCTAAGGCTTTAAGAATCCAACTCTAGTTTGAGATAGAGGTAGAAGCCACATAAGTTTTTCATGCTGAAGCGGTTGAGAATACTAAATTCCAGGCCCTTATCTCATTCTATGGAGAAACTGAAGGATCTAACATACCAGGGAACATTCACCACTGTACATCACTAGCTAGTTCAATGGCATGGAGGTATACCGTTGTCTTTTCGACACGGGCTATGGGATAAACTTAATCCTAACCCAGAAACTGTGGAAACTGGGGTTATCCGAAAATGAACTGACTCCCTATGACTTAAGAATCCAGGGATACGATAGGACCGAGAAGACCCCAGTTGGAATGATCCATTTGAATACCCAGTTTGGTGGCCTAATTTCTAGCATCAAGCTTATGGTTAGACCATGGATGCACCTGCACGTGGCGGTTCCCTCATCGTATCACCAGTGCCTCAATTAATCCCTCAATGGTCGAGTGGGCATGATCCAAGGTGACACGTCTCCTTTTTCCTCTTGTGAATATCAATACCTAGACACTGACTATTACAAGATCAAGGAAAAGAAAATTCAGGCCAGTGAGGTTGAACCTGTCACAGTTGCAACTGACCCCAGGGCAGGTCTAGATGATGCCTACGTCTTCCCAATCCATCAATTGGAGGCAAAAACCCCCGACATGGGGCAATGTTTTGGTGTATCTGTTATAAGGGAGAATTATATACCCAATTCCATGTGACTGAGGAAAACCACCTTGTACTTTTACACAAATCAGACTCAGGTGATCCCGGAACCTCTTACCCCCGTAAGGTATCAGGATGTCCGCCCCATGGCAATAGCAGTATGTCATATGTGCCTATTTTTTTGGGCCGGAATTAACCATATCAAGAAGATGCACCACTATTGATTTTATATCAGCATGTGTGTACCCTTGGTCCAAATACCAGACGGTATCAGATAGATAGCCTTCATTGTTATGGTTTCTACAGCACGTAAACCTCACGATATGTTGTCTATTTCCACCCAGGCTGGTACCAGCCTCTCACAGGGGGTTGTGAACTTATAGGAAGCTTTCCCCGAGGATGATTAATCCTTATCAAGTGAATAATAGGATTTATAAGATGCTCCCATGTCCTTTGAAGAGGGCATCTCCGCCATAGTCGATGAACTAGTACAGGTAAACCTCGGTAGCGAGGCAGATCTGAGACCCACAATGATCATTGCCTCCATGTCCCTCAAGGAGCAACAGTGGTATGTAGACTTCCTGAAAAAACACCGTGTTGAGTTTTATTAGAGTTACATTGAGATCCCATGACTAGATCCTTAGGTATCCATCAACTTCCTCGGTCTTCCGGCAGATCATTACAGGTTCAAGCAGCCTCCCAGAAAGATGTACCCTTCTCATGGAGCCATGGTCGTGACTGAAGTTGACAAGATCATCAGGGTCAACAATGATAAGGAGGTCCAGTACCCCAAATGGCTAGCCAACATTTGGCTAGTCGAGAATAAGAATAGACAGATCAGAGTCTGCATCAACTTCTGCAATCTCAATCATCAATGTCTGAAGGATGATTTTCCCCTTCCTATGATGGAATTGTTGATTGATGATATGGCTGGGTTCCAATCCCTCTCCTTCATGGATGGTTACTCTAGATACAACTAGATCTGAATGACCCCCAAGAATGAATAGTCCATTGCTTTCAGGGAACCACGAGGTACGTTTTGTTACCATGTCATGCCCTTCGGCTAAAAGAATGAAGTTGCCACCTATCTATGGGCCATCCATCAAATATTCAAGCCAATCCTCGGGAAATTAGAATAATTCTATGTGGATGATCTGGTGGTCAAATCTTGCCAGTGTCCGGACCATCTCAAGGACCTCTAGAAAGTGTATGGCTTTTTCCATTCCAACCACTTGAAGATGAACCCATTGAAATGTACCTTCAGGGTCACCACTAATAATTTCATTGGCTTTGTTTTCAGGTACTAGGGCATCGAGATCGACCCAAAGAAGATCAAGTCCATCAGTCAGATGCCTCCCCCGAGCAATATTTGGAAGAATCGAGGTTTCCAAGGCCACATAGCCTACATACGCTGATTCATTGTGTATATATCCCGAAATTTTGAGCCCTTTTCTCAGATCGTGAAGAAAGGCTCCGCCTATGAGTGGGACAATGAGTGCCAGACCATGTTTGAGGAAATCAAGAAGTATTTTCTCTAGCCTCTGGTAGTGATTCCACCCATCTCTAAAAACCACTGATCTTGTACATGATTTCCCTAGAATGATCTCTTGGTTCCCTTCTCACCCAGAAGAATAATGAGGGGATAGAAAATAGTCTCTACTAGCTTAGTCGTATGCTCATCGATACGGAGACCAGATACTCCCCCATTGAAAAGAGGTGCCTTGCACTGGTATTCGTAGTATAGAAATTGTGATAGTACTTGAAGCACCATGAGGTATTGTTGGTGTCTTGGGTAGACCTACTAAAGTACATTCTGAACAGCCCCATATTGACTGGTCGTCTAGCACGATGGGATGTGATTCTTCAGAAGTTCGATATCAGGTTTGTACCTCATAAAGCTATTAAGTTGAAAGCATTGGAAGACTTCCTTACTGCCCATCTGAATCCTGCTGACCAATCCTTGGATATTGACATTCTTGATAAGTAAATCCTCTCATTATATCATGCCATACCGTGTTGGAAGATTCACTTTGATGGTGCTTCCCGAAGCCCCGTTGGTGGGAGGCTCAATGATCATAGGCTCAATAGGGTAGGCCTGGGTATTGCCTTTATTACCCCAACACAAGACATTCTATCGTACTCATTGCTATTGTTATAATGCTGCACCAACAACAAGGAAGTGTATCATTCTCTTATCACTAGCCTCAAGCTGGCCCTCAAGATTTATGTGATCCATTTTCATGTGAAAGTGGATTATGAACTTGTCATCAGATAGATCAACGGTGGCTATGTCGTTAGAAAACCAGAGCTCGTACCATTTTTGGAGTGCACCCTCCAGCTAATGGGCTAATTCCCATCTCGATTGGAAGTTACTATATCCCTCGATCTTAGAACAGTTGAGCAGATGCCTTGGACGGCCTGGTGGCATCACTTGTAGAACCCGAGTAGGATGATTTGATTATACATGTGGCACATCGGAGAGTCATTTCTCCCATCACCCCAGATGATGACGAAGACTTGCGGGTAAGCCATATTACCATTGGGGAATCCAAACCAAGACCCCCAGGTTCCTCAGATGATGTGGTTGAAGTGACCCCTCACTGGAGATCCCCCTTTGTCGAGTATCTCCAAAATGGTTACCTCCCGGCTGATCGGGCCAAGCGCGAGAAAATCTGACACCTTGCGCTGTAGTTTACCCTCCAGAGTGGTCCCAGTCTTGAGCAGAACCTCTACAATTGTGGGTTCAATGGTGTTATCCTCCATTACATCCAAGGAGTTATGATTTCTCAATCCATGCAGGAGATTCATCCTAGTTTGTGCGGCACCCACCAGACTGGGCCGAAGTTGTCCCACTAGATCCAGAGACTAGGGTACCTTTGGCCCTCCATGATCCCTGATTGCATCAAGTTCTCTGAGAGATGTCACACGTGCCAAATTCATGATAACTTCATGCATCGACTACCAGAACCTCTCCACTCAACCAAGTACTCTTGGTCGATTTTGGTATGGGGACTCGATGTCGTGGGACCGTATCCACCGGTGATAGCTCGCCAGTGTAGGTCCATCCTGACCGCTACAGATTTCTTTTCCAAGTGGGAAGAGGAAGTTCCTTTTAAGTAGTTCAAGTCCCATTCTATCTTTGAATTCGTGAGATCCAATAACATCTACCGGTTTAGAGTACCTCAGGCCATCCTCACCGATAACGGCACGAACTTTCGAGCAGCCAAGCTGAAGAAAATGTATGCCAAGTACAACATCTGTTCAAACCATACCTTTGGATACCACATACATGCAAGTAGATAGATTGAGGCATTCAACAAAACCCACTCTAACATTTTTCAGAAAATGGTTGGTCAGAATAAGAAGAGTTGGCCGGACAAGCTCCCCAACGCTCTCTGGGCTTACCAGACGACAAATCGTAATTTCTACCAGGTGACCCCATATTCCCAAGTTTATGGAACTGAGGATATCCTAACCATTGAGATATACCTTCCTTCATTATGAACAGTGATCTATTCCCTACATGCTCTAGATAAGGTAGCTGAAATTCATAACACTAAATTATAAGCACTCAACGAGAGTAGGCTTCGTGCTCTGTACAATCTAGAAAGGAATCAAAATAATATGGCTAGAGATTTCAATAATAAATTTCATCTCCACTCCGTGAAAGGTGACTTGGTATTGGCCCTTAGGACACCAATGATAGCTGGTAGGAAATTAACCAATTTGGAGTACAAATGGGAAGGATGTTACATAATTTACATGGTTTTCCCCAATGGATCATACTCCATGGTGACCATGGATGGTGAGCATATAAATCCTCCCACTAATGCCAAGTTTCTCAAGCAATACTTTGCTTGAGTCAGATGGTCCTGCAATACCCTAACCTTCTGGGTCTGGCATAACCCTAAACTCTCTTGTCCGACATGACCTTCAACATTATCGGGTCCGGCATGACCATAAACTGTCTAGTTCTGCACGACCCTAAACGGCTTCGTTTTGCATGACGTTAAACTATATGCCATCCTACAAGACGTTAAACTACACCCTTAGAACTACCTGTGGATTGATTCCCATTCCATGGGATATGTAGGAACACTCAAACATTTCTTCCTCAACCCAGCCCCAAACACTCTTCTTTGACAATTTCCCCTGGGTATAGTTCTCTCGGAGGATCCTTTCATGGTATAGTGTAGGCTTCTTTAGCCCCACTCATGTCAAGATTATGAGAGTTGCACCATGTTCCAACTCCCCATTCTTCTATCCTCCTACGTCCTCACTGCACGACATTAAACTGCATGGACTTTAAGAACTATGTACGACTTGATTCCAATCCTCATGGGATATGTAGGAATGCCTGAACATTTCGTCTGTTGGACCAGACCAAGTGCAAGAATCTCCCCTTGGGTCAAGACATATGGTGTGGTGCAGGTTTTTTCCCTAATACATGTCTAGATCATATCAATTCCTCCATACGTCCCACTCTCGAAGGTGTCCGCCTATTTCACCACCCTGGATGACTTTAAAATGTATGGGTATAACTATGCTTCACCCATTCCATTGATTGGGACTCAATAATCCTTCCCATTCATGAGGGCCCCTAAATGGTAGGGATGCTAGGCCCATGGGATCTCCTACCACTTCAGGCCAACGCCCTCAAGGATGTTGAGCAATAAGTTGATACATATCTCGGGTTGCGAATATGGTCAGTGGTCAATGCTTATTTGTTGTTCCCATCCCTAGTCAGTATAAAGAAGTTGTTTTCTAAACAAGTTCAGCAGCTATCCTTTGTCGTTAGAGCCACACCAAGATGTCCCAAACATTGAGTGTAGTGGTTCATTCTTCCACATTGTATCTCCAAGCGACAAAATCCCTTTGGGAAATTCCAGTTATCTAACCCTTATTTAAAATGTAAAGCCAAATTTGGCTCCTGGTTTCCCACACTGAGCACTGCTCACGTTGGCTTATGAGCTGTGATGAGTAAGGAGCCACACAAGAGTTCATATGGCTACAGTTGACCGGGATGCCCAGCCTCAGGCCCCTTGGCCTTTTCCATCCCCTTGGCCTCTTCCGGACCCTGGCCCAAGTCCTCATATAGGATTGTGTGTTGTTGTGCGGAATAATGTTCTTATTCACTTCGGGATATTTTTCCACACCGCACATATCCCCTCAATACATCCATCCCTTCATTTATCATCTGTCCTGTGAGCACAAGCCCTGCCATGATTCGGGAGCCCCATCATTTGGGTTGCTGTCACCCTCTATATCCAAAAGGACCCCCGAATGGCATGGAGGCTAGGACTAAGGGTTTTCCTACCATTACAGAATAACGTCCTCAAGTATTTTTGGGCGGCAGGTTGATGCGAGTCTCGTGTTACAAATATAATCAATGATCAACGCTCAATTGTTTTCCCTAAACTCTGGTCATATATGGGTGGGTACTATGTTGTGAACCTGGTGAACAGTTTTATTCATTCATCGTTGCTTCTTTTTGGTCTTCCATAAGAACGATGGTTCTCCATTACTGTCCCACGTATATGACATTAAACTGGGAATATATGTTCCAAGATCTATGACCTTAAACAAAGATCACCTTCGTCCTTACTGCAAGATGTTAAACTGAAAGCTGGTCAGGACTTTCTGTCCAAGGCCTAGCCTCAGGCCCCTTGGCCTTTTCATGCCCTCGGTCCAAGTTCTCATTTAGGGTTGTATAGTGTGGTATGGGATTATGTACTCATTCACGACGGGTTACTCCCAGCGCCGTACACCCCCTCTGTATGGGGTACCTCACCCATTTATGTCCTTACTGCATGAAGATAAACTTCACATTACTCTCTATAAGAACTATGTGTGTCTTGATTACCATCCTCATGGTATATGTAGGACCGCCCGGACATTAAGTCTTTGGGTCTAGCCTCATCTTAACCCCTTGTTCTGCATTCCCCCAGGGAGAGTTGTATATGGTGTGGTATGGGATTATGTCCTCATTCATGTTGGGTTTTGTAACAATCGCACTATTCTCCTCCTCCTCCTGAGAGTTTCCCATCCCCATGTTCTATACGCGTCTTTTCAAATAGGCTACTCTCAAGATGAGACCCTCAGTCCTCTTTAGTGATTCACTAATGTGGCCACAGGTACTGTGGTTTAGTACCTAGAATGTCATATTCTACTCAGACATGATTTCACCCATTTCTCATGCTTTTTGTTCCCCTTCATTAGGGTTTCCATCACCTTTCAAACCCAAAGGGACCCCCGAATGGAATGGATACTTGGAACAAGGTCCCTCCTACCATTACGGCCCAACATCTTCAAGGGTTTTGAGCAAAAAATGGATACAAGTCCAGTGTTGCAAATTTTTTCAGTGGTCGATGCTCATTTTTTGTTCCCAACTCAGGCCTCACGATATGTATGTTGTGTTTCAAACACGGTCAACAGTTATCCTTCATCGTCACGCCAACCCCATTAAGCCCAAAATATTGGTTACATGACTCACATCATTCTCTACCTCATCATTTCCAAGTAGAATTTTGAAACTCTTGGTACTATTACTCAGTGCGCATCCGCACGTTAGGAGGAAAAAGATGTGATAAGGAAATCATTCAGGGCTCCACAGATTTTCCCTTTGCATATATTTCACATATTGAAATTACCTCATCTGTAGGACCCCAGGGCACCCTGAGAGGGTAGGGGTGAATCAGGGTGACAATTTTTTCCCTTTTAAAATCAAGGATCTTATTCCCACGTTGGTAGGAACTAGATAAACCTGTATGATGGATATAATCTGCAATGAAACATTCACATGCAAAGAGATGACACATCAAATTTTACTTGTTTCCCCGTTATGGGCTACGTCCAAGGAGCATACGCCAACAAGATTTAATTCGTACCAAAGTCCACTATTCTTCACTAGTTATGGATTACAAAGGTTCAAGAGCAGTCACTCTGTCCCAGGAACACTACCTTTACCACTTTTCAGGGAAATATCACTATGTCCCTCAGGTCACTCCTGTTGAATCCCCCTAGCTCACTACCATTGGTGAAGTAACACTCAGTTTATAGACGTCAAGGTCTCCCCATAATTGCTAAATGAATGCATCCACTGTTGTATGTACATTCACTATTGAAGTCCAACTCTCAACTGTAAACTGATCTCACATTGCACCAAAGGTATCGAGAATTCTTCCAGCTTTCGTGTAGCTCTAAGAAGACCAGAAAGCATCAACAATACCTAGCACGCAAGTCCCATCCCGGCGTGCAAGTTTCAGGGACGGTGCGTAAGTTATAACTGGCGTGCAAGTCCACCTCCAACACTTATGTGAATCCACCTTCTTCAATACCAAACATGTGCGACCCTACTCATTTTCCACCCAAACCGATTTTGGTGCCCAATGGTCACCTGTCGCACAACTCCAAGCCTGGCGCACAAGTATCACTAAAAAACCTGCGTGACTATGCCTTCCCCAGCTCCAAACGTGCGCGACACACCACCACTGATGTGACTTATACACCTGCGCGATGGGAGCTCTGAAAATTATCTAAGTCCGAACTTCTTTTCAAATGAGGAGGGTTAGTCCTCTATTTATAGGGAAATTGGTCCCCCTAAGCGGAGGCGCGCAAGTGTCCTCATGGCATGCAAGTCCCAGCGTGCAGCTCCAACCACCCTAGCCTCTGTCACGCAACTCACCTATGCGACCACACCAATACTTGCGCGACCCCCTTTCCTTTGCCATATTTTGATGCTCTGATCTCAAAGAACAACAGGCGCACAACTTCCCAACCTCCTAGGCATCGGCGTGAAAGTCCTTTCTTAGCACGCAAGTCACTTGCGCGACCAACCCAAAACCTACACGGCCCTTATCCCTTTTCCAATTTTCCATGTTTTGATCTTGAAAAAAATATGGTGTGCAATTTTCCTCTCCTTCAAGTACACGGCGCAGAAGTCTCTTTGCCAAAAAAACTTTTCTCCATTTGTCAATTTTTCAGGCCCAAAAAATTGGCAAACACTGGAAAATGGTGCCACCATCAATACTGTAAGCTGCTTGAACTGTATGAGCACTTTTCAATCACACATTCTGAACTTCCTCTGACGGTTGACAATAATCACAAACCATACACCAATTCATTCAAATATTACCATGGTTCTAACAATCTCTTCCTTTGGGTTTGTTGGAAATCAGAAAATAAATTCTATAGATCCCCATCCACATATAAACCATCGACACAAGAATCAACTCAACCAACACTCTAAGTCTATGTGAGCAATGATCGGTGTAGAAAACAAGAGAGAAAGCTTTAATTAGGTTCTCGTGTTTTGGAATTCTCAATGACGCCCAAGAATTACATGACCAAAGTATTCCTTCTCATCCTTCTCATCCTATCACTGACATTGTATTCGCATCGTTTCACAGAATCATTACATGCCTGAACATACCTGAATTTATTCCTTTCTCCCCCATTGACAATAAAGACAAAGACCGGTAATTAGTTCATTGTTCAGCACAAACCATACACCCCCTGGATAGTATCTCCCCCACAAACCTACATCACATCCATAAACAGATAAAAACAGTTACCATAAATGGGGAGAGGGGTATTACGTATCCTTCTTATGCACTGGGAGGCAGCCGAACACCGAGGTTCAACCGATGCTTCTCAAACATAGCCGCTGACAGTGGCTTGGTCAGGATATCAGCCACTTTCTCATCTGTTCCCACATGATCCATTCTAATCACGCCTTGGTCAACCTTCTCTTTGATAAAGTGATAACTTATTTCAATATGTTTGGTATGATAATGCTGACCAAGACTCTTCGTAATATCAATTGCACTCTTGTTATCATAGTAAATCACCATTGGTTGTTTCACCTCATCACCAATATCTTTCAATTGTTGCTTCATCCATATTAGTTGAGTGCATGACTTTGTAGAGGATATATATTCAGATTCAGCAGTAATAAGAGAAGTAATTTCTTGTTTCTTGCTCAACCATCCAACACATTTATTCCCAATGTAGAATACTCCACCACTGGGGGACTTTCTATCCACTACATCACCAGCCCAGTCAGCATCAGAAAAAGATGATAATTCACTGTCTCTTCTTGCAGAAAATTATAAGCCACAATTGTGAGTACCTTGAATATACCTCATGATTATTTTTGCTGTGGCCATTTCTTCCTCCTTTGGATTACTCTGAAATTGGGCCGCTAGACAGGTTGCAAAGACAATATCTGGTTGTGTCAATGTCAGGTACAGTAGGCTCCCAATTATCCTCCTATACAAAGTGGGGTCTACATATTCCCCATCCTCATTCTTTCCAAGTTTGGTTCCAACTGCAATCGGAGTTGAGATTGGTTTGGAGTCTTGCATATTGAACTTCTTCATCAGTTCTCCTGTATACTTTTCTTATGAAATGAAAGTGTAATCCTACCTTTGAATCACCTGCAGCCCTAAGAAATATGTGAGCTCTCCAATCATAGATATCTAAAATTATGATTTCATGTGATTGGAAAATTCATCCACTAGCTTCTGCTTTCTTCCACCAAAAATAATGTCATCAACGTAGACTAGAACCATGATCTGGTCTTTTGGAGAATTGTTCACATATAGATTGTGGTCTAATCCTCCTATTTTGAATTCTAGCTTCTTGAGATATGATTCCAGCCAAGAATACCATGCTCTTGGTGCCTGCTTCAAACTATATAGAGATTTCTTCAGTTTACAGACCTTAGTTTCATCAGTACCAAGAACAAAACCCACTGGTTGTTCAACGTAGAATTCCTCTTTGAGAAAACCATTCAAGAATGTTGTCTTGAAATCCATTTGATATAATTAATATCCTCTTTGGAGCATCATGGAAAGGAAAAGTATGATTGACTCCAGTCTAGCCACTAGAGCAAAGGTATCTTCAACATCAATGTCTTCAATCTGTGAATATCCTTTGCATACTAGACGTGCCTTGTTTTGAATAACACTTCCATGCTCATCGAACTTTTTCTTTAAGATCCATTTTGTACCAATCACATTTTGACCTTCGGGTCTCTTGACAGGATCCCATGTCTAATTCTTGTCAATATAATATAACTCTTCATTCATGGCTTTCACCCATGATTAGTCCTTTGTAGCTTCTTCCAATGAGGATGGCTCCACAACGAACAGAAATGTAGATTGCGTGTTATTCCACATCCTCCTTGTTTGAGTGGGTGTGTTTCAATCCCCAATTATATTAGATGGATCAATCTCAGCTCTTCGATTTCTCCTGCGAGGTTCAGTTGCATTCTCTCCAACCATAGTTTCATCTTCAAATTCTTCTTCTGAGTCAACATCATGATGTGACTACTATGTGTTTTGGTCAACTTCATCTATTTCTGTATTTGTATTTTCTCCACGTTCACTTTCTTCCTCACTCTCTATCACATCATCATAAGACGTCCTTGAATAATTTGTGGTTTTCTCTTCAATTATCTTAACATCACTTCTTTACACGATCCTTCCTAATCACATGTTGAAGCACTTGTAGGCTTTGTTATTCATTGAGTATCCAAGTAAAATACCTTCATCTGCATTGTCACCATACTTCCCTGATTTCCTTCTTTGTTTCTGATGAAGAATTTACTTCCAAAAACACGAAAGTATTTCAAAGAGGGGATTCTTACATGCCACAATTCATATGGTTTCTTTGTCTCACCCATATAGAGTGTTGTTTGATTATTAGTATACATTGTAGCTTGAACAACCTCTTTCTAGTAATGTCATGGAATACGACTTTCAATCAGTATAGTTCGTGCCATGTTGTTCACCTATCGATTCCTATGTTCAACGACTCCGTTTTGTTGTGGTCTTCTAACATCAACTACCTTATGTTGTATCCCATGCTTCTCTAGAAAATTCTCTAATTCAATGGACATGTATTCCCCTCCATTGTCAGATCACAACACTTTTATAGTTCATCTAGTATCATTCTCGGCGATTCTCCGATATGTTTTCATGCAGTCATGGACTTGTCATTTCCTATGAATGACCATCACACATTACATTATACTATAATCATCTAGGAAAAGGACAAAGTACATCTCTCCTTGAGTTCTAGAAACATTTATCGGCCCACATACATCTGTTTGAATTAGATCGAGAAGATGAAATGTGCTTTTCTTCTTTGGCTGATATGAACTACAGACCTGCTTCCCATGAATACAAGCATCACAAGACATTTCATTCTCACGTTTCAGGTTGGGAATGTCCATGACAATCCTTAATTTTGATATTTTATCCATGTCTTTTTGATTGATGTGTCCCAGTCTTCGATGCCACAAATTGTTTTCTTCTTCAACAGTTGGGTAACAAACATTTTCTTTACAATCAACCTGATACAAATTACCTTCTATTTTGTATCACTTCATAAGTGAATTACCTGTCTTTCCCTTGATAGTGTAGCCTTTTTGATTAAAAGTAACTATAAGTCACGAGTCATATAGTTGACTCACACTGATTAGATTATGATGTAGGCCATCTACGTAGAGGACTTCAGTCTTCTTTATCTCTCTATTATCTAATTTAGTACTTCCACTGCCTTTGATTTTTAGTGATCCATCATTACCAAATCGTACTGTACCATCAACCTTCTTTTTGATATCTGTTAATAGTCCAGCATTACCTGTCATGTGATATGAACAACTGCTGTCTAGAATCCAGGTACTGTTGCTTTTTGTGGCTTTGAGGGACACCTCTACAAGGTTGGATTTCTCAATTTTCTTCCATTCCTTCCATGAAACATTGTATTGAGTATAGGGCATTGATGTCCTTTCAATTATCTCATCTGTGTACATTGGTTCTTCATAGTTGAAGTCTTCTTCGAGAGGAGAAAACATGCTTGAAAGAGAAACACTATCTTTTTGACGAGGATTGGCTTGTCGTGAACTCCAGTATGAGGTGTCCATGTCCCTTATATACCTGTAATAAATAGCCTTATAACCAAATTTAGAACAACAAAAACAATATCCATAGAAATTGTTTCTTCTATGAGAATTAGGATATGAATTTTTTCTCCTCTGTTGAACTCTTATATCTTCTCCATTCAGATAGGTTCTTGCCTCTTCGCAATACGACATTGTATGGCCTAGATAGCCACAGGACAGACACTTCATGAGAGGAAATTTCTTCTCACTTGAATTTCTCCTCATACCTTCTTCCATGGGAAAATAGTTAGACTGTCTGTCATTTCTGAATGTTTGAAGATAATTTTCGGTTCTCCTTTTAGTTTAAACTGAGGATTTATTTTTCATCACTTCAGGCAATGTTTCAACATGTCCAACTTTCATCTTGTCTTTCTTTTGGCTCTATTTACTTCCAGCAGTTGATGTCTCAGCTACATAACCAATTCCAATCTTTCCCATGCAAGCGGGTCTCTGATCACGCAGGAGTTTTCTAACCAAATCTAAACCACACTTGTCTCTTGCTAGTAATTTTGAATCTAAGAATATTCAAAATTGTATTTTCTTCCTAGATTATTTTGTAATTGATTCAGTCTCAAGTTTACTCTTAGGAGTAACAACTTCCTCCTCAAGACCCTCAGTAGCCTTGTTCTTTTCTTCTAGTCTGGATGTTAGGTCATTGATGACCTTTCCCTTCTCTTCTATTCTCAGCTTCACATCCACTACATCATCATTGATTTCAAGAATTTTAGACTGTGCTTTCACAAATTCTTCCATTCGTTCAATTTCCGCTTCAATCTGATCAACATATTCAGTTGATTACACTACAATTAATTTCCACTTATTTCGACTCTTTAATTTAGTCTTAAGATTTATAACAACATCCTTAAGTTGAAACTTGGGATTTCCACTAGTTTTTAACTAATTTTTTCCACCATTATCTTCTGATTTTTCAACAGTGTCCATCATGTAAGCATGGTTTCCAGTTTTAAACTATGGTTCTTCTTCTTCACATAATTCATTATCATCTTCTTATTCTTCACAAACAAAACTCTTCTTGAGAACATTATTTCTAGATTTTAAGTCTCCTTTCTTGAAAAACCTTTTCTAAGACTTCTCGATGTTTTCAGCATCTCTGTCATCATCATTGATCTTTCTTAAGCACTGAGAAGCAATGTGCCTGACTTTACCACAACGAAAGCAAGCAAGAGGTAACTTCCCATTGAATTTCCCTTTTCCCTTCTGGAACTTCTTTGAAATAAGAGAAAGAATTTATATTTCTTAGTCATCTTCACCACAACTATCTTTTGAAATTTTTATTTTATTCATGGCCTTGAATGCCATTTCCTTTCTCACACGATTCATAGCATCTTCTATTTTGTCTCTCATTTCATATGCTACCAAGCTGCTCAAAAGATCATCCAGATAATGTTTCGAAAGATCTCTTTCCTCAAGGGCTGACACCTTTTCATTGTATAGGGGTGGAAGTCTTCTCAGTATTTTCTTGAAAATTTCAACGTCTTTGATTTATTCTCCAAGGCCCCGAATTTCTCCAACCTCTTCAGTAATTTGATTGAATAAGGAGTCTGCATTCTCATCAGGATGAATCTTCAAATCATCGAAGCTATTGTTAAACACTTTTAGTTTTTCCTCCATCACTTTTATATATCCTTCATAAATATTTTCAAGTTTATCCCACATGGATTTTGTTGAGGTTCAATTCATCACCTTTAGACAGATCTGATCAGAAAGAGCATTAGTGAGTGCATTTTGCGCTTTAGCATCTACATCAAGAATTTTCTTGTCTGTGTCAGTCATAGCCAGGCCTGTTAGATCAGTGACTTTTATTCCTTGCACAATAGAAATCAAAACATCCATTCTATGAGATCTTAGATGAGATGTCATTTTGTTCTTCCAGATATGGAAATTACTTCCATCAAAGAGAGGGACTCCTCTAACATTGGTTGTATGGTCCATAATGGTAAGTGATAGAACAGACACCAGTTAACCTTTACCCTTTGATACCACTTGTAGGACCCCGGGGCACCTTGAGAGGGTGGGGGTGAATCAAGGTGACAATTGTTTTCCTTTTAAAACCAAGGATCTTGTTCCCACATTGGTAGGAACTAGTTAAACATGTATGATGGATATGATATGCAATGAAACTTTCACATGCAAAGAGATGACACAAAAAAATTTACTTGGTTCACCACTATGGGCTACGTCCAAGGAGCATACGCCGACAAGTTTTTGGTTGTACCAAAATGCACTATTCTTCACTAGTTATGGATTACAATGGTTCGAGAGCAGTCACTCTATCCCAGGAACACTACCTTTACAATTCTTCAGGGATAGCTCACTGCGTCCCTCGGGTCACTCCTATTGACTCCCCCTGGCTCACTGCCATTGGTGAAGTCCCACTCAGTTTATAGACATGAAGGTATCCCCATCATTTATAAATGAATGCATCCTCTTTTGTATCTAGATGCTCTGTTGAAGTCTAACTCTCACCGGTAAATTGATCTTACTTTTCACCGAAGGTATCGGGAATTATTCCAACTTCCATGTAGCTCCAAGACGACCATAAAGCTTCAACAATACCTGGTGCGGAATTCCAAGCCTGGCGTGCATGTTTCTGGGATGGCATGAAAGTTATAACTGGCGCACAAGTCCACCTCCAACACTTGTGAGACTCCACCTTCTTCAATACTAAACTTGCGCGACCCCAATCCTTTTCCACCCAAACCGATTTTGGTGCCCAATGGTCACCTGTCGCACAACTCCAAGCCAGGTGCGCAAGTATCACCAAACAACATGTGTGACTATGCCTTCCTCAGCTCCAAACAAGCATGAAACACCACCACTTGTGCGACTTCTACACCTGCGTGATGGGAGCTCCGAAAATTCTCTTAGTTTGAACTTCATTGCAAATGAGGAGGGGTGGTCCTATATTTATAGGGAAACTGAACCCCCTGAGTAGAGGCGTGCAAGTGTCCTCACAACACACAAGTCCCGGCACGCAGCTCCAACCTCCCTATCCTATGTCACACAACACACCTACAAGACCACACCATTACTTGTGAGACCCTCTTTCCTTTTCCATATTTTGAAGCTTTGATCTCGAAGAACAATAGGCACGCAACTTTCCAACCTTCTAGGCATCGCCACGCAAGTCCTCTGTCGGCGTGCAAGTCACTTAAAAAACCATCCCAAAACCTCTGTGGCCCTTATCCATTTTCCATTTTTCCATTTTTTATCTTGAAAAACATATGGCGTGCAAGTTTCCTCTCTATCAATTACATGGCACGCAAGTCTCTTTTCCAAAAACACTTTTATCCATTTGTCAATTTTTCAGGCCCAAAAATTTCAAAAACACTGGAAAATGGTGCCACCTTCAATACTGTAAGTTTCTTGACTTGTATGAGCACTTTTCTAGAACACATTTTTAACTTCCTCTGATGATTGAAAACAAACACAAAACATACTCCAATTCATTCAATGATGACCATGGTTCCAAAATTATCCACCCTTGTTTCCTACACCGAGTTCGACTCACGTAAGTTTGGGAATCAGATTAAGGTCTCCACTTACATGGAATAGTCCCTCTCTTCCATGGTCTGAGCTCTAAGACCATAAACTAAGATCTCTTTGGAACTACGCACATCTTGATTCCCATTCTCATGGGATACGTAGGAACACCCAGACTTATCGTTTTCGGGTCTTTCTCAATAGGGAGATAGTTTCTCATGCCCCCCCATCTTATAATATTTCCCAGCTTCTCATCCCGAGGTTTCCACATCGAAATTGCACACTATATGGTGTGGACCTTGTCCTCATTCATGCCGGGTATGCTTTATCACGCCGTGTGCATCCCCTCTAGAACCTCATCTCTCTTGTATACGTCTGAGCCATATAACTTTAAACTATGATGCTCAGTCCCACATGACTTTAAACCTTGGCTTCTATCCTGAATGATGTTAAACATTCATGGTTGGTCCCATCACATGACCCTAAACTTTGACATTATCGTCCTGGACACACGATGAAAAATGAAATTGCATTGTGATGTCCTCACCCAAGGGGACTTCATGTTTGGTATCGGTTACACACCATACCATTTGTCAATGCCTACATAAGGCTTGATTTCTGTGGTGATACCTTGACCTTCTATCCTAGGTCCATCGCTTCACCCAAAAAAATCATCCTAAAGAACAAAAAAGATCTATCAAATACCGCTCCTTTTGGTGCAAGGGCCAGACCCGCACAACCTTATCTTATAACTACATGTAGCTTGATCCCCATCCTCATGGGGTATGTAAGAACATCCATGAACATTGTTTCAGGCTCTGAATAACTTTCGTTTTCTGTCCCTCAACCTGAAACCTCCCCCAAGAAGCACACGATGATCCAAACCAGATCCTCATTCACGTCGGGTTTTGTGATTACATCATTGTGTGTCCCTTATTTCCTACCATCCATGGTCCAAGCTCTAAGACCGTAAACTAAGATCTCTTCCAGAACTATTTTTTTCCTGATTCCAATCCTCATGGGATACATAGGGACACCCAGGCATTTTTGTCTCTGGGTCCAGCCCCAGGAATCCACAAATCATGTACCTCCTTTTTCGGCCCCTTAGCCCAAACTCATTTTTGAACATGTGGTGTGACGATTACCTCTTAGGTTCTCATTCACGTCGGGTTTTTCGATAGCCACACCATGTTCTTCACAGATCTTTTCCTGGTGTGGTCTAACTTCTATGACCCAAAACTAATATCTCCTTATATAAAATGTGCATCACATTTGGCCAACACGCCACCTTGTGCAGAACCCATTAAATTAATCCCCCCTTAATGGTCCACCATAGGACCTTTATTTCAAAGCGTGCGACCCCAAGACCCTTTTCCTTAGTAAGGGACTCGACTCCCTCTATCGCATGTGTCTCATTGTCGTACTCAGATGCATTCTGACAAAGAGACCAAAGTCTAGAATTTTAAAGGGGACATTCCTCTCGTTCCATGTCCAATCTGCGTGAACCCATTTTTTGGATCCTCATACTCTTTCACATCTAAAGGGACCCCCTAATAGTATGAATGCTCAGCCAATGGTCTGCCTATTTTCTTAGGCCAATGATTCAGAGGACTAATGGATGACATTATGAGCCGGGCCCTATGTTTCGAACATGGTCAGCGGTCGGCCCTCGTTGTCATCCCAATTTCAGGATAACGTAATATGGATATTGTGATTCAAACATGGTCAAAGTTATCTTTTATTGTCACACCACCACTACAGTATTACAAATCTTGTGTATTGTGATTCACACCTTCCATCTCCCTAGATAGGATTTGTTCCAGCGCCCCGGGCGTTACTCCGTTCGTGCACAAGAGCACATCGGGAAAACGGTAATTCAACTGTTTTGAGAACTTCATTCTCCAGTCATGTATTTCTCTTATCTTTCCGAGAATATGAATTGGTTGTTCGAACCACGAGTTCCCGATGCTTGTTTGGCACTCCTACATTCAAATGAAGTAATAGTACGATCATCCCTTGTTTCTCACACCAGGTATGACCCATGCGAGCTTAGGAATGGACTGTTATTTATTTCCGGATTGTGGTCGGATGTATTAAACCAAACGAACAAGTAAATAAATATATCCATACATGCAGTTCCAAATAAAGGATATTAAGGAGAAATTTGTTTATGAGTTTGACCAAAATAGGGCCCTTACGGATCAACATCTTGGATAAATTTCTCTAGAGCTACTACCTTTTGGATCGTGGCCTCTAGGATTGCCTCCAACCACTTGAGAACATTCTATTCATCAGCGGCCGCAGGGTGCAGTTCACTGACCCTAGCATGTGTTTGTGCCTGTCTAGTTTGGAGTGTGTTCATTTGGTGACCTGCTTCCACTAACTGCTCTTGGGCATCCTCCAGCTAATCCATATATTTCTCCACAAGCTCAGAGCAGTTTGCAATGAATACCTCTTTCTCCTTCATCTGTTCTTCGACGCATTGGACTTCTTGTTCTACCTTCAGGAACCCTCGAGTACTCCCCAACTTTTCCTGACACCGAGCAACGTTGAAGCATTGTTTTCTCTCGCGCAGCTTCTCGGCCATGTAATTTTGGACTTTAAAATGAAGGCATTGATCATCCACCCCTCTAACAGAGTGAAAGTGCAGCCAGGTATGAAGCGATCCCATCCATTTTAGCCACTCCATATGAGGGTGACCAGGAAATCACTTGATACACTTCCACCCTTTGCGATGTGTTATAGGGCTTTCATCAGCCACCTCCGAATCAGAATCATCTATCTCCTCAAAATCCATAGGTCGATTATCAGGGAAAGTAGTGAGGAGCTCATCAGTAGGGTCTTCCTCGGGAACCTCCACCTCATCAGCAACCTCACTCTCATCAGGCTGGAGTTACTCTCGGGCGGCATTAGCATGCATCATTGCGATCTCTATCTCACAAAGTAGCAGAGTAGGGTTGCTTATAATGGTTTCTTCTGCAAATGACGATATAGACTCTACCCATCCCACTCCAAGAGATGTCCCGGATTTGACGGTTTGTCGTGCCTCCAACCTTGTGATCACTACATCAGGAATTAGTATCTTGATCTGATGAATTCTCTAGAAAAGAGGAAAAACCAGGTAAAAAGGACTTACAGGATCCAAGTGCAATGGTGTCTAAAGCATGTGTCATGGAGGGGGGCCCGACACGGGAGAGCCTTCAACGATTGTCAACTCGATTACTGATGTCGGCTCCTCTTGGACAAGGGGGTTGGCAGGGGGATCTCCTCTCGACTCATCATCGCCTAGTCTAGAGGAGATCAATGCCCCATTATGCCCGGTCCCAAGGAATAACCCCTGAGGTTGCTCCCCAGTCTCCATAGGCATACCCACGCCCTCAGAGGGAAAGGATTCCTGGGGACCCTCGCCCACATGTTTCTGAATAGGACAGTGTTTGGTTGACAAATAGATACTATGAAAACAATTAAGACCGATATGAGGTTTAAACCATACCTCAAGCTGCTCTGCCAGTTTTTTATTAGAGCCAACAATTTCACCGCTCTCCCGGGAACTCCACTAGTGAGTGGGATCTTCTGAAGGCCCCTCACCACCAAGGCCCTAGACTTAGTCCTCCTATACTTCTTCTTATTCTTCTTATTATTATTCTTATTCTTCTCCTTCTTCTTCCTCCTCTACACTTTCTTCCTCAGATGGTAGCCTCTCTATATCATGCGGCTAGCCAAGAATTACTTTCACCAAGAGATGTGGCTATTCATATCGCCCCTACTGGCATGCGTACATGTCCATGGCTGTTAGGTATGCATGCCGACGATGAAATTTTACCTTATACAATATCTGGATGTGCCCTATGTCTCGTAGATCTATCCCGATATGCATCAACCTCTACCATAACTTTTCGGCAGACATGAACTATCATAGAATTCTCCAAGCATACCACAGAGAAGGGAAGATATCATCGGAGGACGAAGTCATGAGGTACCTAAGTTGCATCCCTGGGAGGTCCCTAGTTGGATCCTGAGGCCGTGCACGAGACCACCCTTCCCTGGAGGGCAGAGGAACATTTTTGGTCTGCATTTCCCATGCCAATGATATAGCATCCCACTATTTTAATACATAATGTTTCATTAAATTTTACATACATAGGATCTTTAAAGTCTAGTGTCTTGGAAATCAGGAACATAAAACATGAGAAAAACATAACACATTCTTATAAACAATTGAAAGGATTCTTCATTGTTCATCCTAAGTTCATTACAGCATCTCATAACCTGGGAGAATACATCAAAGGAAAGGGTGAGCAGAAGGCCCAGTAAGGGAAACAAGAAAAACATTTTACATGTGAACTTGAGATAAATAAATAAAGTCATGATAAATAACTTTAAGGCATGAGAAAGATATCATGAGGCATATCATAATAAAAAAAACATGTTTGATAACTTGAAGATGTGGCTACAACATTTAACTTAGACAATCATGAACATATCACCAAGGTCCATCCCCAAAGTTTCATTTAAAAAAATTACCAAGGTTATTCACCAAGGTATCGTTAAAATTGTAATCCTAGAGATTACATCATTACCCAATGCATTGAAGCACTATCAGGGCACGCCCTTAATTTGCCTTTATTATCATGTGATCCACATATATAATCATCAAACATTTCATAAATAAACCATATAGAATAAAAGAAATGGTTTTCATTTCATAGTTATAACATTTTATAAACTTCTTTAAAGGCGAGATCTTTATGTCAATTTAAACCCATGGAAAAGGGAAGCGGGTCTCATGTATGTAAATACCACAATTTAAAATAATTTTTTTTGATATATATATGAATAACCATATAGAATAAATATCCTTGAGTATTAACTTAATAAAACAAAATAATTTGAGAAAAAGAGAGAGACATTTTTGAGACGAAAATTCTGCAGCATAACGGCTATGTTATAGGGTTTTAGAAAATATTGAAAAGAGAGAAGACATGGGTCACCCACTCAAAAATGATCCATAAAACAGTATAGGGACTGAATATAAATGATACATGAACATGGTAATGAAATTTTAATGATGAACCATATGAAATGAAAAGCATGGAAGGAAGACAAAAATAAGATTTCTCTTATGAAAATTCGGCAGCCTAACGACGTCACTTAAAACTTCAAACAAATGAATTGATGAGATCAAATAGGGTCTCTCATCATGTGGAAATAAAATAAATCTATTATGGATATATATATCATACCCCAAAAAATAAAAAGGAACTTTAAAGACTTGACATGAAAATAGAACTTGAAAATGAGAAGGGTGAAAGAATCCCTCGCAAAAAATTCAGCAGCCTAACGGCATCACTTGGAAGTTCAAAAAATGAATTGATGAGATGAAATATACTCTTTAATCATATTAACATAAAATAATAGTATGATGGATATATAGATAATACCTTAATATAATATAAATGAACTTATAATACTTGACATGAAAATAGAACATGAAAATTAGAAAGGTGAAAGAATCCCTTACAAAAAATCGGCAGCCTAACGGCACCACTTAAACATTATTAAAATGAATTAATGAGAGAAAGAGGGTTCTCTCATCATATGAAAATGAAAAGGACAGTAATAGGAATATAAAATAACACCCCCAACATAAGAACATGGGTCTTAAAAGAAATGACATAAAAGAGACTAATTAAAATGAAGGAGAGAGGTAGGATCCATTACCTTAAAACATAACTCTTAAAACTCGAAGGTCGGGACCTTGAGGGCATGGGGGAACCTTGGGAGGACTCCTTGGGAGGTAATGAGACCAGAGCTTAATTGGAGGAGAGTTGGGAGAAAAAACTAAAAAAGGAAAGGGTGGGTATTTATAGGGAAAGGGAGGTGACACTTTAATAATTTCAAGGGACACCTCACAAGTGGTTTTCTCAAAACCATGGGCTTGCCCATGGTATTTCCCATGGTGTTAGGACAAATGGGACCACTCATACAAAAATTCATCCCCTTTGGTCAACAAGGCCTAAAAAAACTCATGACATCATCATGATGAAATCATGATATAATTAAACATACCGAAACCCTAATCTATATTTTTACTATTCACTGAAAAATTAACTGTTTCATAAAAATCTCAAAAATTCACCACAACCCTTTTTCGACCTGTAGAATCCAAAAATGAAATCCATTTTTCGAAGAAAAAAAATTCTAAATATTTTTAATTTAATTATTAATTAAAATCATAATTTATTCAATAATTATAATTCAAAGTCTATAACTCATTTTTTAACACCTTGAAATTTAGTCAACATTCCAATACCTTATAACCTTATGAAAATAAAATAATAATATGTTTTACTAATTATAATGGTCACATTAAAATTAATTTTAATATTCATATTACTATTAATATGGGTAAAAATTACTATTTACCAAAAATTATTTTGATTTCAATAAACCACATTTTTGACCTTAATTACAACCACGTGTGTAAAATTTTTGAAAATAAAATCAGAAAAAAAAAGTTATTTGACAATTAAAAATCTTTTTACTAATCATAAAAACACTATTCATCAAGCACTATTTCCTGAAAATTCAACTTTCTCAGAAAAATCCAAATCTTTCACCTTAACCAAATATCGATTCTCTGATTTCAAAAATGAATTCCATTTTATAAAAATACTTTTCTAAATATTTTTAAAATATTCTTTTTCTAAAATTCACCAATAACATGCATATTATACTTATCCGGACATTTGAAAATTCACAAACTTCACCATAAGAAGAAATCACAATTTTTATTTAAATCAACGTATTACACAAGGCAGTTATGGAATCGTTACATAACCCCTTATAACACCAGCATAGGACCTAAGAGTTAGGAGTTCTAGGGTGATAGAATCTTGGGGAGGCTCGGCCAACATTGCCTGAGTAGTGATTTCTATCATCTTGAACTACTCGTGAAAGCGATTCCATTCCAGCTTCACATGATGAAGTTTGTCTTGGGTTTGGTCCATAAAAAATCCCAAAGGTACTACCTCCTTCCTGAGTTCCGTTAGATGGGCTTTGATCGGCCCGAGAGTACTGGATAGGGCCATAGAATCTTCTTTTTATATTAATTAATCAAGATCACTTGTATTTATAGACAATAATTGTAACATTTAGTTTCCAAAAGTCTTATTGACCAATGGTCATATAATAGTCAAAACCCAGTGGTCTCATTTTAATTATACTCATTTTATTAAATGAAAAAAATAAAATAACCCACAAAAATTAGGGAACAAAATTTTCTCAAAAAAATTCAGGTCATTACAATCTTCCCCCCTTAAGAAATTGTTTCCTTGCAATTTAAAAATTGGGCTTGGAAGTTTCGTTGAAAGTCCCACATCTGAAAAAGATTCAGTAAAACTATTACATTAAAAAAAAGAAAGGGAAGTACAAAGGTCACCCGAGTTAACCCATACTAGGATTCCATATAGGGAAACATGGATATGGAGGAGAAAACAAAGGGTCATGTTCTAATAGAGAGTGATAGAAAACATGATTAGGATAAAGTTAACCACAAGAAAATCACAAACTTATGATGTGTGTAAACGGTCTTTGACTACCCAGTAGGAAACGTAAACCAACATTGTTTTTGTTTTACATTCCTTTTCTTAATTTTGAGGAATTCAATTACTACATAGAATAAAAACATAATGAAATATACATACCTTCAATTACAGTTTCATCCTTTAATAAGTTTCTACAGAAACTAATATTTTATCCAAACTACGAGCATTCAAAAAGACATGGTCACATGAAAATCACAAGAATCATCTTCTAGAGAATCTCATAATCCACAAAAGGAGAACTATATATTTCCCTTGTATTTAGACATCAGATAAAACCAAAATGGTTAGTACGAGATCATATAATCCCCAAAAATGATAATCCTTTATAAAAAAATACTACTATTAATCTCCAAAATTCAACAAACAGTACCCATAGTTCATGAAAGACCATTCCATACACAATCGTCCTTAAAATTCATCAAAAAGGTCCAAACTTAGATTGAAACCCAAAAATAAAAAGGATTTAATCACATAGTCTTCTACAATATATCTTTACATTTTTCACCAAATAACATCGATTACTCTTAATGTCTCATAAAAAAGTGTAATTAACCTAACCACATATTCTCTTTGATAGGTTAATCAATTTCCAGAAATAACCCAAATCACTATATGTCAACAATAAATACATAGATTCTTAAAAAAAATCAACCATTCCTCCACAAATAAAATCCTGTAGTATTTTATTTTCCTTAGGCATATAGTACTCCAAAAGAGAAAACATCGTCCAAAACAACCATTATCATTTAATCACAAAATCATTTTCCTATACAAATGATATCAATTTGATAAAACACAAGTTTCCAAAATCAACTTATTCTTGATCCATAAAAATAACAGGTGCATTAGTCAGTCCTAAGGGCATAACAACAAACTCATAATGCCCATATCTTGATTGGAAGGCAGTTTTTGGAATATCATCATTCTTCACCCTCAATTGATGATAACCATAATGAAGATCATTCTTAGAGAATAATTGAGTCCCATGAAGTTGGTCAAATAAGTCATCAATTATTGGAAGAGAGTATTTTTTCTTCACTGTGATCCCATTTAGATCTCTATAATCAATGCATAGCTGCATCGATCTATCCGTCTTATTCACAAAGATAACTAGTGCTCCCCAAGGAGACACACTTGGTCGGATTAACCCATTCTCCAAAAGATCTCGGAGTTGTTTCATTAATTCATTTAGCTCCACATTTTCCATCCTATAGAGGGACTTTGACATCGGATGAGATCTAGGTATGAGTTCAATGGAGAACTCTACCTCTCGTTCTGGAGGAGGTCTTGGTAACTCCTCTGGAAATAAGTCAATTAATTCCTAGATGATGGGGAAATTTTAAAAAATAATAAATCATTCGTGATAAACTTATTTCATTTACAAATCCTTTAACTAAAAATTATTTTATGTCTTAAAACTTCATGCTTATACAATTATATTTTTCTATAATTCCATCATAATGATTCATAAAAAGCTTGCAATTAACCAAACATATCCCCTAGGAGTGTCGTAACCAAGAGTGCAGCAAGGCCCGTTGTCGTGTACCAGTTCTCATTCAAGTCTAGATCAAAGCGGTGTTTTCAGGTTTTACCCGTATGTACATATGTGCCAGAGCCACCTCTACCTGCTCATATCCATACAGGGATGTATTTGCTTGATAAACCACTTACTCAATACTCACCAAAATAACAGGAAGATTTCCTACATTTAAACTTTTTTATAGGTTTCTTCCTAAAGTTTTAATATCCTAATTTCCATAAATAACTAAACCATCCTTTGATACCAACTATAGCATCCCGCATTTTTAATACATAACTTTTCATTAAATTTTACATACAGAGGATCTTTAAAGTCTAGTGTCTTGGAAATCAGGAACATAAAACATGAGAACAACATAAAACATTCTTCTAAACAATAGAAAGGCTTCTTCATTGTTCATCCTAAGTTCATTATAGAATATCATAACCTGGGATCATACATCAAAGGAAAGGGTGAGAATAAGGCCCAGTAAGGGAAACAAGAAAAACATTTTACATGTGAACTTGAGATACATAAATAAAGTCATGATAAATAACTTTAAGGCATGAGAAAGAGATCATGAGGCATATCATAATAAAAGAAACGTGTTTCATAACTTGAAGATGTGGCTACGATATTTAACTTAGACAATCATGAACATATAACCAAGGTCCATCCCCAAGGAGTTATTTAAAAAAATTACCATGGTTATTCACCAAGGTATCTTTAAAATTGTAATCCCTAGAGATTACATCATTACCCAATGCATTGGAGCGCTATCAGGGTGCACCCTTAATTTTTATTTATTATCATTTGATCCAAATATATCATCATCAATCATTTCATAAATAACCCATATAGCATAAAAGAAATGGGTTTCATTTCATAGTCATAACATCTTAAAAACTTCTTTAAAGACAAGATCTTTATGTCAATTTAAACCCATGGAAAAGGAAAGATTGTCTCATGTATGGAAATCCCAGAATTTAAAATAGAACATTTTGATATATATGTGAATAACCCCATAGAATAAAGAGCTTTGATTATTCATTTTATAAAACAAAAGAATTTTATAAAAATAGAGAGACATTTTGAGATGAAAATTCTGCAGTATAATGGCTATGTTATATGGTTTTAGAAAATATTGAAAATAGAGAAGACATGGGTAACCCACTCATAAATGATACATAAAAAAGTAGAGGGACTGAATATAAAGTATACAAGAACATGGTAATGAAATTTGAAAGTCATACCATATGAAATGAAAAACATGGAAGGAAGACAAAAATAAGATTTCTCTTATGAAAATTTGGCAGCCTAACGGCGTCATTTAAAATTTCAAAAAAATGAATTGATGAGATAAAATAGGGTATCTCATCATATGGACATAAAATAACCATATGAAGGATATAGATATCATACCCCAACTTAATAAAAAATAACTTCAAATACTTGACATGAAAATAGAACTTCAAAATGAGAAGGGTGAAAGAATCCCTTACAAAACATTTGGCAGCCTAACGACGTCACTTAAAACATCAAAAAATGAATTGATGAGATAAAATAGTGTCTCTAATAATATGAACATAAAATAACAGTATGATGTATGTATATATATATATATATATAATTCACCAACATAATAAAAAGGAACTTGAAAGACTTGACATGAAAATAGAACTTGAAAATGGGAAGGGTGAAAGAATCCCATACAAACAATCGACACCCTAACGACGCCACTTAAACATTATTAAAATGAATTTATGAGAGAAATAGGGGGTATCTAATCATTTTAACATGAAAAGGAAGGTAATATGAATATAATAGAACACCCCCAACATAATAACATAGGTCTTAAAAGAAATGACATAAAAGAGAGTATTTGAAATGAAGGACAGAGGTAGGATCCCTTACCTTAAAATGTAACTTTTAAAACTCGAAGGTCGGAACCTTGAGGGCTTGGGGTAACCTTTGGAGGACTCTTTGGGAGTTAATGAGATCATAGATTATTTGGGGGAGAGTTTGGAGTAAAAACTAAAGGAGGAAAGTGTGGGTATTTATAGGGAAAGAGAGGTGACACTTTAATAATTTCAAGGGACACCTCACAAGTAGTTTTCTCAAAACCATGGGCTTGCCCATGGTATTTACCATGGTGTTAGGCCACATGGGACCCCTCATAAAATAATTCATCCCCTTTGGTCGACCAAACCTCAAAAAACTCATGACATCATCATGATGCAGTCATGATATCCTTAAACATACCGAAACCCTAATATGTATTTTTACTATTCACTGAAAAATTAACTGTTTCAGAAAAATCCCAAAAATTCACCATAACCCTTTATTGACGTTTAGAATCCAAAAATGAACTCCATTATTTTGAAAACAATTTTCTAAATATTTTTAATTTAATTATTAATTAAAATCATAATTTATTCAATAATTATAATTCAAAGTCTATAACTCATTTTTTAACACCTTGAAATTTAGTCAACATTCCAATACCTTATAGCCATATGAAAATAAAATAATAATATGTTTTACTAATTATAATGGTCACATTAAAATTCATATTACTATTCATATAACTATTCATAGGGGTAAAAATTCCTATTCACCAAATATTATTTTGATTTTAATGAACCACATTTTTTACCTTAATTACAACAATGTCTGTCATATTTTTGAAAATAAATTCACAAAAAAAGTTATTTAAGAATTAAACATCATTTTACTAATCATAAAAACACTATTCATCAAGCACTATTCACTGAAAATTCAACTTTCACAGAAAAATCCCAAAACATCACCTTAACCAAATATAGATTCTCTAATTTCAAAAATGAACTCCATTTTATGAAAAATAATTTCTCTAAATTATTTTAAAATGTCATTTTTCTAAAATACACCAATAATATGCATACTATACTTATTCATACATTTGAAAACTCCCAAACTTCGCCATAACAATAGGTCACAATTTTTATTTTAATCAATGGATTACACAAGGCAGTTACAGTCTCGTTACATAACCCCTTATAACACCAGCATAGGACCTAAGAGTTAGGTGTGCTAGGGTGATAGAATCTTGGGGCGGCTCGGCCAAAATTGCCCGAGTAGTGATTTCTATAAGCTTGAACATCTAGCAAAGGCGATTCCGTTCTAGCTTCACACTATGAAGTTCATCTTGGGTTTGGTCTAGAGAAAAGCCCAAAGGTGCAACCTCCTTCTCGAGTTCCATCAGATGGGATTCGATCGGCCCGAGACTACTGGATGGGGCCATCAAATCTTCTTTTTATATTAATTAATCAAGATCACTTGTATTTATAGACAATAATTGTAACATTTAGTTTCCAACGGTGTTATTGACCAATGGAAATATAACATTCAAAACCCAACGGTCTCATTTTAATTATACTCATTTTATTAAATGAAAAAAAATAACCCACAAAAATTTGGGAACAAAATTTACTCAAAAAAATTTGGGTCATTACAGATGAAGTACCATCCTGCATCGTTTTAGACCCCCAACTCATTCTCTACCTCACTTCCTCCATGGAACTTATTCAACCTTCCTTATGTTCGGGCTCTGCACTAGTGTCCTTGATTTTCCAAAGGCGTTTCCAAATAATCGCCTTGGGGTACGTCCTCATCCAGTGTTCAGCATACTCTTTTGACAGCCCGACACTGACATTGGTGGGGGGAAGAGTAATGATTTCACCCAGGCCTGCCGTCATGAACATATGCCATAGCTGGAGAAGAATTCATGGATGCCGCTCTTCCCATACCTCTATATATACTTTCTTGGGAATTCGTTTCATGAACCCAAACTGCCTGGAAAATTTGGTCGGCACATAGGGTTCGCTGAAGATTTTGTCGTCAATTCTGGACACCAACACGCCGCCCCGGATACTCTACAGGTACTCCCTCAGCTTCAGTGGACCCCGCCCATCATCTCCCATTTGGGAAACGAGGGTTTAGAATGAGTGTAAGTCAAAGTGAGTGTGGCTGCTGATCTTGAGCTTGACTCCGTCATCCCTGAGAGTCAATGGGTGGATCCCAACGATGTTCAAGAGGTATAGCTGCATACAGTTTCCAGGGGTGGATGGAATTCGAGAAGTCATACCCACCACAGTGGGATGCGACCCAACCATGGAGGATTTGGAATATCCCGCATATCCTCCCCGGGGTACATCCCCTTGAAATTCACCCTAGGATACTGTATAGCCTATCGAACATTGGTACCCCTAGGTTAACCCTGTCTTTGCCGCCATGATCCCGGCCATCACTAGCATCCCCAGGAGGACTCCCATCCTCGTGTCCCTCACAGGTAAGAACCAGACACTCAATAATGCGATAAGTAACCTTTAATATCTCACATTTCGGTCTTGACCTTAATTGATGCCAAATCCCCACGATCGATATTCTCCCGTCTCCAAAATCTCTCAATATGATCCTGCATTTCCCCTCTGAGATGTGTTCGGGCATTGCTTCCCTCGACCTAGTATTTTCACGGTAGTGTCCTAGGTCAGGAAGAGACTAAAACACCCTAATAAGTATATTTCCTTTAGGATATATTTTATTTGGAGTTCCTCTTCAGCTAGCTCCAGCAGGTTCCATGATAGAGTTGGGGTGCGGGTTTTATCCCCCCAGACATTCTCTGTCGGAAGGAACTCATCATACTGATACCCCTCCAAGGGGATCCCTTCGATACAATGGACATCCCATAAACTAATTACCACCTCCCCATGATGGAGGTTAAATGTATTGGTTTCAGGTGACCAGCGACTGAACAGCTCTGTTACTAAGTCTTGTTGTCGGTAAAAGTGGAATTGAGAAATCCAAACGGCCTCGAAAAGCCCAGTGGCCTACATCTCTGGCCCAAACTCCTAGCATGTCTGGTGTACCCAGTATGCTCATTCCCATTCATTGGTAATGTTTCCCTTGGATCTGAAATCCCACTCCTGCTAGGTCATAGTCTTATCAGTAATGCTGCTTTTTAAAGTACTTGTATAAATATCAGAAGATTCCTAGAGAACTAGATCACTTCCTACAACCGTCTTAGTCTTCAGATTTAGTACATAGATGTCTGTATTGTGTGTCTCCCTAATAGGATGTCTGTTGTTGGTAATGTGTAATTGAGGAAGACTGTCCTCACCCATCACCCATGATCGCGGTGTGTCCGTCTCAAAACCTGGCATCAACACTTCTTCTAGAAGACTGAAATTCCATAGCGGCAGGCTACCTCTCAGGATGTAGTCCTTTTGAGCTTGCATCAACATGGAGAAAAGAAATTTATTATCAGAAATGAACCTCCTCGCATGAAGAATCTGAGGGTTCATCATCATTTGGGTTCTCCATGTTGCAGCGGCAACTTCCCTCTTGGCGTCGGTCTGATGAGCGTCCATTTTTAGAACTCCGAAGGGGTCAGCGTGAAAGACGGAGGAATCAGTGCGCAAAATGTCAGTGGCACGAAATAAAGAAAATCCGGAGCACAAAAGTGGCGGTGTGAAAGATGGTTGACGTGTGTAGAAAAATTAAGAACGGCATGAAAAACCCAAATTCAATCGCGGAATCTTATGTGTGGAAGATGAAGTTTTTGATTCTTGAGATAAAGAAATCATGTCGTGCGGAAATATTCAAAGTAGGGCCAGGGGGGTCAGCCTATTTATAAAGTGTGAATGTGTCTTATGTGCCCATGAATCCCTCTTGCATGCAAAATATACATTTCTGCATGCCACCAAAGATATCATTTCAATTATTTAGCATACCCTCATAATCCCATCTTCAGGTTCATTTTCATATCCAATTCTGAGGGGGGGGGGATTCGTTGACATCCGAATCCAGATGAGGGGCACTTTGGGCGGATCAAAGAGCTTCGAATGAAACCAAGATGAAGAAAAGGAGATCCTGGGTGTAGAGACCCAAGCTTGACATACATGGACATTACATTAATTTTCCAGAATACTTAATACATAATAAAAACAGAAACTCAAGGATCGTAATAGTTTAGTGCCTTTAGAAATATGGAACACAATCTTGTAATCATGGTAAAAGATCTTCAACATCTCCCATAATTATATTTCCCCTTTTTTCCTTACCTAAAACCTTTATTTATATCATGGGGAAAAGAAAAAATAAAAAGAGTGAGCTCAAATGCTCAATTAGGGTAAGCATAGAGAAAATAAAACAAACCCTATAAATTTTACCTTAAAAACATGAACATAATGTTTAAACATCAAAATCTTGAGTGGTGAAATAAATCTTGGCAGTACGTAAGGCATAGATAATAAAATAACATTAATCATGATAAAATAACATGGGAAAAAACATGTAATATTGGCATCCATTAAGCACATGATATGATTTCCATTGTAGCCAAGGAATTGTTGCCAAGACCATCATAGTGGACAAAGTCCATTACTGAACTGGGTATACTTGTCGTTCCATCACTGTATTACTGAACCAGATTCACTTGTCCTTCCATCCATGTCTGTCTAATGAGATATAAATCTTTACCGAATGCATTAGAGGGAGATATAGGTCCCACACATCTCATATTGAAATCATTATTATGTGTGCCACAACCCAATCATAAATCATGCATCATAACCCAAAGAATAAAATGGGTTTCATAAACATCATCCCATCTTAATATAATCCATATAAAACAAATGGATATCATTTAATCATAATAAAAATAAAACCATGTAAATAATAGAGACATTATAATTTTAACATAATCATTCTAAATAATGTCATCTTAGATAGAAAATTGTTTTGATAAAACACTTGAAATGAATTCTTGAGGAAAATATCATTTCTTCTTCAAAATCATTTTCTTTTCACAAAATGTCATTAAATTTTAAAAGAAAATAGATTTTTCTGAAAATAATCATGAAATATTATAGAGTATGCTTCATGAAAATTAGGCATTATGAAACCGTAAAAATATTTTCATGCTGTATAAGTTAAAAAAACATTATCCTTGTACTTTTGTTGGAAAGTCAAAAAGTTCCTCGTATGTTGAACAAAAGAAATATTCATTCCATAACACAATGTAAAATTCAAAGAGGGGTAAATATGACATTAAAAATACATGGAATAATATTAAACACTATATGAAAAACATTTTTATGGACATGGATGAATAATATAACCCCAGTAAATATTTACGTATAAGCAATCTCGGATAAAAATGAGATTTGCAAAATTATCCCTTACCTTAGGTCCAATTTCTTCCGTACGTGTCTGAAACTCCTTTATAGTGGGTTTAAACATATTATTAACTTGTAAAAGAACCATAATAATATTTATTATATCATATATGATTAACTTATGACTTTATATTACCTGTTCTTTTGTCAATTACATGTTAAAGTAGCGCTTTGCGTAAAAGCGTTTCATTTATCGTAAGTGTATGGAGTTGTTGTTCTTGATATTATTACTTATATCATGATTTACATAATTACAGAATTTAAAAAATCATTTATATTTAATATATATATATATAATATAAATATATATGATATATCGATAAATGGAATGAAATACACCGTTCATGGAGACGGTAGGTCGTGCGTACGCCTGAAAGCTGTATTTGTTTCCTTATTGAATTGAATGGAATTAAGTAAATGAAACATATATGTACATAAATCCAGTATCATTATTATGTGATATATTTAATTATTATTTATTATATATACTTTATAATCATTCTTGAATGGTTAACATGGAGAATGAATCTCATCGCATTGTGGAGACGGTAATCCGTACGCATGCACGAGCGATGATATCATTCCCATAATTATTGAATGGAATTGGAGTAGATGATATAATATCTCATTATTAGAATCATGTTTTAATAAGAATATATAGTTATTATTTCCACCATTATACCCATCCAAGTAAGGTGGTGGTGGAAATTCAGATCACACCACGGCTGTCACGACCCGTCCTCGGGGCCCGTGCCGTGACTACCCCAAGCCCGCCTTCCATAGGCCAGGGGCTGGCGACTAGCACCAAAGGCGTAAAATCCCGATAACTGGGAAGGCATTGCCTTTATAAAAGAAAACAAGCACCACAGAGTACAAGCGGAAGTAAAAACACTAAGTACAAAAGAAGAGCTGAAAGTAAAAAGGGGCCGGAAATACAAGCCCAACTGTAAAGTACAACTCGAAAGGGAAAACAGCGACTGAAAAGTAAATCTGCTACGCTGAGATGTCCACTGGAAATCCCACCTGAAGGGTGGGTACAGATAGCTCCTCTGCTCCTCGGGTCCCGCCGTCTGCTCCGAGTATGTCCTGTCCAGTGGTCTGCCTCCGGGTACCGCCTCGTCGTGTAGTCCACCTCCAGGTACTGTCTAGTCCTCGAACATTCGGCTTCTGTCAGCACTGTCCGTCGTCTGCAACCAACACAACGAGGTGCGGGCATAGCCCGTGCAGGGGTGAGTATAACGATACTCAGTAAGGACCCCGAGACCCTCAAGGTCTCACTGAACCAACAAGGATAACCACAAAGAAGATCTCAACAGATAACTTCTACTTAGGTATATGCCCATACATATACCTAAGTTATCGAGTAACCCATCTCAATCATGAGGAACACAAGAATTGTGAAATCAACGGATAACCACTACCCGGGTATATGCCCATACATATACCAAAGTTAGCAAGTGACCCATCTCAATCATGAGGTAAACATAAGGTCAAAAGTCTCAGCTCAAACCAGGATTTTTATTATCGAAACCGTAACTGCTGAAGAGCTCCGTCTCTAGAGTGTACAGTGGTCCTGTCACGACTCCGAGGCTGCCGCTCACTAACCTAGGACTGCTGAGGTACTCCTCCTGTCGAGTACTGCGGGTTTGCGGCCAACTACCGGGCGCTCCGTCCGCTGAGGGTCTGTCGCCAAATACCGGGCGCTACCCAGATAGCCTGCTGAGGTACTCCTCCTGTCGAGTACCGCGGGTCTGCTGCCATCTACCTGGCGCTCCGTCCGCCGTGGGTCTGCAGCCAAATACCGGCGCTCCGTCCACTGGGCTAGTCGACTCACTCCAAGTCGAGTCGGTCAAGCAGTCGTCAGGTCTCAGCCGGCTACACGGTCTCCGTACTCCGCACGCACGTCTCCACCGTCGCGGGTCTGTCGCTACAACCAAGCGCACACACTCCGTAGAGTATCGCGGGTCCGCCGCTACAACCAAGCGCTCAACCGCCAAGGGTCTGCTGCTGCATCCAAGCGCACCACCACTGTCAAGTACCACGGGTCCGCTCCACGAACTACTGGTCGATACTCCAAGTATCACAAGGTTCCGCGAAGAAGTGCCTCAAAGAACCGTCTCGTCACAGGGGTCTCAACGCAACAGACGGCGCGTCGATCGGACGCCCGGTCTGTGAGTTATTAGCCTTTTCGTCCCAGGGGCCCGGTTGGTTTCGTGAGCGAAACCAATCCCGGCCGTATCTCAACTGTACCCCGAACTCCCATAGGGTATACTCAAAGGGACCGTTACTCAACGTAACCACCAACGCCGCTGACGGCTCGTCAAGCGGTCGTCCAGTCTGAAAGATATCAGCTTTCCCGTTCCAGGGGCCCGGTTGGATTTCGGGTACAATCCAACCCGGCCATACTCCGACTGTATCCAAAACTCGGGCGGAGTATGCCAAAAGTTTCGTATCGATAACAGGAACTCAACGCAACAGACGGCGCGTCGATCGGACGCCCGGTCTGAGAGTTATTGGCATATTCGTCTCCGGGGCCCGGTTGGTTTTTAAGGAAAAACCAACCCGACCGTACTCCACCTGCGTCCAAACCTCGGGCGGAGTATGCCAAAAGATCCGATTCACTAAGAGGAACACAACGCGACTGACGGCGCGTCAATCGGACGTTCGTGGCTCAAGATATGAGCGTTTCCGCTCCGAAGGCCCGGTTGGTCTCGTGAACGAACCAACCCGGCCGAACTCAAAGTAATCCGAAACCTTGAGTGCGATATACCGAAACGACCGTCTCGATCCAAGGATCACGTTGCCGCAGACGGTTCGTCATTCGGAGGTCCGAGGCTCAAGTTATGAGCGAAAAACCGAATCTGGTCCGAAACGGGGGGGTCCGGGTCCGGAACGACCCGGCCCGACCCCCCCCCTTGGGTGGCGCGGCGGCCGGCGGCGGCGGCCGGCGGCGGCGGACGGCGGCGGCGGGCCACGTGGCGGCGGCGGACCGCGTGGCGGCGGCGGCCGCGTGGCGCGGCGGCGGCGGGCCACGTGGCGGCGGCGGCTGGCGGACCGCGTGGCGGCGGCGGCTGGCGGACCGCGTGGCGGCGGCGGCTGGCGGACCGCGTGGCGGCGGCGGCTGGCGGACCGCGTGGCGGCGGCGGCTGGCGGACCGCGCTGGCGGCGGGGTGCCGCGGCGCAGCGGGCCGCGTGGCGGCGGCGGCTGCCGCACAGGATTTTCACGCGGGGCATAGCCCCGCGTTTTTCCTTCAAGCGGCACGGCTCAAGCCGTGCCTTTGACAAAAACGGCCCCCGCAAATGGGGGCCGGCTTGACAAAACCGGGGGGCTGTTGCCCCCCCCCTCTTTAAGTGAACCGCCCCCCTCATTAAGAGGGGGGTCTTGAAGGTCCGGCCGGGGGTTTAATCCCCCGGTTTTTAAGACGTCCGGCCGGCCCGCTGGCCGGCCGGTTTTTACCAACGGGACCGGAAATTTCCGGTCCCGCCCTTGACTTCCGACGCCGGCGGCCCGGCCGCCGGTCTTTCCTTCCGCCGCGGCCCGGAACCGGCCGCGGTCTCCTCGTCTCACCGCGGCCCGGAACCGGCCGCAGTGTTCGTCGTCCGGCGCGGTGCGACGGCACCGCGCCCCTTTCGCCGTGCCAAGAATCCTCCCAACGCGGCGTGTCGGCGTCGCGGTCTTGAAGTCTCACCTCGGCGAAGCGCGACGGTGTTGCGGAAAACATAAGCATGTTCATCCGCGTGGTGCGACGGCACCACGCCTCTTGCTTCCACCCGCATGAATCAACATGAACGAAGGAGGGGGTTTCGGCCGTGTTCGTGCGGTCCGACTCCCCTCGCGTTAACAAATAACATAACTAAAAAGTCTCACGTTTAGTCATGCTAAAATCCACGATTCAGGAATGGAATAAAATAATTAATAAAAACATCCCCTACCTCGGGTTTGAGATTCAAAGAAATCCTCTACGTTCCGCGGAAGACGGCGTCGCGGAATTCAGGCGTCGCGGTCGTCGTTCGTCAAATCCGTTGACGAAGATTTACGTCCGATGCGACACGTTGTTGGCGGATCTTCGTTTGCCGACGAAGAAGGTCCGAAGAGGAAGCAGAGGTCCGAAGATACTAGGTCTCTGAGTCGATGATCCTTGACGAAGTGTTGTCGTTCTTCGTTGAGGATGAAGACGTTCCTCGCCGGAGAAGATGAAGACGTTCTCCGTTCTTCGTCAGAGCTTGAAGATGAGAAAGCTCTCCAAAGACAAACAAAGAACCCTAAATAAAATAAGACTACCTCTTATTTTATTAACACAACACAAAAGAATTTTCAAAGTCTTGAAATTCAAAAAGACATAACTCCCATAATTAAATAAGAGTTACTTAGGCCAATTTAATTAGGGGTTAAGAACGTTGAGAGAAATTTGAAAGATAGGGGTTCGTGTGGGCCCCACCACACTTAATCCTCCCAAGGGAGGTTAAGTGGGTGTGGGTCCCACTTCCAACCCCCTTGGGTAGGTTTTTAATAAGTTAAAAATAAAATTTGTTTAACACAATTTTATTTAACTTAACTGAAAAACCCCAAAACGGAACTTTCAACCCGCAACAAACGCAACTCCCGGAAAGGTCTCTTTAAGCGAATATCGGCGCTGCGAGTTCATCGGTGCCCTCGGATTTCAATTCCGAGCACCGGATCAAAAGTTAGGAATTCCCGCTCGTTCGTTCACTGAACGTACCCGAGCCAAACTTCGGAAATTAATTCCGGGCACTCCGGGCCTCAGAATCAGGTGCCGTCTGAAACCGCATTCTTGTAAAATTCTAAAGAAAATTAAGAAAAAAAATTTCCCTTGAATTTTACGGGTCTTTACATTACTCCCACCTCAGGGCTTTACGTCCCCGTAAAGCTACATCAAAAACTAGGGAAGCAAAAAAAAAAAAAAAGGATACTGAGCACGCATCTGAGCCTCCCGCTCCCATGTGCTCCCCTGGAGATTCCCGTGCCGCCATCTGTTGCGCACAAGAGGAATCGATCGTCCATGTAGGACCCGCTCCTGGATGACATGGACCTCTTTTGACGTGGCCCTGACCATCTCTGGTCCCACAAGAGCTGCAAGATTTCTCCTTTGCCGAAAAGAGAAACCTGGTCTCATCCCCTGGATGAACCACATTCTTTGCCTAAAACAGTCAATTCTAACATGGATGATACTAATCCATACCAAGGATGACGTCGTAAGGCCTCGACGCTACTACTAAGAGATCCAACCGTTACTCTCGCCTCCAAGGGTTGAGTCACACTGTCGGCATCAGTGTGTGGTAACTGGGTCTCCTCCAGTAGATGTCTCACAAGTGAGGGTCAAGTCAACAGTCAACTGGAACCTCTTAGTAACATCACAAAAGAGGACAGGAAAGAAACATCACAAAGGTATGCGTCTTTTATTATTGCAGCTCATAATACAAGACGCTACACAAAAGCAACAAAGAACCAGAAGTACTAAGGACGTATCCACTAGTTCTGCTCCTGTCCATCGGCTCCCAGAGCTCCATGATCGAAGGCCTCGGCTGCCTGAAGCTGAGCTCTCCCCTACGGTCGGGGTGGTCCTCCTGGTGGTGGTGGAAGAGCCTCCAAGCGTCGCCCACCACCAGCTGCTCGTCCAGCTCCTCTGCCTCGTCCGCCTCCTCCCTGCGGACCGCCACGGTCGAACCTCTGCCTCTGCCTGGGAGGTTCTTCACTTAACTGCTGATCATCAGCATGGCGGGTCGGACAGTCACGAGCCATGTGACCAATCCCGCCACAGGAGTAACACTGCCCACTCTCGGCACGCCTGGCTCTGACTCCACCCCGGCTTCCCCGTACAACTGAGCCTGAGTCGTGCAGTCGGCCACCGGTAGGTCTGTTCTGCCTGGAACCCTGAGTCATCTGTCGGCTACCTGCTGCAGATGACTCTGCCACGTGCCGCCCTGCGGTGAGTTGCTGTGCTGGTGTAGTCTCTGCAAGGAAACTCTCGATCAGAAGTGCCCGCTCCAGTACTCCTGTCTGAGTCGGTATGCTGAGGGAGATCAGCGATGCCCTGATCTCGTGTCTCAAACCCTGCTCGAAGGTCCGGGCCCGGAAGAATGGGTCCCGTACCATGTCGGTCGAGTAGCGCGAGAGATCGGTGAACCTCGCCGCGTACTGAGCGACCGTCATGCTGCCCTGCCGCAGCTGTAGAAGCTCCTGGATGCGCACCGCTCGAAGGGTGGCCGGGACGAACTCAGAGCGGAAGAGGCTCTCGAAGTCCGTCCAGAGTAGAGATGCCTCATCGTGCACCTGGAGCATCAGGCTCCACCATCGTCCTGCTGCTGCGTGTAGTAGGCTCGCAGCGAGGATCACCATGAGGTCTGCTGGTGTCCTCACTAGCCTAAACACTCGAACTACTGCCTCCAGCCAGTCCTCTGCTGCCTGCGGATCCGTCTCCCCGCGAAACCTGGGCGGTCGCTGGCGCTGAAACTCATGCAGTGCGCTGAGGCGACGTGCATCGTCAGCGGCTGCTGCTGGAAGCATCGGGGGCTCGGCGGGTAAAGCTACCGCCGGTGCCACTACTGGGAAAGGGCCCTGCACCGAGGCCTCGTCGCTCGGTGGGCTGTCGTCTCGCTCAACTCTCGGAACCCTAGCTGGCTGTCGTCGCGGGGCCATCCTGAAAGAAACAACGTAACACGATCAAACGATTATACCCGGTGAGCTGACCTGGTTTGAGCTGTTTTAAGGGAAAAAAAAAAAAACCTTTGAAAACACACACGCAATCAGTGTTCTCGTGCACAAAGTCGGAAATCAGTTGTCAGGGTCCTGGTGTATGGATACGTCGGCCGCCCGCACCAACACTGGACTCCCTGAACTGAAAACCACACTCGGTACTCTCAACACTATTGCTCCACAGAAAGAATCATCAGAGTTATAAGTTCTGCGGTAGAACCGAACTCCTCTGATACCAATTTGTCACGACCCGTCCTCGGGGCCCGTGCCGTGACTACCCCAAGCCCGCCTTCCATAGGCCAGGGGCTGGCGACTAGCACCAAAGGCGTAAAATCCCGATAACTGGGAAGGCATTGCCTTTATAAAAGAAAACAAGCACCACAGAGTACAAGCGGAAGTAAAAACACTAAGTACAAAAGAAGAGCTGAAAGTAAAAAGGGGCCGGAAATACAAGCCCAACTGTAAAGTACAACTCGAAAGGGAAAACAGCGACTGAAAAGTAAATCTGCTACGCTGAGATGTCCACTGGAAATCCCACCTGAAGGGTGGGTACAGATAGCTCCTCTGCTCCTCGGGTCCCGCCGTCTGCTCCGAGTATGTCCTGTCCAGTGGTCTGCCTCCGGGTACCGCCTCGTCGTGTAGTCCACCTCCAGGTACTGTCTAGTCCTCGAACATTCGGCTTCTGTCAGCACTGTCCGTCGTCTGCAACCAACACAACGAGGTGCGGGCATAGCCCGTGCAGGGGTGAGTATAACGATACTCAGTAAGGACCCCGAGACCCTCAAGGTCTCACTGAACCAACAAGGATAACCACAAAGAAGATCTCAACAGATAACTTCTACTTAGGTATATGCCCATACATATACCTAAGTTATCGAGTAACCCATCTCAATCATGAGGAACACAAGAATTGTGAAATCAACGGATAACCACTACCCGGGTATATGCCCATACATATACCAAAGTTAGCAAGTGACCCATCTCAATCATGAGGTAAACATAAGGTCAAAAGTCTCAGCTCAAACCAGGATTTTTATTATCGAAACCGTAACTGCTGAAGAGCTCCGTCTCTAGAGTGTACAGTGGTCCTGTCACGACTCCGAGGCTGCCGCTCACTAACCTAGGACTGCTGAGGTACTCCTCCTGTCGAGTACTGCGGGTTTGCGGCCAACTACCGGGCGCTCCGTCCGCTGAGGGTCTGTCGCCAAATACCGGGCGCTACCCAGATAGCCTGCTGAGGTACTCCTCCTGTCGAGTACCGCGGGTCTGCTGCCATCTACCTGGCGCTCCGTCCGCCGTGGGTCTGCAGCCAAATACCGGCGCTCCGTCCACTGGGCTAGTCGACTCACTCCAAGTCGAGTCGGTCAAGCAGTCGTCAGGTCTCAGCCGGCTACACGGTCTCCGTACTCCGCACGCACGTCTCCACCGTCGCGGGTCTGTCGCTACAACCAAGCGCACACACTCCGTAGAGTATCGCGGGTCCGCCGCTACAACCAAGCGCTCAACCGCCAAGGGTCTGCTGCTGCATCCAAGCGCACCACCACTGTCAAGTACCACGGGTCCGCTCCACGAACTACTGGTCGATACTCCAAGTATCACAAGGTTCCGCGAAGAAGTGCCTCAAAGAACCGTCTCGTCACAGGGGTCTCAACGCAACAGACGGCGCGTCGATCGGACGCCCGGTCTGTGAGTTATTAGCCTTTTCGTCCCAGGGGCCCGGTTGGTTTCGTGAGCGAAACCAATCCCGGCCGTATCTCAACTGTACCCCGAACTCCCATAGGGTATACTCAAAGGGACCGTTACTCAACGTAACCACCAACGCCGCTGACGGCTCGTCAAGCGGTCGTCCAGTCTGAAAGATATCAGCTTTCCCGTTCCAGGGGCCCGGTTGGATTTCGGGTACAATCCAACCCGGCCATACTCCGACTGTATCCAAAACTCGGGCGGAGTATGCCAAAAGTTTCGTATCGATAACAGGAACTCAACGCAACAGACGGCGCGTCGATCGGACGCCCGGTCTGAGAGTTATTGGCATATTCGTCTCCGGGGCCCGGTTGGTTTTTAAGGAAAAACCAACCCGACCGTACTCCACCTGCGTCCAAACCTCGGGCGGAGTATGCCAAAAGATCCGATTCACTAAGAGGAACACAACGCGACTGACGGCGCGTCAATCGGACGTTCGTGGCTCAAGATATGAGCGTTTCCGCTCCGAAGGCCCGGTTGGTCTCGTGAACGAACCAACCCGGCCGAACTCAAAGTAATCCGAAACCTTGAGTGCGATATACCGAAACGACCGTCTCGATCCAAGGATCACGTTGCCGCAGACGGTTCGTCATTCGGAGGTCCGAGGCTCAAGTTATGAGCGAAAAACCGAATCTGGTCCGAAACGGGGGGGTCCGGGTCCGGAACGACCCGGCCCGACCCCCCCCCTTGGGTGGCGCGGCGGCCGGCGGCGGCGGCCGGCGGCGGCGGACGGCGGCGGCGGGCCACGTGGCGGCGGCGGACCGCGTGGCGGCGGCGGCCGCGTGGCGCGGCGGCGGCGGGCCACGTGGCGGCGGCGGCTGGCGGACCGCGTGGCGGCGGCGGCTGGCGGACCGCGTGGCGGCGGCGGCTGGCGGACCGCGTGGCGGCGGCGGCTGGCGGACCGCGCTGGCGGCGGGGTGCCGCGGCGCAGCGGGCCGCGTGGCGGCGGCGGCTGCCGCACAGGATTTTCACGCGGGGCATAGCCCCGCGTTTTTCCTTCAAGCGGCACGGCTCAAGCCGTGCCTTTGACAAAAACGGCCCCCGCAAATGGGGGCCGGCTTGACAAAACCGGGGGGCTGTTGCCCCCCCCCTCTTTAAGTGAACCGCCCCCCTCATTAAGAGGGGGGTCTTGAAGGTCCGGCCGGGGGTTTAATCCCCCGGTTTTTAAGACGTCCGGCCGGCCCGCTGGCCGGCCGGTTTTTACCAACGGGACCGGAAATTTCCGGTCCCGCCCTTGACTTCCGACGCCGGCGGCCCGGCCGCCGGTCTTTCCTTCCGCCGCGGCCCGGAACCGGCCGCGGTCTCCTCGTCTCACCGCGGCCCGGAACCGGCCGCAGTGTTCGTCGTCCGGCGCGGTGCGACGGCACCGCGCCCCTTTCGCCGTGCCAAGAATCCTCCCAACGCGGCGTGTCGGCGTCGCGGTCTTGAAGTCTCACCTCGGCGAAGCGCGACGGTGTTGCGGAAAACATAAGCATGTTCATCCGCGTGGTGCGACGGCACCACGCCTCTTGCTTCCACCCGCATGAATCAACATGAACGAAGGAGGGGGTTTCGGCCGTGTTCGTGCGGTCCGACTCCCCTCGCGTTAACAAATAACATAACTAAAAAGTCTCACGTTTAGTCATGCTAAAATCCACGATTCAGGAATGGAATAAAATAATTAATAAAAACATCCCCTACCTCGGGTTTGAGATTCAAAGAAATCCTCTACGTTCCGCGGAAGACGGCGTCGCGGAATTCAGGCGTCGCGGTCGTCGTTCGTCAAATCCGTTGACGAAGATTTACGTCCGATGCGACACGTTGTTGGCGGATCTTCGTTTGCCGACGAAGAAGGTCCGAAGAGGAAGCAGAGGTCCGAAGATACTAGGTCTCTGAGTCGATGATCCTTGACGAAGTGTTGTCGTTCTTCGTTGAGGATGAAGACGTTCCTCGCCGGAGAAGATGAAGACGTTCTCCGTTCTTCGTCAGAGCTTGAAGATGAGAAAGCTCTCCAAAGACAAACAAAGAACCCTAAATAAAATAAGACTACCTCTTATTTTATTAACACAACACAAAAGAATTTTCAAAGTCTTGAAATTCAAAAAGACATAACTCCCATAATTAAATAAGAGTTACTTAGGCCAATTTAATTAGGGGTTAAGAACGTTGAGAGAAATTTGAAAGATAGGGGTTCGTGTGGGCCCCACCACACTTAATCCTCCCAAGGGAGGTTAAGTGGGTGTGGGTCCCACTTCCAACCCCCTTGGGTAGGTTTTTAATAAGTTAAAAATAAAATTTGTTTAACACAATTTTATTTAACTTAACTGAAAAACCCCAAAACGGAACTTTCAACCCGCAACAAACGCAACTCCCGGAAAGGTCTCTTTAAGCGAATATCGGCGCTGCGAGTTCATCGGTGCCCTCGGATTTCAATTCCGAGCACCGGATCAAAAGTTAGGAATTCCCGCTCGTTCGTTCACTGAACGTACCCGAGCCAAACTTCGGAAATTAATTCCGGGCACTCCGGGCCTCAGAATCAGGTGCCGTCTGAAACCGCATTCTTGTAAAATTCTAAAGAAAATTAAGAAAAAAAATTTCCCTTGAATTTTACGGGTCTTTACAACGGCGTAGAGACGGTATTTTATACGTACGCACGCGCGGTGATTTCATTTTTCGTAGGATGGATGGAAGGTGAAATGGGGTAATTTAATATTTATAATATCATATCCGTATATCAGTGATACTGATTGTATTAATTTATAATGAAACAACTAAATAAGAGGAAGTTGAAGAAGGATGAAACTTGAAAGAATCGGTAAAGGACATTACCTCTTCTTTGGCGCGCCTCTTCTAAACCTCCTCTTAAGGGACTAGAGTTTGTGTTTTTAAAAGACGAAAACCTATATAATGTTACCAGGGAAGTTTCGAAGCGTAATGGGAAGAGGTTAGCTGAGCTTGAAAGCTCAAAATTTTGTAAGGAGGAGAGGGAGGAGGTGCCCATTCATAAGAGAGGAGAGGGGCACTTTTGGAAACCTCTAAAATATTAATTTATAATAAACCCAATCCCCACTTAAAAACTTCAAAAGTGACTCAAATTAGTATATTAGATAATATAGGGTTGTAATCTCATCATAAAATTAAATTTAGACATGTTTTGAGTTTATTTTAAACCTTATCATTTTGATTTATCTTTATTTAATCTATTTAATTTTATTTGTGGTAATAATGTTATAAATTTTATATGGTTATAAATACTTACTTATGGGTTGTTAATTATACATAATGTGATACTGTATGACATGTTAGATTATATAAATTTTAATTTTTAATTTTTAAATATTTTTGTTAATTTTAAAAAATTTAATAATTTAAAATATCAATAGTGTCAATTTTGACACAATTAATTATTTTAATTTAAATAAAATACAAAGAGAACATATTTTCAAAAAAAAAACTAGATAATAGATTACTAAAAAGAAATATTCTTCTAGAAAATTCGTGGAGAAAATTAATTAGTTCATATAATATTTATTTTAATATGTTTAAAATCATTTATTTGATATTTCTCTTAATAAAATAATTAATACATCATTTTTGTATAATTATTTAATATACTTATTTTTTTCACAAAAATTGAAAATGAAATACTATGATGAAGACAAATATTATATATTTCATAAGAATAATTTTACTCGAATTTATCTTCTAAAACAACCAACCTTTGATATTTTATCTTTATTAAATTATGAAGGTGACACCTTTGAGATCATTTGAAATAAAATAATATAAATTTCCCAATCTGTTTTATAAGGATAAAAATGGTCCATAATTCTACCCTTGGATGTTTAGGTTATATATATACTTGATCAATAAGTTTTGGTCAGGTTTCTGGTCCTTTTAATGTGTATTATTATTGTAATATAAACTATATTATTGATTATTTATTAAATATATAATTTCTCCATCATTAATGTATAAGATATTAAGGTAATTAAATATCTCTAAAAAATTACAAATAAATTACCATAACAAATAAAAACATTTTAACTTTAAAATGAGTATTTATTATTGAATTTATATTCTTTAAAACCTTATATTAAAAATACATTAATTATAAAAGTTTGAGTGAGACATATTTCACTTTCTTTAAAATAAAATAAATTAAAGGACCTAATCACATCAAATTGGGTTCTAAATGGATTCCATTTCGACCTAAATATGCCTTAGGACGAAATATAATCATCCAATTATATTAAGACAAGTGTTAGTGTAATTTTATAATATTATATTTACCCTTAATTACCCGATTTACCTCTAACTATGGGGAATAAAATTTACGGTAGTTACTATTCATAGTGCCCAGAAATAAAATGTAGCCTATTAACATAATTTGGACCTACTAATTCAAAATATGGAATCAATTTTTTTAAATTCAAATCACAAAGTTTTAGAAATTAATTTAAAATTAATCCCTTTGTTATGAAAACGAGTTTTAAAAGTTAAAACATTGCAAAAGATTGAAATGATTTTACATATGAATTCAATGTAAAATCAATGATAATGACATAAATTATATTAAATGGTAAAAATATATTCTATTTTTACTTAAAAACAATTAAATATTATAATTTAACCATACAAATTATTACGATGAAAAAAGTTGTTTTTAATTAAAGTATAGCGTGTTTTTATTATTCATTAAAATATGAAAGTTATCAGAATAATATAAAAAATCTATCCAAAGTAAATTTTTATATTATTATTCCAATGAAGAATTTTATTTTGTCAAATTGAACTTATAAACATGTCAAAAACTATATATAAAGTGGGTGTGCCATCAAAAGGCGACAAAACTGCATTTTTTTAAAAATACTTATTTTACCCAAATTTTTTTTGTTCTCATAACATGTTCTAGAAAACATGTCAGATGAATAATAATGTTATAAAATTCAAAATTCAATTAATACTACTCATAACGGCTAGTTTATAATAATATTATAACAATATATCGTTGTTTAGTGAAACATAGTATTGCATACAACACACGCTATTGAGAAAGGTTTCTCTTACGTGCAACACAAGCCAAGAATAGTGTTTTCATATAATAAAAGCTAATACGGTGTTGTGTATATCACAAGATAATTTTGGTGTATCATAAAACACAAGAAATCAATGAAATTAAAAGAATTTTTTTAATAAAATCTTGGGGTGTTACATTCTACCCCCCTTAAAATGAATTTCGCCCTCGAAATTTATCGGGTTTATAAATGGCTTACTACTTCAAAGTTTCTTTAATAGAAACCCACATCATAAAAAGGAATACAAAAACTTAACTCTAAAAACTAAAGTATGAAACGTAATGGATATCCAAATTAACTAATCCTTGGGTTTCCACAGAGGAGAACATAGGTGAAAATATGGAGATAGAAGATAAATATAACCATCAAATTCTGATAGAGAGTGGTAGAGAACATGGATATGAAAAATAAAAAAATCACAAATCCATAAATTTGTGATGATATAAGGTACCATATGATTCATCATATATGAGGGCAATAGGACAACATTTTTGGTTTTCAAGATCATTTCCTTAATGTTGAAGAATATTTGAATTAAAAGAAATACTTACTTGATTTTGGTACAATCTCACTGTTGTTCGTGCATTGAACAATTTCCACTTCATCTCTTAAAGAAATTAAGTTGAATTTGTATTCCGTGGAGTGTTAGCAGATCATGCGATAGAATGATAGGTCATTCCATTTGTCTCAAACATAAGGTTAGAAATAGTTATATACATAAGTCTATCTATGGTGAGATTAATTGTATATGGTTTCAAAAATGGACTTATACTTCATCTATCATACCACTTAAAAAATAAAACTAATTTCTGCAAACCAGGGACTTCCTGTAGTCCAATGGTAGGCAATAAAGGCCCGTCGCACTTCGGTTGTGGGTTCGATTCCCACAAGCTTGTCCGATGTTACAGGTTCTCACCCGTCCTGAAGGTTTTCCTTTTTCTAAAACTACACTATTATAACATTTCCGAAATAATATCGAAAAAAGGTTATATCATTAAACAATATTATCTTATGTACAACATAATCCATTTCAATCATCAGGCTTATCCAAAATACTTTTGTCCAATCTCATAATATAATGAAAAAGATTACTAGAGGGGTCATCTACCAAGCATGTAAATACCATCATTTATCCCCCATATATCATAAAATATATCTTGTTGGTCACATTACAGACATCTAAATACCTTAATTATGTATTCTTTTGAAACATGAATTACCATATAATCTTAGTTACAACATGAATTCTGTCAATAGTTAACTCTTTCCACATACCAAAATCCCAAAATTTCTATATACTCAAACCATGATATCACATTGTCCTTATATCAGTCATGAGATCATTAATACTATCAAACATATCATTATCTCTTTATCTTTTCATTATGCTCATATCATCTACTTTCAGAAAATATCTGAATAACCTTTCATGGTTACCGGTACCATTCAACATATACATTAAAATAATTTAGAAAAACCAATAGTGTAACAATCCTTGGAAGTGTCTTTATTCCATAATACCATTACCTATACAACATAACTCTTGATAAACATAAATCATTCCACTACCTTCTTAAACCATTCACTGAGATTCAACAATTCTTTAATCTCACATAACATTTGTATTCTCTCCATCATCATCAACATAAATACTACCCATATAACCATCATTATTCTCTTCATGAGACTTTTTCTTAGGGAATTAGTTTTCATAATTCCCATACGTTCCACATTTAAAACATTTAATATTTTTTGATGTCTTAGGAATACCATTATCCTTGTACACGGTGTTAACTGAACCTTTTCCATTACAATTACTGTATTTGTGTCCTTATTTTCCACACCCAAATCATCTTCCAGTTCCTTTGAAACATTCTCCCCGATTCCTCTTCCCATATGATTTACATGAGGGAAATTGAACTTTACCTCTATGATCATCATGAAACTCCATATTTCTCTTATTAGCTGAGTCGGGAAACTTACCTAACATGATATTATTGATCAAATTATGATATTTATTATTAGGCATAATAACGATGTTTGGACTTCCAAATCCCATTTCATTTGGTTTCTCATGAAGAATATCATTCTATTGTCAATCATGTCCTCCATTATTGTGGATCTTCCTATTTCCAGCCATTTTCTAAAACCCAAAAAGAATAGTGTGAGAGGAAAAATTCATACTAGGAAAACAACATAGTAAAGGGGGAGTACCTTCAATATCTAAAATCTTATGTTTAATTCTAAGATCGTTAAGGTAATTCTAGGACTATAAGATATAATTATACTTAACCTTAGGGACATCCCTAGACATAACTTATTAATATCTCTAGGGATCTCACAAAATTTTTCACATCCTAGTTTCCAAAGGTTAACTAAACCTTTCCTCTGATACCATCTATAGAGACCCAAGCTTCAAGTATATAGAAATTACATTACTTTTGCAGAATACTTATTACATAAAAAAAATAGACACTCAAGGATCATAATAGTTTAGTATATTGGGAAACATGGAACACAATCTTCTAATCATCGTGAAAGATCTTCAATATCTCCCATAAAGATATTTCCCCTTTTTTTCTTACCTAAAACCTTTCTTTATATCCTGGGGAAAAGAAAACATAAAAAGGGTGAGCTTAAATGCTCAGTAAGGTTAATCATGGAGAAAATAAAACAAACCATATACATTTGAACTTAAAAACTTGAACATAATGTTTAAACATCAATATCATGAGTGGTGAAATAAATCATAGCAATACGTAAGGCATATATCATAAAAGAAAATTAATCAGGATAAATTTCCCTGGGAATAAAACATGTAATAGTGTCATCCATTAATCACATGATATGATTTCCATATTATCCAAGGCATTGTTTCCAAGACCATCATAGTGGACAAAGTCCATTACTGAACCGGGTTTACTTGTCATTCCAGCCCTGTATTACTGAACTGGATTCACTTGTCGTTCCATCCATGTCAATCTCATGAGATATAAATATTTACCCAATGCATTGGAGGGAGATATAGTTCCCACCCATCTCATATTGACATCATTCTTATGTGTGCCACAACACAATCATAAATCATGCATCATAACCCAATGAATATAATGGGTTTCATAAACATCATCTTATCTTAACACAATCCATATAAAACAAATGGATATCATTTAATCATAAGAAAAATAAATTCATATAAATAATAGAGACATTATAATTTAAACATAATCATACTAAATAATGTCATCTTAGATGGAAAATAGTTTTGATAAAACACTTGAAATGAATTCGTGAGGAAAATATCCATTCTTCTTCAAAATCATTTTCTTTTCACAAAATTCCATTCAATTTTAAAAGAAAAGGATTTTTTTGAAAATAATCATGAAATATTGTTTAGAAATCATCATGAAAATTAGAAATTATGAAACTTTAAAAATCCGTTCATTCCGTATCAGATAAAAAAACATTCTCCTTGTACTTTTGTCGGAAAATCAAAAAAGTTCCTTGTATGGTGAACAAAAGAAAGATTCCTTCCATAACACAATGTAAAAGTAAAATGGGGGTAAACATGACATTAAAAACATATGGAAGAATATTAAACAATTTTTGAAAAACATTTTTATGGACATGGATGAAAAATAAAACCCCGGTAAATACTTACATATAAGCAATCATGTATAAAAATGAGATTTGAAAAATTATCCCTTACCTTAGGTCCAATTTCTTTCCTACGTGTCCGAAAATCCTGTATAGTGGGTTTACAAATATATTCTTAACTTGTAAACGAACCATAATAATATTTATTATATCATATATTATTCACTTATGACTTTATATTACTCGTTCTTTTGTCGATTTCATGTTTAAGGAGTGTTTTGGGTAAAATCATTTCATTTATCGTACGTGTTTGGACTTTTTGTTCTTTATATTATTACTTATATCCTAATTTAATTAATTCCAGAATTTAAAACATGATTTATATATAATATATATATTCACCATATAAATATATATGATATATCGATAAGTGGAATGAAATACATCGTTCATGGAGACGGTAGGTCGTACGTACGCATGAACGTTGTATTCATTTCCTTATAGAATTGAATGGAATTAAGTAAATAAAACATATATGTACAAAAATATAGTATCATTATTATGTTATATCTTTCATGATTATTTATTATATATACTTTATAATCATTCTTGAATGGTTAACATGGAGAATGAATCTCATCCCATCGTGGAGACGGTAATCCATACGTACGCACGGGCGATGATATCGTTCCCATAATTATTGAATGGAATTGGAGTGGACGATATAATATATCATAATTAAAATCATGTTATAATAAGCATATATAGTTATTATTTCCACCATTATACCCATCCAAGTAAGGTGGTGGTGTAAAATCAGATTACACCACGGCGTGGAGATGGTATTTTGTATGTACGCACGTGCGATGATTTCATTTTCCCTAGGATTGATAGAATGTGAAATGTGGTTGTTTAATATTTATAATATAATATCAGTATATTAGTGATACTGATTTTATTACTTTATAACGAAACAACTAATGAAGAGGAAGTTGAAGAAGAAAGAAACTTGAAAGAATCGGTAAATTATATTACCTCTTCTTCGATGCGCCTCTTCTAAACCTCCTCTTAAGGGACTAGAGTTGGTATTTTGAAAAGAACAGAAGATACATAATGTTACTAGGGAAATTTATAAGTGTAATGGGTAGGGTTTGGATGAGCTTTAAGGCTCAAAATGTTTTGATGAGTGGAGGGAGGAGGTGCCCTTTTATAAGAGAGGAGAGAGGCACTTTTGAAAACCTTTAAAATATTAATTTATAATAAACCCAAACCCCACTGAAAAACTTTAAAAGTGACTCAAATTAGGATATTAGATAATATAGGGTTGTAATATTATCATCCAATTAAATTTATAAATGTTTTGATTTTATTTTAAACCTTATCATTTTGATTTATCCTTATTTAATCTATTTAATTTTATTTGTGGTAATAATGTTATAAATATTATATAGTTATAAATACATACTTATTTGTTTTTAATTATACATAATTTTATACATTATTACATTTGAGATCATTTAAATTTTAATTTGTAATTTTTAAATTTTTTTTGGATTTTTAAACAATTTAATAATATAAAATATCAATAGTGTCAATTTTAAAACAATTAAATTATTTGAATCTTAATAAAATACAAAGAGAATATATATTCGAAAAAAACTATTTAATAGATTAATAACAAGTAATATTCATCAATAAAATTCGTGGTTCACATTAATTAGTTCATATAATATTTATTTTAATAGATTTAAAATCATTTATTTGATATTTATCTTAATAAAATAATTAATACAACATTTTTGTATAATTATTTAATATACTTATTTTTTGCATAAAAATAAAAACGAAAATACTATGATGATGATAAATATTATATATTTCATAATAATACTTTTAGTCGAATTTATCTTCTAAAACAGCCAACTTTTAAAATTTTATGTTTATGAAAGTATGAAAGTGACAACTTTGACATCATTTATAATAAAATAATATAAATATCCTAATCTGTTTTATAAGACTAAATATGGTCCATAATTCGACCCTTGGATGATTATGGTATATATATACTCGACCAAGAATTTTTGGACAAGTTTCTGGTCTTTTTTATGATTATTTTTATGGTAATAAACACTATATTATTGATTTTTTACTAAATAAATAATTTATGCATCATTAATATATAAGCTATTAAAGAAATTAAATATCTCTTAAAAATTAAAAATAAATTTCCATAACAATTAAAAACATTTTATCTTTAAAATGAGTATTTATAATGGAATTTATATTCTGTATACCCTTATATTAAAAATACTTTAATTATTAAAGTTTGAGTGAGACATATTTCACTTTCTTTAAAATAAAATAAATTAAAGGTCTTAATCAAATCTAAGTGGGTTCCAATGGATTCTATTTATACCCAAATATGACGTAGGAAGAAATATAATCTTCCAATTATATTAAGACAAGTGTTAGGGTAATTTTATAATATTATATTTACCCTTAATTACCCGATTTACCTTTAACTATGGAAAATAAAATTTAACGTAGTTACTATTCATAGTGCCCAAAAATAAAATGTAGCATATTAGAATAATTTTAATGTAATAATTCAAAATATTGAATCCATTTTTCCAAATTAAAATCATAGAAATTTCAGAAATTAATTTAAAATTAATCCCCTTGTTAAGAAAACGTGTTTTAAAATATAAAACATTGCAAACGATTGATATGATTTTACCTACGAATTCAATATAAAATCAATGATAATGACATAAATTATATGAAATGGTAAAAATATATTCTATTTATACTTTAAAACCATACAATATTATAATTTAAACATATAAATTATTATGATGAAAAAAGTTGTTTTCAATTAAAATATTGCATGTTTTAACTATTTTTTAAAGTATGAAAGTTATCAGAATAATATGAAAAATTTATCCAAAGTAAATTTTTATATCCTAATTACGAATAAGAATTTTATTTTTTCAAATTTAACTTATAAACATGTCAAAAACAACATTTAAACAGGGTAAGTCATCAAAAGGTGACAAAACTCCATTTTTTGAGAAATACTTATTTTTCCTGAAAAATTTATTTTGTTCTCATACCATGTTCTAGAAAATGTGTAAGATGAAGAATAATGTTATAAAATTCAAAATTTAGTTAATAATATTCATAACGGCTAGTTCATAATAATATTATTACAATATATCGTTGGTTAGTGAAACTCAGTATTGTGTACAACACACGCTATTGAGAAAGGTTGCCCTTGGGTGCAACACAAGCCAAGAATAGTGTTTGCGTATAAATCAAGATAATGCAGTGTTGGTTATAGTACAAGCTAATTTTTTTGTAGCGTACAACACATGACATCATTGAAATTAAAAGAATATTTTTCATTAAATCTCGGGGTGTTACACCGGGGCCCGATGGGTGGGCGCGTGCAAAATTGAAAAAGCACATGAAAGCGGCGTTCGGCGGGCAAAACATTGCGCGTCGGCCTTCACTTTGGAACCCAAAACGCTACCCTCCACGACCGGCCACTCCAGTGCCACTTCCGCACCCAAGGAGTCATCAAAAGGGGATTTCCCCATACAGGCCCATTTCCGCGCCGAAGGCAGAGAAAAATGGCCATCTGTGTGCATGTCCATTTTGTGTCTAAGGTGACAACGAATGACCATTTTCCCACGGGCCCATTCCACGCCAAAGGTAATGAAAAATATTGTTTATGCGGTCGGGCTCGGTTCCGAGCCGACGGAAAGGTGGAACGCCTGTTTGCGTGTAGACCATTTCGGCCCTCGCTTTCGCGCTCAGGGCGTCATCGAAAGGGGCTTTGTGCGGCCGGGAAAGGTTCCGTACCTAAGGTGAAGTCGAACACTCATTTGCACGGTCAGTCCCATTTCTACGCCCGAGGCGACGACGACCGGGGTTTCCGTGCCGGTCCCTTGCGCGCTGGTCCCTTTCCCAGCACTCTGGGGACTCCGAATATAAAACAAACCTTCTCCCCTCTCTTTGGGGGATGGTAATCGAAGACGAAGTGACTCTCTACTGTGCGAAAACCTTGTCTTCTTTTACAGCGTGAAAACACATGGCGTTCAGGTAATGGTTTTTTCACGACAGGTTGAGGTTGCCTTCAGATGTTCCCCCAGATTCTCGTAAATTTTCAAGTTCTTTGCGCACAAGGGGTATTGTCTTTCCCACATGCCCCCTCTGCGTTAGGCATCCTTGCATGCCACCTATCTAACTTGCGTGCAAGCCTTCTTCTTTTGTGCCTCCGGTCCAACTTGCGCGCAGCCTGCATCTTGCGCGCAACACTCCCGACTTGTGCACAATCCCTCATTTTGGGCACAACACCTCCGTCTTACGCACCATAGGTCCCATATGCATTCCAACCATCTGTCTTGCATGTCAACCCTTCCTATTGCGTGAAAAATTCATATTTTCCTCATACCATTCTCTGGCATGCACTCCATGTGCTGCCCTCACCATGAGGCACCTTGTTCAAACCACTCTTATGCGCGACACACCTATGTCACATGCTCATTCACCGTGTGGCTCCTCATGTTTGCACAGAGTAATTTCAAAGTACCTTGGATGATAATGACCATTGTGTTGTTTTTCCTCAAGCTTCTTCACATAGGCACGCAAAATACTATTGCTTTTTCGCATAGCCACGCTAACATGGACCCCCAATGGGATCACCTCTAGACACCCCCCAGCCATGGCGTTGCCTGTCCCTTCTCTTCACCAAGGGGCATAGGGTACCAGTTTTATATGTCCTAGGGGTGTGGAGTGAACTCGCCTCGTCCGTGATGGATGACGTTAAACTGACAAGTGTCATCGTCCTCAATACACGACGTTAAACTGTGACTTCCCCCCATGCACCTGTCTACGGGGAATTTCAACCATCTTGGTGTAATCCCCTAGCCATTCTTTCAGGAGGTATTACCCCTTTTCCTCCATTGTTTTTTGGTGCCAAAGGACAGAAAAGGGTGTGGTGGGGAATGATGATCCTCCTTTCTTCATTGACAAATCCCTCTCCTGCTGGGCTTTGTCACCATTGGGCCTCCATCCAGGAGTAAGTCCCAATCTCCATCACCATGGGCGACTAACCACGTGTAAGCCCCTATTTCTTCTTTGGGACGCCAACTACGTGAGCCCCATTCCACTTTCCACAGACGTACCTTTCATGACATGATCTTCAGGTCTCTACTGCCTCTTTTTTCTCACACCAAGAATGACTCACGCGGGCTTAGAGTAAGAATCGACCATGAAATCTTCTCCGGGCAGCCTGGAGTGTAAGCCCTATGCCAATCTAAACTATGAGGACTTTGACCCTTTCCAAGGTAAGTTACGTCGGAAGCCTCCCTGAGGTTCAATCCCAACACTCGGCCATTCCGACTCCCTTCACATTGGTTCACCCACACCATTCTAAACTACGAGGACTTTGATCCGTGCAAAGGTAAGGTACGTAGGAATCCTATTTGAGGTTCAATCCCAAAACCCAGCCATTCCGACTCTCTTCACATCGGTTTACCCGCACCATTAGAAACTACAAGGAATTTTATCCTTGCTAAGGTAGGGTACATAGGAAGCCTCCCTGAGGTTCAATCCCACTGCCATCCATCGGTCCTGACCATCTTCATTTCGGTGTACCAATGCCCCATTCGGAACTACAAGGACTTTGAACTTTGCTAAGGCAGGGTATGTAGGAAGCCTCCCTGAGATTCAAGCCCACCGCCATCCATCGGTCCCGACCACTTTCATGTCGGTGCACTAATGCCTCATCCTGATCTATGAGGAGTTTGATCATTTCCAAGGCAGGGTACGTAGGAAGCCTCCATGAGGTTTAAGCCCACCCCCACCCCCTTGGTCGTTCTAACCATCTTCACGTCAGTTCACCAATACTTTGGGATGCTTCAGAGAGTAAGCCCCAAATTCCCCCAATCTGAACTACGAGGAATTTGATCCTTGCCAAGGAAAGGTACGTAGGAAGCCTCCTTGAGGTTCAATCCCAACACCCGGTCATTTCGACCCACCTTCACATCGGTTCGCCTACACCATCCATCTAGACCCCAAGTCCTTATTCACGTTTGTTCCCCCCAGCCTACATGTCATTAAACTGTAGACCCCATTCAGTTGTAAGTCATTATGCCCCATGTAGTAGTAATCCATTGTGCCCCTCAATCAAAAGTAAACTGTTGTATCATGATCAGAAGTAAGTCGTCGCGTCTCATATTCAGCAGCATGTCGTTGTAATGCCATTAGTTGGGACCCACATCTTTGGTTTGTCCTAGTGATGTCAGACCAACCCAGGATGCTAACCATGTGTAAGACCCATACAGATCATCGAGTTGTTTTCCTACATGTACACCCCAATTCAAGCTCATCACCTGAGATTTCCCTCGAGCCTATGTGTCTCGGGATGGTCATGTACCAACCTAGAGGTTCCACTTCATCCATGTCCTATCCACACATCCATTCTCACGGGTCACCTTCTTAAACATCCCATAACCCTCCTAAACTATGCATACATTGATTCCCTACCACAAGGATACGTAGGAAGTCTCCCTGAGATTCAATCCCAACATTATCATCGTCCTCATGGTGGTTCCATCCCATTCACCACCCATTTCACTCAGCACCCCATCATCCATCCTGATTCTTACCTGGGCTGCCACATCCTGGTTAGGTCATGTCAACACACTTACATCAGAGTTTCCTCTAGGGGTTACACTCATCTGATCCACTCTAATGAGTGTTATGATAAGTCTGATCCATCTCTACTAAACGTTAAACATGAAACATACCCTATCCATGAAGATATGGCACCAGGAAGAGTTTCACAAACAACATCTTAAATCTATAAAGGAGACCCAGACTAGGTGATGAGTTCTGAGGAGGAGTCCAATAAAAGAAAAACTGACATCCCATCATCCCATTTTGATCAAGTATAAAATTTCCCTGAACAACGAGCGGATGTCGCCCGCCTTTGGAAAGCGTGAATGCGGGGAAACGGACAGTGCCTTCCATCCCACCAAATGAGATGGACGCACGCGCCCCGACAAAAGCATCAGAAACATATATATTAATTTATTTTAATATTAATGAATACCTTGTCACTTATTGATTATTTTTTTATGTAACATCAATATAATAATTTCCCAAAATTTTTGTCACGTTGAAAAGGTCATAACAGTTCTCTACTATGAAGAGAACCTTGAAATTACATGATGATATTCTTAAATATGTTTTTATGATCATATAACATTCTGTGATGGGATTCATAGTATGTTGGAAATTTAATGAGAGTAATCAAAAGAATATGAGGCTTCATATCACGAAGTTAATGCTTTGTAATCTCCAATATGAGAGATTATGAGAACAGAACAAACTTTTAGAAATCCACATGTTTATGTGTTATCAGATTACCCTATCTATAATCATTTGTAATGATACATAGACATTAAGATTATTATTAATTATTTTCATAACTCAATCAATTTGAAATATATTTTTAAAAATAATGACATATGATCATGGTGAATTCTGCTATGTTGGGTGTGTCAAAAATGATATTTTATTAATGAATATTTTGAGGAATTATTTGTAACTTCCATCATTATAGAAATTGATATCTCATCCCTTTGATTGAAATTGAACCATCACACTAAATTCCACTTCCATCATGTAATAATGATTTTATTTCAAATTTTCAATCAATGACTTATCAAGAGTATAGGTTTATGACCCCAGAATGAAACCTTCTTGATGATATTTCATGATAAAGGGATTATACTACACTATAAACATTAGTAGTTGGTTGTAGTTGTGATATATCGTCTTCCATGATGTGTTCCTTGACCTATTTCTAGATAGAAATCTTATACATTAAGAAATCCCACTTAATTCCACTAAGGAGGAGCTCTATAGGGTCACACAAAAAGTGTTTCCTTTAATATTAGTTAAATATTATTTATATTTAGTAGATGGAAAAAATATTATTCACCATTCAGAGATGTAATATATATTCAGTATTTATTAAATGATTACAAAAATTAAATAAATATTTATCTGCAAGTTAATTATTTAATTACATAAATATATTATACTTATTTTTCTCATGTTATTGAAAGGGTAATAAAAAATCATTTATTCCTTAAAAAATAATTTATTTAATTATAAAAAATATATAAATAAATATATTTTTCTTGAATATGAATATAATATTTATTTATTGAATTTATAATATTAATATCTTATTATACAAAAGGTAATAAAATAATTACTTAATAATTTATTTATTTACGCGAATACTAATATAAATATTTTTAGAATTCAATAAGTGTCAAGGAGGATGTGAGAATCCATTATTATTCTAGTGATAAAGATTAATTTACCAAACTGTAAATTATATTTACCATTGCATGGGTTAGCACATTCCTTGAACAAAATAATAATATTACTATTTTATACGTCATGGGATTACTTTTGGGTTTGGTATATTATTATAGTATTTTTTGAAATTAATTAATATGAAACTCTGACCCTAGATTTATAAATATAAATTTATGGGAATTGTGTGAGGAAAGACGTTGTTCACAACATTATACTCCCTATAGAATACTTTTATCAATGATGAATGTCACTAGGGTTTTCTCTCAATCTCGAGAGATTCTCTCATCCACCTTCATTCCTATAAAATTGGTGAGGCCAATGGAAAATCCTTCATTACTGATTGGATCAAGGTTATGATCACGAGATTGATGCAAGATTATCATAATCATTGCAGCCGCACTCGAATTACCATCAGTGACATTCTGAGATCAAAGGATCACATGTGGATCACCGCTAGAGGGGATCTATTTGGGTCCTCATCAATTCTAAAAGGTGTATAATTTTTTGTGTATATTTTTTTTATATGGAATTAATTCTAGACCAAGTGGTGACGACATCCAATTTGGAGGCCTGGTGTGCACGAAATAAATGTTTGAATAATATTAAAATATTAAATAGAACGCATGCATAGTTTTCCCAAATAAGTGGAATAACATCTAAATGGATGCCTAAAATAGAAATATGAGGGCACTGTTGCATTCAGCGTAGCGAATTTATGATCTCTATGAACTAACATCGGCCGGCACAGGTCATCTGTGAAAAGTAGTTTTTTGGAGTGTTAATAAATAAAATAAAATATGAATTAATTTTATTTTAATGATTCGTAGTGATGTAGTGACTTTTATTTTAAAATAAACCTAGAGGCAGGGGTCCAAGGTTATAATCATAACTCTGTAATTTTCTCGAGGCTCTAGAAAGAACCCTAGAGAACTCTTTTGATAGAAATGATGATGGATCTTGGATCAAAGATTGAAAAACACTATTCTTTATGGATCACACCAATGGTGGCAATACGATGATCGATCCACTTCAGTAAATGATCCAACCCCATGGTAGTATGTGGTTATTTGAATTTATTTTCATCGTTCTTAGATTCAATGATAAACGTGGACCAACGAACAAATAGGTTGATCCGCAGTTCGATTATTATTGTAGGATGGGTTTTAACTACAGGATTTATGGGGTTGATTTATCATTTGATTTATTAATCATTATTAAAGGAATGGATTAAGACCAAAATAAAAAATAGTTGAGGTACGTTCCTCTAGGTATTTTCCTTGTGTGTATTTATTCTCCCCCATATGTTCTACACATTCTTCATTCTATATGGATTATGAACAGATGATTTTTCAACCCTTGTTTCTTGGAGAAACGATCCAAAATTAAAGATCCAACATCGAGAAGACCTAACGGAGGTGAAAATACTATGGTGAAGGATGGATCAAAGTAGTTAGAGTGATATCGATCTTTGGGTGATTTTTGTGCGGGTGATCGGAATCAGTTTTTTGCAGCCGATTGAAAGCCTGAAACCCACCAATTTAGTGTTGCAATGATGAGAGGGCCTTGGATCTCCAGTTTTATGTTGAGTGGAGCGTTGGATCAAACACTATAGAATCGATTGAGGTGTGTGGAGGATGAATAGAATTTTCTAGAAATTTGCGATCAACACCTCATATAACCCAGGGAGACACAGTGTGTGGCCCCCACTCAGTGGTGGCTAGGGTTTTGGGGGGCAGTAAAGTGTCACGCAGTGTGTGATCCCTGTCACGCGGTGTGTGGGACCTTACTCGACACTCGGGAGGTATCTCAGGAAATACAAAAACACGAGGTGGAGTACATGGGTTTCCAACATGGTGTGTACCCCACGACACAGCTTGTCCTAACCTCGTTACAGGGGTTACCCCATGTACTAGTACACGAGTAGGAGGACACAAATTGACACTATACACTAGCAAACAGATAGACTATATAGGTGTAACCCATATGGAAGGTCATGGAATGTGAACGATCTACACAACATGTGCCCATAATCTACAAGACATGTTCTGAAAGGCATGGGCCATTGTACATGGGCAGTACCCAGGGTCAAGGGACATGGTGTGTGGCCCTAATACACACCCTATACCCCTTTGTACATGGATTTAATATCTTACCCACTATATCTTGGAAAATCTTTGTTACGGTCCATTCCCTTGATCATTTCCCTGTAGTTTTATGGATATCAATTCCTACTCATATAAGTCTTCTCTCTTCAGTATGAATTTCTTGATATAGTTATTGGTATACCATATGAGGGGCCCAGAGTAGAATCCTCTATTCATTCTTCATACCCTAGGCAAAGTCCCTGGTATTAACGTGACCAACTTCATAGGGCATTGATCCTCTACTTAGAAGGGTAATCCAGATGGAGTTGTTGGTATCACCCCATGGCCTTGGCTATGATCCTCATCTATGGTATTATATCTCTCTTCAGATCTATCAACATATCTCTCTCATGATGGTTTCTGAGAAACAGTACTTCTCAGACGGACATATTCAGTGCTATCAGACTCAGAAGTGTGCTCTACGATATGATTTCATCACAGAATCATCGAGATGAATCCCTATTACTAGTATACAGTTGTTGTGACTTACCTATAAGCTGTGTGTCTTGGTTTGATTATATCTAGATATTCCTTATATATGTTCTGTAGACATATAATGTATAGAGATGACTGTATCTTTCCTTTGTGTATCACTTTGTGGTTTCAGGGTGTCCTGATAAGTATTTTCATACTCACCCTATATGGGATTTTCCTATGGGTGTCATGTCTTGTGTAGATAAGAAACCATTTGATAGATATTTGGGAGGAATAGGACCAGACCATGATTTGTGAGTTCAAGTATGCTGAGTTGTTACTACAACATTGAGCAGTAGACCCAGTACCTATTTTTGTTTACAGGTTGGACTTTTTAGTTTACATAATCTTTTTTTTTGGTGGGATTCTATTCTAACATAGTTTACTTTACTTTACTTTACATCATGTCGTACTCTATTGGTTGGGATAGTGGTATGCATGCATTTTTTTCTGAGTTATTTTTACGTTTCATCATCTGTGGTTTTGATATGTGTGTGTTGATATAGGTATATAAGAAATGTCTCCTATTTTAGTGATATGCCTACTCAGTGCTAGTCATCGACCCCTGGCCTATTAGAGGGAGGCTTGGGGAGTCATGGAAGAGGCCCCACTGGGACGGTTCATGACAAATGTAACTAAAATAGTACTCAAAATCATTCAGTAGATCAAAACATGCATCGAAATAAGAACTCAACAATAAGGCATTGTTTGGTTCTATTAAACTAATTTTAAATTAATGTGAAAAAGATCCCTGGTTTTTATTCCATAAATTTGTTTTGGTATTCATTATAAATTTTTCAATAGTCATGGAATTCATCATAATGTATATTATGAATGATCCACTGAATATGAAAAAAACAGAGTTGGAAATAGGCCCAATAGGCACCTCAACTACACTTAGAACCATCAAGTTGTATTAGAGAAATCATGTCCAATTTATAATTTTTTATTTAATTTTATTTATTTTAAAGTTAGTTTTTATTTCAATAATTTATTTTTTTAATCTTATTATCAATATCTCTTATCTCCTCTTCATTTATTACTCAGATAATCCCGATAATTAAATAATATATGAATAATATCTAAAGAAACATCCAACAGTGGACACTATTTACAGGGTTACATGACATGCAACTCACCAACATATCATGTAACACCACACGACATGGTGGTCTTGTTGTCAATAGGAACAAAATAATTAAGTAATCCACACATGATATAATTAATTTACTCACAAGTGAATTTAATACACGCATGTTGAAGTTAATACAGACATGATGTAATTAATTTTTATCCAGTGTAATTTTTTCACATATCATATAATTAATTCACATTCATTGTATTAATCTATATGATATGTATTTAATTCACATTTTTCATAATTAATTCAAGTGTAGTGTAACTAATTTATATATAGAGTAATTAATTAACATGTCATGTGAGTAATTCATATGTGAGGTAATTAACACACATATGGTGTGGTTAATACACATGTGGTGTAATTAATTTACTTGTGATGTAATTAATTTATATGTGATGTAATTAATTTACAATCCATGTAATTAATTGACACATGATGTAATTAAATCCACATGGATAAATTAATTTATACCCATTTAAATGGAATACACATGAAAAAATACTATACACCATGTATATTAATTTAAATTAAAAATTAAAAATTGATTTATTACTTTATAAACCTCATAATTATGTGTTTCATGTGTCATTTATTGACTAGTACACACCATATGATATGTTTCTTATGATAATAAGTACTTAATTAGTTTCTATATAAAATTTTGAACAACATGTCATGTATTATCATTACATGACATGTTATACTCCACATGAATTACATTTTTAAATTTAACACAATTTTTTTACTTCTTGTTTTTTATTTATTGATAGAAAACACTATGAAATTATTGCCCTTGTCATGTATAAGGAATATGGTGTGAGTGAATTGTATACAAAGAAGTAAAATTTCAAGTAGTTCAGATAGGTATATGAATTGTTTCCGCACATTTCAAGTTGTGCACTTGATTAAATTTTGAATAAAACCTTTTAATTTAATTTATTTAAAATCAAAATGGATGGATATATTCATGAAATATTATATCGATAATTAAGATAAAATGAATTAATTTATTAATCAGATAATTAATCAAATTAATTCACATATTTATTATCTTAAAAATGGAATGAATTGAAATGAATACTATACTATTTTTATGAATATTCATTCATTATATTTGGGGATGATCATTATCTTAGACCAAATAATGTATGTGCATGGTATATTTTAATTTAATTATTATTTGAGTTTCTAAATTATATTGTTAAATTAAATTGATATCGTATGAGTCATGTCACACTCTTTATTATGTATGATCCAGAGTACCCACTATTTATTTCATGGAAACTCACTTTCAGGTTCCACTCATCTATGAGTGAAATAAATGAATTACAAGGATGGAGCTCCTAGATGCATGGAGTTTGTTCAAGATGGATAAAAGGTTAAACCAACCCAAGGATATACACATGACAGAGGGGAAATTCTACAAAATTGAGCTTAGACCAGCTCAAGGTATTTCCCCCAAGGTACAATGTTTTTTTTGTGAGGCCAATAAACAAGTTAAATGATGCTCATGATAATGAACATTTATTTTTTTATATTTATCTGATGCATGATTTATTTTATGGGTGAAATACCATGATCACATATATAAATTAACTAATATATAAAGATAGAACTAAATTAACAGGATTATGCGTATATATTTTATCAAGAACATGATTAAGTAATTAAGTAAAATCTACTTAACATTAATAATGAATTTGAATGGACAAAATAATAAATTTTATCCATAATAAACAGAACAACTAAAGTTAATATTTTTTCATTACCCCTTTCATTATCTGAATTATGATAAACCATAGTTTAAGTATTAGTTCAAACCACAATCGATGGAAATTTTAACTATCAAGGAGTATTAACTAAGATGATGGGTTGATTTACCTAAAATTACATTTAATTTAATGGTTATAACCTATTCAATTCAAATGTAGAGACAAGTGATGATGAAATATGATTTAGGATTTCATGATTGGGGACTCCACTCAAGGGAACAAGGAATTGAAAACTTGTAGTTGGAAAGACCCCCAACCTAAAAACATTCTTAAAATTTTTATTTCCATAATCAATATCATATAGAGGGAAATAAATATTATTTATACTATAATTTCTTTATGATAAGACAATACTATTTAAATTGAAATCCCATTTAAGACTTGAAAAAATAATGGGAGACTTAAAAAATGATTAATTGTTTTTTTTCAACTCATACATTTTGTAATAAATTAAAGTAATATTATTACTATTTTAATAATTATAAAATTTTTAATAGAGATAATGAATATCCTGTGATAATTCTATAACTCAAGGAATGTCCTCATTGGAACAAATTTCTTAGAGTCGCATAGATTTTTTATAACAATTTGTTATCAGAAAAAATTTATTATGTGTTGGAAAACCCTGAACCTGCTCATATTCCCCCTAAATAGAGGTGAAAAAAAATTCCTACAAAATATATATGAATGATTATTCTTCTAAGATATCTTATATTATATATCTTTAGAAGAAAACAAGTGGATTAAAGATAAATGATATTCTCTCTATATTATTTCAGTCTAAATTGTAAAGAGGTTGGTAAGATTTTAATCATATCTTCATGTATTTATGTAAATTTTTTAAAGTTAAGATTCCATTTGGATAATAGAGTATCTATGATGTTGGGTAAAAATGGAAAAGGAAAAAACACAAGATTATGTTAATTATTTCTTTTAAAATAACATAATAAATTCAAAACATCCTATTTTAAATAAAGAAATTAATTCATTCTCTAATAAATATGAGTGAGTAGTGAAAAATAAAGAAAAGAACAAGAAATGGCGATGTATATTGGTTTGAGGCATAGAAATACCATATTAAACTCCACCGTAACTCTCTCCAAGAGCTTAGGGGTTTTTATTAGCATGTACTATTATCAGGGACCTCTAAAAAAGAGATGGCAGTTGAAACATTACAATACAGATTTTACAAGGCCTTATGGTTCATTTATAAGAAACTAAGATATACACATATTAGTATGAAAAGATAAAAATACACTAATGATTGAGTACAATCAGTCAACACATCAAAATAATATTCATTGAATAGGTTGAGTACTGGTTCATATCAGAGTTTCATCACCAACTGATATATGAAATAATCTTCAATAAAACATAGAAGCATCAAGAAATAATATTAAACATTAATAAGGCTTCATTTTTTTTAAAACTGTAGTTGAGAAGAAAAAAAACATCAGCATATTAATAACATGTATGTCTCCAAAGTGTAACTATAAAATATTATTTGAAAAAAAATTAGTAAAATATTGGGAAAAGATATAATAGAAACATTAAAATCACAAAAAAAATGGCCAAAAATTCATGTGTCCAAATTATAGTTATTTTTAGAAAAAAGAGATGATTTCATACCATTATCTCTATTTCTATTACCTTGAGAAGAATAAACTCTTGGTACTTAACAACTAGATTGATTTACTTTGAGTCAAACAGAACCAAAAAATAATCCTAATAAATCATGATCATTTGAATTACAACACACCAAGATAAAGTCACAACATTTCTTTAAATAAGAACAATTTAATACATTGAATAATATCCTTTGAATTTGTTATAAAATTTCTTTATAATATAAATGAACTCTAAAAAATTCATTACATAAATCATGGAAATAATCCCAAATTTAAATCTCATATATGACTAGGTCAAACATAGGGTTTCAATGTATAAAAATAATCTTTAACTGTATGGTTTATAGAATATAGATGATTCTTAACGTTGGGTTGATGAACCATATTTTAAGTATGAAAATATAGGGTAGGTAACAAAAGTATGGTTCCCCAACCTTACATTCACTCTAAATGTAGGGTTACAAAAGTGTTAGTCCTTACAAAAGGAAGGATATTGATCCATATGATTACATCAAATATAGAGTTATGAATAGTGATTATAGACTGATTTGAAATTCCTAGAATAGAATTAAAAACATCAACCTAATTCAAAACTAAAGTGCTACCAGACTAAAATAATTATTCCTCTAAATATTATCATAAAATAGAATTAAATAAAAATAATTAATGAAAAATTGGGGTGTTTGTGAGCTTCAAAATCAATGAGGAGTTAATGAAATTATTAGATCGACACATTCCCAATAATCTCCCTCGTCTTTTTCATCATAAATCACATATAAAATATTATATAAAATTTTATAAATATTATTTTAATATCAAATAAAAATCCATATTTATCTATATTTCTCTTAGAGAAAAAATGGTATTCCCTAAATATTTCTCTCCTAAATAGAATCAAAATGTTTTTTGTTTATCCACAATATTTTCCCCATTTTTGTGATATAAAAAAGAAATCATGAAATTGATTATTACACATTTAACATAGTATAGTAATCCTAAGGATATTTATGTTTAGTTAATGAAAAAATGATTTAAAATAATTATTAAATTTAGATATAAATTATGATAATCGTTAAATAGAAAACAAATATGATAGAATATGGATCATTACGTTAAAAATTATTGATTCTAATGGGATTTTGGACTCAAGTGTTCAGATAGAATATTGTGCAGGATGATGAAAAGGATCGGGTTTTTTGAAAGGTTAAGGGGTAAATATTCACACTCCAAATTATAAACTCTATTACTCATTTTAGAAAAAACAATTGAAAAATATCTATTCTCTTTTGAATATCTATAAATATTTTCACTCTTGAAGATGAGGAAACCTAACTAACTAAGAACTCTTTCAGGTTATCAAGATCTGATTTAGTGACATATTCTCATCTAATATATGAAACATGATCAACTATATCATTTTTAAACACATTAAAATCTTTTATTTAGATAGAAATTTCCTACATACATTTATATTGTTCTTTAAGGGAGTCAAATTCTATTTTTGAAAGAGAATAGTTTTTTATCCCATCAAATTATTTCTTGGAATATTTATTTTATTCAAACACCCTCCCTATATATCCTTTAAAATGCTAAAAATGGATTAATTTTCCATTGAAATTATATGAAAATGCTCTCTAAAAAATATACCATCTTCATGAGATTGATTTATCTCAAAAAAATTAAAATTTATTCCACTTTTAACCATTTAAAGTGATTGAACATCTAGTTCTTAACAATGAAAAAATTTGGATCCTTCACTAGAAAATTTCCCCAAGGATTATTCAAAAAAACATACTAACTATTCTTTAAACAGATTATTTATAGCACCATACATAAAAATACCTTGATTAGATATTTCTTTAATCTCATCTTTATTGGCACAATATGAAGGAACATTATAAAATAATTGTTCCAGGCCTTGAATTCTTAGAATTTGGGGCATAAAATTTTCTAAACTGAAGATATTTATTCACTTCATGTCTCTTGGACTGAATTAATCATAGGATTTTTATTTGCACATTTCATGGATGGAATATGAGAGGTTTCATAGCATTTGATAAAAAATTTGGATTAGCGTTCAAATAAAGAAGAATAAGAACTAAGGATTTTATTCAAATGGTTCTACGGAGATGATTCAATTTCTCAATCCAAAATTATAGTTTAATGGTTTCAGATTTTACAACTGAAAAGATAGTTTAACATAAGAAAGATTATATAAGTAAAATTCTAAATAATTTAAATATAATAGTTAACATAAAAATTTCAAAAAACATTTTCAAATAGAAAAACTTTAATGAATATAAGGTTTAAAAAAAGAATCAAAATTATAGGTTTAAAATTTAATAAAACTAACTTCCCTTTATGCATTTTCAATACCATCTTCAGTATAAAATCAACCTTTATTTATGTTTTTTCCAAAATATATACTTTGAGGAGTTATGAAAATATCTAAAATATATTCAGTTAATAAACAAACAACATAAATAAATAAAATATGTTTCAAAAAAATTATCATGCGTTAATATATTTATTCACACATTAAAATTTTAAAATAACTTCCCCTGAGAATATAAAATATATTCTCATGTCTTAAAAGGTAATATATATATATATATTATTTTTATTTTTATTTTTTTACAAGATATTTTTTATTAAATAAATAAACACATTTGAATCATAAAATAATATTGATTATTCATGATGTTTAATAATACAATTCAAGAAAATAATACAATGATTTTTAATTGTTTAAAGATAAGATGTTTAAAAATTACATTTTATATAAAAAAATTAGTATTTTAGAATTAATGTAGAAATAAAATACTTATTAGATTTGAATAGTTCTATATTTATGGATCTTTCCTTTTATACAATAAACTACTTCGGAGTTTATCAATATTTATAAAATATTTACTATTTTTATTTACCATAAATATTTACATAATCTTCAACCAGTCACTCATTAATATAACAATGTATTTTAATGGTGTACATATTTAAAATATCAAAAAAATTCATTTTAGTACCCATATGATTTTGGCTCCGGTAGTGTTAGTAATAAAAAAATAGGAAACCAAATATATTTACTTTGAGCATATTCAGATAAGGATTTGGAATAATGAACATTATTGACACCAACAAATTGATGATTAAAAAATAATAGTCATTAGCATAATTTTCATTAATTCCAAAATAAAAATAATTTATAGTATATGTTATTTTACTTTTATATATAGGAATAGAATAATTTTTTTATAATTTAGGATTTTTTCCATTACTACCAATTAATAGATTGTCTTTATTTGTTTCATTTTTACCAAAACATTTGTTTTTAATAATTATATCCTTTAACAAGCATACTAGAAGCATGGTTTAAAGAATAAAATTCATAAAATAAGTATTTAATTTATTTTTCTTGTAAATAAAAAGAATTTTTTGAAGAGTTAGATCTTAAATATGAAATATTTTTTTCAAAAATTCTTTTTCATTAAAAATAAAATCAAAATATTTAATATGATTTTTATTCCTTTTTATTTAAGGATTTAAATTTATCTTGAAGAATAAAATAATATTTATTAATTTCATCATAATAAATATTTTCATAATTATAATTATTAGAGTAATAAGATTATAGCTAATCATCATGAGTCACAAGACATATATTAACCTTTTCATTTACATGACCATCTTCAGATTTTGTAATATATTCATTACTTGAATCTTAAGAATCCCATAAATAATTATTCATTATTTTTTTACTTTTATTTTATAATAAAACATCATTTGATCATTATGAAAAGGATAATCATTTACCATATGACCTTTCATCATAAATTTATATCATATGACTTTTTTTCATCATTCTGATTTAACTTTGCCTTTCTCTTATTATACAGCTTAATGATTTGTCTTGCAAGATCTTATTGATTTTAATTTGAACCTGAATGAATCTAATCTGAAGATTCATTAAAAGAAATTTTTAGTGAAACATATTATTTTTTGATAAAAATGTGGTTTTCAACTTATTTTTTCATCTCAACTTTATATATCATTAAGGTGAAAACAAATTATTTGATTGAAATATTTATTATAGGAGTTCCCTGCCTAATTATAACAGATTTTCCTTTTCATTTTTATGATAAAAATCTTAGAACATTTAAATATTGATCTCGTTCATTAATTGGTTCACATATGGAATCAAAACTATTGACTATTTTAGTAAATATTCCATTTATTTGTGTGATTATTTCACCATAATATATCCCAAATATATAAAATTTTAATTTTACAGTGCCATTCCTTAAATGCCTAAAATTTTAAATTAACTGAAAGGAAACATTGATTATTTGTCAAATTTGATATGTATTAGCACATTTTTAGAATCATTTTAATTCAAAACTTCTTAACCCATGAACAATAGAGTTTGTAGATTTTCATTTAAGATCATAATATTTTTATTATGTATTATTACTCTTCTCTTGATCTTCTTTAAGAATTTTATAAGTGTTGATTATTTTTAACTATACCTTTATTACATGATTGTTCAAATAAATAATCATTTCAAATTTATAGTTTCCAAAATTATCATAATTAATATAAGGAGCATGAATCATTGACATGCCTTGTATATGATTTACTATTGAGATATCGTCTTCATCTGGACCATTCACTTAAAATATGTTAGATCCAAAAGAAACATATTTAATATAGAATGAACATAGATGCCAAAAGATATTACCAGGTAGAAATAGTAAAATTTACAAAGATTTTAAAAAGGAAAAAATCCAATGAAGCCCCACCTTTGATACCAATTGTTGTGTTTGAATGGAAAAGATAAAAAATACAAGAGGGGGTGAACTTTATATTTAATGTTTTTTTCAAAATCTAAAAAATTTCACCTTGAAATAATGAGATATTTCATTATATCTTAAAAATTAGCGATCTATAGAAAATAAAGGAAATAACTAGATAAAGTGATCTATAGTAGTTCAGTTTGGGGAATAGGAATTCCCTAGTACACTAAAAAAATTATCTATCCATGATCTTAGTGATTTTTACCTAATAGTCCTTTTATTTGGTATTTTCACAAATGAGTTTAGAAATCTGACACCTTAAAATAAGGATTTTACAAGGCCTTCTAGTTATTTTATTAGGAACCAAGATATACATCACTTTTTTTCAGTAGTTGATAATCTAAAAATGACTGATCAAAAAGAGCTAACACTTCTAAAAAAGAATCAATGAGGAGGTTTAATACTGTATTAGCTCACAGTTGCAGTAAAAAACGAGAGATGAAATGATATTCAGTAAAACATAGAAACAATATGAAATAATTTTCATTTTTGGGAAGGAATACATTTTATTTAAATAGTAGTTTAGAAAAAAATTCATCACATGAAAATCTTGTATGTCTTTAAAGTGTAGCTCTGATATATGTTTTGATGATCTATATCAAAATATTGAAAAAGATTCCACAACAGCATTACAATTAAATAGAAAATGATTGAAACATGTATTCCTCTAAAGTGTATCTCTTTTTAGAACTAGATATGACATCACATTGTTGTCTCTATGCATATTATCTTGAGAAGAAGAACCTATCGGTATTTAGCAAGAATTTTGATTTACTATAGATCAAACTGATCTAGAAAATTATCTGTATAAATCAAAATCATTTGAATTTAAACACACTGGACAAAATAATAACTTCCCTTAGAAATAGAAAATATTTAATCTGTTAAATAATGTGCTTTGAATCAGTCTTAAAACTAATTTAAATTTTAAAGGAACATAGATGAAACTATCAAACAAATCATAGAAATAATCCAAAATTAAAATATCTTATATGACTAGGACAAATGTAGTGTTTCACTGTATGCAGATAATCATCAAAAGTATGATTGAAAATGTACGAATGATTCCAAAATCGTGGTAAATGAACCATATATTAATTTTAAAAAAATAGGATGGTTAAAGAAATTATTGTTCTTAAATGTTACATTCATTTCAAATTTTGGGTTAACAAAGAAGTTATCCTTGAAAAATTTGGGTTCCCAATACGTACATTTACATAAAATGGAGGGTTGTGAACAGTGATTCTAGACTACATTGAAATACATAGAACTCACAAGGAATAAAAATCATCTAGATTCACAACTAATGTGCTTCTAGAAAAAAAATTATTCCTCTTAATATTACCCTAAAATACACTTAAATAAACTTCATTAGTAACACAAATATGGGTGTTTGAGAGCATCAAAATCAATGAGAAATTAATGAAATTTTTAGATAAACACATTTCCAACGATCTCTCCCTTTTTTGTGATCACAAAACATATATAATAAAAATTATATAAAATTTTATAAAAAATATTTTAATTTCAAATAAGAAGATGTATTTTTCAAGATTTCTCCCAATGAAAAAATGTTATTCCCTAAAGATTTATACTCCATAGAGAAACAAAAAAGGTTGTGTTTATCCACAATATTTTTACCCATTTTTTGATATCAAAAATAAAGTATGAAATTTATTAACAAAAATTGAACATTGTACAAGAGTCTTAGTGATATTTATTTTTAGTGAAGAAAACATTACTTTATAGAATCAATAAATTTAGATATAATCATATGAAAATCAGAAAATAGAAAACAAATATGACAAAACATGTAACATTATAATAAAAATCCAAGAATATAATGATATTTTGGACTTAAGGGTTTGGATAGAATAAGGTGTAGGATAAGAAAAATTGATATATTATTTTAGAAACGTTAAGAGTTTCATCTTTACACATTATATTCTGAAAACTTTAACTCGTTAATGCTAAAACACTTGACATCAGATATATTATACTTTAAATATCTTTAAATATTTATCCTATATAAGATTAATAAAACTAAAAAACTAAGAACTCTTTCAAGTCATTAAAAAATGATTTATATACAACTTCTCATATGATATGAAAAAATTTATCATTTATTTATTTATTAAATGCATTGAAATGATTTCTTTCAATTGGGAATTCTTGTGTAATTTGATATTATTCATGAAGTATTTAAATTTTCATATTTGAAATAGATGGGTTATTTAGCTCTTCAAAAGATTTCTTAGAAATTAAAAGTTCTTCATATAGCCTCACTGTGTATCTTTTTAAATGACTAAATATAAATAAATTTTCCATCAAAAAATGGAAAATATCTCTACAATATATCTTGTCATAATTATAAGAATTTTTATTGTACTATGATAATGGTATTCTACTTTCAACTATATGTAGTTATTGAAATTATGGTTCTTCTCAACCAATAGTTTTTGTGCCTTTGCTAGAAGATTTATCAAAGCATTCATTAATAAAAGATACTAATTATTATCTAAAAATATTAGATATAGAACTAGGAATACGAATAAAAAGATTACAGATCTCTTTAATCTCATAATTATCATCAAAATCTAAATAAATATTATAAAACAAACGTTCCAAATCTTGAATGATTAGCCTTTGAGGCAGTCATTTTTATGAACTAGTGATCGTTAGACTCTTCTTGCTTCTTAGACTAACTCCATCATAGTTTTTTTAGTTTTATATTTCAATGAAGGAAGATGAATAGTTTTAGAGTATTTGATAAAGAGTAAGGAGTGGGGTTCAGATAAAAAAGAAGAAGAAGGTAAGATTTTATTAGGATTGTTCTGAGGCGATGTTTTGATTTCTAATGCCAAAATATTCATGTAATCTTTTGGGATTTTACAATTGAAAAGATCATTTACCATAAGAAATGTCATGTAAAGAAAACTATAATGAATTTAAATAGTTTAGTTAACATAAAAGTTTTAAAACAAGTTCTTAAATATAACAACATGTTCTTAAATATTACAATGTCAATGGATATAAGGTTCAAAAAAAGAAGGAAAATTGTAGGTTTCACATTAAAAATACAAAACTTCCATTTATGTATTTCCCATACAAGCTACATTATAAATCTTCCAATAATTAATTATTATTTCAAAATATAAACTTTTTGGAGTTATGATAACATTTAAAATATTATTCATGGATTAAAAACAATCTTAAATAATTAATATATACATCAAAAAAATTATCATGCAATAACATATTTATTCAAATGTTAAAATTTCTAAAGAGCTCTCCCTTATAATTTTAAAACAATTCTCATGTCATAAAATACCAATATATATATATATATATAATATAAAGACAAAAAAATAAAATTTAATAAATTAACACAGGCTAATCATAAAAAAATAATGATTATGCATGATGTTTAGCAATAAAAATCAATAAAAAAATATAACTTTTTAACAGTTTAAAAATAATTAACAAATTTATTTCTAAATAAAAAAAATTAGCATATTAAAAATAATGTGTAGATACGATACTTCTTGGATTTAAAAATTTCAAACTATAAGGATATTTCCTTTTAGATAATGAACTACTTTAGATTTGATCAATATTTGTAAAATAATTTAATATTTTATTTTACAAGATATCTTCATATATTCTTCGACCAACCACTCATTAATATTAACATGGAATTCAGTGGAATACATATACAAAATATCAAACCATGGTACATTTTGGTACCCATTTACTTTTGGTTCCAATAGTGTTATCAATTAAATACATTGATAACAAAATCTCTATACTTTTAGTAGATTAAGATATTGATTTTGAATAATGAACATTCTTGAAACAAAAAAATGAGTATTTTTAAAATAAAATTCATTTACATAATTTCCATTAATTTTAAAATTAAAACACTTAACTGTAGACACGATTTTACTTTAAGGTTCCGGATAAAAATAATTCATATAAAATTTAGGCTTTTCCCTATTACTACAAATACCAACAGTTTAATTATTTAATTTATTTTTAACAGGAATTTAATTTTGATAATTACTAATTTTAATAAGAATAAAAATATATCATTTTAAATAATCAAATTCATGCAATAATTTATCAACTCTATTTTCATAAAATGAATAAGAATTTTTTGAAGATTTATAACATAAATCTGGAATTTGTTTTCTCAAACATTCTTTTTCAATAGAAATAGCATTAAAGGATATTAAAGGTTTTTTAGGCTCTTTATTTTAGGAGTAAATTTTTTTTCAGAATAAAAAAATATTTATTAAGTACATCATAAGAAATATTTTCATAATTATAATTTTGAGAGAATGAATATTTAACATTTTCATTATGAATCATATGACATATATTTAACATTTTATTTTTTCTCAACATTAGAGTTTGTAATAGATTCACCACTTGAATCATAAGAATCAACCCAATTAGCCTTCATGAATTTTTTCATTTTCTTTTATAATCACCTTTACTTTGATAATTAAGAAAAGGAAAATAAGGTCTCATAAAACCTGTTGGTCGGAATGGATACTCAAGAGGGGGGTGAATTGAGTTCCAATTAAAATTTCTATTAAAATATTGTCTATTTAAAATTACCCAATTTATAAAACAAGTTAAACTATAGTGAATTTATACAGAATATAAATGTTCACTTAGATTCTAAAAGATTGATTAGGTCTCAGTTAATTCAATCACAAGATTAAAACGAGTTTTGAAACTAACCTACTGATTTTCAATATGTGTAAACACTTTCTAATTTAACTATCAAAGTAACTTTAAAATGGTTTTTTATTTCAAAGTAACAGCAGTGGAATATAAAAGATATATGTAGTATAATTTAAACATAAACTAAATATGCACAGTAGATTTAACAAGAGGTTCAGTCTCAAGTAGAGACTTAGTCCTCTCAAATTTTTATAAATTTGATCCACACCCTAGATCGGGGTTAACAATAGTTTAAAAAACTATCCAGGCCACGCAGAGACCTCTACCACTATTCTTCATGGGAAACAATATAAATACCAGGCCACACAAGGACCTCTTCTATAGTTGACGTGGGTAAACAAGAGTTAAGAGTTTTGGAGTGAGGATTTTGATATCCTCCAGTTCAGTGCAGGAGATAGTGTGTGTGTGTGTGAGAGAGATATACCAAGTACACCACACTGCTCGAAAGTAAATAAACAAATCACTTAGAGAGAACATATAAGAGTTTAGAAAGCTCTAGTGATTAGAAATGTAGCTCTAGACTCATTGGATTCAGCATAACTGCTTCTTAGTCCTTCTCTGGTTTTTCTGTTGAAAAACAGAGTGTCGTGGTTCAGCTTGTGTTCCACCAGTGATTCATCATGTGTTCTTAAGTGGTGTTGGATTGCACTCATCAGAGTTCTTTGAAAGTCTTGTGATCTCCGTCTTCATTCTTAGGATTGTTCTTCTAGTTCATCACAGTGCACTTTTGGTTTCTTGAGTTGTCGTGCGTATGTAAGTTCTTCTAATTGTATATTCACACTCGTGTACGTGTACTGTATCTAAATCTTCCTTATATTCCACTAGTTCAGGAATTATGAAATATTCCCTTTACATAGGTATAACATCCCGCCTTTTTATCACATAAACATTCATTACATTTTACAAAACCGAGGATCATTAAGGTTTAGTGTCTTGGAAACCAGGAACTTAAAACATGAAAACATAAAACATTATTCTTAAACACTTGAATGGATTCTCCTCATGTTCATCCTAGGTTCACTACTGCATCTCAGAAGCTGGGGACATACATCAAAAGAAAGGGTGAGAAGAAGGCCCAGTAAAGGAAACAAGGGGAAACATTTAACATGTGAACATGAGATACATCAATAAAGTCGTGAAAAAGAACTTTAAGGCTTGAGAAAGAAATTGTGAGGCATATAATAATAAAAATAGAATTTTTCATAACATGATGATGTAGATAAAAAATTTAATATTTACAATCATTTCATTTCACTAAGGTCCATCCCCATGGTGTCATTAAAAATTACCAAGGTTATTCACCAAGGTATCAGTCAAAAAGTTCATCTCTAGAGATTAAGTATTTACACAATGCATTGGAGTGCTATCTGGGTGCACCCATGAAATATCTTTATTATCATGTGAGCCACATATATCATCATAAATAATTTCATAAACAACCCATATAGCATAAAATAAATTGGTTTCATTTCATAATCATAATGTTTTAAAACTGCTTTAAAGACATGATCTTTATGTCACTTTAAACCCCCAAAAAAGGGAAAGCGGGTCTCATGTATGTAAATCCCAGAATTTAAAATAGAAAAACTTGGTATATATGTGAATACCCCTATATAAGAAAGAGATTTTATTATTAACTTAATAAAATAAAAGAACTTTAGAAAAAGAGAGAGACATTTTGAGATGGAAATTCTGCAGCATAACGACTATGTTTCAGGGTTTTAGAAAACATTGAAAAGAGAGGGGACATGGGTCAAACATTCATAAATGACCCATAAAACAATATAGGGACAAAATATGAAGGATATATGAACATTGTAATTAAATTTTAAGGACATACCATTTGAAATGAAAAACATGGAATGAAGACAAAAATTTGATTTCTCTTATGAAAATTTGGCAGCCTAACGGCGTCACTTAAATTTCAACAAAAATGAATTGACGAGATAAAATAGGGTCTCTCATAATATGAAAATAAAAGTTCAGTATGATAGATATAGGGATCATACCCCAACATAATAAAAATGAACTTGAAAGACATGACATGAAAGTAGAACTATGAAAAATGAGAATGGTGAAAGAATCCCTTAGAAATTCGGCAGCCTAACGGCGCCACATAAACATTCTTAAAACAAATTGATGAGAGTAAGAGGGGGTATCTAATCATATGAACATGAAAGGGAAGTAAGATTAATATAAAAGAACATCCTCCAACATATTAACATGGAGCATAAAAGAAATGACATAAAAGAGATTACTTGAAAAGAAAGAGAGAGGTCGGATCCCTTACCTTAAAATGTAACTCTTAAAACCCAATTGTTGGCACCTTGAGGGCTTGGGGAAACCTTGGGAGGACTCCTTGGGAGGTAATGAGACCAGAGCTTCGTTGGGGGAGTGTTGTGAGTCGAATGGATGAGAGGATGGCTTGGTATTTATAGGCGAAGTGAGGGGACAAGGCGTTAATGGCCAAGGGACACCTCATTAGTGGTTTTGGCAAAACCATGGGTTTGCCCATGGTATTTTCCCATGGTATTGGCCACTTGGGACACCTAATACCATATCTTACTATTACTAAGTCGACCATATTTATTACATACTTAATACATCATTTAATGATGTCATTAAACACCCGTAACTTAAAAACTGTATTTTCACTATTCATCAAAAATTCAACTTTCTCAGAAAAATCCCAAAATTTCACCTTAACCAAATATACATGATATGATTTCAAAAATGAACTCCATTTTATAAAAATAATTTTCTAAATATTTTTAATTTAATTTTTAATTAAAAAACACCATTCACTCGAAAAAACTAATACTTGACTAATAATTTATGAATCCGTTATTTAACCATTTTATTGAATCCCATTACTTAATCAAGGTGCCTAGATTATATTAATACTTTCTTTATGTGAGATTACTGATCCATTTGGTCAAATTACTAATCCTAATCATTAAATCATTATTCATAATTTACTATTCATCAAAAAACAAGTTGATCTTATTAGACTCTAAATTTCATACTGAAAATAATTGTAGAAGACCATTTTTTGAAAATAATTACACATTTTTATTTATTTAAGGTTTACATAAACATTTATAAAATATCCTTTTTCTAAAATTCATCAAAAATATGCATACTATATTTATCCGGTCATTTGAAAATTCATAAACTTCATCATAAGAAGAAATCCCAATTTTTATTTAAAACAAAGGATTACACAAGGCAGTTACGGTCTCCATACATAGCCCCTTATCACACCATCATAAGACCTAAGTTTAAGGTGTGCTAAGGTGAGAGAATCCGAGAGAGGCTTGGCTAACATCGCACAAGTAGTAATTTCTATCAGTTTGAACTTCACGCGAAGCCGATTTTGTTCTAACTTCACACGATGAAGTTCGGCTTGGGTTTGGTCCAGAGCAAAGCCCAGTGGTGCTACCTCCTTCCCCAGTTCTATTAGATGGGCTTCGATCAGACCATGACTACTGGGTGAGGATATCGATTCTTCTTTCTATATTAATTAACCAAGACTACTTGAATTTAGAGACAATAATCGAAACGTTTAGTTTCCAGCGGTCATATTGACCAATGGTCCAATAACAGTCAAAAGCCCAACAGTCTCATTTTAATTATACTCATTTTATCAAATGAAATCGTTTTGTCGAGTATAGAAAATAAAATAACACACAAAATTAGGAAACAAGATTTATTCAAAATTCTGGGTCGTTACAATCTTCCCCCTTAAGAAATTGCATCCTCGCAATTTTTAAAATTGGGTTTTGAAATTTCGTTGAAATTCCCACATCATTAAAGGAGTAAGTAAAACTATTACTTTAAAAGAAAAAAATGGAAGTGCCAAGGGTCACCTGAGTTAACCCACACAAGGATTCCATGTAAGAAAACATGGACATGGAGGAGAAAACAAAGGGTCAAGTTCTGAGGGAGAGCGATAGAAAACATTATTATAGGAAATTTAACCACAAGAAAATCCCAAACTTATGATGTGTGTAAACGGCCATTGATTACCTAGTAGGAAACGTAAACCAACAACGTTTTTGTTTTACATTCCTTGTCATAATTTTGAGGAATTAATTTACTACATAGAACAAAAACATAAGGAAATATACCTACCTTGAAGTAGAGTTTCATCCTTTAATAAGTCTCTACCCAAAACTAATCTTTTCTCCAAACGATGGGAATTCAAAAAAACTTGGTCTCATAAAAAGCACAAGAATCATCTTCTATAGAATCACATAATCCACAAAATATTAACTATCTATTTCTTCTATCTTTAAACATTATCCCAAAAACAGAAAGGGTAAGGTAAAAAAACTCCTCAAAAAGAAATAATCCCATATGAATGGAAACTACTTTTAAATCTTCAAAGTTCCATGGTACTACCCAAAGTTCATCATAGACCATTCCATAAATAACAGTCCTTAAGATTACTCAAAATAAACCAAACTAATATTGAAACCCAAATACAAGAAAGATTTGATAACATATTCTTCCAAAATAAACTTCATTGTTCATCTCCAAACAACATCAACCACTCCTAACATCTTATAACAAAAGTATCTAACCTAAAAATATTTTACCCAAGATAGGTTAATCATTTCCATAAGTAACCTAAATTACTATAAGTCCACCTTAAATTCATCGATTCTTCAAAATATAAGTCAACCTTACTCCTCAATGAAAATACCGTAGTAATCAATTTAACTCGGTCATATAGGGTCCCCAAAATAGTGAACGTCATCCAAAATAATAATCATCTTTTAATCCCCTAATCATCTCTGTCATATTAATATGGAAATCATCACATTTCCTATCACATTGGTTGTTGGGACATGTTCTTCCATTTCCCGCCATTAACTACTAAAAGAAAGTACAATTAGGGGCTTGAATACTTAGCCAATAATCATTAAAATGAAATTTTAAGCATAGAAGGATAAACTTGTAGAAGGAAAGTATACCCTAACTTGTGATCCCCTAGGTTCCAATCTAGGTTATCCATGATCATATATTCTTATGTGAATATTTATTTTATTTTATCTTTGTTCCTTTAATAATGGTTCATACTAAGCTTATGAATTTACCAAAGCATATCCCCTGGGAGTGTCGTAACCAAGAGGGAAGCAAGGCCCGTTGTCGTGTACTAGTTCCCATTCGATTCTAGCTCAAAGCGGTGTTTTCGGGTTTTACCCCTATGTACATCTATTCTAGAGCCACCTCTACCTACTCATATCCAGACAGGGATGTATTTGCTTGGCAACCCCTTACTCAATACTCACCAAAATACCAGGAATATTTCCTATATTTAAACTTTTCTATAGGGTTCTTCCTAGAGTTTTCATATCCTAATTTCCACAAATAACTAAACCATACTTTGATACCAACTATAGCATCCCACCTTTTTATCACATAAATATTCATTACATTTTACAAAACCGAGGATATTTAAGGTTTAGTGTCTTGGAAACCAGTAACTTAAAACATTAAAACATAAAACATTCTTCTTAAACACTTGAAAGGATTCTCCTCATGTTCATCCAAGGTTCATTAATGCATCTCATAACCTGTGGACATGCATCAAAAGAAATGGTGAGCAGAAGGCTCAGTAAGGGAAACAAGGGGAAACGTTTAACATGTGAACATGAGATACATCAATAAAGTTATGAAAAAGAACTTTAAGGCTTGATAAAGAAATCATGAGGCATATCATAATAAAAATAACATTTTTCATAACTTGAAGATGTGGCTACAACATTTAATATTGAAAATCATTTCATTTCAACAATGTCCATCCCCAAGGTGTCATTAAAAATTACCAAGGTTATTCACCAAGGTATCAGTCTAAAATGTCATCTCTAGAGATTAAGTCTTTACCCAATGCATTAGAGCGCTATCTGGGCGCACCCTTGACATGTCTTTATTATCATGTGAGCCACATATATCATTATAAATAATTTCATAAACAACCCATATAGCATAAAATAGATTGGTTTCATTTCATAATCATAACGTTTTAAAACTACTTTAAAGACATGATCCTTATGTCACATTAAACCCAAAAAAAAGGAAAAGCGGGTCTCATGTATATAAATCCCAGAATTTAAAATAGAACAACTTGGTATATATGTGAATTCCCCTATAGGATAATGTTCTTTGGGTATTAACTTAATAAAATAAAATAACTTTAGAAAAATAGAGAGATATTTTGAGACGAGAATTCTGCAGCATAACGGCTATGTTTCGGGGTTTTAGAAAACATTGAAAATAGAGGGGACATGGGTCAAACATTCATAAATGACCCATAAAACATTATAGGGACAGAATATTAAGGATATATGAACATTGTAATGAAATTTTAAGGACATACCATTTGAAATGAAAAACATGGAAGGAAGAAAAAAATTAGATTTCTCTTATGAAAATTCGGCAGCCTAATGGCGTCACTTAAACTTCAACAAAAATTAATTGACGAGATCAAATAGGGTCTCTCATCATATGAAAATAAAAGTTCAGAATGATATATATAGATATCATACCCCAAAATAATAAAAAGGAACTTGAAAGACTTGACATGAAAGTATAACTTTGAAAAATGAGAAGGCTGAAAGAATCTCTTAAAAATTCGGCAGCCTAACGGCGTCACTTAAACTTCAACAAAAATGAATTCACGAGATCAAATAGGGTCTCTCATAATATGAACATAAAAGTTCAGTATGATAGATATAGATATCATACCCCAACATAATAAAAAGGAACGTGAAAGACTTTACATGAAAGTAGAATTTTGAAAAATGAGAAGGGTGAAAGAATACCCTAAATTTTCGGCAGCCTAACAGCGTCACTTAAACTTCAACAAAAATGGATTGAAGAGATCAAATATGGTCTATAATAATATGAAAATAAAATTTAATTATTATTATATATATATATATAATATCCCAAAATAATAAAAAGGAACTTGAAAGACTTGACATGAAAGTAGAACTTTGAAAAATGAGAAGGGTGAAAGAATCCCTTAAAAATTCGGCAGCCTAATGGCGCCACTTAAACATTCTTAAAATGAATTGATGAGAGAAAGAGGGTTTATATCATCATATGAACATTAAATGTTAGTAAGATGAATATAAAAGAACATCCTCCAACATATGAACATGTAGCATAAAAGAAATGACATTAAAGAGATTACCTGAAAAGAAAGAGAGAGGTCAGATCCCTTACCTTAAAAAGTAACTCTTAAAACTCAACGGTTAGGACCTTGAGGGATTGGGGGCACCTTGGAAGGACTCCTTGGGAGGTAATGAGACCAGATCTTCGTTGGGGGAGAGTTGGGAGTCGAATGGATGAGAGGATGGCTTGGTATTTGTAGGGAAAGTGAGGGGACAAGGCATTAATGGCCAAGGGACACCTCATTGGTGGTTTTGAAAAAGCCATGGGCTTTCCCATGGTATTGGCCACATGGGACACATCATACCTTATCATACTATTCATAAGTCGACCATATTTATTACATACTTATTACATCATTTAATGATGTCATTAGACACCCGTAACTTAAAAACTGTATTTTCACTATTCATCGAAAATTCAACTTTCTCAGAAAAATCCCAAAATTTCACGTTAACCAAATATAGTTTCTCTGATTTCAAAAATGAACTCCATTTTATAAAAATAATTTTCTAAATATTTTTAATTTAATTTTTAATTAAAAAAACTATTCACTCGAAAAAACTAATACTTGACTAATAATTTATGAAACCGTTATTTAAACATTTTATTGAATCTCATTACTTAATCAAGGTGTCTAGATTAAATTAATACTTTATTTAAGTGAGATTACTAATCCATTTTGTCACATTACTAATCCTAATCATAAAATCACTATTCATAATGTACTATTCATTAAAAAAACAAGTTGATCTTATTAGACTCTAAATTTCTTTGGAACATAATTGTAGAAGACCATTTTTTGAAAATCAGTTTACATTTAAATAATCATTTTTAAAATATCCTTTTTCCAAAATTTATCAAAAATATGCATACTATATTTATCCGGTCATTTGAGAATTCATAAACTTCATCATAAGAAGAAATACCAATTTTTATTTAAAACAAAGGATTACACAAGGCAGTTACAGTCTCCTTACATATCCCTTTATCACACCATCATAGGACCTAAGTGTAAGGTGTGCTATGGTGAGAGAATCTGAGGGAGGCTCGGCTAACATCGCACAAGTAGTAATTTCTATCAGTTTGAACTTCTCGCGAAGGAGATTCTGTTCTAACTTCACACGATGAAGTTCGGCTTGGGTTTGGTCCAGAGCAAATCCCATTGGTGCTACCTCCTTTCCAAGTTCTTTTAGATGGGCTTTGATCGGTCCAAGACTACTTGGTGAGGCCATCAAATCTTCTTTCTATATTAATTAACCAAGATTACTTGAATTTAGAGACAATAATCGAAACGTTTAGTTTCCAGCAGTCATATTGACCAATGGTCCTATAACAGTCAAAAACCAATGGTCTCATTTTAATTATACTCATGTTATCAAATGAAACAGTTTTGTTGAGTATAAAAAATAAAATAACACACAAAATTAGGAAACAAGATTTATTCAAAATTTCGGGTTGTTACAATCTTCCCCCCTTAAGAAATTGCATCCTCGCAATTTTTAAAATTAGGTTTTGAAATCTCATTGAATGTCCCACATTGGAAAAGGAGTCAGTAAAACTGTTACTTTAAAAGAAAGAAAGGGAAGTACCAAGGGTCACCTGAGTTAACCCACACAAGGATTCCATGTAGTAAAACGTAGACATGGAGGAGAAAACAAAGGGTCATGTTCTGAGGTAGAGTGATAGAAAACATGATTAGGAGAAAGTTAAGCACAAGAAAATCTCAAACATATGATGTGTGTAAACGGCAATTGATTACCTAGTAGGAAACGTAAACCAACAATGTTTTTGTTTTACGTTCCTTTTCATAATTTTTAGGAATTCATTTAATACATACAACAAAAACATAAGGAAATATACCTACCTTCAAGTAGAGTTTCATACTTTAATAAGTCTCTACCCAAAACTAATCTTTTCTCCAAACAATGGGAATTAAAAAACACATGGTCTCATCAAAAGCACAAGAATCATCTTCTAGAGAATCACATAATCCAAAAAATATTAACAATCCATTTCTTCTATCATTAATCATTATCCAAAAAACAGAAAGGGTATGGTAAAACAACTCTTCAAAATGAAAGAATCACATAGGAATGGAAACTAATTTTAAATCATCAAAGTTCCATGGTACTACACAAAGTTCATCATAGACCATTCCATCAATAACGGTCCTTAAAATTCCTCAAAATAAACCAAACTAAGATTGAAACCCAAATACAAGAAAGATTTGATAACATAGTCTTCCAAAATAAACTTCATTGTTCATCTCCAAACAACATCAACCACTCCTAAAATCTTATAACAAAAGTAGCTAACCTAAACATATTTTACCCAAGATAGGTTAATCATTTTCATAAGTAACCTAAATTACTATAAGTCCACCTTAAATTCATCGATTCTTTAAAATATAAGTCAACCTTACTCCTCAATGAAAATACCGTAGTAATCTATTTACCTCGATCATATAGGGTCCCCAATATAATGAACGTCTTCCAAAATAATAATCATATTTTAATCCCCTAATCATATTTGTCATATTAATATGGAAATTGTCACATTTCCTATCACATTGGTCGTTGGGACATGTTCTTCCATTTCCCACCATTAACTACGAAAAGAAAGTACAATTAGCGGCTTGAATACTTAGCCAATAATCATTAAAAGGAAAATTTATGCATAGAAGGATAAACTTGTAGAAGGAAAGTATACCCTAATTTGTGATACCCTAGGTTCCAATCTAGGTTATCCATGATCCTATATTCTTATGTGAATCTTTATTTTATTTTATCTTTGTTTATTTAATAATGGTTCATACTAAGCTTATGAATTTACCAAAGAATATCCCCCGGGAGTGTCGTAACCAAGAGTGCAGCAAGGCTCGTTGTCATGTTACAGTTCCCGTTCGAGTCTAGCTCAAAGCGGTGATTTTGGGTTTTACCCCTATGTACATCTGTGCCAGAGCCACCTCTACCAGCTCGTATCCAGACAGGGATGTATTTGCTTGGCAACCCCTTACTCAATACTCGCCAAAATACCAGGAAGATTTCCTATATTTAAACTTTTATATAGGGTTATTACAAGAGTTTTCATATCCTAATTTCGACAAATAACTAAACCGTCCTTTGATACCAACTATAGCATCCTGCCTTTTTATCACATAAACTTTCATTACATTTTACAAAATCGAGGATCTTTAAGGTTTAGTGTCTTGGAAACTAGGAACTTAAAACATGAAAACATAAAACATTCTTCTTAAACACTTGAAAGGCTTCTCCTCATGTTCATCTTAGGTTCATTACTGCATCTCATAACCTGGGGGCATACATCAAAAGAAAGGGTGAGCAGAAGGCCCAGTATGGGAAACAAGGGGAAATATTTAACATGTGAACATGAGATACATCAATAAAGTCATGAAAAAGAAATTTAAGGCTTGAGAAAGAAATAGTGAGGCATATCATAAAAAAAATAACATTTTTCATAACTTGAATATGTGGCTACTACATTAAATATTAACAATCATTTCATTTCACCAAGGTCCATCCCCAAGTTTTCATTAAAATTTACCAAGGTTATTCACCAAGGTATCAGTCTAAAATGTCATCTCTAGAGAATAAGTCTTTACCCAATGCATTGGAGCGCTATCTGAGAGCACCCTTGAAATGTCTTTATTATCATGTGATCCACATATATCATCATCAATCATTTCATATACAACCCATATAGCATAAAATAAATGGGTCTCATTTCACAATCATAACGTTCTAAAACTGCTTTAAAGACATTATCTTTATGTCACTTTAAACCCAAAAAAGGGAAAGTGGTTCTCATGTATGTAAATCCGAGAATTTAAAATAGAACAACTTGGTATATATGTGAATACCCCTATAGAAGAAATATCATTGAGTATTAACTTAATAAAATAAAAGAACTTTAGAGAAAGAGAGAGACATTTTGAGACGGAAATTCTGCAGCATAACGACTATGTTTTGGGGTTTTCGAAAACATTGAAAAGAGAGAGGACATGGGTCAACCATTCATAAATGACCCATAAAACAGTATAGGGATAGAATATGAAGGATATATGAACATTGTAATGAAATTTTAAGGAAATACCATTTAAAATTAAAAACATATAAGGAAGACAAAATTTAGATTTCTCTTATGAAAATTCGGCTGCCTAACAGCGTCACTTAAACATCAACAAAAATGAATTGACGAGATCAAATAGGGTCTTTCATCATATGAAAATAAAAGTTCAGTATGATAGATATATAGATCATAGAAAAACATAATAAAAAGTAACTTGAAAGACTTGACATGAAAGTAGAACTTTGAAAAATGAGAAGGGTGAAAGAATCCCTTAAAAATTCGGTAGCCTAACAGCGTTACTTAAACTTCAACAAAAATGAATTGAAGAGATCAAATAGGGTCTCTCATAATATGAAAATAAAAGTTCAGTATGATAGATATAGATATCATACCCCAACATAATAAAAAGTAACATGAAATACTTGACATGAAAGTAGAACTTTGAAAAATAAGAAGGGTGAAACAATCCATTAAAAATTCGGCATCCTAACGGCATCACTTAAACTTCAACAAAAATGGATTGACGAGATAAAATAGGGTCTCTCATAATATGAAAATAAAATTTCTTTATGATAGATATAGAGATCTTACCCCAACATAATAAAAAGGAACTTTAAAATCTTGACATGAAAGTAGAACGTTGAAAAATGAGAAGGGTGAAAGAATCCCTTAAAAATTCGGCAGCGTAACGGCGCCACTTAAACATTCTTAAAACGAATTGATGAGAGAAAGAGGGGGTATATCATCATATGAACATGAAAATTAAATTAATATGAATATAAAATAACATCCTCCAACCTAAGAACATGGAGCATAAAATAAATGACATAAAAGAGATTACTGGAAAAGAAAGAGAGAGGTCAGATCCCTTACCTTAAAACATAACTCTTAAAACTCAAAGGGTTGGACCTTGAGGGCTTCGGGGAACCTTGGGAGGACTCCGTGGGAGGTAATGAGACCAGATATTCGTTGGGGGAGAGTTGTGAGTCGAATGGATGAGAGTATGGCTTGGTATTTATAGGGAAAGTGAGGGGAC